>CM062818.1:1258487522-1259951338 GCA_031772625.1 Pinus tabuliformis | reverse complement strand
AAGTTTCAAAGGCTACTAATCTTAAAGTTCTTTACATTTTGCAAGGAAATGCCATCCCCATGTGGAGCCACTGTTAGGGTCCTATAATAATAGGATTCATAATTTTGAATTGGCTATGGTTAGTCTTGTAATATTGTACATACTTTTGCTTTCTGCAAAATATTTTCCCATATTAAAATTAAAAAATGTAAAGAGGGTATGTCCTGAAAGAATAATCAAAGGACAAAAAGAAAGAAAAAAGATCAAAAAAGTAAAAAATGTGAACCCCAAAAAAAGAGATTAAAAATAGATCATGAAAGTGTGTAAATTCAAATGCCACTCCTTTTACTTTACTTTGCAAAATAATATTGTGTGCAGCTTGTCAAAAATGCCACAATCCATGATGGTCAAATAGTTTAATCTTGACTAATTCATGCTTTAAATTTCATGTTGATAGATAGAGAATAAAGATCTAGCCAAATTGTTTAATCTTGGTAGCTCAAGAGTTAGGTAGATAATAATAATGAGCTCATCAGTCTAATCTAAGCCATTGGAAGTTATAACGTTAGAATTAGATAGTTTTCTTATCAAAAGAAAAATAAATAAAGGGTCAACAAGCTCAAATGCACCCATTAAAATGAAGATGAAATGCTAGGGTAGAGAAAGGGTAGGTAGAAGAAATGTTGCAAATGCGCAAGGTTGCTAAGTCAAAAGCACATTCATCATGCTAAATCCTATTTTTCATGTGTAGGAGGAATTGTCAAAAAGAAAGGATATCCACCAAGCTTATTTACTAATTTCCCCTCATTTCACTACACCCCCACATACTTATTTTCTAAGTTTCCCCATTATCCCTTCATTACTTATAAATACGATTCCTCCTCATTTTGAACTTTACCCCTTGATTTCACACATTTCCTTAGCTATTACCCTTCAAAAATCATTCCCCTTCCCAAAACCCCTTTCCCTAGTGTGAAACCCATTCCCCATTACAAATATCACTTTCACCACTTATTAATTTCCCTTTTTTCCCCTTAAAAACCCACAAAAACCCTTTGTCCTAAGTTTTCCTAAATTCCCCCTTTGAAAATCCCCCACGTTATAAATTTCTCGACACCCTTTCTAACCCACCAACCCTTGGTGCAGTTAAAAAACCCTGCCATATAACCTGTGGTCCCGCCTATATTAACCATTGGCTTATATTAAAAACCCTGACATTATTTGTTAATTAATTACAATACTATGTAATTAAACCTCAGGCCTCACCAACCACTTTACCGACTCTGTCCACGCAACTCAACTACACGATATCCCTCCGATCTCCCACCCCTAGATCCAATGGTGCATAGCCATATCGTGCGAATTCATCGTCCAACTGTTAATAGCCCGAGAGGATGCGAGATTCGCTATTTTGGCTAGGCACTATTCTGATACGTGGCGGCACTAGGTTTTATCGCATGCTCATGAAAAATAATGTCCATCATTCAAAAGCGGTGCAATGTCGCACAAAACCACCTCCCCGCCTAAAGGCAAAACTGACCACTTTTCATTCAATAATACTCATGCCAAAGTGTAATCATGATTGGTTAAAAGGCCGAAAATGCCCCATTTTACTCTTTTCGCTTGTTTTTCTGCAAACCTCTGCTTGGGCAATTGTCACACCCTGAACCTCTGAGTGACCAATTTAGCCACCTTTTCCCCCCTAAAGACACTGCAGACACCAAATTGAAGTAGCGAAACAACCTCTTGAAGCCTCAGTACCCTCTGCAGTTACCACAGAACCCTGTCTACGCACCAAAAATCGTCAAATTCCATGTATTCTTGAAAGAACCAAAATGGCCCTGTAAATTTGAATTATAAATAGTAATTCTCAGAGGTTAATTGATTAAATTAATTAAAAAAATTTCCTGAATTGAAGAGAAACCTACTGTACATCCCAAACCCTTTTTTACAGACTATAATTACCCTCTCACCGTTCTAGAGCTTCTAACCTCACTCCCGAAGCCACAGAAAACATAACTCAATTCAATAAACCCAATTATGGCTTCCCAAACATCTCTGGATGTTATACCTCTACAAACCCCTCACTTGGATATTGACCACCTTGCATTAGCCAATAGAGACTTTCAGACTAGAGACACTGCTTCCCCTGCCTACCTACTAGAACTCCATTTTTAGAGTAAAGACATGTTTTTAAACCAGAATGATGACATTCACCTTGGGGAGTCCAATTTTCCCAAGTACTTGTTCCAAGAAATACACCCATTCCCAAAAATCATCCACTTCTGCCAAGCTTGCTATATTCCAAGTCAAAGGGCCATAGTCACCCCTGACTAGCAAGTTTTATTCACCATTACTGCAGAATCAATTAATCAAATGATGCAAATCCAGGCAGGCCCCAGTGAGACCCAACTCTCCATTAAAGGCTTACTTGAACTCTACATCAATCTAGACCTTCTGAATAAGGCTTAGATTTTTCCAACCTTCATCATTGAGGAGTCTCATACTCCAATAGATAGTTCTCCATATGCTGCCACCATTTTTTATGAGAGAAGCAGACAAATCATAACCATGCTCTCCTGCATTTTAGGGTACACTTAGGATGAACATGTGGATGAGGTTGTTCTTGCTTTATTTTCCATCTTGTGCCCAGGCAAGCCTCCTACTACAATTTGTAACTATGCTCAGTTCATAGGAGACAGAATTCATGAACAATTCATCAGACTACCAAATGAGAGAGTCTTCAAATACTCTTTAGTTTTGTTTCACATATTCTTATATTATCAGTCAGACAAATTTCCAATTAGCATTCAGAATTTAGACACCAAAGGCAATCTAAGATCTGTCATCTATTAGACACCATTGATCCAAAAATACTCGACTACTTTTTCCTATAAAGACTTCATTGATTCATTTGTCCATCTAGTAATGAACATGCTAACTAGTAGCTATCAGCCTAGGATCAGTCAGAAGATTAAAAGAGTTTTACATTTGGAAAAGAACAATAGAGTGGGAGACTGGTATTTATACCAGGACCACAGAGAAATAAGGATATATGGATGCCAACTAGCTCCCTACAAAAAGCCAAAATACCTCCCCATGTTAGAATACTTTAAGCAGATTATAAACTCTGATGAAGTCAATTTCCTATTAGCTAGGGAGAAGACCCTGTTCAAAATGAAAAATCAATTGGGCCCCTTTATTTGTAATATAAAGGAAGCTGGACTAGAGGCTGATAAGGTTTTACAGCAAATGAATTTCAAGAATAGTTTTATGTGGCAATATGACCGTCATGGATTCATAAATAAACTAAGGCTCAAAGTCAAATTGGGTCCTTTCATACAAAATCCCGGGCCAGACATTAAGAGATTTTCCAACCATTCATAATGGTTGGAAAACACTTTGATAAATTTGGACAGTATTGTAGTAGATGTGGAGAATACATTAATAGATGTTGAAAAGAATATTGATACTAGTTCCTTCTGTAAGTTCCATCCCTAGAAGAACAGATGAATATTCCTCCTATTTTGCAGACTCCAACCAATGAAGATAGAAATACAAAAAGAACCATGGAAGAAGGTTCTTTTTCATCCATGGAAACCACAGATGACCAATTTGAGATCAGTTACAGGAAGAGGCCCAAGCTTAATCATGTAACTGAACAAGAAGACACCATTGACACAGTGGAAATCACTGACACTAAAACAATGGTTGGAAGGAGTAAAGGCCTAGCGGCTTCAGAAGAAACACACCAACCTTCTACCTCAAACACCCAACTTATTGAGAAACAACTTAGCATTAAAGTCTCTTCATCCAGCAAGCCTATGGATAAAGCGTAAGATATTAAACAAAAGTACAAGGAAATTAAGTTGAGGAATGAGGCATTGAAGGCTACAACTTATGCCCAGTACTTCAAGCAAACACCTACCAATCAAAATAAGTTAATGTCAGCCTTTCACATTAAGACTGGGAAGATGAAAATGACATTCATGCAACCTACAGTCTAGCAGCCCAAGTCATCAGCTAACTACAGGAAAACTGAATTTGAAGTTTTGGCTAGGGATGTTCACCCTATTGACCAAATTGAGTTTCACAAACAGGCAGGTGAGATGATCTATTCTACCATGACAAATAAAGCTATGACTGTGCACAAACTCCAAGGCTCACTAGATAATATCATAGCACATTACAAGCTTGAAAAGGCCTCCTAATGAGCCAAGGACAAGGGAATCAAGTCATTGGAAGACTTGGTGATTGAGCTTGGGTATAATCCCTGTGATTTCAAAGTTACAAAGAAACTTATAAAGAAAAAGAATGAGGATATTACTACTTTGAAGAAGCAACTAAAACTGCCTCATTCAAAGCATCCATAAACAAAAGAAGTCTTAGAAAGTTGAACTCAGTAGGAGGAGATGATGGATCTCATTCTCCAACTAAATGATCAGTTGAAAGAAATGGAGAAGGAATTGGATAGTTTGATACAGTTGAAATAGGCCAGCCTTGATACTTTCACTACCACTACCATTCCAACAGTCACTACAATAGTACCATCCACACTGGTAGCTTCATTGGCTCCTATGGCACGACTGGCTACAACACTTCTAACTGCAACAACATCTACATCAACAACAATTTCAACAATAGCAGCAGCTCAGCCAAGTGATGAGGCAAGAAAATTGGTCAAATCAATGGAGGACATGTCCATTCAGACCACAGAGATAAATAAACTTAAAGAAAAGATAAGAAGTTTACAGAACGAGAATAAGCTTGCATAGATTATGCACAAGGATGAAGTTCAAAAGTCAACCAGGTTGACTGAAAGAATGAAGAGCTTGGAAAAAGAATTGACATTAAAGGAGCCACTTGGCCAAGCTAAAGAACTGTTATGGGTCAATATCATTGACTTTGTCAATGATATTTTGTCATCCATTCAAGTCATCCTTAAACAAAATGATTTATTCAAAGAGGCTACAGAAGCAATTCAGAGAGTTAAGGTTGAACTGGGAGACATGCCAAAAGAAGCCACTACAATAATCTATTTCCTTAACTCTAAAAACAAATATGAGTTGCAGGAGTTGGACATACTTGACAGGATGGGAACCATACTAGAGGTAAAAAAGGTGCTCACCAAAAGGAATTTAATGATGAACCTTGAGGACAAATGAAAAACCATGCAGCTAGCTATGCACAGGTTCATGGTTAAGTTTGATGCCCTAAGGTAGAAAGGTTTTCCAAATCCCTTGGTGATAAATGACAAATTGATGCCACGGGAAGACTACAATAGGAGAATCAGAGAGGTGGTAAGAGATCAAGCCAATAAATCCTCTATGAAGGGAATGCCTACAGGAAAGGTTCTGTACCAAACATTTGAGAACCTATTTTACCTCCAGCATGAGGTAAAACACCTTTTTGTGAATAGGCCCAGCTTTGCTAAGTACAGAAAAGTAGATGAAATTTACAAGAAAATGGTAAATATCAAATTACCAGATGCAAAGATTTGGGAGAAGTTAAATGACTTATTGTAAAAATGCACAGTAAAAGTGAAATCAACACAATGAAAGAAAAGTGACAGATCAACCAGAAAGAATATCAGGTGAAAGTCTATCAGTTAAAAGGGAAAAGTTAAAAAGAACATTTAGCATATAAGACCAACAAAAAAGGAGAATAAACAACAAAAGATCAAAGAATAAAGCAATAGAGCCTAATAAGCAGGGACATATTGCAGCAATTGAATATCTGTCTCTATCTTCATGCATGAAGATATTTTTTTCTCCTAGATTAATTCCCAAGACAGTTTGGGATTTTTTGTAAAATATTTTTGTATAAATACTTCATAATTCGAAGTATATAGGATGGATTGCTAGACATTTCTATAGTTGTATTGATTTGAAACCTGAGGGTTATTGTACCAATTTTTCAAGTCAGCAGACTGGACAGAGTAATAAAGAGATTGCATTACCAGATTCACGTGTTGAGCTACTTCAATGAAGTATTTTGTTTTGTCAAATTGTTATTCTCTTATGTATTTCATAAACTTACATGTTATTTAAAGTGAATGAATTAACTAGAATTATATTAAAGAAATTGTTTAAGTACACTCTATCTTGAACAATTAATCATTTTAATGTTTTCTTCTGATATTTGGACCTGAGATTCCTTAATTTCTCTCCCATCCTGGTTGACCTCTTTCACTTCCTTCACTATCTGGTTTAACGAACCATTAATTGCTCCTTGGATCCTATTTAAATCAGCTTCACCTTGCAGCCTTAAGATCTAAAATTACTCGGCTACCTTGACCTGTAGACACTATTTTTAAAACATGATCCAGTCCTATTTGCTTGACACTTGACCCCATAGCCCAATGGTAAAAGACATCCCTCTATCCATCTAAGTCAATGATTCCACCACCAAAACCAAATCAAAACCCAAGTACAATCACAACTAGCCTAAAATCAAATAACTAAAACAAAGTTAAATCATAAAGAGAGAGCCCTCTCTGAGCATTAGGAAGGATAGATCCTAACCTCCAAAGTAGGTTTGTGGTTACCTCTATCATTTATTTCATAACAACTCTAGATAAATTTTGGAGTGATAACATATTATGTTCATAATTTTGAAATTTAAAACTAAAATAGAATATTCATACTTATCTTTAAATTGTTCTTTTCTTTTACCTTCACTTTTTCCCCCTTCTGTACACACACTAGAGCTATTTCCAAACTGGATAAGCACCCAATTCTTTCTCTTCTCTTTGACCACGTACACACATGAGATCAGTTGCCAAACCCGGTAAGAACTCAGTTCATTCTCTTCTTTCCATATGTAGTATCAACAATACAGGCATCGAGAGACTATACCACCTCTATCCTCAATATCATCAACAAGGGTGTCTAGAGACTATACTACCTCTACTCTTAATATCAACAATAAGGGTGTCCAAAGACTATACTACCACTAACCTCAATATCAACAACAAGGGAATCTAGACAATCTCATACATGTTTGTCCCAACACATAATACCACACATACACCTACACATTGAATACAACAAAACACGTACACCTACACACAGTGTACAACACAACACATACACCTACACATGGTGTACAACACAACACATACACAATACACATGGCACAAGACAACATGTACAAAACACAACATATACACAATAGAAATACTGCACATCCAGAGACCACACCATCTCTACTAGGAATTCTTGCCTCTATTGTCTTCCCCAGGCCTTACTACATGCATATGTAATCCAAATCCAAGATTAGTGGTGTTTCTAATTATCCATTCTTATCCCATTATGTTGCAGATCATAGTGCTAAAATCAAAGCATAAACACTGAAATATTCATAAATAACCTTTGTAGATATTAACTCAAGATTAGTCTCTTCCCAAGTTGTCAAGGGTTCCACATATTACTATCTCAACTCACAACCTAGAGGGATCTGAAGCTATTATAGGGATCCAAACCACAACCTCTAGCAAACCCAAGTTGTTACAGGGCTCTAGAGCTCCTAACCCAACCCACAACCTACAGAGAACATGATAACTAATCCGCTTCGCTTAATTTTTCATAGCATAAACATTGGCATAGTTATAAACATATAATAAAATCATATCAACATGACAATGAAATCATATGTCTTCCAGGCATACTCTACCCACTTGATTCCTCATAAGACTAGGAACCTTTTCATGTCATTCACCTACATAAAACAATCATTCTTCCACAAGAATGATCCCTGACAACCCTGTCATACATACATACATACATACATACATACATACATACATACATACATATATACATATAGATATATAAACATGATCACAACACAATTGCCAGTATCCATAAGGTCAAGGTTAAGAAAGCTTCCTTTATCCATGCAACACATGCACAACATTGAGAACAATGGTTCCAAACTTAGCCAAGGCATCTGTTACCTCATGCCCATGTACTTTACCTTTCCTTGTCACCTTTCTCATGAATGTCTTGCCACTGTCCATTTACCCTAATGGACCCAAACAACTTAACAAGTTATCATATTCTTGATTTTAGTTTCCCTTTATTCATGTGTCGGGTTTCATCTAGGTCTTACATTACCTGCTGGGTTCTACTCATCTCTCTATGAGGTCCATTAGATTTATTGTTTCCTCAACCAATTCCCAAGAACCCTAAAACATAAAAGGAAATAATAATAAGACAAGGTGAAAAACATATAAATCTAGACAATAATACAACACCACAAAGAAAGTGGCATGACTATGCACCAATCACAATCAAAATTGAAAATCAAGCACAAACAAATCATAAAACATCGAAAGAACAAAACTTCAATAGATACCATGACTTAACCCCCATGAGTTCCCAATGCTTCCAATGGTTCAGATATTAACCCGAACCTTCTTCAAGATCTTATATTAGTCTCTTTTTCTATGTAATTACCTGCATCATACTAGTATAAACACACAATTGTCAATGCATTAATAAATGGAACAATGTACCAGTTACCTTACCTTGTTGTACCTAGCACATTTCCCTTCAACTGCACATTCATGCATCATCTCTCAAGAGAATCTAATTCCCTTGATGGATTGAACTATAATTGGAAACCAGGTATTATTCCCACATCTGATCAACCATCTTCCATGTAGCTTCCTCAACCCAAAATTTCTTCCATGCACTTTAACTTGATCTATTTCTTAGTTCTGCAGCATGAGCTTATTCTGTTGCAGAATGCATTGCGGCTCTTCCTGGAACTCTACCTCTGGTTCCACCTCCCATTTTGATAATGGATTCCTGATGATCTACCTGCCT
Source organism: Pinus tabuliformis (assembly GCA_031772625.1). Taxonomy (NCBI): domain Eukaryota; kingdom Viridiplantae; phylum Streptophyta; class Pinopsida; order Pinales; family Pinaceae; genus Pinus; species Pinus tabuliformis. Next base: position 1,259,942,528 of record CM062818.1, on the reverse strand, counting down.
ATTATCCATTGTTTAATAGATCTAGGAAAGGATCTGACCTACATCCCCAACTTCCTAAATCTCTTAAGCACTATGTAATCTAACACCTGCCACCATAATACGATGGAAAATCCCTCCTACGATGATCTACACCATAATTCCAACACTTCAATGGTTCTCTTCCATCACCTTTATTATACTACTTCATAGGATGAGACCCATGTCCTTTTTCAGCTGCATTGAGCTTCTTATGAGGTGCCACATTTTCCTTATCACTCGCATCCTGAGAGCTTCCTCGTTTCTTGGGCCATTTTCCTTTAGTCTTCTCATTACCCTTCCAATCATTCTTGAGCTCAAGATTTCTTTTTCATTTCTCATAACAATTCTTTAAATTTCCAATGGCTTCCTCCAATGAGTGAGGCTCATCAAAGTCAATCCGGTCTTTGAATGATAACGGAAATCCACTAATGAACCTTTGGATATTCACTTTCTCATCTTTGAAATATGGCACATATCTCAACAACTCTAGAAATTTGATTATGTACTCTTCATTTGTCATGGAACCCATCTTTAGCTCATACAATTCCTTAGCCTTTATATCATAATACCTCTCATACATGTACTTCTTCCTAAAGAGTCTTTCAAAGTCATCCTAAATCAACTCATCTTCTCTTATGCCTCTGCAATGCTTAACATCTTCCCACAATATATATGTTCCCTTGAGACTAAAGGTAACTATATTGGCTTTAATGTTCTCTGAGTAATCATGCAAAATGGATAATTTCTTCATCCAAAGACGCCATGATTTTGCATCCTTTGATTTCTACATTTCTCCTTTTCTCCATCAAAATCAGGAGGCTTGGCTTTCTTGAACTCCTCCGGAATGTACCTTGTCTCACTCCTCATATAAGGATGTTGGCGGTGATAATGATGATGTCCCCTCAAAGCCAAACTAGAATAAATACCATGAGTGTTATCCATCCTCTCATGTGTATATAAGAGTCTGAAACTCTTCACTGTATCATCCCTATCTAACCTGTGCATTTTCTTAGACCCACTCGCACCATTAGTCCTTTCTTCCTATTTTTCCCCATGACTGATCCCTAGCAATCCCTACTTCCACAAATCTAAAAGAATTTATATGATGACTACATTAACCTCAACTTACTTCTCTTGATATTTTTCAAGTCTTTCATGTGCTTCAATCAACCTCTCTTTATCTTCCTTCAAGCTTCTCAATGTATCTGCTAGATCAGAAGAGTCTCCCTCTCCTTGCTACTCAACTGATATCTGTCATCCTACCAATATATCTTCTGACATAGAAGGAGAAACATATCAACTATACCAAACTATTTGTCTCTTCATCTATTAACCTTTTATGTCCTGCAATGTGCCATTGTTAGCTAAGAAAAAACTTAATCAAAATCATACCTAAATGTATGTCAAGGGAAGTTATTGCATATACATAGGCCAATCTAGATTAGCACAATACAACATCATAAGAATAATAGCTCATACATGGATATCATAACCATATAAATAAATAGATAACATACATGCATGATAAACATATAGACAACTGGCATGCATCCATAATAGTCTGCATTAACCCCGAGGTCTAGTGCTATAACCTCACTCTCATACCACCTTGTAACACCCCACACCACATGTACTCACTTTTACAAGCTCACCAAGGTAAATGTGAGACGAGCGTCACTATGCATGACATGACATCCAAGTTATAGTTATGGAAGTGGGGTCTACTATCTCGAAACTTACTGCAACCTCCAAGAACACTAAATCAACCAAATATTAAGAAACGTCTACTCATCAACTTCTCCTAGATAGGAACTACTTCTTCACTCACTTCACAACCCAACCACATGCATACCAACTTGTGCATGAAACCTAAATACTCCAATTGTGCTCATAAGCCTTCCTCCATGTGGCTATGGCCAATATTTCTTAGTTAAGAGATCATGGCAAGAACCCCTATTTCAGATTTTCATGGGTAACTACAAACCAAGTATCGACAACAACCTAGAACTTTCCAGAATCTAGTTTATGATGATGAATTTTTTTTATAATCTGTACTAAGGCTAAGATATTTCCAAAACATTCCAAACACATGATAAAAATTTCCTCAAACACATGGTAAACATGGTAGCTACAAGTTGTGAATGCATATTTGTTCATTGTCTCATTAATTTCATCATAGAATAATGGCAAGAAGGCTCATGTCCCTTATCAAGCTAGCTGCAACAACACTTTTTAGCTCATACATTCATATAACCATTCAATAACTTATCGAATAATGAAAAACATCCAAAATAAGAGCACACCATTTAACCAAACCAAAATTTAACCAGAATGAAGCCATAATAAACTAGTCATAAAATCAACATAATAATCAATACATGTGCTCATTGATATCAATAAGAAATAACACATAATAACATATGCATAAATCCAAACAAGTCATGGAATTCCATGTACCACCCAACCATATATTGGGTTGAACCAAATATGTCTTTCAGCCAAACACCCCTGTTCCATATTCCAAGCATAAATGTGGGACCACATGGGATAAACCAAAATGGAACCAACCAAGGCTTCTAGAGGTTAAACCACCTCAAGCCCCCACCATAGTGATTTCACCTAAATCGGTCCAGAAACCACCAAAACCAAAACTAACTTGGATGCCCCCGGCTTCTTCACCATACCTGCAGGAATTTTCCTATCTCCACCCATCCGTCAAGAGTTCTAGGAGAGGCCATCTCCACCCTCGACCCTTGGGGATTTTCTTGAGAACTCCTGACCAAAATTTGAAATATACCAGCCATCTAAAGCTTAGCAAAAACAAGTAACCCACTACATGACAACTATCTAGGAAATGAAAAAGGGAAGGTTGTACATCACCATTAATCCAGGAAAATCCCATGCCAATGGTAACAAACATGAACAATAAACCAATGCATAGACCATGCATGAAATCCCAACAAGTTAAATCACATATGCACATTGTTACCTGCAAATCCACAACTAGTTTATGACCTTGCATGTTATTGTTCAAACTTTTTGTTGTGTTCTCTTTTCTTGTCCTCTCTCTTGGATTTCTTCCTTATTAGAAATAAGTTATCACGCTGAAAATTGATCCAAAACCATCAACTATTTCTCATATGCATTTTTATCATTGATGTCTGGTGTCACTTCCTTTCCCTTTCCTTTTTTTTTTTTCATTTTCCTTTATTTTCTCTTTAATTTCCCTTGCATGCATATTCATGTCTCTTCATCTTCCTTTTCTCCTATTTTCCTTTATTTCTTGAATTATTTTTTATTTATTTCCCTTTTCCAATGCCAATATCAATTTCCATAGCCATTGATTAACCACAAGTGACCCCAAATGTGATGTTCCCCTCCATTCAACTTGGAATATATGTCCCATGACCTTGGTTGATTTTTGTCTTTTTATATGGAAATATAACCTAGGGTTGTTACAAATAGAGTGCCATACATAATATCCATGAGGTTTCAAATAGTCTTCCATTTTAGAATCCCATATTTCATATTTGGCTTCATTAGATGTAACAAATTTTTATATTACTGCATACTGGAGACTTTACTTGATCATTTGGATATGTGCTTCTTTGACATTCCTGTCTTTATGCTTCTGAGATCTACGTTCAAGCTTTTAAGATGAAACTGAAGGAACCTTCATAGTGCTTACTCTCTGAAATTTGGAATACCTTTCCCTAATAGAACAAAATGACACAAATGACCCTCATGGTGGGGGAAGCATATTTGGGAATTAAACTTCCCTACAACATAAAGACTATTTATGTGGCTTCTTTTATAAAAACAAAACTCCTACATGGGAAAACTTACAAAAAAAATCCTTCATTGAGCCCAACATATGTTTTCTTTGTTTTTGAGCCCCATAATTAATCAAGCATAGGTTCACTCATTGTCATTCACCACCAATGTATGGAAGGAATTTAGTCATATTGATTGACATGCCTTGGTTTGGGACATCCCTCTATAACTAGAGGGTTAGAAATATGTCTCTCAGTCCCACACAGATCATCTTCAAGCCCTATCACTTATAGCTTCTTGGAGAATTTGGATAGAAAGGAGCAAAGTTATTTTAGATGATAGAGCCCCTTCCACAATAAAGGTTTCCCTACAAAACCTCATAATTGTAGGGACTATGAAAAAAATACCTCCTCTGATATATCCATCTTCTCCTCTTGAATTTTTCATTTAAATTGATACCCTCTAGGCCATATTCAATGGAGCAATGCATGATATTCCCTCAGGGTGGGCCAAGGGGTACACTACATATTCTCACAATTTTTCTATCTCTTTCTCAACTAATATGTGGCCTACAATTATGTTGAACTATTTTTCTTTAAAATTATTCTATGGATATCTTGTGAACAAGGTATCACAAATATGCATATTTATGGGGATTCTCAAGTGGTTATAAAATGGATGACCAGAACTGCTCAAATCAGAAACTACACTCTTTTACCACGGTTTCAAAAAACTAAACAAATTTTCTCTCATTTCACTAACATTACTTTTGATTGTGTATACAAGAACAAGAACATAAAAGATTAACGAGATCTAGACGTAGGCACATGGAAGGTCACTGAGACTAAAGACAACAAACTCATTTTTTATACATGATTTCTCTTTCTTGCGCAAGGGTTGATAATATGATAGCAAATGATTAGACATTATAGATGGCCGAAAAGTAAATGTAATATAAAATGACAAAAACAAGATGTTTATTTTTTCCTAGTAAATTAAGAAACAAATAACATATTTTCATATGCTATGGAGAAAAATTTGGAAATTTGGACACACGTCTAAACCATAAATCATGGGAATGTTTTTAAACGTATACAATATGTAATTTTATTTATATTTTATAATTAAAATTATATAATTTTTTGAAAAAAAATATAAAATTAATTTATATGATTTTAAATTTAGTTTTATAAACTATTAAGAGAAATTAGCATATAAATTTTTTAGTTTTCTTTTTTTTTTTAATTTATTTATGTACCTCATGTAAGATTATGTGATATCCTTTCACACTGTATTGTAAAGTGTCATACTAATTTTGATGATGTATATATAAATGAAGACAACTAAATTACATTAAAAATAAGCCCTTTAAAAATTATTAATAAAGTGACTCACCTATAATCACTTTCAATTAAAAAAGAAAGAAGAATGAAGAGGGAGGGCGTAATTGTGGTACTAAATTACGTTATTGTTATCAATCATGAAGAGATAGAAGTCATACGACTAACCTATAAGCATTGAGATAGATGAATTCGTAAAATTTAGAAAATAAATAAATTGAAAACGAATATCCCTTTTTTATAATGTGGTTTTAAATTTAATTATTATTAATAAATAATGTGGTTTTAAATTTAATTATTATTAATGATGATAACAGTTTTTTTGGTATTAAAATTAATATTAATTAAAGTATTTTATTAAAAAAATAAAATATTTTATTTTATTATAAATATTTTTAAATAAATTTAAACATTTCGATTTATTTTCATTTTTTTAATATTTATTTTCAGATTTATAAATTAATATATATATAGATATTTTGATTTATTTTGATTTTTATATATTAATATATTATAGATATTAATAATGTTATAAAAAATTGAAGTAATTTTTTTATTTTGAGAATGTTTTTTGGATTAATCACATCATTAGTTGCAAGTCATGATTTTAGACTTTTGTAATCCATATCTATTTTAAGAATGTCTTTCAGATTAATCACATCATTAGTTGTTGGTCATATCATTAGATCTAACATAAGATCTCTATGTAAGAGATGTAAGACAAATGAAAAAAAATCATATTTTCTCTCATCAAAATAGTAAACTTTCCATATTCTTTTTTGCTACTTTTTCATGTATTGTTCATTTCCTCGTCTTACTCATCTTACTATGAAACTAATTAGGAAAATTTATTTTTATTTTATTAATGTTTTTAAAAGTTAAATAAATAGATTTTAATTTTTAATTAAATTAATTGTTTTTTAATAAATTACTTTTTTCAATTTTATTATTAATTTGAGAGGCTCATTCTACAACTTAGTATGAGCCCGAGATGTGTAATTTCGTCTGTCCTCAACCTCGAATTGACATGTGTCATTCATATATATATTAAACATAAATAAATATACACGTTTAACTCTCAATATTTAGATATCACTTTATAAATAAATAAAACAACTAAAAGTTTATTATATATATATATATATATATATATATATATATATATATATATAACAAAAGAGTGGTATAATTCTTATATATTCTAAAAATATTTTTAAATATACATTTTAAAAATATTTCAATACATTACTCAAATAATGTTTTTAACTAATTTATTTCAACATCAACTTCATGCATATGTATATAGAGAGAAAGAAAATGAAGAATCATATTAATATTGATTATAAAATATTTCAATACCTAAAGAGGAGGAGTAACTAAAAGTAAAAAAAAAGAAAAAAAAAAATGAGATATATAGTTCATTTAATTCTTAATATCAAATTAAGATGTAACATTTTAAAAATATTATTAATAGTAAAAAATTCAATAAAAAAATTAATGTGACTCATAAATAAAATGTTCTAGTATGGAGAGTTAATTAATATTGAAGTGTATTTAAATAATATTAATAACACAAAAAACATTTTAATGTGGACAACATAGTCCATAAATAAAATATTTCAAGAAAAATATTTAAATATGTATATATTATATATTATTGATAACAATTTATATATTATATAAAAAAAAAATTGAAAATAAATAATTTTTATGACAAAAGAATTTTAATTAGTTTCATTGTGGCCTTTATCAAGTATATTTTTTGGTAAATTTTGTTTGAAATCAAGAAAAGATGTGTTCAAATTGCAAGTTTAAGTTGTGTAGTGTGCACAATCCAAGATCTCAAGTAAATTGTAACCTCATGTAAAAATGCATAGAGTTAAAAAGTTTTTTTTTTTCAAAATTCAGATGCTTGTAACTTCCAAATTACTATTCCATATTCCTTCATTGACCATTAGATAAAATATTCATTATTACATAGATTAAGTTTTGTAAAGGAATAGTAAGTTACATACCATAACTTCCACTATTAGCACATTAACATAAACTTCTTGTTGTAACATTGCATCAATTCCATGATACTTTTAACTCAGTTAGTTAATCACATACTCGATAACATAAATTTCGTCTCATGCAAGGAATCAACATCATAAGAATGACACAATAGGAAATCACATCATTGAACACTGATATACCCTAGAAACCTTGTAGGACGAGAATTAGTAAATGTTTAATTTTTTTAAATGCTCATGAGGGTGTTCACCACTCACTCAATGGATTGTAAGATAGTTCATCTCTTAACCATTTTCATAAAATATTACAAAGAAATATCATCTTAAATACAACATATCTAACTAGAAACTATTACAATCATCATGATACCAGTTACCCACAAATCCTCAATCTTTATGTCTTTCTGGCATGGTTATTCCCATTAGTGGATCATCCTGCAAGTGACATTATTCAATCTTCATGGACCATTAGTTCTTTACCTGTTACAATATTAAACATAATTTATCCTCCACATAAGTCACCATCTTCCCTGTCATTTCTATTGTCAACAAACTTTGAGATCATGATTAGAAAAAATGTTAATCAAGCAAAGTCAATTCTTATTAGTGATACTTCAACATCTATTCGTGTGCATACATAAAACATAAACAAAATATCAAGGCATGCCCTCTTTAACAACACTACACGTGCATTACTTAAAATCTCTTAACTATAAAAGCATATCTATTTGTTTTTACATGTGTATGATTATGAAACATGTTTTCCCATATGTGTAAGGTAAAATACGTAGATATTACCAAGGCATGCTCACTTGTCCCTATTCCACATGTATCGTAAGAAGGAAGACATAATAATATTAAAAAACCTCCACAGTTATTACCCTCTCTTTCCATAAGAAGAGGGAAAATATCTCCAAGATAAATACTACTTTAACTATTATTTCCCTTGCACAAGCTCACATCCGTTTCCATATAAAACCACTACAATTGTCCATATATTGTAAAGGAAACTAACACATTACTATGATCTTGTGCATGCAATTACATAAACTTTATAAAAAAAAGACTAGCCCATCAACTATCACTCTTGGTGTATGGAGATGCGTAAAATCTATGCATGTAAACACATATGTTTTCCCAAAATAATCTTTCCAGAAGAAAGCTTAACACAATAGAGCATGCAAAAACATGTTTTATTATCTAGGAAATTAATACAATAAATAATGTGAATACATGTCTTCTTTTCCAAGAACTAATAAAATAAAGCATGTTAATACATGTTTTCTTTTCCAAGAACTCATAAAATAATGCATGCAAAAACATTTCTCTTTTCAAGGAATCTAACACAATGATGCTTGCAAAACATTTCCTTTTTCAAGAAACCTAACACAATGATGCATGAAAAACATTTCTATTTTCAAGAAATATAACACAATGACTATTATTCCCATGCATGCAAATACATGTTTCTTTTCAAGAAATATAACTCAATGTTCATGCAGAAACATATTTCATATTCTAGAAATTATCACAATCAACTATTAATGTTTGTATAAATACCAAGACTAATTTAATAGTCATTCCTTTCATGCATGCAAATGCATACTATTATTCTAAAGATAAACAATCATAATACACAATATTTAAAGAAATATATCAAAAAATACATACATATTCCTCTTCAAGGAATTTAACACCAAACAACATGTTCTTTTTCAAATAATACCACAAGAACTATCTATTTTTTTTTTTTTAACCAAGAGATATAGTTACTAATATCTACACATGGATGGCTCCTTGCCTTTGTCAGGGAATAACTTATTTACAATAATAATGTGTGAAATATTTACAATGCTACAAAAACTTTATGCATTCCACAAACATGTCATTCCTCTATCTTGAAAAAGCCCCCTTTTGTGCATTCCCCAAACATGTTCCACCTCTATCTTGAAAAGGCCTTTGAATATTGACTGCATACTCTATTCCATAGCACCAACCACAAATTGATCTAAGATAGAGGAGCATTTGGTGGAGCTATAACATAATGGAACCATGGTGGTGATCTGAAAATCACTTATGTATGATCTCAGTTAATTAATGTAGGTATTACAGACTTGTGCTGGTGTGCCTATGTTATTTTAAGCAACGGATTGATAAGATTGCGAAATACACAGGCATTGGAAAACAATAAGAGAAACACAGCAAGCAAATGCAAAACACAACAATTTAATAAGGAGTTCACCCAATCCTCCTAGGCTACGTCTCCTGGTCCAGCTTTCAGTGGTGGCCTTCTTTTATTATGTCTTAAGTAAATTTTTTACAATTAGGAGCTCAATTTGAGTCTCTTGTAATAGATGATGCTTAGTAGGGTGGTACTTGGATTCCCCAAGCCACTAGACTACACAGACTCCCCCTTACCAAGTCTCGACCTCAACTGGTCTTAATGGGATGAGTCCAATGTGGTACTCAGTTCCCTATAGATATCCCCATAGGGATTTCTTGAACCTCTCAAGCCCTTTTGATTCTGTCTGCTCAATGTTGCCTTAGCTCTACAGGTCAGCTCGAGTTCTGTTCTCTGCTTCTTGCTCTTCTCTCTATTCTATCTCCCCTGTCTTTGTTCTCTGTCTATTCATGGCTTAAAGCCAGTCTGTCCCTTGATTGTTCACTTCCTTTTCTGTCCCTTCGGTTCACCTACCTCTGTTTGCTTGGAATTCCCTACTTCTGTGTCATCGCCACTGTGTAACATTTCATAGGATGTGGCCACTTGTCCCCTCACGAATTGAGCGCCAACTCTTCCTCGAACGCTTCATTATTTCGGTTACTTTGTGAAATGATTCATCTACTAGCTCAACGGTCAAATCGGAATTCAAAATTTTATGCCCCGTATTTTATTCCCCCCTCCAAATCCAATTTCCCATCGGGTGCAATCTCAATCATTAGATCTAGGGCTCCAGATCCTACGGTTATTGGTCTTATCGCACAGTTGACTTGCTCGACCATTAGCCTATGATGAGGGTGGTTTTCTCTCTCATCCACCGGACACGCGTCGTTCAACGTATGGAATCGCTTGGTCCTCTGACAAACCCGCTTACCACCCAAAATGCCTACGATATTCTGCCAGTTTTTGAGCGTGGGACTTGCCTATCATTTTAGCACTTTTCCCATGGTTTCTTGGCTTCCCTTATGACCGTGCACCTAGGGCTTCTCCTTCTCGAGGGGTTTTTCCCAACGATGCACGACTAGGGGCTAATCGCACATCAGAAACGACCTTCGTTTTCTGATCTAGTCTTCCCAATTACTAGTTTGCGCCACTACGCGGTCTCCATGGGCCAACGGTGAACATGCTTTAACTGAGGTCCTCTTTGTTCCGTGCTGGCTACAAACTGCCACTATCTAGAGGTCCTTCCTGATAGCTCATTATTTACAATATTTTGAAGTTCGACATAATTTGAAACAGTCATAGAAACTCTGATAATTTTCAAGGATCCAATTCAAATCATGGCCTTCCCACTAAAAAAGCTTTTGGATCACCAAAAGTTGGTTTTCAAGCATCGACTAAGTGAGCATACAACTTTCTCACCTATGCAATCTCTATCCATTTTACACTGCTTAGCTTTGAACCCCTGAGCCAAATTCTGAGGTACTCAACATCTCCCCTACGCATCGTTGTCACCTTCTTGTCCAAAACTATGTCTTCTTGTAATTCATTAATATATTCAGGTAGCAATTCATCAATAGAAGGCAATTGACTCTGCTCTTTGGGATCCTCAATTAGTGATGGTTCAAACAATCTCAAGCTATCTGCATTTACGACTGAGTAGATGTGCATGTAAGCTGGTAGATCAAGGCGAAAAGCATTCTCACAAATTTTCTCAAGTATCTTGAAAGGTCCATACCTAATAGGCTTTATCTTTTTACCTTCACCTTGCATCCTGTCCTTGCGGATATACAGCCAGATTTGATCACCAACTTGGAAACTATGCTCCATCTGATGCTTGTCATGCCTTTCCTTGTATTTAGCCTGGCTCTTTTCTAGTTGTTCCTGTACTGCCTTGTGCATCTCTTGGATTTGTTCGATGAACCTAGTTGCCCTGTCCACATCGTTGTGTCCCTCAATTCCCGTGTCCCTACCAAAGACAAAATCCAAGGGAGACCTTGGTGTGAAACCAAAACAAGTCTCAAAAGGAGATCTCTATGTGGAAGAATGTTTGGCTTGGTTGTAAGCATGTTCCACATAACACAATTGTTCATCCCAAAGCTTAGGATGCTTGCTGCAATATCCTATGAGCAACTGGATCATTGTCCTGTTAACTACTTCTGTTTGGCCATCGGTTTGTGGATGGAAAGCTGTGCTTTTATTCAGTTTGGTGTCCATCAGTTCCCATAGACTTGACCAAAACTTTCCCACAAATCAAGTGTCTCGATCAGATATAATGGAAGTGGGTAATCCAAAATGAACCCATACATGTTGAAAGAACAGTTTTGCAGTTTGTTCAGATGTAATCTATTTATTAGAAGGTATCTAAATACACATTCTGTTGAACCTATCCACAACAACATAAAGATAATCATGACCTTTCCTAGATTTAGGCAGTTCTCCAACAAAGTCCATCGAAATACTTTCCCAAGGATGAGAAGGAACTAGTGATGGAGTGTACAAGCCTAGTTTTCTATTGCTAGGCTTGTTTTTAGCACAAATAGTACACCCTCCTACATATCTAGAAACTGTCTTGTTCATTTTTGGCCAATAACAAAATACTTGCTGCTGTGTAACTGTTTTGCTTACCCCAAAGTGACCTGATATTAGAGAAGTGTGTGCTTCTCGAATTATCTTTACTCTTTCAGTTTGTATAATGCATAACTTCCCACAATGGTATAAGAGTCGGTCCTTTACATGATAATCCAATTCTTCTACTCATTTTCCTTGACTTAAAGTTGCATATACATCTTTAAAGTCTATATATTGAGCATATTGTTCAATGTAGCTCTCATGTGACACAGAATTATGCTTAAGTATAGTAGATGCATTTATAATGGGTCTAGATAACATATCTGCAACCTTATTGTGTATGCCCTTTTTATATCTAATGACTAAATGAAAATGTCTTAGAAAACCCATCCATCTATAGTGTCTTGATTGCTACAACTTAGTTTGGGTGTGTAGATATTGAAGTGGTTGATGATCAGTATGTATTACTATCTCTTTGCCCATTAAGTAATGTTTCCACTTTTTCACACTCTATACTAATGCATACAATTCTTTATCATATGTCGAATAGTTAACTACTACAAAATTAAATGTCTCAGAATGATAACATATGGGTTTACCATGTTGTATCAACACTATTCCCATGGCATAGTCATTGGCATCTGTTTGGATCTCAAAGGGTCTTTGAAGATCAGGCAGTGCTAGTACTGGTGCTGTACTAATCTTTTCTTTCAAGGTGTCGAAGGTTTTTTGTTGTTTGCCTCCGCACTGAAACACCTTGTTCAATCCTGTTAAAGCATGTAAGGGAGCTGCAATTAAGGAAAAGTTAGAAATGAACTTTATCCAATATTGTGCTACTCCTAAGAAGCTCCTAACTTCTATAACAGATTTGGGTTTAGGCTAGTTTACAATGACTGCCACCTTAGAGGGATCTATCTTCAATTCACCACCCTCTACTATATGTCCCAAATAATTCAAAGATGTTTTTCCAAATTCACATTTTGAGAGTTTAACACAAATTTTTTTTCTTTTCAAAACATCTAGTGTCTGCTTAACATGCTTTAAGTGTTCTTCCCATGTTTTGCTAAATATCAGAATGTCATCCAAATATACAATAACAAAATCATCAAGAAAAGGTCTGAGTACATCATTCATTATTCTCATGAAAGTAGCAGGAGCATTAGTTAAGCCAAAAGGCATAACCAGCCACTCATACAATCCCTGCTTTGTTTTGAATGTAGTCTTCCATGCATCTTGCTTTGCAACATTGACCTGATGATATCCACCATGCAAGTCTAACTTGGAAAAATAAATAGTTTCTTTCAATTGATCTAATAGATCATCATTGCGGGGAAGGGGATAATGATTTTTTATTGTGATCTTATTCATTGCCTGGTAATCAATGCACATTCTCCATGAGCCATCTTTCTTTCTCACCAAAATGACTGGAGATCCACATGGTGATGTGCTAGGCCTGATGAACCCCTTCTCGAGAAATTCCTGCACCTGCTTCTTGATTTCTACATTCTCTAAAGTGGAAAACCTGTACATGCCAATGTTAGGCAATGAAGCATCTTGTTGCAAATTAATTTCATCACTATTTCCTTTTTGGGTGGCAGACCTTTAGGTTTTTGAAACAAGATATCATACTCTGAAACAAATTTTTCTAAATCAGCTTGCTGTTTAGCATCACAGCCCTCAAATACATTGGTTTTATCAGGTTTATTTTCCTTTACAACCATCAGTAAAAATTGTTTGCATTAATTTATCATTCGTTTCATCTGCCCTGAGTTTATGAGAGTGTAATTATTCTTGAGCTTCTAAGCTCTTACAAAGTATTTGATTCCATCTTTAACGAGTAGATACTTGTTCTCAGCTCTATAGAAAAGAGCTTTTCTATCATACAAGTAAGGACTTCCTAAAACAATTCCACATATATCGAAAGGAATTATGTCTAACTCAACCTCATCTACAAATGTTGACCCAAAAGAAAACTTGAGTTTGCATTGTCTAGTCACTTGTAGTTGTGCTTTATCATTTAACCATCCTAATGGGTACGGTTTCTTGTGAGCTGTAGTTAGTAATCGTAACTTCTTTACAATTGCTTCAGAAATTAAATTTACTTGTGAGCCACTATCAAACAAAGTATCAATCTTTTGATGTTTGGAAATAAATCAAATATGGAAAAGCTCATCTCTTTTTCTCTCATTTTCTTCATCAATAGTAGATTGTGCAGAATTACTAGTAGATGCTTTAGAATTCTTACCTTTTATACCTGTGGTTGCAATGGTTATTTCATCTCCTGAGTCCGACCCCAAATCTTTCTGAATAGCTGCAACAATCTTCTTCTTCTTGCCCTCGAACTTCTTAGGTCTTAGCTCTGGATGCAGAGTCCAACAATGCTCATCATCATGCCCATCCTTCTTATAGTGAGTGCATGAAGACTTGTTTTTTTGTGCAGTATTCACCTTCCTTGCTTTCCATTTCTATTTTATTTTCTCCTTATTCTTGCTTGCAGTGGGTTGGGATGATCCCCCAACTTCTGGGCTTCCATTCTTTCCTCTAGCTTCTAGATGTGTAGCTTAAATAGATACCTCATCTGTACTAGTGGGATTAAACATGAGGATAGTGTCCCTCATGTAGTTGTGTAGACCACCGATGTACTTCAATAGAGTCTCAGGTGAGTCTAATGAGATTCCTAGAATCAAAGCTCTCTTCCTAAATTCTTGGGTGTAACCTTGTACACTTTTCCCTTTCAACTGACGAAGAGTTTGCTAGCTCATCATGGCTTGCTTCATGTAGGCCAGTGGATAGAACTATTTTTTGATTGCAGAAACAAATTCACTCCAGACAGAAAGAGTCTTACCATGTCTTTTCATGTTAGCTTGGGTCCTGCCTTCCCACCAAACCAAAACAATGCCTCCAAGGTGTAGGCTAGCCAGCTGAATCTTTCTCTTATCTAAATCGATACTCTGCACTCTACAATAAACATCAATTTGTTTGATCCAGCTGTCCAACTTTTTTGCATTCAACTCTCCATCATATATTGGTAAATCAAATTTAACATCTAGTTTAATCAAAGATGTCTTCTTTTTATGTTTAGGGTTATTAGGAGGTGTGAGAAAGATTTCTTCTTTCCCCTTGCCTTTTGAGTGGTCATGGAGCAGAGACTCTTCTTCTCCTTTATCTTGTTTAGAGCCTGATGAGTCTTCATCTTTATGTTTTCTAAAATCCTTATACATTTCCTCTACCATGGACCTTATGGCCAAGAAACTATCTATAAATTGAGGGTCTGGCCCCACAGAACCTTCCTCTGACATTGTCTTCTGAGGATAGACTCTTCCAATCTCAGGATTAGTTTTGACCAACTCTCCTTCTCCCAATTTAAGCATTAATCTAGTTAGCATTCAACAGCTAAATCTAGCACAAGCTTGTCTAACCTTAACAACCTATATCTCTAATACCACTTGATCTGAAAATCACTTATGTATGATCTCAGTTAATTAATGTAGGTATTACAGACTCATGTGTTGGTGTGCCTATGTTATTTTAAGCAATGGATCGATAAGATGGCGAAATACACAGGAATTGGAAAATAGTAAGAGAAACACAGCAAGCAAATGCAAAACACAACAATTTAATAAGGATTTCACCTAATCCTCCTGGGCTACGTCTCCTGGTCTATCTTTCAATGGTGGCCTTCTTTTATTGTGTCTTAAGCAGAGTTTTTACAATGAGGAGCTCAATTTGAGTCTCTTGTAACAAATGATGCTTAGTAGGGTGGTACTTGGATTCCCCAAGCCACTAGAGTACACAAAATCCCCCTTACCAAGTCTCGACCTCAATTGGTCTTAATGGGATGAGTCCAATGTGGTACTTAGTTCTCGATAGATATCCTCAAAGGGATTGCTTGAACCTCCTAAGCCCTCTTGATTTTGTCTGCTCGATGTTGCCTTAGCTTTGCAGGTCAGCTCAACTTTTGTTCTCTGCTTCTTGCTCTTCTCTCTATTCTGTCTCCACTGTCTCTGTTCTCTATTTTTTCATGGCTTAAAGTTAGTCTGTCCCTTGATTGTTCACTTCCTCTTCCGTCCCTTCGATTCACCTACCTCTGTTTGCTTTGAATTCCCTGCTTTTGTGTCATCGCCACTATGTAATGTTTCACAGGAGGTGGCCACTTTTCCTCTCACGAACTGAGTGCCAACTCTTCCTTGAATGATTCGTTATTTCGGTTACTTTGTGAAATGATTCATTCACCAGCTCGGCGGTCAAATCCGACTTCAAACTTTTATGTGTTGTAGTTTATTCCCCCCTCCAAATCTGGTTTCCCATCGGGTGCAATCTCTGCCATTAGATTTGGGGCCTCTAGATCCTATGATTATCACTCTTATCGCATGGTTGACTTGCTCGATCGTTAGCCTGCGATGAGGGCGATTTTCTCTCTCATCCACCGGACATGCGTTTTTCAACATATGTAATCGCTTCTTCCTCTGACAAAACAGCTTACCACCCGAAATGCCTCCGATATTCCACCATTTTTGGAGCACGGGACTTGCCGGCTGTTTTAGCGCTTTTCCCATGGTTTCTTGGCTTCCCTTGTGACTTTGTGCCTAGGGCTTTCCCTTCTCGAGGGGTTTTGCTTAGCGATGCACGATTTGGCCTTCATTTTCTAATCTGGTCTTCCCAATTGCTAGTTTGCGAAACTGCACGGTCTCCATGGGCCAACGACCAGCGCGCTTTGACCGAGGTCTTCATTGTTCTGTGCTAGCTACAAACTATCACTATCTAGAGGTCCTTCCTGATAGCTCATTGTTTACAAGATTTTGAAGTTCGACATAATTTGAAACAGTCATAGAAACTCTGATAATTTTCAAGGATCCAATTCGGATCAGGTGGCTAAGAGCCATTACCATATTATGTTGCACATTCTCCTAAACACCAAGCCCCGATTGACCAGTGTTTGTTTCCATAGAGAAAAAAGGGCATACCGAAAAAGATCCTTGACCTCCCTTTTTTTGTATCTCACTAGCCAAAAACCATGGTGATGCCCATTAAAGAGATGTAGAGAGGAATAGCCTAAGGCAACATGTGGCGTCCATTTATTTTCTTATGTAGATCTCATTTCATAGGGCATTTAATAATATCTCTATATATATTCATAGGGTTTTCCATTTATATATATAAGCACACACTCTCCTCCATATGTTTAAATGATGAAAACATTGTTTCAAATCAGGATATGTTAGGTACCTATAATACTAGTGTATCCCGCTTATTTTTATTGTTAGTGTATCCCCCTATTATTATTGTTGTGCCCCATAGAAGCTCACTATCGTTATTATTGTTATGTAGGCTCTGATTATATTATGACCCCTTAGACTACTATATATACCAAGGAGGTCTTGTCATTTATATCATCTAAGAATTGGTCATTTATGTAATGTAAAGGAGTTTTCCCCCTCGAAGAGGAAAATTTTTAAGTCTTTGATCTATCTTTCTATTAGCTTGTTGCAAAACATTTTGTATCAGAGGTTTGGATTATAGGGTTCCACTTCTCCAAATGGGTCATCTTGGAATTTTCACTATAATTTTTTTCTTACGAGTCTTTTGACATTGAAATTTGGACCAAGTAGAGCCAAAATCTTAATAAACGTCTTATACAAATTTAAGATCTTGGTTCGCTATATTTTTTGAGATATGATCCGATGAAGTTATGGTTTTTGCATGCTCTAGAATTAATCACAAATAGGTGACCTAGAGAAAATCATCATAACTTTCTCTTTGATAATCAGATTTAAAATTTGTAAAAAGTGATTAAAATTGCATGGAATTTAGTTTTGTATGTATCAATTTTAGAGCCTAGGATCCAAATAGTGACACGTGACATTTTGTATAAGTTATCTCTACTAAACTAGTCTATAATCAGGCCATCGTGGGAGATTGGGCATAACTCTTTCTTGAAGACTCCGGTATCAGTATGACTTATGGGGTTGGAAAGAAGACTTGGAGAGCTACCATAAGATAAAATACCTTGGATATTTGAAATTATATATCTACAACATATTCAATATTGAGCTCCTATAAAGCAAGAAAAATGTGTGTAATTTTTAAAAATTTCCATAAGTTTTGTTTGAAAAATCAGTTTGAAGTGATTCATGGGGAATATAGAAGCATAAATATCATTGTTTAATTCCAAAATGACATGAATCAAGAAAATGGAAACACCTAGTAAGAAACCAGAAATCTCTACTATGACAGATGAAGAAGAGAAAGAAATGCAACATGACATATCAAAATTACGAGAAAGAAGTGCAACAAATTTTGCTCTCGCAAAGAGTAACAAAAAATGAAATGGAAGATAAGAAGGATTGATTGAAAGCATACATGGAAGGTTTGAAGGATGGATTAAAAATAGATATGGAAGGTTTGACAAAGTTGCTACAAGAAATGTTTCATAATAGCCAAAAGGTATTATATGAAACTCATGATGAGAAAAAAATGAACGTTAATCATGATTTCAAAGACTCTAAATTTGGATTGAAGACCCACCATATTCAAAATATCGAGATGAAGAAGTTTGGTGGCAAGGATATAGTAACATGGATACTACATATGGAAAATATTTTGATCTTCATAACGTGCAACACACAAAAAAGTTATGCATTGCAAATTTATATTTAGAACCCAATCAATTTGTATGGTATCGATGGGTTTTTTCTCGTAAGCCACTTGTCACTTGGTCAATTTTTATGGAGGAAATGGTAGCACATTATGAGGATACAAAGAGAAATACCTTGTTTAGCCAATTGATAAATCTCAAACAAAAGGGTTCAGTGGTGGAGCACATTGAGGACTTCCAAAAATTGAATATCATGGTAAATGATATTCCAAAGGAGCATATGTTTGATGTCTTCATAGGGACTTTAAAGGATAACATCAAACATGAGGTTTTCCTTTGGGAAATTGATTCATTGGAGAAGGAATTTTGGGTGGCAATACAAATTGAAAGTAAAATTCTAGAAAAAGGGAAGTCTACCACTCACAACTATAAATATGGAAGTGTTGTTGCTCCTAACCTTATACAACATACAAGGTTGACGCAACAAAAATTGGAAGAAGAAAGATCAAAAGAGATGTGTTACAATTGTGATAACAAATACATAAGGCCATAAGTGTGTTGAGAAGAAATTATTTTACATAGATTGTGAAGAGGAGGAAAAAAAGGAACAAGAAATGTGAAAAGAATAGGATGTACACCAGGAACCAACCCCAAAGAAAGAAGAAATGAATCTGACCATATCTTGTAATGCATTGGCAGGAATTACCACTCCTTAAACTCTTACGAAAGAAGGACATATCAAGAAGAAAAGGGTAATAATGTTCATTGATTCAAGTAGTACCCATAATTTTGTTCATTGTAAGATAGCCAAGGAATTGGATTTCTTCCTATATCTAGCACCAGAGTGTCAAGTGATGGTTTCAAATAGGGGAACTATAAATTTATTTGGAAAGTGTCGTAATATCAAGCTAACCATGGGGGAATATGTATTGAATAGTACAATGCTTTCCATTCCAATGGTTGGTGTTGATGTTGTACTAGGAGTCCAATGGTTACAATATTTGGGAAGATAGATTTTAATCTTCAAGAACTTTTCATGATTGTTTTTGGGGAAGGAAAGGAAGATGATATAATGGGTGTCATAGGGAAAACAAGAAATCAAATCAACTCTAATGGAACTCCAAACATTCCAAATAAAGAAAAACAGGGTGTAATTTCACGATTATGCTCACTAGAGGTTTAAACATCAAAATCATCTATTTCTCCATATCTCCAAAAAGTATTGGACAATATTTCCAAGTTATTTGAGACTCCCAAAGGCATCCCACTTATTCATGTTCATGATCCTGCTATTGATTTGATTCCACGAAGTGTTCCTCCAAACATTAGGCCTTACAGATATCCCTATGTCCAAAAGAGTGAAATTGAACGCATGTTTGCAAAAGTGCTAAAGGCCGATATAATTCAACCTAATCAAAATTCTTTCTCTGCTCTAGTAGTATTGGTGGATAAGAAGGATGGACCATGGTATATGTGTCTAGATTATAGGGAGCTCAACAAGCTCACTATTAAAGATAAATTTCTCATTCTTATCATTAACGAATTGTTGCATGAATTACATGGAGAAATTTACTTCACCAAGCTTGATATTTGTTTAGGATATCATCAAATTAGAATGAAGTCTAAAGACATTCTAGAAATAACATTTAGAAATCATGAAGGTCATTATGAATTTTTGGTCATGCCTTTTGGCCTTACTAATGCACCTTCCACATTTCAAGGTTTGATGAAATCCATTTTCAAACCTTTCCTTAGAAAATTTGTGTTAGTATTTTTTGATGATATACTAATCTACAACAAGTCTAGGAAGGATCATGTTCAACATGTTGACAGGGTGCTCAAACTATTGGAGGAGAAATAATTATATCTAAAATATCCAAATGTTTCTTTAGAGTATGGGAGGTGGAATATTTGTGTCATATTGTGTCTCATGTGCGTGTTAAAGTAGACCATAACAAAATGAAATCCATTAAGGAATGGAAAATCCCCACAACCCTAAAGCATCTTCGAGGATTCTCAGCTTGACAGTGTATTATCGTTAGTTTGTTAAAAATTATGGGAGAATAATGATGCCTCTAACAACATTACTAAAGAAAGATGTATTTTCATGGACTCCAAAAGAAATTAAGGCCTTTGAACATATTAAACAGGAAATGTGTCAAGAACTAGTCTTAGCTATACTAGACTTCATAAAAACCTTTATTATGGAATGTGATGCCTTAAGAAATGGAATTTATGTTGTTTTAATGAAAGAAGGAAGACTCATTTCTTTTGAAAGTTGTCTAATCAAGGTAAAGTATTTACATAAACCTATTTATGAGAAGGAAATGTTGGAAATACTACATGCACTAAAGAAATGACAACCTTACCTAATGGGAAGTCACTTCAAGGTAAAAACAAATCACGATAGTCTTAAATAATTTTTGGAACAAATATTTTCTTTAGAAGAGAAAAAAAACAGGTCACAAAGATGTTGGGTTATGAATTTGAAATCATCTACAAAAAGGGGAAGTAAAATGTTGTTGCAGATGCATTCTTGAGAAAGGATGAGGATGTGGAAGCATTTCTCTGTTCCATTTCTATTATCCAACCTGACTAGATAACTGAAGCAAGGGATGAATGGAAGAATGGAGAAGAGGTGTGGACACTCACACAAAAGCTGCAACAAGATCCCAGTATGTTTGATACATTTATCTAGAAAAATGATTCATTATGGTTCCAGGATCACTTATATCTTTGTAATAACTCACAAGTCAAACAAAATATTCTTTTGGAATTGCACACCCCCCCCTTAGGAGGGCATTGAGGATTTTAAAAACTTATCACATGATCAGGAAGGAATTTTTTTGGGATGGCCTTAAATCTGATATTCAGAAGTTTTGGGAAAATGTTTGGTTTGCCAACAAAATAAAGTTGAGACAATTAAGACCGTAGGTCTTTTACAACCTTTATTCATTCCAAGCCAGCGTTGGGAGGAGGTTTCAATGGAATTTATCATAGGTTTAGCCAAGTTTGTAAGAAAGAGTGTCACCATGGTGGTAGTTGATAGACTTATCAAGTATGCACACTTTTGTGCATTATCTCAGCCTTTCAAAGCTAGTACATTTTCTACTACATTTATGGAAATAATTCAAAAGCTACATGGAAACCCAAATATTATTGTAAATGGCAGAGATCCCATTTTCACTAGAAATTTTTGGACGAAATTATTTTCTTGCCTTGGTACTCAATTAGCTCATAGTTCGTCTTATCATCCTCAATATGATGGGAAAACTGAGAGAGTTAACAAATGTTTGGAAGGATATCTTCGTTGTTTTGTATCTGATAAACAAACACAATGGGTCAAGTGGTTACCTCTGGCTGAATGGTGGTATAACACTTCCTTCCATACTGCAACAAAAATGACCCCATTTACGGCACTTTATGTATATCATCCACCATCCATGACATCGTCTTTAAGAGAAAATTCTATGGTTCAAGTAGTGGAAGATCACATCAAGCATTAACAACATGTTCTCCAACTCTTAAAGGATAACCTCACTCTGGCGTAAAATTGAATGAAACATGAGGTATATCAGCATCGTAGTGAAATAATTTTTGATGCAGGTAACTGGGTATTTTAATAGCTACAACCATATAAACAAATGTCCCTCAAGCGAGCTAAGAAGGATGATAAATTATCACCCAAGTACTATGGTACTTACAATGTGTCATAAAAGATTGGTACTATGGCATATAAATTCGAGTTGCATGCATCTTCCCAAGTACACCTGACTTTGTATGTTTCATGCTTAAAGAAGGTTATCGATGAAAAGCTTACAGTTTAAATAGTATTTCCAGAACTTAATGAAGAAGGAAAAATCATATTGGAGCTAGAAGCAGTCATGGAAACAAGAACCCGATAATGACAGTATCAACTGATTTCAGAGTGTCTCATTAAGTGGAAGAACTTAACTGATGAATATTTCACATGGGAGGATGAAAAATTTATACAAAAGCATCGAAAACTACTCAAGGGTTGAGAACAACACTTTTATGAAGGAGAGGGGCATTTTAGGTCCCTATAATACTAGTGCAGCCCCCTTCTTGTTATTGTTATTATAGGCCCCTATTGTTATTGTTATGGCCATGTAGCCCCTATACTGTTATTGGTGTGCCCCATGGAAGCCCGGTGTTGTTATTATTTTTATGTAGGCTCTGATTATATTGTGACTCCTCAGACTCTTATATATACCAAGGAGGTTTTTTTTATTGTATCATCTAAGAATTGTTCATTTATGTAGTGTAAAGGAGTTTTCCACCTCAAAGAGGATAATTTTTAAGTCGCTGATTTATCTTTTTGTGATTTGGTTACATAATAGGAGACATGACCTTTGCTTGCCTAGTTCCAGAAGGTGCGTCCAATTTTCATTAAACGTCTGTGCATAAATCTTGAATCATAAAGATTTTTTCCAAGAATCTAGCCCCCAAATTCCTTTTAAACGTATGGATCCACGATGAACTAAAGAACAAAACTGTAGTTGCCAAGAATTCATTTTAACTCCTTGTTGGTTCTTTGTGGAAAATAGTTTCAATAATATTTCTACTCATGTAAATATATAAGTTTTTATAGTAATAAGTTTTGCAACAAATTCTTGATGGGACAATTAAATAAATTAGTAATATTTTACCATATGTAAATAAGTGATCTTACAGGTTGGGATATTACATAGATTTTGAAGACATTGCATCCATTTTATATATTCAAAAACGTAATTCAAACAATGAAAAAACACATTTCATATATATATATATATATATATATATATATATATATATATATATATATATATATATATATATATAAGGCTTCCATAGTGATCAAATATGTAGCATGGAATATTTAGTTGAATTTTTTTCTTTAAAAGTGGTTTGCACCTTAAAGGATTTGATCCCTCTCGAATATTGCTAGGTCTATGGATAAGGTGGATCTATACTAGTAATGTTATAATTAAATAAAATTGTAATAATATTATATATTAAGAATAACTTTAATAATTTTTATGAATTTCAATCCTTGAATATAGATTATTTGGTAAAGAATGTTATGTTAAGATGATGAGGTCTTTGGTTCAAGCTCAGTTGAGTATGAGACAACTGCTTCGGTTTCCAATTCTATTAATTAGAAAAAAAATGTTATAACAATAACATATGAGATTTTAACAAGATAAGAGATTATTTAGACTTCTTTAGCATTTTATTTTTACTATGTAAAAGAATTAAGAGAAGCATTCCAAAATCATGTATGTTCACCTTTGCTACCAATTAGTTAAGATAGAAAGATAATTATTATGATTGATCACCTCCTTATAATATTTGAGTTTCCTTTTTAACTTTTCAATCTTATTTTTTAACCGAATGGTTGGCATTTATATTATAATAGTTGGATACATGTACATGACCATTTACATGCTTAATATATTTCAAAAACTTGTAGATTTGAAATTGAACATGGAGGCTCAATCCAAGCCCTCAAGCGAATTCCCATGACACTAAAATTTTAGTCCCTTTCCAACTAAATTTTTTCCAAAAAAATACCAATATCCAAACACGTTTATGTTCCACTTTACCTATTTTTTATTTAATTTGGAACGACTTCTTATTTTTCTTAGTGAAAAACATTTTCCTTTCTTCCCAACTTGTACCCAACTCATATTTTCTGTGAATTTGAATAGGTTGTTCTTCAACAAGTGCACATTGCTATTCTTGAGATCTTCCTCATCTTCCAGATCTACCCAAGAAGTTTCCTTTTCAACATTATTACTTGTGATTTCCAGAGGGGGTCTATTTTCCACGAAGTTTTTCTGCTTTTCCACTTTCACTACGTCTGAAGAATCCTTGTTGGCATTTGGAGGGTCCTCATTGGCATTTGTTTTATCATGCTTGGTTTTTGTTGTCACAGATACATTTCCTTTGGTTGTATCTACTTACTTCTTGTCTTCTAGTTCTTTCTTATCTTGAAGATTTTCGTCTTTGTATACCGTACAGTGTTCACCCTCTGCTCCTTCCCACCATTTGGGCCTTCAAGATTTTCCTTGTCTTTTCTACTCTATAAACATTTGGGGCAGTTCTTAATTATGTGCCCTATTACATAGCATGCTTTGTGCTAAAAATAAATATTCTCATAGTCGATCTTTTCGACCCAAACATAGCTTTGATGCTTCAAATTAGTCTTTGCAAGAAAACCCTTTTTGAAGTCCACTTCCACACATATTCTGGCATAAGTAGTTGTGTAAGAAAATTATATTTAGGACAACAACAATAAAAATTTCCCAACACATTCCTAATAGAGGATAGCGATGAAAGATTCCAAAAGTGCAAGGGAAGATTTAGAATCCTTGCCCAAATTGGGGCCATGGAAATTGATGTTGTTACTAGATTGAAAGTGGTAGTCCAGAGTTGCATTAAAAGACCAACGCTACCCCAAAAACACAACCCAACTTCATAAATCACCTTCTTGTCCTTATATTATGAAAAAGCACAACAAAAAATCCACAATCCATAGGGTAAATGTCTAGTTCATTCATCAAAAGAGGCTTATAGGTCTCAGAGATCCATTTGTGCAGATCAATCAGTCCTGGCCAATACCCATTAAACTTGCAAACTATGCCATGCTTTGAAAAAAAAACACAATAGAAAGATTCCTCGTCCATTGGAACAGTGAGTGAAGGAACTTATTGAACCACTAGAAGACTACAACCAAACTTCATAATGGAACTGTACAAAACCGAAGAATAGCTAGCTTGATCGACAACCATGCTTGCAGAAGAAACAATATTTTTCGTTGAATCACAGGGATTCACCATTGAATGTGATGCAAAAGATATTTGCAGAAAATTCACATAAGCTAAGCAAAGATTGGTCAACTAGTGAAAAACTCTAGCCACATCAAAGTTCTCCATGGTTCCTTCCATCCTCAAGCTAATGAGGTCCAAAGATTTTTAGCTTTTCAATTTTCATCATCCACAATTTGTAATATAATATTTTTAAATATTTTAGCTTTTCAAAGTAATCTTGTCCTTTATTATTATTAATTAATTTTCCATATAATATATTTCCAATTCAATATTTCATTTTATTTAAAATATATATATTTTATAATTTTTTATTTTTTTTACTATAATGATATTTAAATTTATAATTTAATTATTTTTTTTTCTCAATTTGTTTGAGTTTCCTAGAGATTAGTACATGTTTGATTTTCTGTTTGAAAAACTATGATCCACTATAATCTAAGTTTTCACAGTCATGTGGGGATCGCAAACGTCTTGGCCACACCAATCGTTAACAAGACTGGATTTTTTTCCCACAGAATTTCGAAGGGATAACCTTCATAGAGTTATTTAACAATACAACCTATCATCTTCTATTCTATGCCCCTAAACTTTTATATATAATTTTTAGAAAATATAAATTTACTTTCTCTCTATACATATATAACTAAAAATAAAAAATTAAATTAAATTATGATATAATTGTGTATTAAAATGAATATTCAATTAATCTATTTTAGGAATTTTAATATATTACATCATTATTATTTATGAGATGTAAAATAATGGGCGATAAAAGATTTTATTAAAGAACGCTTTATATAAAAAATTTAAGATTTTAACAATGAATTTAAATGATAAACAAATTGTAAATTTAAAAACATATTACACAATTAATTATTATACTTTTAATATAATTTTGAAAAACAAAATATGATATTTAATTTATTGATTTAATATTTTTAATAACATGGAAATACATAAAAGAATAAGTTACTAGAAAAAGTACAAATTCCCACTTTTACCCTATGCGAATATATTTTTTAAGCTAGAAATCTAGATTAAGAATATATATTTAAGATTTTGCTTAAAATAAATAAATGAATAAAAGATAATAAATTCAATTTTATTTTTTTATTATTATTTAAATTCGAAGGATTTTATTTTTTTAAATAAAATAAATTTAAAATTACTTTTATATTTTTTTAGTAATTAATCAAAAAATGATATCCAAAGAAAAAACCTTAATCACAATCTTATAAAATTATATAAAAAATAGCTAATTATTTAAAAAATAGACCAATTTAAGAAAAAGCTTGAAAAATAAATTAGCCACGCACAGTTGAAATTCGTAGTGGGACATTTAAATGGTAAACAAATCGCAAACTAAAAAAAGTATGTTACATAATTAATTTTTATAATTTTAATAAAATTTATGAAAAAAAAAGCATAATATTTAAATTATTGATTTAATATTTTTAAACATATCTAAATGAAATCTTGATATCTAAAATAATAAGTTCTTAGAAAAAAGACAAATTTCTACTTTAACACTATTCCAAAATGTTTTTGTAACTAGAAATATGGATTAAGAATATATATTTAAAATTTTGATGAGAATGAATAATTAAATAAAAAATAAAAAATTCAATTCAACTTTATTTTATTATTTAAATGTAAAGAATTTTATTTTTTAAAATAAAATAAAATTAAAATTACAATTATATTTTTTCAGTAATTAATCAAAAAACATAACTCTTTATTAAAAAACTTAATCAAAATTATGGGAAAGATAACTCATTAAAAAATAATTAAAAAATCAATTAAAAAAAAAAAAAAACTTTGAAAACAAATTAAAAACATCCTATTGAAATTTAGAGAGATTTATATTTATATAAATGAAATTTTATTAATGTTTACTAGTCACATATTATTCACTTATTGTTGAGAACAAGAATAAGGCGATTTGTAAATAAATTTCAAATACCAAAACCTCATTAAAAAAAATTGAAAATAAAACTTTAAAACTTACTTTAATAACTTGTATTATCCTACACTACAGACCTATGAATGAAGCCTCCAAAAATTTAAACACAATAAAACTATATATATATTCCAATACGAAAATACATTTATTACATTTATAATTCAATACCAAAATACATTTATTACATTTATAATACATTTATTACTTTCTACAATCACTAGGAGAGTCTTCGCAAGCTATCTATTTTCAACAAAGCTCCCATGACAACCCTTAAAATTACCACAGAAACAGAGGCCGGTGAACTGGTTGTGATCAAATGAAAATGGCATATCTCATGCTGGTATGAACCATTAGATAATTTCCATCAGCAGTAGCAGTGGCGGGATCTGATGCTGCATACCATACTGCCCTGAAATCGTTAATATCATGACGAGCCCCTTCGGCGGCGGCGCCATCCGGTTGGCTGAGATCGTGACAGTGGCCTGAAAAGCAAGCAAGAAAACTCGACTTTGCAAATATAGCAAGAATACTGATGTAGGCGGACCCTCGATTTGGCCGGAGTTGCTGAGTATTATGACGATTCATTGCAGGTGGAGGTAGAGTGGTCTCGTCGACAATACGGCACAGATTTTTCCGACTGCGCACAGCAAACCGCAAGCTTCTCTTCATGGCGCCGATCAAAGCACAGCGCATTTTGGGAAGAGATCTGAGGATTCTGGTAGGGCGTCTTCCGTAAATCCAGGTTGCTGCCATTTACCCGTTAGCAATTGGCGTCCATTTAAAGCCTATAATCAGACCAGATTGTGAAACCAATTGTGCGTCCTGCCTTTAGCTTTAGGGTTTGTGGCCCCGTCCTGTCACATCATACCAATTTATTTTAATTAATTATTGCCTTTGTTTACGCTGTCTCTGTCGACGATGATGTTTCCAAGTGTTTGTGTATATCTCTGCAACTTGATTCTGTGATCCTAATTCTAGTAATTTGGGTCGACTCATAGGCAATGGATCATATATAAAATTACAAAATCTGATTCTCTTTAAAAATAGAGAGGATTTGGGACATTCTTTAACGAGTCCATAATTTCTCTGGTGAATGAATTTCTGGCTAGAATTGGGTGGGAAAATTTTTCCAGGAATTTTATTGAAAGTGTTTATTTATTTATTTTAACGGTTGAAATAGATTCAGCATTATCAAATAGTTTTGGAGCATCTAAAATTTTGAAGTTTGATAGTTATAATCAGGATTTTCAAAAATTTCCACTAGATTTTCTCAAAATCATGCTTAAATTTTTATGGTTTTGAAAGCAAAATTATGGACTATTTAAACTTAGAATTTTGGTTTATTCAAAGGCCATGTATGACATTTGGATTGTTATTCTGAATGATAAAATCACAAGTCTGAAAGTATGTTATTTTAATTATCAGTTAGAGAATAATATGTATTTTTGTTAATTCTAATTATTTTGAATGGTTGGAAATAATGTTATCTTGTTCACATGAGTCAAAAGAATTTGATTGTAAAATAATGTGTATTTTGTTACATGAGATTATTTGGAGTGATGGAAAAGAATGCTATTCTTTCTGATTCGAATTAAAAATAATATAATGAATTTTGTTACAATGTTTCAAATTTTAATAAAAAATAATATAATAAATTTTGTTATAATGATTTCAAATTTTATGGTTCAATTTGAACCCTCCTTAAAATTTTGAATATATATATTTTTCATATAAATATAAAAATATTTTTCAAAAATTTATTTATTTTTATTTTTTATCCCAAAATGAAAATGAAATAAAAGAAATATATATTATATTAATGGTTTTTTATAAAAATTTAAAATAAATACTCCAACAAATTACATATTCACCTTAATATGATCAAATAAAATATTCACATTGATATTAATTATTGATCTTACCACCCCTTTGGATATAATTAATTATAAATGAACTAACCAACCATATTCTTCTTCACTGATTTTAATTTAATTTCCAAATTGTTTTAATTAGGAAGAATTTGCTTCATTCTCAATACTATTACATTCTTTATACTTAGTAATTTAACTAACTTATTAGGTTTAATAAACTTATATATATATATATATATATATATATATATATATATATAGATTTCCATACTATATTAATGATTTATGTTTTTATTCAGATGGCTTTAATAGTAAATAGGTCTATTAATAGGTTAGTGATCTTGGTAGTTAATACAAACAATTACTTTTTATGGTAATAAATATAACAAAAACTAGCGTACATAATAATTAATTAACGATTTATTTATATAGTTATGATTAGAGAAAATGCTTATTAATAGCTAATTGATTCATATTCTTGATTATCAAATATTCATACTTTTGATTATCAAATGCAACTTTACCTTTATTCAAATTTGGTAATAAATATAACAAAACTAACTTTCCCTATCCCTATCTAGTCTAGTTGCCCAATCCAATATAGTTGTTTCCTTGTCAAATATAGCCAAAAAAAAATCTTCCTAAAAAACTTAATATAAATAACAAAACTTAAATTCAACAAAATAAATATAATTTCAAGATCACTTAATAAAATAAAATTTGTTATATATAAAAGATATTAATGAACTTTTAATTAATTAAAATAATTTAAATCTCATTTTAATAATAAAAATAATTTTAGAAACTCATCAATCATCAATATAAATTAAATATCCATTATGCAATATATTCATCTTCAAATGTATTAAATATCCATTATTAATTAAAATATTAGCTTTTAATTAATTAAAATAATTTAAATTGCATTTTAATAATATATATAATTTTAAGAGCTCATCAATATAAATTAAATATCCATTATGTAATATATTCATCATCAAATGTTTTCCTTTAGTATTTAAAGCATTTAAATACGATACATAATGAGTATCTTATATTCAAAGAACATTTTTTAAATGTTTTAAGTGAAAATAAATTTTAATACAAAATTTTATTTTTAAATATTTTCAAAATTTTAAATGTTTTAAATGAAAATAAATTTTATACCAGATTTTATTTTTAAATATTTTCACTCATTTAAATGATCAAAATGATTAATTTTTCTATAAAATATATAACTCAAAAAATATCTCAATTAAATTAATAAAAATAAAAAATAATTTATTGATTAATATGTTTAAATTTGAGTAAAAGAAATAATTTAATAAATATTTTATTATATATATATAAACTACATTTAATTGCATAATATATATACATTATATTTTTAATTATTGGTTATATTTGTAGTTTTTTATTAAATTAGGTTATATAATAATTTTGGAAAAAATAAAATGTTAAAAAAATTATAGTAATTTTTTACTTTCTTAAAGGCAAATTGACCATTTTAGTTTTATTGGATATAAATCATTATCATATCTGACTAGAGAGCGTCTAAGTTTCAATGTTAATAAAAATAAATCATCATCACCAGTGATAAACATTTAGTCTTAATGAAAATAAAACATCATCATCATTTAGTCTTAATGAAAATAAAACATCATCATCACCCACACCCATGATAGACCATTTTAGGCTTAAAATCATCATGATCATTTTTGATAAACCTTATAATCACAAAAGATACCCACCTATTTGCACACCCTATATAGAGTAAAACTACAATATAAAATTGTAGCTACAAAATACTTTTGATTAGCTAAGTATTAGATTTTCATAAACTTAAAAAAATATGATTGTAATTTTAAATAAAAATAATTTAACAAATATAAAATTTTCCTCCATATGAGCAACAGACAAATTATTTAAAAAAAATAAAAAGTTATACATCATGATTTTAATACTCACCAGCATCATAAAATTATATGAAGATAAATATGAACCAATACCAATAACTTTAAAGTATTATAAACGTGTTTTCACTTACCAAAAATACATTAACTTTCTGGCAGGAAAAATTAATTATAATTAACACTATCAATATGCTGGTTACAATCAAAGATTATCTTCTAATACTTTCCAGAAATAATTAACACTATCAATATGCTGGTTAACATCAAAGATTATCTTCTAATACTTTCCAGAAAGGAAGGTAGTCTATGGAGAGATACCTTTCCTTAATTGTTAGTTTTATAGGATTCTCCAAAGGGAACGATCTTAAAGTACTTCCCAAATTTGGAAAGAGTAAGTCTTCCCAAATTTCGATATATTCGGAGTGAAGTCCTATCACTCGCATCAACATGCCGTTAGGTTGCCTCTGCACTTATACCATTATGGTTGATTTAATCACTTTATTGGAGTGGAATCTTACATGGCAAATTGCTGAATAATTTAATATGGTTTATTTATCAGTCACACATTCTAATAAAATTATATTATTTATTTATTATATTTTAGTAATAGTTTATATTTTCTAATTAAAATATTAATATATAACTTTTTAATTATAATATTAAAAATTAAAAAATATATATATTTAAATATAATTAATAAATTAATAAAAAATTTGTTTTTATTGTAATAGTTGGTAAGAAAGTATTAATAATAGTAAGCTGTTTAAAGCATTGGTAAGAAAGTATTAATAATAGTAATCTGTTTAAAGCATTTTGATATATTTAGTTATATTATTTTTTTATTTATTAAATGGTTAGAGAAATTGAATATAATTATTACCAAAAGTATGCAATATTATATAGTGATTTAAATAAAAAGAAGAATGGTATTTAATTTTATTATTGGTATGGAAAATAATATTTAATTTATTTTCAAATAATTTTATTCTATTTTAAAATATTTTAATAAAAAGTATACATTCAATATTTAAATAGTAAAATCAAATAATATTTTATATGAATGTATTGACTTTTGATTATGCTTATCCATCATCATTTTCTCAACTGAGAATATGGATATGCACTTTTTCTTTATGTATATTTATCATTATTGTCCTATATGAAAACATGGATAGACATGCACTTTTTTATTAGGTATATTCATCATTATTGTCCCAAGGATAGACATCCAAATCCAGTTGCGATAAAATATTATTCTTGTAGTATTTTTATTATTCTTGTATGTATGATATGAAATATTTTTATTTGTGAGGTATTTTTGTTTTTCTAAGTTTAAAATTGATTTAATAAAGGAAAAATAATATGGAAGTTTTCAATATTGTTGTGAATGTATTATGTGGGGAGTTTTAATTATATGAAATAGTTAGTATTTTATTAATATTAGTAGTATTATTCACTGATAAGTATTATTTATTAATTATTCACTAATGAGTATTATTTATTAATGATTGATTTATTAACAATATGATAATTTAATTAATATTTATTCTCTGAAAAAGTTAACCAATTTAATACATTTTTTGCTAAATAACATTTAATTATGGATTTTTTCCAAATAACTCATCCCATTTAACTTGTTATTCTATTAGAAAAACAAATTTTGAAACTTTCATTTAGAGCTCCCTTTTCTTTATTTAATCATGTGGGGGAGTGGGGTTGGAGATGTGGTTGAGTTGTAATATAATAATATTCAAATATCATTTTATGAAGTCAATTTTTATCACTAATCTCATGTCATTATCCTTCATTAATGATCATTTTTTATGTACTTAAATAGTCTACTTAAGACTTTATTGTATTAGGTGTTTCTCATAGGGTTGAAGAAGAGGGATTGAAACTAGTGAAATTAATCACTTAACATCAATCTTTTGGGACTTATAACCATTAACTAAGACTTCCTTAGAAGGTGACCCATCCTAGTAAAATTCTATTCCAAGTACACAATGTCATACGCACTTAGCTTGATACCTCAATTGGAAAATTGTAGCAAATATTGTGTTGAATTAACAATTCATTTAGAGGTTCCTTTTCTTTATTTAAGTACATGAGGGGATTTTGCAATCCAAAATTATCAAATACGATTTTAGTAAGAGATTAAATGCATGTAGTATTCAAGACTTAAGGCATATACTATCACCAATGTTTCATAAGCATCATTCAGTAATCACAAATCTAAGATTGAATGTTCTACCTAACACTCATTTGCATCACATGACAATTCTTATGCCAATGAAGGAGTGGATTTAAAATGAGTTTCATGCAATTACATTGTCCACTTATCACATATTGATTAAATGTTTCTCATAGTGGTGAAGAAATATGATTGAAACTAGTGAAATAGATCACATAACATTAATCATTGCCTCTAAGACTTGCACCTAATAACTTAAATTTTCCAAATTTTTTCCAAAAATGTCACCAATCCTAGACCAATTTTGAATGATTTGAGTAAAAAAAAATTACCCATAGTCAAACCACTTTTGATACCCCATTGTGAAACCTCAACAAATGTGGTTCATTATCAACCATTCATTCTTAACTACTTTCTCTTTAGTGTTCTTCATTGTCAACCATTCATTCTTAACTCATTTCTCCCTTTTTTTTTTTCCTTGTTTCCCACCATTCATTCTTAACTCCTTTCTCCCCTTTTTTTTTTTTTAATACATGTTAGCAGAGTGCAATTCAACATGATGAAATTTCATACTTTTCGCATTAAATAAATGAAATATTTAATACTTAATTCATCCACTATGACCCATATCACATTAGCACATCTCGTACACAATTTCCACAAGGTTACAACCTTCCTTCTAAAACAAACCGAATTCCAGATACCTTGAATGAAATGTCAGTGCGTTTGACCATGAAGAAAGTCTTGTTTTCTGGCTTAGGGACTCTAGTTTTAGGGCATCATATTAAGGTTTGTTCCTGAGCATCAATCCTATGCGTCATTCTTTAGGAGTAAGAGTTTTCTATGTACATTTTCCTGGCCGTATTTTTGTGCAAAAGTTGTCAAGTATCTCTAAGGTCAGTCGCTCTCCTAAAAGCCAAAATTTTGAAGTTTGAGTGGCCTTCATAACCAGCGAAGGAGTAGGAAGAAGGATTCATTTGGTTTCTTTCAGAAAAAACAGCGAAGAAGCTAAAAGGTTGTGTGGTCATATTTGAAACCATTCCAGCAAAGATGCATGATTTTAAAGGCTTGATATCAACTATGTGGCCTGCTTGGAAGAAAACAATGCTGCCTATTGTCTAATCTCTGCGGTCATCCATATGAAGCATGTTGCCATTGCATTCATACGTCGAATTCACCATCTCCTGAAGTTATTCATTGAAATTTCGGCGTAGGTCCTGAAATCAGCAAAGGAGTTTGATTGGTAGGAACAAGACATCGTTTGGCTTGTCGAATTCTGTAAGTGATCTTCAATTCCCATATGTGCTTTGCGGCTAAGATTTTTTAGTCACACATTCCTTTCAAGATTGACCCATGTGCATTAAACTGGGCACCGATATTAAGCATTTATGTGGGCATGATTAGTCTGGAATAGGACAGTGGAGAAGATTCTGACATTTATAAGTTCATACTCATATTGAGACATTTCTGAAAATTTCAATTACATGCTAACAACACCAAAGTCATCCTTGAAGAAGTTCCAGTGAAAAATTCTATAAAAAATTGAAGCCCTAATCAAAGTCTACTCTAAAATAGCTATAGCAAAAGTGAATCATTTGCATCTTCAGGCAGGTCGTGGCACTGTGCTGAGTTAGGTTGATACACCTGCAAAAACAAAGGATTAATATTTGCTAACATCTACCCACGAATCATTTTAAGGAGATTCACAATCAGAGATTGAATGTGGCATCAATTATGGACGAATGGCAATACTCTTTACAAACATATGGATGATTTTCTCGATGTAAAATTAAATCAATTTTATTTTTACCCAACGTCACCGGTTCGATATGCAAATCAAAGGTTTGAAAGAAATTAACTTTATTTTGTTATGAAGTCCATTTTGTCGAACAAATTAGTAGAGTGACAATCTCCCTCCCTTTTGTAGCTCGAGGCATTTTGGCCAATTTGTATAATGTGCATAAAAAGGGGTATTATGTAGAATACTTAAGCTCTCTATGGTTTATAATGGTTATTCTCGATTTCTAGAGTAAATATTTATCCAAATTAATATCCGAAAGAAGCTAGGGAATTGTGGCTATTGGAGATGTTATGGTTCACCAAAACTACATTTGTATGTTTTGAAGCACCATGTGATATTTATTGTTTATACTACATTGAACTCATTTCCATATATATGTTGCAGTACTATTGGATGATGTGAGCAGAAGATATGTGCCACGGTTTACAATGCTATATGAGCTAGGGTTCCATGTTTCTCTTATGATTAGACTAGAAGTCTTGTTGCTAATATAAGTTGACAGATTAAGCAGAGTTATTGAACAGAGTTAGTGATTTGATGTACGGTTGAATATGTTGAGTGAGCAAAGGAAGAGAAACATCTATTGAGGAGAGGTATTTATGCAGGTTGTAGCGACAATGATAAAATTTGTAGTTGCAGGCTAGGGTTGCAGATTTTATGGTACAAGTTACAAATTACATGATTGTAGATCAACAACTTTTTTATAAAAATAAGATGAGCAGATTTTGAGTAGAAATATATTTGATTGACTAGATTTTATATTGAATTTTATTATAGTTTTTGAACACAGGTGGATCCAGTCTGAAAATTGTGAAACATGATATGTCAGTTGCTTAGGGGTGGCAGGGTGGTGCAAGGTGATAGAGTGGAACCTTCTTCAGGTTGGAGCCTAAGAAAACTTCAAGGCGACAGGGTAGTGTTAGGGTAGGTTGTAGCCTGCACAGAGCATCAGAGTTTCCATCCAGTAACAACTAGTAAATTGTGTGTTGGAGCATCCTTTAAGTTGGAGCCTGAAAACTAGGGCATTAGAGCATCCTTCTAGTTGTAGTTGGTAATCAGGGTGTAAGAATGTCCTACAGGTTGGAGCCTCCTTTAGTTGGAGTTGAAAACTTGATGTAAATATTTTGAAGAAAAATATTAAAAAGTGTTTGGTGTTTTTTGTCTTGGAGGGGTTCCCACCTAAAGAAAATTTTATCTACTTTATTTAATTGTACATTGTTGAATGATGTTGTTGATGTTTATATTTATCTGATGCTAATATCAATTAATTCTCTGTAAAGTAAAAGATATACTAATTGATAAGAAATATTGATTCACCCCCTCTTAGTATTTCCAACAATTGGTATGTGGTGAGGTTCCTTTAGTAGTAGCATAATAGCTAGAAGGAATATCTCAGAGTGCAAAGATGGGAAAATAAAAAAGGCAAGTCCTCAAGAATTCAAAAGAATCAAAGGAAGTTTTGTAATGTCCCCAATTAAATTAATTTTCTAAGATGAATTTCTTTTTTGCAATTGGGAGTTGGGAAATATTTTGGCATGTAAACTTAGGAAATGTGGGTGGAATGAGTCCCCACTTAATTTTTGGAGAGATGGAGGCCACCAACATTAGTGAAAATGAAAGATTAAATTGATAGTGGAATATGGGGCCCAGATAAAGTACACACTTAGGGAAGAAAAAATTTGAATTCCTTGAGGAAAATCGAATTGGTGGAGGGACCCACAAGGAATGCATGGCCAACAATTATAAAAGGAAGGAATGAGGGAGAAATAGGGGTCTTTTGTCTCTTTGAAAATCAAATTTTCCTTAGTTGTTCAGCTAAGCCAATATTGTGTTGTTTAGCACAAGAGTTTCCCAAGGAGAGAAGATCGACCTTTCTTCGGTGGACTTTGAGTGCCACCTTAGAAAGGATTTCCTTCATCAGTGAGACTGGAAGAGGCATCAACTACAGGTCCCACACATTTCTGGAGTAGAGCACATAGTCTGGGAGCCACCACTGCACAAAAGGAGGATTCACTGGTTGTTTATGGAGCTAGGTTGTTGGGGAATTGATCGAAGAAGCGACAAGAGTGTTCTTTGATCATTTTCATGAGTGTGGAAGGTAGCTACAGCCAAGAGGACCAACCTACATGCAGCTCTCACTTTATCATACACAAGACTGCATCATCTCCTCCATGACTGTACAGTAATTGTAGTGAGACTCTTTTGGGGCAACATCATCCAGGGGAGTTTGGACCTAGGGTGTTAGGAAACCATTGGGAGGGAAATTTGAGGAGGATTGTTAAGAGTTTGGACATAAGAGACTTACAGGAGTAGCCACAGTATCAGAATTCGAATTTGGTGGAGGTCAAGTTGTGGAGGGTCAAATTTCGAAAGTTGGAACTAAGGGAAACTATTTCTGGGTTTTGTTGGGTTTTGGGCAGGGAATAGTCTCCTAATTTTATAGAATTTTCTAGGCACTCTAGAGTGGGAAAATCAGTGTGTGAAGTCAAGTAGGAGTGTAGTTTTGGAGCAGCAAAATAGTTTTTTGGAGGTGTTGATTATTACAACCATTGGGCTTTCTTATACTCATCACATAGTGCCTGTAGATTGCCTTGTGCAAGCCCAGGTGCACTTTCTTGAACTCATTGTAACACAACATATATTATTAATAAAAAATGGCCATTTGGGGATTTGCCGGAATTCTGGTTCATGTGTATTTGTTTTTGATAATTTCTATGTTGCTATCTTTGCATGTATTTGCTATCATTGTAAAATTTCCAGTAGGAACATTACATTGGTAATAGAGCATGATCTTGGCCAGTTGTGGAGTATCCAGCAAGATCATGGAAGATTTGGGAATGTATGCACTGTGATGGGTGAATTATAGACAAACCCATGGCTCAAGGGAGAGTGAGTATCATTGAGGTAAAAATGACCCTCACCCACTTTGATGGTTCAGCTAGGAGTTTTGTCAGAAAATGGCTACAATAATTGGACACATATTTTCGGTTAAACTCCATGAGGGAGGCAGACGACATTAGACATGCCACTTTTCACTTGGATGGAGATGTTATGGAATGGTGGTACCTAGGGCTAATCACTTCGGGGCATGTACGTATCACATCCTACAAAGAGTTCACATAGAGGCTCGTGGAGAGATTTGACCGAAAGGACACCAGACCCCCTCAAAGGGAGTGGATAGGAAGACAAAAGATAGAGGATGAGACCAACAGGCATTTCTATGTTAGATGTCAGAAGCTCGAGGAGGACGTTGAGCATGACGACACGTAGGATGATGAGGGGCACATCGATATACCCAGTGTGGTGCAGGAGTCACCATTGTTGGAGGCCTATTTGGTAGCTCCAGCTAGTAGCTTGTTTGAGGGAGTAGAGCATACAATCGGAGGGCCATCTGTTGATGAGATGCCAACAGTTGATGAGGTACCCAGTGCTATGACCCAATTTCTAGACGATGGCTGCCCATAACAGGTTAATGAGGTGTCTAGAGGCATACCTGGCATTGAGGAGGTACCAGAAGAGACAGAGGGGTCTAGAATGGTGACCGATTTTACAGAGGATAGTCACCCTCCATAGTATCATCACTTCTAAGCTAGCCTTCTAGTGTTGAGAAGGAAGGCCACGACAATGTGAGAGGCCATTCTGTAACTGAACAAGGAGTTGGAGGGCATGAGAGCGGTTTGTGCTGAGTCAACGGCAAAACTGACTTGTGTTGGGGAACTATTGTGTTCCCTAATGGTTCAGTTGGAGTGCACATTGGAGCAATGGGGCAACCCTACTCAGACATTGTAGGCTAGTAGCACTAGCAGGTTACCACTACACATTGGAGAGGGAGAGGCAAAGTCACCTCGACATATTTTATGTGTTGACCAGGATGGTGAGATGAGGCAACATGAGTTGCGTAGGGTGCATCCTTGGCAGGATGGAGGGTTAGTTCCATGTACAAGAGTTTATGCTCTCGATCCTTCCCTTGGGTTTGGATGGCAAGAGATATTGAGTTGGTATCTGGTGGAGTTGGCTAGGAGGTTAGATGCCTCCATGGCCACATCTCAGAGGAACTGTGGATTACTAGAGGAGCTCGAGGGCTGGACTATTGTTGGGTTCCAGGTGGGATTCTCCATCACATTGTGGAATCAGTAGGTCATGGTAGCAGCTACGTGATGGACTTAGTGGTTGGGTAAACACACCCTTTCATATCCCCTTCAAAGCTCCTAACAACACTAGTGACAAGATTGATTGGTAGAGGAGCAGATAGATTTCATGAGTTGTCACGGCATGTTTGGTTGACATGCGATCGTATGATGGTTAGACTACTTTGGTAGGAGTTGGTAGGAGGAGGTGGAATCGTCAGGCCATCGGAGAGTGCATCATATGGAGAGTGTTCTTTCTCATTGATGTATTGGGCACTAGAGTGTTGAAAAATGGCAACAAGAAATTGCTAAAAATAGAAGTGCTAAAAATAGTAGTTTGGGTATCAGTGCTGGATTGGGCAACAGGGAATGAAAAATGGAAGTGCTAAAAATAGAAGTTCTATTTTTAGCAATTTAGTGTGGATTCCTATTTTAGTTAGTCCCTGGACTAGAAATAGGAAGTAAAATTCAAATTTGATATTAACAGCAGTTTGTAAATTAATTAATTCAGTTTGAGTTAATTAGCTAAGGAATTATGAACTTGAAGTCTATGTGAGGACATGCAAAAATTTCTCCTTAGATTGATGGATTTAACCATCAGTTAAAGGATGAGGATGAGTTGTAATTATGAGTTGTAATTAGTTGGCTTAGTTAACTGAGTCAAGTCCAGTTAGATTAATTTAACAAGTTGTTAAATTAATGAGATTCAGTTTGTTAATGCTTGCATGCATGTAACGACTAGTATTTTCAGATAACTGAAGATTCACTCATGGATAACTCATGCATGTCAGTTCAGATAGAGACCTAGTTGAAATCAGATGGAGGGACAATGTACTATCAGTTGCTAGGATATTCCTTGGTGAATATTCCTTGCATGTAGAAGGAATATTATTCCTTATGGATTGCGTAGTTGGACCTGACGTTACAGCAGGTATGATGTGGCCAATTCACACATGTTATGACATAGGACCCCAATCAAGACTGCCCAAGGAAATAGGAGCTTGGAGGACTTGTGCAGCCTATATATATAGGTTTAGGTAGTCCATGAGCTACATCATCAGAGTACAAAGAGAGCAGGATAAATTTTGAGCTGATTCTTTTTGTATGTTGTTGAGGATTTCCACTTGATTGATAATACAGAGATGGGGTTTTAGGCTGGTACTTTCCCCAGGTTATATCTTCTATGTTATGGTTGATTACTTCTCATTCTTAGTTATATATGTTCATGCTTGATGCTGCTCGTGTTCAATTAAGCTTCTACTAAGTTTATGGTAGATGTAGATCTAGTATTACGCTTTAGTACATTGAATATATTAGTTGGATCTGCAGGTGAAATTTCTACATGATATCAATTAGCTAGCTAATTTGTAGAGAAAATTCTACATGGTATCAGAGCACAGGTGATCTAGGAAGAACAATATACAAGAAGGGAGAAGTTGAAGTTTGTGGTTTCTAAATATTGAATTGAGTTCTTATCACATATATTTCACCGATGGTGTTCTATGGTTTGAGACTTGAATATGCCCTTGATGGCAGTTGGAAATATATAGCCTGGAAGGATCGCATGGAGGAAGTATTAGAAGATAATGGCCTTAAGGATTTCATTGATCAAGAAGTCCAGAAGCCAACTGATGCTACTCAACTAGTGGAATGGAAAATGTGTTTGGCTAGAGCAAGGAGAATCCTCCTGGAGGGAGTTTGAGATCACATTGTCTCGAGCCTCCATGGGAAGGAGACTCTCTTTTCAATGTGGAAACATTGAAAGATCTTTATCAGAATAGCAATGATTAGAGGAAGCTGGAACTGAAGGACAAACTTTGAAAGATCAAGTGTGAAAAGGGTGACATGGTTTCTATGTATCTGAACAAGCTCACCTCATGCAGGGATGAGCTTGGAAGTGTAGGGATCGTGACAGTTAATGATCACATGGTGAGTCTTGCACTCCTTGGTCTTCCTAAGAGCTAGCATAGCTACCAGAACTTGGTTAATGGAAGAGAGAAACTTCCAGATTGGGAAGGAATTTGGTTGGATTTGATGTAGGAGGAGATAAGAGGAAGCCCCAGAGACGGTTCTTCATCCATAGAGGATGAAGAGAACTATGCCTTAGCAAGTAAGGTGAAGAAGGGGAAGGAGAAGGTTTCTCTGTCCAAGTCCAGTTCTTCCCATGGTAGGAAGAAGTTTGACAAATCAAAAGTATGATTCTTTCGTTGTCATGAGGTGGGCCATTTTGTAACAAATTGTCCACTAAGGAAATCCAAGAAGGGATCTAGAGAAGGATTTGAAGGTGAGGCACTTGCTTCATAGTTCGAGTTGGATTTCACACTCTTCACATGCATGGTTTCATCCATGGTGGGAAGTGGTTGGTTTCTTGACAGTGGAGCTTCTTTCCACATGACTGGTGACAAGAGTTTGTTTAGTACTTTGGAGGGGAAAGATCTCGAGATACTCATAGCGATGGGTAATAATGAAAAGTATAGTGTCTCAGGTGTAGGCACGGTTATTTTTCAGAGGTAGCAAGGAGCTCGCCTTACCTTAACCAATGTCAAGTATGTACCAGCACTGAAGAGAAAGTTGGTTTCAATCGCGATGCTGGAAGATAGAGGCTATGATGTAGTCTTCAGTAAGGGAAAGGTTTTCCTTAGACACATCATCACTAGACAGGTGAAGCAGATTGGTTCACGGGTCAAGAACCTGTATGCTCTTGAGGTTCAAGATGCATGCAAAGCCTTGACCAACAAGGAAACTGATGGAGACTTGGTGGTTGAGAGGGAGAGTATATTACCTCTCAACATGTAGTGCTAGAAGAAGTCTCAGACGATTGTGGAGGAGCCATGATTGGTGCAGCAGCTTCAGGAGGTTGTGGAGCAGCCACAACTAGGGAAGCTAAGAGGAGATCGATTAGAGACATCTACTCATGCAAAGACCTCTAATAGGGGGAAAAATCGAACCAGGTGGGCTGAGGGATCACATGCAGCCATACCTCCAGGTAGGAGGTGGGGCAATGTGGAGTGATCATCCCAAGGAGGAGGGGCAGGATCCTTGAGGTACCCAACCTCTTTGATTCAGCTTTGCTATGGGAGCCCCGATGAGGAGTAGTAGAACTGACTGATTGGGTAGAGACAGATGTGGATGGAGCGACAGAGAGAGCTACAGTGCAGGGAATCCCAGGACATCGCAGAGCTAGCAGGATGTAGTAATGCGAGAGGCACAAGTGTGTTGCACAGTGCAGGGTAGCACAGAGAGGTGTGCAACAGTGCGAGATGCATGGAGATGTTGTAGTAGCGTAGAGGTCAGAGAGGGAGCACTTGTCAACAGCAGGTAGAGCTTCAACATTGAGGTATGTTTCTAGCCCAACAGAGAGGTCAATTGGGAGTTTTTTTTTTCTTTCGAGAGTTGTTGGAGCAACCACACTTGGTAGATGTGTTGCAAGCAGAACATTCCAAAGGTACAGGATCGGGTTCGAGAGGAAGCCTTTCTTGTTGAGAGGGAGTGTTGAAATATGGCAACAAGAAATTGCTAAAAATAGAACTACTAAAAATAACAGTTTGGGTATCAGTGCTCAATT
Organism: Pinus tabuliformis; assembly: GCA_031772625.1. Classification (NCBI taxonomy): domain Eukaryota; kingdom Viridiplantae; phylum Streptophyta; class Pinopsida; order Pinales; family Pinaceae; genus Pinus; species Pinus tabuliformis. The sequence continues at coordinate 1,259,899,793 of CM062818.1, read as the reverse complement.
GGGCAACAGGGAATGAAAAATGGAAGTGCTAAAAACAGAAGTTTTATTTTTAGAAATTCAGTGTGGATTCCTATTTTAATCAGTCGCTGGACAAGAAATATGAAGTAAAATTCGAATTTGATATTAACAATAGTTTGTAAATTAATTAATTAATTCAATTTGAGTTAATTAGTTAAGGAATTATGAACTTGAAGTCTATGTGAGGACATGCAACAGTTTCTCCTTTGATTGAGGGATTTAACCATCAGTTAAAGGATGAGGATGAGTTGTAATTATGAGTTGTAATAAGTTGGCTCAGTTAGTTGAGTCAAGTCCAGTTAGATTAATTTAACAAGTTGTTAAATTAATGAGATTCAGTTTGTTAATGCTTGCATGCATGTAACAACTGGTATTTTCAGATAACTGAAGATTCACTCATGGATAAATGATGCATGCCAGTTTAGATAGAGACCCAGTTGAGATCAGATGGAGGGACAATGTAAAATTAGTTGCTAGGATATTCCTTGGTGAATATTCCTTGCATGTAGAAGGAATATTATTCCTTATGGATTGTGTAGTTGGGCCTGAGGTTACAGTAGGTATGATGTGGCCAATTCACACATGTTATGACATTGGACCCCAATTAAGACTGCGCAAGGAAATAGGAGCTTGGAGGACTTGTGTAGCCTATATACACAGGCCTAGGTAGTCCATGAGATACATCATCAGAGTATAGAGAGAGCAGGATAACTTTTGAGTTGATTCTTTTTGTATGTTGTTGTGGATTTCCACTTGATTGATAATACAAAGATGGGGTTTTAGGCTGGTGCTTTCTCCAGGTTATATATTATGTGTTATGGTTGATTACTTCTCATTCTTAGTTATATCTATTCATGCTTGATGTTTCTTATGTTCAATTAAGCTTCCGCTAAGTTTATGGTAGATGTAGATCTAGTATTATGCTTTAGTACATTGCATATATCAGTTGGATTTGCAGGTGAAATTTCTACATGATATCAGTGAGCTAGCTGATTTGTAGAGAAAATTCTACATAGAGCTACTGAGTTTCAACATGGTAGCATTAGTCCTAAGTGCATGTGAGGGGTTGAGCCACAGAGGTGTACCTGGGCAGATGAGGAGGTGCAGATCACATCATGGTGGGTGTACTAGTAGAGTGGTGGATGCATGGGCACATATGGGATGGCCTATGGTACATGGTGGCATGGCACTGAGCGTTGATATCCATCCATGCATGAAGTTGTGCCACAGAGTTCAAGGCTATGTAGTGGAGTGTTGGGGTGTGTATTTGTGTGCAACAGAGTATGATGATGCATAAAAATTTATTAAGGTGTTTTTGCTAGAGAGATCTCCTAGAGAGGGCATCAATAAATCCATTCGGTTTGGCACACTCAAATTTGGAGAGAGAGTTGATCATAGGGTCAACCGTGAGCTTCCCTTTTTCACTCACCAGCATTGCACATTGATGTCGGGGACTTTGATACCATTCCTTAATGCTCTCATTGCGAGCGACAGAACCCAAAAGGTTCATCTGAGACACTTGGATGTGGCATAGTGCATCAAGAGAGAGGCTTTCTAGTTGTGGTATATGGGCAAGGAGCTAGTTGGTGGATGCAAGCTTGGGAGTAGTGCAATCTTCTGTAGGGGTAACACTTGCACTGCACTTGAGCCCACACTAAAGGAGAGTCATGACCTCCTTTGGGTGAGACATTCTAAGGTGTCTCAGGAGCATCCACAATAGTTTGTGGACCTTACATGCAGGAAAATGTTTAGACTCCAGGCGGTGTTAGGGAGTGCTTTCAAGAGGCAGGATGAAAGATCCCACTATGTGGTATGGCCAGCGTAGGGCAGGTTGGTATGAACCAAATTGGTTCATGATGTAAGGAGGGCATATATCGATTGCACACAGGGGCTTAAGATGTGGTACATGTTGGCACCAACAGTTATCAAGACTATTCCAAAGCCATTCTAGCTATGGGATGAAGCGATCTAGTTGGTTAATTGGACACTTAGTTTCATGATGAGTAGGAGCAGGACATAGGATGACCCAACTGCCACTTCGTTTGACATGTGAGGGAGCATTGAGGCCTTTGTCGCATGGCAAGATTGGTTTTCGTTCTTGCTAGTACAAATAAGAGTTAGTGTTCGATGGGTAGGTCATGACATTGTGGGGATTCTTGGGCCAGATGCATTGGGACTCCATAGATATTTTTCCATCAGGTCCCAAGACAAGGGGATACAGCTTGAGCATAATAGGAAAACCATCATGATCAAAGTGGCATAATGACATCATGGTGACACCCATTTTGGAGTAGCTTGGTATTTTTGGCTAGCAGGGCTTAGCAGTTCAACTACCCATGGAGGCGAGAAGGTTTCTATCAGGGAAGGTCATCCATATATTCCATTGGGTTTTAGTGACTTGTTCTTGGTGTGATGGACTTCACCAGTCTAACAGGGTGATCAGGGGAAGTGCAGGTAGGTGATAAGTTCATCCCACAAGGATTGGATTGTGTCTTTAGGGGTCTGCTCCTGAAGTTAATGAGAGAGACTATTTGGTAGAATAGTTTCACAAGGAGATGATTAGGATTTTATACTACCATGATGCTTTACTTAGTGGCGGTATACATGGGACGTCTAGTGCCTATGCTGAGTTGGACAACAAGTGGAGCAAGGGATGCCTCATGTTGATCAGGATGGCTTGGGATCCTAGCAAGATGAGTCAGAGATCAGGGATGTCTGAGTGGTACATTTGGGACCCCAGTATTGTGTGCAAAGACTATTGGGGTGATCGAGAGGGTGCTTGTTCAGGTATTGCTTGATGACAAGCAATTTTTGGTGGGGAGGACTGTAATCACGCTATAATGTCCCCAATTAAATTCATTTTGCCAAGATGAATTTCCATTTTGCAATTGGGTGTTGGGAAATATTTTTTCATGTAAACTTAGGAAAATTGGGTGGAGGGAGTCTCCACTTAATTTTTGGAGAGATGGAGGCCACCAACATTAGTGAAAATGAAAGAATAAATTGGTAGTGGAATATGGGGCCCACATAAAGTACACACTTGGGGAAGAAAGAATTTGAATTCTTTGAGGAAAATTGGATTGGTGGAGGGGCCTACAAGGAATGCATGGCCAGCAATTATAAAAGGAAGGAATCATGTATTAATAGGGGTCTTTTATCTATTTGAAAATCGAATTTTCCTTAGCTGTTCAGCTGAGCCAATATTGTGTTGTCTAGCACAAGATCTTCCTAAGGAGAAAAGATCAGTATTTCTTCGGTGGACTTCAATTGCCACCCTAGGAATATTTTCCTTCATCATTACGACCGGAAGAGGCATCAACTATAGGTCCCACGCATTTTGGAGTAGAGCACGCAGTCTGGGAGCCACCACTACATAGAGGGAGGATTCACTGGCTTTTTGTGGAGTTGGGTTGTTGGGGAATTGACTGAAGAAGCTACAAGAGTGTTCTTTAATAATTTTCATGAGTGTGGAGGGAATCTATAGCCAATAGGACCAACCTACATGCATCTCTCACATTATCATACACAGGACTGCATCATCTCCTCCATGACTGCGTAGTCATTGGAGTGAGACTATTTTGGGGTAGCATCATCCGAGGGAGTTTGGAGCTGGGGTGTTCGGAAATAATTGGGAGGGAAAATTGAGGAGGATTGCTAGAGTTTGGAGAGAAGAGATTGACAGGAGTATCCATAGTAACAAAATTCAAATTTGGTGGAAAGGCATGTTGTGAGGGGTCAAATTTCGAAAGTTGGAATCAAGCGAAACTATTTCTGGGTTTTTCTAGGTTTTGGGTTAGAAGAACTATCCTAATTTTATACAATTTTCTGAGTACTCGAGAGTGAGAAAATTAGGGTGTGAAGTCAGGTAGTAACGTAGTTTTGGATCAGGAGCACAGTTTTCTGGAGTTTTTGATTATTGCAACCGTTGGGATTTCTCGTACTCATTAACTGGTGCTTGTAGCTTCCCTTGTACAATCTCATGTGCAATTTTTCCAACTAATTTGTACCACAAAAGATATTATTAATAAAATTTGGCCAATTGGGGATTTGTAGAAATTTATGCTTTATCTGTATGCATTCCTAAAATTTTCCGTGTTATTTATTTGTGCATGTCTCTGTTATCATTGTAAAATTTCTACTAGGAATATTACAAGTTCCAAGTATTGAAATAATTTCAAATCCTATTACCATTGATGAAGTGAAATTCATTTGTCCAATTCATATGTTCAACGAATTAAGTATTTTGTTTTGGAATGGTAGAATGGAAGCTTATTTGTAGGCTCACAGATATTATGTATGACACTTGGTTGTCTATGGAGACATATCTACCAACGAATCTAGAAGTTACAAAACAAAAACCATGAATCTAATTCTTAATATTCTGTCAGACACTGTAAAAGCAAAAGTTGGTCAATGCTAAACAGCCAAACATCCTTGGGAGAAACTTCAAGATCTCTATGAATATTAAAATCATACAAATAAAGATAAATATGTTGATAATCATGCATATCCTAATATCAAATAATCTAACAATTATGATAATGAAGAAGCAAAAGAGGACATGGAAAATGAATTAATTAATGCCTTCAAAGAATGGAAGAATGAAGAAAAGGAAAATTGCACACTCAAAGAAGAAGTTTCACTTTTAAAACTCCAAGTGTGAGAAGAAGAAAGGAAAGAGAAAGACCTGGTAAGGAAACTAAAGGAATTTGGTCAAAGGTACGTATCTAATGTGGATAAAAAAAAAAGGAACTAGATGCATCTTCAGCAGAAATTAGCAAGCTTAGAAAGAAAAATGAAAAGCAGAAGGAACAAATACAAGTTCTTAACAGAGAAGCAGAAAATGTCACTCTTCTAAAACTACAAGTAGAAGAAGCAAAAGAAAGAAGCAAAGTCTTGAAAAGTATGTTTAAGGAAGATATTTCTCAAAAGAAAAAAGAACTTGATGCTACCCTAATTGAAATAGATAAGCTCAGGAAAGAGATATTGTTGGATGATGAAAGGAATAATAATGACATGGAGAAATTGACGATGAAGTAAAAATAAGAAAGTAAATCCGCATGCGATGAGGGTACAAGCTCCAAGTCCCTACAGAGAAAGATTGATGAAAAAGCTAAGAACAGGATCCCTCAAAGATAAAATTAATATGAAGGATGAAAGAGGGATAAAAACATCATTTCTCCAAGAAGTGATCAATAAAAGGTTGCACCTCCTTCAAAGAAGGATGATTACAGAAGATCATCAGGACAACACATCTCATCCAAGTATGCTAACATGTTTAATGGTTATTGCTTTTCATGTTCTAACTTTGAGCATATGGCCAGGGGTTGTAATATGTATAATAGGGTAGATCATCAAAGATGTTATCAAAACCCTAGAAGAAAGTTTACAGGATTGCAAGACAAGTTTCACGATGAATTTGATAGTAGAAATTATATGTTGTTTGCTCCATTATTCAACCCCAAAATTGAATGTTATAGTTTCCATAACTGTGGGCACATGATTTGTGATTGCATGTACATGATGGACTCTTCCAAGAAGAACAAATCTAACATTAGGTACAGGAATGTCTGGAGAAGAAAACAGATGCAAGAAGACTAAGAAAATGAGAAATTTTCAGCAGTCATACTTTCAAGTTTTTTGAAGGAAAAAGGGCATGATGAAACTCCCATGGAAAATGTTTAGGATGATACAGAAAAAAAGATGGTTCACACACTATTGTGAAGAGCTCAACATGTTGACTCCCTGTAAACATTAAAGAAAGGGATTATATATAGTAACACTTGTGCTAAATTTGAAGATCTATCTTTGACAGGTTAAAATTTGGTAGATATTAAATTAGTCTTTAGAATGGAATTCAACATTATGAGTAGTTTCTATTATCACCAAAATAGGTCCCTGATAGGCTGCTGATCAGACTATCTCAGTTTAACTATTTCAAACCAATCTTTAGCTAAGGCTTAGCCTCCTCAGCCTGAGAGGGCTCTCTCAAAGGATTAATGATATTGATTGATGATAATATAGATGGCTAACTCTATCTTGGTTTTGTGTGTTTTTAGGTTGAAAAGATAAAGGCTTGCTACCATTGGGCTATGGAGTCAACAAGTCAATAAATTCAGTGGCAAAGTTTCTTGACATGAAAGCTGAGGCAAATGGGGTTTTCAAATAAAGATAATTCACTAAAGGAAATAGGTCATCACAATAGTTCCATTACTAAAGGAAGTCAAAGCATTGGGTTATGAATTCTGAGTAATAGTAACGAAACTTACTGCTAGTAGTTCAAAGATTGTTTACTAACAAAAAGTAGAAGATACAGTCATCTCATTTCTAAAGAAAGTCAGAACACATGGTTGTGATTTCTGAGTGATAGCAATGAGATCTACTGCACAAACAAAACAATTCCATTACTAAAGGAAGTCAGAGAATAGGGTTATGAAATCTGAGTAATGGTAATGAAACTTGCTGCTAGTAGTTCAAAGATTGTTTACTCACAAACTACAAAAAGACACAGTCATCTCATTTCTAAAAGAAGTCAGAGCACATAGTTGTGAATTCTAAGTAATAGAAATGAGATCTACAGCAAATGATTCAAAGTAACATATAAATCAAGACAACATGAACCCCATGAGAACTCAGATCTGTTCATCAAAAACCTCTCTGCATTACTGATTATAGTTCATAACATAAAGCAACAACTAGGCCAAAAAGTCTTCAACCCCTTGCTAATTCGACCTCTTGCTCTATATAAAGAATTTAAAATTAGTATTCCATCATCCCTCATCAACAGAATTCGAATTTTCCATCAGTGACACCTATTCCAACCATAAAACAAACCATTAATTAGAACTAGTTGTTAACTAGGAGTGCTAGTGACCTAATACAACTAGGAGTGTAACTCCTTATTATGATTACAACAACCTTATCTAAACATTTAAAGCATTATTTGACACCTAACAATCCATGAAGTCGAATTTGATGGTGCTCATATCCTTCCAGCTGGCCCTTGATGACTCATCCTTTTGGTGTTTCTAGAAACTAGGAGACTGTCCCTTGCTCTGTTCTGGCTGAAAAATAGGTCTTGGGACAGAGCTCATAACTTCTCATAAAAAATATATTTGGAAAAACTGAAGGAAAATTTTGTGAAACAATCCATCCTGAACAAAAACCTCTCTTGGTTTCTTGAAACACTACTCCAGCTGCCCAGAATCGATCCTTGAAGAAGATGTGTAAAACAGGAAATTTTAATTTTTGAAAAACTGCACCTACAGCAGTTTTGTAGCGCAAGTTTAGTCTTTCATTCCTCCCAGATCATAATGTATTTGAAGAAAGTGGAAGAGGTTTTTGTACTTTAGTATCTTAGGAATGAAAACCTATTTCACTTTTCATAGATGAGTTTTCAACTGCTCAGAACTTCTTCTAGAAGTTGACTGGTAAAAACAAGAAGACAGTTTGACTGATAAGTTGACTGATAAAGTTTGAAGTTAAAAAATGTCTTTCCTCTACTTGTTTTGCTCTTGCTGAATGTTGAAACTTTGTACATGATCCTTTGTAGAGATTCTCCTTCAAAAATATTTGTCTTTGTCTTTCAACATTGGTCCATGAAGGCATAATGTGCAGCTACAGCAGTTTCGTAGCGCGCTACGAAACTGCTGAAGCTACACAATCTAATCTTAGTCAACCAGTTTTGAAATACCTGTTTTTATGCTTTTGGTTTTTTCAAAGATATTTGGAATTAATCAACCATGCTGATCCTCTTTGATTACCCAACAATCTATTAGAGTGCCACGCTCCTCATGTGTTGTCAACCTTTCCCATGTGTGAAGACAAAAACCTCCTCCAAGCTGTCTGACATATCATGGACTGTAGTAAATGTGATCACTTTATAACAAAAAGTTTAGAGTTGGGTTCGAATATATGTTTCCTCCACCTGTCTGACCTGGGATCCTTTCTTTCTGCCGACCCCTCCATGAAACTCCAGCGGAATGATATTTTTGATGATTGGCACTGTCTCAATCTTTGATCTCTGCCTCGCTTGGTGTTTAATGAATTCAAATTGGAAGCTTACAGATTTGTTTCTCATGCAATGAATACAATCATCATTATGACTGTGAATACCTGGCTCTTCTTGAAACTTGCAATATGAGCGTACCAAGGTACCTAATGACTCAAATGATGGAGATAAGTGGTTGGACATGATAGGTGAAGTGTATAAGCTGACAGTGGATGATGTAAACATAACTGAACTTGACAGATATGACAGCTAAGAAAGATTTGTTACGGATTGCACGAATCTCTGATTTCATAGCGCAGCCAGTGTAAAATCTGGGTTATGCGCTACGAAATCACCTGAAACATGTTGCACTGCAAAAACACCTAAAGAGCTTTGTAGCACATAATAACCTTTGAACAAAGCTGACACATGGAAATTTTGTGAATTATGAGACCAGTGGTGAATGAGAATGCATAGTGGACTCCTAAGACTCAGACTCTAAGGCAAACAAAAACTCAAACCTAGACTAGCACCGAATCTTTACCATCAAACTAATGTGAGCAGTTTGGGAATTAGAATTCTTAAGTGATAACAGTTCAGTGGAGTAGCTCTGGCAAGAGAAGTTGTGGATAAAATAAAAAAAGGGTTCCATGCTGTGGATTTTTATTGACAAGTAGAATCAACTATGGTAATCCATATGAAACATAATATTTCAGGGGGAGATAGGTTGTTACAGTAAGCATTAAGGAAGGAATTTCAAAGTTGACAAGAATGAAGACAAAGGAAGGCATCTCATCAAGGGAAGCACAGGCATGTTAAAGGAACAAACAAACAATCAAATTTTGAAGGGGTATCACCCTTTGCTATGGATGTCAAAGGGGGGAGAAATCATGAGAAGAAAATAGAGGCATGCAGTTAGGAGGACCAATGATCACAGGGGGAGTACATTTGTTTCCATCAATGACAAAGGGGTAGATTGTTGAATGGTGTTGTCATTAATATCCATGTTTGATAATGAATGCTCTTAATATTTGTCTGGATTGCATTAAGTTGGAAGCTCCGATGGAAGGATGGTTGGAAAGTAGCCCTATATTTTTTGAGACTTTTGTGGACAAAGCTCAGTGAAATTAATCTCAAGATCATCATCTTTATATTCCCCTCACTAAGCCAATTCTAGTGGTACTTGGCACACCATGGGAGACCTCACTATTTGGGAGATATCGTTGTTTAAAGATGAAGGACCTAATTTGTGGGGGGAAAACTACAATGGATGATGATGTGGTAACTCTTCATGGGTCAAGTCAAATAGTCAAGTAATAAGGAATTTATTCAAGAATTAAATAATGGAAAAAGGTTAATTGTGAATAACTATCCTATAAAGGTCAAGGACATGTGAGCGTTGTTGGCTTTAAAATTCAATTGAAGTTTAAAATTTAAAAACCATCTATAGGTTTTTCCCTCAAACCTTTTGAATTTTAAATAATTATATATCCCCAAATGTTAAGATGGCTCCCCATTGGAGGCACCCATTTCAACCAAAGAAAAACTATAAAAAGGCACCTCACATCATCTCTTGGAAGCAAAAAAAATCAACGAACATTTCTTGATTGAGCTGTAAATTCTTCTTCAGTCCCGAGGTGAGTTGAATATCTAATGAGAGGCGAGGGTAAGCAAGTTCAATTTGAGGGATACGTTGGTTCATCTATAGGAAGAAGGATATTTTAGAGGCTCAAGCTCTTGCTTCTATTGGTTTCCAGAACAATGAAGTGATTTTTGTCTTGGTACACAATTGATACAAGGTCATATGAACTTCCTTCTAAACAAGTAGAATGCTAGATACATTGAAGGAAATATTTGTGCATTTGACCTTGAATAAAGTCTTGTTTTTTGGCTTAAGGACTCTAGTTTTACGACATCATATTAAGGTTTGTTCTTGATCATTAGTCATATGTGTATTTCTTCGGTAGTAAAGGTTTTCTATGTATATTTTTTTTGACCTTATTTTTATGCATAAGTTGTCAAGTATCTTTGAGGTCATCCGCTCTCATAAAAGCCAAAAAATTGAAGTTTGAGTGACCTCCATAACCAATGAAGGAGTAGGAAGAAGGATTAATTTTTTTTCTTGCAAAAAGAAAATGAAGATGCTAAAAGGTTGTGTGGTCTTATTTGAAACCATTCCACCAAATATTCATGATTGCAATAACATGATTTTAAAGGCTTGATATCAACTACGTGACCTCCTTCAAAAGAAAACAATGTGGCCTATTGTCTAATCTCTGCAGTCACCCATTTGAAGCATGTTGCCATTGCATCCATACATTGAGTTCACCATCTCTTGAAGTTATTCATTGAAAGTTTAGCCCAGGTCCTAAAATTAGAAAAGGAGTTTGATTGATAAGAACACTATATCATTTGGCTTGTCAAATTTTGCAAGTGATGTTCAATTCTCATTTATAATATGCAGCTAATATGTTTTAGTCACACATTAATTTTAAGATTTACCTCTATGCATTAAAATGGGCACACATATTAATCATTTTTTTGGGCACAATTATTCTAGAATATAATAGTGGAAAATAATATGACATTTACAACTTCATATGCATCCTGAGACATTTATGAAAATTGCAAATACATAGTAACAACACCAAAGTCATCCTTGAAGAAGTTCTAATGAAAAATCCTATACAAATTTTAAGCCCTAATCAAAGGCTACTCTAAAATACTTGTAGCAAAGAAGAATCATTGACATCTTTAGGAAGGTCGGGACACTATGCTAAGTTGGGTGTTATAACTATAGAAACAAACGATTAATATTTGCAAACATCTACCCACGATTATTTTAAGGAGATTCAGATTGGATATTGAGGGGCTCTATTAGCATGTGGTATCAATTATGGATGAATGGAAATATTCTTTACAACACATATGGATGATCTTCTCGATGTAAAATTAAATCACTTTTTTTTTACCCAAAGTCATAAGTTCAATATGCAAATCAAAGGTTTGAAATAAATTAACTTTATTTTGTTATGAAGTCCATTTTATCGAACAAATTAATAGGCTGACTATCTCCCTTTTGTATCGTTAGTGTTGGCATTTGACCAATTTGTATAATGTGCACAAAAAGGGGTATTATGTAGAATACTTAAGCTCTATATGGTTTATGATGGTTATTTTGGATTTCTAGAGTCAATATTTATCCAAATTAATATCCAAAAGAAGCTGGGAAATTATGGTTTAGAAACAGATGAAATTGGACATGTTTGTTGACTAAAACTACATTCATATGCTTTGAAGGACCATGTGATATTTAATTGTTTATACTGCTTTGAACTCATTTTCATATATATATATATATATATATATATATATATATATATATATATATATATATATATATATATATATATATAGTTTGTGGTATTATTAGAGGATGTGAGCAGAAAATTTGTGCCAAGGTTTGCAATGTTATATGAGCTAGGGAATCATGTTCGTCTTATGATTAGATAAAAGGTATTATTTCTAATATAAGCTGGCAGGTTGAGTAGAGTTATTGACCAGAGTTAGTGATTTGATGTACTGTTGAATATGTTGAGTGAGTAGAGGCAAAGAAACATACATTGAGTAAAGGTATTTATGCAAGTTGCAGGGACAATGATAAATATTGTAGTTGCATTATTTAGTTGTAGATTGTACAATGCAAGTTACAAATTGCATGATTTCATATCGAGAGATTATTGATGTAGAAATGATGATAAGATTTAGATTTGATTTACCAGAGTTTATATTGTAGTTTATTATTGTTTTTGAACACTGGTGAATCTAGTTTGAAAATTGTGAAACATGGTCCACTTGATGATCAAGGCACTACAAAAAAACCAGCAATTAGCGTCCCTTTTTACTTCTTTTTTTGCATCTAGAGCCCATTTTTGGTGCTATTTGCATCCATTTATCAAATATGGTGCAAAACTTGACACAAAATTTGCATCAAGTTTTGCACCAAATCTTACACCAAGTTTAGCACCAGGTATTGCAATAGGTTTTGCACCACGTTTTGCACCAAATTTTATGCCAAGTTTTGTGTCATCCTTTACACCAGGTTTTGTTCCAGGTTTTGCATCAAGTTTGGCACCTAATTTTGTTTGACATACTTTTGCATCCTCATTTGCATCCACTTTTTGCACCTACACTTGCATCAACTTTTGCATCGACTTTTGCATCCTTTTTAAAATCATTTTTTGCATCCATTTTTTCATCCATTTGTGCATCCCTTTTGCGCCAAGTTTTACATCGTGTTTTGTGTCTAGTTTTGCATAAAATGTTGCATCTACTTTTGTTGCATCCACTTTTCCCTCTTGTTTGGCATCCATATTTACATCCTCTTTTGCATCTATTATTGTACCCACTATTGCATCTAATATTTTTGTGCCACAATTAGCGCCTAGTTTGGCACCTCCTTTTGCACCCACTTTTGATTATAATTTTGCATCCACGTTTGCATCCTCATTTGCGTCTAGGTTTTCATCAACTACTACATCTATTTTTGCATCCCTTTTTGTATCCAATTTTGGACCGGGATTTGCATCGGGTTTTGTGTCTCGTTTTGCATCTACTTTTGCATCGACTTCTATTGCATCCACTTTTGCACGCAATTTTGCATCCACTGTTGCACCCATTTTAAATTTCACTTTTTGCATCCCTTTTTACATCTTCATTTGCATCATACTTTGATTCTTTTTTTGCATCTATCATTACATCCACTTTTGTTATGCCACAATTTGCACCATGTTTTGCACTCACTGTTGTATCCACGTTTGCTTCCAATTTTGCATCCATGTTCACATCCTCTTTTCCATCAAATATTGCATCTATTTTTGCATCCACTTTTATGTCAGGTTTATGCATTGGGTTTTGCATATCGTTTTGTATCTACTTTTGCATCTACTTACATTATATCCATTTTTTGCATCCAATTTTGTTTTGCCTGTTGCATCAATGTTTGCTTCCACTTTTACATCCATTTTTGCATCTTATTTTGCATATTTTTTGTCTATTGTTACATCCACTTTTGTTGCACCATATCTTGCGCCTACCATTGCAACCACATTTGCTTCCACGTTTGCATCCCCTATTGCATCCACTTTTGTTTCATCCATTTTTGCATAGACTTTTGTTTCCGTTGTTGCATCCACATTTGTTTCACCACAATTTGTGCCAAGTTTTACACCTACCATTGGACCCATGTTTGCTTCCACTTTTGCCTTCATGTTTGCATCCAAGTTTGCATTGACAACTGCATCTACTTTTGCATCCACTTTTGTGTCAGGTTTTTCATGTTGTTGTGCATCTACTTATGTTGTATCCACTTTTCATCCAATTTTACTTCTATTGTTGCCCCCATTTCTATGTTCGCTTTTGCATCTCCTTTCCAACACTCATCATATTTTCTGCATTGACGATATTCCTTATGGCATTGACAATTATGAACAATTGATGACAATGTCAATAATATTGACAATTTTGAAAATGAAGATGATGGCGATGACATGAATTGTGATTATGATGATAAAGACGATAGTGGTTACAATGACAATGATGATGATGGCAATGATTATGATGATGACGATGCTAATGACGTTGGCGAATCTTCCCAATTTTAGATGTTGTCATTGTCATAATCATAAGCATTATCTTTGGTGTCATGATCATCATTTTCATCTAGGTCATCATCAAAAACAATAATGGCATGAATGATGATGATGCATGATTACAACAATGTCGATAGAAATTACATTAATGATGATGATGGGGATGATAAAAATGACAATGACGATGATAATGGTGGTGATGATGATCATCATCGATCATCTGTCAAAAATAGAGTTGTTATTTCTCTTACGTATATCAATGTGTCCTAAACAACCCTTTTCTAGCACTGATCACATTTTTTGGGTTGATGATATTTCTTACAACATCTACAATTATGAACAATTGCAAACAATGTCCATAATGATGATGATGATGGCATGAATGGTGATTATGATGATAATGTAATGATGGAAATAACAATGACAAGGATGATGGTGATGATGATGACAATGATTATGATAATGAGAATGACCTTACAATCTTATGGATTCGTGAACAATTACTAGTTTCAATACCATCTTTTGGATACGTATTACTATCATACTTTTAAAATTTTCTGTCTCTCTTGAGGTATCTTACTATAATGGTGTTGTCAACACTAGAAAGATATCTTGTTGTAATGGTGGTTCTAATGTTAGCACTAGCAAAGTTTAGTAGGGAGGATGCTACTACAAGAGGAATTCCTTCTAAGTGACTATGGCATTCAAAATGAGGCTTTATGGGCTGCTTGTTAACACATGTTCTCATGCTCATATAAAATTGATGTGAAAAGTTGCTTTAATTGGTTCCCATGCATAATTGATATTGATAATGGGGTGGTATAAAATTGTAATGGGCATATCCGTTAGTTAGTTATGATGGGTCAGCAACATTGAAACCATCCAAGTGACATTTCACCTTGGAACAATCGTCGCTCGTGCGAAAACACGAAGTTTATGTAAATGAAAGTTGTGATTGTAGTGGAATTAAAACCATCGAGAAATATCAAAGAAGACGCTGCCTACCAGTTTTGAAAGACAACCAAGGCATTGAACAACTATTTGCGTTAGGATGTAGTGAGGGAATCGAAGGAAATTTGGCAGCCCTAAGTTTCCATTACTATTGCCAATCACACATTCAATAGTAACCATAAAAGGTAGCCACATATAAACAGAACCTCGAGGTGTTGACAGTCAGAATCTATTGTAATAGCTTTGACGTATATATAGTTTTGTGTTTAGATGAGAATGAAGTGGGCTTCATCCAGGGTTCGGCTCAATCCTCGTCCATTCCATGCAGTGGTGTTTAATTCGCCAAGCAAGAGAATATTACGTGAGTGTTCAGAGTTAAATCAACAGAAATCAAGGACATGTGATTGTCAAATTATTGCTCCTCCCTTATGATTGAGCGCTTGATGTGATGGTCATTATCCTTTGGTGATACTTTTATTCCCCATTTTCTATTGAAAAAGTAGCGTTTTTCTGTTCGATTATGATAGGATTGGATGAACGCCAGTTTGGGTGGATGTAGACCCATGTTTTTTTGTGGTGATCTTCAAATGTCTTGAGGATAAGAAAAAAATCCTTGACCAAGGTCCATGGTTTTGGGGATGAGTTGGTCTTCTAGTGAAGCCATGGTTTCCCAACTTCAATCCTCTCACTATGTTGCTGATGACTACTATAGTATGGGTAAGATTCCCAGTTTTCCCATTCACTTTACCCATCTAGATCTCTTAGAAAAAGTGGGCAATTTTATTGGAAGATTCGTCAAAGTAGACAGGGAAAGACTTTTGAAAGGCATTTTCACCTATGTTTGCATATGTGTTTAGGTAGATCCCAATGAAGTTTTGCGAGATAAAATTGAGCTCAAGTGGATGGGAATTGTGTATTCCCAACCCATGGACTATGAAAATACAACTTATAGATACACGTATAGATACACCAATAAATTTCAACCACAAACCTGTAAATTTCATTTTCCTTCACACCATGCATCTAATTTGTATTCTGTATGAGAATTAACAAAGGAATGATGCTCTTTTTCCTATATTTTGACTCCCGGAGAATACTATGATAAACGTGGATAGACATAGGGTCCTGTATGGTCCATTTACATCCCATGGATGGGCAATCAGAAGTAAATAAAATAACATCCATTACATAGGCACTCATGTAAAATGGGGGAACAATGTTTTCTAGAATAAAAAAACTACAGTTCTTCCTATAATCTAGGATTTGGATACTTAAATTATTAGATAGAACAGTCCCCCAGTCCATAACATAGTTGCATCAATCAAGGGTACCCACTAGTCTGGAAACTTTTGGGTATTGACATAACCAAATAATCTACATATCATAGTGGCAACATAACAATATGGACCGACAAGAGAAGCTATAGAATGCATACCCTTATTTTCTCGCTTGTGCTTGCTGGCATCTCTTCTCCATCCTTTGATGACTTCAGATTGATCCTGATTTTCATTCATGAATTTCTCAATGAAGTCATTATCATATTTCTTATGAGCTGCCGACAACTGGTACATTCGAGTCGAATCTTTGTTGGTGAAAGAGCCGATGATTGTGTTCCTCTTGGTCATAAAGTTTTTGTCAGCAATGTTTAGATGGTCAACAACACATGTGATCATATCCATGTAAGGAAGGATGTTCAGCTGAGCAACAATTCTGTGGAGGAATGAATTGGCCAGATGACTATATGTAGTATCAGAAACCGGGTATGAATCTTCGGCTATGACTACTCTTTCTGTGACTCTCAGCTCTTCATCTTCGAAAAGTTGATATGTGGCCTCCCAGGTAGATGTTCCGGTGTTTGAGGTGCATGTGGTATCGGTAAATAATGCAAGCAATTCTGCAAACTCAGGGGGAAGAGCAACTGATTGTTGTTGAACAACAGGTTTCTTCATGGGTTTGGTCGACCAAGACATTTGTGTTGAATTATGCTTGTTGGGACTGACTTGTCAAGAGAAACACAAGGGTGAGAGTAACTAACATTCAGAGCGAATAACTTAACAAATAACCGATTACATAATAATCCAAGACTTTTATGAGCGAAATCTCAAGAAACCGTTAGTAATAATGAATGTGTTTATTCTATCGAAAACCATTAATTCTCCACATTTGGCCATTAATATCGCATCCGCCATATCTCAACTTTTGAAGCCTTGTCACTTTGAAACCTCTGATTGCAATTCGTGTTGCAGACTCGATTGCTCCATCATAGCACACCTTAATATAATATCACAGTTGCCATGTCACGCCTTTCATATCACAAGTTTTAAAGACGTGTGTCTGGTCATGGACATTAAAAGTTGCTATGGTTATGGTGTAAATAATTAAATTGAATGGATATGGTGTAAATAAAGTCGCAAGTTAGAGGCTTCGGAAGTTTGGTCATGGACAATAAAACAAAAACGCCACTCGCGAGATCCCAATATGCAACGTGGCAGTTTTATGGGGTCGATCTCTTTATTACTATTTACATATATATGTCGGCTTTTATTATATTTATGCTTTAAACCTTTAAAATTTATTTGGAAAAGGTTTTAATCGCCATTTTTCTTAAAAGACTTTTTAGGATGTTCTAATATAATCCTTTCGCATTGAGGCTTTAGAATTAAACCTAAAATTTATCGCTCTTTTTAATTAATTTTTTTTTTTTATCATAAAACTAATATTTCCTCTCAATTTTTTTTTTTATAATTATATCCTAAATTTTAAAATAATAACCCTTCTCTATTAATTCTTTTATTAATTATATAATAAAATTATTAATTCATACAACACATATTTAACATTTTACTAAAATATTACTTTTACTTACTTCCATATCCCACTACTTCTATGACGTTGCACAAACCTACTTCCATATCCCACTACTTCTATGACGTTGCACCGGTTTGTGCAAATGCTAGTTCTATATACGATGTAGGGTTTCAGGGTCAGCGACAATGCTCTTTAACTTTTTAAAACATTTATATCTTAAAATGGGTTGTTATATCGGATGTAGGATTTCAGGTCTGCAGATATATCCTTCTCCGAGGGGTTTCAGGAGGGCCTCTTACGCCGCGCCCCCTTTTCAGGTAGACGCATTTGCAAATATTTGCATTGTGCTATTTTTCTTTCCAGGCGGCGGATTGACTTGATCGGTGCACGGACAAAGGTGCATTTTTGGATAACCGATGCGGCTGGTTCAGATCCTCATATGCAATCGGATAGAGGTGAGTCTAAGCCTTGATTTCTTTTGTCCCTCTCAACCCATATTCTCTTATCACGATGTCTTTTTTTTTTTGTATTTTCGCTTCACATTTTCCAGAAGAGGTGCTGCTTATATTTGCTTTCACAGACTCACAGTAGGCATATTTTTTCAATCTGTGTTTTTTTTGGCGCATTTATTGGCTTACATATCGATTGATGTTGATATATTTTCCCTCAATTTTTCTAATCTTTTATTTCATCCGAGTATAAAGAGATACATTCTGTAAATGCTTTAAGCTTCGAGAAATATCAGAACGAAAATATACATTCTTTGCTAAGCCTGAAGAAGGCATTGATATTGATTGAAGGGTCCTGTAACTTCCCTAAAATTCAGAATTCTTCTTTTGAGGCACTTGGATCATCTTCAGAATACTAACTGTCATAAGAATCCCCATTCGAGGATGCAGAAATATGTTCGTGTAAGATATGACAATCCTTGATTTCACTTCATAACCTTGAACCCTCAGCCAACTGTAGTCCTTCCTTCCTCAAGGTGTCTGCTTCACCCTTTAATTCTTTGTAGACATGTTCAAAGCACTCTGAAATAAAAACGGACAGAACGTTTGATTTCATCTTCTACTACTGCCATTCATCCAATTAATTACTAACAACTGATGAATTTAGTAACACTTGTTTAACAGATTCTTCTCCTACAGGAAAGTAGCACAATCTGAATTTAAAGGCTAATCGAAACTGTAATCTGAATGTCGTTTGAGCCTATAAACGGACACAGTTAGAAAACATGCACAGAACATGTAGATCACTATCGAGAACCCCTGTTAATGCTATTCCATTATCATTGAATAAAAAGCTGCATCACTAACATATCTCAGTGCAAAATGCACTGCCCCCTTCCAAGTATTAGAACTTGTGTTTTGTGGCAACCTGATGAACTTGCCTAGGCTGCACCATGTACTGAAAGTGTTGACTGCAAAACAAATGTTAGGCCTTGTGTTAACTAAGTACATGAGGAAACCTATCAATTCCCTGTATACAGATGTTCATCAAATCTGAATTAGAATCAGCAAAGTACAATGGATTTACTACCACAGGGGAGTAGCCATGGGTTTGCAGTACATCATTGAAATCTCATCAGAATTTCAATTGCATACACTGGAGTAGCCATGGGTTTGCAGTCCATCATTTGAAATCTTCTAAGAATTTCAATTACATACTTTTTCTGTCCAAGGAACACTTCACCTGCACTTTGCTACACCCCTAGAGCCAGCAAGTAGTGCTTCAAGTCATGACAAATTCTCTTGCCAATTTTTCCCTGCACCAGTTTGTGGATTCCTTTTAACTTCCTGTGAGTGTAATATTGTCTACATATGGGACTAAAACAAGCAGATTAGAATGATCTACCAAATTGTAAAAATTAGAATCTGCATCTGTCTCAGTGAAACCCAAATCTGAAAGTTACTCATCGATCTTGGAGTGCCATGCAAATGGTGCCTGTTTCAACTCATAAAGGGCCTACTTCAACTTGTAAACATGGGTCTCAAGCCTATTCACCTAAAAGCCTCTTGGTTGGTTTATTCATATAACTCCTTAATCAACCTATTAAGAAATGTTGTCTTTACATAAATTTGATATAAAATCCAATGGAAGATTGTTGTGAAAGACATAGTAAATCTGATAGAGGTATATTTAGTAACAAGAGCAAAAGTCTCCTCATAGTCAACTCCTTTTTAATGGGAGAACCGTCCAGCCACAAACCGAGCTTTGCAGTTTTATATGCTGCTATCTGGTGCATGCTTAACCATGCATAATTGTTGTAAGAAAAACTAGAGTCAAATATTGACTTCTCGACTAGTCTAGGCACTATCTCCTACCCATCATTCTTTAGGAGGAGATGTTTTCCTCCATCATGGCATTTTGCAGTACTTGCTTCCTTACTGCCGTTACTAGAAGGTTTTGTTTCAATAATGAAAGATATCAGTGCAACATAACTAGGGAAATTTTTAGGAGGGTGGCTTATTTGAAGGGAAGTAGTTGGAGCACCAACTTACTCTGTTGCCTCTTTTAATGTCTAGATTAGCCATCTAGGCTTTCTAGCTGAACTTGAAGGTAAAGAGGCACCCCTTGCACTTCCAAAAGCTTGCTGATCTAAGTATGTGTTTCATGATCTTTTTTATTTCTGTAGATCTGTTTTTGGGATACCAAGCTCTTCTGCCTCCATGGTCACTATTGGAGGTTCTTGAGACTTAGAGGACCATGCATTTTCTTCAAACTTGGTATCTCTGCTCACAACTACTTTATGTTGAGATGGAATGTATATTCTATAAGCTTTTGAGGTTTCACTCTAACCTACAAAAATGCCCTTCAAACTAGAAGGTTCCAACTTGGTCCTTTTCCCATCTGGAATATGAATGTAGATAGGACAACTGAAAAACTCAAAGATGTGTTACTTGAGGCTTTTGAATTCCTCCAGTCTTATCCTTCAAAATTCTGTGAGGATACCTATTCAAAATATAGACAATGATGAGACATGTTTATACACAGAGACACATGAGCAGAACTAGATCATGAATCAAGGCCCCAAACTACTGAGGGTTGTAGGGAACTATCAACATTTTCTTGATTCTTGATTTCATGCAAAAGGTATCAAACTCCTTTGGTTTTTGTGAATTAAGTCTAGGACTTCCTAGAAGAATCATCAATAAAATATTCATAGTAAATGTTACTTGATAAGGAAGTTGAAGAGATGGGCCCACATACATTTGAGTTGATTAGGTCAGAAACCCCTCTTGACCTATGTTTACTGCCAGGAAAACATCCTTTACATGCTGGCCAAGTGCACAACCTTTGCACACTCCTTTCTTCTCAGCCTTGAAGATTGGCAATGCCCACACCATGTTTTTCAAGATTGGCAACATTCACTAGTGCAAGTGACCTAGTCTCTTTTGTCAAAGCTCACACATGTTGTCACTATCATACCCTAAAGTTCTTATAGGATTCCCTTGCAATTTAGGATGAGGACTTGTTGATCTTCAAAGTTAGCCATATATGTAGGATCTATCATCACTGAAATTGGAAAGAGATTTTTAGTTAAGCTAGGTACATACAAAACATCATTAACTTAGTAAGCTTAAGGATATCACTTGATGGATCCCACTCTTGCAACTGGATATGTGGCATCATCACCAAGTTCTACTAAAGGTACTCTTGTTAGGGGTTGTATGTTTGCAGGCTCCACTGTCCACATACCAGTCTACATCAGACATGATGTCAGATGACAGGCATGAGACCATTGAGAAGTGTATCTCGAGATTGGATGAAAGCTCATCCACTTGAGCTGATGCTTTTGTACTCTTTACAAGTTTCTTTCCCTTCCCCTCCTTTTGATGACATTGGAAGCGAAGTGCCCAAACATTTGACACTTGAAGCACTTGATGTGGCTCAAGTCCTTCCTTCCCTGGTTACAAGAACCTGGCTTCTCTTTCTTCCCTTTTTAACCCTTCTTAGTTCCTCTTTTCTTGTTGCCCTTCTTTGTCTTACTAATGGGGACAACATTCTTCTCCTTCTAGTTGAAGTCATTCCATAGCCTCTTCAAAATGGGAAGTTTTAATTTTTTTTTGGCCTAGATGTCATAGCCAAAAAGTTTCCAAAAAGAACAGGACCTATTTAATCCAATGAGTACTAGCTTTTCACCCTTCACCTCCTCTCAATTGCTGCAAGCTGATCATGGAGATCAATAATCTTCATTAAGTAGGAAACTACAATATCCCTTTACTCATTTGCAGGGATTAAGCTTATTTCTTAGCAATGTCTTTTGTTTGTTGTTCTCACTCTGATAGAGTGACTAGAGCATCAAACATGTACTTTATTGTGGTCTTTTTGGTGATGTGAGGGATCTAATGATCCTTCATAGATTCAAGTATGACTCACTTGACCTTGGCCATCTTCTTTTTATGATTTACTAATTACACAGGTTTGGGAGGCTCTACAACCAGTTTCTCAATGAAGTTAGACAAATCCTACTCCAACAATATCTTTGTGCCTAGAGGCGCTCACCAGCTTGGTATGGAAGAGATGTTGTAATGTCGTGTCTTGATATGTAAACATTTTGACTCAGTCAAATTGCATAAAATGGAAATGAAATAAAATTAAAAAAAAATAAAATAAAAAATAAAATTAATAATTAAAATAAACTTGAGGTAAAATAGTCAATTTATTGTTGGTGGTTTTGACAACCCATGGTTTTGCTAATGGTATTCTTATGTAAGAATAATTTCTCACTCTAGATCCATCTTAACTCCAGATCTATCGAGTGTCGAGAGGGATCAAATCTATTGAGGTGCAAACCTCTTTTAGAGTGAAAAGAAATTTGATCCCGCCAAATGCTTGGAAGATCTGTAGTTAAGATGGATGCAGGCTGGTTACCTGAGACTTCCCTGGGATGAAGTTAAGAGGGACCTTCCAATCTGTCCATGTATTTGAGATTGACTGTAGCCATACTACTGCATTGGAATATCGCCTAAACGAAAGTTAAGACAGATCAACAGCCTAACAAAGAACCCGACAACTTGAAACTTCACTGTGCTTTTCTCAAGCATGGATCAAAGCATCCGATCCCTGGAGCCTCCTGACAGCTCCCTTTCATAGGTAGCAGTCCTACTATCTATTCAAGGATTTTTAGAATGTTTCAACAAACCTTTCTCTGATACCATTATGAATTTTTGTCTAACTCATTGTAAACAGATTCTTCTTCTAGTGGAAACTAACACTGTCTAAATTTAAAGGCTAATCAAAACTGCAATCTGAATCTCACTAAAATCTACAAACACAGTTGGAATACATACATTGGAACACACAGATCAATGTCAAAAACACCTGTTACTGCTATTCCAATACTGCTGAATAAAAATCTGCTAGAAAGGATTTTGTGTAAGAACTGAAACTAACCCTATTACAGATCCATACTCTCACTCTTTCTTATAAGTGACACCTAGGGTTTATAAAAATAGATATATTACTTAGATCTCTGGATCTGTGCTCTATCTAACTGATAAAAAATGAATTCAGAAAGACTGAAAAATAAAACAGAACTGACTCATCTAACTTTAGCACTTTATCTTTAACCTGAAGTATAATGATAAAATTATCTTATTCTTTTTATGGCTGGTCCATACATGCATGTGTGTGCCCTTATTGCTGGAATAGTAAAATTTGTGATGTGCTCCTACTGTCTATTTATTGCTGCATTCTCACCAACAGATCATTATGCTGTTTGGAATTTAATGCTGCATGGATTTGTGTAATGCTGCTGTAATATAAGGTGCCCAGATCTGCCATGTGTGCTCCAACCTAGTAGAAGATGATCTGGGGTACACTATCTAACAACAATGAGCCAACAAACACTGGTATTTTTTTAAATGCCACTGTGGGCTACTAGCTTTTAGAGTATTGTTAGGGAAATAAGCTTGGTGTAGTTATTTGATCCTCACCTAAATCTGTTTTAAATCTGATACAGTGAGAGTTATTGAGATAGAGAACACGTATGGCTTCCCTTTTTTGGGGGGTACCTTGACTAGCTCCATCAAAGTAATCCCCATGTTCCAGATTTGTCCATAGGAGCACGAATCAACTTTTTTTGTGTTGGGGTTGATGAAAAAGCTTTGAAGTTTGAGAAGATTGACTGACCTTGGAAGGCACATTGAAAGAGTTATATACCTGTCTTCAAAGATTTCAACATTTCTATCTTTCTAGATTCCCCATGATACTATTAGAGGAAGGCCTTTGAGGACTGAGTTTTGCTACCACTTTTTAGAGCACTCTTCAGCATAACCTCCTTGTCCACAGTCCTTTATCCTTGTCAAACCATCCAGATTTCCTTTATTAAGGACAGAATATCAGTAAGTGGTCTATGTTCTTTTCAACTCTTTTACACATGATACATTTGCTTGGACTTGATCCATTTATTCTCTTAAGAACTTCCTATGTGGGTGCTCTATTTAAGATTGCCAACTGCATGTAAATAATGAACTTTTGAAAGGTTCTTATCCAGATGCGCTTCCACCATGAGAGTGTGCATTCTGGTCTGTCCAGGGTACACGATTCTTATCCTAACTTTGGAGTGTAAATCCCCAAGGCTGGATTTTAGACCAGACATGTTCATCATCAGAGTCTTTTATATAGGCATGGAAAACTTTTGATTTGTTTATAAATCCTTTTGATTGAATATTTTCTTGGCGTTTGAGTCGTCTCTCTGTTTAGCGCTATTCCAATCCTGCTGGCAAATGGAGGAGTTTCCTGGTCCAGCTGCCTGGTCTAGATTGAAGAGAGTTTATCACTGCTTCTGGCAGCTTGTACTCAGTTCCGCTGCTTATCCATGGGTCTATACTGATCTTCGCCTTAGCCTCATTGCAAACCTTCCATGCCAGCAATCTGCCTATTAAAGGGAATGTTATAGTCAGTACTTTCAATAATATGGATGCATTGTTGATTGACTTGTTTGGGTTTCCAATCCAGTCTTCTGCTGAATTGGGCTCAATATATCTCTGAATGTGAATCTGATTCCAGAGGTCCTCTTTTGATATTAGTCTCCACATACACTTGGCTTTTAGGGCTTTCCCGAAGGAATGATATTCGATATGTAATGCATGTGGGATTTTGTATACTTTGTTTTCTTAGCAAAATATAGTCTTATATTATAAAAAACAGATCAAGTACTGTAATTGCTTTCTCTTTGCATCCATGCTAGAAGAGCCAACATATCAGATTGGGCATCATATTTGGAATGTCTCATGTCATTCTAAGGACAAAATCCACAACAGTGATAAGATTCAATGTTTGCTTTTATTTTTATTGTGCTCTTTCCAGCTTTGTGGCTGGAATGTGTTGTAGGTCCAATTGAATCTGTATTGAGTTCAACCTGATTGTACAATGTATTTTTCTAACTTTCTACAAACGTGTTGTTTATATCTAGTATAAGCAGATGGGGGATAGACTCATGGAGTACTAGGCTTGTGCAGTTACATCCTGTAATTAATCTATTAAGATTGGTTCTGGTCTCCTTAAGTCCATATCCAGATGGGTCATGAGGGGAATGCAGAAGTTGATTTTGTATTCTTATCGGCACTGGGTCATAGATCCCACGATCCTTCATTTAATGTCTAGTTTTTGTCAATAATTAGGTTCTGTTCTTTAGATACTCCAATCTTTAGTTTTAACTTTTAATGTTTAGTGTTCTTTTATGGTGATTATTTTTTAGTATTTAGATCCTGTAATGATCCTTCTACTATGATTGGTTCTTTTAAAATTCTTTTCTAAATCCTTTTCTAAATCCTTGATGTCAAAGGAACACAATTTCGTTATCGAGTCAGGCAAGTCTTTGTTCATTGGAATTAAAAACATTTAACGGAAATGAGAGTGCTACCAGGAAAAAATTTAGATAATACAGTTCTGTAGTTTGATGCTACAACAAATTTTGTTTGGGAGTAGTCTACCTAGGCGGTAGAATGGCCCGGTTTCCGGTGCCGCCCTGAAAAATCTCCGACTCCGGCCACCGGTAATTTCTCCGCTCCGCCCAGCTCCGCCACCCTTAGCGACCTCCGCCCAGCTCGGCCACCGTCGAACACTGACAGGTTCTGACATACATTCTGATTTCCATAGCGTCTTGCCGCCGGGAAGTGGAATTTGAATTTGGAAACAACCCGCCTTCTGCTCCCTCACCAATTCGACCCAGCATCCCTTGCAGTTCACCAGGTAACCAGATCATTTTGGAAACCCGGCTCCGCTTTCTGCCCTATGCTTTCTACGCTGTAGGGATCAGTTGCGTGCTCAACGTTTGGGGTTTAGAAAATTTACTCGCGGGACAATTTGCATTCGATTCTCTTGAAAAATGTACTCTGCGTTGTAATAGCTCTCTCCATCGATAAATGTTTGCAATTGGAACATACACAAACATGACATCGACCAATATGTGCAGACGATATGTTCAATTGCTTATCCCCTTCCTCGCGGAGGGTACTCTTCTTATTTGGAAATAAGGCGCGCAACTACCTACTCAACCAAAAATTGCTTCACAGAGACTGCAGACAGCGAGAAAGGATGCTACTTTTCTCGAGCATACGATCTCGCAAGGTTACTTTGCCATTACAAATGTGAACTCTGCTACAGTTATGGCTAAAACATTTGCATCCAGGGTGATGGGATTTGGATTCACTGAAATGGCGAAATCTTCGAGATTTGAAGTGAAAAATTTGAGTACCGGGTTTAGTGGTTCTCAGCATGAACATGAGTCTAACCCAGCAACTCAGCGAGAGGATGGAGCTGCCAGAAACAAAGTCACTAGCTAGACAAAGCACGGAAAAACAATTAGAGGGAAGCCAGAGTGAATCCAAGGTCAAAATAGGCTCAGAAACTGGAGGGTTTTCTGCAATAACCAATTGCAAACAACAAGAAGTAGAATGGAATAAAGTCATGAGAATGTGGGAGGCCCATTCGGAGGGACACATTAGGTTATCCAATGAACAGATGACAGTTCTGAATGCCGATTCAAGAGGGGAATATGTGTTTCTTACAGGCTGTTGAGTGGGTTAATGGGCCAGATTGTTGATTTTGTTAGGGATGATATGCAGTTGAGAGCTATTAGTCCAACAGGGTTCTGGCCAAAGGTGAGATTTCTATATGGGGTCGAAAGGATTATCACATCAGAATCCTGACATGTTTATGAAGGTGAAGTGAAAGTGGCTACCCGAACACAGGTGCCATTAATTTTAGGATGGACTATTACTGTGCACAAGTGCCAAGGGATGACATTGGAGAGGTTGGAGACAAATCTTCAGGCATTTGATTATGGCATGGGATATGTAGCTCTTTCCCGCGTGAAGAGTTTAGATCGGCCGAGGTTTACAAGATTTAAACCATCTAAGATCAAAGCACACCCAAAGGTGCTTGATTTCTATCAGAAACTTACCAGCAGTGGGGGGCTACATCGATGATAAAGAAACGAAACGAATTCCCTACCCAGACTTCACAGTTTTGGTGACATTATTAGCCTTCACACATCTCCAGTAATTTGACTTGGGTTTCAATATTTATTTGTGATAGGGAGATGGTAGTATTATAGGAGCTATCTACTTGAATCTGGTTGAACATCCTACTGTATATCGATCTCAATTTGACAGAGAAGTTGTTTTCTTAAAACCTGAGAAGTACAGTAATGACTGAGTTATCAAGAAGATAAACTTTTGCAATCTGGTAATGTTATTATGGATTTTGGTTCGATGTTCAAACACTATGTTAAAGATATATATCAGTTATAATTAATCTTAGAGTATTAAGTTTCTAGTCCAACGATCAGAAAGTAGGAAGGCATGAATGTTACTGTCCCCTATTTTTGGTTATATGCGAGAGTATTTGATATTATGTTACATTTTGTTTACATAGGCGTATGGCATTGTCACTAGACCTGATTATTGCACCGTATTAACTAATTACCACACCTTATTATTGCATCATATTAACTTATTTTTCATAAATATACAAGGTAGAACGACTTTTTTCGGAGGAAAAAAACACTGATTTTATTATAAAATAAAAACCAGTACATGTGCATTGTATCTTCATGCAATTAGCAAAAATTAGTTCACTATGTAATAATTGCCATATATGTCATTTGTCAAAACTATGAAACAGAAATCCCCTTCAAATATCATTGATTTTTATATTCTCTCTTCTGATATGCATAATAAGTTTCTAAGATTATCTATCCATATACTTTCATTAGCATATATTTGTGTTGTCTGAAAATACCAAAAAACATAAAGGGTATGTTGCTCTGACCAAAAGTGTCACGGAAGGCTGAGCAGTCCCTCATCCCATGTAGTGTTGTCCACTGTGTATCTGTATTTCATGATTCCATAGGGCTCTCCAATGTAATCATTTGACAATTTATCTACCCCATGTTGACTTCTATATAGATGTGAGTGATAGTATATACTGTGAATGATCCCAATATGTGCTTGATCCTCTTTATCCAACCAGATAGTATGAGGATCAAAATCTGAATGTCCCATAATTCCATGACCTGATTTTGCCTAACTGTTCTTGTATGGGCTAATGTCGGTACGGTTTACCATTCTCTCTGTCTTCTATCTCAAAGCAAATTTCTAAGAGAGAGTGATTAAGAGAGTGCCCTGTATTACAATGACTCCAATAAATGAATTCCCATAAGCAATTGGAGCAGACCTTCCAAGACATGGTGAAAATGTTGGTGACTCATGAACATGGAGTTACGCCTTTACCAAACACTTCACAAACTCAAAATAAACAATGTGAATGTTGTTATTTGAAAACACCTGTTATGATTTTTGACAAACGTGAAAAGCATCTTCATCAATATATCAATTAGAATCGGTAATATAGAATAGACTAATTACCCCAATTTTTTTGTCTGTTGCACCATGATCTTGGGGTTGAGATTTGAGATTTGTCATTGCTATAATGATGACCCAGTTTCAAATCCCAACAATCATAGAGCCATGGAAATTGATAGGTAACATTCATTCAAAACATGTTTATCCCTTTGTATATTGGTAACCATAAGGTCCAATAGCATTATGAATCTAAATCAAATAACGAGGTCCAAAGTCATCAAATGTCGGGTTATCCATTGTTGGCAGGGTGCCAATAAGCATTACCACTCTCTGTTTATGTATGTGTGACTATGAGGTAGTATGTTGATTATGAGGTATGTAGCTTTATGATTCCATGTCTAGGAAATTACTTTCATTCATTCAGGAAGAGACCGTCCAATAGCATTATGAATCTAAATCAAACAACGAGGTCCAAAGTCATCAACTGTCGGGTTATCCATTGTTGGCATGGTGCCAATAAGCATTACCACTCTGTTTATGTATGTGTGACTATGAGGCAGTAAGTAGTTTTATGGTTGTTCATGTATGTGTGATTATGAGGTATGTAGCGTTATGATTCCATGTCTAGGAAATAACTTTATTTCATTCAGGAAGAGACCGGTCCAAAGTCATCAAATGTCAGGTTATCCATTGTTGGCATGGTGTCAATAAGCATTACCACTCTGTTTATTTATGTGTGACTATGAGGTAGTATGTAGCTTTATGGTTGTTCATGTATGTGTCATTATGAGGTGTGTAGCTTTATGATTCCATGTCTAGTTAGGAAATTACTTTCCTTCCCTCAGGAAGGAGGTCTGTGCCAATTTTGTGACTATGAGGTAGTATGTAGCTTTATGGTTGTTCATGTATGCATGATTATGAGGTATGTAGCTTTATGATTCCATGTCTAATTAGAAATTTCTTTCATTCACTCAGGAAGGAGGTCTCTGTCAATTTTGTGACACTATGAGGTAGTATGTAGCTTTATGGTTGTTCATGTATGTGTGATTATGAGGTATGTAGCTTTATGATTCCATGTCTAGTTAGGAAATTTCTTTCATTCACTCAGGAAGGAGGTCTCTGTCAATTTTGTGACTATAAGGTATTATGTAGCTTTATGGTTGTTCATGTATGTGTGATTATGAGGTATGTAGCTTTATGATTCCATGTCTAGTTAGGAAATTTCTTTCATTCACTCAAGATGGAGGTCTCTGTCAATTTTGTGACTATGAGTTAGTACGTAGCTTTATGGTTGTTCATGTATGTGTGATTATGAGGTATGTAGCTTTATGATTCCATGTCTAGTTATGAAAGCATGCATTTTTTACTATAAATATCCGGCAAGACCTGGTACAAAGCATAAAATAACACACATTTGTGCTGGAAGCCCTGGTTTTTTAGCAGAACTGAATTCATTCATTGGAAAGAAACAAAATGAAAATTAATAAAGTAGCTGCTGTCACAATTCAGTCCGTCCTTATTTGTATCTTGAGAAAAGAATTGGAGGTGCAGTTGGGCTTTTAATGGATGGATATCTTCTCTGAGAAACTTTCCCATCAATTTGACTCTTCTTTTGAGATCCATAATTACAGAAACAACGAACCTCTACATCATAATAGTAATGCTCATTGCATCAACCCAAGAAAGAGATTAACAATTTTCCATTGAGGACACCTGTATTGGGTATTTACAAGGAAGAAGAAACATAATTATAATAAATCAGATCTCTTTATCACTCACACACAACACACCAACACCATCAAAAGTTAGCCTGAGGCTGCTGATGCCCAAAAGAGACACACTTCCATTTCAGAAGATTGTAGCCCTGAAAGATTTTCAACCTTTTCAAGCCTTCAATTCCAGACTGGTAACATCAGATGAGATCCCAATTTCAGCATTGAAGAAGAAATTTCAAGCCATGTGACAAGATCTTCACACTTAAAGACAAAGGGAAAGCCAGAAGGCTACTGTACATCTCATCTAAGCTCTGTGCAATTTCTTCAGACTCTCATATACAGCTGTAATTGGCAGCAACCTCATATGAGGCCCAATTTTTCAATGGTAAATATGCTGCTCACCCCAAGAGGGGTATTAGGGATCATAAGAAACCTTGTGGGTAGTAATGGATCTCTGTGAGGAACTTTTGGCACAATGAATTCATTGCACCCAAAAGTAGAGAGTCCCTAAAAAAGGCCAAACCACCTGTTGTTTTTCCTTAGAGCTCACATAATCTTCTTGTCTTCTAAACCACCAAATAAAATTGAAATTAAAATTGAGCTTCCAATGCTCTGATCTAACAATCAACTCAATCCATCAGAGAGCAGCAACCTCAGAAATACTCTCCAAATGGGGTCTCCACACACCGACGCGGCTCATCCTCCTGCTATGCCTACCAGACCTGCTGCTCTCATGGTGGGCCTTCTCAGACAACACATCTGCCAAATAATGCTTAGAGATTACAAGCTTTGTGACCGACCCACATTGCTTGATCCAGATTGAAGCACCATCCCCTTTTTTAGACTCACTTGGATTTGCATCTCCATCTGGGGCAACAGCAGATGCAGATTGTTCCCTTCTGCCCCTCCTACTTGACGCCCTTTTGCTTGATGAAGGGCATCTCCCTCTCTCCTAGTGTATATCTACTCCTATTTTTCTAGACCACCTATTTTTCTCTCCATAGTACACAACCCTATGTTTGACGAAATGCCTGAGAAGATTTCACTGCCTTTTCTTTGTTCTAAGGCAATGAAATCTTCTCAGGCATTTCGTCAAACATTTCGTCAGTATATATATGAAAAATAAGTTATATGATGCAATAATAAGGTGTGGTAATTAGTTAATATGATGCAATAATCAGGTCTGGTGACAATGCCATACGCCTATGTAAACAAAATGTAACATAATATCAAATACTCTCGCATATAACCAAAAATAGGGGACAGTAACATTTCTGCCTTCCTACTTTCTGATCGTTGGACTAGAAACTTAATACTCTAAGATTAATTATAACTGATATATATCTTTAACATAGTGTTTGAACATCGAACCAAAATCCATAATAACATTACCAGATTGCAAAATTTTATCTTCTTGATAACTCAGTCATTACTGTACTTCTCAGGTTTTAAGAAAACAACTTCTCTGTCAAATTGAGATCGATATACAGTAGGATGTTCAACCAGATTCAAGTAGATAGCTTCTATAATACTACCATCTCCCTATCACAAATAAATATTTAAACCCAAGTCAAATTACTGGAGATGTGTGAAGGCTAATAATGTCACCAAAACTGTGAAGTCTGGGTAGGGGATTCGTTTCGTTTCTTTATCATCGATGTAGCCCCCCACTGCTGGTAAGTTTCTGATAGAAATCAAGCACCTTTGGGTGTGCTTTGATCTTAGATGGTTTAAATCTTGTAAACCTCGGCCGATCTAAACTCTTCACGCGGGAAAGAGCTACATATCCCATGCCATAATCAAATGCCTGAAGATTTGTCTCCAACCTCTCCAATGTCATCCCTTGGCACTTGTGCACAGTAATAGTCCATCCTAAAATTAATGGCACCTGTGTTCGGGTAGCCACTTTCACTTCACCTTCATAAACATGTCAGGATTCTGATGTGATAATCCTTTCGACCCCATATAGAAATCTCAACTTTGGCCAGAACCCTGTTGGACTAATAGCTCTCAACTGCATATCATCCCTAACAAAATCAACAATCTGGCCCATTAACCCACTCAACAGCCTATAAGAAACACATATTCCCCTCTTGAAACGGCATTCAGAACTATCATCTGTTCATTGGATAACCTAATGTGTCCCTCCGAATGGGCCTCCCACATTCTCATGACTTTATTCCATTCTACTTCTTGTTGTTTGCAATTGGTTATTGCAGAAAGCCCTCCAGTTTCTGAGCCTATTTTGACCTTGGATTCACTCTGGCTTCCCTCTGATTGTTTTTCCATGCTCTGTCGAGCTAGTGACTTTGTTTCTGGTAGCTCCATCCTCTCGCTGAGTTGCTGGGTTAGACTCATGTTCATGCTGAGAACCACTAAACCCGGTACCTAATTTTTCACTTCAAATCTCGAAGATTTTGCCATTTCAGTGAATCCAAACCCCATCACCCTGGATGCAAATGTTTTAGCCATAACTGTAGCAGAGTGCACATTTGTAACCCCAAACGTTGAGCACGCAACTGATCCCTACAGTGTAGAAAGCATAGGGCAGAAAGCGGAGACGGTTTTCCAAAATGATTTGGTTACCTGGTGAACTGCAAGGGATGCTGGGTCGAATTGGTGAGGGAGCAGAAGGCGGGTTGTTTCCAAATTCAAATTCCACTTCCAGGCAGCAAGACGCTATGGAAATCAGAATGTATGTCAGAACCTGTCAGTGTTCGACGGTGGCCGAGCTGGGCGGAGGTCGCTAAGGGTGGCAGAGCTGGGGGGAGCGGAGAAATTACCGGTGGCCGGAGTTGGAGATTTTTCTTGGCGGTATCGGAAACCGGGCCATTCTACCGCCTAGGTAGACTACTCCATTTTGTTTGTGCTGTCACTGCCTTGTTTGGTTATTGGTATCAATTCTACTTTGGTACTGCATTTAGATACTTCAAGCTACATCATTTCCACATAAGATTGATAGGAATTCGACTATGTAGTGATTATAAAAAACACTGTTGTTTATCTATCCTATTTTAGTACTACCACACGACTTGCAATTGTGCTAAACATAAAATACGAAATAGTTAAAATTTTGATCCATTTTTTGCTTTTGTAAGAAAACAATAGTTTATTTTAACCAGTGTTCCATGAGGATGTGTCCCCTATGGTGGGGTGCACGTATCCACACTTCCCACACACCTAGGATGGGAAGATGCTCAGGGACACGTTTCCCCACTCCCCCTTTTAGGGAGACACAGGGAGACGCAGGGGGAAACGTTTC
Source organism: Pinus tabuliformis (assembly GCA_031772625.1). Classification (NCBI taxonomy): domain Eukaryota; kingdom Viridiplantae; phylum Streptophyta; class Pinopsida; order Pinales; family Pinaceae; genus Pinus; species Pinus tabuliformis. Next base: position 1,259,866,584 of record CM062818.1, on the reverse strand, counting down.
CCTACTGTGGGGATGTGTTTCCCCAGAAGGGGTGCTTCTGGGCAGCTCCCCTAAAAAAGGGCTAGGTGCTCCCCCTTAATTTTGCTTGAAACAATAATTTATGAGTGGGAAAGCTCAACATTCAACCCTAGGGCCCTATTAATTGACTTAGGATGTTTGAGAGTGGTTCTGACCTCATTTTATTTCATATGGAGAAAGTAAATTTCAGATTCCACTCAAAATGCATCAGACATAACAATTTTTAGGATTTCAGGAATGAGCGAATTGCGATGTTTCCATTGGGCTCTATTATATATAAGGGTTTGGAACTACCATTTAATCAAGAGCACCAAGCCCAAAAGCACCCCTTTTGAGGGGGGCCATGTTCTGCTTAATTTTTTTTCTAGTAACTGTTGTAATATAGAAATTAAAAAAAAATTATAAAACAACCATAAAAAAAATTTAAAATTAAAAAGAACAACACATAACAAATATCAAAACCTAAACTAATTTGTAATCTCTAACTCACTCATTCGAGTTACCAAGCTTATGTCTACTCAGCTTGCTACGCAGCACTATTTGACTTACCAGTTAACTGTTGCACCTCCTCCTCCATGGCACTCCTAAAATGCTCATTGGCCATTTTTAATCGTCAGTTTTAACTTTCGAGTCTTGACTTTAGATATGGATGACCTTAGACTGATTCTTTGACTTTCACTCTTTACTTTTTTTGATTTTGAGTTATATCAATTTACTATTCCAATCTTCAGGCTTAAGTATCTACTATAGTCTATTTTGGTTAGTACTAATTAGATTCTAGAATCACGAATTTAAATTTTAAATCAATTTAGAATCTAGAATGATGAATTTAATTTTTAAATAAATTTAGATTCTAGAATGTTGAATAATGAATGATGAATATGGATCAATCTAGTTCATTATTGAATCTCGTGGTGTATGAATGAATGATGTATGTATTAGTATGAATGATGAGTATGGATCAGTTTATTTCATTATTTAATTCAATCATGTACGAATCAATGTATTTATGCTTTCATTATTGAATATATATATATATATATATATATATATATATATATATATATATATATATATATATATATATATATATATATTAAAAAAATTATATACCCCCATATCCCCCTGCCCCCTAATTTTACCTAAAATTTGAGGGTACTCTCACACGCCCCCCCTGTGCATCACCCCAGACATGCATCTCCCTATCCTGGAGTCTTGGTGGAACATTAGTTTTAACTTGCCAACATAGACGGGTTGAAAATAAAGTATGACTACATATTGAAATATGACCATGCCCTTCAAATTTGATGCCAGGTTGAAGAAGTATTTTAGGAAAAGTATTTTGAAGTGTGTTCTAGTGTTTGCCTTTTAGAAAATGTTAATCTTTTTTCAAGCTTTCTTTTCAGTTCTTATAACTGATTTGTTTGTTTTACTTTAATGGTTTATTTATAATAGTTAAAAAGGCTTACGAGATTTAATGGAAACCTTTTATACCCACACCAGATATGCCAAAAATACCTTAGACGTGTGAATGCCAATTTTGATGCACCGTTCATATTGTGCAGTTGTGATGTTTTTTGTTAACAATTATGCTAAATAGCTTTGTGTCGAATGATGCAGGTACCTTCAAGACAATTTATACCACATACGGGAATCACATGAGATGGATCTAGATTTGAAGATAGAATTCTTCAAACATGTTAACTAATGCATTCAACTGTCCAATGTTCTTAGGTAGCGGTCTTGTAAGATTTCTTCTGACAATATCTGGTAACAAGAGTATTATTGTAATCATTAAAATGTTATAAATAAGATATATGAAATAAAAATTCAGGTATTGAATTTTTCATTAAACATTATTTAGAATGTATTAATACTTATAAGTATCTTAGACATGTATTTGTGTGAAAATAAATTGAATTGGTTTATGTTTAAGGACAAGGCATCCAAGGCTAGGTTAACCAAGACAAAAGTCACTCATCGTAGTGGCCAGAAAGGTTTAAAAGCACTGATAACAACCTTTGTAAGTATATTAAACATGTGATATTTTTTAAATAAATTTTGTACTAGAAGAAAGTCATTGTTATCTAATTTCTCCCTATTTACTGATTGATAGGAACTAAAATATGGAAGACCTCCAAATCATTTGGAAAAGGAGGTGCTGCAGCAAAAGAGATGGGTTGAATTTGTTGTTTGGATGGACTCTATGGTATGTAATCTTAGTTGGATTTCCAATATACTTTTAAACCATATTTTCATTTTATTTTTTAGTACTATTAGATATTATATCTTACCTCATTTTATGGTTAACATTGTATAACAAAAACATGTGTTGTGTTATGTAATTAATACTAACATGTAATATTGATTTTTTTTGTCAGAATGCTATAGGTAATGATTGCCAAGACGATGATCCAAATTATGTTCAACATATATCAGGAGATGATGAGGATGAGGATGAGGATGATGGTGGTGAAGGAGGAGATGATGATGATAGTTGCGGTGTTGGTGATGATGTGGATCAGAGTAATGAGGATGGTCAAGATGATCATGAGGATGATCTTGGTGGTGGTAGCTAGGCATGCACATGCATTGTTTTTTATGAAGAAATTATTGTGTAGAATGACATTGTTATGTTTAGATGGGTGTTGTGAATTTACCCTATATCAATGAGACATTTTGATTTTGTAATCATACGATGAGTTTGATTTATGTATGTTGTTAATTTATCGTAGAATAACGATATTCATGAAATATTTTGATTTGTTAATCATATTTGAATTTTACTTGTTTTGATTAAAAATAATACTGATTTTATTAGTATTATGTTGCTATTTTATACATGTTTTGAAAATTGTTAATGACACATTGTTATTTTTTTGGATGGATGTTGTCAATTTCTCTTAAATTTCTTTACAAATGATTTTGAATTGTGATATCTGCTTTAATGATATTTAGAAACTATCATATATTTCACTATGAATCTATAAAGGGGGTCATATATGTAAAGAAAAATATACTCTATATAAGAAGTCAAATGCGGATGTAACCATGGATGCAAAATTGAAAGTAAAATTGGATGTTAAACTAGGAATTAATACAAAATGCAAACAATTGACATACAAAGTGTTTTAAATTAGAAGTGAAAAATTGTGCAATAGTTGACACAAAGAAGGGAACAAAACATGGCATACAAAAGGATATCAAATTGGGCAAAAACAAGGACACATAAATGGGCACCAAATTAGATGCAAAAAAAGACAACAACTAGATGTAAAATAAGATGCAAAGTTGAGCGTTAAAAAGAAGCAAAAAACGTTACAAATTAATATGCCAAATGATGATGCAAATAATGGTGTAAATTTGGGATGCAAACTTGGGTGCAAAAAAGGAAAAAAAAAGATGTAAGAAAAGACATAAAACAAGATGCAAAATGGGGCTGAAAAAAGGTGAAACCAAGGATGCCATATTAGATGTAAAAAATGATTCCTAATCACATGAAAATTTAGGCTCGAACTCAGACACAAAATTATATGCAAATGTGGACACAAAATGAGGCAAAAAAAGATGCAAATTTGGATGGTGAAAACGATGTAAAACTAGACACCAAAAAAATGCAAAATTGGATGAAAAAGTCGGTGTAAATAATGGTGCAACATTGGACACAAGTAGACACAAAAAAATGGTGCAAAAAGGGGCATAAAATAGCTTAAAATTGGATGCAAAACTTGGTGCAAAAACAAATACAAAAGTAGACGTAAAAATGGCTCTAAATTGAATGTACCATTAGACACAAAATAAGATGCAAAGGTGGACACAACACATGACTCAACATAAGATGCAAATATAAATGCAAATTTGGATGCTCAAAATGATGTAACATTAGATGCAAGAGATGGTGTTAAAAATGATGCAAAATTGGATGAAACAAATGACGCAAAATATGGTGCAAAATGAGATGGGAAAAATGGAGACAAATCAAACGTAAATGTGGATGTAAAAAATGGTCCAAAAAAAAATGCAAAAATGGGCACAAAAATGGATGCAAAATTTGGTGCTAAATCAAATTCAACACATGGTGCAAAGATAGGCACCAAAGCTAGTGCAAAAATAGAAGAAAAAACTAGTGTAAGACTAGATACAAAACCTGGCGTAAGACTAGATGCAAAAACTGACACAAAATGGATGCATAAAAAGACGTTAAATTGGATTCAAAATACAGTGTAAACTTGATGCAAATGATGGTGCAAAAATGGAAGCAAAGAATGACACAAAATAGGAAGCAAAAGAGAATGAAAAATAGATGCAAAAAATGACACAAAACTAGAAGCAAAACCTGTCATAAAATAAGATGCAAATCTTGGTTCAAAATTTGACGCAAAAAATGATGCATAGTTTGGTGTAAAAAATGATGCAAAATCTAGCGTGAAAAAGGATGCAAAATCAGGTGCAAAAAAGGACGCTTTAAAAATTGTACAATAGAGCCAGATTTAGCGCCAGGTTGCTCATCACAATTACAAAAAAAATGCACTAAAATTTGGCGCTAAATCTGGCGCAAATCGCTGGTTTTGTTGTAGTGAGGTGGCAAGCTGGTGCAAGGCAAGAGAGTGGATTCTCCTTTAGGTTGGAGCCTAAGAACACTTCAGGGTGGTAGGGTGGTTCTAGGGAACATTGTATCTTTCACAGGGAATTGGAGTGTTCATCTAGTAACAACTAGTAAACATGGTGTTGGAGTATCTTTCGGGTTGGAGCCTGAAAACTAGGGCACTAGAGTGTCCTTCTAGTTGCAACTAGTAAACATTGTGTGGGATAATCCTATAGGTTGGAGCCTGTAAATTAGGGTGTTGGATCCTCCTTTAGTTGGAGCTAAAAATTTGATGTAAATATTTTGAAGACAAATATTAATAAGCGTTCATTGCTTTTTGTCCCGGAGGGGTTTTCACCTAAAATTATATGTGTCTACTGTCTTAATTATTGTGTATTATTGAATGGTGTTGATGATGTTTTTATTTATCTAATGCTAATATAAATTAATGCTCTTTAAAGTTAAAAATATATTAATTGATAAGAAATATTAATTCACCCCCCTCTCAATATTCCTAATATTTAGTGCCAATAAGGAAGAAGAACAAATACAATTGTCTGTTTGTAGATTTCATAAAAATAAATAAAGCTTTTGACAAAGACAATTACCCAGTTCCTCCTAAGGAGAAAATCCTTCAAAAGGTTTCAATCTTTGAAATGTTATCTCTTTTGGACAGTTTCTCGGGCTACAAACAAGTTATGGTGGCTCCCTCTAACTAACTCATAATTGTTTTTAGAACTCCATGTGGAACCTTTTCCTACAGAAATATGCCCTTCGGCTTGATTAATGTTAGGGAAACTTTCCAATTGGTGATGGATATTTCATTTTAAGAGCATGTAAATGAATCTATTGCCATATATCTTGATGATGTCACTATTTCTTCTAAACAAATATTTGATCATATTTCACATCTTACAAATGTGTTTGAGCGATGTAGGAAATTTGGTGTTTCCTTAAATCCCAAAATTTTTATCTTTGAGGTCACTAAGGGAAAAAAATTAGGTTGTATTGTGTATAAACATGGAATAATGATTAACCCAGAAAGAACCTAGGCCATTGATAAGTTATCACCTCCTAACTCTAAAAAGGCCATGCAACCATTCCTTGGGAAAATAAATTTCGTTAGATGATTCGTTCCTAGTTTTTTTGAAATAGTTAAGCCACTTTAAGATTTGCTAAAAAAAATCTAAGTGGACAGACCACGAAAAATAGGATTTTTGTACCATTAAACAAGCTATCTCTGATGCTCTTTCTTTGATGAGCCCAAATTTATCTAGAGATTTTATTCTCTATACATTTTCTTCTGATTTTTCTTATGCTATTGTCCTTACAGATAAAATAGACCCTAGTTGTTAAATTCTTATTGCATTTATGATGTCTTCGTTTAAGAGATAAGGTATGCAACAATATATCTATAAGGTATTGCAAAATATCGGTACTATGGCATACAAATTGGAGTTACCAGCATCTTCAAAAATGCACCCAATTTTGCATGTTCCAAGTTTGAAGAAGGCTATAAGTGATTAGCTTCTAGTTCAGATTATATTTCCAGAACTTGATCAGTAAGGAAAAATCATATTGGAGCCTGAAGTAATCACAAAAAAAGAATCTGACAGCTACAAAGTTGATCAATTTCAAAGCATCTCATTAAGTTGAAGAACTTACCCATTAGATATTCCACATGGGACGATGAGTGTTTCATACAAAAGCATCTAGAACTACTCAATCATTGAGGAAAACACTTTTTTGAAGGAGAGGAGCATGTTAGGTCCCCATAATATCAGTGAATCCCCCATATTGTTATTGTTGTGCCCCATAGAAGCCCACTATCATTATTATTGTGCCCCATAGAAACCCACTATCGTTATTGCGTGCCCTTACATTATTATTGTTGTGTAGGCCCTAATTATTTTGACCCTTTAGAATCATATATATACCAAGCAGGTCTTGTCATTTGAATCTTCCAATTACTTTTTATTTATGTAATGTAAAAGGAGGTTGCCCCCTCGAAGAGGCTTATTTTCAAGTCGTCGATCTATCTTTTCTTATGTTTTTTTTATCTGGTTACATAACATTATCTTATTTAGTTATGGTTTATTGAATTGTTTCATAAACGAATAATTGAAATATTTTTTATTTCATGGAAATTGTAACATTTATCTTTCCAGTTTACCTCGGCCGAGAAGTGTTATTTTGATAGCATTAGTTAGTAGTCTACAAATACAATTTATTCTTGATGTGAATTGTTAAAACAAACACTGATTGTCTTGTATTAGTTTAAGAGATAAGAAGCTTACATTTTCATAGTTCTCAGTATTTTACTTATTAGCATTGAGGATTATCGATAATTTTGATTTATAATTGCATATATAAATTAAAATTAGTTTTAATTTCATAATACTATAGCAGAGATAAATATATTTTTTATTTGAACCATTTACGTTAAACTATGGTCGTTTTATATGTTGTACTATAATTTTTGTACCATTCATATAACACTTATTATATTTTAATAGTTGCTAATTTTATTTTCGTATCATATCTTACTACTAATTGAAATTTTTAGGTATATTAACAATAGTTTAGGTCTCATGTCCATAGAACATTACTTAACCTTAGGTTTCCCTAAGTTCTCTTCTTCACAAGAGGAGGATCTAAAGGCTAATAGAGCCTTAAAAATCATCAAGAGTGACTATGCCAAATGACTTGGGTTATTTGAAGATCCTTAGCCTAGGTCACAACCCCTTTGTTGACTAACGTCCCAAAACTCGCATCAAAAGGGGGAAAACAGGGTTGACGGCCCACCCATTCGACACACCATCTATTGGTGGGAAGTCTTACGGTTCGTCGATTGTAGAAGGGAATCGCAAACATTAGGTAGATTGAGTCAAGTAACTAAGGGAACTAGAGATACACCAACCAACAGAGCCAGGTCATGGAACTTGGATGAGAGGACAAGGAAGTGATGGATAAGGAAATTGAGTAAAGAGAGTGGTTGTAGTTAAGGGACTACATCCAAATGAGCACAACCGTGATAAGGCAGAGATTGATGGAGGACATAGGTCAACATGGTCAAGTGGAAGAGAGGTGGTGTTGGGACATGAAAAAACCATAGAGTTGAGAAGCCACAATTGATAGAGGCTTACAACAAACCACTCTAAGCCACAAAGGGGCTGACTAGCCATGGAAGAAAATGTGAACGATCCAAGCACTCAGTCATAGTGATGGGAATATTAAAAGTGACATATGGAAGTTCCATTTATTTGAGTCGTTAACCAATTGGAAAGACCAGATCACCATGCCTACAACCCCACAATGGAGGTATATCACGTAGGGAGACATGCGAGAAATTATCTAGATGTGTCACGATACATGGTACACAATTTCAGTGGATGTAGGAAGAAGCCAAACATAGAATGCAAGGTTGCTAGCCAGCATAGGATTGTGACACACTTCGAACTTGAGAGGTAGCACACAAAACAGATGGTAAAGTAGACAAACCCACAAGAAAAAAAATAGTTTCTATCATTAGTGACACAGGAAATCCAATAGGTAGATAGGATAATATTAGTGTCTGAGAGGTAGCTTACAAGGGTTATAGAATACAGTAAAATATTGGAGTCGACTCGCTATGAAACTCAGTCACCAACAACTGTGAGAAGTTCTAGGGGTACAAATCCTGAATGGGGTCTGTTATATGGAATTTATACCTATAGATAAGTACATTTTCCATAAGTGGGTAGTTACACTTTGAACAATAGAAAGAAAGTGGTTTAACCTTTCCCTATAATAGATAGATGATATGAAGGAACCTACTTGTGATCTTTCTCTTCCTTTGATTTCCTTTGAATTGCTCCTGTCACTCCAACTCGAACTGAATCCAGTCAATTGGTACTTGTCAATAGAAACAAAAGATGACAACGATCAAAGCATATGATCTATCTACTATAAATAAATGGAATCAACCACATTTAAACATATATACATCATAGATATGAACAAGAATATACGAAAAGGAACAAACAAATTTATTGATGTAGAAGGAGGAGTTACACCCAATGCAGTTTGATCCCGTGTCACTCATCCAGCTTCAGTCCAAACCCTCATCACATCAATAGCACATCAATCCAATAGCATAACATTACTCAACAATGAACTCAAATCTCAAACCAAAAGTATTTCTCTACAATCTTCAAAATCCAGCCTCCTGATCACTATGATGAGTGGTCAATCTATAGGGAAATGCATGTGGTTTTGTCATAAATTGAGCATTGAATGGTTTTCCAAAATTCGAGTTAGTTTCCATGGAGAAAGGGATGAGAGGATAAAGAGATAATTGATCCATATCCTATCCAAAGTCAACCTCATAGGATGAGATAAGAGCTAGGCATCCATCTAGAATGATCTAGAATCTAGGAATATTCCCAGAATCCTATACCAATTTCGCTCATTCTCGCCCAGTATAGGTCAAAGTGGGCCTAAGTGCACTGCAATGCAGGCTTGAATGGGCCTACCTGCTCTGCAGCACAGTTACCCCTGACTAAGGCTGTGTTGGTGTCCCAAGGAAGCATTTCAGTAGGGTTTCAAGCTAGGAGACTTTCATGGATGGAAGCATTCAATTTGATGACTTGTCTAGGGCATGCAACAACTGAATTAGGGTTTGATAATCCCTAATTGCACTGATCTGATCATCGGGAATGATGTGCCCAAATAGACTTGTAACAAGGTCATTGAGAAATTGGCGAAGGTGCATGGATTAGAAGAAATTGTAGGTTTGATAGATAGTAGTAGTGTGTGAGGTGGAGATGTAATCGGTAGTTATCTAGCTACTGACAGATAACACAAGGATTTTCCATGTGGAGATAGCATAGTAGGAGACTAGCTATAATCATTCTACAACATGTAGGAAGTCTACATATGCATACAAGTAACCAAGGGCATAGGGATCCCGAGCTACCTGTAACCATTGTAGGAGGTTGTGCCACATGTGGTGCTGAGGATTGTACTTATGGCATACTGATATGCCAGGCATAATCAAGTAATTGCAAAATGTAGTGGGAAGCATGGGGTCGATGGGTAGGGGATCTATTGTAGAAAGTTATGAGTGTCAACAAGGTCCAACCAGTAGAGCAAGTATGAAGGGTAATACTGAAAAAAAACATGATTGGTGGAGGCTAGCCCTCAGTGGGAGAGGGAGATCATATCATACTAGTTGAGGGGTCAGAAGTAGAGTTGTGGGTGTCTCAAAGGAACGATATAAACCATAGTAGTATTAGAAGGACTTATCACAAGATCGATGTGAGTGACAGTGGATGAGAAAGATGCCCTAAATATCAAGTTCATATTGGGGACTCAGTATTCTAATCTTGAAGATGGATAGGATGCATCTTCTAAATATTTCATAACCATTTTATATGAGCTAGCATTGATGGATGATTATAAGCATAGATGGGAGAAATAGGTCTTCAGCACAAATTATGAAGTAGGTGACATGCAAGTCTTCTAATTCAGAGCGAGCAGCTACAACAGTGAATGATGTGGTGGGATTAGAGATAGATCGAAGTGGAGGATGTACTTCCAGAAGTACCTCCCTTGTTAAGGGAGAGTGTTGATTTTTGTATCTAGGGTGGGTACTTCTATGTAATCCTTGTATCTTAGCATGTAGAAGTCACCCAATTTATCCATAGAATACTTTCTCTAGTGTGAGCAATTTGTTGATGTAAATTAGCCTAACTTTAACTTAAGAAAAGACACATACTAATATGTTGTCTTATTGAGTTAACAGAAACCTAGGAAAACTAAAGTAATTTACTTTAGTAAGTTTTAATCTTATCAATTTATCTCAAGTGAGGCAAGATATAATCTCAATCATCAACCATTTTGAGATTAGAGTTAAGGTTAGGGATTTAGATCAATGTAAATTCATATAAGTAAGACTGAGGAGAGGAGATAGACAACCCATATAGAGGCACTAGCCTTAGGAGGAGGAGGAGTGTGATGCTCCAATGTGTTGAGTCCGAGGGAGCACAGAGAAGCGAGATATCCAAAGTTGTAGAGAAGATCAAGCACTGATTTAAGATAGATCTACTAGATGTGATCCAATTTAATTATTCTAGGATGGGAACCTAAGTAGGTTCCGAGTCATTTTAATGATGAACTAATTTGATTGGGTAGAAAGCTATGTGTCATATGTGATTGATTTTTGCTTTGCAACTGCGCTTCTACTGATTATTTAGTTAGGAACCTAGATGTGTGTTTATTTAGTAGTTTTTTATGCTAGGAATTAAATACCATGTGTTGGGTTCAAATAATCTAACAAGTCCCATACTTGTCTTCTATCATAACCCTACACAAATGTGGTTATTCCAACACCCTAATATTTATCTTATCTTCCTTAGAATTTTTTGCATAATAGTCAATGTAGGTTTATTTCACAATTTTCATATCAAATGGCCATTTTATATGCTTGGAATGCAAATAACTCAAATATCTTTACATTGTTCTTGCAACAAGACAAGCCTTCATAGAAAAACTTCCAAATCTAGGACATGTACATTGCAATATTTTTTCTTCAATTCTTCATCATTGGCTTCATTCAATGGTGGTATCTGAAAATGATTCTCTAGACAGAGCTTACACTTGTCCTATTGGAAAATATAACTAGGTGTGGTCTTCATAATTATCATTGAACTTGTATCACTATGTTTTCCATGTAAAAGATAAAGAAGAAAAAGGATTTATTATTATTATTATCATTATTATTATTTCATTAGTCAAACATGTTCTTCATGATTTTAGGTTTTATTGAGACCAAATAATATTTGCCACGAGTCAATCTATTGTACTAGAGTCAAGTCCCATTTGGAATTTTGAAAGAAAAAGAAAAAATAATTTTATTTGAGTCAAAACAATTATTTTTTCACTCGCAAGACCAAATCGGTCATGCCTGGAGAAGTCAGTCCTATAACGGATAATTTGACCTCCTGGATGAGTATATAGAGAGAGAAATACGACCTCATTTGGACACACATTGGAAACTTTTATTTTTGTGAAAGAAGGGGCAAGAAGGCAAGTGAAAATCAACGAAGAAGGAGAAAGAGTCAAAGGAGAGAGAGTGGAGATCAAGAAGGAAGAAAAAATGAATTTTTTTCTATCTTTTTTCACAATTGCAAAGTGCTAGGGCAAGTGTCTAAAATTACAGGGCCAAAATTTTGCTTTTGTGAAGGTGATGGGGAAACTCTGTGAATTTGCAGGTCCAAAATTTTGATCTGGAGAGCTTTGACCTTCGTTGACTTGATTGGACTTGACTTGGTTGAGGAAGGCTTAAAGGAGGGCTGAATTGGGTCATTTTAAGGTCTTCATATTAGTTTTTGGGTCCTAGACTTCTCACTTTGATATGATTCTATAAGAAGAGAAGTTGTTTGGGTTTTACCCCTAGTGGGGTTTTTCCCTAGTTCGGAGCCTATATCTTGTGTTCATTAACTTTTTGTGATCTTCACGTTTATGTTTTGGTAATTGTTTGATGAAGAGAAAAATAAAAGTAATAATAAGACAACATATATTCACAAGTAACTATGAAGTAAGAGAAATCAACCTTAATTTATTGCCCTAGTTATTTCTCAACATGGTATCAGAGCTAAGGTGAGGAGAAGGCAACTTGAAGATCATTTTTGTTGGCTCATTTGAGGACATTTACATCAATTACTTTGGGGGACATAATTTTCAAAGGAAATAAGGAAGGAAATAAGGAATAAGACTAAAAGACCATCATTCAGCTTGAAGAAAGACTATTACATCATCTATCCATCTCTCTCTATCATTGAATGCTATTGGTTACTCATAATCATTTTGAAGAAGATAATCGTCTTACCAATATCTCTCTTTTGAAAGCTCTTTGATATCAATGATATTGTAATATATCTCTATAGAAGACATCTTTTAAGATCATTGAAGCATCAAGATTCTTGGAAGCATCATCATTCATCTTTGAAGCAACATGAAGATACTATTGTGCCAACCATCCTAGAATTCATCATTCAAGGACATCTTTGAAGAACTCTTCGAATCATTAAAATATTTGGAAGCATCAAGAAGGAACCATCCACATTCAAGCATCTTACTCTTTTTACAACTAAATACTTTGTTACACTCTATGTCTGTGATATTCAAATAAAATGACATATTTTTGTAAGGAAGGAAACAAACTCGATGCGTCATCAAATTTTCAAGCATGGAAGAAGAGAATTGATCTGGTTCTCATAGAAAAAAAAGTAATCAATCACGTTCTAGGAAAAGTTTCATTACTAATACAAGACTCCAGAATTAGACAAGTACAATAAAGAAGAATTCATGGCTCAAAGAATTCTCATTGATTCCATCAAAGATCATATTATCACCTTTTTTTTCATATTTGAACACATTAAAAGGAATCTATGAAAAACTAGTAAAACTATATGCATCAATACTACAGGTTAGAAAATATCTTTGAGAAATCAACTTTACAAAATAGGATTTTCGAAATATAAAGACATGGCCTCATTCCTTGTGAAAATTCATATCTGACTTTGAATTAACTACTTTGTACTTAATGCTCGACCTTCAAATTGGAGCAATTTTGTGACCAACATCTATTCAAGAAAGGACACTCCAAACTTCATTGAGATATGGGCTTTGTGTATTCTAGAATAAAAAAGATTGAAGACCAAGGATGACACCAAACCCAACAATGAAAAGTCTCAAACTTTTGCTGCTAGATCAAAGAAGAAGTTTGGAAAATTTTGAATATTTGAACCTCCTTGAAAGTACAACAACGACAACAACAATCAGCCAGAAGGAGGTCGAGCATGTCCAAAGTAAAATTATTTGGATGTAATTAATATGGAAACTTTAAAAGGGATTGTCCCAAGGATCCTAAAAACAGGAAGAACAATAAGAGGAAAGAATGAAGTGGACCTCACTTTACTAACGAAAATGAAAAACCTGAAAAGAAACCGAAGATTGAAGATCATAAGGATATTTATTATTTAGGAATTCTACTTCTACCAAGACTACTAGAGGTTTTATTTCTATTTTATTATAAGTTAGAAGTTAGAGTTGCATATGCAGTGAAATTTGTAGAAGAATATTGGATTTTCCAAATTATGGCATCATGGAAAGAAGCATATAACATTGGAAGAACTAGTCTACATAGTCAATTGCATTTTATTGGAAGCAATTATCTGGAAAGGAAAGGAAAGAAGGATTTGGACGATATATAACTTCACAATTCATACAACAACTACATGGCACCATGTTGATATAAAAGTGTTCATTAAGAAGAAAAGGATCAAAAGGATCCTCTATAGTAATAGAACCGTCATTATAGAAGTTTCTACAGTATATGGAAGAACCATAGTAACATGGCGGGAGTATATTCCACTAGAAGATTATGGAAACAACATTGAAAGTAGTCTATAAGTATGAAGGAATGATAAGAGTCAGGAAGAAGCATGAAGGCATAATTCGAGAATTTCTCATCTTAAGGGAAAAATCTAATCATAGATATCATCTTCAAAGAAATTTATAGAAGTAGTTTGTTCTAAAGGAAGTTAACTAAATTGAAGTATGAAAGATAGAGGTATGCATATCTTTAGAAAAGTGTTATTCATTAGAAATTAGATTCAAATCCTTAGAAAGTGTTGATGGAAGAGTTCTATGAAGAGATACTCTTGAAAGAATGACCATGGTATATATTGGTTAGATTGGGAAAGCTAGGACTCTTCCATATGATTATTCAATATATGGTAGCATGGCAGATGGGTAGAACACATGGGGATATCTATCAACATCCAATATGGTCTCTTGAGGAACTTAATGAAGATATTAATGAAAACATGTAGTCTAAAATTTGAAGTAGCTTTCACTTTTTCTTGAAATTGTAATAATGATAAAAGATGATATGATTTCCAAAAAGAATACATGGCATAAGTGTGTACATTATAAAGGCAGTAAAGGTAGTAGTTTGACATAGGAAGCGATGACATAGTTTTTTGGTCACTTGATGGTATGAAGGATTTGATATTAATCTAGAAGAAGTTCACTCTGTAGATAAATAGTGGGAGACACAATTAGCTCTACATAGATTGGTTTGACAAGATACCGTTGATGATAGAGACACTACAAATGATGGTTAATGGAAAATGACATAAAATGGATGATAGCATGAACCTTGTCGCAAATATAGATTTTGAAATAGTGTGGCTCCATGAAATCTAGGAAGGCCAAAGCTAAGGTATGATGTCATGTGAGATAGGACTCATGTAGCTACAATTAGATCTCCACAGAAGAAAATACAATTGACGATTGAGACAAGCTAAAGCTAGTGGTTTTGTATCCCTCATTGACAGGGAGTAAGGATCTCCTCCCTAGTTGAGAGGGAGTGATGAGGGACACCATATTCCCCATGTGTCATGCATTAGGCCAATATTAATAGTCATAAGTCTATTGAAGGAACTGGTAAGGGAATAGAGGATTGGATATGCATTTGGGACCAATACTTCTTAAGGATTTGAAATCCAAGATAGTAGTAGTCTCATGGACTGATGCTCTTGAGGATAGGATAGGGTATACAAGATAAGTGTAGTCGAAGAAAATTGATATTCCTTAAGGATTGGTAATCCCAGATAAGAATAGTCTTGTAAGGAATTACCTAGTGAACATCCAAATGGGATACGTGCCTTGAGAGGTAGTGGCGGTGGTGTCCAAATGTATGCCTCCCACCACTGTGCTCTATTTTAATGGAGATTTAGAGATTTTTGGTTTAGGCCTTTGTTGATGCTTGATGATGTCTTACAAATCTGAACTCTTCTTATGAGAATATTTTAATTTGAGAGTATCCTAGTGTGTAATTATGAATACCTCTCTGGTTAAGAGGGAGTGTTGGAAAATGTAACTAGGTTGGGTCTTCATAATTATCATTGTACTTGTATCATTGTATTTTCCATGTAAAATCTAAAGAAGAAAAAGGATTTATTATTATTATTATTATTTCATTACTGAACCATGTTCTTCATGCTTCTAGGGTTTATTGATTCAAAATAATATCTTTCATGAGTCAATATATTGTACTAGAGTCAAGTCCACTTTGGAATTTTGAAAGAAAAAGGAAAAATAATTTTATTTCAGTCAAAATAGTCATTTTCTTACCCAAAAGACCATCCCTGCCTAGACAAGTTAGCCCTACAAGGGACAATTTGACCTCTTGGATGTGTATATATGGAGAGCAGTTAGACCTAATTTGCATAGACATTGGTAACTTCATTTTTTATGAAAGAAAGAGAAAGAAGGCAAGTGAAAATCAAAGAAGAAGGAGCAAGAGTAAAAGTAGAGAGAGTGAAGATCAAGAAGGAAGAAAAACAAAACTTTTTTCTATCTCTATTCATACATGCAAAGTACTAGGGCAACTCTGCTAAGTTACAGGGCTGAAATTTGGCTTCTACGTAGGTGCTAGGGAAACTCTATGAAGGTGTTGAGGCAACTCTGTGAAGTTACAGGTCCAAATTTCTAATTTGGAGAGTTTTGAACGTCTTTGAATTGATTGGACTTGACTTGTTTGAGGAAGGCTTAAATGAGGGTTTCCTTGGTCTTGTGGAAGATCTCGTTATTGGTTTTTGGGTGCTAGATTTCTCACTTTGATCTAATTCTATAAGAAGAGAAGTTGTTTTGGTGTCCCCCTTGTGGGGATTTTCCATAGCTTGGAGCCTATATCTTGTGTTCATTTTCTTTCTGTGATCTTCATGCTTCTATTTTGGTAATTGTTTGATGAAGAGAACATAATAAAAGTAATAAGAAGCAAACATATATTCACAAAAAATGATTAAGAAAAATCAACCCTAATTTGTTGCCCCAGTGATTTCTCGACATGTCCAACATCAATTTTTTGTTGTATAATGTACCACAATTTTGTGCTTTGATACAATAATTTTTTTCCATGATTTCCCTGCTAGAGACAAGAGTTTTAAAAAATATATCACCCCTAATTTCACCCAAAAATTCACATCATCCAAGTCCCTCATAATATGGCGACTTCATGTTTTTTTTATTTATGTTTTTAGTTTATTGAAATAGTGTCACACATTACTTTTAGGAATATTATACTAAAGCCCATGATGTTGAGCAACACATTTAATTGAATTGGAAATTGTATTTTTTCTTTTCTATTACTTTCATTCATGATCATGGGTGCACCCCTATTATTTTAACATATTTTTCTCCCTTAACTAGAAGTCTACTCAAAGCTCTATTGCAGATGAATTATCTCATCTCCATTGCTGGAATGGTGCTAACTAGCAAGAAAAAAACATTGGGAGTGGTCCAAAAATATAAAATACCCTTGTATCTTTAATGATTTGTGGTCTGGTATCTGTGAAGGAAAACTTGTCACTAGTAAAGGAGACAAGGACAATGGACCTAACAACGATAATTCAGAAATGAAGCTAGCCATATGCAAGAACAAAGATAAGAAAGCATATGCCCTTATTGTTTCCATAGTAAGTGAATAGGTGACTCGTCATATTGTTTTCAGTAAATATTCTTATGATGTTATAAAGAAGTTAAAGGACTTGTATGACTCACACTCAAAACTAGAACTTGTACAATTGCTAGTGAAACTCTTCAACTTACAGTTGAATGATGATGAACCCATGGCTTTAGGTTTTGAGATGAAAATCGTCATGCATGATATATATTCCACTAGAGTGAAGATAGACCTTCCTCTCACAAGATTCATTAAGGAACTCTACACTACTACATATTCTCACTACCTTGAATCCCTGCAAGCTACTGACGAACTAAATTCTATTACGTTTGACACTTTGGTGAAAAGGTTGCAGAACAAGAGAAAGCCTTTGGAAAGAAGAAAAGAAAA
Organism: Pinus tabuliformis; assembly: GCA_031772625.1. NCBI lineage: Eukaryota > Viridiplantae > Streptophyta > Pinopsida > Pinales > Pinaceae > Pinus > Pinus tabuliformis. The sequence continues at coordinate 1,259,849,077 of CM062818.1, read as the reverse complement.
CCTTATCCCACTAGAGAGACTATGTGTCTTGGTGATAAAGAGTAGTATCGATCTTGCATGTTCTTCTAGAGGAAATAATTATAATAGGATGTGTAAGAAATAATTCCAGACATAGAGTGGTAGACATAATCAAGGTGATAGATATGATCTTCACTATATTGATTGTAGAAAAAATAGACATGATGCAAAAACATGCAAAATCCCTTGGGAGGATATTAATAATAAGAAAGATAAAAAGGAAGATAAATATACACCACTAGATCTAACAAAAAGTAAAACACTTGAATCTTCTCATTACATTGTTTCCCATAGCAATATTGGAGTAACTAAATATTTATTTCACACTCATTTGGTTCTTTGAGAGATGCATGATGTGCTCTATCTTTCAAAGCTATAAGGATCTTACTATCCGTTCATAATTTTCACAACAAAGCGACTCCATTCATATTTTTTTACGACAAAACTGAAATAAGGAAGCCTTCTAACAACATGGTTTTCATGGTAGGTGGTGCTACAATTTAGTTCCATCTTGGAGGAAAATGTATATTTTTTTCCTTTTGATTTTTGGTCTAGCCACTAACTACTAGGTAGAATCCTATGCCCTATTTCAAGGAACATACCCAAAAATTACTTTACATCCCCACAACTTGATTATTATAAGTCACTGAAAGAGCATGATTTAGAACCTACAAGTAGGTTCTTTCCCTCCAAATCACAAGCTAAGCTCAATATCTAGGTGTGCTCATTTTGGGTTTACCTCTATCCTCGTTATGGACTTCACTCTTATACCCATGTGTCCTAGTAACTGAAATCTAGCATTGATGCACTAGCCAATCAAGAAATTTAATACTAGATGGGATCCCACACATATTTCTAGCCCATTCAATGATGAGTCTTATACCAATATACATCATGTTATGGATGACAGAAGTAGACAAACATGATAATATGAAACCTCAAGAGGTTTCCATGGTTTTTTAGATTGGGTATCATGAATGCAATTATGAATAAATAAATATGACAAATCTCCTTTGTTACAAAGGTCAAGACATGGCTCTCATCAAATGATGGTATCTCGATGTAAAGCGTTGTGATTTTTGTCACGTTGATGATTAAATTAATTAAAATTATAATATTTTAATTTAAAAAATCTTTTCAAATTTATTAAGATTAGTTTTATACACATTCAATAAAACCATATATAAATTGGGGTGGTAGTTGTGGGGGAAGGGTTAGTTCTACCTAGGAGGAAAAGGTGTATTGTTTTTGTCATGGAGTTTGGGTCTAATGACTAACAAACAAGTAGAATCCTATGCCCTATTTCAAGGAACAAACCCAAAATTTAAAATACATCCCCACAACTTGAATATTGTTTTTTAAAGAAACAATTAAGGGTTTTGTATTAATAAAGATTTGATTTTTGGCCATAACGCTTACAAGATCTTTCTAGGTTTTTACAGAGCAAAGTTTATTAGTCCTTACGAAATTGGAGCAAGCTCTTGAGCTGAAATTTTTCCTTATACTAAAAACATGTTTTCCTATAATTCGACAAAGGTACCCAAGAAGTAGAAGATATTTATAGTGAAAGACTACAATTCACAGGTAATATTAAAAGAACAATAGACTCAACAATCCACCAATCCTTCAACAATTTCCATATCAAGGGCGATAGACCTTTTGCGAGTGACAGTGATTTTTCTTTTCATACATGGTTTTAGAACCATTTCCCACTATATGCAACTAAACATCACTAGCCATGTATTCCTCAAAAGTGGAGACGTAAGCACTGAGAGAGATAACTTCCTAATGCGAACCATTCAATGAAAGCTCGAAACTAGTAAGAATCCAAAGAAACTTGGCTTTTAAAAGAAGCTAAGCATACTACATGTTCCTTTCAGCCATGTCATCTTACTACTATCTCATGACCCACAATGATTCCATTGAATCCAAAAACATGTCAAGCAATGAACTAACAATAGAGCTCACCAGACTTGATGGAGTATCCACCATTTCAGGGAAGATCCACTACACCCACCTTGTTGCTAGACCAACGGGTTTAACCCAAACTCCAAAACTAGTAAGAGATGGATTTTCATGGAAAAATTGGAAGGCTAAATAAATCTTTAAATAATCAAGTCTGAGACCCTACCACAAGCAAGACTGAAACAAAATTTCCATAATTGGACCAAAATTATTGGAAGGATAATGAACTAATTGTTGAGTGACATCATACGTGTAACACCCTCCTCTCACAATTACCCATGCTAACCCATCCACCTGGGTAAAAATGTGATCAAAAGTTACTATGATATGATTCAACTCCCCAAGTATATTTAAGGAAGTGGAATTGATATAACAAGACCAATATTACCTCCTTTAGAAGCTATACAACCATCATGAGCAAACCAACCCCTTCAAGTGTCCAACCTATGAGAGAAATTTCTACTTCACTGCCTTAGATCCTCATTCACTCCCATGACAATGCATGCATGCAACTGGGACCATCCAGTTGATCCCACAATAGGGAAACCATGCAACTATGGCCTTTTTTAGGCAGTTTTGTGCTAGTGACCCCAGATTCTGAGCCACTTTTTCAGGGTGAGGACTCAGGCCATTGCCAAAAACTCATGAGAATTCAATAAATGACAAATAATATTGAAACAAGGATACTAATGCAAACAATTGAATAAGGACTTGATTTGAACCCTACTATCCATGACAAATATTTCTTCAAACATATCACAAACATGTAATCTATAGGTCATAACAACATATCTAAGAATAAGGGTCTCATACCTATCTAAGAATCATTAAAGAGAACCAATAACTCCTCCGAATAGCTGCAATGTTATCTATTAGGTCATTCATTCATTAACATTTCATATACTAACCAAAACATGATGAGAATCATAAATCAAGTTGTTCATAAACCATGCTCATAACCATCATATAGCCAACAGAATGAAAATGATAAGACAACCATCAATATCACATAATAATAAGTAAATTTACTCATCAAATACAACAGGAAAGGAGCTCTTATTGATATATGCAATATGCAACTAGGTCTGGGACTTCCACCTACTACACAACCATAGATTGGGTTGAACCAAATCTTTCTTTTATTCAATCACCCCTTGCCATATTCAAAGCATGAATGTGGGTTCTCATCGAATAAACAAAAAAAAAACACAACCAGGGCTTCTAGAGGCCAAAGCACCTCAACCCTCAACTAGTGATTCCACCTCATGGTCAAACATCACTAACCATCACTAGATCGATCTCTACCCAAGCTGTCGAGGGCTCTAAAGAATTTTTTCCAACCTGGGATTTCATGACTAGTTCTCAACCCACAACTGTTGTTGGGGTTATAGATAATTTTTCCAATGACGGCTTCTAGGAATAGTAACTCAATTCACCAAGGGCTTCTAGATATTTTTTTCAACCATGGCTTCCAGGGCTAGTAATTCAACCCATGTTGTTACAAGGCTTCCAGAGTATTTGTCCAACCAAGGTTTCCAGGAACTCGTAACTTAACCCGTATCCAGAAGGAACATGAGAACCAACTATAAAACAAAAGTAAAGCCACAACACCATGGTTATCTAGGAAATGACAAGGCTGGGAAAAACCACTGTCAATGTTGGGTAGGGGTCCCCTAGGTCTAAGTTTTGTCTGATTCATGTAAAGACTCCGCATTTTGAGGAGTGGAGTGGGATTAACATAGGGTTATAAGAGTCAAAGTGGATTTATGGCAGGTCAAAGCCCCTTATTTTGTAAAGTGATGCGATTATCTAGAGGATTTTGAGCTCTGCCCATGGTTTGTGTACCATGGTATTGTAAGGGTAAATGCATATATAAAGGGATGTTTTAAGCAATTCTAAGGATGAATTGAATTGATGAAATACATTTGATTATGTTTTGTAAGATATTTCTGTAGTCAAGTGAAGGGGAAGGCTGTTGCAGCTGGGTGCACAGAGACCTTGCTAAGTCTGCAACTGAGTACGCATGCCCCTGCAATTGTGTGCGCAGGGTAAAAAATATTGTATTTGAGAAGACTTGACTAATAAAGAAGACTTTTTAGCATTAATCTGTGTATTTCCATATGTTCACATAGTTTATGTGGTTTAGCCTATTTATGGTTAGTTTTATATGTTTCTTTTGCAAATTGCATCGTGAAGGTTTAGATACTATTATATATGATGAATCATGCATGTTAGTTTAGTTTAGTGTAGTTTGTTAATCTATTAAAGTAGAAAATGCTTTATGACTGTAAGAATAAGGTTAGCATTTCGCAAAGGTCAGATTAATCCCTAAGGTATTAAAAACCTTACAACCACACTGCATAGTCTAACAAGATGCAGAAACCTAGTTCTAGCATCCCCTAATATCACCTTGTGTGAGATTGTGGTCTGCATGAGCAGGTCGTTGCCAAAAGGGTGAGTGGTATAGGGCTTTGTTGGTTATCACAACTAACTCTGAACCTAGGTCTAAGCCTCTGAAGCCAACAAATGGTTCCATTGTTGGGACCAAGATCTATCTGAGGGATGTGTGATGTCGCATCTGACTAGAAAAGAGATCCAAAATTGGGTAGATCAGAAGTTACATGAATTTACAGCACAGGAAAAAAGAGATCTGTGACATTTGAAAGAAAGGTGGTTACAGAAGTACATCTACATAGAACAACACGAGATCCTTTTTGCATCATTCGTGTGGATGCCAAATCTAGTAGACAACTTAAGTGACTTAAGGAGTCCCAATATAAGGTCACAAGAGTTGTTGAATACTGGGTTGATAGTATCCTCGGAGGCTTTATTACTGAAATTGCAATTGACACAATAGTATCCTACAGTGAAGCCAAGCGCATATTTTTCAAAGGTCCATGAGGTAAGTATCTGAATTCCTTGAAGCTCTGGATTAAAATGTTGTTATGTGAAAAGGGTTTTATGCCTATAGATTGATGTTTAAAAATAGGCCATACTGGAACTATGCAAAGCAGAAAAATATTCAAAGTCAACGATGACAAGTATATTGAATGTGAGTATAGTCCATTACTGGGTGAATCAAACAACGAATAAGAAAGGAGCAACCCTAGTACACCTAGAGGTGCGGCAGAGTCAAAAATTTAAGGTACTTCTGGGATTCCTGTTATAGGACAAATTGACCTCCTCATCAACCCAGAGGTGAAAGACAAGATGACTGAAGCAAAGACCACAATTGCAGGCCTGGAATCCACACTAATTCTCTCTATACACTGTCAACCTGCTTTATAAAGCTTGTTACCAAGCATAAAGGAGCGTTAGTCACCCTGCTAACTCATGTTGTTAGACCAGGGGGAGTGTTAGTGAACCTAAGGGATGTTTAGAAGGTCATGCCAATGAATATGCTCATAAATATCTAGATATTAAATCCCTAAATTTGCTTAAGAAAAGCAAGGAAACTCAAAAAATCATCATATTTGGAGAAATTTCAATCTGAGAATGAAGGCAAATGGGAAAAAGCTTGTAAACAGGGTAGGTTCATGGCTTTTTCCCTAATGAACTCTAGGAGGAGCTTGGCAGCCCTAAATCGATTGCTATATAAGCATTGAGAGGGCCATTGAAAAGGGGTCAGAGCATTTGGAAGGATATCCCATAGAGCTATTGTGAACTGTCATATTCTTGAAGAAGCTAGTTGAAAGAGGAAGAGAGAGAGAGGAACAAGGGGTAAGGAAGGCTGATACAATGGATGGTTGTAATCACTCTTTCATTCTGAATATAGAACTGCAGTTGCGTTCCCTACTCCATAGTGTCGGTAATGTTGTTCATTTATTTGTTCATTTTGATGCTTGACGAGATGAGTAGTTAAGTTATACACTAATACATGTTTGTTGTGCATTCTTACATTAGTTTTCAAAAGTGTATGCCGTGATTGGTTTTCCTTGTCCTTTGTGTAGGAATTGTCTTGGAGCTGGCCTTGAAGGAGTTTGTCTTGCTGCATAGAGATCCCCAAGCAAATCTAGAAGGAGCTAAAGGTGATCCTCTTTCCATACCCTACCAATTTATCTTTGATAGATGAACATGTGTGTAACTTGGTAGCTTTTTCAGATAATCTTACGGTCTGTTGAAGGTCCCGCGAAGAGCTTTGAGGGCAGTTTTCATCCCATGCATTTTACCCCATAGCAAAATTGGCGAATCCGATGGGGACTATACATCTAGTTCCTGGTCAACCTGGACCCCTCTCAGTTCTTCTCTTTATTCTAAGAGATTCCTACTTCTTCAAATCCTTTTCTGATCCACCATTTATCTTGTTACATCCTACTAGTTTTCCTTCTCCTCAAAAATTGATCCTAAAGGCCCTTTGCTTGAGCTATTTCCTTCACTAACGCAGGTTGCCAGTCTACACAAAACTTTATAGAGCCCTCTGCTTGTGTACAGGGATCATTAGTGACCCAACTAACTCTCTGTTTACATTGAAACAAAGCATTAGTCTCCCATTTCCATGTTTTCCATAAGATTCTGTGGACCAAAAGGGCGGGAAACTTGTATCAGGGGCTAAAGTAAGATCTGCAACTGTATTATGTTAACAAATTTGGTGTCTTGAAAATTTATTTTTAAGAAAATGTTTTAGTTTTTCTCTCTTAAAAGACATTTTTTTTGAAAGAAAGACTGATAATTGTATTGATCCTTCTGTCAAAATAGTTATAAGCTACTTCATTTTGGTTTTTAGTAGTTGTTACAAAATTTCGGGAAAATAATCTTTTGGTTATGCAAGTGTTGAATAGCTTTAGATGCACAGATGAATCCATGAATATGTGAAAATATGAATGTGTAGAATAAGACTTATTTGCATAATAAATTGAAAAAGAAATTCAGAGCATTGTTCTACATGGTTTATTGAGTCGAGAGTCTCACTATATTCATATGTCAACACCCCTATCGAAGAAAAATAATCAAGTACACTAAAATTTACATTAAAATCAGTCAGTTACTCTTTTGAGAAAACCAACATTAGCTAGATTAGGACCTTGGGATAAGCATGTGAGTGAACTGCCCAAGGTTGAAAACCAAAACTACTGTCGTTGACGAGTGAAAAATCCTTCTGCACTCATATTATCAAGACCACTCCACTAACAACGGAGTGAAATACTAGACAACATTGGACTATAATTGAAGGTAGCCTGCCTTCTCTTACAAATCCTTTGGGCATTCTGTGTATTGGGGGTCCCTTCAGGGATTTCGGAACTGAGTCAGGGACTCAGGTATCCTGCCCACACAGCATGTTGTCTATGACTATGTCCCCCCTGGTAATGTCTATGATTTGAGGTATCTCTAGTGGAAAAAACTTCTAGGTACTTACACAAGGTGATTGGGATGGGTGGTCCTAGTACCTAAAACGAACAGATCTACTTTGTTTTCAGTTTTTGGGAGGGTGCTCATCTTCACAAGAGTACTTGGCCCCTCAATCTATGGTTTAGGCGAAGCTCAAAAGTAACTGTAACCGTGCATTTGGTCATCCTTCTCTGTTATTCATTGAGATACTAGATTTCATCTCCAGTGATCGGTGCTTATCAGATGAGGTACTTTCCCTCTATTTCTTGATTGATATATTTAGTGTATTTTTTCTTTTTAGGTACCTCAGTGCTATCATTTTCGAGACTTTAAAGAATATCACATTAAAATTTATTCGATAAAACTTAAGGGTCATTGTGGCTACATCCGGCCCTTTTCATCAATCCAGACAATTGTTAGGACTTCCTCCGCTCATTGTGGAGGATTCCTCAAGTTCCACTGACTCGGATTCATCATATTTGAGGAATCAGTCTCCTAAGTCTCACACAGGATCCATGTGGACAACTGACGATTCCAGTTTGCCGGAATATTTCTTCACAGAAGTATTTCTTCCTCACTTTAACACTCTGCTTACAAATCCATTAGATCTTATCGTTGCTCTCGTCGTACCTGTACTTCCTTCTTCAGTAGGTGGAACTTTCCCATCTATTTAGTCGATGCCTCACGGGTTGTGGAATTTTAGAGACACTGTTGGTCCTCTACCACTTCCCAGTCAAGAGTCATCACAACATCGGTAATGTGGAATCCCACTGTCCTGTTTGTCCCAGGTATGACAACTCACACAACACCTTCTATAAGTGGAACCCAACAGATGTCAGGTCCTGCTCTTATGGTTCCTCAATGCATACCTTTGACTAGTGCCACATATAGTGCTTCGTATAACACTCAATGCGGCACTATGGGCGTAGTTCTAGTTTACCAACAATAAGGTTGGTCGCCAATGTACAGTTCCAAGCCCCAGATTCGGATATCTAAGGGGGTTCCCAATATGCACATGCCGGTGGGTAATGTCACAGTTCCCCCTCCGTTCTCAGGCATGCATGGATAGTCGCTGATTGACATGAGTGTTCCCTTTGTCAATCAAAGCCATATGGTTAGTTCTATGTCAGCTGGGAATCCACAAGGGATACCCAACCAATCCATGGGGGCACCCTACTCACAGACTCAAATGAGTCAAGGGGGCATTGCTTATACTGGGGGAAATTCCATACCCCAGTATCAAAATCCTCCTGGAAATCCACTCTACAACACTGTACCACAAAGAAACTGCTACACCATGCAACCCGTGTACACTATGGGGAACCAGATGATGGGAGGAGCACATAGCTCCTCAGGTCATCCATCATCACCATGGTCCGAGTCGGGGGCACCCAACAATCTGCCTTTTTTTACAATGTTGGATATTCCCGACTTATACAAGTTGACAAACAACCCCATCTTCCACAACTTACAATGGCCGTCGATCCCGCATAAAATACCGATGGACATTCCAAAGTTCGACGGAAAACAAGGGGAGGATCTGGGCACCCATATCACCACCTACCATCTTTGTAGTGTTTCTAACTGCATGGTGGATGATAGTGTCTGATTATGTCTTTTTCCCCACACCCTTACTAGAAATGCAGCAAAGTGGTATATTGAGTTACCACGCGCGTCAGTAAATACCTTCGATAATTTAGTGATGGAATTCCTGAAGCACTTCTAGCTACCTATCCACTACGAGACTGGGACAAAGCTCCTTACTTCATTTCACCAGGATACCACCACCCACATCTTCGATCATATGCATGAATGGAGACATAGGTGGAGGTTAGTCAGAACAAGAAGAATAAGGACAAGACCGCTCCTTCTGAAGAGCAGTCATCTAAGCAGCCCTACCCAAAATAGAAGGCCGCTGCGCCTACTGATGAGGAAAAGGATAAAGGCACCAAATATTAAATGCAAAATTTGTCTTGAAGACCACAGAACCTGGCATAGTCCATGTCTCCAAGAATGCATAGATAACCTTGCCAAAAGAGATACTAGTAAGGCACTTGCTGTCCTTAGAAATCCTTTTCCTACTCAACAGCAGCAAAATCTCGTTGCCAACCAACCACAACCCATGCCAGGGGGCAGCGACAGTTCGCAACATCCTTCAGCTAGTGAAGGAAGTTCTACCATTTACACATTTGAAATGATAGAACTTGCCACAAGAGCCAAATCTTATGGAGCTCCTCTCACTTCGGCAACAGAACCATCCTCATGTCAAAACCCATCGCCACCCAATGATCTACATATCGAAAGGCTAGTTGAGGACTTTGTAATTCGACCCCCCAAGGGGGCACTTTGATGCACAATGGAAAATACATCTGCATGTGCCACCCAACACTACAACATCGTAGAGGATTTGGCGCAAGCGCCGTTGGCTATGTCAGTGCTCGAAGTATTGCAAACATTCCCCAGCCAATGGAAAGCTTTGCTTTCGGCTATCGGAGGTATTGACCCTATGGGTTCCATGCTTGCTATTTTCAACATGGACAAGTGTAAAATTACCCTTTCCCACCAGCTTGCATTTCAAGTGCATATCACTTCAAAAGGTAAAGGTATACACCGAATTGTCATCGACAAAGGTGCTTCAACCTACATCATGTCGGCTTCATGTTGGCTTGCCCTGGGTTCTCCAACCCTAACCCTGCCATCGAACTCCCTGAAAGCTTTCAACAGCCACACCTTTATCTCAAAAGGATACCTAGCTAGTTTCCCCATCATGGATGGAAAAAAAGTAACGGTGGACGTAGAAGTAATGGACAAGAAACTCGACTATAATATGTTGCTGGGTCATAGTTGGACATATGCCATGATGGTTGTCGTATCCACTACCTTTCATATCATCATATTTCCATTGGATGGAAAGGTCATTACAGTGTATTAGTTGCCTTTCTACACCCTTGATTATTCACCGTTACCAAGTGGCTCCATAACCCCAGTAGGATGTCGAACTGACTCTTATGTTAGTTTAGGTACTGGTCTGCTGAAGGCTTCTTCCTTGATGGGTTTTTTTCCTCTTCAGCCACCTCAGGTTTCACAATCGGTCAGCATGCTTGGTTGAAGGGAAAGTACCCCTAGGATCCTTTGGGCTAAGACCCTACCAGACTGAAAATTGCTTATACAAAGAAACACACACACACAGCCATCTTTTTTACTTTTAAGCAAATTCTAATGTTTAGGGTACATACCTAAGGTCCTACGTTCGAGAAGACCGTTAGGGTGCAAACCCTTCTTGGAGTTCCCTTCTTCTTTCTTTGACCTGCAAGACAAACAAATCAAAGAACACAACAGTACATGTATAGAAGTTTATATATAAATCATCTTTATGCTATAAAGTTAGTTATAAAAAAAAAAAATCTTTAAGTAACCACTTTCATAAGAATTCAACACAAGAATCTCATAAGCATAAAGAAAGATTATTCGGGAACAAAGACGTGTTTCTTTATATATAAAGGCAAATAAAGTACATATATCGGAAAGATATCACCTGAACACCTTCAGCAGGCTCCAAGCAAGCTTCCTCCCGGATTCGTTCCAGCCTCCAGCCTCCAACAAGAGCTCCTTCCAAGTCTTACTCAATGATGATGTCAAGGATGAATGATCACCAATACACATGGAAACAAGGGTTTCCTATGCAAAATGGGGGAAGTGCAGAATGCACCAAGGACTTCAGACCTGGTCTAAGGGAAAAATCTCAGCATAATAATCTTGCTCTCCTTTCTCTCCCCCCTTGGCCTTCCCTTTGATGTCTTTTTATACCCTCTCCAAAGTAGTTTTTTAGTTAGGAGTTGGTTGGGAACAGTTGGGCCACGGGAACTAACAGGTGATCCAGCAGGTAAACCCGCGATCACCGCCCGAAAAAGAGGAAATTATATTTTTTTTAAGTGTTTTAATAGATACATGCGGGTTGGGTATGACAGACCCGCGTGTACACGCGTTTAACACAGGGCAAAGTCGCGTATAGGGAATAAAACACTGTTTTTTAAATTTTTGGACCAAGTCTGGAAGGAGGGGTTGCCCTAGGCCATAAGTGCAGCATCACAAACCATAAGAGTGAGATTTGGAGCTATAACAATGCTTTCATCAATTCCTCATGAACTAACCGATCCCTGGATCCTCATGGCTCCTTTAGACCTTGACACATTTGGAGACCAAATGCTGCTATCACCAGCTGAATCGACCGATCAAGCCATTCAACTCGCATCTCTGGTCATGTTGGTTACAGCCAATGTTACCACAGATCCACCCATAACAGCTCCTCCTTTATATCCGCTCGATCAACTCCCATCTACGGACGACGTTATTCGACAAATCATGAGTTTTGGACAACAACATTGCGAGGATTGGCATCTTTGTGTTCTGACATCTGATTCGGACATGATGCCTCTTCATGTCCTATCCTCTGACATAAACAAAATCATTTTCCCACCCTATACAAGCATCCAAACTTTTGGGGCAAAAGGAAATATGGGCGACACTTCGAGGTCATTGCCCATAGGTATTCCAGTCACGACAGGCATCATGGAAGACACCCAGATGTGAACAGATTGCAGTCCTGAGGAAATTGCAAGCTCCACCTGCCTACATGAGGAATTCCACGATAAATTTGTTTTCTCTCATGAGGAAATGCCCAACTTTAATCCATTGTTTGTCGTGCATGAGATCCAACTTTACGACGAGGAAAAATGAAATGGTTGGCCAATCCATTCCTTAGAAATAGCCGTTGAACCCATGCCCAACCCTACTACTGAAGAAGAATGCCTATTATACCTTAAACAACTGGATAAAACTCATCAAAATGCCGATTTGGCACTCGCAGCTCACAAGAAGCAGGTACATACCCAATTTGCAAAAGTGGTTAGGTTTTGTTCTTTCTAAGAAGGTGACTTTGTATCACTCTATCATCCAAAAGATAACCTCTTAGAGGCATGCATGCTTCAACCCATTTGGCTAGGTCCTTATGTCATAACGAAAGTCCTCCCCATAAGGGCATATGAACTGTAGGACTGGAACAAAATCCCACTCAAGGAGCCCAACTATGGGCTCTATCTGAAAAGGTATTGTGCTTAGTATTGCACTGGGTATGTGCTTTGTAATTTTATGTATTCATAAGTTTTTCTTACCTTTTTTATGTGATTGGATTGTTTTGTTATTTAGTGGAGTATTTGTTTCATGCATTCTTCTCGAAATGCAGATGTTCCCATTGCCCTTAGCATATGTAGGATATGCAGATGGTGCGAGTTGTCACACACGGCACATTGCATCAACTGCTTGGGTCATCTATACACCCGAGTTAGAACTATTTTGCTTTGGGGGGGTCTCTCTTGGTATTGCCACCAACAATATTGTCGAGTACATGTCCATCGTTTCACTTCTCACGGAGGCGTCATCAAGGGGCATCTCCAATCTGGTGGTCAGGTTAGACTTTGAGCTAGTCGTTATGCAATTGACAAACCATTATCATGTTCGTAATCCAACCTTGTTAAGTAACTATCTAAGGGTACGACTCTTGGAACGTCGATTTGAAATAATCACATATGAGCATGTTCCTCGAGAATTAAATGCAGTCACTGATTTGTTAGCTAACTATGTATTGGATTGGCATTTGTCTCATTCTTTATAGTAGCATGCATGAGAAGTAAAACATTTACTAAAGTTAAAAATTTGTTACAAAAAACATTTAAAAACACATTTACATCACCAAAATACCAAATATATTTGTATATATATATATATCATAATCCAGTTTTTTACATCAAAATATTCCAAAACTTGGATGATTTAAGTACAAAATGGCTCAAATCCCAGCTACAAGCACTCATATGGCTACACCAGAACACCTGCTAAAAAGAGCTTATTGCTCCAGAAAAGATAAAACAGCTCTAGCTACCCTCCAAAGAGGAACCATAAACCACTCAGGTACACCAACGACGTGTCGCTGCATATGAGTAGGAATCTCCCTCATAGGAGGGGGGCACCCATAGTTAAACCCTCTAGGTTCCTCAGAACCTCGCAGAGACTATCGGCATCGCCCCCTCCAGCAAGTAGTTGGCCACCTCGTCGCACATAGTGAGTTTTTCCTGCAGGTTGTACTGGCGCCACATCTGTGTTAAGCATAAAAGTCTCATGTAAGTTCTTATTTCACCTTAAAAAAAAAAAACATTACATATACATTCAAAAGTACAAAAATACTTAAGTACTATCAAAGTTATTCTCACCTTGAGGGCCCTAGTTGGTCGTGGGTGGTAGCATCAAGTCTAGGTCACTGGGAAAGTCCATGGCTTCATAGGCATAGTCATCAACAATCACAATCTAGCTACAGAGCCATTAGAAGAAATCTTCATCAAAGAAGTGTCAGAGCGGTCCTCCTCCTATGCGAGGATCGAGTGATGACCAACGACCCTGCCTTGGCTCCCTCGAATCAAAGGGACCTAAGCTCACCTGTGGGCACCTGACAGGTACCCTCTCAAGGAAAAATGAGACTATGATAGTACCATACCAAAAACTGTGTTGGGTACGGGTCTTGCATGCTGTCAATTCTGCCTTCAACTGGAAAAGCACTGCTTCACACCAATTAAACATCTGTTGCTGGACACAGTCAATAGCAAGCAATAATTGGGCCTTTGTCACTATGTGGGGACTTTTTGACCACGCCAACCATACAATCAACCATAAAACTACCCTCATAGACCGCGATCGAATCCTCTCTATAGGGACTCTGTTGCTGACTAGTCCGCTCTCAGAGATGTAGTAGATTCGTACCAGCTCTAAAGTAGATCATGGATTTGACCTACCATCGGTAAGGTTTGCTTGTGCCCTATGGCACAACAAACTAGTCAAAAAGTAAATTTCATCCTGGTCAATCGCGAGCACCTGATTTCTAATCCTAAACACTTGCTCATATTCATCCCAGCGCTATATGATCCATCTCAGTAAATCCTCCTGTCCTTTCATCAGCTCTAGCTTTGCATACTTCAATAAACTGCAGCAGCGCAATGCAAGTATGCATGCTAGATCATTTCACATCAGCAATTCCTCATTTTCATGGGTCTGTTCTCTCCATAGGTGAGTTATTTTAGCCTGAAACCTGCACAAAATAACCCTAAAAATAGTTAAAATGGGACAAAATCACTTAAGGAATCCATGCATGAGGGTTTTAACTACGCCCTACAGCCCTAACGCTACCCCCAGTGCTACACAGGGAGGATTAACGCCCTCCAGTGGCTCGTATAGAGCATTTAACGCTCCCTACTGACCATATGGAGGTTGTTAGTGCACAAATAAGGCTCTAGGGCACCTTAGATATGCAAAATTCCACCCATAAAATAGTTAAGCAAGGTTTAGTAAGGCATAGAGCAAGGTTTTAGCTCTCATCTGGGATTGATGACACGTCGAATGGTTGCCCAGATCTCTTGCAATGGTCCACAGAAAATCTTCTCCTCTTTAGCTCCAGCAAAGCTCTCACAAACTTCAAAATAGTGAAAATGATGCATGTGAAAGCTCAAAGCATTTCCTCATATAAATTTGAGAGACATGATTTTTTTGAAAATCATTAAAGAGGAAGTAGTCCATTCTTCATGGATTTTTTATCCTGCATGAACCTAGATAATAGGAATTGCTACTTTTTTATACTTTTTACTACTTTTGATGAAAGTACTTTCAGGAATGAAAAGCAGTAAAAGCTGCATGCAATTCTAAATAGAGCACTTTTAGGGATATTTTATTGCTCCTTAAAAAATATAAACATCCCCGAGTTTTCATCGTTGCACTCGTTAAATCTTTGCGACATTGGTTAGAGCACTTTTGGAGATATTTTATTACTCTTTAAAAAATATAAACATCTCCAAGGTTTTTGTCGTGGGGCTCGTTAAATATATACTGCGATCAATAGAGCACTTTTGGAGATATTTTATTGCTCTTTAAAAAATATAAACATCTCCAATTTTTTTGTCGTGGGGCTCGTTAAACATATACTGCAATCAATAGAGCACTTTTAGGGATATTTTATTGCTCTTTAAAAAATATAAACATCTCCGAGTTTTCATCGTTAAGCTCGTTAAATCTTTGGGACGATCGTTAGAGCACTTTTTGTGATATTTTATTGCTCTTTAAAAAGTAATAAAAATCTTCAATTTTTCATCATTACGCTTGTTAAATACATGTAACGATACTCTAAGCAACTCCTTTTTGATCTTTTTCTAGCTCATAAACTGAAAAAGACCAAAGGACCATTCTTTTTAGGCATTTTTTTTTCTTTCTCTTTAAACTAAAAAACAAATCTCAAGCTATGTCTTGCGGCTTGTTAAAACTTGCTAAAGATAACCTGAGCATTCTTTTAGGTGCTTTTCTTGCTCGTTAAAACTGAAAAATGCCGAGTTTTTGTTACTGGGCTCATTAAAAATAGACAGCAACAGCAAGAGCACTTTCATTTTTGGGATAGTTTCTCGCTCTTAAATCAAAAAATCCCCAATTTTTTCCCCTCCTTTGAGCTCGTAAAACTATGAATAAAGGATGAGCCATTCTTTTCCTTCTTTTTCTCACTCATTAAACTGAAAAGGATACCCTAAGTTTTCTTCATTTAACTCATTAGAAATTCAGATGAAGGTATTTAGTTTGTCATCGCATGACTCATTCAAAATTCACGATGAAACACGACTTTAGTCCATTGCCTCATACTCGTAACAAAATGAGGTCGACATCTATTGGAAAAAGGTTCCTCTTTTTCCAGGTTCAATAGATTAAAATACAGAAAAGTAACCGATCCGGGTATATTATTAAACTTTTGTCACACCCAGTTAACAACTATGACAAAGGGACCACCATGGAGTCTCTCTTTACGATATTTTCAAACTCTCTAAATATGAAAAGACCACTGAGTTGTCTAGTCTAGACTCTTTAAATTACAGAGACAAGATATAGAGTCGTTCTTTTTACGATACTTTTTAGACTCTTAAAACATGAAAAAATCAATGAGTTTGCATGTCTGGACTCATTAAACTAATCAGATAGGGCAAAGAGTCGTTCTTTTTTAAAATACTTTTCAGACTCTTAAAACATGAAATGATCAATGAGTTTGCCTATCTGGACTCATTAAAATAATCATATAGAGAAAAGAGTCATTCTTTTTGCAATCCTTTTCAGACTCTTTAAAAATGAAAAGATCGATGAGTTTACTTGTCTAGACTCATTAAAAAATCAGACGGGGAAAGTGGACAATACAAATGTATTCCATATTAGAAAGTGTGGTTTGGCAGTAATCATTCCCTTGAACATGGCACTCCCTTAGATAAACCTTCATTTTGATGGCCTCTCAATATGTACCCTACAATCCTATGAGTTTTAGCCTATATACCGTGATGTAATTGCATCTCCGTATCTTAACACTCTGTAGTGTTCATGAATCTAGTGCTGTCTAGATAAAACCATTGTCGTGCCTTCTATTGTTCAAGGGTCCCCATTTGTTTCCTCTATCAATCGATCCTACATATCCTTTCATCATGCACTCCATTTTTTAGACCCAAATGCTTAAAAGATTCCTAAAAAAAAAATCATTCTTGTCTGGTTTCATGTCGACTGATGTAGGACACGTCATTTCCTACCTTTCGACAGGTTTCTTCCTATCGACTTCAACAATTTATCGAGGAAGATAACCCAGAAACACATTTAGTGCCTTGGTACTTGCATACATTGGTGGCAGGTTACCTTGTGTTTTATCACGAGTTTTCATTATTAGGCTCCTGGTTAAGCGATTCTACGAGTGTTCGATGACAAAGAAATTCTTCACACTCACTAGTTTTCACTGTGCATCTTAGAGACCATCACCATTATTGGTGGCCTTCCTTGCATCTGTTAATGGTCTCCATTATAGACTGGTAATCAGATGATTTCATGCATGTTCGACATCAACAAATCTTATCACATGTACCGATCTATGCTGTTCAGTGAAGCGGAAATCAAGACCTTGGGTAAGGGCTTGCATCATTCAGTCTTGTTTCCTCTCCCAAGTTGCGGATATTGTTCTTTGGAGATAGCTATTTCAGGATGATCTATTATGACACTGGATCCGCTCTGTGCCATATTGGCAGCCAGCATTGTTATATATCAGATGAGAAAATTACTCTGACATAGCTACTGAGCATGGGAATGCCTGACTTAGGACATGATTTTAACAGTTTATATATATGTATCTATGTTGTATCAAGTTTTCCTTGCCGCCCGAAACTTCTCTCTCTCTCTCTACAAAGATTTTGACAACAAATTACAGTTTGTTTTTTCATAAAGTATTTCGGCCATCATATCTACCTCTGATCTCATACTTTAGGGGGCATCTGTTATAGGATAAATTGACCTCCTCATAAACTCAGAGGTGAAAGACAAGATGACTGAAGTAAAGACCACAATTGCAGGCCTCGAATCCACACTAACGCTCTCTATACACTGTCAATGTGCTTTATAAAGCTTGTTACCAAGCATAAAGGAGTTTTAGTCACCCTGCTAATTCATGTTGTTAGACCAGGGGGAGCGTTAGTGAACCTAAAGTATGTTTAGAATGTCATGCCAACGAATTTGCTTATAAATATCTAGATATTAAATCCCTAAATTTGCTCAAGAAAAGCAAGGAAACTCCAACAATCAAGATATTTGGAGAAATTTCGATTTGAGAATGAAGGCAAATGGGAAAAAGCTTGTAAATAGGGTAGGTCCATGGCTTTTGCCCTAATAAAATCTAGGAGGAGCTTGGCAGCCCCAAATCGATTTCTATCTAAGCATTGAGAGGGGCATTGCAAAGTGGTCAGAGCATTTGGAAGGATAGTGTTACACTAAAATTTGTCACCATGACTATTTGCAGTCAGTATGGCTCCATCAACTGTCATACTGTCCTCCTTGGCAAGTCTTATACCTCTGCTCCTCATGTCAAACTCCAAGAAAGAGGGAAAGTCCTTAAAAAGTCAATTAACTCTGGTTACGCAGTTTCTCTTAACCTTACCTGCGTGTACGCACCTCAAGTTCACAATACCTGCGTACTTGTACGCTCTGTCTGTAAAGGGGTGGGTGCGTACTCCTGTAAAGGTCAAAAGGCGCGAGTTTTACTTCAAAAAAGTTACTTGTGGTCGAATCTAGAGCATTCTAGAAGATGGATTGACGTGGATTGAGCGCCTCCAGATGGTTCATGCATCCCAAAGAAAGAGGAACTTATCCCATCAAGAGGGGAGCTATCCCATTGAAAGAGGGGCTTATCCCATTGATGGTGGACCTGATTAACTTCCTCCAAAGCATTATAAATACAGGCATTGGGCCAAAGGGAAGGGGGTTGAAAGCTGAACATTCCTAAGGGTAGATGCTGCTGAAATTAGGACTCCCTTATAGAGCTTGAAAGGAGAGATTCTCATCCTTTCTTAGCTTCATTTGGAAGTGGGTGAGCTGATCAAAGTAAAGGAGAACTCTTGCTGGACCCTGGGAGGGACCTGCACAACACCAAGGCACTGGTTGTAATGGTTTATTTTGTTTCCAATTAATATAATTAAGTTCATTTTTCTCAACAAGTTGTTATATATAATTTGTTTCATATACTCCTTGGTCTTTATGATGAATATGTTTTATTATATGAGTTATTTAGGTTCTATGTAATCGTTTGCTTGTTAGTGAATGCAGGTTTCAAAGAGAAGGAGGAGCTCATCTGGATCGGAGAGACTTGGTTGCTACAAACAGCGTTGGACTAAAGGTATGCTTTAAACACCTGGTTGCTTGTATTTTAAATGCATATTTAGGGAAAGGTAGTGCTTGATTGTCTTGTTTGTCACTAGAAAGCCTTAGCTTCTAGGGAGGTCGGTTTTGTCCGCAAAATTGACTCTTTCCGCATGACAAAATGGTGACTCCACTGGGGAATCCATGGATTTGATTGATTTCTCTTTTGATTGATACTTTGATTTGAGAAAAGTCGATTTCTTTCTGGTTTTTGACTGATTGACTGTGAAGTTGGGTGGAATAGCTTAGGGTTAAGTTAGTTTTTATTTTTCTTGGTTTTGCTAGCAGTACGCACCCTCTGCGTTAAGCACAGTGCGTACCTGTACGCAATGCAACTTTATACACAGAGCGTGGCCGCACCTGTGAAAACAGGCTGCCTGCGTACCCTGTCAAAAGTTGAGAAAATTCCAATTTTTTCATTTTTGCCTCTTAGATTTTGTTTATAATTTGTTTTTTGATACCCAGATCCACTGGTTACCTGTCAGAAGTCTTCATCTAAGCTTGTTTCATTAGCATCAAGGGTTTTAGTGAATTTCATAGAAGTTCTAGCCCTAGGTTTGATTTTTGCATCGGTCTTGTAGTGACTTTGGCTTTAGAAGTTGTAAAAACCTTGGATATCCCTGGTCTTTTCAGTCTTCTTAGTAGTCGGACCTTTCATAAAATCCACCTTTGTGAGAAACCTACCTTTGTGTTGTCTCTTTACGGAATTTCGAGAAGGCTTGTTTGTTAAGCTGTGAATTTCATTCTTAAGAAAAAGAACAAAAGATTTTTATTTTTGTTTTTGACCGGTTTATGATTCTGCATGAACTAGTCCTTGGTTGAATTTTACCTGAGTAAAACCTCCTGGAATTATATTTTGTAAGCTTTTAACTCATTAGCTTTGCTTTTAGGTAAATTTCTCATTAGATTTGCTTCTAGGTAAATTTCTCTTAGATTTTCATAGATTTTTAAAATTGATTTTTGTTAAGTAGTTTTACATGCTTTGTTAATATAGGAAAAAATACAAAAATCTCTTTTGAAGAAAAGTTTGTTTTAGTAGCATTTGAAGTCTTTGAAAAGAGAGAGGAATTTTCATGAAATAATTAGTGGTCATGTGTTGTGTGCTTTGGAAAAGATAAAGAGATTGTTTCTTTGATTTTCATTGCCAAGAAAGTTGTCTTTATAAATTTTGCATTCTCCAACTCTCTTAGCTAGGGAGTTCATTGAAAAGGAAAGATAGTATAAATCATCTTAGGTGCATCTTTTTAGTGGATTTCAGTCGAGTCTACACACCATCAGTTTCATCTCCACTACCTTTTGTCCTAAAGAAAAGCCATAAAAATTAACGCTTAAAGTAAAATTTACTTAGTAACTTTTTATTTACTAGGGCTCTGAAACACCAATATAGATTAGGCTAGTGTCTTGGAGTAGGAGAGTAATTAACTCTCCAAGACAGCAAAACCAAACAAGTAGCTCATCTTGTGATAGGATAAATCTAACTGTTACATTTATGCTCTGGGAAAGCTCCTCTTAACGGAGAAGCATGAGATCGTGTCCGAACCAGTGAGGGGATCAATCCTCCTTCATTGGGAAAGACGCCAGATACGCACGTACTACAAACGGTAAACCTCGGATTGACCATTGTTGAGGAGCCTGGGGTCACTTGTCGGTAAACCTTGGATTATTGTCAAGGAGCCGACAAGGGGCTTGAGCTTGTTACTCTGCCCTTGCGTGCTATCGGATCGTAGACTGTTCCCCTAGGTATATTTGTTGCTGTTGGTGACCTTAGTGACCATTATCTTTAGGGTTCTACCCAAGGTGACGGTGGAGGGAAGATCCCACTGTACCTGGAGCAGACGTCGGCTAGACTGACTTGGATTTTCTGGGGGGTTCACTTCACTCGAGACGGTTAAAGTGGAGGAACTTTTGCCAGTCTATTCATTAAGCAGGTTGCCGGGGTAACTGTTCCACCCGCCACTTCTGTACTGAATTCGGTGATGTTGGATTTCATCACCAACTAGTGTTTTCGGTTCGGAAGGTTACTGTTTGTGTATGGTTTGACGCCCTAGATTCTTTAGGCATGTGATTCGAATTTGTTTGGTTCTTTAGAGGCTTTAGGCGGTTTGCTTTGAGATTTTACTTTGATTGCGTGTGCAGTAGTTAAAAGTTTTTAACTGTGGCTGAATTACCGAGACAGTCCCGTAGACTTCGGGGCCAGTCTCCTGAGATTGTAACCATGGCCGATTTGTTGAGGACGTCCCATAGACTTCGGGGCCAACCTCCTGAAGACGTCCCGGGTCATTACGAAGGTTGTCCTTGTAACTCCTAGTGGCAGTAAAGTAGGTTCACCTGAAGAAGGAGAGTCTTCGTTGGTAGTTCATCCTGATTACCAAAGTCTAGAAACAGGTTATAATCCCGAAGCTATTGCAGTTTCCGAGCTTGCTGGTAGTTTTTCATCTACTAGTGATATAGGCGAAGAACCTGAGATATCTGAACCTGTTACTCCAACTTCTAGTGCTCTTGATTCACCTAGGGTAGAAAGAGTCATCACCAAAAATCTTCCTTCTGGTTTGATAGCTATTGAAGAACTTGCTCCAGAAGAAGAAATAGGCGTCCCTATCCCTGAAAATTAACCTGTTATTGATCTAAGGGAGCGTGAATCCATTTTTTACAGTCCACCTAGAAGTACTACTTGGTATCTTTCTTTAACTAATTATTTAGACAACTCAGGGTTAAATTTTTCTCCACCTCATGCTCCTTATCCACCTGGAGGTCCTTATACTCCTGTAAATATGTCTGGTCAGTCGTCCATGTTTACTCAATCGCCTGAATATTTTTTGTATGGCGGTCCTTCTGTTCCCTCTGGGTATCAGTCACTTTCTGGTACTTTTGCGGGAGCATCTCCTCAACCCATTGAACATGGGTTATTAACTAGAAACAATGGTAATAAACCGTTGAGTGTAGGAGACATTTATATGATGTCAGATTCAATTCCCAGTTCTCAACCTCAAGGTGGCCAGTTCCCGCCTGGGGGCAGCCTCAATTAACGCCTGGAGGGCAACCTGAAGGTACACAAATTGCGTCTGGGGGGCAACCTCAAGGACAGTATGTACCCGTGGTGCAATACATTCCTCAAGGTCAACCCCAGCCTCAATATGTACCCCAAGGTCAACCTCAGTATCAATTTATACCTCAAGGTCAACCCTAGTATTAGTACCTACCTCAAGGGTATCTACCCCAAGGTCAGTACTCGAGTGAAGGTTACCAACCACCCCAAGGTCAATCTTATGTTCAAGGTACGGGAAATGTACCTTTCAATTATCAATCCTACCCTCAATCTAGTTACAGATCTCAATATCCTCAACCTGTTATGGGTCAATACCCCGGAATGAACATAGTGTGGGATCCATCACAAATTCAACAGGTATTGCAGCAAAGTGTACAGTTGTCATCTCAAACTGGACAACCCTTAGTTTCTGGTTCGCCCCAGCAACCAGTCCAGTCTAATGTTCAAACTTTTGTACCTTCAGTAGTTTCTCAGTCTGGGCCTATTGCACCTAGTACTCCATCTCAAACGACTGCTGCAACTACCGCAACATCTATTCAATCTACCCCACTTACTTCTGGAGTATCGACAGCTCCGGTTTCTACTATCTCTGTATCTACTCCTCAGACATCTTTACCATCGTCTAGATCTACGATTCAAACTACGGTTCAGATGCCTGTAGGACAACCTGGTTTGAGTACGGTTGTCACAAGTCAACCACAATTCACTTATCAACCGTACCAGGGACAGTACCAATACGGGCCTGTTGT
Organism: Pinus tabuliformis; assembly: GCA_031772625.1. Taxonomy (NCBI): domain Eukaryota; kingdom Viridiplantae; phylum Streptophyta; class Pinopsida; order Pinales; family Pinaceae; genus Pinus; species Pinus tabuliformis. Next base: position 1,259,826,181 of record CM062818.1, on the reverse strand, counting down.
CCAGTAGCCAGTTTACCAGTATCAACTGTATCCTGGGTACACTTATCAATAATCACAACAACCCCAGTACGGTCCGGTTAATCTTGGTTTTCTGGGAGGATACAATATCCCGAACACGATTCCTATTCCTAGTTATCCTAGATATCCTCCTCCTGGGACTGGTCTCGTGACCCAGAGTTTTAGGGATCCTAATCGGCAATTACCGTTTATCACAACTTTGGATTTACTAGACTTGTCGCGCCTAACGAACGATCCAATAAATTATCTTCTGTTTTGGCCGCCAATGCCAAATAAGTTGCCCAGTGACATTCCCAAGTTCGAAGGTAAGTCTGGAGAGGACCCGTCGAATCATGTGATGACTTACCACCTCTGGTGTGCCTCTAATTCCATCTCAGATGATTCGATCCGCTTACGTCTTTTCCAGCGTACTCTCATTGGTCTTGCGGCCAAGTGGTACATTGAGTTACCACGGGCCTCTTTTTATAATTTTAGCCAGTTAGCTACCTCGTTTTTAACTCATTTTCAGTTGCCGGTCAGATATGATAATGGCACGGAGTTACTAACTTCATTAAAACGATCGACGTCCACATATATTTCCGATCATAATCATGAATGGAGACGTCGACGGCGGTTAGTGAAAGTTTTTATCCTAGACCAGATCTTAGCTGAATGGTTTGTTAAATCATTGTTACCGAAGATTGCTGAAGACGTAGCTAAGGCCGGAGTAGTTACTGAGGAGCAAGTTATTGCTCAAGTGCAGTACCTTGACTTAGTTTATACTCAGTCAGGTACGTTACACGAAAAGATCCCAGATCTTCCTAAGTCAAATCAAACCGCTGTTGCTCCTTCGGGATCTCATGCTACTAATGGCATGATTGGTACGGTGAACACTAAAAGTAAGAAGAAGTCTTCCAAGAGTTCTTCTCCTATTATAACCTTACCAGACTCCCTGATAGGAGATTCTTCTGCTGAAGTTTCCGCTGATATTCACGCTGTAGAGTCATCTACAGCTAAATCAAAATCCGATGGGAAAAAGAAAGGCAAGAAGAAGAGTAAAGCAGACAAAACTCCAAAGGAGAAAACTGAAAAGTCGGAAACCAATGACGAAAAACGCAAACCTTGATATCCTTGTCTTATTTGTGAAGAGGATCATTTTACAAGAGATTGCCCTCATTGGGCAGAGGTTGTGAAAATCATCAAAGGTTCCCCAACTCCTGTTGTTTTGAAAGATCCATTTCCAAAGCAGGAGAGTAAGATGATAGGTTCTTCCTCGAGTGCTAGTGAAGAACCCATATTGATGATGTCTCATGTAAGGATTGCGACTTGATCGCAAGATTATGGTAGTAAAAGTCCCGTTGATGGCAAAGAAGCAGAATCTTCTCATTCTAATCCATCAACCTCAGCTCCCAGTTTCGATCCACTACAGATCGAGAAACCTAACCTGGACTTAGTAATCAAACCGCCCGCCAAGGGTATACTTCGAAAGTCTGCTTTCAATCCACATGCGAGAGTGGCCCAGAATTATAACATTATTGAGGACTTAGCTGTTTCACCCTCAGCAATGTCGGCTTTGGAAGTGCTGCAATCATGCCCAGCACAACGCAAATTACTTTTGTCGGCTATAGGAGCTGTTGATGTTCAGGACCCGAACCTAATAATCTTTGATCTAGAAAATAGTACACCGCGTTTACCTCATCAAATGGCTTTCTAGATCCCAGTGATAGTCAAAAACAGGCCTATTCATCGGACTGTAATTGATGAGGGAGCTTCCACGTGTATTATGTCGATACAGTGTTGGAGATCGCTTGGTTCTCCTTCACTAAACCAATCCCCGACAATTCTTAAGGCCTTTGATGGCCGTGGGTTTCATCCGTTTGGCATTCTCCAGGATTTTCCTATAGGGGTTGAAGGAAAAACTGTTAGTCTAGATGTGGAGGTGGTTGATGCCCCTCTAGACTACAACCTTCTCTTGGGTCGAAGTTGGTCTTACGCTATGACAGTGGTCGTTTCATCGGTCTTTCGAGTAATAAAGTTTCCACATAATGGCAAGATCATAACAATAGACCAGCTGGCCTACTTTTGATCCAACCCAGCCTCTTCAGAGAGTATTCAGCATGTCGGTAAAATGACTATCCCTTATAAGGATGTTGGAGTAGGATTAGTTAAAGATGTCGGTTTACTGGGAACTTTTCCTTTTCCTCCAATCAACGCATTGTCTTCATTTGCCTCTATTCATATGATTACATTAGACACCATTGTTTATGACGATCCTTGGATCGTTCCTTCTGAATCTGAGATAGACTCATTTGGTTATGCTATGCCTTTGAGTCCATATGAAATTGTCTATGAAGCTGTGCAGTCTTTTACTGACCCGCGTTCAACCAAAATTGACCAAATGAATGTGGTTCATGAGGAATCACTTTTCACATCAACCTCGGACTTAATAGCGTTTCCCGAAGTTGTGTCATTTGATGAGCAACTTCGTGAAGTCCTGTGTGTAGACGATTTACCATGGGAAGATCTCCATCACAGATCTTCGTTTTTACCTGAGGATGATTGTTTTGAAAATGATTTCTCATCAATCTTTACAGCTGAATATGTCAAAGAAGCTCAAAATCCAATGAAACATCCTGATTCAGAGCTGAATTTGGGAAACATCTCTCGCACTATTCCCATTGACATTTCAGTCACGCCCGGAATTGTTGAGAACATTATATAGGTGCCTCGTGTACAGATGATGAAATTCAGACATACAAGGCCCTATTTCAAGAATTCCGCGATGTGTTTGCCTGGTCCTATGAGGAAATGCCACGAATTGATCCCGCGATTGTTGTCCATGAGATCAAGACTTACCTGGACGCTAAACCCGTCCGACAACGTTTGCGTCAGATTCACCCAAGAAAAGCGGCTGCAATTAAAGCAGAAGTTGAGAAGCTGTTGAAAGCAGGTTTCATTTATCCGATCCCGTTAACGGATTGGGTATCGAATATTGTTCCGGTTAACAAAAAACACGGAACAATAAGAATATGCATCGATTATAGAGACATTAATCGAGCTTGTCCAAAGGACAACTACCCAACACCCTATATCGATCAAATAATTGACGATTGTGCCGGCAGTGAAATATTTTCCTTTATGGATGGTTTTTCTGGTTACAATCAAATCAATATTCTACCTGCCGATCAACCAAAAACGGCTTTCATTTGTCCATGGGGGACATTTGCTTATTGCAAATTGCCTTTTGGGCTTAAGAATGCCGGAGCAGCTTTTCAAAGGGCGATGTCTTATGCGTTTCATGACATCAAACACATTGTGCAACTGTATCTCGATGATTTTCCTGCTCATTCATTACATCGAGCTGACCACCTTGTCCATTTACGAGCAATTTTCATGAGGTGTAGGCATTATCGAATTCGGTTGAACCCACACAAATGTGTCTTCTATATAGAAGTGGGTCGATTACTGGGATTTGTAGTTTTGAAAGCCGGCATTCGCGTCGATCCTTCCAAGGTAGAAGCTATCATCAAATTGCCTCCTCCTTCGAGTCTTCGCCAACTCCAAAGTTTGCAAGGGAAAGCAAACTTTTTACGACGATTCATTCCTAACTACGCCGAGGTTACAAAGGGTTTTACCCGGTTGTTGAAACAGAATGCTCAATTCTCTTGTGCTGAGATAGCTCAGAAATCTTTTGATGCACTCAAGCACGCGTTGACCCATGCACCGTTGTTGCATCCTCCCAACTACAACCAGGATTACTTTTTGTACCTCGCCGCCGCTCATTCCACCATTGGGATGGTCTTAGTTCAGGAAGACGAATTCGGAACAGAACATGTGATATATTACCTTAGTCGGACGTTAAATCCAACTGAAGTCAAATATTCACATGTGGAGAAATTGACATTGGCAGCCGTTCAAGCTGTCTAACGTTTTCGTCACTACATTTTACTCCGTGAAACTACAGTCATTTCAGATTGCAACCCTATGATCTACATTTTGACTAAACAATTGCTAGGGGGCAAGTACTCTAAATGGATCGTTATCCTGCAAGAGTTCGACTTGGAGTTTGAAACATCTAAGTCTAAGAAATCTTTAGTTTTTGCAGAATTAATGTGTGACTTCCCACGTGCTGACACGGAAACTGTGGCAGAGGAGCCCATTGCAGACGAATCTTTGTTTCTAATCAGCACTTTAGATCCGTGGTATGGGGATATCATCGTCTATCTCCAGACCCAATCCTTTCGGCCCGAAGTTTCAAAGTCGAAACGTCAGAAAATTTGATTCCAGTCCCAACACTACAAAATTATTGGAGATACTCTTTATCGCCGTGGGGCGGACTTGGTTTTTCGACGTTTCTTAACTCACGAGGAAGCTGAAAGGGTTCTGAATGACTGTCACTCTAGAGCGTGTGGCGGTCATATGTCTGGGTATGCCACAGCCCAAAAGATATTGCACGCTGGCTACTTCTGGCCATCCTTGTTTAAAGATTGTATTACTGCGGTCCGGAAATGCCACAACTGTCAAGTGTTTGATCGCAAGATGCACGCTCCACCTGCTCCTCTCAACCCTATAATTGCCATTGGTCCTTTTTCCAAATGGGGTATCGATTTTATTACATGTAACCCTCACTCGGCCGGGGGGCATGCGTATATCATCCTTGCGGTAGATTATTTTACTAAGTGGGCCGAGGAAATGCCTACATTCGAGGCAGACGGCAAGACAGCTGCAATTTTCGTATTCAATCACATTATTTCTAGGTTTGGTGTCCCACAAGCGATAATCACTGACCATGGGTGTCATTTTCGAAACATTATGACGATAGAACTTACAGGCCAGCTTGGTTTGCGTCACGATAGCTCAACTCCTTATTATCCACAAGCGAATGGTCTGGTTGAGTCCATCAACAAAGTTTTAGTTATCATGATCCGACGAATCATTGGTATTCATCGGTCGAATTGGCACAACATGTTATTTTCAGTGCTTTGGGCATACCGAACCTCAGTGAAAACATCAACAGGGTTCACTCCTTTCCAAGTAGTTTATGGTTTGGAAGCTGTGCTACCCATTGAATGCGAAATCCCATCACTTCAAATGGCCATCGAATTACTTCCAACTACTTCTGAAGAGGAGAAGCGTTTATTATACTTAGCTCAATTAGATGAGACTTAACGTGATGCTGCATTGGCGATCGAGACTCACGCAAAATGTATGAAAGCTCAGTATGATCGAAATGTGACCCCTCGGAATTTTTCGGAAGGAGACCTAGTGCTATTATATGATCAAGCTAACGATAAATTAGGTGCTGGAAAATTCATTCCTATGTGGCATGGGCCCTATATTGTCAAGCGAAAGCTAGCAAAAGGGGCCTATGAGCTGGTAGACTTTGACGGGGGCTCTTTGGGTAAACCTAGAAATGGACTTTACCTAAAGAGGTATTATGCTTAAATGATGGGTATGGAGAATTTTTAGTTAGGTTAGTTTTTCTTTCTAGCTGGTGTGTTTGTTAGTTTAGACAGTGTGCTTAGCTTAGAGAGTGTGTTTTTCGTCGTTATTCTGCTTATCTTGGTTTTACCCTTGATGTTTGTAGATTTCGATGCCTCTCCAAACATACATTGGACTTGCTGATGGTGCTTGTCGTAGTACACGGAATATCTCTTCTGCAGCTTGGGTTATCTATTCACCCTCTGACGAGTTAGTTTCTATGCATGGGGTGAGCCTCGGTCAAACAACAAACAACATTGCCGAGTACAGTGCAGTGATTGAGTTATTGTCTGAATCTATTTCATTTGGGATTCGGAATTTGATAGTGAGGTTAGATTCTGAACTCGTTGTATTACAGCTTAGTAGAGTGTATGCCATTAGAAATCTAGTGTTATTAAGGTTATTTTTGAGAGTGCGTCTCTTGGAACGTGAATTTGATTACATTGAATATCAGCATATTCCAAGGTCTTTAAATACATTAGCAGATGCAATTGCTTCTCGAATGTTAAATAGACATTTGCAATAATCATACATGTAAATTTAAAAACATTTCATCACACATGTTTAACAAGATAAGCCGGTAATAATGATATATATAGATAGGAGTGTGTCAAAAAATACATCGTCTTTGATCATAGGTTGAAAAACACCTTATGATCGGCAAAAATGATAAGTACAAAAACCAAAATGTCACATGTGTCTACAAAAATGACCATCCAATCACTGGTGATGCTCTCTATATGACACCACTGCACGGGCTACCCTACACAAGAACCTTCTAAAAGGTCCTGGGATTGCGACTACATAGCGCTGAAGCCTGATAGGAATATCATCTATAGTAGTCTCTGGTATATCTACCGTTAGACGCTCTAGGTCTTGTTCCAACTCAGCTAAGGTCTCTGTGGCCTCGTCCCGTGGGGCCGGTGCTGCTACAACTGGTAGTCTCCTCTCGAAAGGCCGGAGATTGGCTGGACGACGTGGGCCTAGATCTGCATTTTGAAAATTATTACTGTCAGTTTTGAGATGATATAAAAAACAAAACAAAAATAGATAATTTAAAAACTTGTGAAAAATGAATTACCTGTGTCATCCCATTGTTCTCCCGGTGGAAGAACCATGTCTGGATCTCCACGAAAATCAACTCCGGCATAAGGAAAATCCTGTATAGAAAAGACCTGGTCCTCTAACCAGTGAAAGTACTCCGGAGTAAATTGGACAACCTCCGTGCCCTCATCAGGATGAGGGGCCATAACCGCAACCCATCGCATCAATTTGGGCTCTCGGGGAAGCCCAGCCTCAATAGTGAGCTGCTGTGGGATCAGCATCGGAACCCTCTCTAAGCCAAAACTCACAACTAAAGGCCCATAACCAAAAGTCTTTAGCTGTCCATTTTTGGCTCTAGTCAGTTGGCCCTTCAAATTGTCCAACACAGTGTCACACTAGTTGAAAATGGTGCCTCGATAGCAATCAATCGCTATCCGCATCTGGGATCTAGTGGCAATGTGTAAAGCGGCAGCCCCACAAAGTCTGGTAATTGTAAAAGTAATCACCATAAGTTCAGGTCGGGATATAGTTTTGATCTCTATCCCCTTCTCCTAAGACTGAGTGTTACACCACTCTAGTCGGAGACTAGCGATGGACTGGCCACCCGGCCTAGTCCCGAACATAGTCAAGTGTTCACCTCTCTTGGGCAAACCAGTGAGGAAGTAGATATCTGAGGGTTCTATCTCGAGCTAGTGTCCTCCAATATAAAAACACTGGTCCTGAACGTTCCATCTCTTTACCAGCCACTCTAGAAAGCGCACCTGGACCCTCATGCCAGGTATGGCCCAGTATTTGTAAAGGTCGCATGCCTTCAAAGAATCAATGGATGGTTGATGACTAATGGCAGCCAAATCAACATCTTCGTGCTCTCTCTCGCGCCAATCAAGCATGGTGGGCAATCTACACACCAGAAAACATCCATTAGAATCCATAAAATCAAAAATTGTTGGTCCAATTTGGAGAATTTGGGGTTTGTAAACCCTTTGCGCGGAGTACGCACCCCGCCTTTAGGAACAGAGCATGCATACGCAGGTTCCCTTAAGGCAAGGTGCATACGCCCGACATTTTCCCAACTGAGAAAATGTCGGGGTACGCGGGTCCCTAGTGTGGCACCTGCGTACCCCGAAAGGCGGATCTTGAAACCCCAAAGCCTCCAAAAAATGACATCTAGGGCCTAAAAACAAATTCTAAATGGATGAAAATGAAGAGGAGGATGTTGTAGAATACCTGAAAGAGACGGCATTCGATTTCGACGATCGGATTCTCTGCAATGTCCACGGGAAGTTTCTTGCCAAAAGCCCTTTTTCTCTCCTCAACAGTAAAATGGTAAAAATGAATTGGTAAAAGCCCTTTTTATAGGTTTTTTGGGTAAATAAATGGTAAACTTGTTTATTTTTTACCATGAAAAGGTATTTTTCAAAGTATTTTTATCTATCTTTAAGCGGTTCTCTCAAGTATTATTTTATACCTTTTCGGGCTTGCGAGACACAAATTTACGAAAAAGGTCAACCCTGGAGTCTTCCTAAGTTTTTTCAGACTCTCTAAAATTGAAAAACGCCGAGTTTCTCCTATACTGGACTCGTTAAAATTTCACAGTAAAGGACCTGTTCGATTACAAACAGGAACGGACCACTCCTTCTTAGGGTTCGAATCTAAACTAAGTTGGACTCATCCGAAGGATGAGCTTATAATCAAGCATATGTTATCCTCCTCAAGCTTGTAAAAAATAAAGAGGTACTTGCCAGAAATGGTGGGGGAAAAGAGAGAAAAATGAGCCTATTTGTTATCCTTTGTCTCAGAAAAACCTTATCACCACTCTTGAACACGACACTTTTTCATTCACCTGGGTTGGGAAATCCTTTGCCTAACAGTTGATCAAACCACATTGAAAATTTTCAGCCGGTTCCAGGTATTAACTTTGGGTCAATTGTCATCAAGCCATCTGTCGTCTCATTATGTGTTCAAGAGGTCACTGCAAATAAACCAGTCATCTGCAAAATACCTGTCATCCATTTTGACCATCCCTAAGTCAGTCCTTACAACTACATTTCTTCAACTTGATCTATGATTTCGTGTTGTGGGCTTGCCTGTAACGGGTCTCTTTCTATCGACATCAGCACATTATCTAGAAAGATGACCTAGAAATCGTCAATACCTTGAAATCTGCATGCATCAATGGCAGGTTTCTCGCCTTTGACGACGGTTTACATCATTGACTTTCGATCGAAGGATTCCATGATATGTTCGACATCAACACATTCATTCACATCTCATGGATTGTACTGGGTACTTTGAGAACCATTGACATCACTGGTGGTCTCTCTCACACTTGTTAATAGTTTACATCATCGACTGGTAATCAAGTGGTTTCTACCATGTTCGACATCAACTCATTTATTCGCATGGATAGAATCGTACTATTTCCGGAAGTAGAAATGAAGACCCTGGATCTAGTTTCCACCATCCAGGCTGCGAGGAGTTTTGTATTCATTATATAGTAGACTAATCATAAACAGAGGGCTGCGTCCATACTGTTTCTACATGAGTCTATGATTATGATGTACTACGAAATCATTCCTATATCAGAGCAGTAGTTAGTTTGTTAGTTAAAGTTTTCAATCTGACTATGGGAATGCCTACCTCAGCGATGATATGATCTCATATATGTATTTTGTGTTTCCGACTGGGCTTTCCACAAGATAATCCTTGAAATGATAAAGTACTTCACCCTTCCTAGATGATATGAAACCCTAATCTACTACAGGCTTTGCACTTTAGGGGGCAATCTATTACACTAAAATTTGTCACCATGACTATTTGCAGTCAGTATGGCTCCATCAACTGTCATTCTGTCCTCCTTGGCAAGTCTTATACCTCTGCTCCTCATGTCAAACTCCAAGAAAGAGAGAAAGTCCTTAAAAAGTCAATTAACTCTGGTTACGCAGTTTCTCTTAACCTTACCTGCGTGTACGCACCTCAAGTTCACAATACCTGCGTACTTGTACGCTCTGTCTGTAAAGGGGTGGGTGCGTACTCCTGTAAAGGTCAAAAGGTGCGAGTTTTACTTCAAAAAATTTACTTGTGGTCGAATCTAGAGCATTCTAGAAGATGGATTGACGTGGATTGAGCACCTCCAGATGGTTCATGCATCCCAAAGAAAGAGGAACTTATCCCATCAAGAGGGGAGCTATCCCATTTAAAGAGGGGCTTATCCCATTGATGGTGGACCTGATTAACTTCCTCCAAAGCATTATAAATATAGGCATTGGGCCAAAGGGAAGGGGGTTGAAAGCTGAACATTCCTAAGGGTAGATGCTGCTGAAATTAGGACTCCCTTATAGAGCTTGAAAGGAGAGATTCCCATCCTTTCTTAGCTTCATTTGGAAGTGGGTGAGCTGATCAAAGTAAAGGAGAACTCTTGCTGGACCCTGGGAGGGACCTGCACAACACCAAGGAACTGGTTGTAATGGTTTCTTTTGTTTCCAATTAATACAATTAAGTTCATTTTTCTCAACAAGTTGTTATATATAATTTGTTTCATATATGCCTTGGTCTTTATGACGAATATGTTTTATTATATGAGTTATTCAGGTGCTATGTAATCGTTTGCTTGTTAGTGAATGCATGTTTCAAAGAGAAGGAGGAGCTCATCTGGATCGGAGAGGCTTGGCTACTACAAACAGCGTTGGACTAAAGGTATGCTTTAAACACCTAGTTGCTTGTATTTTAAATGCATTTTTAGGGAAAGGTAGTGCTTGATTGTCTTGTTTGTCACTAGAAAGCCTTAGCTTCTAGGGAGGTCAGTTTTGTTCGCAAAATTGACTCTTTCCACATGACAGATAACCCATAGGGCTATTGTGAACTATCATATTCTTGAAGAAGCTATCTAAAAGAGAGAGAGAGAGAGGAAGAAGGGGTAAGGAAGGCTAATACAATGGATGGTTGTAATCACTCTTTCATTCTGAATATAGTACTGTAGTTGTGTTCCCTACTCCATAGTGTTGATAATGTTGTTCATTTATTTGTTCATTCTGATGCTTGTCGAGATGAGTAGTTAAGTTATACACTAATACATGTTTGTTGTGCATTCTTACATTAGTTTTCAGAAGTGTATGCTGTGATTGGTTTGCCTTGTCCTTTTTGCAGGAATTGTCTTGGAGCCGGCCTTGAAGGAGTTCTTCTTGCCACATAGAGATCCCCAAGCAAATCTAGAAGGAGCTAAAGGTGATCCTCTTTCCATACCCTGTTAATTTATGTTTGATTGATGAACATGTGTGTAACTTGGTAGCTTTTGTAGATAATCTTACGGTCTGTCGAAGATCCCGGGAAGACCTTTGAGGGTAGTTTTCATCCCATGCATTTTACCCCATAGCAATTCCCCACCCATCCACTCCACCTCCACCTGTGCGTCGACCTCATACACCTACACCTCCACCTCCACCTCCACTATTCAACATGGCTAACATGGTGAAGATGCCTATCTTTAAGGGCCAGGGATCAGAGGATCCTAATCAATCTTGGTTTGTTGCAGAAGCTATGTGGAAAGCACAATAGAACAATGACGATGATATTAAGAAGGCACAACTAGTCATAGTGTTGCAAGATAGAGCGTTGTCTTGGTATATCAAGTATACTACGATGGATCCAACTGCTTCACTAGCTATGACGAAGAATGCACTAAACACAAAGTTTAAGAATCCCAAGTCACAGTCACAATGTATTACAGAAATAAAAGAGATTAAGAAAGTTGTCAATGAAACTACCTGGGATGTAGATCAGAGGTTAAAATGTTTGATGGGACAAGCCAACTTATAGATCTCTAATGAATTACACAAATAATGGTATATAGTTGCGCTATTGCCACACGTCAGATTACCACTATTATAGAAAAAGAATGGGATGTAGGTAGAAGCATTAGAAATCATGATGAAATTAGAAGCTTCATCGATACAAGACACTCACATAGGGGTTCAACAGATACAGCCCCAGTTGGAAAGTTTGCATATGGAGCTACAGGACCTAAAGAAAGGAAAGGACGTTCGGTCTTAAATGCGCTCAGAAGTATGGTACCTAAATCGTAAGAAGGAAGGTCACTATAAGGGCCAGTGTCTGGTCTACTATGATTATTTGGCTGGTGGAGGTCCCAATACTTTGAAATCGATCTTAGTGATGGACAAAGTACCAGACTGAGTGCATGATGTAGTATTTTCTAAGTTACAGGCCAGCACACAACTGATCACTGCTATTTTCTACAGAAATAGGTGGAGTCACCACAACAATTATTTTGTAAGTTATTTCAATCAGTAGGACATGATGAGATCCATTGTTGCAGCTATGAATTGATGATAGATTGAACCCTAGCATAAAGGATGCAAGTTGAAGGCCACGTGCACGAAGAGAATGGTTCACCTGCGATTTGTGGAGGATTTCAAGGTTGAGCACGTGGTCGCGGAGGAGGCACTAGAAGAAGAAGGGGTCAGATCATATGTTGTAATTGTGGTAAAAATGGACACTATGATTGATATTGTCAAAACCCCACTCACCCTTCATGTCAATATTGTACACAGTTTGACCATGTGATAGAATATTGCCCTGTTTTAATGGCTAACATGCAGGAAAAGAAGAACTAGAAACCTGCAGAGAACATACAAATGATGCGATCCAAACTACTTTAGGATGATCCAAGCATTAATATAGTGACACAAAGTGGTATAACTACTAGAGAAGATAAGGCAGAAGGTAAAATGCCCGAGGAAGATACATGGGTTGGAAAGGAAGGAGAAAAGAGTACTGGGTTCGATCTGCAAATGGAAAAGGAAACTTTCTTGGAGGCAAAGAAGATTTTATTGGGTGCGGAGCCTGATTATCTTATTTATTTAGAGGTATCACCGCATTGGACCCCAATCCATAATGTGGTGGACATGCCACCCATAATATTTGCACTGCAAGGGGGGTCCAGGGGGAGCGACTGTGATCTTTGGGAACCCCACCCCTGGCGGAGGCTCGAGGACAGTGCCCCTGAAGCTAAAAATAGATGTAAAATTGCCTTCTAAAATGTTGTAATTTCATAGTCAATCTAGGTCGTTCACTAAGCAGAGATCTGACAGTAGAAGTTATGTTTAATTTAGGGTATTTTCCCTAGAAGGTAACCCCTCACTATATATGAGGGAATTGTATTGTCTCTCTGTAGATCTGTATTCTGAGTGATAAAGAGAGAGGATATTGTGTGAGAGCGAAGAGGCAATTACAATGGATCTGCTGTAGGTTGTATCTCTTCATTTTGCCAGATAATATAAAAGGAAGGACTAGATGTTTCTCTGTGGATGTAGCTCAAATTGGGTGAACCACGTATATCTGTGTCTCTCTTATTTTATGTGTTTTCTATGTTTATATTTCTGCAATATATTTTATGTGTTCCATTGCTCTATAATATATAATTTTCTAATAGATTTTCATGGACATAGGAGTTTCAACATAAAAGATGCAGATGCAACTAGTACCAAAGAAGAATACTCCTGAAGTAGGTACTGCGATGGAGAACCTTGATTTGACTGTTCTAAAGTCTTTTCTGTAGACATGTATGAATTTGTTAAGGGACCAGAAAGTAGTGGAAGGGTTGCATGAATTGATCGACAATTGTGACAGTAAAGAAAAGCCATAACCTGAACAATGCGTGGTAAATAAGGTCAACAGGAATAAGAAGAGGACTAGAAGGGAAATGCGATTAATTGTACAGATTGGTGAATTTGAAATGGATAAAGTAATTATGGACTTGGGATCACATGAAAATGTGTTGCTAAAGCAGACTTAGGAACAAATGGGGCAACCAAATCTACAATGGTCACTTGTTCAACTGTGCATGGTTAATCAACAGAAGATTATCCCGATGGGATGGTTGCAAGGCGTTATGGTGGATATTGAAGGAGCAAGAGTGAGGGTGGACTTCGAAGTCATTGAGATTGTGGACAATAGTAATCCATATCTAGCTTTTCTCGGAATCAATTGGGATTTTGATATGGATTCCATAATCAATCTAAAAAGGAGGAGTATGGTATTTGAAAAGAATGGTACCAGGGTCATTGTTCCCTTAGATGCCTCTGAAGGAGCGCGATATACAAAACCTGTCCGCAAAGAATACGATGATGACGATATTGACCACATCTATAAGTTAAATGCACGTGATGAGGATTGGATCAACCACGTCTATAAGTTAAATGCTCATGATGAGGATTGGATCAACCCCACCATAGATGGATGGATAAGTTGGGAGAAGGATAGTTCATGTCATTCAGACTCAGATGAAGAATTGGAGAATTGGGAAAACTGGTTGCACAAAGTTTTTACTATGCGCTGTCATAGAATGATGAAATATCTTCATTGCGTATCAAATGAGGTACGTAACTTACCATATTATGATGGGACAGGTGAAGTTAGTGTATTTATCGATAATTTTGAAAGGGATGTACCAAAAGCATAACGATTCCAGGCCTTGGATCTGGCTTTGAGAGCCACACCTGTGTGCTAGTGGGGTACACATAAGGATAATATAGGATATTAGCGAGAGTAATGACAATTGATGAGGCTCGGGTTTAGTCCTATAAATACAAGAATCTCAGAAAAGTAAAATGGCCAAGATGATCCTAAAAATCACTTGTCTCATTGGACTAAGCATGGGGCGAAGAACCTTGACATGAATGGGTACATGTATTTGTTCACACTTTGGATCAGATACCAATGAATTGGTATCTTAAAATGGAGTTGCACCATGGTACCACCAATTGGAACGATATGAAAGAAAGTTTTATTTTGGCCTTTAGATTTGAGAGTGGATTTTAGTGTATCGATGATTCTCTTCTAGAAATTAAAGAAACCATTTTCCAAACACCTGAGGAGCCAATTACTTGGGTACAAACTGACTGGAATGCACAATTGCAGCATGCCCTGGAGTGTTATAATATGACCATTGAGGAAGGCGAGGAAGCTCCGCGAAGCAGTAAAATTCCTGAGTCAGAAGGACAATGCAAAGTGGCAAGCCCAGATGTTAAAATACCTGATGTAACAAAACCTAATAAGATGACGTAGGTCAACATAGGCTCAGATGTAGAGCCCAAGTTCATGTGCATAGGAGATTAATGGGATGAACATATAGTAGGAAAGGTCAGTGAGTTATTGCATGAGTACTAGGAGTTGTTCCCAACAATGTTTATGGAGTTAAAAGAGGAATAGGGTGGTGGAGACCGTGATGTGGACATGGAGGAAATTGATTCCCTATTTATAATAAAGAATCAGAAGAAGTAGAGTGTTGGCAGTGTGCAGAAGAAGAAGAAGTTAGACAAATCTTCCAACATTGAAGCTTTGGTCCTCACTAAGGGGGTATTTGATGAAATTGGTGACATTGTTTGCATTACAATGGAGGAGATGTGGGGGAACATAGAAGATCAATACAGGGAAACTTTGGCAAACGTCTAGGAAGGCATTAAATAATTGCAGGTGCAGACAAGCGTGCTTCAAGCGAGCGTGGTTCAGGAGAGCGCCAAGCAAGCGAGCGTGGTACCTTCGACAACTAAGCTTACTGTAGACCTCCAAGCAGTCCAATTTCCATAGGGATCACTACACATCAATGTTGCATAGGAAAGGGAGTAGATACAAAAATTGAAGAATTTGAGCCTAAATCTTACAGCGATCCCCTGTCAGACATTGCACAAGCTTTGTGAGGGTGTCACAAATGAGCTCAAAATACGAGAGCAATGAGCTCTGTTGGTCATCAATGAAGTTAAAATCAACAACCAAGAGATGTTCAAGGAGAAGAATAAAGCGATGCAGGATCGCGAGGAGGTAGATGCACACAACTGACAGCTGGAAGAGGCCATAGCCAAAGCATCTAACGAGATTCCCAAGCTCCAGATCCCAGCTGAGGTAGCTTCAGTAGAAAAGAGTCAGAAACTAGCAGCAACAGTTAAAGAATCAAAGGAAGAGATGGGTAAGGTTTGCTTTGAACTACAAATGTAGATTACCGAACTTTAGATGAAGTTGTAGCCTACAACGGCACCCGAAGTTCGTGAGCAGCACAAAGTTACCATCGAAACTACTAAAGGTTGAGATAGAGACTACAGTCAAGGAGTGTAATCAGGTTTTTGAAGAGACAATCGAAGTGTGGGCTTCATTACAGGAGGACCCACATGTGTATCAGATCGAAGCAGAGATCAGAGACAAGAAATTGCAGTTTGATGAGCGTAAAGCCACAACATAGACCTTAGAACCTATGGAACAGTTTTCCCGTCTCTAGGAAGGAAAAATTCTATAGGGACATATCAATCAAGAAAGGCATAGATAATCTCTGTGTGGATGGAGTCTTGGGAAGATGAGACCCACTAGCTCTCCTAGGAAGTAGAGGGAAAACTGAAGAGCACGCAACAAACCCAGAGGACAATCAAACTCGCAGCAAAGGGGCCGACTACAGAAAAGATCGTAGACGAAGTTCACTAGACCACATATCAATGCAGAATAGTACTCAATCCATTACAAATAGCCTACAAGGGCCTGCAAGCCAAGATCAAGGATGTACCAACTGAGTGACTTGAGGACAAGTCACATCTTTGTGTTGGGGGCCTGTTAGGTAGGGATCCTCTAGTTTTGTGTGAGTCATGTAAAGACTCCTTATTTTGAGGAGTGGAACATGATTAACGCAGGGTTCTAAAAGTCAAATGGGCTTTAGGGTGGGTCAAAGACCCTTATTTTGTAAAGAGATGGGATTATCTAGAGGATTTTGAGCTTCACCCATGGTTTGTGGACCATGGTATTATAAGGGTAAATGCATATATAAAGGGATGTTTTAAGCAAGTCTAAGGATGAATTGAATTGATGAAATACCTTTGAGTTTGTTTTGTAAGATATTTCTATAGTCAAGTGAAGTGGGAGGCTCCTACAGTTGTGTACGCAAAGATCTTAGTAAGTCTACAACTGAGTGTGCAGGCCCCTACAGCTGTGTGTGCAAGGTTAGAAAGATTGTATTTGAGAAAAATTGACTAATAAAGAAAACATTTGAGCCTAAATATGTGTATTTCTGTATGTTCGCATAGTTTTTGTGGTTTAGGCTGTTTATGGTTTCTTTTATATATTTACTCTAAAAATTGCATCACAAAGGTTTAGATATTGTTTTATACGATGAATCATGCATTCTAGTTTAGTTTTGCTCAAATCGCTAATCTATTAAAGTAGAAAACTCTTTACGACTGTAATAATAAGTTTAGTAGTTCGTGAAGTTCAGATTAAGCCATAAGTTGTTAGAAACCTTATAGCCACACTACACAGCCCCTCCAGATGCAGAAACCTAGTTCTAGCATCCTACAATATCGCCTTGGGTGAGATTGTAGTCTACGCGAGTAGGTCATTGTCGAAAGGGTCAGTGGTATAGGATTTTGTTGGTTAGTGCAACTAACTCTAAACCTAGGTCTAAACCACTGAAGCCAAAAATCAATCCAGGCAATCCTCCATGCCAATGGGAGATCATAACCAAGGAACCACATGCACGTGCCATGCATGACAAAACTATTAAGGAGATCATACATGCAACTCTGTACCTACAAAGCAGATCTGGTGTAGTTGTTGATCCCTCTATCCTCTTGCACTTTCCTTCTTTTCCTTTACCTTCTTGCTCCAAATCCCAATTATTCCACACTCCTCCAAGAGTTCTCCAAGAAAACTCTAAGTGTCCAAGAGTATGAGAGAGAGAATAGAATGAGAGTGTTAAGATTGAACTGAAAAAACCCATGAACTAATCCTTAGAAGCCTTTTTATTAATGAGGCCTCTATTTTCTTCAATTTTCCATTATTTTCCTTCATTTTCCTCCTCACATGCAATGTGGGACCTTTCACCTTACTTTTCTCCTATTTCCATTTTTTTCATAAATAAAATGCCAATAAATGCCACTTTTCCTTTCAAAATCCTTTTCCATTGCCTTTACTAATTTCCATAGCCATTTATTAATCACAAGTGATCACCGTCACTATTTTTTTTCCCAATATTCAGTTTGGAATACGTGCCCCATGACCATGGTTATTATTTTTCCTTTATTAACTTTATTACATGAAGTTTTAACCTAGGGATGTTTTAGACCCCTCCCCCTTAGGGGAACATCGTCCTCGGTGTTTAATGACACCCACAACCAGCAAAACTATTAAAAAACAAAATGTATTTCTTATGGAACTTTATGACATAGCTTGTTGCAGTATTTACAACGATCAACATGTTTAAAACATAACCAATCATGATAAACATGAAAACATGACATCCATACCTCTTATTGGAGATATATAACATAGATCTTTGTGGTATTTACATCATACATTTACATATACATGCACATGATCAAAACACGACATCAACGCATATACGAAAACAACTTTTCCTCAACCAGAAAACAAGAAAAGAATACATAGCTCACATTTGATAAGGAATATCCCATGTAGCTTCATCGGGCCCAAAGGGCTTCCACTACACTTTAACTTGCTCGATTTCTCGGTTCTAGATCATGAGCATATTTCTCTACAAAATGCATTGAGATTCTAGATAGAATTCACCTTCTGGCTCCACCTACAATATAGATCAGTCAATCATATGACCAACATATTTAACATCTTAAGCAATGAAAGATGGAAAACATAATGGAATTTTAGTGTCAGAGGTAGTGCAAGTCGATAGGTCACTGGTCCAATCCTCTTAAGGATCTCAAAAGGCCCACAATACCAAGGTGCTAACTTCACACATGTCCCAATCCTCAAGGAGCTCTTCTTAGGCTTGATGCACAAATACACATGTTCCCCAACCTAAAATTCCTTAAACAACATGTGTTGATCTGCATAATTTTTTTTCCTTTCTTGTGTTGCTTTTAAATTCTCCTTAATAAACTACATTTCTTGTTCCATATATTCCAACATGTCTAGTCCTATCGACACCGTATTAATTAGATCACTCGAACTGATAAGAGTATTACAGCTCTGCCCATAGAGTGCCTCAAACAGACTCATCCTTAGTGACTCCTGATACCCATTGTTGTAAGAAAACTCAACTATAGGTATATACTCTTCCCACTTTCGTTGTTGATGCATCACAAACATTCTCAACATTTCCTCTAGAATCATGCTGACCCTCTCTGTATGTCAACTTTGTATGGATGATAAGTTGTGCTGAAGGCAAAATTTGTACCAAAACTTGCAAATAACTCTTCCCAGAATCTCGAAGTGAACTTGGCACCCCTGTCTAACACATTCTTTTTTGGAACACCATGTAACCTCACCATTCTAGAAATTTCTACAAACTTGGCTTCGATACCATGTATAAATTCTGCAAATTCTCTACAAATCTCGCTCTAAGACTGTGTAGAAAATCTGACTGTAGATTAACCCGATAATGCAATAAAACCAAAGAAAAATACTATAATCTACTTCTACCATCAATTTTCTTTGTGCAAGCTTAAATATTGAGCTAAATCAGAGATGAAAAATATAACTAGAAGAAGAAGAATCAATGCACAATACACATGAAAATATTTCGTGGAAAGCCTCAGTTAAAAACCCCACTATCTGTATTATCATATAAGGTGGAAATACATAGAGATTATACAAAGCCTTAGCTCTCACATATAGCCAACTCTCAGTACAATCCTCCTGGATGCTCATAGGCAATCAAACCTTCTCACAAGCCTTCTCCTCTACCCTTCGAGATCCTATTTCCTTGCACTATTCCTAGTGGATGATTCTCACCTCACCAAGTGGAACATTACTCTCACACACTGTGAAACTACACAATCCTCAAGGAACCTTCTACATGCATGAGTTTTCTTTATAGGAAAACACATGAAATTGATAGTACACTGTCCTTGTCTTTAATCTCAACTAGGTCTTTCTCAGAATAGACATGCATGAGTTACTGATGAGGGAATCTTCAGTTATCTGGAGTACACTAGTTGAGTGCATGCATGCATCAACTGACTGATAACTCATAATTAGTTCCTCAAATAGTTTGGAACTAATTTTAACTATACTTAACTCAGTAAACTGAGTTAACTAATTACAACGCAAATATAACTCAATCTTATCTCCTTCATTAAGGGATAATCTCCTTAATTTAAGGGATAACTTTTGCATGACTTAAGAAAGACTTCTAACTTGAATTTATCCAACTAATTAATCCATAGTGAATTAATTAATTATTTCCAAGTAGCTGGTGAGACTAAATTTGATTTTAATTCAAGGACAAATTAAAATTGGAATTTCTGGATTCCATTTTTATCATTTCTTGTTTCTATTTTAAACACTCCCTCTCAACAAGAAAGGAATTCAACTCGATGCCAATCGTGAACCTTTGGAATGTTATGCATGCAACACTTCTCTCTAGTGTTGTTGCTCCAGCAACTCCAGAAACAAAAGAAATCCAACCTGAATTAGTATGATGCATCTGTCATCAAAGTCTCTGATTGCTATTGCCTCTGTCAACTGAAAACTTTGTGCTTCTGTCGACTCTGTCTTTCTACATTACTGTCAATCCTTCTCTGCACTCTTCAGTATCTTACTGCTCTAGCCTCTGTCACTTTGATCTCTGACTGCATCAATCCCATTGATTCCTCCCGCTACTATGTACTTTGGGATCCCATAGCAAGGTACAATCCATGAGATAAAAATTCTCAATGGACCCTACCCAATTTTAGCTTTCTTGGGACTATCACTTCACATCGCCCCCCCTCACACCTAGAGGTATGGCTGCATGTGATCCCTCCGCCCACTTGGATCAAAATTCCCCCCTAATGGAGGTATCTACATGAGTGGATCTCTTCACTTGGTCTCCTCTCTACTTCTCCAATTGTGGTTCCTCCACAATTGTCTGAGACTTCTTCTGGGACTGCATGTTTAGAAGTAATTTACTCTCCCTCTCAACCACCAAGTCTCTAGCATTTGCCTTGCTCCTCAAGGTTTTGCACGCATCTTCAACCTTAAGAGAATACAGGTTCTTAACTCGTGAACCCATATGTTTCACCTATCTCATGGTGATGTGTCTAAGGAAAACCTTTCCCTTAGTAAAGACAACATTGTATCCTTTGTCCTCCAACATCACAATCGATACCAGGTTCTTCTTCACTCTAGGCACATACTTCACATATGTCAAGGTGATAGGAGTTCCATGCTCCCTATGAAAAGCAACCGTGCCCACTCCTGAAACACTATAGGTTTCGTCGTCACCCATCTCTATGCGCATCTTGAGGTTTTTCTCCTCCAAGGAACTGAATAAACTTTATCACTGGTCATGTGGAATGAGGCTCCACTGTCAAGATACCAAACACAACCGATCATCAATGAAACCATGCCAACGATGAGGGTAAAGTCAATTTCGAACTGAGAGGCTAATGCCTCACCTTCTGATTCTTTTGAGGATCCATTTGTGGACTTCTTCGATGGGAAATTATTCACATAATGACCCATCTTTTGACGATTAAAGCATATCACTTTAGACTTTTCACCTTTCTTCCCTTCATGAGAAGAATTCAATTTGGAATGGGATGCCTTCCCCTTCCATTTCCTTGCCTTACTTTCTAAGGCTAGATTTTCTTCATCATCATCCTTGGATGAAGAGCCATCTCATGTGCTCCTCCTGATCTCCTCCTGCATGAGATCTGACTATAGTCGTTCCCAATCCAGCAGTTTCTCCCTTCCATTCACAAAGTGCTGGTAGCTATTCCATCTCTTTGGAAGGCGAAGGAGAGCGAGGCTCACCATATCATCATCGACAGTAGTTATTCCCACACTACTAAGCTCATCTCTGCAAGTTTTGAGCTTGTTCAGATATGTGGAAATAGTATCATTGTTCTCCATCTTGATTCTTCAAAGCTTATCCTTGAGTGCAAAATTCCTCTGGTCGCTGCTATTCTAGTAGAGGTCCTTCAATGTTTTCCACATTGAAAATGTAGTATCCTTCCCATGGAGACTCGAGACAATGTAGTCTCAAACTCCCTCAAGGATGATCCATCTCGCCTTCGGCACACACTTCTTCCACTCAGCCAACTCTTGTGCATTATTTTAACCTGGATTTGGGATTTCTTGATCAATGAATTCCTTCAAGCCATTGTTTTGTAATACAGCCTCCATTCTATCTTTCCATGCTATGTAATCCGAGCTTCCTTGCAAGGCATACTCGAGTCTCAAGCCACAGAACACCATTGGCCAACCTTGAAGTATGATAAGAATTCGATTTGCACCTACAACCCCGAACTTCAAACTTCGAATTCTCTTCTCAGTATATTGTTCACAGCTCCAATAAACTAGGCTCTGATACCATGTAGAAATTTCTACAAACTTGGCTCCGATACCATGAAGAAATTTTGCAAATTCTCTACAAATCTCTCTCTAAGACCATGTAGAAAATATGACTGTAGATTAACTTGATAATGCAATATAACCAAAGAAAAATACTATAATCCACTTCTACTATCAATTTTCTTTGCAGAGGCTTAAAAATTGAGCTAAATCAGAGCTTAACAATATAACCAGAAGAAGAAGAATCAATGCACAATACACATGAAAATACTTCAGGGAAAGCCTCAGCTAAAAACCCCACTATCTGTATTATCATACAAGGTGGAAATACATAGAGATTATACAAAGCCTTAGCTCTCACAGCTAGCCAGCTCTCAATACAATCCTCCTATATGCTCATAGGAAATCAAAGCTTCTCACAAGCCATCTCCTCTGCCCTCCAAGCTGCTATTTCCTTGTGCTATTCCTAGTGGATGATTCTCACCTCACCAAGTGGGACACTGCTCTCACAAACTGTGAAACTGCACAATCCTCAAGGAACCTTCTGCATGCACAAGTCTTATCTATATGAAAACACATGCAACTGATAGTACATTGTCCTTGTCTTTAATATCAACTGGGTCTTTCTCATAATAGACATGCATGAGTTACTGATGAGGGAATATTCAGTTATTTGGAGTACACTTAGGGAAAATTTTAAGAACCCCCCGTAAATTTATAAATATAATAAATGGGCGAATCTCCATGGTATATAGGAAAAATGGAAGGCGATTTTATCAATAATATAATATGTATATATAATTTTTTGGCGAATCTCTCACCAGGCATGGCGAATATTTTACTCAATTATAAAATCTTGTAAGATCTTGGCGAGTCTTTCACTAAATAATAAAACTTTGTAAAGTTCTACTGAATCTTAGCATAGGCTACATGCTGGTTTAATTCCCCCATTTAAATAGGCTACATTCTAGGTGAATACCATGGGTCAATACCATGTGCCATTTTGGTGAATACCATGGGTCAATACCATGTGCCATTTTTATTTTTATTAGTTCTAATATTAGGGTTAATAATGGTTTTTTGCATGGTATTAATAACAATCTAGTCCATGGTATTTGTCCCATAGTATTTTGGCCATAGGTTTCACCTAAATATAACCCATTTTTTGAGTGTTCGTAAATATAAGGTGACTTATGGAGTAAATATAAAAAAATGTTTTATTTGTTTACCATACCTCTCGTTTATTTATATTTTTAATAATTTACCATACCTCTTTTACAAATATGGTATTTGGCCCATAGGATTCACTTAAATAAAACCTCTTTCTTGAGCCTTCATAAATAGAATGAGGGTTATGGACTAAATATAAAAAGAGGTTTTATTTATTTACGATACGTCTAGTTTATTTATATTTTTATTTATTTACCATACCTTTTGAGTAAGTATAAAAAGACATTTTATTTATTTACCATACCTCTCATTTATTTATATTTTTATTAATTTACCATACCTCTTTTATAAATATGGTATTTGGCCCACAAGATTTACTTAAATAAAACCTATTCTTGAAAATGGGCGAATGGATTCACTTAAATAAAACCTATTCTTGAAAATGGGCGAATGGAAGGTTGTAAGTCCTAATTTCATGGGCTAAATTTACCTTTTTTACCCTCTCCCTTAAAATAAGGTGGGCTATTTGAGGTGATTTGTAAAAATGTACTATGATACAAAATATTCGCCCACTAAAAATTTAAAACCCCTTAATTTCGCCAAAGGGTGAACATTCGCCCCTAAAATTATCCTTGAGTACACTAGTTGAGTGCATGCATGCATCAACTAACTGATAACTCACAATTACTTCCTCAAATAGTTTGGAACTAATTTAATTGGACTTAACTCAGTAAACTGAGTTAACTAATTAAAACTCAAATATAACTCAATCTTATCTCCTTAGTTAAGGGATAATCTCCTTAATTTAAGTGATAACTCTTGCATGACTTCAGAAAGACTTCTAACTTGAATTTCTTCAACTAATTAATCGATAATGAACAAATTAATTATTTCTAAGTAGCTGGTGAGACTAAATTCGATTTTAATTCACAATTTTAATCCAAGGACAAATTAAAATTGGAATTTCTAGATTCTATTTTTATCATTTCTTGTTGCTATTTTCAACAACCACATCTTTGAGGAATACATGTGCCACATCACTAGTTGAACACACAAACATTACTAGAATGAAATGTGTTACCTTTGTCAACTTGCCCTCCACAACCATAATAGAATCATGCTATCTATATGTCCTCGACAAGTGATGAAATCCATGGAAATGGCCTCCCATTTACACTCTAGAATCAGAAGTAGTTGTAGTAAACCACCTAGATGCTTACACTCTATTTTTACTTGTTGAAAATCAAAACATATAGCCAAAAAACCTACCACTTCCTTCTTCAAAATCATTCAATTATAAAATTTCTTTACCATTGTCAATGTTTTTTTATATCATGGGTGAGTTGAATATGAATTAGCATGAAATTCCCTAAAGATAAGCTTCTTGAGCTCACTATTGTCGAGCACATAGATCATGTCCCTAAATCTAACCAATCCATCCATTGTGAGACAATATTCCACATCCAGATCACCTGTTGATCTAAATGGAAAATGGCATCCACCCATGGTATCCACCTATTGAATTTACCCATGGTATTGTAGTGGCATCCAGCCATGGAATTTACCCATGGTATTGTAAGTGGCATCCAACTTTGGTATTCATCCTCCCATGGTATTTATCCACTCATGGAATTTACCCTTGGTATTGTAAGTGACATCCACCCATGGTATTTATTCACCCACCCATGGAATTTACCTGTGGTATTGTAACCAAAAAAGGCTATAAGTCTATAACCAACTCAATATCATGTGTGATATATTTCTTCTCATGCTCATTCACTTTCCTGTGTTCATAGCACATACCTCAATTAACTCCAAGAATCTGCTAGTGTGCTCCTCATTAGTCACACATCCCATCTTCAACTCATAGAGTTCCTTTTCCTTGTCATCATAGTATCTCTCTAATAGATAGTTATTATTGAATAGTCTCTTGAACTCACTCCATGTAAACTCCTCTTCATGAATATCTCTAACGTTATTTACATATTCCCACTAGATATATTCTTTAACTTTAATATTGAATGTAGCTATTATGGCCTTCATGTTTGTTGAGTAATCATGCAACCTAGAGAACTTATTCATCCCAAGCAACAACGCTTCTACATCCTGTGACTTGTTAATTTCCCAATCAAATGTAGGTGGTTTTCCTTGAATTCATCCAGTAAATATCCCCTGTCATTTCTCCTATAAGGATGATAGTGGCAATGATCATGATACCTGTCAGAACCAGAACTAGAATAGAACATGTTTCCATCACCTCTCGTGTCTAATGTATCCATGAACCTGCCATCTCTGATAATGTCATCCCTATCTAATATGTGCCCATTGTGAGACCGACTGCCATATGCCCCTTTTGTCCTATCCTCCCATCCATGACTGATTCTAAGTAGTCCCTGTCTCTGCAAGTCTAACAAGATCTGAAGGATAACTACATTAACTTATGCTTGTTTCTCTTGTGCCCTAACAAGTCTCTCTTGTGATTGAATTACTCTGTCATTATCTTCTTTGAAACTCATTATTTCTTCCTTGAAACTTTTGAAAGTGTCCACTATGTGAGGGAAGTACTCATTACCATGTTGCTCATCTGATCAATAGGTAGAATCTCGTGAATTATAGTCTACCATTATGCTAGTCATCGTTTTTCTTCTTCTCCTATAAGGCATACTATCTCAGCTAAACCAAATCATAAAAAAACCAATGTACATCAATATATTTGAGGGAGGATATCTCATCTGCAATACCAACTAGATTAGCATAATATATGTATAATCGTAATTACAACAGTATATAGACATCATCTCAATCACCCTCCAGTTACTATGTAGGATGCCACAAATTCAACACCAAATAGACACAATGCATGCATAAAAACTAGGCATGACACACATGCATACACAGTACATACAAACACTGACATGCATTCATGACTGACATATTCTCACAACAACACCATCAACTTCTACATGACATAACAATGGCAACCATTACCAAGACCATGCATACACAACAAGCACATATACCACAAGCATAACAACACATATGAAACCAATGTGTACGTATGACAACACATTCATCAAGGAGAATTAAAACCATACATCACCCAACGAGAACAGAACCATGCTCTGACACCACCCTGTAACACACTCCTCCCACATTTACCCAAGTTGATCGGTCCACTGGGGTAAACATGTGACAAAGAGTTACTATGATATGATTCAACTCCCCAAGTATAGTTAAGGAAGTGGAATCAACATGAAAATACCAATTTGACCTCCTTCAGAAGCTATAGAACCATTAGGAGCCAACCAACCATTTCAGGTGTCCAACCTCTGAGAGAACTTGCTCTTTCAATTCCCTAAATCCTCAATCGCTCCCATGACAAGGCATGAATGCGATTAGGGCCCTCCAGTCGCTCCCATAACAAGATATCCATGTGACTATGGGCTTTTTCAGGCAGTTCTATGACAGCAACCCTAGATTCTGAGCCACTTTTTTACGACTAGGACTTAGGCCACTTCCCATAACTTAATGAAACTTCTAGAAATGAAAAATAACATCGAAACAAGGATACTAATGCAAACACTTGAACAAGGAATTGATTTGACCCCTACAATCCATGGTAGGAATTTCGTTAAACATATCAAAAACATGTAATCTATAGGTCATAACAACATATCTAAGCACAGAGGTCTCATACTTATCTGAGAATCATCAAGGAGAACCAATATCCTCCCAATAATTGCAATGTTACCTATTAGGTTCTTCATTCATTAACATGTCATATACTAACCAAAACATGATGAGATCCATAACTCAAGTCTATCATAAACCATGCTCATAACCAACATATAATGAACAAACTAACAATGATAAGACAACCATCAATATCACATTATAACAAGTACATTTACCCAGCGATTAAAAGAGGAAAAGTACATTTACATGCAAAATGCAACCAAGTTTGGGACCTCCACATACCACTTGACCATAGATTGGGTTGAACTAGATATTTCTTTCAGCCAATCACCCACATGCCATATTCCAAGCATTGATGTGGGATCTTATGTAATAAACCAAAGAAAAGCAAACAAGGGTTTCTAGAGACCAAACCACCTCAACCCTCAACTAGTGATTCCACCTCACGGTTGGAAACCACTAACCATCAGCAGATTGGTATCTACCCAAGCTATCCAAGGCTCTAGAGCATTTGTTCGAATGAATGCTTCTAGGACCAGTAACTCAACCCACAATTGTTGTTGGGCTTCTAAAGCGTTTTTCCAACTAGGGCTTCTAGGACTAGTATCTAAACACACCAAGGGCTTCTAGAGAATTTTTCCAACCAAGGCTTCTAGGAATACTAAATCAACCCAAGTTGTTACAGGGCTTATAGAGTGTTTTTCCAACCAAGGCTTCTAGGAACTAGTAACTCAACCCACAAGCATAAGGAACATGAGAACCAACCAGGAAGCAAAATTAAACCCACAACACCTTGGCTATCCAAGAAATGGAAAGAATAGGAAAACCCAATCCAGGAAATCCTCCATGCCAATGATAGTTGATAACCAAGGAACCACATGCACGTGCCATGCATGCCAAAACTAGTAAGGAAATCATACATTCAACTCGGTACCTACAAAGAAAATATGTTGTAATTACCGATCCCACTGTCCTCTTACACTTTCCTTATTTTCATTTTCCTTCTTGCTCCAAATACCAAGTATGACACACTCCTCCAAGAGTGCTCCAAGAAATCTCTAAGTGTTCAAGAGTATAAGAGAGAGAATAGAGTGAGACTGCTAAGACTGAGTAGACAAAATGCATGAACTGATCCTCATAAGACTTTTTATTAATGAGGCCTCTATTGTCTTCATTTTTTCATTATTTTCCTTCTTTTTCCTACTCACATGCAACCTGTGACCTTTCACCTTCCTTTTCTCCTATTTTCCATTATTTTCATAAATAGAATTCCAATAAATGCTACTTTGCCTTTCCAAATCCTTTTCCAATTTGCATAGCCATTAATTAATCACAAGTGATCCCAGACACTATCCTTTTGCCCAAAATTCATCTTGGAATATGTGTCCCATGACCATGGGTATTATTTTTCTGTTATTAACTTTATTACATGAAGTTTTAACCTTGGTCTATTCTAATAGGACAACGAAATTAAAAAAAATTCACTACTCGATGGATGAAAATCCATGGTTGTAGTGACCTACAACCACTCACACACTTAAATAAATGCATGGGACACCTAGAGAGAGCCATCAAGTACTGATGTCGAAAAATAAAAGTATTTCGACTCTCGATGCCCATTACTCTTGGAATACAATGTTGTCAAAGTTTTCATTGGTGTCAATATGATGAAAATCCATAACCCTCACCCTATCTTTGTTCAAGCATGATTCTAATAAGGTGGTTGGAAAATCCTATAAGGTTAGGCGGAAATCTCAAAAATTGTTGAAGAATATGTCTTGGCACTTATATGGAAGCAATCCTAGATATATGAATGAAGAAACCCTTGAATGAAAGTTGCCCTAGTTGTGTGAAATAAATTCCTTACATGCATTAATGAATACATAATGATGTTGATGATCTATAGAATGTATACATGAATGAATCGAACCCTTAATGAATAAGAGACATAATCTAGAATCCTAGTTGTGTTGAAGCAAGATCTAATGGAGAGATATTCCATAGAACATTTGACAAAACCCTAGATATGGCCTAAAAAATGAATGTCAATAAATACTAATCCCTATATGCATTAAGAATACCCTAATTCTATGGATGAAAGAAGCCCTAAGCCATAAAAAGTGCATGGATGAAACCCTAATCTAATCATAAAAAACTGATATTTCTATAAAAGAAAATAATATCCAAAAAAATTATTGCATAAAATTGAAGAACAAATTATACCCTTTCCAACATATATACACTTTCCGCCAAACTCTCTATTATTGAAGAAAAAATTGTTTTTGAAGCCTAAAAATACATCATCTGTCAACCTACTTGTGACCTCCTACACACAAGTTGGCTTTACAATTGTCATGACAGTTCACATTTAAAAAATAAGTATATATATAAACCTAGGATAGTTTGTTGGTGGTATCCACTCGATAAGAAGAATAGGTCAAAGAAGATCAGAAAAGGAAGGAATATAAATCTAATATAGAACTGGAAGAGGAGATCTAAAAAGGAGACAAATATGAAGAACATTGTTGATATTTTTGTTATGGTTTTGGGTCTCTAAATAGAGGTTCTTCTTGTTTTTGGTACCTTATCTTGCTACATAACTCCACCCAAAATCATATTTGTTGAATAAAGGAGTTCAAACTTGTCATCTTGTTAATTTAACAAACCTAATTTGACCACCTCAAAAAGGACTTCAAACCTATTCGTGTTGCAGACTTTGGCCCTTCTTTGTTGATTCAATCCTATGCAATTTCAACCTATTTTTAGGCATTGTTAAGTCCGTATAATAATAGTGTAGACCCTTATTGTTATTGTTAGTGTAAACCACTTATTGTTATTTTTGTGCCCATGTAGTCCCCATACTTTTATTATTGTGCCCCATAGAAGCCCATTATTATTATTATTATTGTGCCCTTACATATTATTGTTAGGTAGGCTCTGATTATATTGTGACCCCTTAGACTCCTATATATAGAAAGGAGATTTTTTCATTTGAATCATACAATAATTTTTCATTTGTGTAATTTAAAACAAGTTTCTCCCTTGAAGAGGATAATTTTTAAGTCATTGATCCATCTATTTGTGAGTTGGTTGCATAACATTTGGTATCAGGGCTTTGGATAATAGGGTTTCACTGCTTCAAAGAGGCCATCACAGGTTTTTTGCTATAACTTTTCTTATACAAGGCTTCAAATACTGAAATTGCAATCACGTGGACCTAAAAACATGGTGAACATTGTGTACAAATTTCAGATCTTGGCTCACTATATTTTTGAAGATATGGTCCGAGGACATTAGGATTTTTGCAGGCTCTATAATTCCATCTCAAATAGGTTACCTAGATAAAATCATCATAAATTTCTCTCTAAGCATCAGATTTGAATTTTGTCAAAATTTGATAGAAATAGGATAGACTGTAGTTTTTTGGGTATAAATTTCAGGGCCAAAGGTTGAAACAGTGACATGTGGTACTCCATACAATTTCTCTCTATTGAACTAGTCTATAATTAGGTCATTATGGGAGATTGGGCATAACTCTTTCTTGAAGAATCCAATATTGGTCTAACTTAGTGGATTGGAAAGAAGACTCATAGGGATACTACAAGATGGAATTTTTGAGCTTGGAGATTTAAAATTACAGAGATACAACAACTGCAATATCTAGCTCCTAAAAAGCAAGAAAAATGTGTCTATTTTTTGAATTTTGAGTAAATTTTGTTTGAAAAATCAATTTGAAGTGATTCAAAGGGAATAATGAAGCATATATATAATTGTTTGATTTTAAAATTCCTCAAAACAAAAAAATGGAAACACCTAGTAAAAAAATATAAATCTCTTCTATGACACATGAATAAGATGAAGAAATGCAACATGGTTTATCAAAATTAGGAGACCAAGTGCAACAAATTTCGCTCTCGCAAAGAGTAACCAAAAATGAAATGGAAGTTAAGCTGGATGGTTTGAAATAAGACATGGAATATTTTAAGAATGATTTAAAAGTAGACATGGAAGGTTTGACAAAGTTGGTACAATAAATTCTTCCTAATGGCCAAAAGGTATTAGATGAAACTCATGATGAGAATAAAAGAAATGTTAATCATGATTTCATAGACTCTAATGTTGGATTGAAGACCCACCATATTCCAAATATCGATTTGAGAAAGTTTGATGGCAAGGATATGGTAACATGGATACTACATATGGAGCAATATTTTGATCCATAATGTGCAACACACATGTATAATCATGCACATTTCAGAGGGAAGACTATCCTTTCTTTTCTTCTGTGTTGAAAGCATCCAGCCAGCCCATAACCTATCTCTCTCTTCCCATACGCATTGCAACTTTATATTTCAAACTAAATCAATTTTTATGGTATCAATGGCCTTGTTCTCATAAACCAATTGTCACTTGGTCAATTTTTACGGAGGAAATGATAGCACATTATGAGAATACAAAGAGAAACACCTTCTTTAGACAATTGATAAATCTCAAACAAAAGGGTTTAATGGCGGAGCACATTGAGGACTTCTAAAAATTGAATATAATGGTAAATTATATTCCAGAGGAGGATAGGATTGATTTCTTCATAGGGACTTTAAAGGAAAACATCCAACATGAGGTTCACCTTTGGGAACTTGATTCATTGGAGAACGCATTCAGGTTGGCAAGAAAAAAATGAAAGCAAAATTATGGCAACATGAAATTCTACAACTCACAACTATAAAGATGGAAGTGTTGCTTCTCCTAGCCTTACACAACCTACAAGGTTGACACCACAACAATTGGAAGAAAAAAGAGAAAAATGGCTTTTTTGCAATTGTGATAGAAAATACACTAAAGGTCATAACTGTGCTGAGAATAAATTATTTTACATAGATTGTGAATAGGAGGAAGAAAAGTAACAAGAAAATTCAAAAGAAAAGGATATATACCGGAAACCAACCCTAGAGAAAGAAGAAATAAATCTGACCATATCTTGCAATGCATTGGTAGGAGTTGCCAGTCCTGAAACTCTCAAGATAAAAGGACATGTCAAGAAGAAAAAGGTGATAGTGTTGATTTATTCGAATACTACCCATAATTTTATTGAATGTAAGATAGCCAGTGAATTGAATTGCTTCCTATATCTAGCACTAGAGTGTTCAGTGATGGTTTCAAATGGAGGAACTATAAATTTCTCTCGTAAGTGTAATAAGATCAAGCTAACCATGGGGGAATATGTATTGAATAGTCCAATGCTTTCCATTCCAATGGGTGGTGTTGATGTTGTACTAGGATTCCAATGGTTACAATCTTTGGGTACGATAGCTTTTAATTTTCAAGAAATTTTCTTGAATATTTTTTGGGAAGGAAAGGAAGTTGAATTAAGGGGTATTGCATGGAAACAAGGAAAGATAATAAGATATAATGGCATGAAATTTTTTATAAAGAAAGAAACACAAGGTGTGATTTCACAATTATGCTCAGTAGAGGTTCAAACATCAAAATCATCTATTTCTCCAAATCTCCAAAAGGTCTTGGACAATCATTCCAAGGTATTTGAGACTCCCAAAGGCCTCCAACCTATTTTTTATCATGATCATGCTATTCATTTGATCCTAGGAAGTGTTCCTCAAGACATCAGGCCTTATAGATATCCCTATGCCCAAAAGAGTGAAATTGAACGAATGGTTGCAAAAATGCTAGAGGTTGGTATAACTCAACCTAGTCAAAGTTCTTTCTCTGCTTCAGTAGCATTGGTGCATAAGAAGGATAGATCATGGTGCATGTGTCTGGATTATAGGGAGCTCAACAAGCTCATTATTAAAGATAAATTTCCCATTCCTATCATTGATGAATTATTGGATGAATTACATGGAGAAACTTACTTCACCAAGTTGGATATTTGTTCAGGATAACATCAATTAGAATGAATACTGAAGACATAGAGCTCATGAGGGTCATATTGAATTTTTGGTCATGCCTTTTGGCCTTAACAATGCACCTTCTACATTTCAAGGTTTGATGAATTCCATTTTCAAACCCTTCCTTAGAAAATTTGTTTTAGTATTTTTTGATGATATACTAATCTACAACAAGCCTTAGAAGGATCATCTTCAACATGTTGATAGGGTGCTCAAACTATTGGAGGAGAAACAATTATATGAAAAAACCTCGAAATCTTTCTTTGGAGTACAGGGGGTGGAGTATCTGGGTCATACTGTATCTCACAAGGGTGTTAAGGTATCCCCTAACAAGATTAAATCCATTAAGGAATGGAAAATCCCCACAACCATAAAGCATTTGCAATAATTTCTTGGGTTGACAGGGTATTATCACAAGTTTGTTAAGAATTATGGGAGAATAGCAGCACCTCTAACAACATTACTGAAGAAAGATGCATTTTCTTGGACTCCAAAAGAAACTAAATCCTTTGAACATCTTAAAGAGGAAATGTGTCAAGCATCGGTCTTAGCTATGCCAAACTTCACAATTTTTTTTTATTGTGGAATGTGATGCCCCATGAAATAGAATTGGTGTTGTTTTAATACAAAAAGGAAGACCCATTTCTTTTGAAAGCTGTCCAATCAAAGGGGAGTATTTACAAAAACTTATTTATGAGAAGGAAATGTTGGAAATACTACATGCATTAAAGAAATGACGACCTTACTTAATGGGAAGACACTTAAAGGTAAAAATAGACCATGATAGTCTTATATACTTTTTGGAACAAAGATTATCTTCAGAAGATCATCAAAAATGGGTCACAAAGATGTTGGGTTATGACTTTGAAATCATCTACAAAAAAGGGAAGAAAAATGTTGTTGCAGATGCACTCTCAAGAAAGGATGAGGATTGGAAGCATTTCATTGTGCCTTTTGTATTATCCAACTAGATTGGACAACCAAAGTAAGGGATGAATTGAAGAATGACAAAGCAGTGTGGAAACTCATTCAAAATTTATAGCAAGATCCCAATACATATGATACATTTAGCCGGAAAAATGAATCATTATGGTATAAATATCGCTTATATCTTTGTAATAATTCCTAACTCAAACAAAAGATTCTTTTGGAATTGCACACCTCTACCTTAGGAGGGCACTCTGGATTTTTAAAAACTTACCATAGGGTCAAGAAAGTTTTTTTTTTTGATATCCTTAAATATGATATTGAAAAGTTTGTGGCAAACTGTTTGGTTTGACAACAAAATAAAGTTGAGACGATTAAGACCCCGGGTCTGTTAAAAGCTTTATCCATTACAAGTTGACATTGGGAGGAGGTTTCAATGAATTTTATCACAAATTTACATAAGTCCAAAGGAAAGAGTTTCATGATGGTGGTAGTTGATAGACCTAGAAAGTATTTTCACTTTTGTGCATTATCTAATCCATTTAAAATTAGTACAATTTCTACTACATTTATGGAAATAATTCAAAAGCTACATGGAAACCCAAAGATTATTGTAAGCGACAAAGATCCCATTTTTACTAGAAATTTTTGGATGAAATTATTTTCTTGTCTGGTTACTCAATTAGCTCATAGCACGTCTTATCATCCTCAATCTGATGGGAAAACTGAGATAATGAACAAATGTTTGGAAGGATAACTTCGTTGATTTTTATCTGATAAACAAACACAACGGGTCAAGTGGTTACCTTTGGTTGAATGGTGGTATAACACTTCCTTTCGTATTACAACAAAAATGACCCCATTTATGACACTTTATGGATATCATCCACTGTCCATCACATCATATTTAAGACAAAATTCTAAGGTTTAAATAGTGGAAGATCACATCTAGCATCAATAACAAGTTCTACAACTCTTAAAGGATAACCTCACTTTGGCATAGAATCGAATGAAACAGTAGACATAT
This sequence comes from Pinus tabuliformis, assembly GCA_031772625.1. Lineage (NCBI taxonomy): Eukaryota > Viridiplantae > Streptophyta > Pinopsida > Pinales > Pinaceae > Pinus > Pinus tabuliformis. The sequence continues at coordinate 1,259,791,627 of CM062818.1, read as the reverse complement.
GAACATTGCAGCGAAATAAGTTTGATGTATGCAACTGGGTATTTTTACAGCTACAACCATACAAACGAATGTCCCTCAAGAAAGATAAGAAGGATAATAAATTATCACCAAAGTACTATCGTCCTTACAAGGTGTTACAAAAGATTGTTACTATGGCATACAAATTGGAGCTTCCTGCATCTTCTTGAGTGCACGTAGTTTTCCATGTTTCATGCTTAAACAAGGTTATATGTGACAAGCCCCCAATTCAAACAATATTTCCAGAACTTTACGAGGAAGAAAAAAACATATTGGAACTTGAAGTAGTCACTTAAACAGGAACTCGACGGCTACAAAATCGACCAATTTCAGAGTACCTCACAAAGGAGAAGAACTTACCCGCTGAAGATTCCACATGGGAGGATGAGAATTTTATACAGAAGCATCTAGAAATACTCAAGTGTTGAGGACAACACCTTTTCGAAGGAGAGGGGTATGTTAGGTCCCTATAATACTAATGTATCCCATTATTGTTATTGTCAGTGTAGCCCCCTTATTTTTATCGTTGTGTCCATGTAGTCCCCATATTGTTATTATTGTGTCCTTAAATTATTATCGTTATGTAGGCTCTAATTATATTGTGACCCTTTCTACTCCTATATATAGAAAGGAGGTTTTTTCATTTGAATCATCCAAGAATTATTCATTTGTGTAATGTAAAGGAGATTTCCTCCTCGAAGAGGATAATTTTTAATTCGTTGATCTATCTATTTATGAGCTGGTTGCATAACAGGCATGAAATATCAACCTTTTTCCAACTTTCGACCTATGTAAGAAAACTATCTTTAGACAAGTTTTAGGCCAGTAGCAGACATCTCTTCAGAAGAAGAAATTCTCTTTTAATAAAATACCTTTGGAACTTTTTGTAACTTGAATATACAGACTTCAAATTTGATCTTCTTGTGTTTTAAAATTCAGAATTATTGAAGATCTCAGAACTTGTAAGGGAAATGTGAAAACCTATTGAAGATATCTTTGGAGAAAATTATTTGTGGGCATTTTTGGAGGAATTATTGAAGGATTGTTTATAGGTTTGAATTCAATTGAAGTTATTGGTTGAAAATTGATTTAAAGACACTCTTGAATCACTCTTGAGTAGAATTGTGGTCATAAGGATGTGAAGGCCCTTTGACCTTATAAATTACAGAAAACTACTTGGTAGCTTGTGAAGCAACTTACTTTTCATCGCTGAAGAAAATATTAAACATACTTTGAAGAAGTTTTGGGATATTTCTTGAAACATTGTTGTAGATATCCATGAAGAATAGTTTGAAGGCTTACTGAAGCAGTTATTTTGGAGCATTATTAAGAACTCTTGAAGCAATCTTGTTGATCAAACTTGAAGCCACCTAAGAGAATATTTGTTGTTTGAACATTGTCAGTGAAGGTTTGTTGAAGTAGTTGATTTAGAAGTATTGTTGAAGATCTATTGAAGACTCTTATAGAAGTTGACCTTTGAGGAATTCTTAGAGATCTTGATGTATAATTACAACCGTCATGGAATAACCTTGGAGAAAATTGTTTGGGTGTTATGAAGAGTCTTGGAGACACCTTATATGGTTACTAAAGTTGTCATTGATGAATGCAGTGTTTTGGAGACCAAATGAGGGTAGTATTGAAGGATTTCTTGGAGGGATTATCATGACCTGTTGTAGAATATTTTGGAAGCCTTGAATAAATATTGAAACCACTTTGAAGAACAGAGTTGGATCCCTAGAGGATTGGAGTCGTCAAGAATACTAGGTTAGAGCCTAAGCTAGATAAGAGGGTTGAAACCCTAGAGGAATGGAGTACAAGTTGGAGCTTGGTGGTATAGTACAAGTTGGAGCCTAGTTTGATTGAAGATTGGAGTCTTCATCTTAGGTTGGAGCCCTAAAGTTATACTGTACTTAATTTTTTGTAAAAAGACGATTTGAGTCCTTTTCATTCTTGTTAATAAAATTATTCTTTTCTTTGTTGCATTTTTGTGTTATGATTTATTGAGTCATCTTAACTACCATAAAAGTAACAATTGTAAAATAAATATTGATTCACCCCCCCAAGTATTTCCAACAATTTGTATTAGAGCCAATACCTTCACTCATAGCCTAACTGCTGGAAGGTATATCCTTAGAAAAAGTATAACAAAGTCAAGGAATAAGGTTTGCAAACCCTTTGAAGGTGTCACCTCCTTAGTGGAAGAAAATATGTGCAATGCCCCCATGTTCCATGGAACAAATTTTGAAATATGTAAAAGAAGAATGGAGCCCTTTTTGATGACCTTTGGATTTGAAGTATGGGAATCTCAGGAGAGTCAAATGAAATCAATGTAATATATATATGAAGGCAATTATAAGCATCCTATCAGATCTTATAAAAGTCAAAATGAAGAATTTTTCATCAACGAAAGAGCTTTGCGAGAATATTAAAGATCCTCATTCAAAAGTACTTTTACTCGTGACCTTGTTCTAGAAGATGGTTAACAAGGGAACCAATTGCATAAATTAAAAACCAAAAACTGAAGATATGAAGAGCAAGGATAAACTAAATAATGAAGAAGACCTCAAAGAAGAATTGTTGGCTACTCTAGAAGAAATAAGAAAACTCAAAGAGGAAAATGAAGAAGTCAAGGAGCATATAGAAAATGATAATCGTAATCATACAAAGGAAGAAATTGACCTTTTTCAAGTTTCAAGTACAACAAAGAGATAAGGAGCTCAACAAAATTAAGGAGGAATTTCATCACAACAAGAAGAGACATCATGAAAAATCCATTTCCATGACAACCTAATTAGAAAAAGAAAAAAGAAGGAAAGTTACTTTTGAAAATTGTCTCAACCAAAGATTTGAGGAGTTGAGTAAATCCATAGCAGAAATTGGTAAATGTGAAGAAGAAGTCACCTCCCTAAATGCCCATCTAGAGGATGCAAAGAAATAGATGAAAGGAGTTGAAGTTAAGAATTTAAAGGAAGAATTTGGTTCTCCTAAAAGGACAATTTGATGAAGAAGACAAAGAAAGAAAAATAATGTCATGTCAAATGAAAGAAAAGGCTAAAGAGACTAATAGATTTGAAGTAGATGTCATATCTTTTAAAGTCCAAGCATGTGAAGAAAAAAGGATGAAGGAAGAAAGGAAGATTCAATTGGCGAAGAAATATAAAGACTGTGAGAGGATGAAAGAAGAGATTATTTTTCTAAAGAAATAATTTGATAAACTAAATAAAGAACTTGAATACTTCTCAAGCCTTGGACAACATCCTCATTCATCAAAGATCCACTCTTTCCAAATCTGGTCTTGAATATGTAGGTGATCCTTCTAGCAAATGTAATGAAAACCTAATGCATCAAAATAGAAGAATATGGAGAAGCATGAAAGTTGTGATAATATCCCCATATCAAAGAAAGGTAAGAGTCAAAGAAACATTGGAAGATCCTTTGCTCCAAGAAGTTATGTTGATGCTGCAAGTAACAATAAATATCAACAAGGAATCCCAAAGTAGAATAACTTCAAAAGTGCACAAAGATAATCCTCTTATTCTAGTTATCAAATTATATTCTTATGTTATTGTTGCCCTTGTACAAATTTTGGGCATATGACAAGGGATTGTAGGGCTTATAACAAAGAGGACTCCAATTAGTTCCTCGGAAGTAAATTTTCAAGGAGATACTTCAATGTCCACACCTACAGAAATTATGCTCCATCATTCATGTACAAAATTGAATGCCTCAAATGTGATAATATTGGAAATATAGCTTGAGTTTGCAAATTGAAGTGGGTTCCTAAATAATCTAACAAGTTGTCAACCAAGTAGGGGAAAAGGGACATAAATATCTAGAGAAGGAAGCAGGTTGTACTAGAAGAAGATCATGTTGAATGTGCCTTGAAATATCAAGGCATAAATTCTTGTTGCTAATCCAATTAGGGAATTATAGGAAAAAACAATGTTTCACCAAAGTTATTCCTATTAAGAGGAATAGCATGCATATTGTTAAGGGGAGCACAAATTAAACATTATGATAGACATGAAAACCAACATGAAGATAGGGGGAGAAACATACTTATCATGAAGATTTTTTCTTGATGAAGAAAGGGAAAATATGACAAATGAATCAACATGATGACATGGACAAGGAGAAGCACGATGATAGGGGGATCACTTGATGAGAAAACATTGTCAGAAAAACACCCCATTTTCCATTGATGTCAAAGGGGGAGAGAATAATGAAAGGGGGATAATATTTCTATCAATGATAAAGGTCTATATTGTTGGTAAAGTTTTCATTGATGTCAATATGATGAAAAACCCTAAGCAAAAACCCTAACCCTAACCCTAGCATTGTTTAATAATTATGCTAGTAAGGTGGTTCACAAAACCAAGAAGGTTTGTTGGAAAAATTTAAAATTGTTGAAGAATATGTCTTGGCACTTATGTGGACGCAACCTTAGATATATGAATAAAGAAACCCTATCATGAAAGTTTCCCCAGTTATGTTAAACAAATTGCTTGTATGAATTAATGAAACACTAATGGTTCCCATGACCTATGTAATGTAGGCATGAATGAATGAAGCCCTAAAATCCTTAGCATGAATGAATGCAACTCTAAATGAAGCCTTTAATGAATAAGACCACATGTGATGAAGCCCTGATCTAAAAGCCCTAGTTGTGTTGAAGCAATACATAATGTATATATATGCCCTAGAACATATGATGAAACCCTATATATGCCCTAAACAATGAATGTAAATAAATCATAAGCCCTAGATGCATTAAGCATAACCTAAGTCTATGCATGAAATAATCCTTATGCCATAAAAAATGCTTCGATGAAACCCTGATCTAAGCATAAAAAATGATATTTCTATCAAGAAAAACAATATCTAAAAGAAATGTTGCATAAACTTGAAGAGGATATTACACCCTTTCCAACAAGTATACACTTGCCTCCAAACTCTTTGTCATTGAAGAGAATTTAAATTTTGAAGCATTAAAATTAATCATTTGTCAGCCTACATATGTTGAACTCCTACACACAAGTCAACTTTCCAATTGTCATGATGGTTCACATTTAAATAAATAAGTATAAATAGAAACCTAAGATAGTTAATTGATGGTATCCACTCAATTCAGATAAGAATAAAAGGTTGAAGAAGATTAGAAGAATAAATAATCCAAAGATGAGACAGAATTTCCAAAGGAGATCTAAAGAGGGGACAACTTTGAAGAAAATTTGATATTTTGGTTATGGTTTTGGGTCTCTGAATAGAGGTTCTTCTTTTTTTCGGTACCTTATCTTTCTATGTAACTCCACCCAAACTTGGATCCATTGAAGAAAGGAGATAAAACATGTTATCTTTTTAATTAAACAAACCTAATTCGACTACCTTGGAGAGGACTTCAGACCTATTCTTGTTGCAGTCTTTGACCCTTCTCTGTGGCTTTGGTCCTCTATAATTTTTACCTATTTTTAGGTTTGCAATGTCAACCTCTATCCAACTTTTGACTTATGTAAGAAAACTATATTTGGACAAGTTACAGACTGATAGAAAACATCTCTTTAGAAGTAGACCTTCTCTTTGAAGAAAATACCTTTGGAAAATTGTTGGACCTTGAATATACAAACTTCGTATTTGTTCTTGTTGTGTTATAGAATTCAGAATTGTTGAAGATCTCAGACCTTGTAAGGGAAATGTGCAAACCTATTGAAGATACCATTGGAGAAACTTATTTGTGGGCATCTTGAAGTAAACTTGTGTAACATTATTGGAGGCATTCTTGAAGGATTCTTTGGAGGTTTAAATGCACTTGAAGTAATTTCTGGAAAACTAATATGAAAACACTCTTGAAGTATTCTTGAGTAGAATTGTGTTCACAGGGATGTGAAGGCCCTTTGACCTTAGAAATCGCAGACAAATACTCAATATTGGAATAAAATCCTTTGTATCTTGTGAAGAAGCTTACTTTTTCTCTGAAGAAAATATTAAAGTTACTTTTAAGAAGTTTTGGGATATTTCTTGAAACATTGTTGAAGATCTCCATGAAGCATAGTTTGAAGGCTTATTGAAGCAATTATTTTGGAGTTTTATTGAGAACTCTTGAAGTAATATTGTTGAGAAAATTGTAAGCCACCTCAAAGTAGATTTGTTATTGGAACAATTTTATTGAAGGTTTGTTGAAGTATCTCATTTGGATGTAATGTTGAAGAGATATTGAAGAATCTTATAGAAGTTTATCTTGGAGGCATTCTTGGAGACCATGATGCATGATTGTAGCCCTCATGGAGTAACCTTGGAGAAAATTATTTGGGTGTTATGAAGAGTCTTGGAGACACCTTCTATGATTACTAAAGTTCTCATTGATGAATGAAGTGTTTTTGGAGATTAATTGAGGGTGGTGTTGAAGGGTTTCTAGGAGGGATTATCACGACTTGTTGCAAAATAGTTTGAAAGCCTTGAAGAACTATTGAACCCAATTTGAAGAACAAAAGCCAAGGGTTGGAGCCCTAGAGGATTGGACTCCTCAAGAATACTACGTTAGACCCTATGCCAGATAATAGGGTTGGATCCCTAGAGGATTCGAGTCCCTAAGTAGACCAAGTTGGAGCTTGGTGGTATAGAACAAGTTGGAGCCTAGTTTGATTGAAGATTGGAGTATTCATCTAGGGTTGGAGCCCTGAAGTGTTATTATACTTGAATTGTTGTAAAAAGAGGATTGGTACTTTCCATTGTTGCAAATAAAATTATTATGGATTTTTGTGTTCTCATTTATTAAGTGATATTAACTTCCATAAAAGTTACAATTGTAAAATAAATATTGATTAACCACCTCCCCCTCTCATTATTTCCAACAATTGGTATTAGAGTTAATACCTTCACCCATATCCTAACAGTTGGAAGGTAGATCCTTACAACAAAAATGAAAAATTCAATGATGAAGGCTTGTAAACCCTCTGAAGGTGTCACCTCCTCAATCGGTGGTCATATGTGTAGTTCCCCCATGTTCAGTGGAACAAATTTTGAAATATGTAAAAGAGGAATGAAGCCCTTTTTTATGACCTTTGGATTTGAGGTATGGGAATCAATGACTATGGGAAGCTCAGGAGAGTTAAATGAATTCAATGAAATAATTATGAAGGTGATTATAAGCTTCCTACCAGATCCTATAAAAATAAACATGAAGAAATGTTCATCAACAAAAGATCTTTGGGAGAATCTTCAAGTTCTTCATTCAAAAGGACTTTTACTCGTGACCTCAGTTCTAGAAGATGGTGAACAAGAGAAAAAAACAAATCAAGATTCAAAGCAGTTATATGAAGGAACCAATTGCATAAATCAAGAACTAAAAATTGAAGATACCAAGAGTAAGGATAAACTAAATAATGAATAATACATCAAAGAAGAACTTCTGGCTGCTCTAGAAGAAATAATTAAACTCAAAGAGGAAAACAAAGAACTCAAGGGGCATGTAGAAAATGCTAATCATAATGATACAAATGAATAAATTTACCTTTTCAAGTTTCAAGTACAAGAAAGAGATAAGGAGCTCAACAATCTTAAGGAGGAATTGCATGAGAACAAGAAGAGACATCATCAAAAAGACATTTCCATGATAACCCAATTAGATTAAAAAGAAGGAAATATATTTTGGAAAATTGTCTGTTACAGATCCATTTGGGCACATCAAATCCCAACATTTAGATCAGTGATTTAGGACTCATCAAACCCTAAAATCATTTGTTTCATGCCCTAAAACAGTCAACCCTTTGAATGCCTCCTTTTCAGATAGTTTCATGACTTGAAGACATCCAGAAATTGCCTCTAGAGGGACCAGAACATGTAAGCCCTTATGAAGGTGCATTACAGAGTAGCTAATTCCACTGCTAGGGTGATCTGCAGAGCACTTAGGCTTCCTTTCAGTTGCACTGGGCAAGAATGAGCTAAATTCACATAGGGTTTGGGGAATATTCTTATCTTTTATATTCATCTAGAAGTTTTGTAGTCTTATCAACTCCTTTGAGCTCCAAAATGGATGAGGAATGAGTTAAGGATCATCCTATCCTCTCATCCCTTCCTTCATGGAAGTAAATCTAAGTATGGAAGGCCATTCAATGTCACCATTAATGACAAAACCTCCTTCATCCTCCTATAAATTGACCACTCAACTAAGTGACCAGGGGGGCTATCTAGATTATGATGAATTGTAAGGAGATAATGTTCCTATGAGACTTGACTTTGGAGCAAATGATGTGATTCCAGAAGCTTGTCTTGCTCTTGATGTGATGTGGATGAGATCCAAGCTAGAGAAATGACTTTGAATCAGACACTGACGGTTGTAATTCCTTCTTCTATCTAATAAAGTGTTTGAAACTTTTTCCATATGATGTGTTCTTTCATAATGCTTATATGTATGAATTGATTCTAATTCCTTTCATTTATATTCAATGGATCATATGCTTTGAGCAGTTTTCGTCTTCTGTTGTGTTGACAAAGTACTTTTCAAGCGGATTAAGTAAGGGAAGGAGCGATGGAAGCGATACAAGGGAGATGAGGGGAAAGCGGAACTACAAGTAGGCCTTCAATCCTCTCTTTTTATCTATTTCTTATAGGGAAAGTCTAAAACACTTTAAACTGTTGTTCTAGATATAGCTACTTGTCTAGTGAATTAGTGCTTATCCGTAGATGCTAAATTCTCCAAAACAAATTGGCGACTCCGCTAGGGAAGCATCCTCTTTCCTAGTAGCTTATCCACCTCCTAAGACATCCTTGTATACTTTATTTGTGTTCATATATTGTAATTCAGCTATTTACATTGAAAAATTGGTCAAAAATTGAGGTTAGATGACTCTTGAGTGGCCTCTCAGAAATCAGCGCAGGCTTGGTCAGGGGACAGTGCTCTGCAGAGCACCCTTGAGTGAGAGATAGTGCTCTGTAGTGTAGTTAGTCCCTCCATGACCTCCGCTAATCAACCTTAGGTCAAATTTCCACATTTGGAAAGTGTTTTTGCCAACTATTCTCTGCTTGTTTGCTTATCGATTGATTAATGAATTTCATGTCTTAGAGAACAAATTTCTATCTCCTTTGCCACACCTACTTTGATTTGATTGATTAATGTTTCTTTAATTTTTTCTTTGTCATTATTAGTTTGTAGTCAAATTTAGAAAATAGTTGATTAATCTTCATTCGAAATAAAGTGTCATAAATTCTTCTTTTCCTACAAAACAGAACTGTCATAAAAGTCTTCATTCTTATGAAATATTGATTGATTTGTATGTGCATATTTCCTTTTTGTTCATCATAACATTAACAGATTCGAAAAGAAAAACTTGAATCGTTCATATTGTAGTTTGTGAATTCTTGAAAGGAATACCTAGGGAAATTGCATTAGATGTGCTCTTTGCTCTTCGTCAAAATCTAATTGCTCTATCCCTACTAGCTAAGGATTTTCACTGTTAAATTGAATGGAAAGAATGCTTATCATATTAGTTGCATTTTATGAATTGCAAACATACATCATGTGGTGAACCTTGAAAGGAAAATTCTAAATAAGATGAACTTAAACTTTATCTGAATTTACCTAATAGAGCATTGTCACCTAACGAAAAACATTTAGAGGTCTAGGCTAGAGATGTGTTCCAATGTCGTAAAACAAAGCATCTATTGCTAACTTGTCTACAATACATCCTGAGTGTGATACCTCATTCCATGTACGTGAGTATATCATAGCTCGTCCACGTACCTTCGGGTATATAGGGCAGTGTTACAGTACGTAAAGTATATGGGAATGCTCTCATTGTGCGGTTTTGCATTAGACAACACTTATACAGATTGGGCCTCCACATACTTTCGGGTATATATGGGAGGACAACACTAGGTTGCTATCCATCCTTAGGTAACCGAGTCAGCTGCCTTGTACATTGTGATACACTGAACACAACATTCGGGGAGATTGCCTGCCCATACTTCTCGGTCCGCTGGGAGGTATTCTGCAGTTCACAGTTACTTGGTAAACCTTTTGCCTAGATTATTCCTGTTTTTTTTGGTTATGTTACTTTAATTAAAATAAATTTACTTAACCATGGATAACATCCTCCATGCTCACTCCTTAGTTGATCTTAGGTTGAAACATATGGTGAAAAATCTGGAGTCCATCGATCAACGAATTCCTCTTGATGGGAATCCTAGGCCTTTTCCTCCTTTTGGAAATATTGGCGCTCCATATATGGCTACATTGTCCCTTTCGGGATTTACCATTGGCTTGCCAGTATAGTTGCTTTCAACCTCCTTGGTTCAAAATGTTGTGATTTCTTCACAATTGAGTACACCTCCAATTGGAAAAAATCAACCTCCAGTTCATCCTAAAGTTGACCCTTTTCCTTCTTCCTCGGTTGCTTCTTCCTCCCCTTCTTCCTCTTCACCTGGTGAAAGTATTGTTACCATTAACCAGGTGGCTAAGAAGAAGAAGAAAGTTAAGAAGTAGAAGAAGAAGCAAATTCAACAAAGGGGAAACCAAGCAACCATTGCTTTGAATGCAACATCTGATGAGAAATCATCTGTTAAGCCTCACAAAGTTCGATATCCACGCAAACTTTGTGCGGAAGACCATATTCTTCGAAATTGTCCTGATATTCCTCAAATCTTAGAAGAATGGTCTTCTCATTCACACCATCCTGTGTCGTTAACTTCTGGAGATCATGTTGGTAACACACTATCAACTAGTGGTAGTAAAGTTCATGGAAAGAAGGGTAAAGTTAAGTTTCCTTGTAGGTTATGTGAAGGGAATCACCCCATTCACCTTTTTCCCTATCTGGATGAATCCAAAAATGTGTTGGATAACCGTTCTACTTCATTGTAGCAAAGTCCATCTCGTTACAGGAAACTCTCCCTAAATTCTTCACTAGTTGATGAATTGACTGACTCAAATCAACTGTCGGTCAAACCCACTCTCTTTGAAAGTGAATCAAATGAGTCTATACCTGACCCAAATCAACAGGTCAAGGTAACAATTGACTCAATTTCACCTTAAGTTAATCGTACCTTTCCCGAAGTTAGTGAATATGATACCACTCAAGTTCTTTTTGTTTCTTCAGATTCTAACGAGCTTGGGGGCAATCCTCCTATTCCATCAAGACAGGAGGAAAATCGTCTCGTTCTTTTAACTCAAGGGGTTAATTCTCCCATTCTTATGGTACTCCCTCCAAGTAGTCTAGTCACTTCCTTTGATTGGAATCGACTAGTAGGATTCTGTCTTCCTTCTCATGTGCCTTTCCAGATCACAGTACATGTTTGTAATATGATTGTATCGGGCACTATTATAGATGAAGGTGCATCAGTGAGTATCCTTTCCTCAACTGCTTGGCAAGCGCTTGGTTTGCCGCCTCTTGTGCCTGTTACCAAGAATCTATTGGGTTTTAACAAAGGAACCAGTCAACCATTAAGGATAATCCCTCAGTTACCTATTACTTTGTGAGGAAAAATCATTTATCTGAATGTGATGGTAGTCCCAGGCCCTATAGATTATAATTTACTTCATGGGCATGACTATGTTTATGACATGGGAGTTATTATTTCAACACTCTTTGGAGTGATTTTCTTCTTGCAAGCAAGAAAAATTGTCAACGTTTACCAACTTTCATTTTCTGGTCCAAATATGGCTTCCAGTCAACCATCTTCCTTAAATGGTCCTTTTTTACCAATGGTATCATCCCCGCCACAAGTTAATTAGGTGGCAACCCATTCAATACCTACATCAACTGATGATCATTTCAGTGATGTTGTACATCATGTACTAGGGGTATTAGAACCAGATCTTTCCTTCATGACCTCTTATGAGTTGTGATCGAAGCATGAGGATATTTCCTTGTCTTGTGTCAACCTCGTTAAAAAATGAAACAACGGTCTATGAGGATAGTTCTTTTACTTTGTCAACCTCATTAAAAAATGAAACAAGGGTCTATGAGGATAGTTCTTTTACTGTGTCAACCTCGTTAAAAAAATGAAATAGGCCCCATGAGGACAGTTCCTTGTCTTGTGTCAACCTCGTTAAAAAATGAAAACAAGGATATGAGGATAGTTCTTTTACTATGTCAACCTCATTAAAAAATGAAACAGATCCATGAGGATAGTTCCTTGTCTTGAATCAACCTCATTAAGAAATGAAACAAAGGGTATGAGGATATTTCTTTTACTATGTCAACCTCATTAAAAAATGAAACAATTCGATGAGGATAGTTCCTGGTCTTGTGTCAACCACGTTAAAAAATGAAACCAAGGACATGAGGATAGTTCCTGGTCTTGTGTCAATCTCGCTAAAAATTGGAACCAAGGATATGTGGATGGTTCTTTTACTGTGTCAACTTCGATAAGAAATTAAATAGTTCCCATGAGGATAGTTCTTTTACTGTGTCAACCTCAATAAAAAATGAAACAGTCCCCATGAGGATAGTTCCTTGTCTTGTGTCAACCTTGTTAAAAAATGAAACCAAGGAATATGAGGTACTTCCTAGTCTTGTGTTAACCTCGTTAAAAAACGAAACAAGGAGTATGAGCATAGTTCCTTGTCCTGTGTCAAGCTTCTTAAAAAATTAAAGAAGAAATCTATGCAGAGTTCCTTGTCTTGTGTCAAGCTCATTAAAAATGAAACAAGGTCCCCTAGAGCAAGTTCCACGTTGAGTCTTGGATTAGATATTGTAAAATACGAGTCGAGTGTTTCACTTGATCTCATAAAAGAACATTCACTCCATCCACCTGATAGCCACAAGTAGTCTACCTAGGTGAATGTAGTGAAGCTTGGGGGGCATGCACCTAGTGGTAAAGTTAAGTTTCCATGTAGGTTATGTGAAGGGAATCACCCCATTCACCTTTGTCCCTATTTGGATAAAGCCAAAAAGTGTTGGATAACCATCCTGCTTCATCGCAGCGACTTCCACCTGGTTATAAGAGACTTTCCCTTTAATCATACTAGGGGCATGTAAACCAATCTCAAGCATAGTTCTACATTTCAAGCTTGTGTAAAAATGAAACTAAATTCAAGCATAGTTCTTCATTTTAAGCTTGTGTAAAAATGAAACTAAATCCAAGCATAGTTTTTTGTTTCTAGCTTGTGCAAACATGAAACTGAATCCAAGCATAGTTCCCTATGGTTCAAGATTGTGTAAAAATGAACCCATTTCCACTTTTAACCCTCGTGATTGCCATTCCATCAGCTTCTTTCATCAGATGAGCCTTGTTTTTTTTCATCCCATTGCTACCATCCCTTTAGTCGATCATACGCTTTCACTTGGTTGTTTTATCGTTTTTGAGGAACAGATGCAATGAGTGGTCTTATTAGCTAGCCTCTTCACATAAACCAACATGTTTTGAGAAGTTCCAACATCACCAGAACTAGTTGCCATCCCAGACACCACTCGTTCCTCAAAATGGAGTCCTCTTTAAGCTCTCTTCAAACTCTCTGAATATGAAAAGATTGTCGAGCGCTTGTCCTTTCCAGCTCATTAATGGATTGGAGATGATATCTCTCTTGTATTATTTTATGCTTTTTCAGGCTTGAGAGATTAATTTACGAAAAATAACTTGTGAAGTTTTCTTCTTGTACCTTTTCAAACTCTCTAAACATGAAAAGGACTGAGTTATCTTTGTCGTTAAACTCGTTAAGAACATCAAATAGCGACAAACTTGTCCATCTAGACAAGACTGAGTTTCACCTTTGCTAGACACGTTAAAACATCAAATAGTGATGTATTCGCCCAAAGGGTGAAATTATACAACAACCATATGTTATCCTCCTCAAGCTTGATAAAAATAAAGAGGTATTGGTCAGCAATGACTGGAGAAAATGGAAAAAGGGGAAAACCACTTTATGGTAGCAGGTCGCTCTTGAACATGACACTTTCACTCCATCACCCTAACTATCTCAGTTGGGTTATTAGCTTGATGGTTATCACATCGTTGGTCTATCATACCATCCAATACTTTGTTTTGGTTCAACGCTACCAATTCACTTTAGTGTCACCAACATGTTCAAGAGAAGGCATTTAGTCAAAATCCATCTTTTGCAATACTATAAACCTTCATTTTCATGACTACCATTCCTAAACTTTGTATCGTCAGTCAAATTCCATCTCTAAAATCACTACACTCATTTTGTGTCGTTGATGTGGGATACATCAAGGCCCTCCTGTGACGAGTCTCTTCTTGTCGACAGAAACTCATTATCCAAGAAGTTGACATAGAAACGCCCATTCAGTACCTTGAGGCTTGCATTCATCAATGGAAGGTTTCTTGGTTTCGGCGATAGGCATACATCAATGGCCTTCAACTAAAAGACTTTGTATGGTGTTTGACTTCAAATCATCCATTCAAACCATGCAGAATGTACTGCAGTACCTTGAGGATCATTATCATTATCAGTGATTTCTCTCGCATCCGTTAACAACTTACATCATCAGTTGGTAATCAGATGGTATCTTCCCATGTTCGACATCAGATCACATATTCACATGGTTAGACTCATACTTGAGTGGACTGTTGAATGAGATTGAAGACCCCAGATTTAGTTTCATCCATCCGGGTTGCGATATTAGGAGTACTAAATCATATGTGTAATGGATTTACATTGATAGTCATTCCAATCATGGGTCTATATCTATAGACGGCTGTTTATGTACATGTAATGAAATTTTATAAGCTGAGCATGGGTATGCCTTCCCTCAGCTATTCATGTAAAATCAAATATCATGATCTATGTATTGTAAATGATGCAGGTCACCTTCCACTTCAATACCTCCTCATCACATCATAAAGCATTTCATTCGACATTGGCATTTTTCGGACTTCATGCTTTAGGGGGCAACTGTTATAGATCGATTTGGGCACGCCAAATCCCAACATTTAGATAAGTGATTTAGGACTCATCAAACCCTAAAAGAATTTGTTTCATGCCCTAAACTAGTCAACCCTTTGAATTCCTCCTTCCTAGACAGTCTCATGACTTGAAGACATCCAAAAATTACCTCTAGAGGGACCAGTGCAAGTAAGCCCTTATGAAGGTGCATTGCGGAGCAGCTAAGTCCACTGCTAGGGTGCTTTGAAGAGCAATTAGGCTTCCTTTCACCTATGCTAGGCGAGAATGAGTGAAATTCACATAGGGTTTGGGGAATATTCTTATCTTTTGGAGTCATCTAGAAGTTTCCCTATACTATCAACTCCTATGAGCTCGAAAATGGATGAGGAATGAGTTAAAGATCATCCTATCCTCTCATCCCTTCCTCCATGGAACTAATTCTAAGTATGGAAGGCCATTCAATGTCACCATTAATGACAAAACCTCCTTCATCCTCCTATAAATTGACCACTCATCTAATTGATCAGTGGGGCTAGCTGGATTATGTTGAATTGTAAGGAGATAATGCAGTTATGAGACTTGACTTTGGAGCAAATGATGTGATGCCACAAGCTTGTCTTGCTTTTGATGTGATGTGGAAGGGATCCAAGTTAGAGGAATGACTTTGAATCAGACAATGATGGTTGTAATTCCTTCTTCTATCTAATATAGTGTTTGAACCTTTTTCCATATAATGTGTTCTTTCATAATGCTTATATGTATGAATTTCTTCTAATTCCTTTCATTTATATTCAATGGATCGTATGCTTTAATCAATTGTCATCTTCTATTGTGTTGACAGGGTACTTTTCAAGCGGATTAAGTACAGGAAGGGGTGATGGAATCGATACAAGGGAGACAAGGGGAAAGCGAAACTATAGGTAGGCCTTCTATCCTCTCTCCTTATTTATTGCTTATAGGGAGAGTCTAAAACTGTTTAAACTATTGTTCTAGGCACAACTACTTGTCTAGTGAATTAGTGTTTATCCATAGATGCTAAATTCTCCAAAACATTGTCTCAACTAGAGATTTGAGGAATTGAGTAAATCCATAGCAAAAATTGGTCAATGTAAGGAAGAATTCACCTCCCTAAAATCTCAGTTTTAAGAATCAAGGAAACAAATGAAGGGGGTTGAAGTTAAGAATTTAAAGGAAGAATTGGTCCTCATAAACTGACAAGTTGATGAAGTAGAGAAGGAAAGAAAAATAATGGCATGTAAAATAAATGAAAAGGATGAGGAGACTAATAGATTTGAATCAGATGTCATCTCTTTTAATGTCCAAGCATGTGAAGCAACAAGGATGAAGGAAGAAATGAAGAGTCAATTGGAAAAGAAAGATGAAGACTATGAGAAGATGAAAGAAGATATTTCTTTCTAAATAAACAAGTTGATCAAATAAACAAGAACTTGAAGGTTTTCCAAGCCTTGGATGACATCCTTAGTCATCACAGATCCCCTCTTGACAAATATGGTCTTGGATATGCAGGTGATCCTTCTAGAAAATGTAATGCAAAACCTAATGCATCAAAAGACAAGAATGTGGAGAAGCATAAAAATTATGCTAATATCCCCATCTCAAGCAAAGAGAAGAATCAAAATAACATTGGAAGATTCTTTTCTCTAAGAAGTTATGTTGATGTTGCAAGTAGAAATAAATATCATCAAGGAATATCAAGGAAGAATAACTTCAAAAGTGCACCAAGGCAACCCTCTTATTCCACGTATCGAACTATATTATTGGGTTACTATTACTCTTGTAAAAATTTTAGGCATATGGAAATGGATTGTAGGGATTATAACAAAGAGGACTCCAATAAGTTCCCTAAAAGTAAATTTGTAGGGAGATAATCCAATTTGCACACCTATAGAAGTTATGCTCCATCATTCATTTACAAAAACAAATTCTTAAAATTCCATAATGTTGCACATATAGCTCGAGATTGAAAATTGAAGTGGCTTCCTAAACAATTTAACGAGTTCTCAACCAAACAGGGAAAAAGAGTCATAAAGATCTAGAGAAGGAAGCAGGTTGTAGTATAAGAAGATCATGTTGAATGTGCCTTGAATACTCAAGGAATAAATTATTGTTTCTCATCAAATTAGGGCATCATATGTAGAAACTATGTTTCACCAAATTTCTTCCTATTAAGGGGAAGATCATGCATATTTTTAAGGGGAACCCAGATAAAAAAATAGGATATTAGAACCATATCAATGACATGAAAACCAACATGACAATAGCGTGAGAAACATACTTATCATGAATAACTATACTTGATGAAGGAAGGGAAAATATGACAAGTGAATCAACATGATGACATGGACAAGGAGAAGCATGATGATAGGGGGAGCACTCGATGAGAAAACATTGTCAGAAAAAACACCCCATTTTCCATTGATGTCAAAGGGGGAGAGAATACTGAAAGCGGGAGAATATTTCCATCAATGATAAAGGGGGAGATTGTTGGGAAAACTGTCATTGATGTCAATATGATGACAAACCGTAAACCTAACCTGAGCATTGTTCAAACATTATGCTAGTAAGTTGTTTGTAAAACGCTAGAAGGTTGGTTGAAAAACTCTAAAATTGTTGAAGAATCTTTCTTGGCACTTATATGGAAGCAACCCGAGATACATGAATAAACAAAACCTTAGCATGAAATTTTCCCTAGTTGTCTTAAAGAAGTCCCTTGTATGCATTACTGAAACCCTAGTGATTTCCATGACGTATGAAATGTATGCATGAATTAATGAAGCCCAAAAAGCTTTAGCATGAATGAATTCATCTCTAAATGAAGCCTTTAATGAATAAGAGCACATGTGATGAAGCCCTAATATAAAATCCCTAGTTCTGTTGAAGCAATAGCTAATGGATATATATGCCCTAGAACATATGATGAAACCCTGGATATGCCCCAAAAAATGAATGTAAATAAATCATAAGCCCTGTATGCATTAATCATAACCTAATTATATGCATCAAAGAATCCCTAAGACAAAAAGAATGCATGGATGAAAACCTGATCTAAGCATAAAAAATTGATATTTCTATAAAAAAACAACATCGAATAAAATTGTTGCATAAAATTTAAGAAGACATTATATCCTTGACAATAGGTATACACATCTTGCCTCCAAACTCTCTATTGTTGAATAAAAATTATTTCTTGAAGCCTAAAAATGCATCATTCGTCATCCTACACATGTCAACCTCCTACACACAAGTCATGTTTCTAATTGTTATGAAGGTTCACATTTAAAGAAACAAGTCTAAATATAAAACTAGGATAGTTCATTGGTGGTATCCACATGGTTCAGATAAGAAGAACAGGCCAAAGAAGATTAGAAGAAGAAACCCAAAGCTAACATAGAATTTCATAATTAGATCTAAGAAGGGGACAAATTTGAAGAACATTTGATAATTTTGTTATGGTTTTCTATCTCTAAATAGAGGTTCTTCTTCTTTTTGGTACCTTAACTTACTACATAACTCCACCCAAACTCAAATTTGTTGAAGAAAGGAGCTAAAAATTATTAGCATTTTAATTAAACAAACCTAATTCAACCACTTTAAAAAGGACATCAAACTTGTTCGTGATGCAGAATTTGACCCTTCTCTTTGGATTTGATCCTGTGCAATTTCGACGTGTTTTCAAGCTTGAAAAGTTGAAATTTGTCCAACTTCGGACATATGTAAGAAAATATATTCTGACAAGTTTCAGTGCAATAGGAGACATCTCTTCAGAAGTAGACCTTCTCTTTGAAGAACAAACCTTTGCAAAATTGTTGGAGCTTGAATATACAAACTGTGGACTTGATCTTTTTGTGTTTGATAACTCAAAATTGTAGAAGATATCAAACCTTGTAAGGGAAGTATTCAAACCTATTAAAGATTGCCTTCGAGAAAGTTATTTGTGGGCATCTTGAAGCAAAACCATGTAACGTTTTTGGAGGCATTATTGATGGATTGTTTGGAGGTTTGAATACACTTGAAGTTATTGGTTGAAAATTGATTTGAAGACACTCTTGAAGAAGTCTTGAGCGGAATTGTGCTCATAAATATGTGAAGACCCTTTGACCTTAGAAATTGCAAAAAACTCCTTAATCTTGGAAGAACATCCTTTTTAGCTTGTGAAGCAACTTACTTATCATATTTGAAGAAAATATTGAAGATATTGTGAAGAAGTTTTGGGATATTTCTTGAAACATTGTTGAAGATCTCCTTGAAGCATATTTTGAAGGCTTATCGAAGCATTCATTTTGGAGCATTATTGAGAACCCTATAAGCAGTCTTGTTGAGAAACCTTGAAGCCACCTTAGAGAAAATTTGGTGTTGGAACATTATTAGTGAAGGCTTGTTAAAGTAACTTATCAGGTAGTATTGTTGAATACCTATTGAAGACTCTATTAAAATCTTACCTTGGAGGCATTCTTGGAGACGTTATTGAAATATTGAAGCCCTCTATGGAGTAATCTTGGAGGAAATTGTTTGACTGTTATGAATGGAGACACCTTCTTTGGTTACTAAAGTTGTCATTGATGAAGGACGTGTTTTTGGAGATTATTTGGGGGCCTTGTTGAAGGAGTTCTTGGAGGGATTATTAGGGATTGTTGCAAAATATTTTGGAAGCCTTGAAGAACTATTGAACCCTATTTGAAGAAAAAAATAAAGGGTTGGAGCCCTGAAGGATTGGAGTCCTCAAGAAGACGAAGTTGGGGCCTATGCAAGCCAAGAGGGTTGGGTCCCTCGAGTATTTGAGTCTTCAAGTAGACCAAGTTGGAGCTTGGTAGTACAGTACATGTTGGAACCTAGTTTTATTGAATATTGGGTCTTCATATAGGGTTGGAGCCCTGAAGTGTTATTGTAATTGAATTGTTGTAAGAGGAGGATTGGAGTCATCGCCATTATTGTTAATAAAATTATTTTTTTGTTGTACATTTTTGTGTTCTGATTTATTAAGTAATCTTAATTGGCATAAAAGTAAAAATTGTAAAAGGAATACTTATTCACCCCCCTAAGGGACCAGGTTGGACAGGAGGTAGAAGATCCATCCTCAACACAAAACAAAATTCCAATCATATTATAATTCAATATAAGCCTGGAAGGAGCTCCTGACATGACTAAGGAATAGGGAAGAATTTAATTATTCCATTATCCATCTCTATTATTCCTTGCTCCAAAGTTGAGCCTTTATTTTCTAAGGAGTCAACCGTCGAGTTTAGGTGTCTATAAACATGGAAAAAAATCCATACGCTCAAACTCAGAGATGATGAAGTAGATCCTCTTAAGAATGGGAGGGTGATGTGCGTGTGGAGGCTTCAAGGAATTAATAACTTGTCGAATAACAACAAAAGAATCATCGAAAACCATAATATTTGTAACTTTATTTACCATAGTTGTTTCTAGACTTTCCATAGTGCAAGAAACTCATATTGATTATTGGACACGTGGTCAAGAACCAAAGCATACTAAGACATGATTTTTTGTTTGAGGTTGAACAAAAACCCTCCTTTCCCTTCCTCCCCCATCCCCACAACTTGATTATTATTGATTATTCAAAGAGCATGATTTAGAACTTAAGAGTACTTTCTTCCTCTCCAAATCCCAAGCTAAGCTCAATATTTAGGCATGTTCAATTGTTGTGGTCTTACTTCCTGTTCCTATGTTCTTCAGTCACTTCAATATAGTGTTGATGCACTAACCTGTTAGGGCCTAAATCTACCTTAGGCTGAGAAAGGCAGGTCTAAGGTAACATCAAACCACGCTTAACTTGGTAGCTAGCCCTACCAGGTCGGGAGAGGGATCTCTCCTTGTCAATATCAAAGAAAATATGGTCAATAAAGCTTGAGATGACTGATGTAAAGACTGATTTTAGGCTAGGTATAAGCTCAAAGGAGTTTGATTGAGTTTAATGTTGGTTTGCTGGCTCAAATGCGAAACGCAGATTTGGGTCCGGGGAATGGACACAGTCTTGCAGAGGTTTCAATGGGGCGAGGTAGGAAAATTGTTTAGTACTTTGAAATAAGTGAGATGGTGAGTCTTAATACTGGTGAGGAGTTGGAGAGGGCATGAAAGTCTCAGGGATCCTCTTCAACTACTGGAAACATAGAAAACTAAACAAACCCTAGGTAGAGCACTGCAACATCAATGAATTCTACCTTTATCCTTGACTCATTTAGTTAAGATGAATAGAAAGAGATGATGGAATACATAAACACATGTAAACTTGCATTGTAGAAGGAAAAAAAATACCAAATCAATTTGCCACAAGAATCCAACAAAATGCTACAAACCCTGGTCTATTCCTTTGCCAAACTGTAGAGATGAATGTAAAATAATTCTCAAAGCATTCACAAGAGTCCAACCTTTACCAATGATGGAAAAAATACTAGATATAGGCAACAAAAAACTCATGTTAGGCTTTAGGGTTTGAATTCATGAGCTTAGGAGTTGTTTCAACAAGATCTAAACTAAAAACTGAAAAGTAGACAGTGAAACAACTTGCCTCTAAAACCTAGGAAACTGATTCATTCAGTTTCAAACTACCTTTTCATGATGTATCTACCTCCATGAGTGAAATTTTAACATTTTTACATCAAATTCCATCACTTTACATCAAATTCCATCACTTTACATCAAATTACATCATGATTTTGACCATGAGAGAGATAAAAGTCAAACTGAGAAGAAATTAGGTGAAAAAACAGAGTTTTTTGTCAAAGAAGTAAATTTTCCATCTTGTGCGTCGCACCACTGTCCCTGTGCATAATGCCTTTTTGCAGCTGATTTTGGGAGGCCTTCACTTGCCTCAAATTTTCTCCAAGTGGATTTTTTGAAATGGTATGTCCGTCTAATTTCCATAACAGGTGGAATTTCTGAATTTGGTGTCCATTTTCCCCTCCAAAAGTGAGTTCTCCTAACACTGCTTCCTGTGTGGCCAAAAAGGGGCAGAAAAGGCATTTTTGAGGTGTTTTTGACCCTTTTGGAAGCTCAAAACTTGAAAACATTTCTTGGCCATTTGTGGGCATTCATATTTTTTCATGAGGAATCCAAAAATGATGTGTTTTCCTCCAAAAAAGGTCCCTAGCAAAAGCAAGCGCCAGGTGGCGCCATGCACCAAGTAGAAAAATCTGTGTTTTGCTCCAAAAATTCAAAATTGACAAAACGTATCCCAACTTTCTTGAAATTTGGGCTGAGTGACTTGCATCAAGTGCTATGTTGGGCTAAGGAAGCCTTAGCCAAAATCTTGAGCTTGTCTTTCTCTTACTTCCTCCTCAAAGCTTTCCTCAACTTAGCCTTCAAATTCCTTATTCTCGCTTTGCAAGCTTTGTTTCTCGCCAAATAGTGATAGGCCGTGTGCCTCAACATCTTTTTCTCTTTTTCCAAGTGCATGTTTTCCCTCTCAAGCCAAGATTCACAATCAGCTTCAATTTCTTGATCAAGTGGTGTCAACGTGAGTTTCCTCCTCTTGGCAGCTTGCCGATTTTCTCTTATGTTTTGGAGCTCCATGATAGCTTACTGGTCCTCTAGTTGTTTATTCCTTTGCTCAAGATAGTTCACTACCCACTTGGCTCTTTCCAGGTTGAGAGACAAGTCATGAATGTCAACTTGCTGCTCCTAGATGATCTCCTTGGGCTTTGAGCTTTGGGAGTCCAAATCAATGTCATCATCCTGAATGAGAATGAAATCTCTCTCTTGACCTTCTGAAGGCCCCTCATCATGCAATGGCTGCTTAGCCTTGTCCTATACCTACTTTTCTGTTGAAGGAAATGAGACCCCTTCCACCCCGGGTGGAGATAGTACTTGTTTTGTTGTTGCAAACAATCTCCTTGTGCCGTTTTGGTAAGTGACAAACACTAGCACACTGGTGGTTTGAGTCTCATGCACCTCTTGCTGATGTGAAGGCTCTCCTGCCTCATGAAAAACTAGTGGGGGTACTTGAGAGCTTGTGAATACCTCATGTGAAATGAAATCCTTCCATGAAACATTCAGTAAACTAAGTTGATGCAAAACCATAATCTTGATCAATGCAAAGTGATAGATGTTGTTGTACTACTGATGAGGAGGTTTCCTTTGCACCAATGTGGTCATTTTCTCAATATTCTAGCATATGAAATTGGGGATGTTCATCATCCTCACCCTAGTAAAATGCATCAATAATATGACATGATAGGTGTATAGGCGAGAAAATCTACTTTCACAGCCGAAATATTTGATTATGAATTTCATAAGGGGAGAATATGTGTCCTATAGGTACCTGAAAGGGAAGACCCTACTAATGTGCCTCTGAAAACCAGTCTTGATATAAGGCTCATAATGATCTCTATCCACCAGCTATCCCTTGTTCCACTGCTCACCCACATTCAAAATACCTGTTGCTTCAACTATAGTCTCAGGTGTCAAATTGAATGTCACGCCTACCAAATTGACTTGGCCATTGTGAAGATGGAGCACAAAAAGTCTAGCAAACTCATGGTGGTATTTGACTCTTTCCACTATCTCACAAAATTGGTAGCAAGATTGATGTTTGAAGCATGCTACAGCAAGAGGGAAATACAAAAACTCAGTAAGTGTAGTGGGCTCCTCTCAGATATGTTTTCCTCGATTGTGAGGTCTCCTTGGTGCATGAATTTCTTGTGAAGAATCACTTACTATTTTCTCATTTCTGTCATAAGATGAATCTGAATCCATGTTTTCCATTATTTGATGTTTCATAGATGAGTATGAAGAGATTTTATAGGAACAATAGGTATTTGCTGCTAAATGATAGGGATTTGATGATGGGGACAGTGAATGAGGGGTTGGGATGCTGCTTGTAGGGTTTTTGGGAATGGCAGGGTTTGGGGAATAAGGATTAGGGTTTAGAGATGGCTAACTAGGGTTTGGGAGTAGTGGAATTAGGTATAAGGGTTTGTAATTTTAGGGATTAGGGGAATGGGTGAGTGTGAATGAAAGAGG
This sequence comes from Pinus tabuliformis, assembly GCA_031772625.1. Lineage (NCBI taxonomy): Eukaryota > Viridiplantae > Streptophyta > Pinopsida > Pinales > Pinaceae > Pinus > Pinus tabuliformis. The sequence goes on along the minus strand of CM062818.1, from coordinate 1,259,767,770 downwards.
AGAGGGAAAGTGATATGAGTGAAGTGTAGTGAGAGAAAAATGAAAATGGGGGATAAGACAACAAAAACTGCAATTTTGCAAACCCTAGGAAGCTTTTTTAATTGATTATGCAAGGAACTAGCATTTTGTTTTTTACCTATTGAAACACCATAAGAAATTACCAAAACCCTTGCAATGGCACTTGGGATTGTTAACTTACTTTTGGAATGAGGAATTTGCAAGTTTGGAGTTTGGAGGAAGCGATTTGTATGAGTTTCAGGCTTTGGAGACAGGTGTGTCGCGCCTCGACCCAGGTGTGCCACGCCAAGAACCTTCATAGATTTTTGCTGCAGTTTTGCTCCTTTGGCTCAAAAATGACTTGGCTCTTGTTCTCTTTCACTCTTTGGAAACAAATGAGCTTCTTCAACATGAAAAAGTCTTTATATAGAAAGGATTTTAATTTTTCACTTGTAAAAACCCACTTTGTAATGTTTGTCTTTCACTTGTCTTTTAAAACTCTGATTTTGCAGATTGACTTTCTTTTTTCCTTTGTTGGACTAAATGCTCTGAATTTTTGACTCTTTTGCAGGCACTGGAGTGCAGGAGCTTGGCAAGGTGACCAGGGCTACATCTCGAAATTATTACATATAGGAAAAATGAAATTACATGAAATATTGTACATAAAACATGAAAAACTCTATTTTTCCTCAAAATAGGGTTTTGAGGAAAAATCAATCACTGAGCATGTGATTACTGAAATTTTTGTTGCTGAGACTTTATTTGACCTCCTTATGTGCCTGCTGACCATTACTGAGCTTTTAAAAGACTTTATTGACAAAACCCTAGACCTAATGAGACTTAAAACCCTAAAAATGACTTTTGGAGATGTAAAGACAAAAAATGAATATGAATGACCTAAATGTATGAAAATGGGCCAGCAGGTAAAGATCACGAGGGAAAATTTATAATATGCCACTACCATCAAATGATCCATGAACCTAGTGGAATGCAGATAATCAGATGAGACACCTAACATGCAATTCAAAAAGATTATTTTGATCACTGATGGAGGGATGAAGATACCGATACTAACATAGCCAATTAAGTAGCTCAATACTCGAAGGGGTCTATTTGGATTATCTACCACACATATTCCCAACTTGGCCCTTGATAAGTCTTATGCTGGTAGATATCACACAATTGATGACACAAGTGGAGGATCACAACCCCAAAGGTTTCCATGGGTTCATACATTGGGTATCATGAATGCAATTATAAATGGAGTGGGATGATAGATCTCCCTTGCTGCAAAGGAAAAGACATGGTTCTTGGTAGCTCCATGTGAAGGGTTGTGAATTTTTTCATTTTGATGATTCACTCACATTCATTCTTTCTTATGAAGATCAAGGAAGTCTCTTACCTCTCAAAGTTACCTTGTTTGGAAATGTTTTTGTTAATCTAGTTTGGTTTCCCTTTCACCCCCCTAAAGCCATGGTGCATCAAGTTCCATCAAATGAGAGGAAGCTCCATCTATGTCTCCAATTCGATCTCAATGGTATGCACAACTCCATTCGACACCTACAAGCATGTCTTGAGAAGTTGGTGGCCCAACACACAACAAGAATGTATATGTTGATCCAACAATGACTATAATTGGAAGAGGTGAAGCTGTAAAGCTCTATAGTCTGTTAAAATTCCATGAACCCTATGTCCGGTCTATTCTTTAGCTAGAAAACATAAACAAATTGAAAGTACCTAGCTTCAAACTTTTTAACAATGGAATATACAAACAATTAGATCAATAGATAGTACGTAATAATTTGTGCCCAAACTTGTTTCTTATTAGTCCATTAATAAGAAAATAACAAGGCTCCCATACCAGGCATAATGGCCATTTACATCCCTATAAAAATTAAAATTACAAGTGTAATGCTTTTGACCAAATCCTAGGGTTGAGGCTTTATCCTCTGAGCTCTCCTAGCCCAATACTTATACACCTGTAGAACTTAAATCACATAGTTGTAGAACTACTAGGTCTTAACCAACCAATCTTAGATTATCAAAACAACAATTTACTCACATGGTGTTACAGATCCATTTGGGCACATCAAATCCCAAGATCTAGATCAGTGTTTTAGGGCTCATCAAACCCTAATTTTAGTTGTTTCATGCCCTAAACAAGTCACCCCTTTGAATGCCTCCTTCCTAGATAGTTTCATGAATTGAAGACATCCAGAAATAGCCTCTAAATGGACCAGGGCAGGTAAGCCCTTATGAAGGTGCGCCGCAGAGCAGTTAAGTCCACTTCCAGGGTGCTCTACAGAGCACTTAGGCTTCCTTTTCACCTACACTAGGCAAGAATGAGTGAAATTCACATAGGGTTTGGGGAATATTCTTATCTTTTGGAGTCATCTAGAAGTTTCCCTCACTTATCAACTCCTATGAGCTCAAAAATGGATGAGGAATGAGTTAAGGTGCATCCTGTCCTCCCATCCCTTCCTCCATGGAACAAATTCTAAGTATGGAAGGCCATTTAGTGCCACCATTAATGACAAAACCTCCTTCATATTCCTATAAATTTACCACTCATCTAAGTGATCAAGGGATGGATTATGTTGAATTGTAAGGAGATATTGTTGCTGTGAGATTTGGCTTTGAAGCAAGTATTGTGATGCTACAAGTTTGTCATGCTTTTGAAGTGATGTCGATGGGATCCAAGCTAGAGGAATGACTTTGAATCAAACACCAATGGTTTTAATTCCTTCTTCTATATAATAAAGTGTTTGAACCTTTTTCCCATATGTTTGTATTGTTTCATAATGCTTATGTTTGTGAATTGTATCTGATTCCTTTCACTTATACTCAATAGATCATATGCTTTGATTGGTTTTTATCTTTTGTTGTGTTTACATGGTACTTCTCAAGAAGATTAAGTATGGGAAGGAGTGACGGAATCAATACAAGGGAGATGAAAGTAAAGCGGAACTACATGTAGGCCTTCTATCTTCTCATCTTATCTATTGCTTATAGGAAAAGTCTAAAACACTTTAAACTATTTTTCTAGATACAACTACTTATCTAGGGAATTAGTATTTATCCATAGATGCTAAATTCTCCAAAACACATTCACCTAGTGGTAAAGTTAAGTCTCCCTGTGGGTTATGTGAAGGGAATCACCCCATTCACCTTTGTCCCTATCTAGATGAAGCCAGAAAGGTGTTGGATAATTGTCTTGCTTCAGCGCAGCGACTTCCATCTGGTTACAGGAGACTCTCCCTTTCATCATGCAGGGGGCATGTAAACCAATCTAAAGCATATTTCTTCGTTTCAAGCTTCTGTAAAAATGAAACTGAATCCAAGCATAGTTTTTTGTTTGAAGATTGTGTAAACATGAAACTGAATCCAAGCATAGTTCCTTATGGTTCAAGCTTGTCTAAAAATGAGCCCACTTCCATTTTAACCCTCATGATTTCCTTTCTGTCAGCCTCTTTCTTCAGATGAGCCTTGGATATTTTCATCCCATCGCTACCATCCCTTTGGCCAATCATATGCTTTCAATTGGTTGCTTTACCCTTTTTGAGGAACAGTTGCAATGAGTGGTCTTATTAGCTAGCCTCTTCACATAAGTCAACATGTTTTGAGAAGTTCCCACATCACTGGAACCAGTTGCTACCCTAGACACCACTTTTTCCTTGAATTGGAGTCCTCTTTAAGCTCTTTTCAGACACTCTAAACATGAAAAGATTTTCAAGCGCTTGTCCTTTCTAGCTCGTTAACGGATTGGAAATGACATCTCTATTGTATTATTTTACGCTTTTTTAGGCTTGAGAGATTAATTTACAAAAAATAACTTGTGGAGTTTTCTTTTTTTCCCTTTTCAAACTCTCTAAACATGAAAAGGACCGAGTTATCTTTGTCGTTGAACTCGTTAAAAAATCAAACAACGACAAACTTTTCCATCTAGACAAGACGGATTTCACCTTCACTAGACTCATTAAAACATCAAATAGCGATGGATTCACTCGAAGGGTGAAATTATACAACAAGCATATGTTATCCTCCTTAATATTGATAAAAATAAAGAGGTACTGGTCAGCAATGACTGGGGAAAATGGGAAATGGGGCAAACCACTTTATGGTAGCAGGTCGCTTTTGAACATGACACTTTCACTCCATCACTGTGACTATTTGAGTTGGGTTATTAGCTTAATGGTTATCACACCGTTGGTCTATCATACCATCCATCACTTTGTTTTGGGCCAATGCTACCAATTCACTTTAGTGTCACTGACATGTTCAAGAGAAGTCATTCAATCAAAATTCATCTTTTGAAATACCACAAACCTTCATTTTCATGACCGTCATTCTTGAACCTTGTGTCGTCAATAAAATTCCATCTCTAAAATAACTACACTCATTTCGTGTCATTGTTGTGGGATACATCAAGGCCCTCCTGTGACAAGTCACTTCTTGTCGACATCAACACATTATCCAAGAAGTTGACTTAGAAACACCCATTCAGTACCTTGAAGCTTGCATACATCAATTGCAGGTTTCTCGCTTCCGACATTAGTCATACATCAATGGCCTTCAAATGAAAGACTTTGTATGGTGTTCAACACCAAATCATCCATTCACAGCATGCAAAATGTATTGCAGTACCTTGAGGATCATTATTATTTTCAGTGATTTCTCTCACACCTGTTAACAACTTACATGATTGGCTGGTAATCAAATGGAGTCTTCCCATGTTTGACTTCAGATCACATATTCACATGGTTAGACTCATACTTGAGTGAATGGTTGAAAAAGATTAAAGAACCCGGATCTAGTTTTATCCATCTGGGCTGCAATTTCAGGAGTACTGGATCATATGTACAATGGATTTTCATTGATAGTCATTCTGATCATGGGTCTATATCTATGGATGACTATTTATGTACATGTAATGAAAGTTTATAAGCTGAGCATGGGTATGTCTTCCCTTATAAATTCATGTAAAATGAAATATCATGATATATGTATTGTAATTGATGTAGGTCACCTTCCACTTTGATACCTCCTCATCACATCGTAAAGCATCTCATTCAACATTGGAATTTTTCTGGCTTCATGCTTTAGGGGGCAGTTGTTACATATCCATTTGGGCACATCAAATCACAACATCCAGATCAGTGTTTTAGGGCTCATCAAACCCTAATTTCAATTGTTTCATGCCCTAAACAAGTCACCCCTTTGAATGCCTCCTTCCTAGATAGTTTCATGACTTGAAGACATCTAGAAATAGTCTCTAAAGGGACCAGCGCAGGTAAGCCCTTATGAAGGTTCACTGCAAAGCAGTTAAGTCCACTTCCAGGATGCTCTGCAGAGCACTTAGGCTTCCTTTCACCTACACTGGGTGAGAATGAGAGAAATTCACATAGGGTTTGGGGAATATTCTTATCTTTTGGAGTCATCTAGAAGTTTCCCTCACTTATCAATTCCTATGACCTCGAAAATGGATGAGGAATGAGTTAAGGTGCATCCTATCCTCTCATACCTTCCACCATGGAACTAATTCTAAGTATGGAGGGCCATTCAATGCCACCATTAACAACAAAACCTCCTTCTTCTTCCTATAAATTGACCACTCATCTAAGTGGTCAGGGGCTGGATTATGTTGAATTATAAGAAGATAATGCTGCTATGAGATTTGGGCTTTGAAGCAAGTATTGTGACGCTACAATTTTGTCATGCTTTTGATGTGATGTGGATTGGATCTAAGCTGGAGGAATGGCTTCTAATTAGACACCAATGATTGTAATTCCTTCTTCTATCTAATAAAGTGTTTGAGCCTTTTTCCCATATGTTTGTATTGTTTTATAACGCTTATGTGCGTGAATTGTATCTGATTCCTTTCACTTATATTCAATAGATTGTATGCTTTGATCAATTTTTGTCTTCTATTGTGTTTACAGGGTACTTCTCAAGTGGATTAAGTATGGGAAGGAGCAATAGAATTGATACAAGGGAGACGAGAGGAAAGCAGAACTACAAGTAGGCCCTCTATCCTCTCATCTTATCTATTTCTTATAGGAAAAGTCTAAAAAACTTTAAAATATTGTTCTAGATACAACTACTTTTCTAGGGAATTAGTATTTATCCGTAGATGCTAAATTCTCCAAAAAACAAATTGGCATGGCTGATCATTGCTGATTGATCAATGAATGTCATGTCTCAGAGAACAAATTTCTATCTCCTTGGATAGCCCTACTTTGATTTGATTGATTAATGTTTCTTAAATGTTTTCTTTGTCATTATTATTCTATAGTCAAAGTTAGAATATAAGTGATTAATCTCTGTTCGAAAGAAAGTGTTGTAAAGTCTTCTTTTCCTTCGAAACAAAACTATCGTAAAAGTCTTCATTCTTATTAAAGATTGATTGATTATATGTGAAGATTTCCTTTTTTTTCATCATAACATTAAGGGATTCAGAAAGAAAAACTTGCATCGTTCATATTGTAGTTTGTGAATGCTGGAAAGGAATAGCTAGGGAAATTGCATTATATGTGCTCTTTGCTCTTTGCTAAAGATATGATTGTTCTATCCCTACTAGCTAAGGTTTTCATCGTTAAATTCAATTGAAAGAATTCTTATCATGATAGTTGCATTCCTAGGAATTTCAGAATACATCATGTGGTGAACTTGTAAAGCAAATTCCTAAGCAAGATCAACTAAAAATTAACATCAATTTACCTAATGGAGCATTGTCATTAACGAGAACATTTAGTGGTTCTAGGCTAGAGATGTGTTACAACTTCATAAAACAAATTCGCTGTCACTAAATTGCCTACAATACATCCCGAGTGTGATACCTCATTCCATGTATGTGAGTATGTTGTAGCTCATCAACGTACCTTCGGGTATATAGGGCGGTGTTACAGTACGTAAATTATATGGGAATGCTCTCACTATGCAGTTTTGCATTAGACAATGCTTATAATGATTGGGCCTCCATGTACATTTGGGTATATATTGGAGGAAAACACTAGGTTTCTATCCATTCTTAGGTAACCGAGTTGACCGCCTTGTACATTGCAATACACTGAACACAACATTCAGGGAGATTGGCTACCCGTACTTCTTTGTTCGCCAGGAGGTATTCTGCAATTCACAGTTTCTTGGTAAACCTTTTGCCTAGATTATCCCTCTTTTGTTTTGTTATGTTACTTTGATTAAAATAAAATTAATTGACCGTGGATAACATCCTCCATGATCACTCCTTAGTTGATATTAGGTTGAAACATATGGCGACAAATTCAGAGTCAACCGATCAAGGAATTCCTTTTGATGGGAATCCTAGTCCTTTTCCTCCTTTTGGAAAAATTAATGCTCCATATATGCCTACATTGTCCCTTTCAGGATTCACCATTGGCTTTCCAGTATGGTTGTTTTCAACCTCCTTGGTTACAAATGTCGTGATTTCTCTACACTTGAATATTCCTCCAACTAGACAAAATCAACCTCCAGTTGATCCTAAAGTTGACCCTTTTCCTTCTCCCTCTGTTGTTTCTTCCTCCCCTTCTTCCTCTTCGCCTCGTGAAAGTATTGGTACTAGTAAGCAGGTGGCTAAGAAGAAGAAGAAGAAGCAAATTCATCAGAGGTTCAAGCAAGCAACCATGGCTTTGAATGCAATATCCACTGAGAAACCATCTGTCAAGCCTCACAAAGTTAGATATCCATGAAAACTTTGTGCACGAGACCATCTTCTTTGAAATTGTCCTGATATTACTCAGATCTTAGAAGAATGGTCTTCTCGTTCACATCGTCCTATGTCATCAAATTATGGAGATCATGTTGGTGACACACCATCAGCTAGTGGTAGTAAAGTTCATGGAAAGAAGGGAAAATTCAAGTTTCCTTATAGGTTATGTGAAGTGAATCACCCCATTAACCTTTGTCCCTATCTAGATGAAGCCAAAAAGGTGTTAGATAACTGTCCTACTTCATCGCAGCGACTTCCATCTGGTTATAGGAAACTCTCCCTCAATCCTTCACTATTTGATAAAGTGACTGACCCAAATCAACCATCGGTCAAACGCACTCTCTCTAAAATTGAATCTTATGAGTCTATACCCGATCCAAATCAATAGTTCGAGGTAACAGTTGACACGATTTCACCTTTAGTTAATCGTACCTTTCCCGAAGAGAGTGAATATGATACCACTCAAGTTCTTTTTGTTTCTTCAGATTCTAATGAGCTTGGGGGCATTCCTCTTGTTCCATCAAGATAGGAGGAAAATCCTCCCGCTCTCGTAACTCAAGAGGTTAATTCTCCCATTCCTATGGGACCCCCTCCAAGTAGTCTAGTCACTTCCTTTGATTGGAATTGACTGCCAAGATTTCATCTTCCTTCTTATGTGCCTTTCCAGATCATAGTACAGGTTTGTAATATGATTGTATTGGGCACTATTATAGATGAAGGTGCATAAGTGAGTATCCTTTCCTCAATTGCTTGGCAAGCGCTCGGTTCGCTGCCACTTGTGCCTGTTACCTAGAATCTGTTGGCTTTTAATAGAGGAACCAAACAACCATTAGGCATCCTTCCTCAGTTGCCTATTACTTTGGGAGGAAAAATCTTTTATCTGAATGTGATGGTAGTCCCAGGCCCTTTAGATTACAATTTAATTCTAGGGCGTGACTATGTTTATGACATGGGAGTTATTGTTTCAACACTCTTTCGAGTGATTTGTTTCCCATATGAAGGCAAAATTGTCATCGTTGACCAGATTTCAGTTCCCGGTCCAAATATTGCTTTGATTCAATCATATTCCCTAAATGGTCTATCATCCCCGCCATGGGTAATTATGTGGTAACTTGTTCCATGCCTACATCAACTAACGATCAATTCCATGATGTTGTACATTATGTACTGTGGGCATTGGAACCAAATCTCTCCTTCCAAAGAATTGTTCTCCCATCAGATGAGAACCCCTTGGAAGTCATGACCTCCTATCATGGGTCATGAAAAATAAGGAATATGAGGATAGTTCCTGGTCTTGTGTCAACCTCATTAAAAAATGAAACAAGGAATATGAGGATAGTTCCTTTTCTTGTGTCAACCTTGTTAAAAAATGAAACCAAGGATGTGAGGATAGTTCCTTGTCTTGTGTCAACCTCGTTAAAAAATGAAACCAAGGATATGAGGATAGTTTCTTGTCTTGTGTCAACCTCGTTAAAAAATGAAACAAGGAATATGAGGATAGTTCCTTGTCCTGTGTCAACCTCGTTAAAAAATGAAACAAGGAAAATGAGGATAGTTCTTTTACTGTGTCAACCTTGTTAAAAAATGAAACAGCTCAATGACGAGAGTTCCTTGTCTTGTGTCAATGTCGTTAAAAAATGAAAACAAGGATATGAAGAGAGTTCCTTGTCTTGTGTCAACCTCGTTAAAAAATGAAACGAGGAAAATGAGGATAGTTCCTTATCTTGTGTAAACCTCATTAAAAAATGAAACAAGGAATATGAGAATAGTTATTTTACTGTGTCATCCTCGTTAAAAAAAGAAACAGGTCCATGAGGAAAATTCCTTGTCTTATGTCAACCTCATTAAAAAATGAAACAAGGAATATGAGGATAGTTCTTTTACTTTTTCAACGTCATTAAAAAATGAAATAGGTCCATGAGGATAGTTCCTTGTCTTATGTCAACCACATTAAAAAATGAAACAAGGAATATGAGGATAGTTCCTAGTCTTCTGTCAACCTCGTTAAAAAGTGAAACAAGGCATCTGAGCAGAGTTCCTTGTCTTGTGTCAAAATCATTAAAAAATGAAACAAGGTCCCTTGTAGAAAAGTTCCGAGTCGAGTCTTTGATTACATCTCGTAAAACCCCAGTTGAGACTTTCACTTGATCTCGTAAAAGAACCTTCATTCCATCCACTTGATAGCCATGAGTAGTCTACTTAGGTGAATGTAATGAAGCTTGGGGGAATGCACCTAGTGGTAAAGTTAAGTTTCCTTGTGGGTTATGTGAAGGGAATCACCCCATTCACCTTTGTCCCTATCTGGACGAAGCCAAAAAGGTGTTGGATAACCATCATGCTTCACCACAGTGACTTCCATCTAGTTACAGGAGACTCTCCCTTTCATCATGCGGGGGGCATGTAAACCAATCTCAAGCATAGTTCTTTGTTTCAAGCTTGTGTAAAAATGAAACTGAATCCAAGCATAGTTTCTCATTTCAAGCTTCTGTAAACATGAAACTAAATCCAAGCATAGTTCCCTATGGTTCAAGCATGTGTAAAAATGAACCCATTTCCATTTTAAACCTCGTGATTGCCATTCTATCAGCCTCTTTCATTAGATGAGCCTTGGTTGTTTTCATCCCATCACCACTATCCCTTTGGCCGAGCATATGCTTTCACTTGGTTGTTTTATCGTTTTGAGGAACAATTGCAATGAGTGGTCTTATTAGCTAGCCTCTTCACATAAGTCAACATATTTTAAGAAGTTCCCACATCCCTGAAACCAGTGGCTACCCTAGACACCACTCATTCCTCAAAGTGGAGTCCTTTTTAAGCTCTTTTCAGACTCTCTAAACATGAAAAGATTGCTGAGCACTTTTCCTTTCCAGCTCGTTAACGGATTGGAAATGACGTCTCTATTGTATTAATTTATGCTTTTTCGGGCTTCAGAGATTAAATTATGAAAAGGGACTTGTGGAGTTTTCTTTTTGTCCCTTTTCAAAATCTATAAACATGAAAAGCACCAAGTTATCTTTGTCGTTAAACTCGTTAAAACATCAAATAGTGACAAACTTATCCATCTAGACAAGACCGAGTTTCACCTGTGCTAGACTCGTTAAAACATCAAATACAGATGGATTCGCCCAAAGGGTGAAATTATACAACAAGCATATGTTATCCTCCTCAAGCTTGATAAAAATAAAGAGGTACTGATCAGCAATGACTGGGGAAAATGGGAAAAGCGGAAAACCATTTTATGGTAGTAGGTTTCTCTTGAACATGACACTTTCACTCCATCACCATGACTATTTGGGTTGGGTTATTAGCTTAATGGTTATCACACTATTTCTCTATCATACCATCCATCACTTTGTTTTGCGTCAATGCTACCAATTCACTTTAGTGTCACCGACATGTTCAAAGAAATCATTTAGTCAAAATTCATCTTTTGCAATACCATAAACCTTCATTTTCATGACTGTCATTCCTAAACCTTGTGTCGTCAATCAAATTCCATCTCTAAAATCACTACACTCATTTCGTGTCGTTGGTGTGGGATACATCAAGGCCCTCCTCTGACAAGTCACTTCTTGTCGACATCAAATCATCCATTCACAGCATGCAAAATGTACTGCAGTAACTTGAGGATCATTATCATTATCAATGATTTCTCTCACATATGTTAACAGCTTACATCATTGGTTGGTAATCAGATGGTGTCTTCCCATGTTCGACTTTAGATCACATATTCACATGGTTAGACTCATACTTGAGCGAATGGTTGAACGAGATTGAAGACCCCTGATCTAGTTTGATCCATCTGGGCTGTGATTTCAGGAGTACTAGATCATATGTACAATGGATTTACATTGATAGTCATTCTGATCATGGGTCTATATCTATAGATGATTATTTACGTACATGTAATGAAAGTTTATAAGTTGAGCATGGGTATGTCTTCCCTTATAAATTCATGTAAAATCAAATATCATGATATATGTATTGTAATTGATGTAGGTCACCTTCCACTTTGATACGTCCTCATCACATTGTAAAGCATTTCATTCGACATTGGCATTTTTCTAACTTCATGCTTTAGGGCACAGCTATTACAGATCCATTCGGACACATCAAATCCCAACATCCAGATCAGTGTTTTCGGGCTCATCAAACACTAATTTTAGTTGTTTCATGCCTTAAACAACTCACGCCTTTGAATGCCTCCTTCCCAGACAGTTTCATGACTTGAAGACATCTAGAAGTAGTCTCTAAAGGGACCAGTGTAGGTAAGCCCTTATGAAGGTGCGCTACAAAGCAGTTAAATCCACTGCCAGGGTGCTCTGCAAAGCACTTAGGCTTCCTTTCACCTATGCTGGGTGAGAATGGGAAAAATTCACATAGGGTTTAAGGAGTATTCTTATCTTTTGGATTCATCTAGAAGTTTTTCTCAATTATTAACTCCTATGAGCTCGAAAATGAATAAGGAATGAGTTAAGGTGCATCCTATCCTCTCATCCCTTCCTCCATGGAACAAATTCTAAGTATGGAAGGTCATTCAATGCCACCATTAATGACAAAACCTCCTTCGTCTTCCTATAAATAGGCCAATCATCTAAGTGATCAGGGGCTGGATTATGTTGAATTGTAAGGAGATAATGTCGCTATGAGATTTGGGCTTTGAAGCAAGTATTCTGATGCTCCAAGTTTTTCATGCTTTTGACATGATGTGGATGGGATCCAAGCTAGAGGAATGGCTTTCAATCAGACACCAATGGTTGTAATTCCTTCTTCTATCTAATAAAGTGTTTGAACCTTTTTCCCATATGTTTGTATTGTTTTATAATGCTTATGTGTGTGAATTGTATCTGATTCCTTTCACTTATATTCAATAGATTGTATACTTTGATTAGTTTTTGCCTTCTGTTGTGTTTACAGGGTACTTCTCAAGCGGATTAAGTATGGGGAGGAGAGACAAAATTGATACAAGGGAGACAAGAGGAGAGAGGAACTACAGGTAGGCCCGCTATCTTCTCATCTTATCTATTTCTTGTAGGAAAAGTCTAAAAAACTTTAAACTGTTGTTATAGATACAACCACTTATCTATGGAATTAGTATTTATCCATAGATGCTAAATTCTCCAAAACACATGGGCATATTCATTTAGCCCAAGATCCTTCTCATCTACCTTGTTGTCCCTTGCAGATATCTCTTTGACCTTGTTTACCAGTCATTTGGTCTATTGTTCAACCATATATATTCTCCTAGGTTTACGCTTAGCCAGTTTTTCCCTTGGCTAGCTACTATAGGTTCTCAGCCTCCCTGTGTCTTCTTTTTTTCAGCCTCAGCCTACCCTATGGCCTTCTTTAATATACTTATTGCCTCCTATCTAGTTGGGGATAACCTATTTAAGAATGTAATCTATTCCTTTGTTTTTTTCCTACTTTATCTTCCAAAACCAGCACTAATCCATAGAAACCCAACCTCCTTGCTAGACTATGGCTCCTTTTGCTTCCCTTTCTTACCATGCAAGAAGATGATCCTTTATGCTCCTTATCCCTTCTACTTATATCTTTCCAAGTAGTCTGAAATCCTAAGGGTCATGTCTCTTAGCCTTGCTGGCGGACTTGAGCCAACCTAATACCTTAAGCCAAAACTATAGTTAAATCAAATTATTAAATGTCTTTCCTTAGGTTCCATGCACACACACTTTCGGTCCAAACTCGAATATTTGGTTGCAAAGCCCACACATCATCTTTGCATGTGTTTCTCTCTCACAAGGCTATCACCAAGGGCATGTGAGAGTATCTCCTAATGCTGCTCAATATCAACATAGTCCCCTACTCTCCATCCTCATATGTCCATTATGTAGCACTAAAGTTGTTGTGAATAGGCATAGTCCTTCCTAACTTTAATATCATGGCTTAATAAAAAATTCAGAAGGCTCCCCATAAGGTCAATGATATTATTATCCAATATTGAATAATTTTTTTTATAGTGCGTAAATTTTTGGGAGTCTTCTATAAAACTTACACTATCAAAAGCTATGAGGATCTATAGCCTCTACTTCTTTTTGTTGTAGAAGGATTTGGTTTTGGTCTACATTAATGTAGATCATAGCTATACATACATTTTTTTTTTCATATGTAACTTTGTTGTAAGCATTGGCCAAAAATTTTGATTAATAAAATTTCCCAGTTTTGGTTTCTAAAAAATAGATATAAATAGTAAATATGCTTACTGTGATAGATGTCTCCAATTAAAAAGCTTGGCTTGATAGTCGTAGACATAACAAAAACTAAAACATGAAAACCCATTGAACTAGATAGCTAGGAAAGATAAAAAATAGGGTTGCTAACTACATCATATATAGTAAAGACATTAAGGCAAGATGGAAAGTGTAGGGAACTGAGGGTTTTCTAGGAGAGGTAGCTATTTGGTGCGAAGAATAGTTGTCTCTATACATTACATATGCTTATGTCCATAAGATGATAGAGCTAGTGTGGCTCCTCCATCTGGAGGAGAAGCCTGAATTTTCTTTCATTCCACTCGAACAAAACCTTTCCCAAGGGATTATTTATGTGTCAATAGAGGTCGAGAGTGTGAATGTATTGATTTTGTTGACCTCAAGAATTACCCAGATGAAAGACCCAATTTGAGATTGAAGTCATGATGTCCAAATCAGAAATATTTTCCTTCTCTTCAGTAACCTATTCAATGTCTTTAATTCTGTATTGAATTCTAGGGGGAGTGTGCTAGTGATATCTATTTTCAAAGGCATGGGCTCTAGAATGAGCCTAGTGATGAGCCTTGGCATTGCAACAAGAATTCTGCAACTCCCAAGGCTACCAAATTTAATTATCAACCTGGGGTTCATACAAAATTAAGAGGTATAGATACTATATGTGAAGCATACAATGTGTCCTTCCTTTGATGTCATGATGTACTGGAGTGAATGTAAAGAAATAAAATCATAAACTAATTTCATAAATGGAAATTTTACTTTGGAAAAGAAATTAATCCTAAGAAAAAACAACAAATTGTAATTGAAATCCTAAGAGCATGAATTCAATTAAACAAGCCTAACTACTTTGTAAAAAGGCATGTCCTAATTGGTGTTTATTCCTCCTCAACCATTGATTTAGATCCTAGGGGTCATGATTCAATCCTATTGAGAAATGGAAACAAGAGAGTCTAGTTTAATTTGTCCTTGAATTAAACTAGAAATTAAATTTGAATTCTATTCTCATAGCAACTCAAAATAGTTAAATTAAGTTTATTAAGCTTACTTAAATTAGGAAATTTGAGTTGGAAGTCTTTCTATCTTGATGTGTATGTTCTCCCTACTTTATAGGAGTCCAGTGTGAGTTATTTATGCATTTTAAAATAGAAGACTCAATTTCATGAGTTAGTTCAATTAAATTAGTTCTCAAACTAATTGAGAGAACTATGTTGGGTCCCTATAATACTAGTGATTACCCCATTACTATTGTAGTTATACCCCTTATTTATATTGTCGTGCCCCCATTGCCCCCATATTGTTATTAATGTGCCCATAGAATCCCTCTATTGTTATTTTTGTGGCTTTATATTATTATTGTTAGGTCGGCTGGATTATATTGTGACTCCTTAGACTCCTATATATAGAAAGGAGGTTTTGTCATTTGAATCATCGAAGAATTGTTCATTTATGTAATGTAAAGGAGGTTTTCCCCTTGAAGAGGCTGAATTCTAAGGCATTGATCTATCTTTTCTATCTTTTCTTGAGCTGGTTTCATAACAGTTGGTATCAGAGCTCTGGATTCTAGGGTTTCGCTGCTCCAAACAGGTCATCGTGGAATTTTCGCTATAACTTTTCTTCTGTGACGTTTCAGAAGTCACAACAAAAACCCATTTGAGAAGAAATCGCACTGAACCTTGGGTCCGAATTTCAGAGCTTTTCGCGCGACATTTTTGGAGATATGAACTGAGGAAGTTGGACTTTTTGCAGACTCCTGAATTACACTCAAAACAGGTGACATGGGGAAAATTGTCATAACTTTCTTTTTGAGCATCAGATTGAAATTTCGTAAGAAGTTACAGAAAGAGGATGGACTGTAGTTTTCTTTTATATATTTTTTAGAGTCAAAGGTTGAAATAGTGACACGTGGCACTTCATACAAGTTCGCTCTACTGAACTAGTCTATAATCAGGTCACTGCGGGAGATTGTGCATAACTCTTTCTTGGAGAATCCAATTTGGATCAGACTAGTGGCATTGGAAATAGGACATAGAAGGCTACTACAGGTCAATATTTCAGAACTGGATGATTCTAAATTACAGAGATACATCAGATTCAATATCAGGCTTCTACAAAGAAAAAAAAGGTCTGTAGTTTTTTTTTTTTAAATTTTTGCATAAGCTTGGTTTGAAGGAATTCAAAGGGCATAGTAAAGCATTATTATCGGTAACTGATGCCCCGAGGAAAGAAAATGCAAACACCTAGTAAAGAACCTGAAAGCTCTAGCATGACTCATGAAGAAGAGGAAGAAATGCTACATGATATATCAAAATTACAAGAACAAGTGCAACAAATGTCACGCTCACAAAAGCTAACAGATGCTAAGATAAATGGCGTGGAATATAAGATAAAGGGCATGGAAGCTAAGATGGATGATCTGAAGGCATATTTGAGGACAAATTTGAAGACAAACATGGCAGATTTGAAGACAGAGTTGACAAATTTTCTACAAGAAATACTTACTAATGGTGAAAAGGTTGTAAAGGAAACTCATGATGTGAACAAAAGAAATGTTAATCATGATTCCATAGATTCTAATGTTGGATCGAAGACCCACCATATTCCAAAAATCGATATGAGGAAGTTTGATGGCAAGGATCCCGCCACATGGATATTACAGATGGAGCAGTTCTTCGATCTCAATAATGTGCAAAACACACAAAAGGTACGTATGGAAACTTTATATTTGGAACCAAATCAGTTTGTATGGTATCAATGGCTTTGCTCTCGTAAACAATTTATCACTTGGGCAATTTTTATGGAAGAATTGATAGCACATTATGAGGATACAAAAAGCAACACTTTTTTTAGCCAATTGATAAGTCTCAAACAAAAGGGTTCAATAATGGAGCACAAGGAGTTCCAAAAATTGAACATAAGGGTAAAAGATATTCCAGAGGAGCATAGGATTGATGTGTTCATAGGGTCTTTAAAGGATAATATCCAACATGATGTTCGCCTTTGGGAACCTGATTCATTAGAGAAGGCATTCAGGTTAGCAAGAAAAATGGAAAGCAAAATTATGGCAACCAGGAAGCATACCACTCACAACTATAAAGACGGAAGTGTTGTTGCCCCTAGTCTTCCACAACCTATAAGGTTGACACCACAAAAATTGGAAGAAAAAAGAGCAAAAGGGCTTTGTTACAGTTGTGATAGCAAATACACTAAAGGTCATAAGTGTGCTGAGAAGAAATTATTCTACATAGATTGTGAAGAGGAAGAAGAAAAGGAGCAAGAAAGGTCAAAAGAAGAGGATATACTCCAGGAACAAAGCCTAGATGAAGAACAAATAAATCCGACCATATCTTGTAATGCATTGGCAGGAATTACCACTCCTCAAACCATCAAGATAGAAGGACAAATCAAGAAGAAAAAGGTAATAGTGTTGATTGATTCAGGAAGCACCCACAATTTTATTCATTGTAGGGTAGCAAAAGAATTGAATTGCTTCCTATATCCAGCACCAGAGTGTCAAGTGATGATTGCAAATGGAGGAAAAATAAATTGCTCTGGAAAGTGCCATAATATCAAGCTATCCATGGGAGAATATGTATTGACTAGCCCAATGCTTTCCATTCCAATGGGAGGTGCTGATGTTGTACTAGGAGTCCAATGGCTACAATCCTTGGGTACAATAGCTTTTAATTTTCAAGAACTTTTCATCAAATTTTCTACGGAAGGAAAGGAAGTTGAATTAAGGGGTATTGCAGGGAAACCAGGAAAGATAATCAGCTCTAATGGTATGACAAAGCTTCTAAAAAAGGAGCAAAGAGGTGTAATTGCACAATTATGTTCGCTAGATGTTTCCACATTAGAATCATCTATTTCTCCAGATCTCCAAAAAGTCCTGGACAATCATTCCAAGGTATTTGAGACTCCCAAAGGTCTCCCACCTATGCGTGATCATGATCATGCTATTCATCTGATTCCAGGAAGTGTTCCTCCAAACATCAGGCCGTACAGATATCCCTATGTCCAAAAAAGTGAAATTGAACGTATGGTTGCAGAAATGCTAGAGGCTGGTATAATTCAACCGAGTCAAAGTTCTTTCTCTGCTCCAGTAGTATTGGTGCACAAGAAGGATGGATCATGGCGCATGTGTCCGGATTATAGGGAGCTCAACAAGCTCACTATTAAAGATAAGTTCCCCATTCCTGTCATTGATGAATTACTGGATGAATTGCATGGATCAATTTACTTCACCAAGTTGGATCTTCGTTCAGGATATCATCAAATCAGAATGAAGATTGAAGACATTCCGAAAACGGCATTTAGAACTCATGAGGGTCATTATGAATTTTTGGTCATGCCTTTTGGCCTTACCAATGCACCTTCAACATTTCAAGGTTTGATGAATTCCATTTTCAAACCATTCCTTAGAAAATTTGTGTTAGTATTTTTTGATGATATACTTATCTACAGCAAGTCTTGGAAGGATCATGTTGAACATGTTGACAGGGTGCTACAACTATTGGAGGAGAAAAAATTATATGCAAAAAGATCCAAATGTTTTTTTGGAGTCCAGGAGGTGGAATATTTGGGTCATATTGTATCTCATGAAGGAGTTAAGGTAGACCCTAGCAAAATTAAAGCCATTAAGGAATGGAAAATCCCCACATCCATAAAGCATTTGCGAGGATTTCTTGGGTTGACAGGGTATTATCGCAAGTTTGTTAAGAATTATGGGAGAATAGCAGCACCTCTAACAACATTATTGAAGAAAGATGCATTTTCATGGACTTTGGAAGCAACAAAGGCCTTTGAACATCTTAAAGAGGCAATGTGCCAAGCACCGGTCTTAGCTACACCGGACTTCACAAAAACCTTTATTGTGGAATGTGATGCTTCAGGAAATGGAATTGGTGTTGTTCTAATGCAAGATGAAAGACCCATTGCTTTTGAAAGTCGTCCAATCAAGGGAAAGTTTTTAAGAAAAGCTATTTATGAGAAGGAAATGTTGGCAATACTCCATGCACTTAAGAAATGGCGACCCTACCTAATGGGAAGACACTTCAAGGTAAAAACGGATCATGATAGCCTTAAATACTTTTTAGAACAAAGATTATCCTCTGAAGAGCAACAAAAGTGGGTCACAAAGATGTTGGGTTATGACTTTGAAATCATCTACAAAAAAGGGAAGCAAAATGTGGTGGCAGATGCACTCTCAAGAAAGGATGAGGATGTGGAAGCATTGTTGTGCGCTATTTCTATTATCCAACCAGATTGGATAAATGAAGCAAGGGAGGAATGGAAGAATGACGAAGAAGTGTGGGCACTTATTCGAAAGCTACAACAAGATTCCAGTACATCTGATACATTTAGCTGGAAAAATGATTCGTTATGGTACAAAGATCGCTTATACCTCTGTAAGAATTCCCAGCTAAAACAAAAGATTCTTATGGAATTGCACACTTCTCCCTTAGGAGGGCACTCAGGATTTTTAAAAACTTACCACAGGGTTAAGAAGGAATTTTTTTGGGATGGCCTTAAATCAGATATTCAAAAGTTTGTGGCAGAATGTTTGGTTTGCCAACAAAATAAAGTTGAAACAATTAAGACACCGGGTCTATTACAACCTTTATCCATTCCAAGCCAACGTTGGAGGAGGTTTCAATGGATTTTATCACAGGTTTACCCAAGTCTGAGGGAAAGAGTGTCATCATGGTGGTAGTTGACAGACTTACCAAGTATGCACACTTTTGTGCATTATCACATCCATTTAAAGCCAGTACAGTTTCTACTGCATTTATGGAAACAATTCAAAAGCTACATGGAAACCCAAAGATTATTGTAAGTGACAGAGATCCCATTTTCACTGGAAATTTTTGGACAGAATTATTTTCTTGTCTTGGTACTCAGTTAGCTCATAGCTCATCTTATCATCCTCAATCTGATGGGCAAACTGAGATAGTAAACAAATGTTTGGAAGGATATCTTCGTTGCTTTGTATCTGATAAACGACACAATGGGTCAAATGGTTGCCTCTGGCTGAATGGTGGTATAACACTTCCTTTCATACAGCAACAAAAATGACCCCATTTATGGCACTTTATGGGTATCAACCACCATCCATCACATCATATTTAAGAGAAAATTCTAAGGTTCAGGCAGTGGAACATCACATCGAACATCAACAACAAGTCCTCCAACTCTTAAAGGATAACCTCGTGTTGGCACAGAATAGAATGAAACAACAGGCAGATCAACATCGCAGTGAAAGAAGTTTTGATGTAGGTGATTGGGTATTCCTACGGCTACAACCATATAAGAAAATGTCCCTCAAGCAAGCTAAGAAGGATAATAAATTATCACCAAAGTATTATGGTCGTACAAGGTGTTGCAAAAGATTGGTACTATGGCATACAAATTGGAGCTTCCTGCAGCTTCTCGATTGCACCCAGTTTTCCATGTTTCATGCTTAAAGAAGGTTATAGGCAACAAGCTCCCAGTTCAAACAATATTTCCAGAACTTGACGAGGAAGGAAAAATTATATTGGAACCGGAAGCAGTTATAGAAACAAGAACTCAACAGCTACGAAATCGATCAATTTCAGAGTACCTTATCAAGTGGAAGAACTTATCCGCTAAAGATTCCACATGGGAGGATGAGAATTTTATGCAGAAATATCCAGAACTACTCATGCGTTGAGGACAACACCTTTTTGAAGGAGAGGGGCATGTTGGGTCCTTATAATACTAGTGATTACCCCATTACTATTGTGGTTATACCCCTTATTTATATTGTTGTGCCCCCATTGCCTCCATATTGTTATTAATGTGCCCATAGAATCCCTCTATTGTTATTTTTGTGGCTTTATATTATTATTGTTAGGTCAGCTGGATTATATTGTGACTCCTTAGACTCCTATATATAGAAAGGAGGTTTTGTCATTTGAATCATCGAAGAATTGTTCATTTATGTAATGTAAAGGAGGTTGCCCCCTCGAAGAGGCTGAATTCTAAGGCGTTGATCTATCTTTTCTATCTTTTCTTGAGCTGGTTTCATAACAAACTAATAGCGAGTTAATAGTCAATGGTGTCACTAATGAACTCCATCAGTCCTACTCTAGTTAACTGAATATTTACTCATCCAAAACTCATTCATGTTGATTCTGAGAAAGACCCAGTTGAGACTAGAGTGCAGGGATAGTAAACTATTTGTTTTAGATTTTTCTGAGTTTCACTAAGAGTGCATGCATTCAAGAACTGATCCTTAAGGGATTGCACAATTTTTAGAGGCTTTATTTCCCTTTAAATACAAGCTATCCACCATAGGAATTACACAATTGGAATAGAGACTTGGAGAGCTTGTGAAGAGGATAAGCTTTGGCCTTGAGCTTTCTTATGAGTTGGAGATTGAATTTGTTGAGTGCTAGGATTGTTCTAGAGAGAACAAACATTGTAATTTCATCTTGATTTTTAGGATTAATACAAAACAAATAGTGGGGTTTTGAGCTACCGCTTTCCCCATATATTTATTGTGTTATGTGCCTTTGGTTCTCTTCCTCTATTGATTATTGTTTGCTCGATGTTTATGGGCTTCCGCTGTAAATAGTAGAAGTAGATTCTTGTCTCCTTCTTTATCAATTTGCATTAGCCTGTGAATCTACAAGATTTTCTACAAATCCTAAGGGACCAAAACCAATCTTTTTGAGAAAATCTCGGCAAGTATATACATGTTGGAAGAGCACTAAAAGAAAATATAATTCACTGAATGACTAAGAAAATCAAATAAAAGTTGGATGGGAAAACTTTTTTCATTGACTAGGATGCCTTAGGTCTCCATTCCAAGTGGAATCACTCAAAAATGCCTCTATTAACCCATGCTAAAAAATAGCAGAAAATTACTAGTTTAAAATCTAGAAATTCGAGAACTAGTGAGCTAGTAAATCTATCAAATGCCTAACGTAATCAAGTGAAAATGCAATGGGGTATTTTTTTTTTATTAACTAGAAAATCTTTGTGATCTAATACAGGTGAAATCAACTCTACTAAATATTGTTATCATGCTCTACAAAAATAGCAAAACTTTATTGTTATTTGCCACAAGGGACTACCAGAAATCTAGATTTGGGAGTAAGCAAGCTAACCCAACTAGCTTAATGATTACTATGAACTTCCAAAGATGTTCGAAGGATGAAATGATGCTTTTGATCTTGAAAAATTACTTACTTCAATGATTTTACCCAATCCTACAACAAGAAATCATTAATAATAAATGCATAAATAGAAAAAAGACAAGAACAAGAGATGTTAGGAATAAAAAGTGAAAAGAAGAAAAGTAAATGATAGAAAAGGGCTATGAGGCTCATGGGATGGCCAAGGCCAAGGGAAATAATATTGCTATGAAGGATACCAATATTTATAAGTTGAACATGACACTAATCTTCATTATTTCCATCAATACAATTACATCCCTACAATAAATGACAATAGAGCTGCAAAAATATGAGTTCTCTCCACAAGAAGACTAATAAAATCAACCCTGGAGGAAAATTCTACTTGGTACTTATAAAAAATGATTAGGAATATTTCCCCTCCAAAATCCCTCAATTAGTGGATTTGTTTCCCAACACTAGGAATTTGCATTAAATGGCAGGGAACACATCCCTAGATTTTCTCAATCATCGGAGCTCCAGAATTTTTGCAGTAATTTCACAATATTGTTTTGATTTAATATGTAATATTGATCCTCCTGTAGTAGGGAGTAGGTCCCTAGATTATATCCTCCTCCAAATCTCCATAATCTACCCAATATTCTCATAATATTCCACAAAAATAAATAATATTGGGAACAAATATACAATTATCCATAAACCTTCCTGATGAACATATTAAAGTTAAAAATACATTATCTAATGCAAAAAGAGAGGTTTAATGTGTTGAAGGATGGTCAGATGGGCCTTAATTTATGTCTAATTTGGAGGCCCATCACCTGGGCATTGCTAAGAGTGCAAATATTGTCAACTTCCCTCTTAGAACATTTCCTCTAATGAGGTATGGAAAGTGACAGAAGGTGCTCACAATAAAAAAAAGAGGTGAAATAAGGCTATCTAGGTGAGGTGGTGAGGGAGATAACATAGTGGTAGAAAATGACAAAAGGCTAAGTGAAGCTTGAATAATTGAGGATGAACTGAGAATTGAGTCTAGCGACAGATAAGAGGAAAATGGTACCAAAAGGATAACTACACCTAAGCCAAGGATAACAAGATAAAGACTGAAAGAAAATAAAAATAGAAAAAAAATGGAGAAATCATATACCTAAGGTAGGGAAATGTAGTTATGAATAGTGAGTGGAGGCAACTAGGCATTGGCGAGCTCTGAAATTGACCCTTTTTAGAACCAGTCCACTTATTTTGACCAATTCCTCTCATTTTTCCTTATGAAATACTCAAATACTCTTAATCTTGTAATACCATGGGTTGTTAAATGTATAACAGATGTTTGATTAGATTTCTCGTTTACACTATAGTTTAGAACTAGAAATTAGTTATAAGGGTAGTCCAATGTTATAGTATCTATATATATATATATATATATATATATATATATATATATATATATGTTTAAATAAATCAGGGGTACTAATTCATGTTTTCCAAGGTTGTAGTTGGATTATTGACCAGATGCCTATTATTCAGGGATGGAAAACATATTTGAACCAACAAGGTGCTAAAAGAAAATAACAACCATGAGCTTCATTCCTAGAAGTTGGCATCCAAACTACAAGTTGGTATGAAGATGTTGGTATATTTTCTCAAACTGTTAAGCGTGAGCCAATCAATCAGATCAAGTGGCTTTCCTAACTTCTTCCAATCCAAAAATGATGCATTTTCCCTGAAGGAGTAAATTATTAACAATCAAGATACCTCAGCGCACGAAGGTTGTTGTGTCATCGAAGTCCTCATTTGTATTTCATATGTAACTATTTCCATATGTCTAGTCCGATTTGTATTCCATATGTAACTGTGTTAAACATTTTTGGTATCATTTTGGTAATTTGACGTTAATTTTTCAGATAACATGGCCTCTATGTTTAATCAATTTTCAAGGCAGAGATTTCTCTACTCTATCTATAAATATGTATGTCTAATGTATGATGGGGTAGTTGATGACACGATGTTATAATTTTGGTTGATAATATACCTTCTCACGGATACATTCTTTCTTCTGTTCATCTTGTTGTAAATTGAGGTTTGGTCACAAGCCAAACCCTAGGTTGGGCCCACTCGAGGTAAGGCCCTGAACACATTTCTTTCTAGTTGTTTATTTATATGTGTGTATGTTCTTTCTTGCATCATTTAATTAATTATTTTTTAGTAGATTAAGATCATTCGAAGTGTGGTGTGTTTTAGTAAAATTAATGTTAAATCCTTTTCTTTATCTTTCTAGGCCAAGTTCTTTGAATTAGTGTGTGTTTAGAGGTGGTCAAACTATTGTTGCAAAAATGGTAATCAATGTTGTGAAATCAACAAACTGCTAAAAAATTAGACCTCTAACAGGAAATATTGTTTGTAATTGGATAATGATTTTAATATTTGAACTCTAGCATTTGGGTAAACTTATGGCCATACCAATTAATTAATTTAACTTGTCTAGATCTTAATTTTCACCACCTGTAGCATTCATGAATGAGTGTAACATTAGAGGAAATTTCAGCTTAAAAGTGTACTCCTGAGGAAACATAGTAAAATATTAGTTAAAATAATAAAAAGGGAACCCCCTAGAGTCATAGCTTGGTTCGTTGTACCGAAGCCATAGTCACCAACCATGGCTCCTATTTTCGAAATCACATGATGACAGAACTCACTACTTAGTTGGTCTTATGTTACAATAGCTCAAATCCTTACTACCCACAGGCCAATGGCCAAGTTGAAGTTGTTAACAAATTCTTGGTCACAATGCTTCAACAAACCATTGGGATGCAAAGAAAGAACTAGCATCTCATGCCCTTTTTGGCATTATGGGCATACCAAAAGGCAATGACTAGATTCACACATTTTCAATTGGTTTATGGTCTCGAAGCCACCCTAACTATCAAATGTGAAATCCCATCTTTGAAACTAGTTGTCGAATTATTTACTGGTACTTCACCTGGGGAAGAACGGTTACTTGACTTACAACATCTTGACGAGACTCGTCAAATTGTCACATTAGTAATTGAGTCTAAAAAAACGAGTTAAATTTAGTATGATAAAATTATGACCCCTCGTGAATATGCAGAAGGTGACTTGGTCCTATTATATGATCACGCTAATGACAAATTAGGAGCTGGGAAATTCAAGCCTATGTGGAATGGACCCTACATCGTTAAACATGTATTACAAAAGGGTGTGTATGAGTTAGTTGACTATGATGGAAATTAGTTGTTTGAGCCCCACTATGGGATCTGCCTCAAAAAATGCCTAGATTTTGCATGGATACCTTGTACATTAGTGTGTGTTTCATTAGTGTGTTGTCTTTTGGTGTGAATGTTGCATTTTTGCGAACATTTTTTCCCTGTTTACTACATGTTCCACTTGGTTTGCAAATTTTGATGAACCTTCATCCTCATATCGGTTTTGTTGATGGCACTTGCTGTAGTACACAAAATCTCTCTTTCGTTGTGTGGGCACTCTATGTTCCCAATGGTGAGTTAGTGAGTTTATAGGGCATTTGTCTAGGTTGTACAACTAACAATATTTCCAAATATAGTGTGGTTATCAAACTATTTTTGGAATCTACATCTCTTGGTATTAGGGCGTTAGTATTTAAAATTGACCCGCAACTCATTGTATTACAATTAAATGTGCATTATTTCGTCGAAAAACCTAATATTTTAAGTATGTATTTAAGTGTTTGTCTCTTGGAAAGAAATTTTGATTACATTACTTATCAACGTGTTCCAAGACATCTGAATTCATTAACAGATACATTGGCAGATCAAGTATTAGATAGGCATTTGCAACATATGTAAAAAGAAAAACATCAAATAGTAGGAACATGTGTTCTGAGGCACATGGCTTCTCTAGCCTACATGAGTGTAGAAAAATGAAAACGAGAGATGGTTATCTGCCAACATGGTCCTCATGGTATGTTATGAAACCAGCTCAAGAAAAGATAGAAAAGATAGATCAACGCCTTAGAGTTCAGCCTCTTCGAGGGGGCAACCTCCTTTACATTACATAAATGAACAATTCTTGGATGATACAAATGACAAAACCTCCTTTCTATATATAGGAGTCTAAGGAGTCACAATATAATCTAGCCGACGTAACAATAATAATATAAAGCCACAAAAATAACAATAGAGGGATTCTATGGGGCACAGAAATAACAATATGGGGGTAATAGGGGCACAACAATATAAATAAGGGGTATAACTACAATAGTAATGGGGTAATCACTAGTATTATAGGGACCCAACATGCCCCTCTCCTTCAAAAAAGTGTTGTCCTCAACGCTTGAGTAGTTCTGGATGCTTCTGCATAAAATTCTCATCCTCCCATGTGGAATCTTCAGCGGATAAGTTCTTCCACTTGATAAGATACTCTGAAATTGATCGATTTCGTAGCTGTCGAGTTCTTGTTTCTGTGACTGCTTCCGGTTCCAATATAATTTTTCCTTCCTCGTCAAGTTCTGGCAATATTGTTTGAATTGGGAGCTTGTCACCTATAACCTTCTTTAAACATGAAACATGGAAAACTGGGTGCAATCGAGAAGCTGCAGGAAGCTCCAATTTGTATGCCATAGTACCAATCTTTTGCAACACCTTGTACGGACCATAATACTTTGGTGATAATTTATTATCCTTCTTAGCTTGCTTTAGGGACATTTGCTTATATGGTTGTAGCCGTAGGAATACCCAATCACCTACATCAAAACTTCTTTCACTGCGATGTTGATCTGCCTGTTGTTTCATTCTATTTTGTGCCAACACGAGGTTATCCTTTAAGAGTTGGAGGACTTGTTGTTGATGTTCGATGTGATGTTCCACTGCCTGAACCTTAGAATTTTCTCTTAAATATGATGTGATGGATGGTGGTTGATACCCATAAAGTGCCATAAATGGGGTCATTTTTTTGTTGTATGGAAGGAAGTGTTATACCACCATTCAGCCAGAGGCAACCATTTGACCCATTGTGTCTGTTTATCAGATACAAAGCAACGAAGATATCCTTCCAAACATTTGTTTACTATCTCAGTTTGCCCATCAGATTGAGGATGATAAGATGAGCTATGAGCTAACTGAGTACCAAGACAAGAAAATAATTCTGTCCAAAAATTTCCAGTGAAAATGGGATCTCTGTCACTTACAATAATCTTTGGGTTTCCATGTAGCTTTTGAACTGTTTCCATAAATGCAGTAGAAACTGTACTGGCTTTAAATGGATGTGATAATGCACAAAAGTGTGCATACTTGGTAAGTCTGTCAACTACCACCATGATGACACTCTTTCCCTCAGACTTGGGTAAACCTGTGATAAAATCCATTGAAACCTCCTCCCAACGTTGGCTTGGAATGGATAAAGGTTGTAATAGACCCGGTGTCTTAATTGTTTCAACTTTATTTTGCTGGCAAACCAAACATTCCGCCACAAACTTTTGAATATCTGATTTAAGGCCATCCCAAAAAAATTCCTTCTTAACCCTGTGGTAAGTTTTTAAAAATCCTGAGTGCCCTCCTAAGGGAGAAGTGTGCAATTCCATAAGAATCTTTTGTTTTAGCTGGGAATTCTTACAGAGGTATAAGCGATCTTTGTACCATAAAAAATCATTTTGCCAGCTAAATGTATCAGAAGTACTGGAATCTTGTTGTAGCTTTCGAATAAGTGCCCACACTTCTTCGTCATTCTTCCATTCCTCCCTTGCTTCGTTTATCCAATCTGGTTGGATAATAGAAATGGCACACAACAATGCTTCCACATCCTCATCCTTTCTTGAGAGTGCATCTGCCACCACATTTTGCTTCCCTTTTTTGTAGATGATTTCAAAGTCATAACCCAACATCTTTGTGACCCACTTTTGTTGCTCTTCAGAGGATAATCTTTGTTCTAAAAAGTATTTAAGGCTATCATGATCCGTTTTTACCTTGAAGTGTCTTCCCATTAGGTAGGGTCGCCATTTCTTAAGTGCATGGAGTATTGCCAACATTTCCTTCTCATAAATAGCTTTGCTTAAAAACTTTCCCTTGATTGGACGACTTTCAAAAGCAATGGGTCTTTCATCTTGCATTAGAACAACACCAATTCCATTTCCTGAAGCATCACATTCCACAATAAAGGTTTTTGTGAAGTCCGGTGTAGCTAAGACCGGTGCTTGGCACATTGCCTCTTTAAGATGTTCAAAGGCCTTTGTTGCTTCCGGAGTCCATGAAAATGAATCTTTCTTCAATAATGTTGTTAGAGGTGCTGCTATTCTCCCATAATTCTTAACAAACTTGCGATAATACCCTGTCAACCCAAGAAATCCTCGCAGATGCTTTATGGATGTGGGGATTTTCCATTCCTTAATGGCTTTAATTTTGCTAGGGTCTACCTTAACTCCTTCATGAGATACAATATGACCCAAATATTCCACCTCCTGGACTCCAAAGAAACATTTGGATCTTTTTGCATATAATTGTTTCTCCTCCAATAGTTGTAGCACCCTGTCAACATGTTCAACATGATCCTTCCAAGACTTGCTGTAGATTAGTATATCATCAAAAAAAACTAACACAAATTTTCTAAGGAATGGTTTGAAAATTGAATTCATCAAACCTTGAAATGTTGAAGGTGCATTGGTAAGGCCAAAAGGCATGACCAAAAATTCATAATGACCCTCATGAGTTCTAAATTGCGTTTTCGAAATGTCTTCAATCTTCATTTTGATTTGATGATATCTTGAACGAAGATCCAACTTGGTGAAGTAAATTGATCCATGCAATTCATCCAATAATTCATCAATAACAGGAATGGGGAACTTATCTTTAATAGTGAGCTTGTTGAGCTCCCTATAATCTGGACACATGCGCCATGATCCATCCTTCTTGTGCACCAATACTACTGGAGCTGAGAAAGAACTTTGACTCGGTTGAATTATACCAGCCTCTAGCATTTCTGCAACCATACGTTCAATTTCACTTTTTTGGACATAGGGATATCTGTACGGCCTGATGTTTGGAGGAACACTTCCTGGAATCAGATGAATAGCATGATCATGATCACGCATAGGTGGGAGACCCTTGGGAGTCTCAAATACCTTGGAATGATTGTCCAGGACTTTTTGGAGATCTGGAGAAATAGATGATTCCAATGTGGAAACATCTAGCGAACATAATTGTGCAATTACACCTCTTTGCTCCTTTTTTAGAAGCTTTGTCATACCATTAGAGCTGATTATCTTTCCTGGTTTCCCTGCAATACCCCTTAATTCAACTTCCTTTCCTTCCGTAGAAAATTTGATGAAAAGTTCTTGAAAATTAAAAGCTATTGTACCCAAGGATTGTAGCCATTGGACTCCTAGTACAACATCCACACCTCCCATTGGAATGGAAAGCATTGGGCTAGTCAATACATATTC
The DNA here is from genome assembly GCA_031772625.1 of Pinus tabuliformis. Taxonomy (NCBI): domain Eukaryota; kingdom Viridiplantae; phylum Streptophyta; class Pinopsida; order Pinales; family Pinaceae; genus Pinus; species Pinus tabuliformis. The sequence continues at coordinate 1,259,738,241 of CM062818.1, read as the reverse complement.
TCCCATGGATAGCTTGATATTATGGCACTTTCCAGAGCAATTTATTGTTCCTCCATTTGCAATCATCACTTGACACTCTGGTGCTGGATATAGGAAGCAATTCAATTCTTTTGCTACCCTACAATGAATAAAATTGTGGGTGCTTCCTGAATCAATCAACACTATTACCTTTTTCTTCTTGATTTGTCCTTCTATCTTGATGGTTTGAGGAGTGGTAATTCCCGCCAATGCATTACAAGATATGGTCGGATTTATTTGTTCTTCATCTAGGCTTTGTTCCTGGAGTATATCTTCTTCTTTTGACCTTTCTTGCTCCTTTTCTTCTTCCTCTTCACAATCTATGTAGAATAATTTCTTCTCAGCACACTTATGACCTTTAGTGTATTTGCTATCACAACTGTAACAAAGCCCTTTTGCTCTTTTTTCTTCCAATTGTTGTGGTGTCAACCTTATAGGTTGTGGAAGACTAGGGGCAACAACACTTCCGTCTTTATAGTTGTGAGTGGTATGCTTCCTAGTTGCCATAATTTTGCTTTCCATTTTTCTTGCTAACCTGAATGCCTTCTCTAATGAATCAGGTTCCCAAAGGCGAACATCATGTTGGATATTATCCTTTAAAGACCCTATGAACACATCAATCCTATGCTCCTCTGGAATATCTTTTACCCTTATGTTCAATTTTTGGAACTCCTCAATGTGCTCCATTACTGAACCCTTTTGTTTGAGACTTATCAATTGGCTAAAAAAAGTGTTGCTTTTTGTATCTTCATAATGTGCTATCAATTCTTCCGTAAAAATTGCCCAAGTGATAAATTGTTTACGAGAGCAAAGCCATTGATACCATACAAACTGATTTGGTTCCAAATATATTGTTGCCATACGTACCTTTTGTGCGTTTTGCACATTATTGAGATCGAAGAATTGCTCCATCTGTAATATCCATGTAGCGGGATCCTTGCCATCAAACTTCCTCATATCAATTTTTGGAATATGGTGATTCTTCTATCCAACATTAGCGTCTATGGAATCATGATTAACATTTCTTTTTTTCTCATCATGAGTTTCATTGACTACCTTTTCACCATTAGTGACCCTTTCTTGTAGCAACTTCTTCAATTCTTCCATGTCCGTCTTCAAATATATCTTCAAATATGCCATGTCTCTCTTCAAATCTGTCTTAGAATCATCGATCTTAGCTTCCATGCCCTTTATCTTAGATTCCACGCCATTTATCTTAGATTCCACGCCACTTATCTTAGCTTCTGTTAGCTTTTGTGAGCGTGACATTTGTTGCACTTGTTCTTGTAATTTTGATATATCATGTAGCATTTCTTCCTCTTCTTCATGAGTCATGCTAGAGCTTTCAGGTTCCTTACTAGGTGTTTTCATTTTCTTTCCTCGGGGCATCAGTTACCGATAATAATGCTTTACTATGCCCTTTGAATTCCGTTAAACCAAGCTTACACAAAAATTTTAAAAAAAACTACACACATTGTTTCACTTTATAGAAGCCTGATATTGAATCTAATGTATCTCTATAATTTCGGATCATCCAGTTTTGAAATTGCTACCTGTAGTAGCCTTCTGCTTCCTCTTTCCAATGCCACAAGTCTGAGCCAAATTGGATTCTCCAAGGAAGAGTTATGTGAAATCTCCCACAGTGACTCGCTTTTAGACTGGTTCAGTAGAGTGAACTTGTACGACTGCCACGAGTCACTGTTTCAACCTTTGAATCTGAAACACACACACAAGAAACTACAGTCTGTCCTCTTTATGTACCTTTTTATGAAATTTCAATCTGATCCCCAGAGAGAAAGTTATGACGATTTTCCGGAGGTCACCTGTTTTGAATGGAATTCAGGAGTCTGCAAAAAGACCAACTTCCTCAAATCATATCTCCGCAAAATATCTCGCAAAAAGCTCTGAAATTCGAACCCATGGTTCAGAACGATTTCTTATCAAATGGGTTTTTTTTGCAACTTCTGAAACATCACAGAAAAAAAGTTATAGCGAAAATGCCATGATGACCTGTTTGGAGCAGCGAAACCCTAGAATCCAAAGCTCTGATACCAATGTTATGAAACCAGCTCAAGAAAAGATAGAAAAGATAGATCAACGCCTTAGAGTTCAACCTCTTCGAGGGGGAAACCTCCTTTACATTACGTAAATGAACAATTCTTGGATGATACAAATGACAAAACCTCCTTTCTATATATAGGAGTCTAAGGAGTCACAATATAATCTAGCCAACCTAACAATAATAATATAAAGCCACAAAAATAACAATAGAGGGATTCTATGGCGCACAGAAATAACAATATGGGGGTAATAGGGGCACAAAAATATAAATAAGGGGTATAACTACAATAGTAATGGGGTAATCACTAGTATTATAGGGACCCAACATGGTAGCACGAAACAACTTTTATAACTCGTTTGAACAACCGATGCAGTTTGGCTGACACTCCTACAGTATGTCTTTGATACCGCAGTGGCACCTCATTAATAGACACATATTCGGGAATGTCTCTTGTCAAGGCTTCTAGGTTGCATTCCACATCTATTATCAGGTCAACTCCATCCTCATAGGGTGCATCCTCAATTTGTCATGCCACCCTCCTAGCTATCAGAGAAACCCCTGGAAATCTCTCTGGTCCAACATCCGCAAAAATCATAAGTCTCAAATCTCAGGTCACATACAAAAAAAACATCAAAAACTTGAAAAACATAAAAATTAGTCTTTTTCCTATGTCAGTTTATTGTGTGCCAGGTGTAAGTTGAAGGTCAGGATCACCCATGAAATTTTTACCGGCGTACGCCCAATCATCTACCATGATGATTTGTTGTCGAATCCATCCAAAGAATGCTAGAGGAAAATACATTTGTTGACCACCTCCATGACGAGGCATTAACTCACCCCACCTCAGCAATCGTGGATCCCTGGGCCCTGGAGCCTCCACCTCTATCCACTGATATCTAAATAATGGTACACATTCTAAGAAGAACGTCACCAAGATAGATCCATAGACAAATTTTTTGAACTTCCCTGTCTTTCATTTTGTGAGTTGGTCTTTCATGTTGACCAACAACCACTCAAACCAGTTAAAAACTATGGGACTAAGGAAATCTATGGAATACTAGAAGTGAGACTTAGTTTCTTCATGTACGGCCTATGCTCCAACTATTCAAGCCATGGTATGGAGAATTGTTCTCAATGGGAGATTGGTGATAGTTTTTATGTCTATCTTCCCACTCTTATTTTTCTGAGAGCTTGGGCAATGTCTTGCTATCATCATATATGTACTCTCCCCTCCAGTACGAGAACCAGATAGCTAAATCCATTGTCCCCTTCTAGACAAACCCATAATGAAATAGATGTCTATGATATCTATCTCAAGTTCTTGGTCTCCAATCATAAATAGTTGGCAGTCTACATTGCATCACCCAACCAAATGCTAGGAATACAAAAGAATTTCAGTAGTCCACAATCCCAAAGAGCCCTTATACAATTTGGATCTCGAGCTGCTTAATGATTTTCTGCTTCATGCCCTCTTTCCTTCCATTCAATCACCATTTTTCAATGAATAACCTATGGGACATCCATAAACAAAGATTTTATTAGCTTCTATGGAAGAAAATTTGAGGAACAATCATTAATCTTGGAGGATTTTGAAAAAAAATATAACTCTCCCCCAGCATGATTAATTCCTAATTTTTCTATGCTTTTAGTGTGATGGCACAGTTGGGCTCAGGGTGAATAGCACCAGTGCTATGGGTAAAACCCGCGCTAATCGCCCTCGACATAAATTTTTTTCCAGCCCTCCTGACCATATATTCTATGGATGAAAATACTTAAAATCACAACTAGAATGTAGAGGAAGGACAAATCTCTTACCTGTAGCAAATGGATTGTCGAATGATGTCCTAGATTGGTCGCACTCCTTGCCTGAAGATTGGGGAAAATTGGGTTAAAAATTTCTTTCCAAATTACTAAATGTCAAATGGTAAAAACTTTTTTACCTTTTGGGTTTTAATAATTTTTTTGAAATATTTTTACAATTTAGGGCACATTTTTCTTATATATTGATAATTTTTTCCTGAAATGGGTAATGTGCATTCTGTTTGTAGTGATAGGTCATGGATAAAAGGTGATAGTGATTAATTTTGATTGAACTAATGAGTTTTATTTTATCGCGTTTTCAGACTAGTAAAAAAAACGAAGAAAGGAACCCCCTGGATTCATCTTTCAACGCTTTTCTGACTCTTGAAATATGAAAATATTTTCGAGTACTTATCATTTCAAACTCATTAAAGTAAATGAAATGGTGTCTAATTAGTATAATTTTAACCCATTTCTGGACTAAAATAGAGTATTGTACGAAAAAGGAATACCTTGGTCACACATGGCTAAGAGGTTCTCTTGAATATTGTTTTCTACCTTTTCAAGTTTGAGAGACTATATAAGAAAAGGGACCTTTGGAGTTTCATTTCTTTCCTCTTTTTCAAACTCTCTAAACATGAAAAAGATGTTGATCTACCCCTATGCCATACTCATAAAACTTAAATGACGGAGGACATGTCACCATGAAGAGACTGAGTTAATCCTTCCTAGGGATTGTTAAACTTACTATGATGCATTCATCTAAAGGATGAAATTATATGACAAACATATGCTATCCTCTTCAAGTTTTTGGTAAAAAGTAATGAGGTACTCACTAGAAATAGTGGAGAAAAATGAAAGTGAAAACATCCTGTATTTTGTATAAGGGCAACATGTCGATCTTGAGCATGACACTTATCTATCACTCGTGCCAGGTTTGGGTTATCCTCACTTCCTCACTTGCCTTCCTAGGTTTTGGGAATCCATTTTACTTTCATCTAATTATATATTGTTGTCATCATGACCTTTGATCCTATGACTGAGTCAAATGCTACCAAACTGTAGAGTCGTGTCGCCGATATGTTCAAGAGAAGTCCCATCTGCATTTTGCCGCTTATACCTTGTCTACCCTTTCTGCAACAATCCTGAATCACTCTTACTTATTGTGTTCCATATTTTGTTTTGAGTCAATGATGTGGGAAACATTATGGCCCTCCTTCAATGGATCACTTCCTGTTGACTTCAACTCATTATCTAGGAAGATTATCTAGAAACTCCCTTTCAATACCTTGGATCTTGCATGCCTCAATGGAAAGTTCTTTGCATTCAATGATAGGTTCACATCCTTGGCTTTCAATCAGATGATTCTGTGGGTGTTTGACTCAGACTTCCTTATTCACACTCATGGATTGTGTTTTTGTACCCTGAGAGCCATTGTCATTATTGGTGGTTTCTCTCATGCCTATTAACGGTTCACATCATTGACTGGTAATCAATGGTTTTCTATCATGTTTGACTTCGACACATCTATTCACATGTTAGTATTCGTACTTTGGTTGGATCGAGACAGATATGGAGACCTTGGGTTTCGTCTCATAAGTCCAGGTTGCATGGAGTTATTATCTATTAATGATTGTACACATGATTCCTTATAGATGGTGGTGTCCATGTCATGGGTCCATACATATGATCCCTTCTATTATGATGGATATGTCCATGATGTGGTTCCATACACATGATCCCTTCTATTCGTATGGATGCGCCCATGCCATGGATACAAGTATTGTTAGATTCATATTAAGAGATGTATTATTAGGCATATTTACATTAGATATGTCAGTTATATTGTTTCATGCTTGATTTTCCGGTCTCCTGACAGTCTTTTTTCGAGTCCTTTCCTTGACCTGTAAAGAATTTCACCCATCATTCCCTATTCTACCTTCATGATTTAGGGGGCATATAATACACAATATTTTGTCACACTTCCCATCCTATATCTTGAAGCATCAAAATGGCGAAATATGTCAGTGTATTCATCATGAAACACATACAAAATAATCCTTGAAGAAGAGAAGAAACACTAGCCTAAGATAATTCTGAAGAATCTTGCCTAAAACCTAGTTTTTAGGATCAATGCATTTTGCACCACTGTTGGCCAGTATTGACAGCTTGTTGCAGCATACTAACCTAGTGCTACCAATGCGGCTTTTGAAAGGAAAAGCTAGGTTGAACCTCTTCTGGCATTTTTTCCTAAAGTGGACGAAAAGCTTCTCTTACTAGAAGCCTTGAGAACGACGAGTTGGATATTGTTGAATAAGGATATGGTCGAGTTCTCCCATTTTTAGTCCTTAAGCCTACATTTAGGGATCTTCACCTTAATATGTTGACCTTCTCCCCCCTTTTGTGGATCCCTAACTCCCTCACCTTTCCTATACATGAAATCCATTCTATCCTCAATTCATTGGTGATTGCTTAGTTTCATTCCTATGCTAAAACTATCCCTAAATGATGTCCATCTTACTAAGGAGAAGGAGTGCTTGAAGGTCTTGGCTTGAACTTCGAAACTCATCCAAAGGAGGATTCCGACATCAAGGCTCATATGGTTTTATGTTCCCTCATTTCTATTAATAAATACATCAGGTGTTTACTTTCCATAAGTGTTTAAACCATTATTCAATTAGTATGATACTCCTTGATCTATCGTATAGTTTATGTTAGATTGAATTATGCTATGTATGTTCTTGTCTCTTTTGTTTGATCTTCCTTGTAGGTACTCATCCACAATGGTGTAAAGGGGATTGAACTTGGAAGCAAGAAGATCGAGGACAACATCAATGAGTGCTTAGCATCAGAGTGAGGTAGGTCATTTGTCTTGCTTTGTATTTTTTCCATGAACTAGGAAAGTTTGCATGTGTTTGTCTAGTTTCTTGCTAGATCCTATTATAGGACTAGAGAGATCACTTCTGTTCGCATAAGGGATTTTCTTCATAACATGGAAGAACTATTCACATGTAAGTAGTACTCCTATAGAGAGCAGTAAAACATTGATAGGAGAACTTTAAGGGCTTTATATTCTTGTGGGAACTAGTATTCACAATGTAAAATTGTAGCATTGGTCTTGACAAAGAAAAAGAGGGGCATAAGCCTATCCAGGGAGGTCAGTCTCAAATGTAGTCATTACAGTCCCAACCTATTTCAATAACACTTAGCATCAAGAAACTAAATATCCCAAGCACATGATCGCTGAAATTTAAAGAAATTATGTGCATCTTTTCAAACCCTATTAGATACAGTAGTAGAGGCTCAGAACAAACCAACACCTAGGCTTGCAAATACGAAAAGAACACCACAAAAATTTGGCCTCCAGTCATATGCCAAGTCCTGAACTGACTTGGAACCTAAACGAGGGAAAGCATACTAAAAATAACGTGTAATCTTAGAGCAGAAGTTCCTAAGAGAACTAATAAGTGTAAGGTATCTCCCCATATATATAGATATGCACACTGGAATCAAAAAAGATAGGGGGTGACATATTGTTGGAGCTGACGTATTGAGGTATTTGTAATTAAAAAATAATTGTAGGCCGACCTAAATTTGGGCCAAAATTATCTTTTATTGTTGCACACAACCTTAATTTAAGGTGATTTGTAAATTCTAGTGGCCACTTCTTGGAGAAATTTCTCACCTTATGAGGGATTTCATATTGAAGAGCCCATTTGTTTGCACAACAAACACATGGTAGAAATTATGTGCTCAACCCATCTTATGAGGATCCAAAGGATGAGGTTTCCCCTTTTAAAGGAGCCATATGAATCCACTTTGAAGCACTCCACACTTGGAGAAGCCTTCGAGGTGTGATTTCCCTTTGGTCATTCCTTTTCCCTCTTTGGGAGCCATGTATCCACTTTATAAGGGTTTTTTTATCATTATAATAGTCAGTTCGAAAGTCTATACACCCATTGGAGGGCCATTTGTTGGAGGCCCATGAGCCTATGTAAAAAGGGGTTTTGGTGCACACTTTGAAGGAAATTTGAATGTGATACTCTCTTGTTTAGTATATGATTTGTTATAGTTGTGAAGGACCTTGATGGCCCCCATCTCCAACTTGGTCAATGACACTTGGATCCCCTGTACCCACCTTGGAGGAATTTAGCATTGTGTGCCCAACACAGAGGATTTTCATGGCAAGTTGGAAGACAAATTGAAGGATTGTTACACATTGAAGGGCCTTTGAGGGATTGATGCCATGCCAACAAGCCCTTTGTCCCCTTCAGTTATGGAGATGGGATACTATGTGAGTGTTAGTACATATGGGGTGAATACCCCTTAAATGATGTAATTTAGATTATTTAATTATTTGAGAGGGCTTTTTTCCCCTCCATTGTTGAAATCTGTATAACTAGGTTCAGTATTCATAAATATGAAATTTACTTTTGATTCGTGTATATTAAACATAAAATAAAAATTATGATTTCTATTTTGGAGAATGGGTTTCATGCTCAAGGTCTTTAATTTTACAAGTCAACAACCCGGTGAGTGCTTCTAGGGTTTTTCATAGGTCAAGAAGTCAAAAAAGTCATTCACATATGTTGAAGACTCCATAGGGAACATCGTAACTTGTAAAAAGAATTATTTTTGTATTTAAAATTGTTAGAATACCTTCCAAGACCAATTCAACCTACCAACTAAGAAGTCGACCTAATTTGAGGAACTTTGTCCAACTTGGAAGCCTATATATAAGAGGGAACTTGACCTCCTAGAGACATAATTCATTCTCTCATCAAGTAAGCTAAGGAGAAGAAGAAAGAGGCTAGTGAAGGAAGAAGAAGGATGCATATCAAGTGTTTAGGATATTTCTCTCTCTCTCTTCAGATGTGCGAAGGAAGGAATCTAGGGTTTTTGTTGTTGGGTTAGGGTTTTGCTGGTGGAGGATCAAACTTGGAGAAAGTGTAGAAAGAAGTATGAAGGAAGGTCGATTAGGTCATCCTCAAGCCCGGGAAGAAGGAGAAAGTCAAACGAAGGCCTGAAGAAGTCTTGGAAGCCCAAAAAGAGCTAACACGTGTGGAAGTAGTTGTTGTTGGGATGGCCGGAAATTTTAGAACTGCAGTAGAGGTTGAAATTTTGTTGATGGGGGTTGAAGTTATGCTACTGGAAGAGATTTGACCAGGTTTGACTTGGACAAAGGAAACACATCGTCAAGAAGCTTGGAATTGGTCTTGGAAGGGTATTGGTCTTGGTCTAGAGATCTTGGAATTCTTCAATTGAAGAATCTATAAGAAGATAAGAGAGTTGTGGTTTTTCCTCTCAAGTAGAGAGATTTTTTCCTTGTCTTGTAGCCTATATCATTTGTTCTTGTGTATTATTGATCTTCTTGTTTTGGTATTTGTTTGATGATAATAACAACATAATAATAAGATAATAAGATAATAAGTAAGAAAAAGTAAAAAGACATCACAAGCAGTCATCAAGTATAAACGAAATCATACTAACTATTACCCTATATGTTTCTCAACATGGTATCCGAGCTAAGGTTGGCTAAGGGCATGATGAAGATCACTACTCCATTGAAGAAGTTTCTAAAGAAGTGTTCTATGGTAGAAATTGATCTTAAGAAGGGCATAAAGGAATTGTGGGATCTCCTATTATCTATCAAGAAGGATATGACCAAGACATCTACAAAGGATGAAGGACTATTCTCAACACTTACTGGCACATTTGAATATCGGAATATTTTGGTAATTGATGGTGGAGCATCAAGACATATGACTAGTGAGCACAAGCAACTAAAGACCTTGTCAAGTGGAAAATATTCTTACTTTTTTGAGCTTGTTGAAAAAAAGAGCTATCATGTAAGAGGAATTGGATCAACCTTGCTGGAGCTGGAAAATGGAGGAAATATTCATCTCAAAAAAATCCTATTTGTTCTAGGTTTGCATAAGAATCTACTTTCTATTTCATGTCTAGAACATAAGGGAGATAGGGTCACTTTTATAGATGGAAGGGTTGTAGTATGGGATAAAAAAATCTAGCTTCGAAAATTCAAAGATGATTGGGATTTGTGAAGGAAGACTCTAGATATTGTCGACTCCTCTCTCTAGGGACATAGTTCACATTAATGTAATCCCATGTGAACTTTAGCATAGAAGGTTTGGTCACCTTCACTACAAAATATTACCAACTCTAAATTCAATGGTGAATGACATCCCCAAACTCAAAGAGGATCATGAAGGAGTATGCAAGGGATGTACATTGTGTAAAAACACCAAGAGACCATTTGGAAGTAGTGCTTCAAGGTCAAAATAAATTATTGATCTCATTCACTCTGATGTTTGTGGTCCCATGTCTCTAAAGTCTCTTGCACGTCATCTATATTATGTAACATTCATTGATGACCATTCAAGGAAAGCTTGGGTTTATTTTCTGAAATCCAAGGATGAAGTATTCATCAAATTTCAAGAATTCAAAGTTGAAGTGGAGAACCTTACATAAATAAGAACAAATATTCTAAGGTCCAAGAATGGAGGAGAATATACTTCAAAGGAAATCATAGCTTTCTGTAAGGAATCCAGGATTAAGAGAGAGTTGATAGTCCCATACAATCCCGAAAAAATTGAAGTCGTTGAATGAAAGAATCAATCCATTGAAGAAAGTGTAAGATCCATGATACATGATCAATATTTATGAAAATTTATGTGGGGTGAAGCAACAAAGACTATTGTATATATTCAAAATCAAATTCCTCATGGATCACTAGACAACATGACTCCTAAAGAAGCATTCATTGGGAAGAAACCAAGTGTGGACCATCTCTAAATATTTGGTTGTCATGTCTACATTCACATACCGGAGGATAAGAGAAAGAAGTTGGATCCTACAAGCATGAAGGGAACATTTGTTGGCTACAGTAATACTTCAAAGGCATAATCTGTTGGTGTCCGAGTATGAACAAATTATTCAATCCCGTTTCCTACATTAATTCATCAATCCAGGTGTGTACACTTTTCAAGGTAACACGCAAGGTATATGCATGACTAAGGTTACAATCTTACATTGACCGAGGGTTCATGACTTAGAAATTAAAGCATCGCTGTAACAGTAATGAAAACTAAATTGCAGAAAGAAAAGAATTCACAACAATCTATGGAAATCTGTAACAGCAATAAAGAAAATACAACAAGTAAAACAATATACATAAAAAGGACACACGCACAACACCTGATCAGAAGAGTGGGCCCAACTCCCTAGTCAGGGCTGTGCTTAACTCACATATTTGAGAAAAATATCAGAAGGCTGGAAATTTCATTAACAAGATTTCCACTGTTACAAGGCTCAATTCTTACATCAACTAACTCCCCTCTCTCTCTGAATTGTATCTTTTAAATATACAAACATCCAAAGGAAACTTGCAACAAACTTATCTCAATATTCAAGATGAGACCTGAGAGATCTGTCCATCATGATTTAGTTGGAACAAGTCGAATTTGGTTATTACAATTTGGACAATTTTGGAAAACGGCCGCAACAACAAATCTGCAAATATATCTTTTGAAGAACCTTAATTTTCTCTCAATACAAACCAAATTTCTGAAAACTACTCATAAGGAAAGTGACTTGGTCTATTCTGAACAAAACGCATGTCTCAGATTTTCTAGATTCACTTTCATTTGCCAAAAAAATCCAACATAAATCTGTCACTTCTTATGCCAGCGAATTCCTGAGTTGGAATATCTAATTATCTATTGAAAACCAAATCTGCAATCTGGAAGAGATCTTAGAGCCTAAAATCATGAGTGAGGTTATAAAAAATGAATAAGCCAAAATCATGCATAATAATCATTAATTATTAAAAATAAATGAGATCAGATATTATTTATCCACAAGAGCATAAATGATTATGAAATGGAATTATATAATAGATTATGGTAAATAATGTGATAAAAGAATAGTGGAAATAGATGAAATGAATGTTAAGAAGTGATAATAATAATGACAAATTAAGAGCCCAACATCCCCCCAAACTGAATATTTTGCATGCCCACATGCAACCCAATATCTCTGTATAAAGTAGGGGAAATAATGGTTTGAAAAATATGAGTGAATAATGTCTAGTGGTTTTTTTGTTTTTATGACATTCTCCTAAACTTTTAATAAATCAAACACTCATGTTATTTCACCTCAATTGTTACTTTCAACAAAATAATGTGGAATGACATCTCTGGATTAACATTTGTTGAAGCTAATGTAGGTTGAGCTTGTGTAAGTGATGTGGAAGGTGGAAGCCATGCAAGCTCAAAGAAAGTAATCAAAAAGTGTAGCAGGATTTCCTTCCCCCAAACTGATTAGTTCCCTTGTCATCAAGATTTCTATAGCACATCTCATGAGTATCTTCAATCAGTAATTCATCATGATTCAAAATCAGAATTAGGCCTCTTCATCCTTACTCAAAATAATAGTAGTGTTGTTAAGCTAGGATTAAATAGAGATTAATTGGGTAAAGAAACTATCTCTGGTTAAAGATAAGGAACTTGTAGAATAAAGGAATGATAGATTAGATGATACAAAATGTCAAATATCAACTATCCTAAAAGTTTCATCCCTAACATGTAAAGTAAACATTTATAACTGAATAATAGATATAAACCATAACCATCATTATCTAAGAATTGATTAAATATTACCCCATGAACCATGAGTTCTAGCAAACCTTATATATGCAACAACAGTTTTATCGGCAGTTAGTTTTGAGAAAACAAGGTAACCAAGTAGTTCATAGTATAGAATTAACTTCTACACCATAGGCATGGCCACTGCTGCCAGCAGATGTCCATAACCTCGACAAGGATGCCTTTTTAACTCATTGAGATGCAAGTGTCCCATCTATTAGAAATAAGTTCATAGTTACAAAAGCATTTCAATTTACTTAGATGTCTACTAAAGATCATTGTCCTGGATTGGTAACCAGTTAATAACAATGCCATTCATGGAAACTAACAAAAGTGAACAAGTCGGTCTGTGATGAGACCTCTTGTCCTTCAGTTTTATGACCGAAGGCCATTACCCTGGCTTGGTGACCAGTAGTGGTAATGTCACTCTATTAGGACCGATGATCATGGTAGGTCAGCTTGTGATGACACCTCCTATCCTCCAGTAGACTATTTATGTTTAAAATTTAACTATGGTTATTGTTCATCAACAAAATATCACTTAATAGATGCAGTGGCAAGCCAGCTCCTTAAGAGCTAGGGATGGCATAAAATGCTTTGTAGTAACTATTTTCAACTCAGGTAATTTTTCTTTTCAAATACTAATAACCTTAAAATGACTGTTGATAAATATATTTTTCTTTGTTAAGATTGGGGTTTGAGGAATAATTCATTAGATAGTGATGGAAAGATTTAAGTACAATTTTGTGGTCATCATCATAAATTTTACAAGATCAAAGACTTGAAAAATTAGGAAGGTTGAAAGTTGCCATGATGAAATCATCTTTTCATAATTATTCCTTAAAAACAAAATTATGTTTATAGATAAACAAAGATAAATTCACTACCCAATCACTATGTCAAAGAGGACCTAGAGAATTAAATGTATTTCCCCATTCACTAAGTTAATGTCGTCGTGCATGATTCAAGTTACAATGTGTGTGGATAAGTGGGGGTTACGGATTGTTATGGATTATGGTGGTAATAATCGTGAGATATATGAGTTGACGTGAAATTTTGATAACAATGATGACATGACATCATTGATATTAAATATAATACATTTTCTATTAAATGAAACGCCTCCCCCAACTAAGATATGATCATCCTCGGTCATAATTGAAACATCAATCAAATACACGGAGCTGATTAGGGACGTACCTGAAGACTTACCTTGGCAGAGTATCAACATGTGTAGAGTAACAACACTATGTACTTAGAAAAAATTTCATCGTAGAGTAGTAGCACTAGAGGAGTAACATCACTGAAAGAGTAACAACACCGAAGGAATAACAATACTAGGTACTCAGAAAAAATTTAGGAGTAACAACATCGGCGGAGTAACAATAGCGACAGAGTAACAACAGTGTGGAGTAACAACATTGGTTGAGTAACAGCACAGACAGAGTAACAACATTGGCTGAGTAACAATACCGGATGAGTAACAGCACCAGCGGAGTAACAACAATGGCTGAGTAACAACACCGACGGAGTAACAACACTAGCAGAGTAATAGCAACGGTGGAGTAACAACATGGTGGAGTAACAACACCGATGGAGTAACAGCATCGACAGAGTAACAGCACTAGTGGAGTAATAGCACCAGCAGAGTAACAACACCAGCTAAGTCACAACAGTGGTGGAATAACAGTGCTGATGGATTAACAGCACGAACTGAGTAACAATAATGACAGCGTAAGAACACCGATGGAGTAACAGCACTAGCGGAGTAACAACACTGGCAGAGTAACAGCACCAGTGAAGTAACAGCACTGGCAGAGTAATAACACTGGTGGAGTAACAATAGTGATGGAGTAATAGCACCGACGAAGTAACAACACTGGCGGAGCAACAAAAATGATAGAGTAACAACACTAACAAAGTAACAACACTGGCAGAGTAACAACACCAGCAGAGTAACAACACTCACGGAGTAACAACACCAATGGAGTAACAACAGTGATGGAGTAACAGCACTGGCAGAGTAACAACACCAGTGGAGTGACAACACTGGCGGAGTAATAATACCAACGAAGTAACAACACTGGCAGAGTAATGGCACCGACAGAGTAACAACAGTGATGGAGTAACAACATTGGTGGAGTAATAGCACTAGTGGAGTAACAACACCAACGGAGTAACAACACCCAAGAAGTAACAGAATCTGACACTTAGAAAATTTTCAGGAGTAATAGCAATGGCAGAGTAACAACACTCAATGGATCTGAGGAAACTATATACTGATAAGACTCAGGAACAAATCGATAAATATGGAGCAACATCATGAAAATTGAGAACTTCTTTTTATTTTGATGAAGGAACAAAATTTGTGACTTTGAACGCATGAAAAAAAGCATAAGAGGAATAAAAAAAGAAACAACAATTTTATTGAAAAACAATAAATAAATAAATAACTTAAGTTGCAACAGCTATGATTTTCAATGCAACAATGTTGTTTCCTAAGTGAATATCAATCTGTTCCTAGAAACAATAATCTATCAATGGTAAATGAATGGAAAAATGTTTTTTGGCAGAAAGGAATTGGATCTTCAAATGGAAATCAATTATCCATTTCTCCTATTATGAATCCATTAGGTAATGAAAAAGTCTTCATGTTGTTGGTGAGAAATAACAGGAATAATTTGTAACAAACTCTTATGATCAATTTCCATGGAACCTCAAAATAATCAAAATTATATGATATTATATTTCTTAATAGATGCTAGAATGAAAATCTATTATTTCATTATCATTGCCTTCAATAATCACTTGTTAAAAAAAAAATTGACCTCCTTTATTCTCCTCGAACTTGCAAAAAATGAGCGTCTACCTATAATAAAACATGTAATCATGGAAGAAGAGAGGTGATCGAGCTCTCTAAATCCAATAAATATGAAAAAAATTAACAAGTAGTTACTCTGTAAAACAAATCCATGGAAAACAAATAACAAAGTAGAGTTAATTTATTACCTACGGGACAACGGTGTCCAACCATACTAACCAACAGTATTGTAATCATAAATTCTTTGCTTTTTGTCTGATTTGTGTGATTCCAAAGCCAAATGAAATTGAATTAATAGGGATATCTCCAATTGAAACAGGTTTTAAAAATTCCATGATATGATATGTCAAATTTACTTAGAACAACCTGCATAACAGAGTCATTTTCAATTACCCAACTTAGACCAATAGTTGATATTTTAAGCAAAACGTTTTTGTTTGATGATGGATTGAATTGATTCAAATTGGAGATTAAAGTATACTCATGTAAATATATCCAATAGAAACAGTTTTTGAAATCATGAAGAATTGGTGGGTCAAATGTGTGAAGGAACAGTCGGAAAAATAGAGTTTTAAAGGTGCTAATTTATGATATAATGTTAGTATTTTGGTCATAGATTTCTCATACGATATCGAAATTGGGTGATTCAAATTGCATTGTAAACTATATCAATAGATTGATATTCCATAGAAACAAGTTTCAAAAATCTAGTCATTATGCCTCCAAAAGCAGACTGTCCCAACTCAGTTTTTCAGCTGCCTACTAGACATACTGTCAATGTTTTGGTCATAACTTTTTCATTTCAAATCCAAATTGAGTGATTCAAATTGGATTATAAATTTGAAATAAAGGGCTACTTAGGATAGAAATATGTTTTGAGAATATGCCCATTTTGTTCCTCAAAACATGACTATACTGATTGTGATTTCAGTGGTTTTATCAAGCCCATATGCCCTAATATATGATATTTTCTATTTTCTTTCCAAAATGATGATGAGTGTTTGTAGAAATATTTTTTTCAATATAATACATCTACATACACAATTAAATTCAAATATTTACGATTGATATTGATATCCTCAGAAAGTTGCAGCAAACACAACTCGTTCTACATATAACATAAATTATTTATATACTGATTTATTCTATTTTCTACACTAACCTATTATACCTTGAAAAATAAAGCATACTTACGTATAAGAGTAATTCTAATGGATTCATTTTATAAATAAGGCCTCAAGTGTATACACACCGTAATTTGAGAAATGTTTGTCAATAAATACTAGGGTATGAGAAACCAACTTCCCTTGAAAATATGGTGTCAAAAATTGCTGAAGTATGGAGTGACGCTGCGAAAAAACTGATGTAGTGAAAAAAATCTTCAATATATCCTTTACTTTATTGATTTCCCATAGTTGTCATATCATGAAGTTCTTGAGTTTCTAAAACAACTTGTTGACGCAAACTAGAAGAAATATCCTTTTCTTCCATAACTTCTACAATTTTTGGATTTGAAACATTTCCAATCTCGATATAAGTTTTCTGCAATTGTGTATGCGAGATAGGTTGGGTGGGAAGGGTAGGTAAATTTTCCAATTCAACACTATAGCATGTTGTACTGGTTTATTATGTTGAGGGTGCGGAATGAGTTGGGTAGGATATTGTGTAGGCATGGAGGATTTTGATGATGTAGTTGATTAAGATGTGTGGATGATTTTGATACGCAAGCAAGCTGTCCTTGAAAAGATGGAAAAGAATATGGATGATATTTTTGTTCTATAAGATGAGGGAGAGTAGTCATGTAATCATAGGATGAAGCATGCCAAACTTCTGGACAAGATTGATGGGGGTTATATTGAGATTGGCATGGCTGCCCTAACACATGAGTATTCCATAATAGATTATGCAAGTAAGACAATGGAGAGAAAGTGTTTTGAAACATACATGTAGGCCAAGGTTTCCATGGTTGTGAAATTGTTGCAGCTTCTCCATCTCTTGGAAATGTTGTTTTCATCCCAGGTAAGAAACAGAAACTATCGATGGGATGCTCCTTTTGGCATTGAGGAAAAATCGCTTCTTCAAATTCTGCTTGACTTTTCTTAACCTACAAAACATGCAAGTGTGAATTTGGAGAGCTAATAAAATCAACTTTAAAATGTTCAAATAAATCACTAATTTCATCTCTTATATCTCCCGTTCTTGTAGCAGATTTGGAAAGGAAAGAATAAAATTCTCTAGAACTCTTATCAGCCTTGGATATTCCTCTTGAATACCTTATGCATAAATCAAAAACATAATCATATGATAGCTAAAAAACATCACATTTTCCTATCATATTTAGGCTTTCTATAATTTCATCTTTGATTCCTTTAAAAATGAGTGTTTTAAGATCTCTTTTTCCAAATGCTTATGCTTTGATTTTTGAAGGTTGTATTTAAATAGCTCCAAATAGTCCTCCAAGCTTTCATATTCCCCTTGTATCATACTGAAAATATCTTCATTGTCCTTGCAATAGTCTTGGTACTTCTCCAAGAATACATTCTTCATGTCCTCCCATTTTTGATGCAGTTCCCACCAAGGCTCATGAACCGTCAAAGACTGCTCCTTTTAGAGTAAGAGGAAACACTTTCAAACTTTGATCATTAGTACAATAATCATATCCTCTACAAAGTACTTCAAACTCAAATAAGAATTTATTTGGGTCCTCATTATCCAAACCATGAAAATTTGGTAGAGAAGGTGGATGAATTATGTGCATTTGTGTCACTCCTCCTAGATCGTTGATAGGGAATCCAAAAGTAACAATGTAAGCCATTTCTTACCATAATAGAAAGTGTTCTTCATGTGCTGGTTTGAGGTTCCTCCTTAAAATATTCCTGTCAATTTGTTAGTGGAATGGGTGGTGCTTACATCACCACTTTCAGTGAAATGATAAGATTTCTTCAAATTTCTACCTTTTTCTTCCTAGTCATTCAAAAAATAATTTGAAAGGAAATCTAAAGCTCAAGAACTAGAGCAGGGCATCAAAGGACCATTCCCTCCCCAGGACGAGAGATTATTTTTTCAAAAATCAAAATAAACAAAAATGTAAGAAAAATTTAAGCTCAAGGCTTGGAGTAGGATGAGAGAACACTTTCCCTCCCCAAGACAAGAGAGTGGATCCTATAAAATAAAAACAAGCAAAAATGCAGGAAAAATAACTACGCTCAGGACCTGGAGTAGGGTGTCAAAGGACGATTCCCTCCCCAAGATGAGAGATTGACCCTCTGGTTGATACAGATCATGTCTTGCACCTTGTTAGCCTTCCCCAACAACGGCGCCAAAATGTTGGTGTCCGAGTATGAACAAATTATTCAATCTTGTTTCCTACATTAATTCATCAATCTAGGTGCATACACTTTTCAAGGTAACATGCAAGGTATATGCAGGAGCAAGGTTACAATCTTACATTAACCAAGGGTTCGTGACTAAGAAATTAAAGCATCACTGTAATAGTAATGAGAACTAAATTGCAGAAAGAAAAGCATTCACAACAATATATGGAAACCTCTAACATCAACAAACAAAATACAACAAGTAAAACAATATACCTAAAAAGGACACATGAACAACACCTGATCAGAAGAGTGGGCCCAACTCCCTGGTCAGGGCTATGCTTAACTCACATATTTGAGAAAAATATCAAAAGGCAGGAAATTTCATTAACAAGAGTTCCACTCTTACAATGCTCAATTCTTACATCAGCTAGCTCCCCTCTCTCTGAATTGTGTCTTTTAAATATAAAAAAATCCAAAGGAAACTTGCAACAAACTGATCTCAATATTCAAGATGAGATCTGAGAGATCTATCCATCATTATTCAACTGGAACAAGTCAAATTTGGTTATTACAACTTGGGCAATTTTGGAAAACGGCTACAACAACAAATCTGCAAATATGTCCTTCGAAGAACCTTGATTTTCTCTCAATACAAACTAAATTTATGAAAAATACACATTGAGAAACTAATTTGGTCTGTTGTGAACAAAACCCATGTCTCAGATTTTCCAAATTCACTTTCATTTTCCCAAAACCTCCAACATAAAACAATCACTTCTAATGCCAACGAATTCCTGAGTTGGAATATCTAATTATCTGTTGAAGGCCAAATTTGCAATCTGGAAGAGATCTTGCAGGCTAAAATCATGAGTGAGGTTATAACGAATGAATAAGCCAAAATCATGCATAATAATCATTAATTATTAAAAATAAATGAAATCAAATATTATTTATCTACAAGAGCATAAATGATTATGAAATGCAATTATATAATAAATTATCGTAAATAATGTGATAAAAGAATAGTGGAAATAGATGAAATGAATGTTAAGAAGTGGTAATAATAATGACAAATTAAGAGCCCAACAAGATCTAAATAAAGGAAGGACACTGAATAGAAGTTAATCGAAATGTGATATTTGATGAAAGTATTGCATTTAAGAAATCAAAGTACTTCTCATTGGACTGTGATGATGAAGAACTTCCTATATTTGAAGAAGACGATGCCAAGGAGAAAGAAGAGTCAAATCTTGAAGATGAAGGCCCTAGTGAATCAATGCAGCCTGTGGTCATCCCTGAAAGTATAAAGAGACCTAATTGGTTGAAATATACTCTTTTATATGCAGAGGGACATGGAGCAGCCAAAGGAACATTTAGGGAAAGTAAGAAGTCCAAGAGATATTCTAGGTATGTAGCTTATATGACGAAGTTAATAGAAGCATAACCAAGCACCTTTGAAGAAGTTATCAAACATCAATAATGAAAAGATGCCATGAATGAAAAGTATCAATTAATAATGAAAAATGGAGTTTGGGAGATCATACCTAGGCCTGAAGAGAAATATGTGCTAACTTCCAAGTGGCTTTACAAGATTAAACATGTGGCAGATAGAAGTATTGATAAATAAAAGGCAATATTTGTTGCTAGGGGCTCCTACTAAAAGAGAGGCATTAGTTATGAAGAGACATTTTCACCTACAACAAGGTATAAAACTATAAATTCACTAGACTCTTTGGCAACATCAATGGGATGGAACATCCATCAAATGGATGTCAAGACTACATTCTTGAATGGCATGATTGATGAAGAAGTCTATATAAGAAACCCTTGGGATTTGAATTCAAAGGTAGAGAGGCTTATGTTTGTAGGTTGAAGAAGGCACTATATGGCCTTAAGTAAGCACCAAGGGCATGGTATGCAAGGATGGATGCACAACTACAAAGATTGAGCTACATGAATTGTTTTGTTGATCTGAATCTCTATATTAAGGTTTTGAAGGATGAGTTTGTAAACATTCTTCTGTATGTAGATGATCTTCTCATGATAGGTGTTTAAAGTCAAATCCAAGAGTTCAAGAAGCAACTAGCAACAAAATTTGACATGAAGGATTTAAGAACAATGTAAACTTTGAAACAGGAACTGATACGATTACCCGTTTCATAGAGGTACCAAAAAAGTGACCCGGTTTTGAAAAGTGGTGATGCAGAATACACTTCTATTTTTCAGAACATATTTTTGACACTTTAAATAACTGATACGATTACCTGTTTTGTAGAGGTAGAAAAAAAGTGACCCGATTTTGAAAAGTGGTGATGCAAAATACACTTCTTTTTTTCCGGAGCATATTCTTGACACTTTAAATTTTCTTATGTATCAAATATAAATATTTGTTTTTAAATGTTAGTGATTTTCATGTTGATTTTGAAACGTGTTGATTCAGCATCAACCATCTTTTTAGAGGGCTTATTTTTCACACTTTAAAATTTATTATGTCCATTTTTTTTGAAATCATGATTAGTTAACAAATTTTCAAATTTATTTATTTTTAAATGTTTATTACTTAATAAAACAAATATAAAATATATATATAAATAAATTATTAATCATAAAGAATTTGGAAAAAAAAAACAAAATTTAGAAAAACTATAAAATTAAGTAAAAATAGAAATTTTTTAAAAAAACATTAACAAAAACTAGGAAAAAAAATTAAAAACGAACTAAATTAAAAAACAAAAGTAGAAAATTAACGAACAAAAAAAACTGCTAAAATTAAGATTAAAAACATTTGAAAAAAACTCTAAAAAAAAAATATACTCAAATTAAAACAAAAACAAAAAACAAAAAAATGAATATATATATATATATATATATATATATATATATATATATATATATATATATATATATATTCAAATTTAAAAAAAATCAAAAAACACTTAAAATTTTTATTAAACCCTATATTTTTTATTTAAAAATAAAAAAATTAAAATTAGTATATATATATATATATATATATGTTTCATTTAAAAAAAAAAATAAACACTTTTTTTTTTAATATATATATATATATATATATATATATATATATATATATATATATATATATAACAAAAAAAACATTATATCCATTTTTGTTTTAAATGAACTTTTAATTATTTTTTTTTAAATATAAATTTTTTTATTCAAGAAAAAAAATGGAATCCACACGCCCTCTATCGCCCGGCCGCCCGTGGGGGCGCGACCCTGGGTAGAGGAGCTACATGCAGCTCCTCCGCCTAGGGTTGCGCCCCCACGGGTGGCAGCAGGCGATTCTCGGAATCGCCCCGCTGTCACCCGTGGTGGCGCGACCCTAAGAAGAGGAGTTGCATGCAGCTCTTCCACCTAGGGCCGCACCACCATGGGCGACCAAGTGATGGCCGAGTGACAGAGAGCTTGCGATTTTTTTTTTTAAATAAAAATTCTATATTTAAAAAAAATTAAAAGCTCATTTAAAAAGGTGCGTATAATGTTTTTTTTTTTTAAATAAAAATATTTTGTTAAAAAATTGTTTTGAAATTTTTTTTTTAATCAAAAAATATATATACATTTTTTAAATTTATTTATTTATTTTGAATATATATATATATATATATATATATATATATATATATATAATTTAATTGTTTTTTTGGTTTTTTTTTTGTTTTTTAATTTGAGTATATTTTTGTTTTGTTTTTAGTTTTTTTAAAAATGTTTTTAATCTTAATTTTTTTTAATCTAGTTTCTTTTTAATTTTCGTTTTTTTTTTTTGGTTTTTTGTTAATGTTTTTTTTTTTTTTTTCCTATTTTTACTTAATTTTATAGTTTTTTTTTCCAATTATTTTATGATTTACAATTTTTTTGTTTTTTTGTTTTTTTTTTTGCTTTTTTTCTTAAATATGTTTTTCTTATTAGCCCACAAGGCTTTGGATTGACAGTGAATGGGTGCACTGTTAAGGCACTCCTTGTGATAGGTCACTGGTTCAAATCCCCCGTGGGTGCTTACCTACCAAAAAAAATAAAATATGTTTTTCTTATTATTTATTTGTTTAAATTTTTTTATTTTTTATTAGTTTTTTAATTCTTATCTTTTATAGATTAATTTTGTTTTTTGTTTTAACATTTTTATGATTGATTTTCTTTTTTTGTTAACTTTTTTTTTATGTATGATTTTTTTTTTGTCTTTTTTTATATATTTGATTTTTTTTTTTGTTTTTGTTTTATTTTTAATATATATTTTTATTTACATTTTGTTATTTTTTCAACCTTTTCTTCATTTTGTGTTTTCTCATTGTTTTAATTATTTTTTTTAATTTTATGTTTTCATTATTCTTTTGAAATTTTAATGTTTTTTAGAGTCATGATAAAATCTTTTATGCCATTATTTCGAAATGTTGAAAATTTGCCCTTGAAAATAAAAAGTGTTATTCCAGCATCAACACCTTTCGTTTTGAGGGTTTTTTTGCACAATTTTTGCACAAAAAATTGGTTTTCACTGCCATTTTGAAAACATGCTGAAAATATACCCTATAAAAATAAGTGTTATTCCAGCATCAACACTTTTCGTTTTTAGCATTGTTTTCCATGATTTTTCTTGGGTTTTTTTGCTAGAGTTCCCATTTTGAGTTTATAGTTCTCGTTTCAAAGTTTACATTGTTTAGGGTTGATGAACTATAATTTGGGAGTACAAATTTGGAAAGGACCTGATGATATTTAACTAGGTCAATAAAAGTATGTGATCGAGATGTTGAAGAGGTTTGACATCATGGATTGCAAACCATTGAAAACTCCCATGATCACACACTTGAAGAGGTTAAGAAGTTATGAATCAAGCCTAGTAAATCAGACCAAGTATAGAAAATTTATTAGCTCACTAATGTACTTGGAAAATACTTGACCATACATGTTTTATAGTGAATGTTCTCAATCAGTTCTAGGTAGATCCCAAGCATGATCATTAGATAGCATCCAATCATATACTAAGATATCTACAAGGAACAATCCAATACTTCCTTAAGTATGATAAGAGGAATGATGTCCACTTGATTGGATATACATATTCTAACTGGGGAGGCAGTGAATAGGATGGAAGAAGCACTACAAGAGGATGTTTTGGTTTGGGTTCCTCCATTGTCTCTTGGATGAGCATAAAGAAAGAATCAATTGCTTTGAGTAGTGCTGAGGTTGGATATATTGCAGACTTTGAAGTAAGCAAAGAAGTTGTCTGGTTGAGGAAGTTGATGTCTTACATCTTTGAAAAACCAATGGACCCTATGGTTATACATTGTGACAACACCAACTGTATAAGGTTGTTTGAAGACCCATTATTTCATGGAAAGACAACGCATATAAATAACAAGTATCACTACAATTGAAAGATGGTGTAGGATGGTGTGTTGCACCTACGGTATAACTCCGTTGATGAATAGGTAGTTGAAGTATTGACAAAATATATTCCTAATAAAAATCTTGTGTACTTGAGAGACAAGCCTGGAATAGTTGATATATCCTCCCTAGTTGAGAGGGAGAGTGATCCAAAAGGGATACTAAATCAAGAAGAAAAGGCATTACAGACTCATGTGCAGGCATGCATATATTATTTAGTGCAACGAATCGAAAAGATTGCGAATAATATAGACAATGAACTATTATAAAAAATAATAAACACACATCGACAAAATTTAAATAATGAATGAGTTCACCAGACCCCCTGGATATGTCTACTGGTCCAAGCCTTCAATGTCAACCTCTATATTATGTCTTCAAGAATAGAGTTTACAGGTGTGAGCTCAATCAAAGCCATAACACAACAACAATGATATTACATAGGGATTTCACTCGAAAACCTCGAGTCTAAAGAGTGCACAGACTCTCCCTCTTAGTGCCTCTGATCAACTGTTCATAGTTGTGTGTTTTCTCTGACTCTCTGTCTCCCCTCTGTCTCTGAACTCTGACTTGTCTCTATTCTGTTATGGGATGGCTTTTTAATATTAACAACGCTTGTCTATTCATTTCCCTGTTCAGCCTCTCTGGCTCCAGGCACTGTCCCTTCATCTCCCTGTTGAGTGTTTAAACAATCATTGCAAAACACTTAAGGCATATGGCAGTTGTTTACAAACGGAAGGTTCTTTGGGTGCGGGTGAAAATCCCTGAAAATATACTTTTCGTTTACATAGAGGAATATACGGAATACAATGAAAACCAATGAAAACCTTGACTGCAACATTAAATCCAGACTTTAAATGATATAAAGTCTTCCCTATAATCCTCTCGGGTCTACCTTTTATTGTTGTCGTAAGACCTTTGTATTCCACACCATTGATATGCCTTCAATCTGACTATTCACATCCAACCTGATGTATCAAGTAGTCCGCTCAATCTCCATCGTCGATCCACGATCTCCAATCCAACGACTGACAGCCATTTCGGGTGGCCTACTTGCATTGAGATTACCCACCCGAAAAAGCAGTTTTCTCTCTCCTGCGGCATGCTACATGTCAGCCAGTGTATGGAATTGGGTGAAGCCCTTCCAATACCACTTACCTCCTGAAGCCCACCAAAAATACCATTTACCACGGAACTCAAATCCTTCGCTATTTAATTCATAACTCCTTCGGGTCCACCTTTGTTAAGTCCTTCCCTTCGGAATCTGCGATAGTGTTTTCCGATAGTATATATATATATATATATATATATATATGAAGACTTAGAGGTTTGATACAAGATCCATTTTGGATCACGCCTTCCCATTGAAAAGCTTTTGGACCACCAAAAGTTGGTTTTAGGCAGCGATCAAGTGAGGATACAGTTCCCTCACTTCCAATTTCTATCCATCATGCCTTGCTCATATTTGAACTTTTGAATCCTACTCTCAGGTACTCAACATCCCCTTGATGCGCAGTTCTTACCTTCCTGTCCAAAACTGTGTCCTCTTGTAACTCATTGAGATACTCAGGCAACAGATCCGCAATAGAAGGCAACTGACTTTCCTCTTCAGGATCTTCAATCAATGAAGGTTCATACAATCTCAAGTTTTCTGCATTAATGACTGAATAGATCTACATATAAGTTGGCAAATCAAGGTGAAAAGCATTTTCACCGATTTTATCAAGTATCTTGAAAGGTCCATACCTTATTGGTTTTAGCTTCTTACCTTCACCTTGCATTCTATCTTTGCTGAGGTACAACTAGACTTGATCACCAACTTGAGAACTATGTTCCACTCATTGCTTGTCATGTCTTGCCTTGTAATTGACTTGACTTCTTTCCAGCTGTTACTGTACTGCCTGGTGAATTTGATGGATTTGTTAAATGAACTTGGTTGCTTTTTCCACATCACTGTGTCCGTCAACTGCTATGTCTTTACCAAAGACAAAATCCAACGGAGACTTTTGTATAAAACCAAAACAAGTCTCAAAAGGAGATCTCTGAGTAGAAGAGTGCTTGGCACGGTTGTAAACATGTTTCACATAACACAAATGCTCATCCCAAAGCTTGGGATGCTTGCTACAATAGCCTCTAAGCCACTAGATCACTGTCCTATTGACCACTTTTGTCTAACCATCTGTTTGTGGATGAAATGTCATGCTCTTCTTCAACCTGGTGTCCATCAACTCCCATAGATTTGACCAAAACTTCCCAACAAATGGAGAATCTCGATCAGATACAATAGAAGTGGGTAACCCAAAATGAACCCATACATTCTAAAAGAACAACTTTGTTGTTTTTTTAGTTGTAACTTGGTTGTTACATGGTATCAAAATACACATTTTATTGAACCTATCGACAGCAACATACAAATAATCATGACCTTTCCTAGATTTTGGAAATCCCCCAAAAAAATCCATGGAAACACTTTCCCAAGGATGAGAAGGAATTGGAAGTGGAGTGTACAAGCCTAATTTTCAATTATTGGTCTTGTTTGTAGCACACATAGTACACCCTTTTATTTATCTAAAAACTATCTCATGCATTCTTGGCCAATAAAAAAACCTTTGCAATTGTGCAACTGTTTTATTTACACCAAAATGATCTGATATGAGAGAAGTATGTGCTTCTCGGATTATGTTAACTCATTTAGTTTGTGGAATGCATAACTTTCCTAAATGATATAAGAGTTGGTTCTTTACATAATAATCCAATTCTTCTACTTTCTTGCCATGACTTAAAGTTACATATACATCTTTAAAATCTACATCTTGAGCATATTGTTCAATGTAACTTTCATGCACTACTGAGCTATGCTCAAGTATAGTAGATGCATTTATGATTGGTCTTGATAACATGTCTGCAACCTTATTGTGTATGCTCTTCTTATATTTGATGACAAGATGAAATTTCTGTAGAAAACCCATCCATCTATAATATCTTGATTGTTGCAATTTAGTTTGTGAGTGCAAATATTGAAGTGGTTGATGATCTTTATGTATGATTGTTTCTTTACCCATTAGGTAATGTTTCCACTTTTTCACACTTTGTACTAATGCATACAATTCTTTATCATATGTGGGATAATTAACTACTACATAAGTAAATGTCTCAGAATGATAGAATATGGGTTTTCCATGTTGCATCAACACTTCTCCCATGGCATAGTCACTTGCATCTGTCTGAATCTCAAATGGATGTTGAATATCTGGCAGGGCTAGTACTAGTGTTGTACTGATTTTTTCTTTTAAGGTGTCGAAGGCTTTTTGCTATTTGCCTCCCCACTTAAACACATGTTTCAATCCTGTTAAAGCATGTAATGGATCTGAAATCAAAGAAAAGTTAGCAATAAACTTTCTCCACTATTGTACTACCCCTTTTTGAAAACTCCTAACCTCTATAGCAGATTTGGGTTTAGGCCACTTCATAATGACTTCAACCTTAGAGGGATCTATCCTCAATTCACCACCCCCTACAATATGACCCAAATAATTTAAAGATGTTCTTCCAAATTCACTTTTTGACAATTTTACATAGATATATTCTCTTTTTAAAACATCTAAAGTCAGCTTTAAATTCTATACATGGTCTTCCCATGTATTACTAAAAACAAGAATATCATCTAAATAGACAATTACAAAATCATCAATACATGGTCTAAGCACATCATTCATGGCTCTCATAAATGTAGTAGGAGCATTAGTTAAGCCAAAAGGCATAACCATCCATTCATACAGTCCTTGCTTTGTCTTGAAAGCAGTCTTCCATGCATCCAGTTCTGCAACTCTAACCTGATGATAATCACTTCGCAAGTCTAACTTAGAAAAGTAAACTGCTTCTTTCAATTGATATAATAGCTCATCAATACGAGGAAGAGGATAACGATTCTTGATCGTTATTTATTTAGTGCTCTATAACCAATGCACATTCTCCACAAACCATCTTTCTTTCTCACTAGCACGATTGAAGATCCACATGGTGATGTGCTTGGTTGTATAAACCCTTTATCAAGCAACTCCTGTACCTGCTTCTTTATCTTTTAATTTTCTAAAGCTGACAGCTTGTACATTCCAATGTTAGGTAATGGAGCATCTTGCTATAAATAAATATCATGTATTATTTCTCGCTTGGGTAGTAGACCTTTAGGTTCTTGAAATAGAACATCATACTCTGAAACAACTTTAACTAAATCAACTTTCTATCTGGAATCATGGCCTTCAAATGCATTATATTTATCGGGATCCTTTGCCTTTACAACCATTAGTAAAAACTACTTACTTGAATTCACAATTCTTTTCATTTGTCATGAATTTATGAGAGAATAATTACCTTTGAGTTTATGAGCTCTTACAATATATTCTATTCCATATTTAGTGAGTTGATACTCATTCTCAGCTCTATAGAAAATAGCTCTTCTATCATACAAGTATGGACTTCCCAAAACAATACCACATATATCCAATGGAATTATATCTAAATCAACCTCATCTAAAATGTTGATCCAATAGCAAACCTAAGTTTACATTGTCTCGTTATTTGTAGATTTGTTTTATCACACACCCAACCTAATGGATATGGCTTCTCATGAGGTTTTGTTTGTAATCCCAACTTCTTTACAATTGTTTCAGAAATCAAATTTACTTGTGATCCACTATCAAACAAAGTATCAATCTTATTGTGCTTGGAAATTGCTCTAATATGAGAAAGCTCATTTCTTTCCCTCTCATTATTTTCATTATCAATAGATTGTGAAGAATTACTTATGAATGCTTTAGAATCTTTACCTTTAATACCTGTGGCTGTAACTTTTGTTTCATCACATGAATCTAATCCCAAGTCCTGCTGAATAGCAACAACATTCTTTTTCTCCTTTCCACTGAACTTCTTAGGTTTCCATTCTAGATGCAAAAACCAACAGTGTGCCTCATCATGTCCTTCTTTCTTGCAATGAGTGCATGAAGGTTTATCCTTCTTTATAGTGTTTTCTTTCCTTTCCTTCCATTTCAGTTTCTTCTTTTCCTTGCTCTTGATTACAGAATATTTAGATGTTCGCCCAACCTCTGGGTTTACATTCTTACCTCTAGCTTCTAGATGTGTGGCTTGCAATGATACATCATCTAGGCTAGTGGGATTAAACATGAGAATAGTATGCTTTAAATAGCTATGAAGACCACCTATATACTTCAATAAAGTCTCAGGTGAATCTAATGATATACCTACAGTTAAAGCTCTTTTCCTAAATTCCTGAGTATAACTCTATACACTTTGACCCTTCAATTGATGAAGATTTTGCCAACTCATCATTTCCTGTTGCATGTAAGCTAAAGGATAGAATTGATTTTTGATGGCAGAAACAAATTCATTCCAGGTAGAAATGATTTTACAATGTTTTTGCAGATCAGCTTGTGTCTTGCCTTCCCACCATACTAGTGTAGTTCCTCCAAGTCAAAGGCTAGCCAACTAATCTTCTTCCTTTCTAAATCAATGTTTTGTACTCTGCAATATACATCAATTTGTCTTATCCAATTATCTAACTTTCCTACATTGAGTTCTCCATCATAAATTGGGAAATCAAACTTCACATTTAATTTGATTAAGGAAGTTTTCTTCTTGTTCTTAGAAGAGATAGAAGATCATTGTGATGAGGATGATGATGGAGGAGATGGTGGAGAAGTCATTCCTCCTTTTCCTTTGCCTTCGGGAGGGGCAACTAGAAAAGGTTCCTCTGCTCCTTTGTCTAGTTTTGGTGTTGCGGTGCTTTCACTCAACCCTTCTTAAATTCCAGATACATGTCTTCCACCATGGCTTGGAGTGTCTTAAAACTTTCTATAAATTGAGATTATGATCCCAATGGAGCCTCTTCTTCCATTCTATTATGTGAATAGACTCTTCCAATCTCTAGATTAGCCTCAACAAGTTCTCCTTCCCCTAGTCTGAGCTTTAATCTAGTTAGCATTCAAAATCCAACACAAGATTGTCTAATGTTAATAAAATCAAAACCAAATTCTTTGTTACCACTTGATCCAAAATGGATACTAAATCAAGAAGAAAATGTATTATAGAATCATGTGTAGGAATGCCTATATTATTTAGTGCAATGTATCAAAAAGATTGTGAATAATATAGACAATGAACATTTATAAAACATAATAAACACACATCGACACAGTCAAAATAATGAAGGAGTTCACCAGACGCCGTGGCTATGTCTCCTGGTCCAATATTTCAGTGTCGACCTCTATATTATGTCTTCAAGAACAGAGTTTACAGGTGTGAGCTCAATCAAAGCCATAACACAACAAAATTGATATTACAGAGGGATTTCACTCGAAAACCTAGAGTTTAAAGAGTGTACAGACTCTCCCTCTTAGTGCCTCTGATCAACTATTCGTAGCTATGGGTTTTATCTAACTCTCTGTCTCCCCTCTGTCTCTAGACTTTGACTTGTCTCTGCTCCATTATGGGATGGATTTTTAAGATTAATAGCGCTTGTCTGTTCATTTCCCTGTTCGAGCTCTCTGGCTCTGGGCGCTGTCCATTCATCTCCCT
Organism: Pinus tabuliformis; assembly: GCA_031772625.1. Lineage (NCBI taxonomy): Eukaryota > Viridiplantae > Streptophyta > Pinopsida > Pinales > Pinaceae > Pinus > Pinus tabuliformis. The sequence goes on along the minus strand of CM062818.1, from coordinate 1,259,707,566 downwards.
GCTAAGCGTTTAAACAATCATTGCAAAATGCTTAAGGCACAGGGCAACTATTTACAAATGGAAGGTCCTTTGGGTGTGGGTGAAAATCCCCAAAAATACACTTTTCGTTTACATAGAGGAATATAGGAATACACTAAAAACCAATGAAAACCCCAACCGCAACATTAAAGTCGGACTTTAAATAATATAAAGTCCACCCTATAATCCTCTCGGGTCCACCTTTTATAGCTGTCGCAAGCCGTTTGTATTCCACACCGTTGATCTACCTTCAATTCGACGGTTCACATCCAACTCAAAGCATCAAGTAGTCCGCTTAATGTAAACCATTGATCCATGATCTCCAATCCAACGGCTGACAACCATTTTGGGTGGCCTAGTTGCATGGAGATTACCCGCCCGAGAAAACAGTTTTCTCTCTCCTGCAGCGTGCTACATGTCAGCTAGTGTATGGAATCGAGTGAAGCCCTTCCAACACCACTTACCGCCTAAAGCCCACCCAAAATACCATTTACCATGGAACTCAAATCCTTCGTTGTTTAATTCATAACTCCTTTCAGGTCCGCCTGTGTTAAGTCCTTCCCTTTGGGATCTATGATAGTGTTTTCTAATAGTATGTATAATATATATGAATACTTAGACATTTGATACAAGATCCATTTTGGATCAGAGAGATAGACACATCATTATTATCTTCACTTTGGGAAGAAAGAATGGAGGATTGGGTAGGCATCTGGACTCTGATACTCTTTGAGGATGAGGTGGGACATCCAAGATAAGAGTGGTCTAAAAGTATAGATATTCTTTGAGGACTAGCTATACAAGATAAGAATAGTCCTAGAAGGACATACTTTGTTAACACCCGGGTGGGGTATGTGCCTTTAATGAGAATGATGATGGTGTCTATCATTAATTGGTATCGCCAGCATTGTGCTCTGATCTTATGGAGAGATAGATTTGTTGGAAATTGGATAAACTAGTGCTCCATGTATGTTTCACAACATGTGTTTAACTGCCTCTCGTGGATCCATTAATTCTAGTGATGCATCTGTTTACTAACACCTACAGGTTTTGGTGTTACAATAATCGTGATTCCAGCAAGTGGTATCAGAGCCAAAGGTCTCTAGTTCGAATCACAACTAGCTTGCATTAGGGGGGAGATTGTTCGACAATGGATAAACCAGCATTCCTTGTGTGTTTCATGACATGGGCTTAACCGCCTCTATTGGATCTATTAAATATGTTGATGCATATGTTTACTAACACTTTTGGGTTTTGGTATAATGAAAATCATGATTCCAACAAGAGATGTTAGTCAAGGCCTTGCTATGTGACAATGTTAGGTTACCAATATGACTCTTCTTATGAAATATCTTCAGATTGAGAATGTCCATGTAACATTTATGAGTACCTCCCTAGTTAAGAGGTAGTGTTGAAAAATGTGTAACCAGGTTCAGTATTCATAAATATGAAATTTATTTTTGATTCTTATATATGAAAAATAAAAGAAAAGTTATTATTGTTATTTTGTAGCATGGGTTTCATGCTTAAGGTATATTATTTTAGAATTCAAGCACCCGTTGAGTGTTTCTAGGATTTTTCCTAAGCCAATAACTCAAAAGAGTCATTGTCATATGTTAAAGACACCATCGGGCACATTAGAACTTGTAAAATGAATTATTTTTGTATTTAAAAGTGTCAGAATACCCTCCAAGACCAAGTCATCCTACCAGCTAAGAAGTCAGCTTAATTTGAGGAACTTCATCCACCTTGGAAGCTTATAAATAGGAGGGAACTCAACCTCCTAGAGACACAATTCATTCTCTCATCAAGTAAGCAAAGGAGAAGAAGAAAGAAGCTAGCTAAGGAAGAAGAAGGAAAAAGATCAAGTGTTTGGGCTATTTTCTCTCTCTCTCTTCACACATGCGAAGGAAGGAAGCTAGGGTTTCTATTGTTGGGTTAGGGTTTTGCTGCTGTAGGATTGAACTTGGAGAAAGTGCAGAAAGAAGGTCGAAGGAAGGCTCATTAGGTCATCCTCAAGACCTAGAAGAAGGAGAAAGTCAAGTGAAGGTTTGAAGAAGTCTTGGAAACCCAAAATAAGCTCACGCGTGTGGAAATAATTTCTTCTGGAAGGGCCAAAAATTTCAGACCTATACTAGACGCTGAAATTCTATTGTTTGGGTTGGAAGTTGTGCTGCTGGAAGAGATTTGAATAGGTTTGACTTGGACAAAGGAATCACATCATCAAGAAGGTTCAACTTGGTCTTGGAAGGGTATTGGTCTTGGTCTAGAGGTATTGGAATTCTTCAATTGAAGAATATATAAGAAGAAAGCACATTTATGGGTTTTCCTCTCATGTAGAGATGTTATGGCTCTGGCTTGCAGCCTATATCTTATCTTCTTGTGTACTATTGATCTTCTTGTTTTGGTAGCTATTGGATGATAAGAAAAAAATAATAATAAGAGAAGAAACTAATAAGTAAGAAATGTTGGAAAATGTAACTAGGTTCAGTCATCATTAATGTATTTGAGTCATCATGTAATTTACTTGTCAAAAGAATAAAGAAAATATTTTTTATTATTGTATCAATGACATATTGAAGCATGGGTTTCATGCTTGGGTCATCATTATATTAGTCAATGTCCCCATTGTGGACTTCTAGGATTAATATTGAGTCAATAGAGTCATTATACATTCAAAGATACCCTTCTTGGGCTTTGGAATCATGTAAAAAGGTTTATTATTGAGTCAAATATTATTTATGTGATCTCCACACCAAATCGACCTAAGGGACACCAATATCCGACCTCACTTAGAGCCTATAAATAGAACGAAATCGAATTCATTTTGAGCATATCATCTCAACAAAGTTCAATATCTCTCTAGTGAAGCTGGGAAAAGTGCAAAGTGGGTCAATGAAGTTAAACGAAGTGTGAGTTGGGTCAAGACTAAGTAGAACGAAGAAATCGAAGTTTTGGTGCTACTCTCTCTCTCTCTCTCTTTCGTGCCCTAGTTTGGGAGATCAAAGTCTTCCAAGTGTTGTTGCTGCTAGTTGCTACCTGATGTCATAAGGTGTTACATAGTCTAAGTTGTTGGGGTGGAAGTGTTGTTGCAAAGGCGTCGAAGATTTGGAAGGGATGACTTGCTGTGGAGTAAAAGTTTGGTCTATGTCTAGGTTGAAGAGTCTCAAAGAAAACTATTGAAGGAAGATAATTTTGATTGGGTTTTCCCCTCAAGAGGGGTTTTGCCCTGACATAGTGCCTACACCTTGTGTCTTGTGTTTTTGTGATCTTCATATACACATAACATGGTCATTTCTTGATGAAAGATAATATAATAAAGAAGTAAAAGAAGCCAACATAACTCACAATTATCTATCAAGAAAGATGAATCAAATCCTAATCTACTTCAATTGATTTATCAACATGGTATGAGATCTAAGTTCAAGAAAGGTTGAAGATCACTTTGTTGGATCAAAAGGAATGAACATGGATTCTCCTTCCTTGATAAACTATATCAGAATGGGTATCAACGCTGCTGGAAGCTAGATCAACAAGGACATCTACTACTTATTCAACAAGGTCAAAAGTCAAGGGTTCTTGGTTTCTTTTACAGGTTCTCCTAGTGATAACAATGCTTGGATCATTGATAATGGAGCATCAAGGTACATGATAGGAGAAAGTAAACAACCTCACAATTTTTCAAAGGAATCATCTTCTCATACAATGGATTTTGGAGATAACAAAAGCTATTAAGAATCCAGAGATCAACATCATTAAAAGCTGGATAATGGAGCTAAGATGAAGAAGGAGGAAAAAGACAGTTTAAGGATCTATTGAAATTAATTTAAGGAACCTCAAAAATTTAATTTAAAATCATGTAAGGAGACCTTATAAGGAAAAAAAATTACTATCTTCAAGGCATGGAAAATTTTAGGGGCGAATGTTCGCCCTTTGGCGAAATTAAGGGGTTTTAAATTTTTAGTGGGAAAATATTTTGTATCATAGTACAATTTTATAAATCGCGTCAAACAACCCACCTTATTTTAAGGGAGAGGGTAAAAAAGGTAAATTTAGCCCTTGAAATTAGGAGTTACAACCTTCCATTCACCCTAATTTTCAAGAATAGGTTTTATTTAAGTGAATCCTATGGGCCAAATACCATATTTATAAAAGAGGCATGGTAAATTAATAAAAATATAAATAAATGAGAGGTATGGTAAATAAATAAAACAATTTTTATATTTACTCCATAAATCACCTTATATACATGCAAGGGTGTAAACAAATAAAAATATAAATAAAGTGGAGGTATGGTAAATAAATAAAACCTCTTTTTATACTTGCTCAAAAGGTATGGTAAATAAATAAAAATATAAATAAACTAGACGTATGGTAAATAAATAAAACCTCTTTTTATATTTAGTCCATAACCCTCTTTCTATTTATGAAGGCTCAAAAAAGAGGTTTTATTTAAGTGAATCTTATGGGCCAAATACCATATTTGTAAAACAAGTATGGTAAATTAATAAAAATATAAATAATTGAGAGGTATGGTAAACACACAAAACTTTTTTTTATATTTACTCCATAAGTCACCTTATATTTACAAACACTTAAAAAATGTGTTATATTTAGGTGAAACTTATGGGCAAAATACTATGGACCAAATATGATGGGCTAGATTATTATTAATACCATGCAAAAAAACATTATTAACCCTAATATTAGTATTAATAAAATAAAAATGGCACATGGTATTGACCCATGGTATTCACCTTGAATGTAACCTATTTAAATGGGAGAATTAAACCAACATAGGTCCATCTTTACTATGGATCTACTAAGCCCCAAGAGGTATCAAATATCGTGATATGCAAACTAGCATAGAGTGAAAAAATATTTGATCCCTCTCAAGGCTTGGTGGATCAAGAGTAAAAATGGATGTTGTAATTTAATGTATGTTAAACATGTTAGCTTGGTTAAAATAAAAATCAATTATTAATTTTATTAATTTTTATACATTACTAATAGTAATTTTTAGGCTCCACGTTTATGATAACCCATGGTATTGACCCATGGTAATACCATGGTATTCATGTGAGCATTGACTATTTAAAGGGGAAATTCTATCAACTTAGATCCATCTTAATTCTGGGTTTACTAAGTGCTCAAAGGGATAAATAGATTTCATCCCCCTAAGAGTGGTAGATGTGGAGTTAAGATGGATATAGGTTGGTTTTTATGATAATGAAGATATTAAATAGAGTTAGGAGATTATATTGTAAAAACATCTTACGGTGAATGGTTAAAGCTACATTTAGTCACTTCACAAAATTTAGTAAAAAATACCAATATCTCCATTAATATTGGTTTTTAACTTTTTCTCATTTAACAAAAAAAAATTCAAGACAATGAAACCTTATCACTCTTTCTGCATCACCCTCGCAAAAGATTTCTCACCATTTTTGAAACATTATCAATATGATATCTTCATGAAAAAGTTTAGGTACTGATGTTGCATTAGTTGTTTGAAAAATAAGTTGGTTTGTACAACCTTTCATCTTCTATGCTATTCTTAGTTGGTCCTAATGACCTGTAGGGGTTGGAGCCACTGCACCATATTTTCCTAAAAGGTGGAGATTGTTCACCAAAAAGTAAATTAATCTACACGTTACAATGCTATTAAAAAATGCGAGACCTATGAGGGTAGTGAATTATGCTAATAAGCAATTTAGATTGGGAGAGACATAATTAAATTCTATTATTTACTTAAATATTTCCAATTAAAATAATAATAAATCTACATTTATATATTCATAGATTGATTGGAAGGATTCTCACAATGGTCACTTCTTTCGATAAGATCCCCTTCAAGCCCTTGGGATACTTAATACTTTCTTATATAATATAGTTTGGGCTTGCTACTTGTTGGCGTGTTGGGGTAAACAAACTTGATGTGTTTTTTTAATCTCACAGTTGAAGTCTATGGAATAAGAAAGAAATTTGATAACATGAAAAAAGTGGTAGCTTGACAAAAGTTGTAGAGGAAAGATTAATCTCTCCTACCTTGACAGAGCTCGTTGTCAATATCAACACCTACAGGAACTTTGTTGTCGAATATTATCAAAACTAATAGAAGGATATGAAAGAGTGTATTGTAAGAACCTTGACAAACATGGCCACTGAAACTTGGAACATTGTTTGTAGGAAGAGAAAATTATGTTTCTTTTTCCTAACATGTATGTTAGTATATTACAGTTTAATGAATATGTTTTCTTATTATCATATATGGTTTCATACTTTAACAAAACATTCACCAAGACTTGACAATGTTTTATTATTTAGTAAAAGATTTGCCAGGATCTTACAAGATTTTATAATTCAGTGAAAGATTCTCCATCACTGTACAAGATAATATAATCTAGGGAGAGATTCGCCAAAAAAATTATATATACATATTATATTATTGATAAATTCGCCTCCCATTTTTCCTCTATATCATGGGGATTAGCCCATTTATTATACATATAAATTTAGGGTGGCTCTTAAAATTTTCCCTACTTCAAGGATAATGTCTAACACAATAAAGGAAGAGAACAACTTAGAAGAATAATTCAATGGTTGAAAGAAGAGGATATATCTCATCCTCAAAAAGAATAAAGTCTTGGATCTAGTATAAGGAAAAGTGTATAAGTCTACAGTGAAATCAAGTAGCCTAAAGGGCCAAGAAAGAAGGGACAGGGATCAAGAAAACTTTTCTGAAGAAGTTTCACCAAAGAAGAACATGATGGAAGGACTGGAAGTCAAAGACCTGTTTGTTAGGAACTCTTAGAGACTCTATCCCTTACATCACTCAAGCTTGGAAGGAGCCCTTACCAACTTCCAAAGATAAGTATCTTACTCCTTGTATTGTCTTTTATATTTGGTTTCCCTTACTTATCTAAGTTTATTTATATGAAATACTAATGATATTTCTAGTCATATTTTTGTTTAGAAAAGAATTTTTGAATACTCAAGGAACATGGAAGAAGGATTCACAAAACAAAGCATTCGAATTACAAGGTTTGTTAAGAAACAAGAGGCATTTTTAGAAATACAAGTTTTTGATATCTATTCTTGATAAAATATTACTAACATCTTTTTTGTCTAGATTTCTTCAATCTTAAATATTATTGATTAGGTGATTCATCATTAGATAAATCTACCCTCCTTATATCTATGATTATTCTTGTAGAACCCTAGAAAGGTTAATTGTGATAACAGTAACTTAAGGGTATGTCAATGATTATGTGTGAAACCCTAATATTCTCAGGGTTATCGTTGAAAGAAAATGTCTGATTTTCTGAAGGAGTCTAACTGGCTGATGCTTTGATGGTGTCTTGATTGAGGTTTTTGTATGATTATGGAAACCCTAACATGTTAGGTTTGAATGATAATGGCTAAAATCATGAACCTTTGAATTATTGGTAATTTAGGGTTTTCTATGTTCTTATATTGAAACCCTAGCTCATTAGGGTTTGGTAGAATGTGTAAGAAAAACCCTTATAATGACATAGAAATGATTTCCTTTGGATGTGTGCATTCTTCCGATCAGTCCCTATTCTAATAAAGTTTATTATATACCTAACTCTTATTGATATTTGTGAAGTTGGGTTTGACTAACAAATTATATGAAATGCCAATGCATGATGATGAAGTCCTAGATGTATGAGTTGACCTGTTTGTCGGTGGTCATGAATCTTAGGGTTTAGAACTAAGCCCTAGTCAAAGTTTGTTTATCTAGGATGACAATATTTTTGCATTCTAGGGTTTTGAAGTTAAACCTAAGTAGAAGTAAAATCTCTATTATATGATGACAATGTGACAATTTGAGATTTGTGTAAGATTGTTGCAATCTGACTCTTAGTTATGATTGATATTTAATTGTTTGAGAAAATATAGGGGTTTCAACAAACCCTAGTGGAAGATAGTCATGTTAATGATTGAGATGTGATTGGTTTTGATGTTATGAACCAACTTAAGAAAAAGATAGAAAGGATAGATCTATGCCTTAGAATTCAGCCTCTTCAAGGGGGCAACCTCCTTTACATTACATAAATGAACAATTCTTAGATGATTCAAATGACAAAACCTCCTTTCTATATATAGGAGTCTATGGAGTCACAATATAACCCAGCTGACCTAAAAATAATAATATAAAGCCACAAAAATAACAATAGAGGGATTCTATGGGGCACAGTAATAACAATATGGGGGCAATAGGGGCACAACAATATTAATAAGGGATACAACTACAATAGTAATGGGGTAATCACTAGTATTATAGGGACCCAACATGCCCCTCTCCTTCAAAAAAGTGTTTTCCTCAATGCTTGAGTAGTTATGGATGCTTCTGTATAAAATTCTGATCCTCCCATGTGGAATCTTCAGTGGATAAGTTCTTCCACTTGATAAGATACTCCGAAATTGATCGATTTCGTAGTTATCAAGTTCTTGTTTCTGTGACTGCTTCTGGTTCCAATATAATTTTTCCTTCCTCCTCAAGTTCTGGCAATATTGTTTGAACTAGGAGCTTGTCGCCTATAACCTTCTTTAAACATGAAACATGGAAAACTAGGTGCAATCGAGAAGCTGCAGGAAGCTCCAATTTGTATGCCATAGTACCATTCTTTTGCAACACCTTGTACGGACCATAATACTTTGGTGATAATTTATTATCCTTCTTAGCTTGCTTGAGGGAAATTTTCTTATATGGTTGTAGCCGTAGGAATACCAAATCACCTGCATCAAAACTTCTTTCGCTGTGATGTTGATCTACCTGTTTTTTCATTCTATTCTGTGCCAACATGAGGTTATCCTTTAAGAGTTGGAGGACTTGTTGTTGATGTTCGATGTGATGTTCCACTGCATGAACCTTAGAATTTTCTCTTAAATATGATGTGATGGATGGTGGCTGATATCCATAAAGTGCCATAAATGGGGTAATTTTTGTTGTTGTATGGAAGGAAGTGTTATACCACCATTCAACCAGAGGAAACCATTTGACCCATTGTGTATGTTTATCATATACAAAGCAACGAAGATATCCTTCCAAACATTTATTTACTGTCTAAGTTTTCCCATTAGATTGAGGATGATAGGATGAGCTATGAGCTAACTGAGTACCAAGACAAGAAAATAATTCTGTCCAAAAATTTCCAGTGAAAATGGGATCTCTGTCACTTACAATAATATTTCGGTCTCCATGTAGCTTTTGAATTGTTTCCATAAAGGTAGAAGAAACTATATTGGCTTTAAATGGATGCGATAATGCACAAAAGTTTGCATACTTGGTAAGTCTGTCAATTACCACCATGATGACACTCTTTCCCTCAAACTTGGGTAAAATTGTGATACAATCCATTGAAACCTCCTCTCAACGTTGGCTTGGAATGGATAAAGGTTGTAATAGACCTGGTGTCTTAATTGTTTCAACTTTATTTTGTTGGAAAACCAAACATTCCGCCACAAACTTTTGAATATCTGATTTAAGGCCATCCCAAAAAAATTCCTTCTTAACCTTGTGGTAAGTTTTTAAAAATCTTGAGTGCCCTCCTAAGGGAGAAGTGTGCAATTCCATAAGAATCTTTTGTTTTAGCTGGGAATTCTTACAGAGGTATAAGCGATCTTTGTACCATAACGAATCATTTTTCCAGCTAAATGTATTAGACGTACTGGAATCTTTTTGTAAATTTCGAGTAAGTGCCCACACTTCTTCATCATTCTTCCATTCCTCCCTTGCTTCGTTTATCCAATCTGGTTGGATAATAGAAATGGCGCACAACAATGCTTCCACATCCTCATCCTTTCTTGAGAGTGCATCTGCCACCACATTTTGCTTCCCTTTTTCGTAGATGATTTCAAAGTCATAACCCAACATCTTTATGACCCACTTTTGTTGCTCTTCAGAGGATAATCTTTGTTCTAAAAAGTATTTAAGGCTATCATGATCCGTTTTTGCCTTGAAGTGTCTTCCCATTACGTAGGGTCACCATTTCTTAAGTGCATGGAGTATTGCCAACATTTCCTTCTCATAAACAGCTTTGTGTAAAAAATTTCCCTTGACTGGACGACTTTCAAAAGCAATGGGTCTTTCATCTTGCATTAAAACAACACAAATTCCATTTCCTGAAGCATCACATTCCACAATAAAGGTTTTTGTGAAGTCCGGTGTAGCTAGACTGGTGCTTCGCACATTGCCTCTTTAAGATGATCGAAGGCCTTTGTTGCTACTGGAGTCCATGAAAATGCATCTTTCTTCAATAATGTTGCTAGAGGTGCTACTATTCTCCCATAATTCTTAACAAACTTGCGATAATACCCTGTGAACCCGAGAAATCCTCACAGATGCTTTATGGATGTGGGGATTTTCCATTCCTTAATGGCTTTAATTTTGCTAGGGTCTACCTTAACTCCTTCATGAGATACAATATGACCCAGATATTCCACCTCTTGTACTCAAGAAACATTTGGATCTTTTTGCATATAATTGTTTCTCTTCCAGTAGTTGTAGCACCCTGTCAACATGTTCAACATGATCCTTCCAAGACTTGTTGTAGATTAGTACATCATAAAAAAATACTAACACAAATTTTCTAAGGAATGGTTTGAAAATGGAATTCATCAAACCTTGAAGTGTTGAAGGTGCATTGGTAAGGCCAAAAGGCATGACCAAAAATTCATAATGACCCTCATGAGTTCTAAATGTTGTTTTCAGAATGTCTTCAGTCTTCATTTTGATTTGATGATATCCTGAACGAAGATCCAACTTGGTGAAGTAAATTGATCCATGCAATTCATCCAGTAATTCATCAATGACGGGAATGGGAAACTTATCTTTAATAGTGAGCTTGTTGAGCTCCCTATAATCCAGACACATGCGCCATGATCCATCCTTCTTGTGCAACAATACTACTGGAGCAGAGAAAGAACTTTGACTTGGTTGAATTATACCAGCCTCTAGCATTTCTGCAACCATACGTTCAATTTCACTCTTTTGGGCATAGGGATATCTGTATGTCCTGATGTTTGGAGGAACACTTCCTGGAATCAGATGAATAGCATGATCATGATCACGAATAGGTGGGAGACCTTTGGGAGTCTCAAATACCTTGGAATGATTGTCCAAGACTTTTTGGAGATCTGGAGAAATAGATGATTCCAATGTGGAAACATCTAGCGAACATAATTGTGCAATTACACCTCTTTGTTCCTTTTTTAAAAGCTTTGTCATACCATTAGAGTTGATTATCTTTCCTAGTTTCCCTGCGATACCCCTTAATTCAACTTCCTTTCCTTCCGTAGAAAATTTCATGAAAATTTCTTGAAAATTAAAAGCTATTGTACCCAAGGATTGTAGCCATTAGACTCCTAGTACAACATCAACACCTCCCATTGGAATGGAAAGCATTGGGCTAGTCAATACATATTCTCCCATGGATAGCTTGATATTATGGCACTTTCCTAAGAAATTTATAGTTCCTCCATTTGCAACCATCACTTGACACTCTGGTGCTAGATATAAGAAGCAATTCAATTCTTTTGCTACCTTACAATGAATAAAATTGTGGGTACTTCCTGAATCAATCAACACTATTACCTTTTTATTCTTGATTTGTCCTTCTATCTTGATGGTTTGAGGAGTGGTAATTCCCGCCAACGCATTACAAGATATGGTTGGATTTATTTCTTCTTTATCCAGGCTTTGTTCCTGGAGTATATCCTCTTCTTTTGACCTTTCTTGCTCCTTTTCTTCTTCGACTTCGCAATCTATGTAGAATAATTTCTTCTCAGCACACTTATGACCTTTAGTGTATTTGCTATCCCAATTGTAACAAAGCCCTTTTGCTCTTTTTTCTTACAATTGTTGTGGTGTCAACCTTATAGGTTGTGGAAGACTAGGGGTAACAACACTTCTATATTTATAGTTGTGAATAGTATGCTTCCTGGTTGCCATAATTTTGCTTTCCATTTTTCTTGCTAACCTGAATGCCTTCTCTAATGAATCAGGTTCCCAAAGGCGAACATCATGTTGGATATTATCCTTTAAAGTCCCTATGAACACATCAATCCTATGCTCCTCTGGAATAGTTTTTACCCTTATGTTCAATTTTTGGAACTCCTCAATGTGCTCCATTATTGAACCCTTTTGTTTGAGACTTATCAATTGGCTAAAAAAAGTGTTGCTTTTTGTATCCTCATAATGTGCTGTCAATTCTTCCATAAAAAATGCCCAAGTGATAATTTGTTTATGAGAGCAAAGCCATTGATACCATACAAACTGATTTGGTTCCAAATATAAAGTTGCAATACGTACCTTTTGTGTGTTTTGCACATTATTGAGATTGAAAAATTGCTCCATCTGCAATATCCATGTTGCGGGATCCTTGCCATCAAACTTCCTCATATCAATTTTTGGAATATGGTGGTTCTTCGATCCCACATTAGAGTCTATGAAATCATGATTAACATTTCTTTTGTTAACATCATGAGTTTCCTTTACTACCTTTTCACCATTAGTAAGTATTTCTTATAGAAAATTTGTGAAATATGTCTTCAAATCTGCCATGTATCTCTTCAAATATATCTTAAAATCATCAATCTTAGCTTCCACAACCTTTATCTTAGATTCCACGCCATTTATATTAGCTTCTGTTAGCTTTCATGAGAGTGAAATTTGTTGCACTTGGTCTTGTAATTTTGATATATCATGTAGCATTTCTTCCTCTTCTTCATGAGTCATGCTAGGGTTTTCAAGTTGCTTACTAGGTGTTTGCATTTTCTTTCCTTGGGGCATCAGTTACCAATAACAATTCTCTACTATGCCCTTTGAATTCCTTGAAAATAATTTTTCAAACCAAGCTCAAGCAAAAATTTAAAAAAATCTACACACCTTTTTCCACTTTGTAGGATCTTGATATTGCCTCTGATGTCTCTCTGTAATTTTGGATCATCCAGTTCTGAAATTGCAACCTATAGTATCTGTTTGTCTAATCTTTCCAATGCCACCAGTCTGATCCCAATTGGATTCTCCTAGAATGAAATCTCCCACAGTGACCTAATTATAGACTAGTTCAATAGAGTGAACTTGTACGGCGTGCCATGTGTCCCTATTTCGACCTTTGGCTCTGAAAAAGATATAAAAGAAACTACATTCTAGCCTCTTTCTATACCTTCTTACAAAATTTCTATCTGATACTCAGAGAGAAAGTTATGATGATTCTCCCTAGGTCACCTGTTTGGAATGTAATTCAAGAGTCTGCAAAAAGACCAAGTTCATCAGATCATATCTCCGCAAATATAGTGCAAAAAGATCTGAAATCCGGACCCAAGATTCAGCGCGATGTATTCTAAAATGGGTTTGTTTTTTAGCTTCTGAAACGTCGTAGAAAAAAGTTATATTTAAAATGCCATAATGACCTGTTTGGAGCAGCGAAACCCTAGAATCCAAAGCTCTGATACCAAATGTTATGAACCAGCTCAAGAAAAAGATAGAAAAGATAGATCCATGCCTTAGAGTTCAGCCTCTTCGAGGGGGAAACCTCCTTTACATTACATAAATGAAAAATTCTTGGATGATTCAAATGACAAAACCTCCTTTATATATATAGGAGTCTAAGGAGTCACAATATAACCCAGTCGACCTAACAATAATAATATAAAGCCACAAAAATAACAATAGAGGGATTCTATGGGGCACAGTAATAACAATATGGGGGCAATAGGGGCACAACAATATTAATAAGGGATACAACTAAAATAGTAATCGGGTAATCACTTGTAGTATAGGGACCCAAAATTTTATCTCATGAAATATAACACAAGTACTCCCCCTATGATCATGACACCTCTTCTTTTAACAATAACCCTAAGAAAGGAAGCACTAACAAGAAATTTCTATGTGAAAGTGGACCAATAAAATCTAATGATTTTCGAGATATCTCAGCAAGATAAAGGAATGGTCATATATCAAATCAAGTACATCAAGGAAATGCTCAAGATATTAAAGAAGGAAGATTTCAAGTCTATCCTTACCCCCATGTTAATAGGTTACAAGAAGATTCATCAACAGATGTGGACTAGAGGTTGTATAGATCCATGATTGGTAGTATCCTATATGTGATAGTCTCCCTACCAGATGTGATGTAGGCAGTAGGAAAAGTAGCACGATTCCAAGCAACACCAAAAGAATATCATATTATTGGCATCAAAATAATTCTTTGATACCTAAAGGGTACAATGGAATATGGTCTATGGTATCCCAACGGAAATGATCTGGTTATCCAAGCTTATACAAATGTAGATTAGGCAGGAAGTGTTGGTGATCATAATAGTACCAGTAGACCAGTGTTCTATTTGGGTGGTTGCCTTTCCTCATGGTTAAGTAAAAATAAGTCTTCAATATCATTATCCACAGCAGAAGAAAAATACATCGTGGAAGCATCGTATTGTACTCAAGTTATCCGACTGAAGAAAACCTTGCAAGATCTTCAAGTTTGATGAGCCTATTCCCATATTCTGTGATAACAATAGTGCCATCAGTATCTCCAAAAATCCTATGATGCATTCCAAAACAAAGCACATTATGATCAAATATCATTTTTTTAGAGAACAAGTCACCGAAAAAATATCAAGCTTTAATATGTTGGCACAAAGGAACAAATTGCTGACATATTTACCAAACGACTACCTTGTGAAGCATTTGAGTATCTTTGCCAAAAGCTTGGGATTCTCCCAAGTTCTCATTAGAATCTTTCTCTTATCTAACTAAGTAGAAAGGGGGAGTGGAGGTGTTTATAGGTCCACAGGATGACAATTTTTCAAGGGGAGTTACCCTTTTCCATTGATGACAAATGGGGAGAGAAGGTAGTAGGAATAGGTTTCATGATCACAAGGGGAGTACTTGTGTTTCCATCAATGCCAAAAGCAGAGATTATTGATCAGTGGTTGTCATTGATGTCAACACAAGTACTCCCCTTGCGATCATGACACCTCTTCCTACTGCCTTCTCTCCCCCTTTGTCATCAATAGAAAACACAAGGATATGAATCCTAGGGTTTGGAACTAAGAACTAAGGGTGTGTGTTTGTAATCAATCCCTAATTTAAGGGTACGTCAATGATTATGTATGAAACCCTAATATTCTTAGGGTTATTGTTGAAATAAAATGTATGATTTTTTGAAGGATTCTAATTGGTTGATGCTTTCATGGTGTCTTGTTTAAGGTTTTGGTATGATTATGGAAACCCTAACTTTTTAGGGTTGAATGATAATCGCTAAAAGCGTAAACCTTTAAAGTATTGGTAATTTAGGGTTTTCTATATGTTCTTATATTGAAACCCTAGCTCATTAGGGATTGGTGGAATGTGTAAGCACAGCCCTTATAATTTCTTAGAAATGATTTCCTTCGTATGTGTGTGTTTGTTGATCAGTGGTTTTCATTGATGTCAACCCAAGCAACACCAGGGGCTACCCTGATCTTGCATGGACATTTTGACTTGAAAAATTACTCTATTCTAAGTCAAGGATCTTCTATATGGATTCTAATCGTCAATATGTTTCCATTTATATATGGCACACCACGTAATTCTTCACAGTTTGAGAGATATTCGTGTTTGAAGTTAGTAACCCCAGTTAGTGGGATAAAACCCTATGGGCTTGTTGCATGGCACTCATAATTTGTTGTGGTCATTGAATAGTCAATAATTAATAATGTTTTTTTTATCCCCCAAAATCCCTCCAACGTTCACTTGTTGAGGACCCTCTAAACTCAAGACATTCATATAAATAGTGACTGTCATATCCTACTCTAGTAGGGATTTTGCGGCTTCAAACATGCCATTGTGGAATATTTACTATAAATTTGTTTCTATGAATCTTCAGAGGCTGAAATTAAAGCCCATTTGAGAGGAAATATTGATGAACGTCGTGACTGAATTTCAGATCTTGTTTCTCTATATTGTTGCAGATATGATGTAAGGAAGTTTGGGTTTTTGCAGGCTCCCGGATTCCATGTCAAACGGGTGACATTGGGAAAATCGCCATAACTTTCTCTCTGAGCATTGGATTAAAATTTCATAAATATTGAAAGGAAAAGGATGGACTGTAGTTTTTTGGGTATCATTTTTAGGGCGGAAGGTCACAACAATGACATGTGTCACTTCATACAAGTTAGCTCTACTGAACTAGTCTATAATGAGGTAATCGTGGGAGATTGGGAATAACTCCTTCTTGAAGAATCCAATCTTGATCATACCCATGGGGTTGAAAGGAATACTCAGAGGGATACCACAGGACAAAATTTCAGACTCTAGAGATCCGAATTTACATAGATACAATAGATTCAATACTAATCTCCTAGAATGAAAGAAAAAGCGTGCATTCAAGGATCACTGCAGTAAGGACCACACATCAACAGTAAAGTGTAAGTCCCCTACAGCAAGGTATGTATGATTAGTGTTTACATTTGAATTTTGAGTATCATCTCTAACATATGTTTTTGCAGGGAAACATAAGTATATACAATGTCTTCATTATATCTCTATGTATCTATATGTCATAGTTAGTTTTTCGGATGTCCTATTCTTGATACTACACCAAGTCTTCTAAATCTATATGATGTTTTAAGTTCATGTTACTTGTCTTGTCATAGTTGATAGAATGGTGTCCGTTTTTGTACTTAGAACTTGGTCCATCACAAGTCTAGGGTCTGTTATCAATTTTTATTGTATATATCCGTAGGTCATTTTTGGATATAGTCTTGCATAAGAGTCCATGCCTATATCAAGAGTGGGAGTCTTTGTCTACTTCTGCAACAAGTCAACAACAAAAGTGACAAGCACGTTTTAGGTATGCATTGTAATTTTCATTTTCATTTATTCATTATTATGCACTTACATGTGTTTTGCAGGCAGAGGTAAGTTGAAGGGTATTGTGTTTTGCTTTCGAATTGGTTTTGTTGGGAAAATTTTGCATGTGAGTGGAAGAAGATTCAAGTACAACATCAAGCAAGAATTCAAGAGAAGAAGTATCAAATAAAAGGAAGCATTTCAACAAGACATTCTTTGAAGACATGACATCCATCTACATATTGTTAAGAAGTATCAAGGCCAAGAGTCAGTAGGACATCCTTTGAAGACATGACAACCATCTGCATATTGTGAAGAAGTATCAAGGCCAAGAGTCATCATTGTAAAGTTGTAAAAGATCCATTTGTAAAGGATTCTTCATTGTAAAGATTGTAAAAGAGTCATTTGTGAAAGATTCATTATGCCTAGAGTTGAAGAGGCGGTGTTGGGAGGTATAGGAGTCACTGTTGGGATGATGTCATGGTTGAGTTGCAGGTCATACAATGATTGGGTATTTGTTCAAGTACATGAAAATAGTTGTACATCTTATTGTGTCATGGATTGTTGTCCCTAGTTTGGGAATCCACAGTCTTGTCTTATTTCAGTCATTATAGGGTCACAACAGGGAGGTGCTAGGAAGGTCTATGAAGTCTCCTACAAGTTGGATCCTATAAACACTTCAAGGTGGTAGGGTAGTGCAAGGGAAAGTTGTGGCTCTCTAGGGTGTTGGGGCATCCATTCAGTTGATTACTAAAGAAACCAGGGCATTGGGGCATCCTTCCAGTGGGAGATGGAGAAGAATGATTTTCTATAATTATAGAGAATTGTTGCTTTCATTTCAGTTGGGGCTGAAGATTAAAGAATTTATTAGAAAAGTGTTCGGTGGTTTTTGACCCGAAGGGGGTTTTCCACCTAAAATTCTTGTGCCTACTGTGTTCTTTTATTTACTGTTATTACTACATAAACATTAATAATAATTGAAGATTAGCTAATGCTATGAAAATATTTAGAAGTTATAATTGCTAAGGAATATTGATTCACCCCCCCAGTATTTCCAACAGTTTTGGTATGATTATGAAAACCCTAACTTGTTAGGGTTGAATGATAACGGCTAAAATCGTAAAACTTTGAAGTATTGGTAATTTAGGGTTTGCTATGTTCTTATATTGAAACCCTAGCTCATTAGGGTTTGGTGGAATGTGTAATCAAGACCCTTATAATGTCTTAGAAATGATTTCCTTGGAATGTGTGTGTCTGTCTAATCAATCCCTAGTCTAATCACGTTTGTTATATGCCTAACTCCTATTGATATTTGTGAAGTTGGGTTTGACTAACAAATGATATGAAATTCCAATGCATGATGATGACATCCTAGATGTATGATTTGACCTGTTTGTCGGTGGTCATGAATTCTAGGGTTTGGAACTAAGCCATAGTCAATTTTTGTTTCT
The DNA here is from genome assembly GCA_031772625.1 of Pinus tabuliformis. Classification (NCBI taxonomy): domain Eukaryota; kingdom Viridiplantae; phylum Streptophyta; class Pinopsida; order Pinales; family Pinaceae; genus Pinus; species Pinus tabuliformis. The sequence goes on along the minus strand of CM062818.1, from coordinate 1,259,689,230 downwards.
CTAGGATGAGAGTATTTGTGCATTCTAGGGTTTTGAAGTTAATTATTAGTAGAAGTAAAATCTCTAGTATATGATGACAATGTGATATTTTAAGATTTTTTTAAGATTGTTGCAATCTGACTCTTAGTTATGATTGATATTTAATTGTTTGAGAAAATATAGGGTTTTCAAAAAACCCTAGTGGAAGTTAGTCATGTTATTCATTGAGATGTGATTGGTTTTGATCTATGAAATCTAAGATTTGTATGAAACCCTCGTGGGAAGTCGAACATATGAATTCAAAAAATTGCTAAATACTTTGTAGATCTATATTTGCTTGAATTTTTTTAAGGATTTTCTATATGTTGTTGATCTGAAAATGGGGCTCTTAGGGTTCTTGTCTAAGTTACAAGAACCTCTCCCACTTCCAAAGCTTTAAATATTCCCAAGTCTTATTGATTAACCAATGCAGAAATGATAATATGCTTGAAATTATAAGTGTATGCTTATATTTATTGTTGGCTTTTTATGTGCTTTAAAATCTATTGTGTATGTTGATATGTAGATACATACAATAAATACTAATGCAACAATAAACAAAACACATAGAACAACAATTTAATTAGGAGTTCACCCAAAATTCTTGGGCTACTTCTCTGTGAGCTTTAGTCAACTCAACTAGGATCTCTCGGATTATGGTATAAGTCCTTTTTACAAGCTCTTGGCTCAACTCCTGCTGTTTTACACAGAAACAGTGGGTTCACACACCATTTTATCCCCGGGCTCTTAAAGCTCTTGACTTTCTGGCTCTCAGCTCTCGCTCTAGCTCTTGGCTATGGCTCTTGGCTCTAGCTCTAGCTTTGGCTCTTGGCTCTGGCTTCTTAGGCTCTCTGTCAGTTTACAGCCCTCCGGCTTTCCACTTGAACTCCAAGTGACTCCCTTGGTTGCGTGTGCTTCAGCTTTTTCTTTCTGTGCTGCTTGTTTTACTGTTGCCTTTTTGCACTGCTCTCTTACGCCTTAGCTTCCTACTTTGGCTTCGATTTCAGAAACAACTCCAACAAAAATCCCCTATGTCTCTAAAATTCATGGCTTTTTAGTGATTGTCTATTCATTTTCCCCTTCGGGCTCTTTGACTCCCTTGTCCACTCAAACACCCCTTTGAGCATTAGCAATCATTACTAAATGCTTTCAGGGATGGTGGCCACCTGTTCTGTAATTGAATGGACCCATCGCCACTTGAAATCCCTAGAAATAGTCGTTTTTTGTTTACACAGAGAAACACTACAAAACACAAAAAACTCCACCAAAACATTGTTCATCGGATTTCAAATATTAATAAATCTGGTTTATACTTCTATTGGGTCCACTTTTAATCTCTTATCGCATCTCCACCATTGATCTGGAAGATCTAGATCCAACAGTTGTGCTTCATTTCAGGCGGCCCATGCGTACGGGAGTTAACCGCCGATAAAGGTGGTTTTCTCTTTCCAGAGCCTGGACATGTGGCAGCCAATGTATGGGCTTGGGCAGAGCCTAGCCAAAACCTCTTACCGCCTTCAGTCCTCCTAAAATCCTGTTTGTTTCAAACTTGAAATAATATGTAGTGGCATTTATAAATCCCTTCGGGTCCGGTTTCATTGCATCGACACTTTCCCTTCGATTTTCATTTATTAAATGAAATACGTGAAATACATAGTAAAACACCTTTTTATAGAATTGAAAATACTTTAAACTTGGTCTATAATCCCATTGGGTTCGGCGATCGCATCGCATATGGTATCGGCCCCGCTCCTTTGAATAGCTCCAATGAGATAATGGGATGCGATTAATCACAATCGTATGTCACTGACACCCGGGATCCCACCTTAAGCCTCATGGCATCGTCGATTGCGATCGGCCGATATCGGCGATCGGCTTATTGCTCGGCCTAGTCTTTATGCAACATCGCCTGTCTACCTCTGACCCGATATGTCGAGGATCGACGATCAAGGTTTCTGTTTTCCACTTAAATCTGCCTTTGACCTCCTCCGATGCAATTTTCTTCATAAAGCCTTTTAGGCCATTTTTTGAAGATTTGCCTCTTTTTCTAAAGAACCAAGGGCATCTTCTTTCCATGATAACTTCTACATACTAAGTCCATTTTTTCCCATTCAAGTTGCAGCAGATTCTAAATGAGACGATCTCTGCAGTGGGGATATTTCTGAGAGAAGCCTGTGAATTTCATTTTCCTCTGATTTACAAAGGATTTGTGCCATTTGGCACCTTTTACCTCTTATATGAAGTCTTTTAGACTTAGAGGTTTATCTAGGATCCACTTTTGGATCACACCTTCCCACGAAAAGAAATTTTGGCCTCCAAAAGTCTGATATACTAATATGAACAGTAAATGAGAGTGACTCACCCTCGTCTTTCAGCCTCCCTACACTTTCCTTGCACAATGCCTTTAACTAAATTTTCTGACCACTTCCCTTCTTGGATGGGCTGGTCTTCCTGGGAAGAATTGTCTTCCTCCTTGCCTTCATGCAGAGCTCCTACTGAAATGGTAACAAAAGCTAGTTTGAACTCCTCTACCTTGATCATTGATCCAAGGTGGCTCGAACAAATGTGAATTACATCTGCTCCACAAAAAATTCATTTCTATCTAATTGACAAGCTGTCAACAACAACTGTTAACAACAATAGAAATACAGACAACAATTGGATGGCCTAAACTCTTGCTTCAACAAAAGAAATAGATTTTCACATATTGTGAAAACCTCCATGTCTTACATCTGCATACAAATGATGGACTAGATAAAAAGCCCATAAAACATGCCTTTAAACAAATGACCCTTCAAGTCAAGCATGTAGAAAAAGAGCATTAGGACTCTTTTTCAAAATATTAAACACTTCATCATTATCTCCATTTGGAGACCAAGTTAACTTCTCCCAAGTCAACATGGAATCACATGCATGTCAAAGAAATCAACCCTGCAAGTTAATTACAGATACATGTTGAAAAACAAGGAAATCATCAACATCCTTATGTTTATGCATCTGATGCTCATGCATGCATTTCATCCTTAAACTTTCACTTAAGAACACTATACTTTCAAAGCTGAAATGAAATATAATGTATATGCATCAATAGACATGCAATCTTAATCAGATAAGAACTCTAATTGTTCCTTACCAATCCCTTTCAAAGGTACTACCTTTGTCTGCACATCAGCATCATCATGTGAATCTTTCTGAGACACATCATTCATGGAATCTTTAGTTCCATTTCTGTCATCTTCTCTTTCGACTTTCTTCAGATTTTGTGGAAGCATTGCTGGATTGAAAGTCCAACATTTTATAGCAAGATTCCCTTGCTTATGGCAGTAAGTGTACTGCATGTGCATCCTCTTGACAACATTATTTGCCTTGTCCAATGGACCTTTGGATTCTTGCTTCTTTTCCTCCAAAATTTTCTTGTATGTAGCCATTCTCTTTCAACATCTACAAACATTATGGTTATCCAACCCACAAAAGGAACTTGCAATTCTTTTCCCATACATATGTGGAAATTTATCATGCTTTGCACAATCAAAAGGAAACTGTTTAGAACCATATTTATACCTTTCTCTTTCACCTTTATTGCCTTCATGTCTTCATCAAAGAATCTTGTGAAGAAGGCAGAATTTGAGGATCCACTTGTAGAAGTTGTCATTATGCCAATGAACAAATGAACTTCAAACAAGAGTAATAAAAGGCTTTATTAAGAAACCTTTTGCAACAAACCTCTTGTGCTTCGAGGATTGCTTTGTGGTCCTTTGATAATAAGAATTCCTTCATCCCTTCTTCCTTCTTGTCCTCTCCTAGACTTAGCTATCAATAGCTTTCCCTTCACCTCTGCAAACTCAAACAATAGTCAGTTTTCAAACAAGCATACATCAATCAACCAATCAATCCTTGACTGCCCAAAAACCTTTCAGACAAGCAATCTTTGCTATGTCAATCAAGCATTCTGATATAACCTTCTTTAAAGGTGGGGTTAACCAAACTTAAGCTCTGATACCACCTTATCTGAAAATGGCGCTCTTAGGCTTCTTCCCTAAGTTACAAGAACCTCTCCCACTTCCAAAGCTTTAAATATTATTAAGTCTTATTGATTAACCAATGCAGAAATGAGGATATGCTTAAAATTATAGGTGTATGGTTATATTTATTGTTGGCTGTTTATGTGCTTTAAAATCTGTTGTGTATGCTGATATCTAGATACATACAATAAATACTAATGCAACAATAAACAAAACACATAGAACAACAATTTAATTAGGAGTTCACCCAAAAATCTTGGGCTACATCTCCGTGAGCTCTAGTCAACTCAACTAAGCTCTCTGGGATTATGGTATAAGTCCTTTCTACAAGCTCTTGGCTCAACTCCTACTATTTTACACAGAAACAGTGGGTTCAGACACCATTTTATCCCTGGGCTCTTGAAGCTCTCGGCTTTCGCTCTAGCTCTTGGCTCTGGCCCTTGGCTCTGGCTCTAGCTCTATCTCTTGGCTCTACTTCTTAGGCTCTCTGTCAGTTTACAACCCTCTGGCTTTCCACTTGAACTCCGAGTGACTCCCTTGGCTGCGTGCGCTTCAGCTTTTGCTTTCTGCGCTGCTTGTTTTGTTGCTCCCTTTTTGCGCTGCTCTCTTATGCCTTAGCTTCCTGCTTTGGCTTCACTTTTAGCAACAAATCCAACAATAACCCCCTCTGTCTCTGATATTCATGGCTTTTTAAGCCAAATGGGTGATTGTCTGTTCATTTTCCCCTTTGGGCTCTTCGACTCCCTTGTCTGCTCAAACCCCCCTCTGAGTGTTAGCAATCATTGTTAAACGCTTTCAGGGATGGTGGCCACCTGTTTCTTAACAGAATGGACCCATCGACACTTGAAATCCCTAGAAACAATCATTTTCTATTTACATAGAGAAACACTGTAAAACACAGAAAAATCTGCCAAAACATTGTTCATTGGATTTGAAATGTTCATAAATCTGCTTTATAATTCTATCAGGTCCACCTTTAATCTCTTATCGCATCTCCACCGTTGATATGGAAGATCTAGATCCAATGGCTGTGGTTCATTTCAGGTGGTCCATGCGTATGGTAGTTAACCGCTCAATAAAGTTGGTTTTCTCTCTCCAGGGCCTAGACACGTGACAGCCAATGGATGGGCTTGGGTAGAGCCTGACCAAAACCTCTTACCGCCTTTGGTCCTCCAAAATCCCACTTGTTTCGGACTTGAAATAATATGCAATGGAATTTATAAACTCATTCGGGTCCGGTTTCATCACATCGACGTTTTCCCTTCGCTTTTTGTTTATTAAATGAAATATGTGAAATACATAGCGAAACACCTTTTACGGAATAGAAAATACTTTAAACTTGGTCTATAATCCCGTTAGGTCCGGCCATCGCATCACATATGGTATCTGCCCTGCTCCTTTGAATAGCTCCGATGCGATAATGCGATGCGATTAATCGCAATCACATGTGACAGAGACTCGGGGTCTCGCCTTAAGCCTCATGGCATCGCCGATCATGATCTGTCGATATCGGTGATTGGCTTATCACTTGGCCCGGCCTTTATGCAACATCGCCTATCTACCTCTAACCCGATATGTCGGGGATCGGTGATCGATGTTTCCCCTTTTCTACTTTAGTTAGCCTTTGACCTCCTCCGATGCGATTTTCTTCATAAAGCCTTTTAGGCTATGTTTTGAAGATTTGCCTCTTTTTCTAAAGAACCAAGGGCATCTTCTTTCCATGATAACTTCTACATACTAAGTCCATTTTTGCCCATTCAAGTTGCAGCAAATTTAGAATGAGACAATCTCTGCAATGGGGCTATTTCTGAGAGCAGCCTGTGACTTTCATTTTCCTCTGATTTACAAAGGATTTGTGCCATTTGATACCTTTTAACTCTTATATGAAGTCTTTTAGACTTAGAGGTTTATCTAGGATCCATTTTTGGATCAGTTGTAGTAGGGTATGTCATACCTTTAGAAGAAATATTGAAACCCTAGATGTAATGAAAGTTGTTATGATGAAGTAATCTAGGCTTTATGATAAATTCTTGAGAAATATGTTGAAAAAATATGTGTCTATTGTTTGTAAGTTTTGGCATCTGATATATAAAGTTTAATGCTTTTGTGATTCGATATGGTTAACTTCATGCTTTTATATATTTGGTTGTACTTGCTATATAAGTTGTGCAGGTACATGACCTTCAAGATAGTGAAGATGATCGTAAAGAAAAGTTGATGTGATGAGCATGATGTGAATAACTTTGATAACAAGGATGGATGCCATGAAAGATTATTTGATGTCGCAAAGAAGAAGTAGAACTCCGTAAATTAAGAAGGGGCCTAGATGAAATCTCCTTAAGTTAAGAGGGAGCTTGAATAAAATAAATCTCCTAGCATAAGAGGATGGTTTAGAATATTCCTTGTATATGAATGATTAGATCCTCTCTGATTAGAGTGATGAATATGGTTCTCTACTTCATGTGTCATGCAATAGACCAGGACTAATAGTCATAAGTTTTAGATAAGACCATGAGTGAGAGAAGAATATTGGAGAATGTTTTTTGAAGAGTTGCAGAGATAAGAAAACCCTGATTGATTTGTGAAATATGTTGTTGCATGGGAAGTAGGAAAGGAAACTGCATGGTTGAGGAATCTTCTATCAAAGTTCATTGGAAAAGTTATAAGTCCTACTATGGAAACTTGAGAAGCGACATCAAGTTGTCTAAAAGACCCTGGAGGTTTATATGTGATTATGTACATTTGAAAGTGTATTACTGATTAGGGTTGTGTTTGTATAGGTAAATCTCTCAAAGTTTTGATAGCATGTTAGTTATCAATCAGATTGATCATGAGAGATTTGTTGAGGCTTTGCAAGTGAAGCATTGTATGGGAGGACATTTGGCTGACACTTTGTGTTGATGCCTAGATCCTAAAGTAGGGAGGGTGGCATTGGTCATAGAGATCTAACCTTGAATATGAACCTAGGTCCCCAGGTTGGTGGTTAGAAATTAAGCCTAATGGTACCTAGAGAGGTTGAAAGTTTGAGTCCACCTTAGTCCCACTTAGATATATTTCTTTGGTTAGGAATCTAGTCAGTGGCATTGTGATGCCTAAACTATTTAGATATCAATGAATATATTTCCCTGGTCAGGAATCTAGTCCATGACATTGCGATGCGTAAACTATTCATTGTTCATATAGTTTGAGATCTTCCATTATGTTTGTATATTATGAATACCTCCCTAGTTAAGAGGGAGTGTTGGAAAATGTAACTAGGTTTGGTCTTCATTAATGTATTTGAGTCATCATGTAATGTACTTTTCAAAAGAATAAAGAAAAGAATTTTTATTATTGTATCAATGACTTATTAAAGCATGTATTCCATGCTTGGGTCACCATTATATTAGTCAAAGTCCCCATTGTGGACTCCTAGGATTAATATTATTGAGTCAATAGAGTCATTGAACATTTAAAGAGACACTTCTTTGGCTTTGGAATCATGAAAAAAGGTTTATTATTGAGTGAAATATGATTTATGTAACCTTCACACTAAGTTGGCCTAAGGGACACCAATTCAACCACACCTGGAGCCTATAAATAGAAGGAGATTGAATTCATTTGGAGCATCTCATCTCAATAAAGTTTGATATCTCTAGCTAAGCTGGAAAAACTGTGAAGTGGGTTAAGGAATTCAAAGGAAGTTCGACTTGGTTCAATGCTAAGGAGAAGGAGGAAATCAAAGTTTTGGTGCTACTCTCTGTCTCTATTGTGCCCTAGTTTGGGAAATCAAAGTCTTCCAAGTGTTGTTCATGCCAGTTGTGGCCTGATGTCATAATTTTTTGCATATTCGAAGTTGTTGAGTTGGAAGTGTTATTGCAAAGGGGTTGAAGATCTGGAAGGGTTGACTCGTTGTTGAGGAAAGGTTTGGTCAATGTCTAGGTTGAAGAGTCTCAAAGAAAACTATTTAAGGAAGAGCATTTTGATTGTGTTTTCCCCTTGAGAGTGGCTTTTCATTGTTATAGTGCCTACATCTTGTGTCCTATGTTATTGTGATCTTTTTTGAAAAGTGTAACTAGGTTCAGTCTTCATAATGACATGTGTAATTTTATTTTTAGTAATGGATCCCATTGTGGGCCTTTAGGTTTTGTCATCTATTCATAAAATTCAAATTGAGTCAATGTCATGTATGAAGGACCCTTCTTGGGCATGTTACATTTTGTACAAGTCATTAGATAAGTATAAATAGCCCTCCAAGACAAGCACAAACATCTCCCTTCAAGTCAGCTTCAAAAGGAATAATAATATCTCTTTAAATGACATATTAGCCTAGCTAGATGAAAAGTTAGCTTACTATCATGGCAAACAACTATAAATAGGGCACTTGACCTCATTTCAGAGTAGATATTTTTGGTTGAGTTTTGAAGTTAGTAAGAAGTGCGAAGGTCAACGAAATGAAGCCTCCTAGGCAGCGTGAATAAAGAAAGAAGAGAAAAGTTTTCTTGGGTATCATTTGGATGTGTTTTGGGTTTGTTTTAGGACACATGTGAAGAAGGAAGAAGACACTTTCTGCAAAAATAACTGAGAAGAATAATAGTCCTCATTGGGCAGCCAAGTTGGAAGAAGGTCAAGGTAAGAAGGGAGTCGAGTCAAACTAAAAGAAGAACCTATCCAAAGAAAATAAAGTGAAGGCATAAGATAAGGTCTTGTGCATAAGCTAGGGTTTCTGAAATAGGATTGTTGACCTAATTCAAGGAGGTTGAGGCGGAAGAGGAGCTGAGAAAAGGGAAGGAGTAGAAAGTTGACTATCGTTGTCTAAGGATCTCATCAAGGGAACTTGCGTCTTCGTCTTGGAGTGGAAAATAGGTCAAGGGTATTGGCCTTGGTATTCGTCAATTGGAATCTCTATAAGAAGAAGAATTTGTTTCGGTTTTCCTGTCAAGTGGGAGAGGTTTTAGCCTTGGCTAATAGCCTATTTTATGTCTCTTGTCTCTTTATGGTTTATGCAATGGTATCTATTTGATGAAGAATAACACTAATAACCTATGTAAAGTAATATCCTAATCTAAAAAGTAAAAATCACTCACAAGCAGTTACTAATAGAAGAGAAATCACTTAATTTTTATGCCCTAGATTTCTCAACATGGCATTAGAACCAAGGTGGCCAAATCAAGGAAGGGAATATTATCAAGGGTCACCCAAGGATCAAATCTCAAGGAAGGCGTAAAAGTGAAGATCATCTTGAACTCAAGATATACAAAGAAAAAATCATCAGGAAGTCATCATTGATCTTCATTAACAAGACCTCACCATCGAAAGGAAACTCCCTCTCTATGAGATCAAGGATCACTATTGAAGAAAACTATATTCATCAAAGAGAAGTTTTCTCTTATCTGTATCATCATCAACATCAAGGAAGAAACAAGGAAAAATAGAATCCTATAAAGTAAGTATATTTATGTCCACATATGAATCTATCAAAATGTCCTTTTGCATGTAAAGCAACAAATTGGTTGGGGCTTTAAACTATCTTGCATGGAAGAAAAGGGAAGATTTGGATCTCATTGAAAATGAGGTTATGTAACATTTCAAAGGATCTATCACTAAACCTAGAAAGGATGATGCTGAAGCTCTTGCTAAGTATATGAAAGGGGAAGTTATGGCTCAAAGGATTCCCATAGAATCCATCAAGTATGCCCTCATCCTGTATGTATCTAAACTCGAAACTTCAAAAGACATCTATGAAAAAATGGTAGAGTTATATTTCGTAAGCACCACTGGAGAATTCATCTCATTAATGAAATAACTCTACAATTTGAACATGTCAATGGAAGATTGAATAGCCTCATACTTTATGATGATATCTGAAATCCGAGATCAACTACAATATCTGGCAGAAGTCATGTATGATAGAGAAATGACTACATTGGTATTAAATGCACTACCAAAAGAGTGGGGTAACTTTACTTCAAGTATTTATGGGAAGAAAGAAGCTACTCCATTCCAGGTTCTATGGCCACTATGCAAGATTGAAAAATCTAGAATAAAGGCCAAATCTGATGTGTGGGTAGGTGAGCAAAATCAAGAATATGTTGCAGTGACAAAAAGAAGGGAAATTTTGGAAAGTTTGGTCCTTAGAAAGAGAAGAAGAACATGGCTAAAATATAATGCTATGGGTGTCAATAATATGGGCACTATAGGAGAGATTGTCCTCAGCTCAAGAAGGACAATAAAAAAAGAGGAAGAGAAGAATCCCACATCACCTTGTAAATGGAGGAAGCTGAAAAGAAGAAATACGAGAAGGAGGAAGTAATAGAGCTCCATTATTGAGATAGTCTTCCTCACATAAGTTATTTTCAAGTTCCTTAGTATTCTGTTGTAAGATATGGCTATCATGATTCACTAAGTAAAACAATGGGATGCATCAAGGCATCATAGAAGCATTGACAGCAAGAGCTCAGGAGATCATCATAGAGAAGCATGAAAGATGGTTAGAATATATGGAAGTGAAGGATATAACTCTTTATAATCTCATTGAAAACATAATTGGAAAGGTCAAATAGTACAAGGTTCATCATACATCTATCAAAAGGAAGCATCTGTTTGATGGGGATACTTTAGATCCTCAATATTCTTTGATGGAATCTTCATTGAAAGGTTCACCGATCATGAGGTGAAGCAAGTGTTTCATAAAGAATCCCAAACTTGTGGAACTCATGGGATGATGGTATGATGACATCAAAGGAGAGTTATATCAAGGGGTTGAATCTTTTTCAATCAAGGAAGTTGTTGCATGAAGTTTGAATGACCCAAAGGAAAATGAGGTATGTTTGCTTACAGTCTATATTGAAAAGTCATGTAATATGGTTGCAGGTAACATGGATCAATACTCTATATTGAGAGCACAATCAAAGGAAGGATCTCCTCCTTTGAAGGAATGCAGAAATGCATGGGTCACACATTCACTAAAATCAACATAGTATGTCCTCATATGTAATATGAGGTGGTTGACTATAATTGAATAATTCTGATTGGAAATTCTTGGGAATGAAATGTGTGAAGAAAGGAAGGAAGATATTGTGGAATATGAAACCATGATAAAGGCAATCAACTTCTGAAATACCAAGAATATTTGACTAGGATATTTCCATGGAAGATATAAAGACTCTACTGGAGTGTGAAATATAAAGAGACCCTTGATAATATATATATTTGGGAGGTGTGTTGATATGTATGCAGGATGTTGATGCAAACTAGAAGATGTCATGATGAAATACCATCACAAGGGTAATGTTGATTTTAATGTTCATTCCTTTATTTTTGAAAAAATATATGGATGGGTTTATGCAGTGCTACTGAGCAAAGATCTATGAATGTCTTCCACCACCGATGTACATGTAGTAGGATGAAAGATCCTTAAGGAAACATGGCATGAAGAAAGAAGAATGGAATGAAATAAGGCCATATATGAACTGATTGAACACTTTATGATGATCACATGGCTGACTCATGGATGAAAGTGATGGACGGTCAGTTCCCTATGAAGAATTCCAAAACATGAAGGCTCCCGAATAAAGAAAATAAGTCCATGACATCGTGAGGAAGAGTTCTTCAGGAAGCTAGTGGTCCCATCATCTCCACCTGAGGAGCTGTTATAGGTCCCTAATTAAGAGGAAGATGGTGGGCTCCAGTATTGTAGCAATAATGCTACAACTCCTGGAGCTTCCTTCTCTAATTTTATCAACCCGGTAGTTCGTAACAAACTTGGAAGCGACGGTGCTATATGCACAAGTACTAGCTCTTGTCGCAGCTGTCACTTGGTCAGCTGGCAGAAGTCCGCTAGGGCTCAAGCCTACTTCTATATGTTCTCAGAAGAAGCTTTCTAAATGATGAACGAAGGCTATCTCAAAGGAAATTAACCTACTTTTCAAGAATGAACTGAAAGCCAACCAAACATGGAAACCCTAGTAAACCCTAATCTGACTAGTTTAATCTCTATGATGCAATGGTGGGAGTGCAAACTTCTAGAAATGATGCCATTACTTCTAGTGAGATGAGATGCATGAATTTAAACTACTTTCATTGAAGAGAACACATTTTTGTATTTTTGCTCAAGTGGGTGGAGTTATTGTGATTGTGCTTCTTACTAGGTCTTGACTGTGCAGGGGTAGTTCGAAGGGAAGGAAGGCTTGGGAAAGGTCAAGATGACTCTAAGAGGTTCCAGGGGATCCCTCACATCAGTCCACAGGAGTCCACAATGTTCAGGTGCTTGGCAACCGTGTTTGCAGGCTTCTACAGGATGTCTGCAGGGGATCCTACAGGAAACTCGGGATTTCTACAGGATGTCTGCTAACTTCTACAGGATGTTCTACAGTCGGAGTTTTGGGTGATGGAGGAGTGAAGGAGCTATATGGATGGATGGGTGAGATGAAAGAGGAGCCCGAGATGGCCTATGGATAGAGAGATGAGGTGGAGAGAGAGTGGATAGAGCTGGTTGGTCGATAGAAGGGTAGAGGCAATGGAAGGTCAAAACGATTGAGCAACGTGGACAGTGGAAGGGTTGGAAGGCAAATGAGTTGAACAGAGGATGAGTAGGTGGCTCAGGCATGGTTCAGAAGGATAAGAACACGATGAAGTGGTGTTGCGTAGTGTAAATGAAACAAATCACCCTTATCTTGCATGTAAACGAAAGTTCACCAGCCTATTCTAACTGTTTTATTAGGAATCAAAGAACAACAATGTAAGTTGAAAGGAATTCGTGCATGATGCTGAACCAAAGAGTCATTACTCAAGATAAAATCGCATGGACAATTCTTCAATCGAAAACATTAAAGCAATACTTGCATGCATATGTTAAAACAGTGTTTTTTTGGCAGTTGGCACGGTCTACACTTCCGGTCCCCAAACAGAGGTGAAAGTGAGCATGCATTCAACCTTTTTGAACTCAACTTAACTTCAATCTCCCTAAGCTAATTCTGAACTACTGAAACAACTGCATTCATGAAACTAACCTACATAACAAAACCGAAACAATCAACTCAGCAAACTGTATTTTTCAAGTGCATGTAAAGGAAAGAAATGCAATGATAAAGAAAGACAAGTAACAATACAAAGGAAAGGAGGTCTATTGCTCTCAGGTTGGGCCCTAACCTAAGAGCTATAGCTCCCCTAAGAACTCAGAATCGGATCCAAATCTGCCTTCCTTTTATTAAATAATCATGAGTCTAACAACATGCCAAAATTGGCTTACAAAGAGCAAAAATAGAGCTACAGCTCGTAATCCAAAATCTATAACAAAAGTTCAAGAGTCTCCACGAAGGCTACAACCTTAATATTTATACATGATGAGGGCCAAGCTGGCTTCCTCAATTAGTGGAGCTTGGCTGTCCAACTGAAAGTAAACTGTTGTTCCTGTAGAGTCTGTTGGCTGCCTTCTAGCTTGGTGGTGATAGTTGTTGGAGCTCGGAGTTGGGGTGGAGATCACGAGGGAGGTCATTCAAGGCTATGGACAACCTCCCTATAAACCTGCAATGCCACCTTGGCTGTCTCCTTGTCTCCATTTGCGTGGTCTTTGCTCCATTTAATGCCAAAAAACCTGAAATCATCATGTATTAGCCACATAGGCATAATGACTGCCCTTCTTCCTACAAATAACACAAATATACTAAGAAGTGATGCATAAGTGATAAAAAATGAAGGGTTGAGCAAGGTAAGTAGGCCAAATGAGCCCAAATTGTTACCAAAATTTGGGGTTCATCATCACCCCCCAGCTAAAATATTTGCTCATCCTTGAGCAACTAGTCCAACTCTTCATCATTCATTGCCTTTACTGCTACCCTTACATCCCAAGCCTCTGTAGTAGTGTCCTCCTTGCTGATATGAAACCCAGCCTTTCTGTTTACCTCTTCCCACTGTTCATTATCATCTGTCTCTGTGCTGCCTTCCATCAATCCTAGCAGCAGTGGTGGGTTGAGTTTAAGGCCAATCCAGCTGGCCTGGAGGTTTTGGATGGATTTCTTATAGAGGGCTACCCGTACCAGAGCTTCCCTCATCCGAGTTGGGGTATGGTACTCCCGGATTTTCAGACTGTGTGCCAATGTATTCCATCTGCGTGTGCATGCTTGGACAACGTTGTCTCCTAACAGTCTCTCCATGTCCTCAAAATGAGCTATGGCTTGGGCCTGTCGATCCATATACCTTAATGAAGCTTGAGGGTCAGATGACAAATGTTGTTGTGCCGAGATTAGTGCAACTGGATCCCCTGGTTCTGGTCTGATGAGCAATGGTTCATTCAGCTATCGGTTCATGATTGCTTTGGCTTCTGCTGCTCTTTTGTCCTCATGGTTCAGCCATGAGGCAAATGCCAATAATTGCATATCTCCCAAGGCCGTATTGGGATCCCATGAAACTTCATTAGGTAGGGCCAGATTATGGAGGTAGAACTCCGCTAATTTGGCCCTATCCTCTGATGAGCTAGTACTGCAAACTTCAGTGAATTGCAGCGGGTCTTGGAGCTGAAAGATACCTCTTTGCGCCAATGTATTGATCTAAAATTGCAGCCATTGGTCTTTCAAGTACAAGCCATAGGATTTGGCTGGATGTCTGCATTGGATAGCATCCATGGCCCAGCTGGCCATGCAGGCCAATTGTGCTTCTTTCTGCTGCAGCTGTTCTCTGAGAGCTTGCACCTCAATTTGTGCTTGTTGTTCTGCTTCCTGTAGAAGTGTGGTTCCGCTGCCCAAGACTGGTGTTCAGTTCCTTTTTGCCTTGCTGTTCCTCTGTGGTGTCCTTGGAGGATGTACCTGTCCCTGCCCTCAGCTCCTGTAGCTGCAATCTCAGCTTCTGGTTTTCTTCCTATAGAAACACGCGTTGGCAATTTGCCACGTGTTTGGCCATGGACAACTCACTTCTGGCCTCCTTGAGCTGCTCCTGTAAGGGACCTATGTCCGCCACCCCCTTTGACTTGGCTATCTTCATCCACGTGTGTGTACGGACTCTTTCTTCCTCTAATGCAAAAAATAGTGGCACAGTAAATTTCTGAGGTATAATTTTGCCAGCCTCTAAAAAGTTGTAATATGAACTCAGACTTGGCTGAGGGCTGGGCTCTGGTATATGTTCTTTCTCCACTTCCTTTGGTGGCTCTACTTCACCCTCCCTTGGTGGTGATAAGGGTGCTTCTCCTTCCATTTCCTCAGTTTCTTTAAGCTTGGCTAAGGTTTCCTGTAGAGCATTTTCAGCATCCTGTAGCCGAGCTTTTTCAGTCAATTGGTCTACTCTTTCTTTCCAAGTAGTTGTTTTTGGGCTCCCCCTCTCGTAGGTGACCGATATCTTCGAGGGGGACCTCTCACTGGGTGAAGTAGGGGCATCCCCTGTAGTGATTTGGCTGCTGGATGGAGGCTGTGGCTTGCCCGTCTTTATTCTCACACTTCTTCGAGCTTCAAAGTATAGAGGGGTCTCCCTCTTTCTCTTCTCCTTTGGCTTAGGAGGTGTGCTGAGGCCGGCCAGCACAGCTACTGCCTCCCTTTCACGAATGTTAGCTTTCTTCTCCTTGGGTTTCACTTTTTCAGGGCTTCCTGTAGAAGACCCTGTTTTAGTCAATTTCGGGCTTCCTGTAGAAGACCCTGTTTTAGTAATTTTCGGGCTTCCTGTAGAAGACCCTTTTTCAATAATTTTCGGGCTTCTTGTAGAAGCCAGTTTTGGCTTTCCTATAGAAACAGGTGTCGCCGCCTTGGTTTTCTTTTCTGCATGGGTTTTTCTTTTTGACTTGGTTGCGGTCACTGTCGAGGCACTCTTGCTGATGTGGACCTTCTCAGCCTTGTCCACTCTGCCTTGCAACCTTTTCTCTCTTGCTGTCAAGATGGGTGTGTCATCTTTCTCCTTGTCATCCTTTTTCTCTTGTTTCTTCTCTTGCTTTTTCTTCTGCTCTGTGGTTGGGGTCTTTTGGCCTTTTTCTTTCTTCACTGTGGGCACGGACTCTTTCTCCTCACTGCTAGAAGAACCGATCTCTTCAGTTAGCATCTTTATGTCCCCGTCCTTTGTCAAATTTCTGAAGGCTTCCCATGAGAGCGGAACCTTGTATGTGTGGAGCGCATCCTCCACGAGGAGTTTGATCAGTCCATGGTGGGCTACCTAGTCTGGTATGCTTTCTTTCAGCTTGGTTGCACACTCAATCAGAGACTGTAGTAGAAAGTAAGGAAGACTGAGCTTGTTTTCTACAGGTAGCTCCATCTGGTGCCGTAATTCAGTGAGTAACCGGAAATGATACCCGTATATAATACTAAAACGGCCTTCGCAGGTGATGTACTTCATAATTTGCAGGTTCACTTCATTCCATGGTGGTAGTAAACTGGTTCTACGAACCCATTTTTGTCTTCTGAGAATTCCTCCTCTGGTGGAAAGAATTATTTCTTAGCTTGTTGGCTCAGTTTCCTTTCTTCTTTATCCCATGGTAATCCCATTGGGAGCTCCGTAACTCGGCTGATGAATTGTGGGGTGAGTTTGAGGCTCAGACCCCTGAAGGTAACGGTGGCCAACGTTTTAGATTTCGGCCTCAGAGCTTGTAAAAACTCTTCTGCCACTTCGTCATCATAGCCCTGCAATTTGTCACAGAAGGATATCCATTGTGCTCGTGTGAAGAGCTCCACCACCTCAGGATTTTCTCTTAACTTCGCTGAATCAGTGGGCTCCCTTCTGATGAACCCACCCGGCATGGTGAAAAACTGTTGCGTTAGCTGGAGGTGGCAAATGCGGAAGAAATTCGGTCTACTGGGACAAAGCGTAGGATTACGCCTCTGTCATGCACATAATTCACAAAGCTTACCCCCTGCAAACCTTTGACACAGCTAATTACACTAACATCCTGTAGGATGACAGTTCATGCACGGCAGACAACAATTGCAACAATTTTCTTCGACCAGACTGTAGACGACGATTCTGCCACCTTCAAAAACCAATTGCATGGAGAGTTCAGGGTTACCTTTTTAATCCGCCACCTTTTGACGTGAGGAACCCAACTTCCTGTAGAAACAGCTTTCCTGTAGGAGCAGCTTTCCTGTAGGAGCAGCGCGCGATTTCCGGGGGAGACTACAGTGGGTCTGCGCTCTTGCTATTGCTTCATAGGCGTTCTGATGGCCAAAGACTCGGAGTATCGAACTGCAGAGGGATCCGGATGATCACTCGAGTCGCAAACGGTGAATGATAAATGCATGAGGGTGATAATCTAGTCAATTAGATTTGAATCGGCGGAATCCGTGGCGCGGGGGTGAGCTGTCCCTGCCGGACCGTTGGGCGACGTCACCCCATCATTCTTCTGCAAGTTTACTTACTGCCGCATCATTCCCACAGATCCGCCGCCGCCATTCTCGTTAGAACTCGTTTCTCCCAGAGTGGACGGTTCTCACGTGTCCATTGCCCGTTTTTCCCACGGCCACCATTCACACATCCAGCTCGACCAACTGACTAGTCGATATGGCCAATCGATTGACCATACAACCGCTCAACCCATCCATTTCATACTTTGCAAACATTTTCAAAGTAAAATTCATGCAATTCGTCGGAAGAAAGGGTCGAGACACTTACTTGTGCGGCTGCAACACGATTGTTCGGGCTCTTGGACGACGATGAGTGGATTTGGTTGCTGCTGCTTGATTTGCACAGACCCGGAGGTTCACATTCATAGGCCGCTGACGATGGATTGGATGCTTCAGCTGCATGCGCTCGCGTTTTCCTTGTATATGGTGTGCTCTCTAGCGAGCTTAACTGTTACGGGACTCCTACAGGATGTCCTGTAATAGTTTCTTCCTCCTCGGGTGCATGCTGCACGACGAAGGCAATGGCCCCACGATCACGCTCACAGAGCTCATGGATGGCTGGGATGGATATGGTAAGACATCTCAGCATTTTTCATCTCAAAAATTACTTTTCTCTTGATAACTCACTGATCTGCTTTGATGGTGCAGGTAACTTCATTGCATGTCGACAGGGATGGTAGAAGTAGGTGACAACAGTGTACAAGGGTGCCAACAGTAGCTTGCATGCATCCAAACCGATCCTTGGTCGTTATATCTCCTCATAAAATGAATTCTGGGCCGTCCCGAACTTCTACAGGAAGTTTCCTGTAGAAAGTCTGCACCTTCATGTAGAAAGTCTGCGTTTTCCTGTAGAAAGTCTGCATCTTCCTATAGAAGACTCAAGCCATGATGAAATTGTGCACATACCTTGGAGGAGATGAGTATTCTTGGAGGAGATGCTGGTGAGGTCTCCTGGCAGCATGATAAGGATCTTTGGCTTTGCATTAAGACCTCCTCTTTTTCATAGAACACCTGCAACTTGCATGCATTTTCACATTACAAACTTGTTGTCCCTATCTTTTTGCTTATTGTTTTTTTCTTTTTCTTTTTTCTCTTTTTTTTTGAAAGATAGCAGGGGTGCCTCAATGAGGTTTTCACCCTTGCCATCTACCTTAAGCGCCTCAGAGAGGTTTTCACTCAAGGATCTTTTCAAATCTCTTTTTTTTTTTTTTTTTTGAAAGACAATAGGGGCGCCTCAATGAGGTTTTCACCCCTACCACCTACCTTGGGAGCCTCAGAAAGGTTTTCACCCAAGGATCTTTATTATTATTATTATTATTATTTTTTTTCTTTTTTTTTAGATCTTTCAAGGTATGCCCAAAGCAGAGGCAGAACCCTTCTCTATGACCAACACTGATTTCTCCATAGTTTTGATGAACTCTTGTCTTGAGAGAGGCTTCCTGTAGATCTTCAAGCAATGCCCATTGACAAGCATGGGGATGGCTTCCTCATCAATGGTTCGAATAAGAACAGATCCATTGTCATGGCATTTTTCCACTGCATATGGTCCTAGCCATCTGGTTCTCAGCTTTCCCTTGAAATCTTTGTATCTGGAGTCATACAACAAGGCCCAATCTCCTAGCTGGAATTGCTTGTCATGGAGATGTTGGTCATGCCACACCTTTCTTTGAAGCTGAACCACTTCTGAGTGAAGGAGGGCCTGCATCCGGTGCTCGTCCAGTCCATTCAGCTGCAATAACCTTTCTTGTTGTGCATGGCTGAGATCTAGATCTAGCTGAGCTTCAATCCTCAAAGTGTTGTACTCAAACTCAATGGACAGCAAAGCTTTCTTCCCATAGACCAGCTCATAAGGTGTGAAGCCGGTGGTGGTCTTCCAGGTGGTGTTGTAAGCCCATGTGGCCTCAACCAGGCGATCTGTCCAATCTTTCCTACTGCTGCTCACCACCTTAGTCAAAATCCCTTCCAATGCTCTGTTGGTGACTTCCACTTGCCCATTTGCTTGTGGATGATAGGGGGTGGAAGTCCTATGCTTGATTTTGTGGTGAGCTAGTAGGTCTTCAATCAAGTTGGATGTGAACTGGCTCCCTTGATCGGTGACCAGCTCTCTTGGGTAGCCAAATTTGTAGAAGATGTTTTCTCTTAAGAACTCGGCCACCTTCTCTTCTGTTGCTGCCTTGATTGCTTTAGTCTCTGCCCACTTTGTCAGGTAGTCAGTGCACATAATGATGTAAGACCTTTGCCTCGAAGGAGGGTTTATTGGACCCACAAAATCCATACCCCACTTCTCAAATGGCTCAAGAGTCACTTGAGGTTGGAGAGGCATCTCATCCCTTGGAGTCGGTTTCCCCATTCTTTGGCATCGGTCACATTGGCTGATATATCTTCTGACATCTTGATGAAGTGTGGGCCAATAGTAGCCTGCCTTCAGGATTTTGAAGGCAGTCCTCTTTGCTGCAAAATATTCTCCACAAGGCCCATCATGACAGGTGAGGAGGATATCAAAGACTTCCTCCTCCCTTACACAACGCCTTAAGATCTGATCAGGGCCAAGCTTAAACAGATTGGCCCCGATCCAAGTAAATGAGGCACTTTTTCTGATGATTCTGCTATTCTCTCTTGAAGATAGGTGCGGAGGGAACTGTGCTGAAACAAGGTAGTTTGCTATATCAGCAAACCATGGAGAGAGTACTGAGATAGCAAACAGATGTTCATCGGGCATCTGGTCATCCACTGTTCCATCCTCATCTGCAGACAAATCCAATCTAGATAAAAAGTCAGCAACAACATTTTCTTTACCTGGTTTGTCAACAATGGTCAAATCAAACTGCTGCAACAAAAGTAACCATCTAATAATACGAGCATTCACATCTGGTTTATTCATTAAATATCTAATTGCAACATGATCCGTATGTACAAAGGTTTGATAGCCAGTGATATAATGTCGGAACTTGTTTAGTGCATGGACCACAGCCAAGAATTCTTTCTCGGTTACAGTGTAATTCAGCTCGGCGTTGGACAAGTTTTTGCTAACAAAGTAAATGGCATATGGAAGTTTTTGTTCAACTTGTCCTAAAGCTGCCCCTATGGCTTTGTTTGAGGCATCAGTGTGGATGTGGAAAGGTAGGGCCCAGTTTGGGCCTCTCAAGATTGGGGCTGACACCAACTTGTCCTTTAATTCATTCAAAGCCCTCTGACAATCATCAGTCCATTTAAACTCCACATATTTTGCCAACAGACCAAACAATGGTGAGGCTAGCTTGCTGAAGTCTTTAATGAATCTCCGGTAATACCCTGCTAATCCTAAGAAACTCCGGACATCCCTCGGACGTCCCTTACCTTTTGGGGAGGTGGAACCTTCTTGATGAGAGCAATTTTGTTAGGATCCACTTGTAACCCTTGGCAAGAAATGGTATGGCCAAGCACAGTCCCTTCAGTCATCAGGAATTCACATTTTTCAGGACTAAGGGACAGGGTCATCTCAATGCATTTGGTTAGGACCTTTCCTAGATTGGACAATGCTTCCTGGAAGTTGGACCCATAAGGGGTGAAGTCATCCATATATATTTCCACCACATCATGGACCAACTCCGAGAAGATGCTCAAGACAACTCTCTGCAAGGTAGCAGGAGCATTGCATAGCCCAAAGGGAAGAACTCGGTAGGCAAAGGTACCCCAAGGACAAGTGAAGGTGGTCTTATCTTGGTCTTCCGGGCTGATTTGGATTTGGTTGTACCCGCTAAACCCATCCAGGAAACAGAAAAACTTCTTTCCTGCCAGTCCATCCAACACTTGATCTATGAAAGGTAGAGGGAAATGGTCTTTCTTGGTAGCTTTGTTCAGTTCTCGGTAGTCCACACAGATTCTCCACTTCCCATTTTTCTTGGGAACCAACACCAGAGGGGACACCCATTCACTATCTGAGATGGGGTAAATGAATCCGGCATCCAACAGTTTTTGCAATTCTTCCTTGACAATGTCCTTAAGGGCTGGATTCATTCTCCTCTGAGGTTGCCTAACCAGTTTACAACCCTCTTTGATGTATATGTGATGGGTACAGACCGAGGGATGGACTCCTTTCATCTCCTTATAGCTCCAAGCAAAAGCATCTAGGTGACTGGCCAACAGGCTACACAACTCCTTTTCCTGGGAAGGAGATAGGGAGGAGCTGATCTTTAACATTCTCTCAGGGCCGAACTCCACATTCTTGACTCTGGGAGTAATAGGGTTGGTGGTACAAAGGTCCACTAAGGTGCTGGCTTGGGCGTCCTCCACCAATTTCTCTAAGGATAGTGCACTGGAAGGTGGATTCTGGATCAAAGTCTCAATCAAGTCATCCTCGGTTGGGGGATCTCTTCTAGCGGTATCTAGGGTGCACAAAGGTGCTGAGTACACCTCATCCTCCTCTCCTTCCTCCAACCACAGTGGTAATTCATGCTCTAAGGAGGGTTGGGCAGGAGGATATAGGACTAGCTGCTTGGACATAGGACTGTTTTTGATGGTCATGTTTCCTGCACGGCAACTGAAGTAAGCATCTGCAGTGGCTAACCAAGGCCTTCCCAAAATGAGAGGATATCCAGTAAGCTTTACCTTGGGTTGCAGAACCAAGAAATCTGCAGGGTATTCCCAAGAGTCGACCGAGACCAAGACATCCTCCACAATCCCTTCGGGAGTCACAGTGGAGCGATCTGCTATTTGCAGTATTGTCGAGGTCTTCCTCAAGGAACCCTGAAGATTGAGTTTGAGCATGGTATCCCTGGTCATCACATTAATGGCAGCCCCCAAATTAATCAAGGTGTGAGGTATGATGGTGCCATTGATGTGGACATCTACTACAGGACTTCCAGGATCTAGGTACTTTGGGCAGATGACTTGTCCTAACATAAGGTCAGACAATTGTCCTAAGACATTGATGGTTGAAGCATCTCTCTTTCGCCTACTTGGGTGTTTAAAACACTTTTCCTTAACCAGTTTGTTGTATATTGGCACATCCTTGATGGCTTGGAGAAGTGGTATTTTCACACACAACTGCTTGAGTTCTCCCAGAAGCTCATCCTCCTCTGGGTTGGGTTGTGTGGTGGCTGTTAGTCTCTCAGGAAAGGGTGGAATAGCCTTTGGTTCACTTTCCTGTTTATCCTCCTCGTCCTCTGGGGGAGGAGGTTGGCGATCTGGAAGAGTCTTTCCAGATCGAAGATTGATCTCCTGGATCTCCACAACATAGGTAGGACATGATGTTTCCCCAGTGTATACCTGCTGGGCCTGTCTATTGTTGGGGTTTGGATTCGGTTGAGAAGGTATTTGAGGTTTCCTTGGAGGAGCAAGAGGTAATGGTTGAGGTTGAATTGGTGGTGGAGGCAAAATGGCAGGAGGAGTGTTGTACTGGGGCCTCCACCCCGACTGAGGTGCATTCCACTGAGGCTGTGGCTGGGCATGTGAATGATATGAATGAGTAGTGGGTTGAGTAGGGTACTGAGGTGGATAAGACCATGGAGGAGGCATAGACCAGGAAGGATGAGCAGGGGGACCCCAGGAAGGCATAGGAGTCGATTGGTTGGGGCTGTAATAAGCTTGGGGTGCCCCTTGCATCCCCTGCTGGTAAGGTCTAGGTCCGTGGCCTCCTTTGGTGGAGAAAACAGAGAGGTTCAGTGGGAGCTTCTGCCCCTTGGTACATAGCTTTAAACCTAGGTAAGGTTGGACATTGATTTGTGGGATGGTCCTCCTCACAAACGAAGCACACTTCAACCGAATGTAATGGGCATTCGTTCTTAGGGTGTCTCCTTGTACATCTAGGGCAGAAGATAGCCAAGGCCCTCTCAGCTTCTTCCTTCTTCTGCTGGATCCTGAATGTGTCCAGTTGCATGGCGATGGTCTGTCTCACCTCACTCTTAAGATCTTCTAATTGATTTGCAAACTCATGCTTGGAGAAAGGAATACCAGCTGAGAGAGGGTTTCCTCTACCTCGTTTCTGGGCTGCCCTAGAGTGGTTTCTGAACACAGTCTTGATGTCCTCATAAGGCAGCTGGTAAATATCTCCCCCAGCTAACATGTGAAGGGTATCTAAAAGGTCTTCAGGGACTCCTCGGAGCAGTACCAACTTGAGGGATTCAGGGTCAAGTGTGCACCTGGCCCGCTTATAGCTAAGTTGGAACCTCTCCTCATAATCCTCTAAGGACTCATCATTTCCCATGGTCATCCGAAAGATTTCTCCCTTGGTTTCCTTGGACCTACAGTAGTCCCGGTACTTGGTATTGAAAGCTTGATGCATCTGAGCCCAAGTGGTGATACTATTCCCAGGTAAGCCCATGAACCAGCGTAATGCTGCATCCTTAAGAGTGGAAGGGAAGAGTTTTAGCTTCTGCTCATCTTCAGTATAGTCATAGGTTCTACAAAGGACAAAAACCTCAAACAGGAAGGTATCAGGATCTTTAGTAGTCAGTCCATGGAAGTGAGGCAGAGCAGAGGGGCTAATGTTTTTCATTTTCATGTCTCCATTGGTCTCTCGGATGGGGAAAGCACCTTCTATTCTCTCATCTTCTCTTCTATTGTCAGTCATGGCTTCAGATGGGATGGTCTCTAATTCTTCTTCTGCTATAGGATCTTCGTATATCTCAGGAGGTTCACCTATAGGTTCTTCTGGATCACTGTCACCGAAGAAGAGAGAAGGGTGACTCAGTGATGTGGTGGGGGTGTTGGGTAGGAATTTGCCTGTTTTATCTCGGTTCCTACGAGGCATGAAATGGAAAGACTTTTTGATTGCTTTTGTTTTTTTCTCTTCGGTACCTGAAAAACTGAAACAGATTGATCTACAACTAAATATCTTGCTGAAATAAAAATGCAGAATTGAAATGAAAGCAGGAAAGGACTAATCTACTTTGCTCAAATGGAATTGCAGGAATGGAAATGCTAGTCTACGCTTGCAGAATTGAAAGGCTAATCTATGCTTGCAGAATTGAAATTGCGGAATTGAAATGCTAATCTATGAAAGCAGGAAATGTCTATGCTACTTTTGCAGAATGGAAATGAAATAAACTACTTGGCAGAAGGCGAGAGTAAGAAAATAGAAGAAAAGCAACAATTACTAATACTCTGATGCTTCCCCGGCAACGACGCCAAAACGATGGTGGGATCCAGTATTGTAGAAATAATGCTACAACTCCTGGAGCTTCCTTATCTAATTTTATCAACCCGGTAGTTCGTAACAAACTTGGAAGCGACGGTGCTGTATGCACAAGTACTAGCTCTTGTCGCAGCTGTCACTTGGTCAGCTGGCACAAGTCCGCTAGGGCTCAAGCCAACTTCTATATGTTCTCAGAAGAATCTTTCTAAATGATGAACGAAGGCTATCTCAAAGGAAATTAACCTACTTTGCAAGAATGAACTGAAAGCCAACCAAACATGGAAACCCTAGTAAACCCTAATCTAACTAGTTTAATCTCTATGATGCAATGGTGGGAGTAAAAACTTCTAGAAATGATGCCATTACTTCTAGTGAGATGAGATGCATGAATTTAAACTAATTTCATTGAAGAGAACACATTTTTGTATTTTTTCTCAAGTGGGTGGAGTTATTGTGATTGTGCTTCTTACTAGGTCTTGACTGTGCAGGGGTAGTTCGAAGGGAAGGAAGGCTTGGGAAAGGTCAAGATGACTCTAAAAGGTTCCAGGGGATCTCTCACATCAGTCCACAGGAGTCCACAACGTTCAGGTGCTTGGCAACCGTGTTTGCAGGCTTCTACAGGATGTCTGCAGGGGATCCTACAGGAAACTCGGGATTTCTATAGGATGTCTGCTAACTTCTACAGGATGTTCTACAGTCGGAGTTTTGGGTGATGGAGGAGTGAAGGAGCTGTATGGATGGATGGGTGAGATGAAAGAGGAGCCCGAGATGGCCTATGGATAGAGAGATGAGGTGGAGAGAGAGTGGATAGAGCTGGTTGGTCGATAGAAGGGTAGAGGCAATGGAAGGTCAAAAAGATTGAGCAACGTGGACAGTGGAAGGGTTGGAAGGCAAATGAGCTGAACAGAGGATGAGTAGGTGGCTCAGGCACGGTTCAGAAGGATAAGAACACGATGAAGTGGTGCTGCGCAGTGTAAATGAAACAAATCACCCTTATCTTGCATGTAAATGAAAGTTCACCAGCCTATTCTAACTGTTTTATTAGGAATCAAAGAACAGCAATGTAAGTTGAAAGGAATTCGTGCATGATGCTGAACCAAAGAGTCATTACTCAAGATAAAATCGCATGGACAATTCTTCAATCGAAAACATTACAACAATACTTGCATGCATATGTTAAAACAATGTTTTTTTGGCAGTTGGCACGGTCTACACTTCCGGTCCCCAAACAGAAGTGAAAGTGAGCATGCATTCAACCTTTTTGAACTCAACTTAACTTCAATCTCCCTAAGCTAATTCTGAACTACTGAAACAACTGCATTCATGAAACTAACCTACATAACAAAACCGAAACAATCAACTCAGCAAACTGTATTTTTCAAGTGCATGTAAAGGAAAGAAATGCAATGATAAAGAAAGACAAGTAACAATACAAAGGAAAGGAGGTCTATTGCTCTCAGGTTGGGCCCTAACCTGAGAGCTATAGCTCCCCTAAGAACTCAGAATCAGATCCAAATCTGCCTGCCTTTTATTAAATAATCATGAGTCTAACAACATGCCAAAATTGGCTTACAAAGAGCAAAAACAGAGCTACAGCTCGTAATCCAAAATCTATAACAAAAGTTCAAGAGTCTCCACGAAGGCTACAGCCTTAATATTTATAAATGATGAGGGCCAAGCTAGCCTCCTCAATTAGTGGAGCATGGCTGTCCAACTGAAAGTAAACTGGTGTTCCTGTAGAATCCGTTGGCTGCCTTCTAGCTCAATGGTGATAGCTGTTGGAGCTCGGAGTTGGGGTGGAGATCACGAGGGAGGTCATTCAAGGCTGTGGACAACCTCCCTATAAACCCGTAATGCCACCTTGGCTGTCTCCTTGTCTCCATTTGCGTGGTCTTTGCTCCATTTAATGCCAAAAAACTTGAAATCATCATGTATTAGCCACATAGGCATAATGACTGCCCTTCTTCCTACAAATAACACGAATATACTATGAAATGATGCATAAGTGATAAAAAATGAAGGGTTGAGCAAGGTAAGTAGGCCAAATGAGCCCAAATTGTTACCAAAATTTGGGGCTCATCAGAAGACTGGAAACAAGTTTCTTACTTGGAAGAAACTTGGAAATAGAATTCCTAAGCCAAGAGGGATATTAGGTACATTCCTTCCGTAGGAATGAGTACATTCCTTTATTGGAATAGATATGTCCTCTCTAATTAAGAGGGAGAGATATACACATTATTCTTGTCTTCACTTGGGAAGACAGAATGGAGGATTGGGTAAACATTTGGCATCTTATGCTCTTTGAGGATGACTTAGGGTATCCAAGGTAACAATAGTTGTAAAGGACCAATATTCTTTGAGGACAAAGAATCCAAGATAGGAATAGTCCTGGTGGAACACACCCTGAGAACCCGGGTGGGGTATGTTCTGAGAGAGAAAATTATGAGGGTGTTTACATCACTGGTCTTACCAACATTGAGCTCAGATCTCATGGAGAGATAGAGTTTTTAGTCAAGGCCTTTCTATGTTACAATGTTGGATGATATGATGCTAAACAAATGGGTTACCAATCTGACTCTTCTTATGAGAAATTCTTCAGATTTGGAATGACCAAGTACCATTATGAATACCTCCCTAGTTAAGAGGGAGTGTTGAAAAGTGTAACTAGGTTCAATCTTTATAATGACATGTGTAATTGTGATTTTATGTACTTGATTAATAGAAGAAAAATAAAATTATTATTGTAATGCTTGTCTCATGGGCTTTGTTATCTCAAGATCAAGCCCTGGAAGGCTGCAGACCAGGAAGACTTCAAGTAACTGTTTCAAACCAATCTTTTAGCTAAGGCTTAGCCTCCTTAGCCTGAGAGGGCTCTCTCAAAGGATTAAAGGTTTTTTGATTATGATCAAGATGGCTAACTCTTTGTGAAACAAATAGGAATGAAGATGGTGAAAACAAAATTAACAAGTATCCATTGGGCTTATGGAGTCATATGTGATTTAGTATTAGCAGTAGGATTCGCTTTGCATAAAAGTCAAGGCATTTAGATTTCAATATAGGTAGAGCACACCAAACACAAAAACACAGTCTACGAGTATATGAAGGAAATTAGAACACTGCAAGTGATTTCTAAGTAATCAAATACTCATAACACTGTAGATAACATGAAAATACAACAAAAGAAACTCATACATTGAACCCTCTATGATTCTTGAGAAGCATAAGACACTACTGTATTACAAAAAAAAAACAAAGTCTTTACATAAGCCAAATACCAGAGCTTTTTTACATCAATTTCCAACCCTCTTTACATTGCTCTTTATCCTATATATAGAGCTCTTCTACCTAATTGAGATTCCTCCTCAAGCATGAGGGGAACTCGAAATCTACTTCTAATGACACCTATTCAAATCTTAACTGCCTATTAAATGTAACAAATTGTTACTAGACTTTCTAGAGATCTAAATCAAATAGGAGTCTAACTCCATATTATGCTAATAATAGCCTTAATTACAATCATTCTCGTTCTTTGACAAGTGGTGTTTTTTAGTTTGGTTGTGGTGGATGTTCAAAGCTCCATAATGGTCCTCAATGTCACATCTTCTCCACTGCCCCTAAAACATAGGAAACTACCCCTGTTTATTGACCTTTGGATTTCCTCAAAAATGTTCGAATCCAATGAACCATGCCCTTCATCTTTGATTATTCAAAATATATCAGAATGCCACGTCCTTGATGTGTTGTCAGCCTCTTTGATGTGTGAAGGAAAAAACTTCTCCACGCTGTCTGACATATCTTGGACTATAGTAAATGTGATCACTTTATGACAAAAGGTTTAGAGCTGGATTCAAATACATGTTTCCTCCACCTATCTTGACCTTGTTGAAAGTTGATACCTTTAGATGATCCCTTGAAGATATTCCCTTTTCAAAAAAATTCTGCTTGTATTTCAAAATCGGTTGACTGAGATTACATTGTGTAGCTTCAGCAGTTTCGTAGCGCGCTATGAAACTGTTGTGCATTAGTCATCATCTTCAGCAATTTCGTAGCACGCTACGAAACTGCTGTGTAATTCCAAAAACACAGTTTCAACCCAAAATTTTGCTATTTTGAGCTTCTTGCTATTTAAACATTCTTCAACTGCTCCAAGGCCTTTCAAAACTGAATGGAAATGTATGATTCTTCAAGAAATATTATACCAAGCAAAACCATCAAAATTTGAAACATAGCCTTACTTGAAATGGGATTTCTTTAAGGAGATTCTTTCTGCTGGCCTAACTGTATCTTTAAGTCTTCAATTTGTTTCTTCATGCCTCTAATCCCATCTCTTAAGTTTGAATTAACCTTTCTGATGAATTGCGCTTACTTAATGGCAGAGATAGTCCAGCTACGGAATTGAACACTAAAATCAACCACCTCGGGTATTTGAAATGTTTTGTCCTCCCACTGAGCTTGCATTTGGTTGAAATAAGCCTCCTTGATTGCAAATTTCTTGGCAGCTTTCTTCAGTCTAGAAATTTCAAAGTTTGCCAATTCCAACCTCCTTTTCAACTCTTCCACACTATCTTCTTCTTGAATGGTAACTGCTTTGCCTTTACCCTTTCTTTCATGAAGCTGTGTTACCTCCCTTCTTTCATCTACTCTTGCCAGTACCTCTTGTACTTGCTTAAAATTCCTTGTTATGGGTCTCCTTGGTTTAAATACAAATTGATCAACCTGATCATCAAACTTGAGTTTCTTCGAGGCTTTGACTCTCTTAGCCTTGTCTTTTCCTGACTCTATCAAATTTTCTTGAACTAGGGGAGATTCTTCAATATCAATGGCTTGCAGTAAGTCATTTAAGTCTCCCTTTGAAATAGGGCTTTCTTCAATAATCACTGACTTACCTTTTTCTTTAGCTACCTGGCTCCTAGTCCTTCTTCTTTGAACTCCTTCACCTATGCTTGATTCATGTGCACTTTCTTTGACCTGAGTTTTATCTTTAAGGGAATACTGGGGTGTATCCTAGATAGTCAGTGGCCTGGTGGATTCTCTTACTTGCTTCGTTTCCTTTAACTTTGAAAACCTCCTGGATCTTGTTTCTGCCTGATGACCAATTGTTGTTGGAAGATCTTTTGCAGCTTGAGGACTGAGACCGGTCTTGTTTTTGAAACCAGACATGAATATGAATGTGGGCCAGTCTCTACCTACTCTCTAGAGTTCATGAAGAACAATCAACTTAATCAAACTATGATGAAACAATGAGGTCTCACATGCTTCTTTCCTTAGCTGCACCTTATCACACATTTTACTTATGCTACAGAATAAGTGGAAAGGTAGATCAATGGATATCTTTCCTGTGAAATGTAGCAAAAGCTTGAAATGATATGAATACACCTTGTTATATCTTCCTTCACAGGTAAGGTACCTCTGTATACAGGTAAGCAGATTGTCATATGAGTCTTTGACATAATTTCTAGGCACAGACTTGTTTAAATATGAGTTAATGTGTTCTGGCTTCAAAACCTCTTTGTAGGGAGTCATATCAAATTTGAAATTCTTAAACCAAGTTTATTGTCCCCTTGGAATCTCAGTAACTATGGATATTACCTCTGGTGAGATTTGCAATTCGAGCATCCCAACCTTCGAATTCAGCCCTATGAAATTCAAAGCAAATTCCTTGGTGGTTTGTGCATGACCTCCCTGTAGCTTCTCACAAAAATTCCAACATCCAACCTGCTTGAATGCCTGCTCAACTTCTTTGTGTTTCAAGAGAATGTCTACACCTTCAGGTTCATTTCTTAAGCACCTGCCTGATCTGTGGTCTTTTCTTTCTGCCGATCCCTCCATGAAGGTTTAGTGTAATGGAGGTTTGAAATGCTAGCACTGCTTAAACTTCAATTTCTACCTCGCTTGAATGGTTGCCTCGCTTGATAACTGCCTCGCTTGATAACTATGGATTCAAATTGAAAACTTGCAGTCTTGTCCCTCATGCAACGAATACAATCATCATTAAGACTGTGAATACCTGGCCTCTCTTGGAACTTGCAATCCGTGTGTACCAATGTACCTAGTGGCTGTAATAATGGAGATAAGCGGTTCGACATGATATGTGGAGTGCATAAGCTAACAATGAATGATTTAACCATAACTGAACTTGACAGATTTGACAGTTAGGAAAGATTCGTTGCGGATTGCACGAATCTCCGATTTCGTAGCGCAGTCAGTGTAAATTTTGAATTATGTGCTATGAAATCAC
Organism: Pinus tabuliformis; assembly: GCA_031772625.1. Classification (NCBI taxonomy): domain Eukaryota; kingdom Viridiplantae; phylum Streptophyta; class Pinopsida; order Pinales; family Pinaceae; genus Pinus; species Pinus tabuliformis. Next base: position 1,259,658,549 of record CM062818.1, on the reverse strand, counting down.
CTAAAATATGTCACGCTGCGAAATCACCTAAAACATGTTGTGCTGCGAAAACACTTCAAAAGATTACATGCACTATGAAATCACCTAAAGAGCTTTTTGGCGCATAGTAACCTTTGAACAAAACTGACACATGGTTATGAGACCGGTGATGAATGAGAATTACCAGTGATGAATGAGAATGCATAGTTGACTCAAGACTCCTAAAACTTAGTCTCTATGGGAAACAAAAATCAAACTTAGACTAGCACCGACCTTTACCATCAAACTAATGTGAGAAATTTTGGCATTAGAATTCTTAAGTGATAACAAGTTTCATGAGAAAGGAATTTTATTTTAGTAATCCCTCCCATTTTCAGCCTTTAGCTTTTATCATCTAGTCATAAAAGTAAAACTGAGTCAATGTCATGTCTAAAGGACCCTTCTTGGGCATGTTACATTTTGTCTGAGTCATTAAATAAGTATAAATAGCCCTCCAAGACAAGCACAAACATCTCCCTTCAAGTAGGCTTCAAAAGGAATAATAATATCTCTCGAAATGACACATCAACCTAGCTGGATGACAAGTCGGCTTATTATCATGGAAAACAACTATAAATAGGCCACTCAACCTCATTTCAAAGCAAATATTTTTGGTTGAGTTTTGAAGTTAGTAAGAAGTGTGAAGGTTAGCAAAAGGAAGCCTCCTAGCCAGCGTGAAGAAAGAAAGAAGAGTGAAGTTTTCTTAGGTATCATTTGGATCTGTTTTAGGACACACGTGTGAAGAAGGAAGAGAACACTTGCTACAGAAAGAACCGAGAAGAATAACAGTCCTCATTGGGCAGCCAAGTTGGAAGAAGGTCAAGAAAAGAAGGGAGTTGAGTCAAGCTAGAAGAAGACCCTATCCAAAGCAAAGAAAGTGAAGGCATAAGATAAGGTCTTGTGCATAAGCTAGGGTTTCCGAAATAGGATTGAAAAACTAATTCAAGGAGGCCAAAGGCTTGAAGCAAAAGGAGGTTGAAGTTGAAGAGGAGTCGAGAAAAGGGAAGGAACATAAAGTTGACTATTTTTGTCTAAGTATATCATCAAGGGAACTTGTGTCTTGGTCTTGGAGTGGAAAATATGTCAAGGGTCTTGGTCTTGGTATTTTTCAATTGGAATCTCTATAAGAAGAATAATTTGTTTGGGTTTTCCTGTTAGGTGGGAGAGGTTTTTCCCCTTGCTGATAGCCTTTATTTTGTGTCTCTTATCTCTTTATGGTGTATGCATTGGTAGCTATTTGATGAAGAATAACACTAATAACCTAAGTAAAAGAATATCCTAATCTAAATAAGTGAAAAGAACTCACAAGCAATTACTAATAGAAGATAAATCGCTTAATTGTTATGCCCTAGATTTCTCAACAATCTTCATATACACATAATATGGTAATTTCTTGATGAAAGATAAAATAGTAAAGAAGTAAAAGAAGCCAACATAACTCACAAGTAATTATCAAGAAAGAGGAATCAAACCCTAATCTACTTGCATTAATTTCTCAACAAGAAAAATTAAAAAGACATCGTAAGCAGTTATCGAGTATAAGATAAATCATTCTAACTATTACCCTATAGATTTCTCAACATCCATAGGCTAATTTAGGGGCTTTTATCTCAGAAAAATAATATTCTAATATGAGGGAAGTTGACCACCTTCTCTATAAATAAATGTACACTTCCTCTCATTTTTTCATGGTTGGATTTGGATAAGAAATCCTTTAGGAGGTTTAAAATTTCTATGATTTTCTTATACTTTGGCTGATGCATGAGTTGACCAACTTTTCTTGGGTCAAATTGGACTATGATGTGATCTCTTTTCATGAATGCTTATGGTGGATCTTGGATGACGCATGGTGAAGTAACTTGGTGTATTTTCTTTGTCTTGGTATTATGTTTCTTGGGATGAATGTTCATGTGATAAGTTAGTTTATTTGATTCTTTCTTCACAGTCCGTTGTTAATCTCAACCCTTATTGCAAGAATCTAAGCAATAGAGATATTTTTTTTTTCCTCAATCATTCAAAAAATTCCAGACACTAGATCTCAAACCCCTGGTTTAGTTAGACTATTCTGCACTGTTCGTTTCTATCTAGTTATCACTCTAAGGAACCCTATATTTTTTTGACTCCTGGACTTCATATGCCCCCCAGAAAACAAAAAATATATATTGATAAACTTTAAAGGCACTAATTTTCTATCCTCCATCACCTATTTTCCTTATAATCCTTTAAACTATTTTGCTAGGGTTTCCTCTCCATGGTCATTCAATAAGCCCTTTATTATGCATTCGGGTACCTATTTGAGCCTCTATTGGTTGATCTAAACCTTTAGATTGATCCATTGGAACTTTCAAACTCAAACCTTGGAAATACCAAGCCCTAGCAATCCTATCGTATGGAGGACCCCCCTTGAGCTAGTAGAGAATTGACCAAAAGTGAAAAGAGGGGGTTGGTGAGGTGACAATGGCCCCTCTGAGGTGAAATGGGTTTCACACTTGATATTTTGGACTTCATCTCAATAAGTGTGATATTTTGTTATAATAGGGGCCAAATGAAAACTATTATACACCAGAAAAGGAGGAACCGTTGACAGAAAAAAGCTATGGTGGCATGAGAATTGATGAACTTCCACATGTGATTCAACCACCATCACAGTTGAAAGATAAATGCTAGGACTGCATGCTCAACAGAATTGATGGTGGTCAATGATGAATGGATATCAATGGAAAGGGTGCATTCACCAATGGATCAATGTAAATTGGATAAAATCCTTCTTATAATCCATTAACTTCAATAAGTAATACATATGAGATTCTACTACAACAACAATATCTCCCTTGAAAAATAGTGCTTTAGAAAAATATTTGGGGGGAGATGCACTCACAAAAGTTAATTTTTAATTTGGTTGGTTACTGGTCCATAATAAGATATTAAGTATTTAAAATCTAATGAATAGAATAATACAAGGACCCTAAATAGGTGTTATTTGCAAAGCAACATAAGATTCAACTACACATGTCCTGTTCGATTATTCATTGGCAAAGGCATTATGGAGATATGCATCCAAAAATCTTCAAGTATAGGTGGAAATCTGCAAAGAATAGAAACAAAATTCAAATCCCTGAAACCTTTTTATGTTCATTAAGAAGCCACTATTGGCTAGAGTTTGGACAAGCCTACCTAAATTCCTATCTTGGAGAATATGGTTGCCTCAAAATCATTTCACTTTCCAAGAAAAAAATGTCAAAATCAAGGAAGGAGGAAGGGAGCTTGCAACCTTCTAGATTAGGTCATCAAATCAATGGAAAAAGGCAACTATACTATGTTAAATACTCTTCCTTGAAAAGGCATCGTTACAACCTCTCCTTTCTTCCCCATAAAGCATAGTTTAGGTCATCCTCTCCAAAGTCCATACTAGAAAGGGAAGTTAAGTTGAAGATTAGAATAGGGAAGGACGAGTTATCTACTTGGAAGAGCTCCTTTCTAACAACACATTTTCTTCTTTGATGGAGTTTCAAAAGGTAATCTTGAGGTTCTTTCTCAATTCTTAAGGAAATGAAGTAACTGAACTTCTTTGGGGTCTTTGCATTGTCATCAACAATGAAGTGGAGGTACTAGTTTCTTTCAAAGGATTAATGATACCCACAAAATATGGAATTGAAGAGGGAAAAATAATAGGGGATTCACCCATCATCATAAGATCCCTAAGGAATGAAATATTCCCAAAGATTCATGACTAGCTAGAATTATATAAAAGGTATTCTCCCTAGGTTGGATACTACATACCATCTCCTACTTCTAGGTCTTGTGAGAGTTCAACTTAGAGGTGGAAAGGATGTAAAATGAGAGGGTTCCTCTAATCATATGCAAGTCTATTTTAATGGACACAAGGGGAACAAGGACATCCCCCCACCTAATTGCATGATGATGGTTCCTACTTAAATGCTTTCACAACTTACAAACAATGGTGAACTAGGAATAAAAAGGTGGAGATCCTCCATTCACACGCAATGCCCCATACATGCGATGGACAAATAAGATAAAGAACTCATTTCAACCACCCCCACCATATTCATTAAAATCTTAACGTAAAAATGATTTTTAGCCAATATTCCTGGATGCAAATGTGTCATCCAATAATGGAGTTAATTCTTATCATATCTAACTTGGAAACTGGTGATGGAACTTGGGTTAATGGGAAAGAAGGGATGATGGAAGAGAATTCCTCATTGCATTTGGTTTGTAGATTGAATCACCAAGATAGTGAGAAGGGGTGTTTTGAAATTCTGGTATTTTTTTCCCCTAGGTGCTTATGTGGTGTCTTTAGAGTTCCAGTGGAAACAACTAGAAAACATCTTAGGGGTGCAATCACCCATGAATGATGTTTTGTTTTCTTAGGGAGATGAGAGAGAGTTTTTAGGCATGACCTTTGTTAATGTAAAAGGGAAACTAAAGAAGCTAAGGAAATGGCCAACATTTTGGCACTAGAATGTGAGAATTGAATGAAGGCCAATTAACATGAAAGCATGTGGATAACTCAACAAGGAACACGTAAACTCTAGAGGTAGGCAAGCACCTCATGATTTGGGAGTGGAAAAAGGAGCCCAAAGAAACCATGATTATTTTGGTAGGTAATAAACTTGGAAAAGTGGTGCGTATTTTGGTCCACCTTAATATCCCATTTCCCATGCCTCTAGTGAAGAGCTTGATGCCTCGACTAAACCTACCCCATTGAAGAATCTACTAGCCCTTTTGCAGGAAAAAATAGCAATCTAGGTACCCAAAAAGGAAAATGTGATGGACATCCTCAATGATCCTTGAATTCTATTTCCTTAATTTATGTTTTGTGTGTTTTGTCTCATACATCTACTACTACGACAATGTATTGGATGTTACACTTGCACATTTTTATGTAGGGTAGTATTGTTGGATTAACTTTATATGCTAGGAGATGGCCTATTGTTAACACTAGAAGCCAAACAACTTTCTATGGTTTTGAATGATATGAATTCTAAACTGGAATGACAACAGATATTTTTGATGATATAACTTAACTATTATTGTTATTGGAAAAAGAAGAGGGTCTAACAAAGTTTTTGTAAAGGGTATTGGATTGATTAGTGTTGGGGGGATTAATGTTACTATTCATGGCAATTTGGAAAAGCAAAGAAGAGATGGGGGAGAAATGCATAATGTTAAGATTAGTCAATGGGGTGTTGGATCTGTTAGAGTTGATGAGGTTAATATTACCATTATTGGCAATCTAGGTTAAAGGGAGAAGCTATATGAGACATATGTATAGTGCTAAGATAGACCATTGGGGTCTAGAGAGTGATGAGAGATGTCAAAATAATAATTCATTTGTAATTATTATTTAGTTGTTATTTTGAGTGAAAGATTTGTAGAGTAATTGATTGAAAGATTATAGATGAGAGATGTCAAAATAATAATTCATTTGTAATTATTATTTAGTTGTTATTTTGAGTGAAAGATTTGTAGAGTAATTGATTGAAAGATTATAGAAAATAGCAGATTCTAGAGACCTATCCTCACATGTAGAAATATATACCTTTGACAATGAAATTTATGAAAGCTTGTGTGCATTATAGTTAAATTATTTTGCTTTCTAATTGGCTAGTGTTTCTTCTTGATTTGGTATTAGAGCCATAAGCATCCTGAGTGGAGTAAATTTGCATTGAGCAAAGTGACATTGAAGAATGTGCTGAGCAGAGTTATGTTGGAATACTCACATTGAACAAAACATGGATAACTAGAAGCATAATCTTGGAGAAAATCTGCATGGGGAGGACCTTCATAGAATCTGCTGCCTGTGTGGATTGATGCTGGGACTGCGTTAAGAAATATGCAGGCATGTAATTTTTTGAATTTTTTTGACCTTCGTGGAAAAGAAATCATGTAATTTTTTATTTTTAGTTTGACGGGCGTGAACTTTTGTTAAACCTCTCTGTCGTTTCTCCTGCGTGCATTAAAAGGTGGAATGATAATTTAAAAAAATTAACGTGGAGTGAAAGTGAAATAAGAGTGGAGTGATTTTTAAAAAAGTATTTTATATATTTTACCATTACATGTGGAGGTGAAAGTGCTAGTGCAGTGACTTTTCATGATGGATTTAAAATGATTTATAATTCTCCTTTTTCATTATGTGATAATATTTGAGTTGATAAAGCGGGTGAGAATGAATGCTATGACATAGAATTAGTGCTTACGAAGAGCAAATTTGAGTTGTATACGAGATTATATCTTCTTTTCACACAATTTTGGGCATAAATATTTTTGTAAAGGATTTATCTCTTCTTAAGTTGTGTCGAGGATTTTTTTCTTTAATTGTGTTGAGGTTTAATTGTATTGAGGTGTATTTATTGTATCTTGAAATTAATGAAAATATAATTTTGTGGTGGTGATTGAGTTTTAATGTTTTGGAATATTTGTTCTTGTCCCAGGTTGAAGTGGGATGAATTGTGTTCATTTGTGCATTTTTTCTCTTTGACTCTATCTTATTTTCCAAAGGTCACCATCGCTATTATGTTGCCTAAACTTGTATGGACAAATTAATTTTATTGGAGCAAAAGCATGCAACCTATATTCATCACTAAAGATTTATGAGAAATTGTAACTTATGGATATACTATGCCTTCTCCTAATGAATTCACAACATTGAGTGATGATGATAAGAAATCTGAAAAAGAACTTATTAAGAAAGATAATGGAACACTTTCAATTATAGAGAGTGTTATTGAAGAATCTATATTTCCAAGAATCAGTGGTTTAGTATCATCCAAGCACGCATGGTATCTCTTAAAGAACTCATATGAAGTTGTGGTTGTAGCTAAATTGAAAACATTAAGGAAGAATTTTGAAAATGTCCCGGATGTGAAGTAATGAATTCATTCATGATTATATCACAAAAAAACAAGATCTTCTTAATCAGATGAGGTCATTTGTTGAAGATGTTCCAGAAAGAAGGCTAATTAAGAAACTTTTAATAAGTGTTTTGCTCAAATGTTAGATTGTCACCACCAGTGTTATGGTCTACAAAGATTTAAATACAATGAAAATTGATGAATTGAGTGGATTCTTGTTAACTGTTGAAGAAAATCAACCATGTGAGGAAATGGAACATGTTTTTTTTGCAAAGATAGAGGAAGAGGAAGGAGCAGGGGTCAACATCGAATCAAAATCAAAATAAAATTTAGCAAAAATCACAAGAAAATGCATCACCTTCAAGAGGCAAAGGAAGGAGTCCCAATCAGGTCATAGGAAGAGGCAGAGATGGATCTCATGAAGGAGGAGGAAGAGATGGAGGGAGATACGGAGGAAAAAGTGGAGGACCATAGTGTTAATAGTGCCAAAAATTTGGCCATATTGAAAGAGATTGTTATGCAAAAATATGAGATATGGAGAATAAGGGTGCCAATTCAGTTATTGAAGAAACTAGGAATGAGAAGTTATTCATCTCAAGTTTGAAGTGGAGCATGGTATATTGATTCAGGATGTTCAACTCATATGACATCTCAAGAGGAGTTATTTACCATAATTAATCACAATTATTCTGGTAAAGTCATATGTGGTGATTATTGTGTTTTTGAAGTGAAAGGAAATGGCATAATTGCAAAACTGGCATTGCATGGACAAAAGAAGTTCATTAAGGACACTTTGTTAAAACCAACATTGAAGAAGAACCTATTTTCTATAGTATAGATGATGGAGAAAAACTACAAGTTAGTGTTTAATAATAAAGAATTCTTACTCATGGATAAGTTGAATCAAAATGGAGTGGTAGCAAGAGGTGAAATGACTAAAGAGAAAATCTTCAATCTCTCCTTTGATTCGAGTAATTTATAGAGTTTGAATGCAAGAGAGGAAGAAAATAATATGCTTTGGCATTTAAGGATGGGATATAAAGGAAGCAGAACATGGTGAATGGTAGATTCCTTATATTAAGATGGATAATGAAGTATGTGAAGGGTGTATTTTTGGGAAACAACACAGGGAAAGTTTCCCAAATAGAAAATGACAGGGTAGAGAACATCTAGCATTGGTGCATTCATATTTGTGTGGTTTAATGAAGACTGTCTCTTTTGGAAAGGCACATAATTTCTCACTTTCATTGATGATTATTCTAGGAATACATGGGTGTATTTTTTGCAAGAGAAGTCTAAAGTGTTTCCTCATTTTCTTGAGTTTAAGGATTTATTTAAAAAGCAATATGGTTTAAAAATTCTCACCCTACGAACAAATAATGGGGGAAAATACAAGTCAAATGAGTTTTTGAATTATTACAAGTAGAATGGAATAAAGAAAAAGTTCATCAATTCATACTCTCCTCAATAAAATGAAGCCATGGAGAGGAAAAACAAGGGCATAGTTGAAATGGCTAGGAGCATGTTAAAACAAAGTCTATTGGAAATGAGTTTTTGACCGAACCAATACACACAATAATATATACTCTTAACAGATGTGCTACAAAGGTAGTGTTGAATTTGACTCCAGGAAAATAATGGTCAAGATACAAAACATGTGTTGCACATGTGAAATTTTTTGGTTGTATTGCATATGCACATGTTCCTAAGGAAAAGATGAGGAAATTGATCGATAAAACTGTGAAATGTATCTTTATTAGATATAGTACTAGAAAAAGAAGTTACAGGTTGTTTGATCCTCAAGCAAAGAAGGTGATAATAAGAAGAGATGTTGTGTTTAATGAGAAGGGAATCTATCTACTAGAACATGTACAATTTGAATTAAGGAAAGATGTAATGGATATTGGCGATGAATAAAATTCCAAGTTAGTAAAGATAGATGAAGTAAAGAAGAAGCATAAGTGGCTTGAAAGGTTTCAATCAGAGAGCATATGTTGGATAAAAATTTTGAAATAGGTGTTACTAGATCACAAAATTCTCTAGTGAATTATGCGCTTATGGCATAGGTAATGAAAATGGATGAACCACAGAATTATGCAAAACCATCAAGAAAGAAATAATGGAATGAAGTTATGGAAGCAAAATTAAATGTTGTGGTGAAAAATGGTACATGGGACCTGGTCAAATTAACAAAGGAAAAATATATCATTGGAACTAAATGGATTTATAAAACCAAGCATACATTAGATGACACAATTTATTGGTGAAAAATGGTACATGGGAGTTGGTCAAATTACCAAAGGGGAAAGATGTAATTGGCACAAAATGGGTTTATAAAACCAAGTATAAATCAAATGACACAATTGATTAGTACAAGGCTCATTTAGTTGCGAAAGGGGATGCACAGAAGGAAGACATTAATTATACTGAGACATTTGCCCTAGTGGCAAATTTGGATACAATCAAGATGGTTCTTGCATTACTTGCTTAGTACAAATAGACAATTTTTTAGTTGGATGTTAAATCATATTTTTTGAATGGTTATGTGGATGAAGAAATTTATGTGGATCAAACTGAGGTTTTTAAAGTGCCAAGAAAAGAATATTATGTTTATAAGTTGAAGAAGGCCTTGTATAATCTCAAACAAATGTCAAGGGTTGGTATTCAATAATTGATAAGTATTTTCAGGATCATGACTTAGTTAAAAGTTTATTTGAGCCTAATATCTATATCTTTCAGTTAAGAAAATTCATTCTAATAGTTATCTTATATTTTGATGATTTGATCTACATAGGGAACAGTGCAAAACTATTTCAAAGATTTAAGTCACATATGATTATTAAGTTTGAGATGACATACCTTCATGAGTTGCATTATTTCTTCAGTATTGAAGTTTGGCAGAAAGAAGATGGTAATTTCATATCACAAGCCAAGTATACTTGGGACATTCTAAAGAAGTTCAGAATGTTGAGTTGCAAGTGAGTGACAACTCTTTTGGAAGTTGGGTTGAATTTATACAAACATTATGACTCCAATTCAATTGATGTTACTTTGTATCATCAATTGGTTGGAAGTTTGAACTACTTAACTACAACACGACCATATATTTTTTTGAAGTCAGTATGGTATCAAGATTTATCACAAAATCCAAGGATTTGCACTGGAAAATAGCTATGAGGATTTAAGATATCGGCATGGAACAATTGGTTATGGTTTCGCATACAGATCTACATAAGACTTTAGGCTTATTTGTTATATAGTTTCAGATTGGGCTAAATGCATGGATGATAATAAATCAGCTTCAGGGTATTTATTCGGCATGGGTTTAGCAACAATTATCTGGGATACTAACAACCAACCCACATTTTCCCTCTCCACAACAGAGGCAAAGTAAGAAGTAGAAACAACAACAACATGTGAAGCGGTTTGATTGAGAAGAATTCTAGACAATTTACATGAGAAATAACAACAACCTACTCAATTGATATGTGATAATCAAAGTATTATTCAAATGATCAAGAATCCAATTTTTTAGAAGAAGACTGGGCATATTGATATTCAATATATTTTGTTTGAGATTTGGTTCAACAAGGATTGATCGAGATCAAGTATTGCAGAACAGATGAATAAGTAGCTGATATATTTACCAAAGCACTATCTAAAGAAAAGTTCTGCAAATTCAGAGATGATCTTGGAATATTTCCAAATGATCATTATAGGGGAGAAATGTTGGGATAATGATTCATTTGTAATTATTATTAAGTTTTTATATTGAGTGTGAGATTTGTGCAATGATTGATTGAGAGATTATAGGAGATGGAAGATTCCAAAGACCTCTCCTCACATGTATAAATATATGCCTTTGATAATAAAATTTGTGAGAGCCAATGTGCATTATAGTTAAATGATTTTTCTCTATAATGTGTCATTTTTCTTCTTCATATGAGAGAGATTGAAGGTAATTACGAGAAACAAACAATATTGGGGGACATTCAACAAAACAAGATTGGAAAGGGAAGGACACTAGGTCATGTTAATTCTAATGATTTTCCTAGGATGTTGGGTTTGAGTTTTGACATTCTATTGGAGAAGGTAAAGGTTTCCCTACATTCTCTACATGTTGAAACTTATATTACAAAATTATGCTAAGCCATGTTTTTTAGTGAGTCTCCAATACTTCAGTGACTTCTACATATTGGAGGATTTGAGAATAATCATGTCTAACTTTTTTTCCCTTATGAAATTAATCAATTGAGAACTAAAACATGAAGACACGGGGAAAGTGTGAAGGGAGAGATGTGATCAAAGGAAACAATTAGATTAGAACAAACACTAATGGAAGATTGATTAGAATTGGTTGGAAAAGAATTAGCTTCAAGGGAAGAAATTAATTCAAAGAGTCATCAAGTTTGAGGAGAATCCAACTATGATATGAGAGGAATTAGCTTCAAGAAAATATACTAATTAGAATAGAAGTCACTGAGTTTAAGGAAAATCCAATTGTGACAGGAATTTTAGAATGATTCATTCTTGATCAAATTTTTATTCAATTTGGATTTCCAGTTGGAATTTTCTTTTTGAGATTGGTTCAAGAGAAGAAACTAATCCAGTTGTGGCTGGAAAGTACAAAGGGACAATAAATGATGGAATTTATTTATCTGTTTATATGCAAAGAAAATAATATTGAGAAAATATGAATGAGCCAATCTTAATCACATGTCCAATATCAAAACAAATGAGTGAAATGCGTAAGATGGAGAGAATGCTTTGGGGAAGATAACTTGTCTAGCTCTGAAATGTAAATTTCTACAAAGTTAATTCAAAAAAACATTCATATGATATGTATAGCCTCTTAATGCTAGAAGATTTTCTTATAGGAGGATTCTTAGTGATCAAGAAATGAATAATTTGTTGAAACGATAGGAAAAGATGAAGTCCATGCAACTAACAACATGTTTTTGCTTTATTGGATATCTGCATAGAGGAAGTAAGGGTTGCTAGCACACTACTTACCATCAATGATGCAAGAAAATCTCACTTTCCTGCATCTTCAACTTCTTCCTCTAATGTTTTTGTTGTGTTTTGTAAGTAGGCCATTAATGCCACCAACATCTCTTATGATCCAATAACCAGCTTTCCCTTTGTTCTATTATAGGAAATTCCAATTCCTATAATGGTTAGTTGTAAAACAAAACTTCAGGATTGTTCAAATCCCCTTCTAAGTTTTGCTCACTTACTTGTCTCGATCCCTCTATAGTCTAGAAAATTTCTCATTCTAGCTCACTCCATATAAATTGTCATAAATCCTTACACAATATTTCTACTTCAAATGAATAATTAATAAATAAATCCATCAGCAATTTCAGGGATCACACAGAGAATGAAACTCTACAAATTCTAGATTTCACATAAGCTAGAACTATTCCCAACCACACAAATACTCAAATAATTTGTGAACACAATGAATTTCTATGCATTCAATGGTTATGCATACACACTAAGAACTCTCATTATGAACACACAAAAATCACTATGTTATTGTAATCCTTATAAAAGGATTTCATATGCCTATTCTGATAAGGCATCTTCTTCTCGTCCTACATGGTTATTTTACTCATAGGAGCCTTCCTCGAATTCTTTGAATTAAATTCATTCCCATTCTGCAGATACAATGATTTCTCCTATTTGTCCTGCTAAACAAATACACATGCACAAAACTTTTTCCTCTTATTTAATTCTAGATTATGCAGAGATTCCATAATTCTTCATTCATTAAACACATAGAGACAATTAAAAATTGGCATGAAATTCCATTTCATTCATAAAATCTAGTATATGCAATTACAACAACATTTGTTCCTCTCTATGGCTTAATCTCACATTCATTTCGTCATTAGATTTGCCCATAGGCTTACAATGATTATATACAAAGTTATAAGAAAAGTAGATTTTTCTACATCCATAAATCACTCTTTGATTTATTCCCTAAAGTTCTCAAGATTTATTCTACTCTCATGATTTATCCCTAAATTTCTCATGTTTTTCAAGGTAAATTAGCTTTTTCCCGTAAAATATTTATTATCCATAGCTTTTCTAAAACTATTCTATAATAATTAAAGAAACTAAGAATATTTATAGACAAAGAATTAGAATTATTTTTAAATGTTGAAGCCCTTTAGCTCCAAACGTTCCTTGAATTTTTGAAATTGACTTGGAAGCTCAGATGGGCAACTGAATTTCTTGGAGTCATCTATAGAGGCAGAGGAATTGCCCGAGCTGCCAAAAGTAGGAAAAAAAATTCAAAAAATCTTATAGAGGCAGTGTTTGAATCATGTTTTTGATGGTGGAAATGGATTAAGCACCATCAAAAACTTCTATAGCACCTAAAATTATGAAGTTTTACAACTTTTACTTAGATTTACAAAAATCGTTGTTGAATTTTTTCAAAATACGACTGGAATTTCCATAACTTTCAGGGCAAAAAAACATAATCATGGTGAATTTGTTGAAGTGTGCAATGGATACTTGAATGGTACTTTGTACCTCCATCAATGTCATGCTCCTCTCACTATTTATGTAACTATAGTTGATATGAAGATTTTTTTATTTGGAAGTGCCACACTCAACACAAGTAGATATCAAATTCATGCCAAGTATAAGCAACTTTCTGAATTCAAACGAAAAATGAACTTATACTTGGTAACAATTTTGAGAAACTTAGAGAAGTGGGACTTGAATCCTACAGGGATGTTTCTAAAACAATGCAAAGAGGCATGAATATCCCTAATGTTTGTCATGTTCAAGAGGTGTAGGAGTTAGTAGGAGGGAAAACAACTGGCCTTGATTAGCTGCAAAAGGAGAAATGCGCTGACTTGGGTTTCGGGATTTGTGCTACAAGTAGACAAGTCCAATTCAAGTCATATTCACTATCATCCTCATCTCCGCTTGAGGTTGGGGTGGTGTGTTTTGGAGTGATGAGTGAAATATCTACATAAAAATGCACTGATTTGGGTTTCGGAGATTTTCGCTCCAAGTAGACAATTCCAATTCGAGTCATCTTCACTAGCATCCTCATCTCTGAATGAGGTTAGGGTGGTGTGTTTTGGAGTGATGAGTGAAATATCTATGTACTTATGATCATTATTTTGACGATCATCTGAGGTTCCCTATAGTAATTCTCCATTGGATTTGGATTACAACCTTTGAAATCCATAACAATGCTCTACTAAAATGCCTTTACTTCAGATTCAGCATTGGTTCAGAATCCTAGAATTTGGCGTGGGACATTATGGGTGAGGAGGGAAAGGGATTCCCTGGCCCATTCGCAAACTATGTTACACCATATATTTTAAGAACTTTCACAGGCTTCCTTTTTGCCAAATATTTCTTCAAGTTTTTACACTACAAATAGTATTCAACTAGAAATATTTAGTCACTCCCAATGCTGGATAGATGGGGAGTTAGGAAGTATCTTAATTGATATTACTAATCCTGACAATTTTCTTCAATACATAAATATCCTATACCATTCATGTTAACTCGAGTCCTTTGTTTCAAGTACTATGGTTCAAGTGATGGGATATGACACAGTTAAATCTAATCTGAAAATATGGATTTGTTTAATTTCTTCAAACCTCTAACTGAGAAATCTATATCACATGGGAGTTGTAGATGTATCTTTAGTTTTTTTTAAATGCCACTGGTGGTGTGGAATTCTAAACATTATTATGTATCTTATTTCAATTGATTTTTAGTTCACTGTGTGCCCAAGTTAAAAAGATTGAATGCACTGAAATAAAATACTTTGATATGATAGGGTTGCATAGTTTTCTAGTTTTGTCTGATGTTGTGGCTCTTACTTGATTTTATATGTGATGTTGGTCGATTTGGTTAACAGATGACCAAGGACCATTTTCATATATCCTTGACATAGATTGTCGAATAAATGTGCCATACTGCTGCTACAAAGGTTGAAGGGAATCTAAATATCTTGTTGGTTATAGTTTAGTCAATCATCAAATGATCAATTGCTAATTGCAAAAATCTTCAACACTTTCATAATCAATGCATACCTGTTCTAGCATTTTTGTTCAATATGTTATCATTATATGTTAACCAAGTTAGATTCGACCACTTGGATGTAGTATCAGGTCCAAATTACATGTAGCTCTAATGCAAGTCTAATGATACCCAAATTTGGGATGTGCCATTGTCCTAATTTTCAATGATTTTTTACTCATAGCATATCATACAATGTTTGTAGATTGCAAATTATAAAACTCATACCTCCTACACACATCCACTATTTGAGTTGGGTTATCTATGTTATTGATTACCCCAAACTTCCATTCTACATTGTCTTGTTAATTTTTATTGACATTTTGATCACATCTATCCTAGAACCCAAGTTCGGTTAGACAATTGTAGGTGTGTGGAATTTCAGGTAACGAGGGTAAGGGAATCCCTTGCCCATTAGGAAAATGTGCTAGTATACATATTTCATTAGCTTCAACAAACTTTGTTTGTGGCCACAACCATCCAAATGTCAAGAATTTAAGCATGTTTTATTCTCAAGGGATTTTTTCAACCTGAATTTTCAAGAAAAAAGCTACGAGGGGAATTTCTAGTTGATTGATATTCCTAGAATACCTAGGTTTAATGAGAAAATTGTAGCTATTTAAGAGGTGCATTAAAGGTCTTGGGCAGCCCCAAAAGGTGAGGAATATCTCAGAGAGGACATCCTGCTTCAAATGAGGAGTAGGAGAGTGAGAAAGGAGTTAGGAATAGTCAATAAGAAAGCTTGGAGGGGATGCCTCATAGGATCTAATCTCCAATACATCTCAGTTTATATTTGGAATGAAAGAGTTTCGAACAATATTTAGTGCCATGTCTTAAATTTATCATGTTTTATATGTAATAACATGATTTCTCATCTAAATTTTATAGTTTTGAAAACCTATGGAATTCACTCCACGTTATAGTTTTATATTGATGTTATATTTAACTAACCAATGTCATATGGTGAACAAAACATAAGACTCTTTTCTTTCTGGTGCAAACTCAATCATGGCTCTAACACAAATCCGCGATAAATACGGCGAGTTAAATTGTTTTGGCAACAACCTGACCTTATTAATACTCAGGTGTCATTCTTGGCCGAAACTTTTATGAATGTTGTATTGTAGTTGAAGGGTCCCATTATTGATCTTTTTGTGAATGAGGGAAGGTTACAAATAAGCAAGTTTTCCAAGGAATATGGAGAAAATGCTTTCATGGCTTTAGAAACAATGTTCCTATATTCAACTGGGATTCAAGGGAACATTTCTTTTCCTCTATCTCGATAAATTTTTTGGGCATATAAGCTTCATTGATGTTCTGTATTATGCTCTCTCTACATCAACTACGACAAGGATGATAAGCCTAAGGATACAGAGACATCAAAAGTTTCAACACATTGATTCTACCTCAAGAGTCATACTTTCCCTTCTTTTTTGCCTCTTTAAGTAACAAGATTCACTTGTAGGAGGATTCTCAGTTATTAGGAAATAAACATTCTACCCAAGATAGAAGCTTCCAAGGGAAACATTATGGGTCACCAACCTGAATTGTGCCTCAGGATTTTGGATAGCTACCTCAGGGATCAGATTTGAAAGGAGACTGAAACATGCTTCAAATAGCCCCTAAAACCACAAATTTAGACCTTTGTTGTAGAGAACCTCGAGTTTGGACCTGTCTCAGAGAAACTCGTGTTTGGACTTGTCTTAAAACTCAATCTGCTATAGGAAATCATTGCCTCAAAAGCCTCAGGTCGGAAGCTCATAACTACCTTATAAAACTTTGTACTAGCCTCGGAAGGACTGCCTCAGACAACATAGGAAGATATATATGTGCCTCTAATTCATCCTCTGGTTAACGAGCTTTTCTTTGACAGATTCTTCCTTAAAGTATCAAACTTTGCTACTCCTTTTGAGTCTCGTTCTGCTCCAGATTTCTTCTTGTCTCAGATGCTCCAAGTTGATGAGTGAGTTTCCAAGTGAGGAGGTTGAATGCTTATATATAGTGTTCATGAGGTGCCTAATGGGCACGACTCCTTGTCAGGCCAACTTGAACAATTTGGGCTGACTTGAAGAAAAAAATTAATCTAATTTAATTCTCTTTTTAATGATACAACTTGAGTACCTAGGGAATACCTCTCACAGCTACCAAAAAAATCAACACTCCCTCTTAGCTAGGGAGGTATTCACCTTGACTTCCTCAAATGTCCACTTTGCTGAAAATTTCTCCATCCCAAGAAAAGATTGAATGAGCCTACTATGTTAATGTATCCATCCACTTCATGTTTTATTCTAAAACTATGTGGAAAGCATCCTGCATCAACATCATGCAATGGATCTAGTCATCCACTAGCCAAATACCCTTTAGTGATATGGTCAAGTACCCCTAACCAGGGTAAAATAAAAACTAGTCATGGGTCACCAACTAACCAAGTCGTTACATGGAACCAGGTCAATTCTCCCTAACCAATGGTGAAACCCTGGGCCCATTTACCATTCCCCCATGTCGTCACATGGCACTTGAATGGTAAAAATACTCTCCCCGTGCTTAGGGGCGCACTCACTCTATCCACTAGCCAAGTAACCCTTGGAAATATGGTCAGATCCTTCTAACCGATAGAGCACTCCAGGCCCTAATGTTATTTGGGCTATTCTCCCTAGCCACATTACATGGCATACAGTCAATACCCTTGACCTATGGAGAATGTCCACCCTAATGCTACATCATCAAGACTCCCTCTCAACAAGGAAGGCATTCTCAACGACTCCAAGCTTGTCCCTGAAGTATACAAACTTCATCCAGAATAGAGGCTTTGTGAGAATGTTAGAAACTTACCTGTTTGTACAAATGTGATGGAGCCTCACTACTCATTCCAATGTTCCACAAAGACGCATCCCCCACGCACCTGGGATGGGGGGACACCTGGCGAAACGTTTTGTTGTGTCCCCCTTCTGGGGAGACATAAGGGGAAATGTTTCCCCATTGTGGGGGACGTGTCTCCCCAAATGGGGTTCTTCTGGGTGCACCCCTCAAAAGGGGGATGCCCAGAAGCACCCCTTTTGAGGGGGGACACCTAGAAGCACCCTTTTTGAGTTTCAAGAACTTTTGTGTGGGGAAACCTAATATTCAAGCCTATGGCCCTATTATTGCTATGCAATTCATGGTAATGTTAAATTCTTAAAGTTTTATCTTTCATTTTCATCCTTTTACTTAAATTTTTAACATTACCATGAAATGACTCCAGATGTTTGAGAGTGGTTTTGACCTCATTAGATTTCATATGGGGAAAGTAGAATTTTAGATCTCACTCAAAATCCAGTAGACTTAATAGTTTTTCAAGGTTTCAGGATCTAGGGGATTGCAACTTTGTGAACTTTGAAGGCCACTCCTATAAAAGAAGAATTCAATGCTAACCTATACGATTTAATCAGAATCATTACTAACTATTCATTTTTAGCTTGTAGATGAATTTTAGAGATTATGAGCCCGATAATTAAATTTGGAGAAGAGGGTCAATAAGAAGGTGATGAAATTTTTAGAAAAGTATAGGGTTAGTGGGTGTAGCGTTGCCATTAATAATAAATAGTGAAGTATTAATTTTGGAGGCATTGTTGAGCGTTTAAAATCGAAGGTATTCATTGAGGGAAACTATAAATATTCACCTTATGTTTTTCCTTTCATAGATAATGGCAGAAGGTTATTAATCTTAAATGTTTCCCAGTGCTAGTAAATATGGAATTCAAAAAGCATACACGTATTAGAGAAAAAACATGATTTTAATCAATGTTCCACCAAGACTCCAAGATGGGGGGATGCAGGTGTAAGGATATAATTAGGGGGATGTGTGGAAGTACCCTCAAGTTTTAGGGAAATTTAGGGGGGATGGAACGTTGGGGTTTATATATATATATATATATATATATATATATATATATATATATATATATATATATATATATATATATATATATATATATATATATATATATATATATATATATTATATATATATATATATATATATATATATATATATATATATATTTCAAATTCATATTCTTTGTTTTTGGTAGGTAAGCACCCACAGGGGATTTGAACCAGTGAGCTATTGCAAGGAGTGCCTTAACAATGCACCCATTCACCATCAATCGAAAGCCCCATGGGCTGTTTCAAATTCATATTCAATAATCAAAGAATAAATATATTGATCCATACATAGTTGAATTAAATAATGAAATACATTGATCCATACTCATCATTCTTACTGATACATACATCATTCATCCATAGACCACAAGATTCAATAATGAAATACATTAATCCATATTTAACATTTCATTATTCACCGTTCTATAATCTACATTGATTTGAAAATTAAGTTCATCATTCATCATTCTAGATTCTAAAATTAATTTTTTTAAATTCATCATTCATCATTCTAGACTCTAAAATGATTTAACATTAAAATTCATCATTCATCATTCTAGATTCTAAATTGATTTAAAATTAAAATTTCATTATTCATCCTTCTAGAATCTAATTAGTACTAAGAAGAATAGATTATAGTAGATACTGAAATTTGAAGATTGGAATAGTAAATTGATGTAACTAAAACTCAAAAATAGTAAAGAGTGACGAGTCAAAATGTCAGTCTAAGAAATAGTCAAACAATTAAATATTAATTCCATACCCTCACACATCACAAAATCCAATAAGAAATGTTTCAATCCCCCAAATCCTATTAAGTCTCCCAGATTTTGAGTGAGATCTAAAATACTACTTTGTCCATATCAAATCCAATGAGGTTGGAACCACTCTCAACATCTTGGGTCATGTTATGGTAATGTGAAAAATTTAACTTTTGTTTGAAGAATTTAACATTACCATCAATTACATAGCATTAGTAGGGCCCTAAGGTTGAATATTAAGCTTCCCCATTCATAAATCATTGTTTTGAAGCAAAACTAAGGGGGGACGCCTAGCCCTTTCTGAGGGGGAATGCCCACAAGAACCCCTTTTGCAGAAATGTGTCCTCCAAAATGGAGAAACATTTCCCCCTGCGTATGTTTCCCCAAGCATCTCCCCACGTCTCCCAAAAGGGGGACCTGGGAAAACATTTCCCGAGGCATCTCCTTGTCCGAGGTGCATGGGAAGTGTGAAGTGTATGCGTGCCACCCTAGGGGATGCGTCCCTGTGGAACATTGTTTTTAATACTACCATATTTTTAAAAGGGCAGTCTATCACAACCAATGTTTACTATACTACTAAAGATAAACCTACTCAACCCTATTTGCAAACAATTCCTTAATACTCAGCAATAGAAAAGATTGTGAATTTGTATAGATTATAGGTAACATGTTGACACCAGAAGTAATTTTAGTTGATTTTTGTTTTAAGTTAGCAACGCTCAGGGTTAAATTATTCTCATAGTGGAGAATGGAGCATATTATTTATGAGTGTAGGAATAATATTCACCCGCTACTTCTTCCAGTGGATCTGGTAGTACTCCTTGTAGGAATGAGTTGCAATGTTGGTGTGAGAAAAAGAATTGAAGATGGAAGAAGTTATTGTTAATTATGATGATTATATAGCTTCTCTTGCAATTCCTCCCCCCATGCCTAAGCCTGTCTCAACTTCTGCCTACAATGTCTATTGTAACCTTCTTCGTGCATGATATAGGCAAAGGAACAAATTCCATTACCAAGCCCATCTCCATCTTAGGATGCACCAACCACTTACTTATTCCAATGGATTAAAACCTTCCATTACTACTATTGCTTCTGCAGGAGGCCCAGTTGATCTTTCCTTTCAAAACTATGGACCTCTCCCACTAACCTTTCTAAATTGGGCAATTCCTAAAGTCCTCCACTTAGTGGAAAATTTCTTGCTACTTACATTAATCCAAATAGATTTTCTTCCCCTAACAATCCTTCTTTTTATAATGGACTCAACTCCATTCTTCTTAAAGCTAATATTGCCGAGTTGTTGAATCACCAATAACTAAAATTTATGGTTATGTGAGATTTGATTATATTCAACCCTTGATAATCCCAAGTGTTGTAGCAAAGTAAAGAAACAAGGGCACATAAAAATCTATCACAACACTCCCCTCCTCCAAAGAATACAGGTTTCTTTTGGGGACTCTACCAAGTTTATAAAATTCAAGCTCATGGCTAAACAAATATTTGAGGGAAATTGAAAATATGCATCTCATAGTATACCTTTCTCAGAGAATGGAAAGCATTGTTTTCTAGTGTTATGTTGTAGCGGCTACAACCACCCTCCAAAAGTTTGGCTTAACTTCATTTTGGAGCCTCCCTACCAACCATCCTCAGCAACATGTCTCACATTGTCAAGGACATAGGCTTCATCTGGCTTTCAATGTCCTGTCAGCCTGTGCATGTCAGTTTGCTTCACTCCCCTCACAGCTGTCTTCCTGAACTTAGACCATGTGTTGGCCAAGCAGCTTCCCCAAAATTGCGCAATTCTACAGGGGAACCAGCCTTCCCTCTAGAAATTGTGCAAATCAACTGGCTAGCATGTTGAGCTAAAGAATTGCGCAGAACAGTCTCTCAAGATTCCCTCAGAAAATTGTGCAATTCTGGGGGGGGACTAGCCTTCCTTGTAGAAATTGTGCAATTAAGCCAGGTAACCTACTGGGCTCCAGAATTGCGTAGAGCATTTAGACTGGATTCCCTCCCAATAGCTAAGCCCATAAATTGCGTAATTCTGGGAGATAGTCACCTGCTCATCCTGAAAATTGTGCAATCTCTCTGGGACAACCAACCCAACTCAGCCCAGAAACTGTGCAAATCCTTCTCCCTGACTTGCACACTGTTGCATGTGCCTTCAATTCAAAGATCCCCCCCAAGCCCGAGAAAAACCCATTTGCATGCATGGATTGTTGTTCCCGAAATAGCACAAGGTAGCATGTAAAGGAATCCCTAGATATTAGGGATCCATTTTTAGCAGCTGGAGGTTGCATGCAAAGATTGTTTAGAAACCTCTCGCCAAGAGTTGCTTTTTCCTAGATTTGTGGAATGTTTGTCATGACCTCGATATTATCAAAACTTATGTATCGGACACTGCAGATCTCATTCCTCACATCAATCTTGCAGCTCTGACATCCCACACCGCATCTAGGAGTCGTCAGCACATTCAACTCAGTTGTTTCGGGGCAAGCCCACTTTTCATGTCTTACGCTGTGTTTCTGTCACTTTTTGTTTTTCGCTTTGTGTGAGTGTTGTCTACTTGATTTCTATGAACACTTGCTATTGTTTGCATGCATGTTAGCTTGTACAAGCACCGTTTCAATTTTCACTCACATCTTAATGTTTTCACATGCATGACACTGTTTTTGCACCGATGGTCACCGTTGCAGCAACTCGTTTCACACACATGCATGTTTTCTCATTTTGTAAATCATGCACTTTTTGTTTTCATGCCTGATCATTCACTCTTGTTTACACTTAGTATCACCATGCATTCAGACTTCTCATGTTTTCAGTCGACGGGTCTGGGTTGCCTTGGCCCAGACCTTGTCCTGCCCGGCTAACACTACACATTTTTGGAAGCGAAGGATCTACCTTTCCTCCAGAAATTGTGCAAGTCTGGCCTAGAACTGACCTCCAACCTTGCATTGTGCAATTCTTGGAGGCAGTGTCCTATTGGCCCCAAAAACTACGCAGTGAAGTTTGCTAGTTGCATGTCACTGTTGACAGGAATTGCGCATTGCATAGTTTCATTCGTCGATAGGCCATGCTGGACTATGCATTGCGCAATTCTAATAGTCAATCAGCCTCTTGACAGTCTATATTGTGACTTGCACATTTTTTACAGTCAGTCTCTCAACCTCTTGGCAGAAATTGTGCAACCTTCATAGTCAATCACAAAGGTATGTTACAAGTTAGTCCTCAAGTTTGTTTTTGTTTTCAACTGACAAATTTCTTGCCATGAGTGTTGCTACGTCTCCAGCCATCATAGGTGTTCATCTGTCTCTTAGCAACACAAATACAATGGCCTTCAGGAGAGCAGAGTCAAAGGACACCGTTGAGAGCACAATGGGGGTTGCAACCAAGCAAGTGTCTATGATCTTGCCTACCTATGAAGACATCAATTTGTTCATAGATAATGACGTCAAGATGATATGGCAGTAGTGTCACAGTGAACAACACCATGAGCAGGAGGAGAAGGTAGCACACCTGCATGTGACAAATGCAAGAGGAAGGTTGTTGACAGCAGAGAGGCGAAACAAAGTTACAAGCTCAAGAATATCCACTTGTGATGAAAGAAACTTTAGATATTGAGGCTATGAGGTGACAACGCGACAAGAGGATCTCACGAAGATAGAGAGAGAAACAAAGAAGGAGTTACAGGTGCTGAAGTAGAAACTCAAGGAAGAATAGGAGCTATACAGACACAAAAGGAGTTGCAACGGGAATAGGAATAGCAGGAGGAGCAACATGCACAAACTCATGAAACTGCAGCCATATAGGCTCTAGATCTATTCAGCAGCCGGCATGGAGCAAACAGGATGAATAATGCCATCGATCGCATGCGAGGGTGTTCAGCAGTATGGATGTCATTATGCGCACACATGTGATCCAACCCATTGGCACACTCACCGAGACGAAGACAAGAAGCAAGTCCGACAGGAGATGAACATGTATTTCAACAAGTTTATGCGCATGGTCACCAATACACACTTAGAGATCAACAAAAACATGATGGATTTGTATGTTGCTGGTCCAACTGAACTCAAGATGATGACGCACATGTTAACAGATGAGTTGGACAGAGGAGCCATATCAGTGGACGAGGATGCAACGAAGGAAAGAGTTCGCTTTCAGTAGGATGTCACCATTGAGCGCGCAGACACCATCGCAAATGACCAAGCTTGGAATTAGTTCGCCACCACCGACCATCGCAAGGATGTCAAAGAGTTGGTCTCACCACAATGGTCCAAGTGTTAGTGATAGCTTGCATGACATTCTCAAGCCTATTCTGTCTCACATGGGTATATGCGAAGATTGTATGTAACATCTTGTAAGGTGGAAGTCCAAGTGTGGATAGTTGAATGTAACTATCATAGAGTAGTTCAAGAGCCATGAGGATAGGTGAACAGTCACAAAGGGTAATGTCATGGGTCACCCCACCCTTTGCTATTTATAGTACCTCATAACTCATTGTAGAGGCTTTTGGTTAGCCAAGCTTCCGATAGGAGTATCTTAGAGAAAGCTTGGAGAGTATTGTAACAAGCCTTGGCTTTTCCACTGTGTAGAGCTAGTATATCTCTTTAGAGGAACAGGCGGTAGTGATCGTAACATTCTACTGTCGGAACTAGTGTTTGGTCATGGTTGTATTGTATGATTGGAACTTTCACTTTTTAATATAACAGAGCCAGCACGTTTAATGCATATGCCATATTTTATTTTAGCTATCTTGTTTACTCTAAGTGATATATGTATATGTTTGTTTACACATGCATGTATGGCTTTCTTGTATATGTATGTATGAATCTTACTGAAATGTGTTGTTGGTTTAACCATCACTTTGGATTGCTAGCTTACTTGCCTTCCAGTTTGTGATGCATCTTTGCTGGTGTGTTCCCTTTTTAACTCCGTGCTTTGACAAGTTTCCAAGGGGCGCACTCACCCCACCCTCCGTGTGTTAGAACTGTTCATGCTCCTTCCTTGAATTGCTGCATATGTCACACCCTTGCTACCAACAGGGACATCTTACTTGCCTCTGTGCGCAATCGCAGTCAAGGCGATACCGTACAACCCACTGCTGGGACTCTTATACCGAACCGTATGAAGTCTAGTTGGGACTTCTTACTAGGGAGATCCCCTAACATGTTGGCAGGTCCAACACCATCAACATGTTAGTAAATTGGCATTCAAAAAACATGCATGCCATAGAAAAATAGTATGCTTTTATGCCCACCATATTACTAAAACACTAATTCATCACAACAAAATTTTACTATACTAGCACATATAAACCTAATCAATACTCAATTAAGACACAATTCCTTACTATTCAAAAACAAGAGGATTGAGAAAACAAGCATATGAATTGAGTTATAGGTAAAACATAAATACCATAGTTTTCAGTTGGATGGGGGTATTGAGTTGGTAAAGAGAAGGGTTCAATTATGCTCGTAATGGTTCGTGTGACCTAGAGCACTCTTGAAATCTCCACACCATAAAAGGGGTTGAATTGGAAAATCCCACTAATTCTTCCCCTTTGCAAAATCCACGGGAATGAAAGAGATGTGTCTCATACAATATCGACAAGTAATTCCCCTCTGCAAAATCCACGGGATTGAAAGAGATACGTCTCATACAATATGGACAAGTAATACCACTAGAGGTATTTAGTGTCTTATAATCCTTATATCTGGAATTTTCAGATTGAAATTTCTACGTTCTAGAGTATACCTAAAAGGGATTATAGAGTGGTTCCATGGTCATTTTCAAATTAGTGGAAACAAATTAATTCCCAAGAAATCAATAAACATCCGCATGACAGACCCTAATCGGTACCAAATGCACATAAATAAAACCTCATTAATAAGTTTATGACATCTTTGGTAAAATACCCAACTTTCTAATGCATAAAAAATAAAGCCCTACTAACCACTTGCTGACACATATAGTGGAATAGTCCAACTAATACAAATACTCGAAGTGAGTTGATTTGGACTCAGTCAACTCGATTGAGTTGATCACTGAGCATATTGATTCACATGGTAGTTCAGTTCGAATGGTCCATTTGATATTGAACGGATTGAGTCAAGGGATGAATCGACCAATTCAATACCAAAACAACCCTTCTTGGTTGAATCTCTACCTAATAGATCGAGTCTATACCTACTTGGCCAAGTCTGTACCTACATGTCCAAGACGGTCTTGAACGCTACTATGGCAGATTGTGCAAGAAAATGTCAAATCAAAATTTAAAAGAAAAAACTAATTCCTAGCAACCTAAACCCTGCCAAAAATTTAAAAAACTACAAAGAGACCCACCTCTGCCCTCTCTATTTGAGATTACTATTGCTTGTGCTTCTGCTAGTACTACAATTGTAGTTGCAGATGTCCCTAAGGAGTCTGAGTACCTTGAGCTCCTGAGTACCTTGAGCCAAAGGATGATTTTATTGAAGATGTCCCTAAGGAGTCTGAGGACCTTGAGCCAAAGGATGATTTTAAAGCTCTACTGAGTATTTCACTTTAGTAGTGGCGATAAGTTTGATGAACGATCACGTTGATAAATGAGTTGTATTGTATATTATGTAATACGTCAGTAGTTTGTAACATGTTTCCTGAATTCTAGAGACCATTTAATGTCTCATTGATTACATATTTTGTTGTTGATATATATTGCACTCTGTGAATTTTGATATATTCACCTTTACATAGCATAAGCAAACTTGTTGTATATTTTGTTTCTAATGATTTGGAATCTTTTAAAATACAATGTTTCTCCTAGCATATATATGAGCAGACTCATTGTATATTTTGTTTCTAATGCTTTGGAATCTTTTAAAATACAATTTTTCTTATACATTTAAATATTTTAGGTATTTTTTTTTTAGTAAATTTTGGATTTGGTTATTGTTCGGTTGGAATAGCATTATTGGATGAGCGATTAAAAGCATAGTGAGTTGTCTCCTGTTATTTCATGCAGGTCTTTATATATATATATATATATATATATATATATATATATATATATATATATATATATATATATATATATGTGTCAAAATGCCTGTTTCTAAAATGATATTGAATATTTGATTATTGAGGATAATAGGAGGGTGTGTACAACCTACATATGTTTACCCCAACTCTTGCAGCACAAGGGATACAACAATTTGAATTTACCCGGTAGAGTAGTTGTAGCAGAGGCAGCCATGAATGGAGAAGTTTGGTAGCAGGGCAGATACTCGGTTGAATAACATGACAACCGAAAGGGTTGTTTGCTGGTTTCAAGTCTGCATCATTTGATGTTCGGATTTTCATTTATTTGATGATTGATTTGACTATTCCAGATATAATATTTTAAAAGTAGAAATGGAAATTGTAAGAGATCATTTCTTTGGATTGTAGCAATTCCATTTGCTTGCATAGTAGGAAAGATCCAGACTTGTAAATCCAAGAAAACAGGGGAAGTTTTCTCTATTTTATTTATTATTTTGATATTATATGGATAGATCTTGCTGTGTCAGGTTTCAGTCACAGTGCACAGCATCGTTGGTAAATCTGGATTGCACAGTACGTTTACTCTGCCTTATTATTTATGCGCATCAACCATCTTTCTGCAGAACATTCAGTTGTAAAAGTCTTAACTGCTAACAGCCCAAAGATCATCAACACCAAATATTTCACATTCAGAACTTAATATGTTGTTTAAGATGACATACCTTGACTAACAGCGGAAGAAGTGATGGCTGCCATCTTCTGTCTTCTGTCTTCTGTCTTCTTCTCAGAATTCGGTTTCTCTCCTCTTGCCCTCACTTCCTTATGTGTTTCCTGATGGAGAAGAATACAACTCTTGTGGGGAGAGAGAGGACCCAATCCTTTATATATATCATTTTACTCTTAATCTGGTACGTCCATCATATACCAATTCAACGCTTTAATGCTTTAATGCATGCTTTAATGCTTTAATGCTTTTAATTATGGAATGACTTAATTAGTTGGGTCACATTAAGATTTAGAAACTTCCATTTAATTTCTAACATTCTCCCACTTGACCCGACTATTCATAATATTAAGCGTTGAACATCATACTATGATAAATTGCTGAGAGTTATGGCGGTTGTGCACTATTAATTCAATGCATTCCCTTCCATATACTACAATACCAGCAATCCATCAATTCATACTCATAATTTATATAAAACAGCATAATGGTCCACATAATGTCTTATATCATAATGATTAAACATAATATCTTTATAAGACTCTTTCTTGTTTAAAATTACATAAAATACGTACTACTTCATTAAAACAAGAGACACATAATTGTATATCAGAAACACATAAAAGAGCTCAGAATGTCATACATCAATTATTACAAATACAACCAAGACCCATTCTTTGAACATGTTCCTTAAATTGTCTTGGTTGTAACCCTTTCGTCAAAGGGTCTGTAATCATAAGTTCTGTCCTGATGTGCATGATTGACATTCTTTGTTTCTGAACCTCATCTTTCACAACAAGATACTTCAGTTCTATATGTTTGGCACCTTTAGAGTACTTGTCGTTCTTTGAGAAAAATACTGCTGCAGAGTTATCACAATAAATTTTCAGCGGCTTGCTAATGGTGTCGACAACCGCAAGTCCTGAAATAAAGTTCCGCAACCATAATGCATGAATTGTGGCTTCAAAACATGCCACAAATTCTGCCTCCATAGTGGATGAAGCAACGATAGTCTATTTCGCACTTTTCCATGATATGGCACCTTGAGCAAACATAAACAGGTAACCAGAAGTCGATTTTCTAGTATCGATGCATCCAGCAAAATCTGAATCGCTATATCCAATCACTTCCGATTCATTGGATGAGCATGTAATCTTTCGTTGAGAGAAATTCCTTAGTCTCATGCAATATACTTAAATTATTTGCAGCAAGCAAGACGTCATCAACATAAAGGACCATATAAATAAACTTGCTCCCACTGATCTTTCGGTATATACAGTGATCAACCGTATTTTCCTTAAAACCAAAAGATGTAATAATGGCATTGAACTTAATATACCACTGCCGGGATGCTTGTTTAAGCCCATATATTGACTTCTTAAGTTTACACACCAATTGTTCTTTACTTTCTACAGAAAAACCCTCAGGTTGATCCATATAAACATCCTCATCAAGATCTCCATTCAGAAAAGCTGTTTTCACATCCATTTGATGCAACTCCAAATCATAATGAGCTACTAATGTCATTATTATTCTTAGTGAGTCCTTTTTCGAAACAGGAGAAAATGTCTCCTTGTAATCAACACCATCTTTCTGAGTGTAACCCTTAGCAACAAGTCTAGCTTTATACCGTTCGATATTACCACTAGAGTCGTGTTTGGTTTTAAAAACCCATTTGCTTCCGACTCTTTTACAGCCATGTGGTAACTCAACGAGATCCCAAACTTCATTCTGTTGCACGGATTTCAGTTCTTCTTTCATGGCATTAATCCATTCCTTTGACTTTTACTTTCTACAACATGTGAAAACGAAACTGGATCCTTATTGATTCCAATATCATAATCTGATTCTTGCATATAAACCACATAATCATTAGAAATAGCTGACCTACGATTTCTTTGAGGTCTTCTTAATGCTACTTGTTGTGGTTCATGCATATCAGCATTATGTAAGTCATTTCCTTCAAGAAGTACTTCTTTATTTATATGTTGTTCATTATCATCATGTTGTTATACAACAGCTGGAACAACATTTGGAGTAATAGTAGATGGAGGAACTATTCTAGGTAATTTAACATTTACCCTTGTTTCTTTATTTCTACTATTTCTCTTCTAGTACTCCCACTGACTTCACCATTCTCAATGAATCTTGCATTACCAGTTTCTACAATTCTTGGACTATGATTAGGACAGTAAAACACATACCCTTTAGATTTCTCAGGGTAACCTAAAAAATACCCACTGATCGTTCGAGAATCTAATTTCTTTTCATGTGGATTATAAATTCTCGCTTCCGCTGGACAACCCCAAACATGCAGGTGTCTTAAGCTAGGTTTCCTGTTAGTCCATAACTCAAAAGGAGTCTTTTGAATGGCTTTACTAGGAACCCTATTCAACAAATAGTTAGCGGTTTTGAGAGCATACGACCACAAATTCTTAGGTAGTGTAGAATCTGACATCATACTCCTAATCATATCCATTAACGTCCTATTGCGCCTTTCTGCTACACCATTTTGCTATGGTGTACTCGAGGAATTTTGCAAATGGACCTGGACACTGGCCTGACTCATCATATTTACCATAATATTCACCACCTCTATCAGACCTTATGATTTTCACCGTTTTATCTAATTGCCTCTCAACTTCCTTTACAAACGTCTCAAGGACATTCACAGATTGAGATTTTTCATGAAGCAAATAGACATAACCATAACGGGAAAAATCGTCAATGAAAGTGATGAAATACTTTTCTCGATTAAAGGCTGGAGTGTCCATAGGTCCGCAAATATCAGTGTGTATTATTTCAAGAAGCTGGCTGCTTCTAATGGCTCCTTTCTTATTATGTTTGGTTTGTTTACCTTTAATACAATCCACACATAATTCTCGATCACTAAAGTCCAAATTTGACAAAATTTCATTACTTACTAGTTTCATCATTCTTTCTTTGGATATATGACCTAGTCGTTTATGCCACAAGAAAGCAGAATTTTCATTCAACCTGCTACGTTTACATCCAACATTATTTACTACATTCAACAAGGAATTCACATAAGTGTCATTCAGTTTCAATTTATATAAACCATCAATTAGAATACCAGAACCAACATTATTAGTATTCTTATATAAATCAAAACAACCAGATCCAATCACACATCTAAAACCAGAAATATCCAATTTACTTGCGGAAATAAGGTTTCTAGATAATGAAGGTACATAAAGGGTACTGTATAAGTTTAATACATATCCACTTTCTAGAATTAGACGATAAGTCTCTTTTTACAGATACGACATTGAACCCTCTTTAGTTCCTTCTTTTCGTCATCCTGCCCATTCTTAGCAGGTGCTTCTTCCTTCTTGAAATGACTTGATTTTCCTTTCTTTTCTTTACCAGCTTTATTACTCACAAAACTTACTGAGTGATTCACTTGATTTTTCAAACGTCCTTCTTCCTGAACAAGTCTACTGGCCAATTCATTAACATTCCACTTATCCTTTATAGTGTTATAGTTAATCTGAAAAGGTCCATATTCAGAAGGTAGCGAGTTCAAGATGAACTGGACAAGAAAAGAATCCTCTACTGTAAGCCCCAGGGAGTTTAACCTTGCTGCAATATTAGTCATCTCTATAATGTGCTCTTGCATAGTTCGCGACCCATCAAACTTCATGGTCGTGAGTTCTGCCATAAGAGTACCAGCGAGTGACTTATCAGCTGAACGAAAATGCTCTTCCACAGACTGCATATATTCCTTAGCACTTTCTGTTTGTGGAATTGTTGCGTTGATGTTGTTAGCAACAGTCATCTTAATAAACATAAGGCTCAATCTGTTACTGCGTTCCCATGCTTTATGGTGTGATTTTTCTGCCTCAGTACTATCTCTTGTAAGAGCAGCAGGCTTATCCACAAGGAGTGCCAAGTCAAGATCCTGAATACCTAAATGGAAATTGACTTGTTCTTTCCATTCAGAAAAATTAACACCAGTGAACAATGTAACAGATGAAGCATGTGTATTCATGGTAACTCCTTCAAATTAAAAATGAAATAACTATGAGCTCATAACTAACGCGATTCAGATGTAGACATAATAGTATAATATAGCACTCCTTTGGGTAGATACTATCTTATACTTAACATAATTAAATACCAAAACATAAGCAGGTAATAAATATATTCAATCAAATAGAACTGACATCTTTGGATGATCAATATTTATTTAATCAAAATATCTATTAAACCTCATCATGTCAACTAGTTATAGAACAAGACTTTCCTTTGGGTAAGTTCTCAGGTTCTATCATTAGTGACGCCAGTTTTTATTGGTATTATTATAACTGGCAATTTCTATCAACAATCATTATGTCACTTATGCACTAAATGATTATTCTGATTTTGATCACTTTGGTGATTAACAAAATCATAAATCTCATGTGCATAAACGCATACCTTATGCAAAACAACATTCTGATTTTGACCACTTTGGTGATTAACAAAATCATAAATCTCATGTGCATAAACACATACCTTATGCGAAACAACATTCTGATTTTGACCACTTTGGTGATCATAAATCTCATGTGCATAAATAATTTATAACACATATTACATTAAGTACAGTAATCTTATTCAAAACATTAGGGATGCTGATAAACATAATAAAAGCAGAAACTTACATATATGACTCAGGTAATATAAAGCCCTTTCAGCATTTCATCATTTGCAAAAAATTCTCATCGTGAAAACACAATATAATTTTTCTGCATTGGTTCGAGAGTTATTATTTTATTGCAGAAGAAAGGGGCCGTAAAATAGGATGCGGGCATTATTGTACAGATCCTGTCAGTAATGAATCAGTTTAACGAACAAATCACGCCTCCAAAGTAGCGCATTCATAATGTGACCCGATCTAATCTTAAAGCATTTAGATTTTATCCTAAAGCAGTTTCTAATCTAAAGCATTAGATCTTAAGCGTTGAATTGGTATATGATGGACGTACCAGATTAGAGTTAAATAATATATAAAGGATTGGGTCCTCTCTCTCCCACACACAAGAGTTGTATTCTTCTCCATCAAGAAACACATAAAGGAAGTGTGGGCAAGAGGAGAGAAACCGAATTCTGAGAAGAAGAGTAGCAGCTGTCAGGAGACAGAAGACATAAGATGGCAGCCATTACATCTTCCGCTGTTAATCAAGGTATGTCATCTTAAAATCATGTTCTGTATGTGAAATATTTGGTATTGATGATCTTTGGGCTGTCAGTTAAGATTTTTACATTTGGTATCAGAGCCACAATCAATAACTGAATATTTCCTATGATTGCATGTAAATCAATCGCTCAATCTCAATCCCTGGCAATCTGCACGCCGAGCATTCTATGCTTATTATTCATGGGTTTTCGTTTTAAGGGTGCATTTAAACATTTGGGAGATTTCGGCCTCTCGTAAGTAATTTCTTTCAGGCATTTAAAGGGTGATTGTTTACATGAATTATAAAACCGGGTGGTTACTCTGTGTTACGAAGACGGTAGATTGTGGGTAAACTCTTTCTTCAAAGCACGCAAGTATTCTAAATTAACATGGTGGAACCATAGGTTTTATCCTTTTCCTCTGCTAAGAGGACGACCCTTTCGTGCTAGCTTTGATTTCATAGTCCATTTATTAAATGTTTTGGAAAATATATCTTCTCGCTAAAGGTTCAGGAGGTTCTTTAGTTTATGTTTAGGCCTCCATATGTTCAGACCCAGTAATTGTTTTGGCGTTTATTGATTAAAACTATTCATATAACGAGGTAAAACTAATTTGCATTAAAGCTTTTGTGGAATGTCTCTTGTGAGAGATATTGTCGTAGAGTCATAGGCTTAGTTTTACATACTTATGAAAGGAACTCGTAGAATAAATACTCAATGATATGATATATGATGCAGTTGTGAAGAAATACGTTTTTACGTTTTTCTAGTTTACGTTTTGCTGTTAAATTGGGAAGTTGTGTATGTTGGAATGAATGTATTAAAAAGCAATGAATATAAGTTATCTTGAGAATCTGTAAACGTCAATATGATACGAAGAATTACAAAAGATTGTTGGGCTGCATGTGAGTCGAAAAGTTTAATAGCACATTATGGAAAGTTACAGTTTCGATTGGATTAGGCAATCATCGCCTCGAAGGAAAACTCATCCTTGGAACTGTATTATTGTTCGGTCGTCACAATCCTATTGCATGTCACATAAATTCATCGTGACCATCGTTATTACTTGCCGTCCTGTTTCAACCGTGCTCAATTGTCTCCAATTTCCCGTATTGTGATTTTTCATCATTTTGTTTTTGCTGTAATAGAATCTGCGAAACTCTAAGTTGTTCCGTGGTGGTTGAGTGGTAAAAATCAAGGTTTTGGTTGCTGCTAGCTTGAGGCGTAAGATTTTGGCCCATAATGAAATCAATAACAGCATATAAATATCTTGATATAATCCATTATATATTTTGTACAAGAACATGCTCTATAGAATAATGTGTTGGAAATTTATTTTTTCACAGAGTAATTGCGTTGATAATAGAAATTATTGACGTTTGATTGTTTTGCCATATAATGATGGATCCATATAATGATGGATCTCTATAGTAATTGTTCTGTGACTGATTGTTTCGCATCAAGTATGTGTTATAAATCATTTATGCACATGAGATTTATGATTTTGTTAATCACCAAAGTGGTCAAAATCAGAATAATCATTTAGTGCATAAGTGACATAATGATTATTGATAGAAATTGCCAGTTATAAAAATACCAATTAAAACTGGCGTCACTAATGATAGAACCTGAGAACTTACCCAAAGGAAAGTCTTGTTCTATAACTAGTTGACATGATGAGGTTTAATAGATATTTTGATTAAATAAATATTGATCATCCAAAGATGTCAGTTCTATTTGATTGAATATATTTATTACCTTCTTATGTTTTGGTATTTAATTATGTTAAGTATAAGATAGTATCTACCCAAAGGAGTGCTATATTATACTATTATGTCTACATCTGAATCGCGTTAGTTATGAGCTTATAGATATTTCAATTTTTATTTGCAGGAGTTACCATGAATACACATGCTTCATCTGTTACATTGTTCACTGGTGTTAATTTTTCTGAATGGAAAGAACAAGTCAATTTCCATTTAGGTATACAGGATCTTGACTTGGCACTCCTTGTGGATAAGCCTGCTGCTCTTACAAGAGATAGTACTGAGGCAGAAAAATCACACCATAAAGCATGGGAACGCAGTAACAGATTGAGCCTTATGTTTATTAAGATGACTGTTGCTAACAACATCAAGTCAACAATTCCACAAACAGAAAGTGCTAAGGAATATATGCAGTTTGTGGAAGAGCGTTTTCGTTCAGCTGATAAGTCACTCGCTGGTACTCTTATGGCAGAACTCACGACCATGAAGTTTGATGGGTCGCGAACTATGCAAAAGCACATTATAGAGATGACTAATATTGCAGCAAGGTTAAACTCCCTGGGACTTACAGTAGAGGATTCCTTTCTTGTCCAGTTCATCCTGAACTCGCTACCTTCTGAATATGGACCTTTTCAGATTAACTATAACACTATAAAGGATAAGTGGAATGTTAATGAATTGGCCAGTAGACTTGTTCAGGAAGAAGGACGTTTGAAAAATCAAGTGAATCACTCAGTAAGTTTTGTGAGTAATAAAGCTGGTAAAGAAAAGAAAGGAAAATCAAGTCATTTCAAGAAGGAAAAGGCACCTGCTAAGAATGGGCAGGATGAGGAAAAGAAGGAACTAAAGGGTGTTCAATGTCGTGTCTGTAAAAAGAGACTTATCGTCTAATTCTAGAAAGTGGATATGTATTAAACTTATACAGTACCCTTTATGTACCTTCATTATCTAGAAACCTTATTTCCGCAAGTAAATTGGATATTTCTGGTTTTAGATGTATGAATGGATCTGGTTGTTTTGATTTATATAAGAATGTTGATAATGCTGGTTCTGGTATTCTAATTGATGGTTTATATAAATTGAAACTGAATGACACTTATGCGAATTCCTTGTTGAATGTAGTAAATAATGTTGGATGAAAACGTAGCATGTTGAATGAAAATTCTGCTTTCTTGTGGCATAAACGACTAGGTCATATATCCAAAGAAAGAATGATGAGATTAGTAAGTAATGAAATTTTGTCAAATTTGGACTTTAGTGATCTAGAATTATGTGTGGATTGTATTAAAGGTAAACAAACCAAACATAATAACATAATAAGAAAGGAGCCACTAGAAGCAGCCAGCTTCTTGAACTAATACACACTGATATTTGCGGACCTATGAACACTCCAGCCTTTAATGGAGAAAAGTATTTCATCACTTTTATTGATGATTTTCCCGTTATGGTTATGTCTATTTGCTTCATGAAAAATCTCAATCTGTGAATGTCCTTGAGACGTTTGTAAATGAAGTTGAGAGGCAATTAGAAACTGGTAATGCAAGATTCATTGAGAATGGTGAAGTCAGTGGGAGTACTAGAAGAGAAATAGTAGAAATAAAGAAACAAGGGTAAATGTTAAATTACCTAGAATAGTTCCTCCATCTACTATTACTCCAAATGTTGTTCCAGCTGTTGTATAACAGCATGATGATAATGAACAACATATAAATAAAGAAGTACTTCCTGAAGGAAATGACTTACATAATGCTGATATGCATGAACCACAACAATTAGCATTAAGAAGACCTCAAAGAAATCGTAGGTCAGCTATTTCTAATGATTATGTGGTTTATATGCAAGAATCAGATTATGATATTGGAATCAATAAGGATCCAGTTTCGTTTTCACATGCTGTAGAAAGTAAAGAGTCAAAGGAATGGATTAATGCCATGAAAGAAGAACTGAAATCCATGCAACAGAATGAAGTTTGGGATCTCGTTGAGTTACCACATGGCTGTAAAAGAGTCGGAAGCAAATGGGTTTTTAAAACCAAACACGACTCTAGTGGTAATATCGAACGGTATAAAGCTAGACTTGTTGCTAAGGGTTACACTTAGAAAGATGGTGTTGATTACAAGGAGACATTTTCTCCTGTTTCGAAAAAGGACTCACTAAGAATAATAATGACATTAGTAGCTCATTATGATTTGGAGTTGCATCAAATGGATGTGAAAACAGCTTTTCTGAATGGAGATCTTGATGAGGATGTTTATATGGATCAACCTGAGGGTTTTTCTGTAGAAAGTAAAGAACAATTGGTGTGTAAACTTAAGAAGTCAATATATGGGCTTAAACAAGCATCCCGACAGTGGTATATTAAGTTCAATGCCATTATTACATCTTTTGGTTTTAAGGAAAATACGGTTGATCACTGTATATACCGAAAGATCAGTGGGAGCAAGTTTATTTATCTGGTCCTTTATGTTGATGACGTCTTGCTTGCTGCAAATAATTTAAGTATATTGCATGAGACTAAGGAATTTCTCTCAACGAAAGATTACATGCTCATCCAATGAATCAGAAGTGATTGGATATAGCGATTCAGATTTTGCTGGATGCATCGATACTAGAAAATCGACTTTTGGTTACCTTGCTCAAGGTGCCATATCATGGAAAAGTGCGAAACAGACTATCATTGCTTCATCCACTATGGAGGCAGAATTTGTGGCATGTTTTGAAGCCACAATTCATGCATTATGGTTGCGGAACTTTATTTCAGGACTTGCGGTTGTCGACACCATTAGCAAGCCGCTGAAAATTTATTGTGATAACTCTGCAGCAGTATTTTTCTCAAAGAACGACAAGTACTCTAAAGGTGCCAAACATATAGAACTGAAGTATCTTGTTGTGAAAGATGAGGTTCAGAAACAAAGAATGTCAATCATGCACATCAGGACAGAACTTATGATTACAGACCCTTTGACGAAAGGGTTACAACCAAGACAATTTAAGGAACATGTTCAAAGAATGGGTCTTGGTTGTATTAATAATAATTGATGTGTGACATTCTGAGCTCTTTTATGTGTTTCTGATATACAATCATGTGTTTCTTGTTTTAATGTAGTGATACGTATTTTATGTAATTTTAAACAAGAAAGAGTCTTATAAAGATATTATGTTTAATCATTATGATATAAGACATTATGTGGACCATTATGCTGTTTTATATAAATTATGAGTATGAATTGATGGATTGCTGGTATTGTAGTTTATGGAAGGGAATGCATTGAATTAATAGTGCACAACCGCCATAACTCTCAGCAATTTATCATAGTATGATGTTCAACACTTAATATTATGAATAGTCGGGTCAAGTGGGAGAATGTTAGAAACTGCTATTAGAAACAGCAAAAGGCTCATTGCTTTTTAACGTTAAAGCAGTTTCTAATCTTAATGTGACCCGATCTAATCTTAAAGCATTTAGATTTTATCCTAAAGCAGTTTCTAATCTAAAGCATTAGATCTTAAGCGTTGAATTGGTATATGATGGACGTACCAGATTAGAGTTAAATAATATATAAAGGATTGGGTCCTCTCTCTCCCACACACAAGAGTTGTATTCTTCTCCATCAAGAAACACATAAAGGAAGTGTGGGCAAGAGGAGAGAAACTGATTTCTGAGAAGAAGAGTAGCAGCTGTCAGGAGACAGAAGACATAAGATGGTAGCCATTACATCTTCTACTGTTAATCAAGGTATGTCATCTTAAAATCATGTTCTGTATGTGAAATATTTGGTATTGATGATCTTTGGGCTGTCAGTTAAGATTTTTACATTTGCACCAAATATTTCACATTCAGAAATTAATATGTTGTTTAAGATGACATACCTTGACTAACAGCGGATCCAAATATTTCACATTCAGAAATTAATATGTTGTTTAAGATGACATACCTTGACTAACAGCGGAAGATATAATGGCTGCCATCTTCTGTCTTCTGTCTTCTGTTCTGTCTTCTGTCTTCTATCTTTTTCTCAGAATTCGGTTTCTCTCCTCTTGCCCTCACTTCCTTATGTGTTTCTTGATGGAGAAGAATACAACTCTTGTGGGGAGAGAGAGGACCCAATCCTTTATATATATCATTTTACTCTTAATCTGGTACGTCCATCATATACCAATTCAACGCTTTAATGCTTTAATGCTTTAATGCTTTTAATTATGGAATGACTTAATTAGTTGGGTCACATTAAGATTTAGAAACTTCCATTTAATTTCTAACATCAGTTGCATGTGGCAGTGTTCTCTTCACAGTTTTTGTTTAATCGTAAAAACACTACCAATCCAAGAAGAAACAGAATTTGTTTCTATCAAAACGATTGAAGAGCTGTGAGTATTTCACTCCACTTCTAAGTCAACAATCAAGAAAAATTATTGATATATCTTGGAATGGAATGAGCAGATAACAAATAGACATGCCAAAGTTTCAATCATTTCTAAGGATGTTGACAACATTTGCAAGGTGCTATCCCATAACTCTAGGGCTTTCATGAAGTGGTTAGCACTAGAATATAATCCAGAGGATCTTCACTGAGTAGTGATCTTAGCAGCCAACACAGGGTTATAGCTTGCCCATGAAACACAAAAGGTAGAACAGAATTGGAGTAGTCCATATGACACAAGCCTGGAGCTTGCAATACCCAGGATCTTCAAATAACCATGCTTCAAAATGCATACTCAGCATTTACCCAAATCAAAACATCAATCACTGGCAAATTCATCATTTTCCCATTTCAATAGGCGGAAGTTTTCCATTATATGGTTTTATGGTTGTAAAACCATGACCATGAAACCATCCTCTCAAAAAAAAAAAATCCCATTGATTAAATCCCAACCACAGCTTGGAATCAAACTCAATTCATAAACTCAAATACTTTCCATCTAAAACAATTCCAAGACAACAAAGTTTTTCAATTCTCTATACACATGCATCATCCTCTATACTTTCATGTTTTTAATGTCAGAGTTTAAAATCAAACTCAATAAAAAGATGCCGCCCTGCTACCATTTCAATCTCACATGAAAACCTTTCAACTTCTGCACTTCCATTGTTCTCACGAGATTGTGTGAAAGCTCTCAGTGATGATTCTGCTCCAATTCATGATTTCGCAGAAAACCCTTCTTATACAGCTCTACCATTGAATCATCGCTCAACATCTCAGCATTTTTCCTTTGCAATTTATCTATTCCAGTCAATATGTTAATAGATACAGCCACGGTTTAATACTTGTTTGGTAATAAAAACACGGCTTACCTCCTTAGAGAATCCGTCGACAATTATGACTGCGCTACTGCAATTCACTCACAATTTCCACAGCAATTTATTAAATAACATCGCCCACAGGTATTGCTTACCTTTACATATACTCCGGTAAACTGCGTCTTTCCAGTGACAAGATCAGCTCAGGGTTATGCCATTCGATCAATTAACATAAACAGCGTTCAACTCTGGCAAACGCATTAACTTTCTGGTTCCATACCCCAGCAGATCGATTTTTAAAACTGTGTTCAATTTAACAATTCAACAAATGCATTCATTCCAAATTTAATGACAGCGTTCAGTAAATACAAACTCATGAATCCAATTTGGAATAATCATTACAGCAAGCACCAATTAACACTACGGCAAACCCTTAATCGATCTTGAGATACATCGATCTTTCACAGCAATGATTTTAACTGCATTCAATGTACTCAATTTCTAGCAACATAACTCTGCACCCATTTTTCTGCGTCCAGATTTTGGAATTGTTTTCTTATTGAAATTAATTCACTGCATTAACTAACAGCATTAACCTCTGTACAATTGCATATAGGAATCGAACCAATTGAAACTTGTCTCCACTGTCTGCAAGTTGTGTATCGATTGCACAATATCGACTATTCAAATCGATGCCATATCGTTTTCTGAAGCGCTTCCCAATATACATCTATTCAATGCTGCAAATATTCATATATATATATAACCTGCCAATGTGTTGTACAAATAGTGAAATCGACTTTTCCAAACTCAAATGCCGGAGTCACACATTTGCTATACTGTTCAAACTATGTTAACATATCAATTTCAATGGAATTCCAACAGAAATCTTTCCTTAGAGTGGCGCTCTTTGCAAACAAAGATTTTAATGCCCTTTACCCTTAGTGATTTGCATCTTAATTTCACACAAATAAATGTGATTTGAACCCCATTGATCATTAATTTAACAATGCTATGAACTTCAAGAAACAAATATACAATTTCCCAATCACCCAATGTGTATAAACTGAAACAAACAATGACTTACAACTTTTTTTTGTTGGCCAGATGTTCAATGCCGTGGCCCTTACAATTGCTGAAGGCTTACAGCCTTGCTGCTCAAGCCTACTCTCAATCTCACACTTCTCTCACAATCTCCATGTCCTTTTCTCTCAAAAAGCCCTCCTATTTATACCATTTAAAAAATCATTAAATTAAATGCTCAATCCCTTCAATTCCTCAACAAACCCCTAAATCTCTCAACATCCCTAAAGGATAGGTTTTTATCCCTAAAATCCTTCAGCTAATTAAATTCCCTCATATCCTTTTATTAATAAAAAGATATTTACATAAATCCTCACCTTCTCCTATCTAATTCAAATTAATTAATAAAATATTAAAAATCATCACACCCCATATTTACAAATTAATATTATCACACCCCATATTTACAAATGGAGAAAAAGGTCTTGATGCTCCTGCATCAGACTCCCCATGTAAGAAAATTCATGACCACCTGGTCATAAGTCTGGATATCTCCTCCTGGATCCCAAATTTTATTTTGTAATCCTTCTGTGCTTGTCGATTGCTTCACTGTTGTTGTCATCTGCTGTTGTCTTCCAGGTTTCCATATTTTGTGCTGTAGTGCTCCACTTGCTCTGCTCTTGCAATCTTTCACTGTCATTCTCTTGTTGTCGCTCCTTTTCTTTCTTTCGGCTGTCTTTCTCTGGGATGTTTTTACCATTAACCTCCTTATCAATTCAATTTCTCTGTCCAGTATGTCCTCTGTCTGCTGATTGTTTCCATCCCTTGATTGCCGAGCTCTCATTCTTGCTTGCTCTTCATTTGTTTTATCACCTTTCTTGCTGCTGCTACTATAAATGTCGCCTCACATGTTGCTCTAGCTGTCAATATGAATGTTCGGCCTCCCAAACTTCCTTTCCCTCTGCAACATTCCTTTGCTCGTCACTTGCAATTTCATCTTGATTATCATTTATGACAACTGCTTTGTCATCCTTCATCAGCAATCTATCCTGGACATTCATCCTCTGTTCTTCCAATTTCCTCCTTTGAAAGTCCATTTCTCTATATAACTCAATGATTTTACTTGGAGTGGACTTTGGAAATTTTACACGATCTTCCATTTCCTCACATGCCCTTTTTTCTCCTAAATCTTCCTTAACATCCTTCAGTAGATGTTCTTCCTCTTCTTCCAAACCTGCAATCACACACAAATCATTAGTTTTAAAATCACAAGACCTTACGGTCTTGTTTGATGCTTCAGTCATCAAATCTTTGGGCTGCTTTGAATCATTCATATGATTCAACTCCTCTAGCTCTTCATCACTTTCAAAAAGTAATGGTCCACTCTCTGGGTAACATATAGAAACTTCAACATCTTCTTCAGCATCTTCCTTTTGCTGTAGCTCAACTGTTTCGAGCTTCTCTTTCTTCTGTCTGGCATCTATAACCTGTTCAAGTTCCCTTAGTTCCTTTATCAACTGCAAATTTACCTGATGATTCCACTTCTCTTGTAGTCTCTGCCACCTCAGCTTCTTTCTCATGACATAACCACGCTTCTGGTCTTCCTCATTTCTTTGCAACATCTCCATTAATACCTCAAGCTGAACTGCTATCTCAGCCTTCTCCCTTTCATATTCCTCTTCGCTTAACTTTCTCTGTATGCCAATTGCCTTGGCATCCTTCTCCTTTTGTCCTCTGCTGTGGTTGATTTCAGAACCTCTGTTATGACTGTCACTAGTCATCTTCCTTTCCATCTCTATGAGTCCCTCACTCACTTTACTATGAGTTGCACTAAAGCCTCTTCAGCAGCAAGTCCTGTCCTGCCGCCACTTACCTCACCAAGCTCTCCTCACTCAGTCTTTTGGCAAGCAATTGGTTCTATCTCTGGAACCTCCTTTGAGCACTTCTCTTTGCTCTTCCCGGGCTTCAACTCATCTGCCTGTTCTAAGAACACAACTGTCCTCCTTATCCAAT
The DNA here is from genome assembly GCA_031772625.1 of Pinus tabuliformis. Taxonomy (NCBI): domain Eukaryota; kingdom Viridiplantae; phylum Streptophyta; class Pinopsida; order Pinales; family Pinaceae; genus Pinus; species Pinus tabuliformis. The sequence continues at coordinate 1,259,615,950 of CM062818.1, read as the reverse complement.
CTCTATTGGATTTCCTCAAGGTTCTGCCACCTCTATGTTCACCTAGAAACTTTCACCAGCTTCCTTTATCTGTTAGCAATTGCCTTTTGGGAGTTGCAATAATATTTCAATGCAAAGACTACAATATTCTATTCTTCAAAAACATATTTTCTTACCTTCAAGATCTCGGCTGATCTTGTCCTTCCATTCACCTGCACTTCATTTACCTTCAGAATCTCATCACTCCTGCAAATCTGTTCCAACAAATCTTTATGCTTCCTCTGCGAAATTTCACTGTCAATCAGATTTTAAAATCTGATCCTCTCTTCCAATCTTCTGGCTTTATCCGGCAAACTTCAGCTGTGAGCAATAATTCCTTCTTTTCTGAGTTTCTTCATTGCTGCAACCATCAATCCTCATTCCATTTCTTGTCAGTAAAACCCAATTCAAAATTTACACAAACACAATACCTGCACGATTCTCCATTCTCCCAGCGGTGCTCTAATTTGCTTGACTGTCAGATTAAAATCTGATATCCCCTGTCTGCACGCACATCTGCTGTCATAATTTATCTCTGCACTTATCGCCTGCAATTTGTCAATCACTCATACAACCCATATCGAATGTTACAGAATTCTATTCTGTTCGAATGCATAACTGAGATTTATTTCCCCATACAGGATTTAATATAAATTCAAATTCAGTTTTCAACAGTTCGCAAGAAACTTTCATACAGAGCCGGGCTCTGATACAAAAATGACGCAAGCCTGGAGCTTGCCATACCCAGGATCTTCAAATAACCATGCTTCAAAATGCATACTCAGCATTTACCCAAATCAAAACATCAATCACTGGCAAATTCATCATTTTCCCATTTCAACATGCGGAAGTTTTCCATTATATGGTTTTATGGTTGTAAAACCATGACCATGAAACCATCCTCTCAAAAAAACAAATTCCCATTGATTAAATCCCAACCACAGCTTGGAATCAAACTCAATTCAGAAACTCAAATACATTCCATCTAAAACAATTCCAAGACAACAAAGTTTTTCAATTCTCTATACACATGCATCATCCTCTATACTTTCATGTTTTTAATGTCAGAGTTTAAAATCAAACTCAATAAAAAGATGCCGCCCTGCTACCATTTCAATCTCACATGAAAACCTTTCAACTTCTGCACTTCCATTGTTCTCACGAGATTGTGTGAAAGCTCTCAGTGATGATTCTGCTCCAATTCATGATTTCGCAGAAAACCCTTCTTATACAGCTCTACCATTGAATCATCGCTCAACATCTCAGTGTTTTTCGTTTGCAATTTATCTATTCCAGTCAATATGTTAATAGATACAACCATGGTTTAATACTTGTTTGGTAATAAAAACACGGCTTACCTCCTTAGAGAATCCGTCGACAATTATGACTGCGCTACTGTAATTCACTCACAATTTCCACAGCAATTTATTAAATAACATCGCCCACAGGTATTGCTTACCTTTACATATACTCCGGTAAACTGTGTCTTTCTAGTGACAAGATCAGCTCAGGGTTATGCCATTCGATCAATTAACATAAACAGCGTTCAACTCTGGCAAACGCATTAACTTTCTGGTTCCATACCCCAGCAGATCGATTTTTAAAACTGTGTTCAATTTAACAATTCAACAAATGCATTCATTCCAAATTTAATGACAGCGTTCAGTAAATACAAACTCATGAATCCAATTTGGAATAATCATTACAGCAAGCACCAATTAACACTACGGCAAACCCTTAATCGATCTTGAGATACATCGATCTTTCACAGCAATGATTTTAACTGCATTCAACGTACTCAATTTCTAGCAACATAACTCTGCACCCATTTTTCTGCGTCCAGATTTTGGAATTGTTTTCTTATTGAAATTAATTCACTGCATTAACTAACAACATTAACCTTTGTACAATTGCATATAGGAATCGAACCAATTGAAACTTGTCTCCACCGTCTGCAAGTTGTGTATCGATTGCACAATATCGACTATTCAAATCGATGCCATATCGTTTTCTGAAGCGCTTCCCAATATACATCTATTCAATGCTGCAAATATTCATATATATATAACCTGCCAATGTGCTGTACAAACAGTGAAATCGACTTTTCCAAACTCAAATGCCGGAGTCACACATTTGCTGTACTGTTCAAACTATGTTAACATATCAATTTCAATGGAATTCCAACAGAAATCTTTCCTTAGAGTGGCGCTCTTTGCAAACAGAGATTTTAATGCCCTTTACCCTTAGTGATTTGCATGGTAATTTCACACAAATAAATGTGATTTCAACCCCATTGATCATTAATTTAACAATGCTATGAACTTCAAGAAACAAATATACAATTTCCCAATCACCCAATGTGTATAAACTGAAACAAACAATGACTTACAACTTTTTTTTGCTGGCCAGATGTTCAATGCCGTGGCCCTTACAATTGCTGAAGGCTTACAGCCTTGCTGCTCAAGCCTACTCTCAATCTCACACTTCTCTCACAATCTCCATGTCCTTTTCTCTCAAAAAGCCCTCCTATTTATACCATTTAAAAAATCATTAAATTAAATGCTCAACCCCTTTAATTCCTCAACAAACCCCTAAATAGGATAGGTTTTTATCCCTAAAATCCTTCAGCTAATTAAATTCCCTCATATCCTTTTATTAATAAAGAGATATTTACATAAATCCTCACCTTATCCTATCTAATTCAAATTAATTAATAAAATATTAAAATTCATCACACCCCATATTTACAAATTAATATTATCACACCCCATATTTACAAATGGAGAAAAAATTCTTGATGCTCCTGCATCACCATATTATCTAGCTTGGGGACTACCTAGATTTCTGAATAGCTAGGTTTTCTTGCTTCCTTGAAGCACCCCATCAATCTTGAAGAAAATAGTATGAAAATTGTTTGTACGAGGAGCCCGCCAGTCCTCTTCTCTAAATTTTCATCTATAGTCCAAAAAAACAAGAAAGGAAGACATAAAAAGATTGGGTATAAATTTACCTTATCTAGATGGGATTGAATCACTGCGCACGCCTGCGTATTCGAAAATTGATGCAGCTACCATTTCAGGTCTAAGTTTAACCTGAGATTTCAATAAGAGTTGCGTATAAACAGAGCTAATTGCATTTGATGTTTAATCATAAACCCAAAAAATAACAGAAAGACAGGTCAAAGAGATCGTACAAGAATTTAACAGAATTAAGGAGGGCGAGGATACCATTTCAAGTTTCAGTTTAGACAGGGAATTCGATTAGACTTGTATATAAACATGGCTAATTGTATGAAATTAAAAAACATTTTAATTTCTCTAGTTCTTTCACACGGGCTAATCTAACATTTCATCTATAACAAAGAAATCAAGGAAAGAAGACAGATACATGTACACAATTTTAAGAGATATCACCTCGCCTAATTGGATTGAATACTTGCACGCGCCATTGATTCAAAAATTGATATCTGTTAAACCTCTCAGTACCACACAAACACAACACATACACAGGCAAACCAGACTAGACTCAACTCATATAAACCGCACACCAGACCAGACTCATACCAAAGATGACATAGAGCTCCAAACATAGAAACCAGACTCATGCAGCACAGGCAACCCTGGGAGGAGGAGGGAAGAAAATACTTGAGGCAAAGACTTGACAAGGAATGGAAATAAAAGATGATCAACTGAACCCAACGGTAGTGCTTTTGCTCCACAAAAGCATATTATCCGTTGATCTGTGGTTGTGTGTCAGACACCGCGAACTGAGGGATTCTTATCCGCGTAGTATAAACGGGCCGCAATTTCGCCTGGAAACCATAGAAATTTGGGCATGACTTTGTTGTCCAGGGTTATTGGTGATTTTTTTTTAAGAGTTTTTGCCCGGAAACCATAGAAATTTGGGCATGACTTTGTTGCCCAGAATTCTTGATTAAACACTCGCAGTTGAATATTTTTTTGAGTAGTTTTTACGTTACGTGAAATTGTGATCTTGTTAGACCATGTCATTTTCATTTCGGAAATGAGATATTGTGATCTTGTTAGACAACGTCATTTTCATATCGGAAATGAAAGAAGAATAATGGACTGTGAAATTTGGGCATGACTTTGTTGCCCAAAATTCTTGATTAAACACTCTACCAATTGAATATTTTTTGAAAAAAATTCAAAAATTTAAGTGAAATTGCGACGTTTTTACACAACACCATTCTCATTTCGGAAATGAAAGAAGAATAGTGGACTGTGGGACGATATGTAAAAATTAAGGGTCAAAACCCTGTTTGTCCTTTTAATGATTCAAAGTAGCATAGCTCAAGTCGTGAAGGGAACGCCGAAGGGACTTGCGAAAGGAATGCTGAAGGTAATCGAGGACGGATACATCACAGAAACGAACATGTTGTAAACGGTAGGTTGTGTATAGAATTTTGATTACGGACTTGGTAGTTATTGGTCGCTCAATTAAGGAAAAAAAAAGGTGAAGTTTACTGGACATCACAGTAGTGATGACTTTCATCGTTTTATTTTTTTTGGGTTATTTTATTGTGTCCATTAGATTTAGAACAAGGCCTTATAGTCAGTGTCTTCTGTGGCTTATTTTAATTAATAAATTTTGAAAAAGTATGAACTGGTTCTTACATTTGAACAAAATCTTGTTAAGTTTTTATGTAGTAAGTAAATGTGAAGGTGAGTGCTTGATATAGAAAAGAAAAATTAGTTTTTTAAAAAACAATATTTCTAAAATTTTAAGGTATTTAAATCATTGTATTATTTAACTAATTTTTGTTGAATTGTAAGCATTGAATTATGTACATTTTAAATTATTTTATGACTTTCATCATAAAGTTAATTTGTCTATGTTAAGTTTTTATAAATTTTTATGAGGATAACAAAGTTAGGATTTTAGTTGAATTGGATTTAATGAATAATAGTTGCTATGGATGGGTATTAAGGTGATTTCAAAAAGAATTTATACATTTATTACAAAATTCAAAATAATAGTTTATTAATTTAATCATATACATGTGAGAGATAATTATAATCTAATGGTGATGTTAATCAATATATTGTTCAATTTGTTCAACATATGGAATGTACTTTGAGATATTTATTGGTTGTAGTATTTAAAAAAAAAATTATTAGAATTAAATTAATATTTTATAAATATAAATTTATATTAATATTAAAAATATTATTGTATGCTTTCATATTAAATTAATATTTATAACATAATAAGGCTATAAATTAAATCAATATTTATAGAAAAATATAATGTATATTAATTTAATTCTGAATAATAATGAAATAAAAGTTAGAATATTAAATCGCTAGCGGGAACAGAGCGGAGCAGGTACGATCATGCCTTTGTAACATGACCTGAACGAGGGTCGTAAGAACGGGGTTGCAGGCCGGCATCGGTCCTGCAGCCAACCCCGACACCGTCCTTCCTTGGGTCACGTGCCTGGGGTTTTTCCTTTGTTTTGTTTATCTCCTCAAAATGCTGTAGGTTTTCTTACCCTTTCATTTTCACCTCGTTCTGGTTTATTCCCTCCGCCAATCGTTGTTAGGGTTCTGAAGCTGCACCTAGATAGCTAACGGTTGCCTCACGTCGTTTTCCTCCCGCCTGCACAACCCGGACGGTTTACTGCTGCTCCTCATTTCTCGCCCTTGAACGGCCCCAAACGGTTTCCTTGCTGTCGGTGCCGATCCCCGACGGTTACCTGGTTCTGAGGTTGTATCCTGTTTAAGCAGCTGGCGAAATGGATCTTGACGAGGTGGACTACTCGGACTCTCCGCTGGCAGAAGGCTCCATCTAGCGATCCACGTTTACGGCTTCTGGAGGTCTGTACAGTGAAAGTTTATCCGCCAGTTTTGAGGACCTCACACAGTCGACTGATCCGGCTCTCCCTGCCTCTCTACAGCCTGTTGAACCCTCCTCCTGGGCACCCTTTTCTGTTCCCTCCCCGGCCTCCCTTGGGTTTCTAGCGGAATGTTTCCAATCCTCTCCTATCGACGCCGGTCCCTCGAATCTGCTGGGTCTACACACCCTTCCGCTTCAATATGAAGCATCCTCCAAAGCCCCCCTTCCTGCAGCTCCTCCCCCCCCATTAGCCCCCCCTGCCTCCTCTAGTAGCTACAACGCTATCCCCCCCCTCTCGGAGGCTATCACCCCCCCTTTCGACCCCTTACCACTCCCCCCCGATCGTTGCACCGGTTGGATCTAGGGCACCTGCAAACCCTAGCTGCATGTCGTCCCGCTCATCGAAGAAACAACGTTGTTTTAAATCTAGACTTGAGGACATCATTCTGAGGCTTGAAGAAGATATCCAGTGGGGAGATGCTATGGATTTAGCAGACAGAGTACTTGTGGGACGCATCCGGGGCAGGAATTACTCAGCGGAAAAGCTGAAGACCTGGGCTACGGAGATTTGGGGCCAACATCTGGCGGAAATCCCCTCTGTCCAGACATTCGTGCGAGGTTGGTTCACGCTGAGGTTCGCAAGGGCTGACCACACGAGCTGGGTATTGTCATCTTTCTGGCACTTCGAAAAAGCACTGGTACTCCTCAAGAGATGGTCGCCCCTCTTCGACCCGGAGACTGAACAAATTGGGGTCAGGCCTGTATGGGTCAGACTCCCAGGCTTGCCACTACAGTACTGGTCCGAGGACATCTTCAGGAGAATCGGAAACTCTCTGGACACCTTCATGGAATATGACAAATCTTATCTCATGACGGGGATGATGGCATATGCCAGGGTTCTAGTTCATCTAGATATAAGAGGAGGCTTGTAGGAACACATCACTATACAATGGAAATCTTTCTCGAGGAAGCAGAAGCTAGACTACGAAGGAATCCCTTACCGATGCAAAAGATGCCATCAAGTGGGTCACCTTTACAAAGATTGCCCCCTCCACAAAAAGACTCAGCAGGAATCCAGGATGCAGGACCAGTCCCCAACAGCAGGAAATCTAGCTCCTCCAGTCGCGGCGGCACCAAGGGCGGAACAAATCAAGACCTCAGACATGGTGGAAGCGCCGCTCGTACCTCTGAAAAAAAAGCAGGGCAAGAACCCGATCAGGCCTCCATCTCCTCCTCTGACGCGCTCAAGGGCTGCAAAAGGAGTCGTCTTTTCATCGGGTATGTCTCTTCCCCCTGTTGACTCTGCTTCGCATCTTTCTTCTTCTTGTTTATCACTCTCCTCCCACTTGCCCCCTCCGGTCTTGATTCCCGCCCCCTCATCCCCGTCAGTCCTCGACCTGGTTGTGGATTCCCGCCCGCCTTTTGCCCCCTCAAAATCAAACCATCTATATATGACCTGCCCCCTCCCACAGCCATCAGCCATTTTTACCTCATGCTCCCTCACATCCGTCCCTTCCCACTCCCTTCAATCGCCCTCCCCCTCGGTAAACTCCACACTGAGGTACTCCACCCGCTCGACTACAAAGCAGAAAGAGCCAGACGCCATAGGGCTGGCAGCTGCCCCTCCCATCCTCTCGCCCAAGCAGGGTAGAGGCAGACCTTCCAACATCCACAAGGCAAAAGAACAAGCTGGGGACAAAGTGATCCAGGGAAAACAACACACCATTGAAAGGGTTCTTAGAGCAAAGGACACCCTTCCCCATCCCCCTCCATGAAGATTTTGTCCTTGAATGGAAGAGTGCTGGCCAACCCCGAGAAAAAGCTGGCCCTGAAGCATCTCTTATTATCTGAGTTGGTTGACATTATCCTTTTGCAAGAAACCCTTTGCAAGGCGGATTCAGCCACTTCTATCCTTTGCTCTTGGATGTCTGGATGGTCTTTCCACGCTCTCAATGTCTCGGGACGCTCTGGGGGCATTACAATTGGGTTCAAGAACTGCACCATTAACCTGAAGAACATATGGGGTGGAGGTGGTTTCTTGGGGCGGAAATTTACTCCAAGGATCTGGAGGAAGAGCTAAGAATCATAAATGTCTATGGACCTTGCCACAGCAAGGAACTCTTTTGGCGAAAGCTTCTCAGCTCCCCCCTCCTCCTAGCTGGAAATGTAATCCTAGGGGGAGACGTGAATTTCTCTATGGGCTTCTCAGAATCCTGGGGAAATATGGCACAGATTGACCCGCTCTCTGATTTTTTCGAGCAGCTACTTGAGGATTACCTCTGGATCGACATCCCCTCGGCCAAGATTCAGCATACCTGGAGGAACAACCGGTCTGGTGACCAAAGCTTGGCTAGGAGACTGGATCGCTTTATTATCAAGGAGGCCTTTCACAACAGCCACCCCAGATCTAGGCAATGGGTCGGCAGTGGTGGTATGTCAGATCACAGACCGATTTTTCTAGAGGTTGGAGAAAAGCAACAGAAGCACAAGGCTCCCTTCAAGTTCAACTCCACTTGGCTCCGGGACCCCTCCTATATCAAACTAATAACCGATTTCTGGAAATTACACCTGATCCCTGAGGAGGAGGATCCAGCTAAATGCTTTGTAAAAAACCTCTCTGAAATTAAGGTGCTATCCAGAGCTTGGGCTCACAAGAAAAGGGAACAGGATGACCTAATAATCACCCAAGCAGAGCAAGGCGATTGCAGACCTTGAATCTCAGTTGGAGGGAACTTTCAACTCCCCAGAACATAAAGCTAAGTATGAAACCCTTATCAATCATAGGTCTCAAGTACTCAGAGATAGAGAGGCAAGCTGGAGACTAAGAAGCAGAGCAATCTGGCTCAAGGAAGGGGATGAAAACACAAAGGTTTTCCACTGCTTTGCAAATGGTCGAAAAACGATTAACACTATCTGGGAGTAGCAAAATGATCGGGGACAACAAGTTCACACCTCCAGAGAACTCGCCTCACTCACCACCTCACACTTCAGGAACATATATATGGCCCCGAGGGAAGCCAGTCTGTTAGAGATCATGCGAGTGGCCGAGCTTTTCCCCAGGTTTGTGGATGAAGAGGATGCAGAAGAACTCACCAAAGAGGTTTCATTGGGGGAGCTTGAAGCCACCATTTGGGGTTTCCAAAAAGACAAAAGTCCGGGACCTGATGGCTGGTCCATCGAATTCTATCTTGCTTTTTTTGACCTACTGGGTCAGGACCTCCTCAAAGTAATCAATCACTGCAGCCTCTCAGGAAAGATCCCCTCGGCCATCAAAGCCACCTTCATAGCCCTCATCCCCAAATCCAACAAGCCAGCCTCTTTCAATGACTTTCAATGGGTTAAGGTGATTTCAAAAAGAATTTATACATTTATTACAAAATTTAAAATAATAGTTTATTAATTTAATCATATACATGTGAGAGATAATTATAATCTAATGATGATGTTAATCAATATATTGTTCAATTTGTTCAACATATGGAATGCACTTTGAGATATTTATTGGTTGTAGTATTTAAAAAGAAATAAATTATTAGAATTAAATTAATATTTTATAAATATAAATTTATATTAATATTAAAAATATTATTGTATGCTTTCATATTAAAATAATATTTATAACATAATAAGGTTATAAATTAAATCAATATTTATAGCAAAATATAATGTATATTAATTTAATTCTGAATAATAATGAAATAAAAGTTTGAATATTAAATCGCTAGTCGGGAACAGAGGGGAGCAGGTACGGCCATGCTTTTGTAACATGGCCTGAACGGGGGTCGTAGAACGGGGTTGCAGGCTGGCACCGGTCCTGCAGCCAACCCTGACGCCGTCCTTCCTCGGGTCACGTGCCTGGGGTTTTTCCTTTGTTTCGTTTATCTCCTCAAAATGTCGCAAGTTTTCTTACCCTTTCATTTTCACCCCATTCTGTTTTATTCCCTCCGCCAATCATTGTTAGGGTTTTGAAGCTACGCCCAGACAGCTAACGGCTGCCTCCTGTCATTTTCCTCCCGCCTGCACAACCCGGACGGTTTACTGCGGTTCCTCGTTTCTCGCCCTTGAACGGCCCCAAACGGTTTCCTTGCTGTCGGTGCCAGTCCCCGACGGTTACCTGGTTTAGAGGTTGCATCTTGTTTAAGTAGTTGGAGAAATGGATCTTGACGAGGTGGACTACTCAGACTCTCCGCTGATAGAAGGCTCCATCTGGCGATCCACGTTTACGACTTCTGGAGGTCTGTACAGTGAAATTTTATCCACCAGTTTTGAGGACCTCACACAGTCGACTGATCTAGCTCTGCCCGCCTCTCTACAGCTTGGTGAACCCTCCTCCTGGGCACCCTTTTCTATTCCCTCCCCATCCTCCCTTGGTTTTCTAGCAGAATGTTTCCAATCCTCTCCTATCAACGCCGGTCCCTCGAATCTGCTGGGTCTACACCCCCTTCCGCATCAATCTGAAGCATCCCCCGAAGCCCCCCTTCCTGCAGCTCCTCTCCCCCCCTGCCTCCTCTGGTAGCTACAACGCTATCCCGCCCCTCTCGGAGGCTATCCCCCCCCCTTCGACCCCTCTCCCCTCCCCCCCGATCGCTGCACTGGTTGGATCTAGGGCACCTGCAAACCCTAGCTACATGTCCTCCCGCCCGTCGAAGAAACAATGTTGTTTTAAATCCAGACCTGAGGACATCATTTTGAGGCTTGAAGAAGATATCCAGTGGGGAGATGCTATGGATTTAGCAGACAGAGTACTTGTGGGACGCATCCGGGGCAGAAATTTCTGAGCGGAAAAGCTGAAGACCTGGGCTACAGAGATTTGGGGCCAACATCTGGCGGAAATCCTCTCTGTCCAGACATTCGAGCGAGGTTGGTTCGCGCTGAGGTTCGCAAGGGATGACCACATGAGCTGGGTATTGTCATCTTTCTGGCACTTCGAAAAAGCATGGTACTCCTCAAGAAATGGTCGCCCCTCTTCGACCCGGAGATTGAACAAATTGGGGTCAGGCCTGTATGGGTCAGAGTCTCGGGCTTGCCACTACAGTACTGGTCCGAGGACATCTTCAGGAGAATCGAAAACTCTCTGGGCACCTTCATGGAATATGACAAATCTTATCTCATGACGGGGATGATAGCATATATCAGGGTTCTAGTTCATCTAGATACAAGAGGAGGCATGCAGGAACACATCACTATACAGTGGAAATCTTTCTCGAGGAAGCAGAAGCTAGACTACGAAGGAATCCCTTACCGATGTAGAAGATGCCATCAAGTGGGTCACCTTTACAAAGATTGCCCCCTCCTAAAAAAGACTCAGCAGGAATCCAGGATGCAGGACCAGCCCCCAACAGCAGGAAATCCAGCTCCTCCGGCCGTAGCGGCACCAAGGGCGGAACAAATCAAGACCTCAGACACGGTGGAAGCACCGCTCGTACCTCTGAAAAAAAAGCAGGGCAAGAACCCGATCAGGCCTCCATCTCCTCCTCTGACGCACTCAAGGGCTGCAAAAGGAGTCGTCTTTTCATCGGGTATGTCTCTTCCCCCTATTCACTTTGCTTCGCATCTTACTTCTTCTTGTTTATCACTCTCCTCCCACTTGCCTCCTCTGGTCTTGATACCCGCCCCCTCATCCCTGTTGATCCTCGACCTGGTTGTGGATTCCTGCCCACCTTTCCCCCATCAAAATCTATCCATCTATATATGACCTGCCCCCTCCCACAGCCATCGGCCATTTTTACCTCATGCTCCCTCCGATCCGTCCCTTCCCACTCCCTTCAATCGCCCTCCCCCTTGGTAAACTCCACACCGAGGTACTCCACCCGCTTGACTACAAAGCAGAAAGAACCGGACGCCATAGGGCTGGCAGCTGCCCCTCCCATCCTCTCACCCAGGCTTGGTAGAGGTAGACCTTCCAACATCCGCAAGGCAAAAGAACAGGGTGGGGATGAAGTGATCCAGGGCAAACAACACACCATTGAAAGGGTTCTTATAGCAAAGGACACCCTTCCCCATCCCCCTCCATGAAGATTTTGTCCTTCAATTGCAGAGGGCTTGCCAGCCCCGAGAAAAAGCTGGCCCTAAAGCGTCTCTTATTATCTAAGTTGGTTGAAATTATCCTTTTACAAGAAACCCTTTGCAAGGCGGATTTGGCCACTTCTATCCTTTGCTCTTGGATGCCTGGATGGTGTTTCCACGCTCTCGATGTCTCGGGATGCTCTGGGGGCATTACAATTGGGTTCAAGAACTGCACCATTAACCTGAAGAACATATGGGGTGGAGGGGGTTTCTTGGGGGCGGACATTTACTCGAAGGATCTGGAGGAAGAGCTAAGAATCATAAATGACTATGGACCTTGCCACAACAGGGAACTCTTTTGGTGAGAGCTTCTCAGCTCCCCCCTCCTCCTAGATGGAAATGTAATCCTAGGGGGAGACCTGAATTTCTATATGGGCTTCTCAGAATCCTGGGGACATATGGCACAGATTGACCCGCTCTCTGATTTCTTCGAGCAGCTGCTTGAGGATTACCTCTGGATCGAAATCCCTTCGGCCAAGATTCAACATACCTGGAGGAACAACTGGTCTGGTGACCAAAGCTTGGCTAGGAGACTGGATCGCTTTATTATCAAGGAGGCCTTTCACAACAGCCACCCCAGATCTAGGCAATGGGTCGACAATGGTGGTATGTCGGATCACAGACCCATTTTTCTAGAGGTTGGAGAAAAGAAACAGAAGCACAAGGCTTCCTTCAAGTTCAACTCCACTTGGCTATGGGACCCCTCCTATATCAAACTAATAACCGATTTCTAGAAATTACACCCGATCCCTGAGGAGGAGGATCCAACTAAATGCTTTGTAAAAAACCTCTCTGAAGTTAAAGTGCTATCCAGAGCTTGGGCTCACAAGAAAAGGGAATAGGATGACCTAATAATCACCCAAGCAGAGCAAGCAATTGCAGACCTTGAATCTCAGTCGAAGGGAACTTTCAACTCCCCAGAATAGAAAGCTAAGTATGAAACCCTTATCAATCAAAGATCTCAAGTCCTCAGAGATAGAGAGGCAAGCTGGAGACTAAGAAGCAGAGAAATCTGGCTCAAGGAAGGGGATGAAAACAAAAAGTTTTTCCACCGCTTTGAAAATGGTCAGAAAACGATCAACACTATCTGGGAGCTGCAAAATGATCGGGGACAACAAGTTCACACCTCCAAAGAACTCGCCTCACTCGCCACCTCACACTTCAGGAACTTATATATGGCCCCAAGGGAAGCCAGTCTGTTAGAGATCATGCGAGTGGCTGAGCTTTTCCCCAGGTTTGTGGATGAAGAGGATGCAGAAGAACTCACCAAAGAGGTTTCATTGGGGGAGCTTGAATCCACCATTCAGGGTTTCCAAAAAGACAAAAGTCCAGGACCCGACGGCTGGTCCATCAAATTCTATCTTGCTTTTTTTGACCTTCTGGGTAAGGACCTCATCAAAGTAATCAATCACTGCAGCCTCTCAGGAAAGATTGCCTCAGCCATCAAAGCCACCTTCATAGCCCTCATCCCCAAATCCGACAAGCCAGCCTCCTTGAATGACTTTAGGCCCATCTCGCTCTGCAACTGCCTATACAAGATCATGGCCAAAATCCTAGCGAATAGACTCAAGCCCATCCTTTCGGCACACATATCCCCTGAACAATTCGCTTTCCTACAACACTGCCAGATCCATGAAGCCATTGGCACTACACAAGAGCTCCTTCACTCGGTGCAGAGAAATAATTCCAAAGGTATGATCCTAAATGTAGACCTCTCCAAAGATTTCAACAAGGCAAGCCTGCTCTACATACAAATGCTTCTTACCCATCTCGGTTTCCCTTATATGTTCATCAAAAGGATAATGAGCTGCATCTCTGATGTGCCTTACAGTGTCCTCCTTCATGGATCCCCCACTCCCTTCTTCATAGCAGAAAGAGGTCTCAGGCAAGGATGCCCCCTATCTCCATTACTTTTCCTGCTCATCATGGAAGGGCTAAGCATATTGATAGGGACAGGACACAGGAGGGGTAGGATTACTGGTATAAAAATCACGGAAAACCACTCTCTCACTCACCTCCTGTTTGTAGACGATGTGCTCATTTTCTTAAATGGTAGCTTGGCCGACACCTCAACCTTGCAGCTTGTTTTTGACCTCTTTCAGAAGGCTACATGCATGTTCATTAATGTTCACAAATCCACCCTCACAGCTATAGGATGCTCGCAACACGAAGTCTTTTTCACTCGACACCGATTTCCTTTCCCTTCACACTCGATGCAGGAAGGGTTGAAATATCTAGGCTTCCGAGTGAAACATGGGGGATATAAAATCACTGATTGGATATGGCTTATTGCAAAGGTGGAAAAGAGATTAAATATGTGGTACAACAGATACCTCACTCGGGCTGGAAGACTCACCCTCATAAAAGTAGTGTTGGAAGCAACCCCTGTATACTGGATGTCACTGGCCTGGATTCCAAGAGGAATCCTAGCCAGACTACAAAAGATATGTTGCAGATTCCTATGGAAGGGGAACAAATAGGGAAACCTCTTCGCCTGGGTAAAATGGGATACTATAGCGAGGCCTAAGAAATGGGGAGGATGGGGTATAAAAAGGTTGGACATATTTGCAAGAGCACTGGCAATAAAACTAGGATGGCAGCTCATTACCTCACATAGCCTCTAGACAAGAGTAGTATATGAAAAATACATTGCCCCGGAAAACATAATCGGCTGGATATGCAGGGAACACAGGGGGAGCGGAAGGCACTCCAATATATGGAAAGTTGTACTCAATTCCCTTCCCCTCATACGGGAAGGTTTAACATGGAGGATACCTCAGGGGAATGTTGTACGCATAGGAATGGACCCCTGGATCGGGTGTGGCAACGCCCATCGACTTCCAGCACAATTAATTGCTCATCTACAGGACCAGGGTGTTTCTCACATAGCCCACATAGTAGATCAAGAAAACACCACTCTTTTCCAGTAGGCCTAGAAGACAGCACAAGATCTCCACATCCCGGGTCAGTGGAGGCATGATTGGGAGGACTTTACAGAATCCCTCACTCAAGCACACATCAGGATAACGGAAGAAGAAGATGAGATTGTATGGGCACATGCAAAAAATGGAACATATACTCCCAAGGAAGGCTATTTAAAGCTCATGCAACAAGCTCAACCAGAAAATGTACAGCAATGGTGGAAAGCACTATGGAAGCTCAAAGAAGCTCCCAGAACGTGAATGCTTATGTGGACCATCCTGTTCAACAAAATCCCCACAGGCGCAAATTTGATGAAACGATCTTTCCATGGGCCATTCTGGTGTCACCTCTGTAGGAGAAATGAGGAAGACACTGACCATTTATTTTTGTCCTGCCCTATTGTCATTAAGCAATGGCCCTTCATATCCTCATCCTCCCAATCCATCAATCAATGGCAAGGGCAATCCATTACAGAGGCCTGGCTGAATTGGCTAGAGAAACACAAAGGAAGAGATAAGAATATACCACTCCTTATGTGCTGGGCTATCTGGACGGCGAGGAACCGAGCCATTTTTGACCAAAAGGACCCCATCTAGCCAAACATCAGATCTCATATCCTTGCCGATTTCGGACTCCTCCCAGATGACCTCTCTCAGCCCCCCCCTAGATCCATTCACCCCGAGCTCATTGACAAAACTTACCCATGGGCCTACTTTGACGGCTCAGCCCAAGCAGATGGCTGTGGGGGAGGGGCCCTCCTCTACCTAAGGGATGACCATTGCTTCAAAATACAGATGCACCTGGGAAGGGGAACAAATAATTATGCTGAGCTATCCACAACCAAACACCTCATCCACTTTGCACTTGAAAAACGTTGCACAAAACTACAACTGTTTGGGGACTCCAAACTTGTCTGCAACTGGCTCAATAGAACATCTTACTTCTTTGCTTTTTTTTTGAGACACATTCTGGATGAGACACACAGAATTATAACATTATTTGAAAAATTTGATTGTCAACACATTTACAGGGAGCACAACACAAGGGTGGACCTCCCATCAAAACATGCAGCGCAAAGGCAAGAAGAAGATTGGTTGATACAGGAAGAAGTGGATGGAATTTTCCACCAACATTACCATAGGCCTTTTGTAGATCTCCATTCTCTTCGGGAGACATAGCTATGATGCTGGTTTTCAACCTATCTACACAGTTTTGGTTTTTTGGCCCACTGGCTTCTCATAAGCTGTTGGGTAGTAGCTGTTGTTATCACTTGGTACACAATCTAAACTCATCACAAATCTATCCGACATATAGAAACTTATATTTGATACTTCAGGTTTTTTGTTTTCTTTGGTAATTACCAGTATGTCTCCCTGCGTGGAGCACACACTTTTATCATGTATATTTTTGTCTTATGATACAAAATCCATCTGAGATCACATGAACTCCCTGCGTGGAGGCAAAAAACTGCATATTATTACTTGCACATGGTTGTAGTCAAACTGTCTTTTTGCTACTATCCGGGAGGCGACCAGCCTCGTTATGCATATGCCTAGGCATCTACAGAATGTAATTTCTTATATCTAATAGAAATTACAACTTTTTCCATGGGAAAAAAAAAGTTTGAATATTAATTCATATTCATATTATAAAATGAAAAATTTCAAATTCTTAGATTTATTTATATCCCTACAGTTGTATAAAACTTATAGCTAAATTCAAATTAACAGAGCCAAAACAAATTTATTTGTTGAATCTACAAAAATTAGGATGGTTTTTTACCAAGAATAACCCTTAGTTTTTATGGATTTTACATTAAAACTGTCTCGTACCAAGTTAAGATTAATAGCCCTTAGTGGGCAGTAATGGACATGCAATGCATATAGAGATTGGGCTAAAAATAGTCATCATTCCCCTCTAATAATGGCAGATACTATAGTGATGCGTAATTGTGTGTTATAGATGCTAAACTTAATATATAATTAAGTAGTTTGAAGAATGAGTGTACATTTCCCAATATTGCTTGACTTAGATTAAGCAATATGAAAGAAATTTGACATGGTGCAATTATAACTTTCACGTTTTTCTGAATAGAAATTTATTGATGAATTCACAAGTTATACGAAAAAGTACTAAATCGGTGAGTTCAAACAATGTGTCAAATTCAATTAATTATTCTCTCGGAAATAAAAGAGTTGTATTTGAATGTGTTATACCATATACACACACATATATAGTGTGTGTGACATGCATTGAAATCCATATAGAGCTTTTCACTGATTCAAAGTTTATTATTTACAAAAAAAAAATCAAACAAAGCACAAATATTTAGTAGTGGAGGATAGATATGATTCGTGGAACCTGTTGTGCCTCTGAGATAATAATGGTCAGCGATTATGCCAGAGAATCTAAGATAAATGTTTTGGGGGTTTTGTTTTAATTTGGGAGACCAATGGATGAAACAGATGTAGAACTGATGTGCCTAATCTTTTGAATAATATCAATATCTCAGCAGAGGGCTGCTATAAATATTTACACAGTGAAATATCTTTTATGATGATGAGCAGAAATAGAAAAGTAATATGATTGCCATAATTTTCAAATAGAAAGCTAGATAATCATAAGTATGAAAACCTTTAAACTACGTTTACAAGTTTTAGAAAATACACATGAACTTAAAAAAGATGTTGATGCTGTATTAATTTTGAGGGAATTAATTAAACAAAGAGTCCATTAATTCATTCTCTTTATATATTACAACTTCAGAAAACTTATAGGAATAGATTGAAATACAATTACTCTTACCTAGTTATCTCTGCAAGACACAAGTATATGAAGAAAAACATGATGAATGACACTGGAAACACTTACAGGAAACACAAACTTTGCAAAACAAAATTTAGAATCCTTTGCTTCGTATTAATGATCCAGAACGATCAATTACATCAAATGTCTAGAAATGCTTCTTCAAGGGTGCAACCCATGATAACTTGTGAAGAGAGTTATTTATAAAACAATAGGACGAAAAATATCCTAAACTTCTTTTACAAAAATAGATTATTTACACAATCAAAAATAAAAAAATTTAATGATCTGGCACTACTTTGGTGCTGTGATGTTTGATGACTATCACTGAAAAAGTTGAAAAGTGGTTGAAGCTGGCTGACTGTTCCCTCAAAAGCTGAATGATGTTCAGTTATCCTTAATCAAGTAAATCTGTTAATTCTTTCCAACGTTTCTTATCTGGGATAGAAATCTTTGTTACCCTCCTATAGGTTTCATCCATCTCAGTGTATTTAGTAAAACTGGGCTTTACCAAAAATATATGCTTGATTTCATCCAGGATGAAGAAATTGAAACCTTGAGTGTTTTGACAATGAGAGATGGTGTTGTTGATCCTTTGATATTGGCAACTGAAGCTGCATAGGTGCCCACCTTTGTTAACTTCTTGACATAATCCTCGATTTCTTTGGCCATTGGATCCTCAAATGTTTGGTACTTTAGTTGTTTCTTTAATTCTGTATACTTTATCTGGTTCCTCTGTTTTGACAGTCAATGTCTCATTCTTCTCTGTTCCTTGTGTAATGGTCTTCTTCTTCTTAATATAGGATTTTGAATAGGTTTCTTGTCGAGTCTTGGAGTAAACAGGTTTTGTGACCAGTATCAGAATTGTTTGTCCAAGCTCTAGCCTTCCGCTAATTACATACAAAACAAAACAATAATTAAGAAAACACAGGTTCAGCAGGAAAAACAACTGATGGCTTTCTGGCATAGGGATGCCTGGGGAAGGAGTTGTTGTAGCATTTTGAACGTAAATGGAGGTGAAATTGCATTATAGAGGTTCATGGTGGCACTAAAGGGTTTAATGGGTTTTATCTGTGAAATGAGCGGCAGGCACAAAGCCGAAGGTTTTCAGGGTTTTAAGGTGTAATGGGTAATCTTTTTGAATATGGTGCAAATGTTTATATAACGGATAATAAGCAATTTATTGGGTTGGTGGGGAGGTGGTATTAAGGTTCGTCGCACCGCTTATGAGGTGAAGGCAATTTTCAGGAGGGGTCACTTGATATAGTCCATAGCTTGACAAATAGCCTCAGGGGGATCGACGAAAGCCACTTTATCAGGCGGGTATTGTTCGGCCATCAGGCGCGATTGATATGGATGTGGAGTGTTGGATTAGGTGAAAGTTGATCTAACAGTAGTTGGGCGAGGAAAGACAGCGGGAGATAAAGCATGGGCTTAGGGAGGGGCCCAATGCTTTAAACCATGGTGGTATGAAAGGGTCGTATGATTGTGGAGGAGTGTGTGAGACGAGAGGTGAGGTGGCGATATGATAGGCAGACGTGGTGGCTGTGGGTCTGGGTGATTTAATGAATGAACTGATATCATATCGTAAATCACACTTTCTTCCGCCTAATGGTTCATTCACTTATGAATGATGCGATGCGATATGATCCTATGGTCAGGAATCAGCAGTCATCCAACGGTTGACAGCGTTATCACACATCGCACTTTCTTCCACCCAATGGTTCATTCACTTATGAATGATGCAATGCGATATGATCCTTTAGGAAATAACCATTTCAGCATTTCAAACTTTCACATTTCTACCTACCCTTCTATTCCTAACATTTTTACTTATTCTTCCAGAGTGCATTTGAACTCGCAACCCAATATTTTCTATCTATGAACTATCTATGTCTATTCTTTATTTCTTCCATTGGCTTAGATCAAACTGTTGAGCCAATTTATTTTCTACCTTTGAGAACAAATCCAATTATGATGCAGCTGTATAATTGGATAAAATAACCTAGTGTGGCATCTAAACAAACTGCACACAACTATTATTTTTTAAATTGAATTTAGAACACAGTAGTGGCATTTAGATTTGCAACACTTTCAGAATTTATTTCTTTTTCTTTTCTGTCTAATCTACCATTTTATTTTGCCTTTATTTTTTAGGGCATCTACCCTAACATTTTCTTTGATATGGACATACTTATCAAAATATTTTCCTAACATTTTTTATTCAATATTCCTTTTGTCCAAATCCTATCTTAACATTTTGTAAATACATTTTCATTTTTTGTCTAATTTACTCTAACTTATCAAAACTGAAAAATGTTACAACAGAACCAAGTTTGGATAAGGTTTGTAATGTACTTCCAGTTTATGTTGGATTGAAGAAACTCAGAGGGGTTAAGAATTTCTGAAACTAAGGAAAAATTTAGATTCAACTTTTGGGCTTGGAGGGGTTAAGAATTGCTCAAACTAAGGAAAAATTTAGATTCAACTTTTGGAATGGCATCTATAGGTAGTTCTTGTTATTTTCCATTAATATTTTTATTTTCCATTAAGGTTATTGCTCAGCAAAATATTTGAATCTCTAAAACAAATCTACATGTTTGAACACGAAATTTAAGAGGTTAGAGTTAACAATATTTTGTTCACCATATATTAGTTAGTTAATTAATTGAATTTTGAGGTAGGCGGATTTCTAGATATTGATAAGAAATCACACAACCTAAAACAATATCAGATGCATAAATGTAAATGTACATGTTATTACTGACTCAAATTAAAATAGTCCGTAAATGGTTAAAAACAGTTAACTATATGCATTGGGTTGTATAGTGGTCCATTGCGAGAGGAGTAGTACAAATCAAATCAGTAATGAATACATAATAAGAGATATCAACGATCAATCAATAAAATTTAAGATACATACAATAAAATATTAAAAATAATAATTTGAATTATTTTGTTAATGTTTACTTTGGAATTAATGGTTTAATTTTTAGTCAACTCGATAAATAATTGAGAGTCAAATGCATATCGAATGCCTAATATTGCCTGCGATAGTATAATAAGTGTCAAAAGGCTCTCGTTTCTATAATGACTCAAGTTAGTATATCTTTTAGATATGGAAGGTTATGTCAAACCTAATAGGTGGTGGAACACATTGCAAAAGAGGTTAGTGAAAGTTCATTAACATGTGGAAGGCATGGCAAGTTATCGAAAGTTCTGTATAGATTGTATGGAATTATAATCACTTGATTGGTGTTTGTGGCCACTGGTGAGTTAATTAAAGAAGGTAGTGAGTGAAGACAGATAAACATCATTACATATTTGGATTTATATTGTTTTAACTTTTTTTTAAGTGTAGTTTTGTCATTTTAATGTCAATATACAAGACATAGAAGGAATCAATTTAATTTTTATTTACAATTTTCCTCCTTCTCAGACACCACTTCCATGGACCGTTTCAATGTCCATCTACAAGACATAAAAGAAATCAATTTAATCTTCATTCAAAAATTTCTTCCTTCTCAGAGACCACTTCCATGGACCTCTACATATAAGACATGGCATGTCATGGGGAGAAGAGAAGCACACATTCAATACATAAAAAATATAATGTTTATGGTAGGTAGTGTGTATTGAGGTTTTGGGGAAACGTCATAACTACAATTACCTTGAGGTGCTGCATTGTAGATGGAATTTGAATTGTTATTGTGTATGTATTAGGGTGCACAATGTTTTAAAAGTCTTTTGGATTTAAGTTGTTGGAGTTGATCACATGAAACATGGTCTTGTTTTTGTGTGTAGAGGGAACCTTGAATGTTATGTGTGTGGAAACTATGAAAATGTCAAGCCTAGGGTGAATTTAGAGGTAAGAAGAAGAGGAGGTTGCAAGGAGGAATCATCATCTAAGGAAGCACATTTTAAAGGTGTTAGGAAAAGGCCTTTAGGGAGATTTTCCATGGAGAATAGAGAATTCTTAAAGAAGATGAGACTCTAGCTTGACACTTTTAACAAAACAAAGGAGGTCATCATGAAAGGCCTATTGTTCTTTGTGATGTTGAACACATTTGTCGGTGACATTTACAACCATTTTAATGGAGGTAAGATCATAACCATCCACAACATTTGTGCTCTAGAGATCCACAACAATATAAGACAAGGGGTAGATTGTTTTTCTCAAGGATGTTTATCAGTTCATTGAAGGTAACATCCATGTTGAAAGAGGCTCCAATGGCGTGAGTAGGATGTTAGCGACACCCATAATGAAATGCAATAGAACAAGAATCATAACAACTTCTAGATCAATCGGTAATAATTAGAATTCTTGTTTCCAAATAAAGAATATGAAATTGTCCCTTCCTTGCAAAATGAACAAGGATTAGAGATCTTACTTGGGAGCTTATATAAGGTCCTTGAGGAAATGTAATTTAAATAGAAAGACATAAATGACCATGGAGATTAATATGATGGAACCAATAGACAAGTAGATCATGGGCTATTTCATAATGCATTAATGGAATTGTGTGGTATCAGAGCCAAATTGAATCACTTATAATGAAATTCAAGAAATTGATTCAACAACATTAGAGATGTAGAAAATATTTTGCATAAACATGTGTTCTCACAGAACTAAAGTTCATTGTATTAGTAGATAGTTAAGTGGAAACAACATGGATAAGTTGATGTTGTTCCTATGGATTCATAGAAATAATTCATAGATGAACAATACATTCAAGAAGAATGTTTTTACTCGGGAAACTGGGTCATGGTTGAAGAAGGAAATACTAAAACACCCCTTTACATTGAGGATCTATGGACAACACTATCATTGGAAATCGATCTAAAGAAAAAAATACTTATTTGGAAGCATCATGTAAAAGAATAAACTAAGGTGAAAGAGGAGGACGATGCCCAAAGTCAACTGGGGACATGGAAAAATACATGTTGCCTTTGGGTCTTCTAACATTGGTAATATAAGATAGTAGATAAGGATTGTGGAAGATTTTATATAGGTTTCACCCTTAAAAGAACACATTTGGTGTAATAAGCCATGTTCATTTTTAAAATGTATTAGGATAGATAGAAAGGAGGAGACAAGATGATACCCTAACATTCTGTTTTTATAGGAATTCTAATCCTTAGCTAATTGTGTTAATATTTAAGAGCCTGCTCATTTAAGGTGTTATGCATCTACTTTATTTACGGGAGGACTTATTTTATGTAGTGAAGGTATTTATTCATTAATAGAGGCCAATACTTTCTAGGCCATTAAAAAAATTCCCTAGTCCATTGGCCTTATCCTTAACAACTCTGTTTGGACTCATTCCTCCCCTTTCTCATACTTGTCATTCTATCTATTTCACCACCACTAGATAGAGACAACCTGCCTAATATTGGATGACTATACACCCTACGAACTTCAACATTCCTTGTTCTTAGTGGAAATTTATTCACGTTCACCACACTAGGCTTTGAGAAGGTAACTTTTACAAGGATTTATAAGGATTTTCCTAGATATAATTAACTTGAACACTTTTTATATACACTACCTCTTCTTATTGATCAAGCACTTTTTTCCTTTCCTGAAATGAAGTATACATTATCATGCAAATTTGTTTTCAATCCCCAATAAAAGTAAGTAACATTGCCATGTACTGCACTAGTCCAATTTGTGTAGAAGTATTTGGAGTCTTCAATATGTTCTTCATCAACTAAACACTTATCTAGCAAGTTAGAATCAATGTAAACAATGGTATACATTCTAGTTTGGAAATGGTAGTTCCATGTAGTATAGTCACATGGTTATTTCTTTGGCTAATCGAAATTATTGAAGAGGTTCTTTAAACAATCAAAATCTCAAAATTTCCCATCATGTTTCCAAAGTTAATGTGAGAGCAGATTGCGACAAGTTGTAATGAGACTTCTTAATTTTTAACCTCCAAGTAGAAGACATATATGGGCATAATTTCCTTTCGGTTAGGAATCTAGAAATCAAATTGTTTTGTCCTAGTTCATGGCTACCCTATTCATTCAATGCAATGTAAGAGTGCTTAAACAAGGATAATCATTTGCACCCATCGTTTTTATTTTGGCTTTGGATATCTTTTTGAATATCTTAGAGTGCCTTTAAGAAAGGGTATATAATAGAACATGAATTAAAAGTTGACAACCAATTATTTGCTAATGATACCATTGATCTAATGGGGTAATTTTTTTTTTTTAAACCAAAATGAGAATTTATGGAGAATCATTAACTTTGAAAGATCAATTGCCACTATTGCACCAAGAACAAATATTTCATAAATGCCACAAATGAGCCAATTACAACATGTCTCCAAAGACTTGAACCCACATAGCCATTGAAACAAATTTTTTACCAGACCACACCAGTTAAGATCCTTTGAATGGGATCAATGTTAATAAATGAAGAAAATTGTTAAAATATTTCATTTGATATATTTTCTGACACTTCTAGAACAATCATGTACTCCCAAAATTTCTTAGTTATGCCCCCATGGATCAATAGTTATTAGAGATCTTAACAATCTCTTATTAGGAGAAGTAAGAACTTCACATACTTAGGATTTCCTATGGGGTCCTACCTATAGAATCACATATTGGATGATGTTTCCTGATAAACTAAAATAAACCACTTGACTCTTGACCATCTATACCTTCTGTATAAGTACTTTGGAGTTTTCATTACATTCTCCCTCAACCAAAGTCTTATATAGGCAAGCTAGAATGAATTTAAACAATGGTACACATTCTAGTTTAGAAATGGTAGTTCCATGTAGTTTAGTCACATGGTTATTTCTTTATCTAATCACAATGGTTGGAGAGGTTCCTTAGACAAAAATTTTCTAAAATTCAATCTGCAAGAGGACTGTGACAAGGTGTAATGAGACTTATTAATTTTTATCGTCCAAGTAGAAGACAACTATGGGCATAATATCCTTTTGGATATGAATATAGAAAACAAATTTTTTTGTCCTAGTTTATGGCTAGCCCAGTTATTCTATGCCAATTTAAGAGTTGTTAAACAAGGATGCCCATTTGTACCTATTGTTTTTATTTTGGGACTAGGTAACTTTCATAATACCTTGAAGTGGCTTTAATAAAGGGTATTTAAGTGGCACATGAAGCCAAAGTTGACAACCAATTATTTGTTAATGATACCTTTGATATTATGGGCTCAATGTTAATACATTAGGCAAATTATTAAAAGGTTTCATTTGATCTCTTTTTTGATGCTTCTAGAGCAAGAATCCACTCTCAAAATGTCTTCGTTGTGCCACCATGACTCCATAGTTGTTAGAGATCTTGATAGTCTCTCTTATTAGAAGAATCAAAACCTTCACATTCTTAGCATTTCCTATGGGGTCCTCCCTATTAGAATCACATATTGGATGATGTTTCCTAAGAAACTAAAATAAAGCCCTTGACACCCAAACTTTGATACACCTTAACTCAATAAGTTACACAGTAATAATCAACGCTAATATTAATTAAATGACTAATTATATCAACACCATGTTCATTTCTCCAAATATAAGGATGATCATAGGGTTACAATTACTTTTTTTATACTAAATTTAGGAAACATGTGATCAACAAAATCACGAATTTAAGCTAGTCAATTTGACTACAATAGGTGTTCCTATTTTCTATTGAATTCTAAGTGTTAGGGACCTCAAATTAGAAAAACATGTGTAGGATATTCTTAGTACTTAGTGGTAAAACATGGAAGCAAGTTGTTTGCAATAAATTTCTTAGTGGTTTGTATATATAAATAGTCTTTTATTTGTTACCCATCCTTGCCGAGTAAATACACGTTATAGAAATTTATTTTCCATTAATGGGATAAAATAATCTCTCACCTCTTCCTTAACCTACGGGGAAGAAGACGCGGATTAAATATGTAAGATGATAAATGAAAATGCATTAAATGATCAAGCACACTACTCCAAGATCAAGTGTACGCAACGAAATTCTCTTTCCAAGAAGAAGTTAGGTTGTGAATCTCTTTCATTTTGTTGAAGAACATAAGGTGCCATATACCTTTCAATATTATATGAGTTTTGGGATAGGTAATTCTCATAGTGGTCCCTTCCCCATGGACATAAATTACCATTACACGTTACAGGGAAGTATCATCATACCACCTTCCCACTCATGAATATTACAATGATATGTATTGATAAATCCAACTCTAACACCTTGTCTCTCTACAAATTTGGAAGAGGGTCTAGTGGAAGCATGCTAGGGTTCATAAAAATTTAGCATACAATTTGAAGATAGATGGATTTTGAAGTAGTACATTTCGCTACCTTTTGCAACAAAGTTATGCCATTAAGCATAACTTTTTGATGTGTAGTTGGACTTGAATGATATCATATAGTAATTTGAAGCTCTTATTAGAAAATTATAAGATCAAATATTTCTATTACAATTGACATTATGAAATTTTATTTGGTCCAAATCTATTTAAAGTTAAAATATGAGATGGGGAATGTAAAACAAGTTAGGAGTGCAATTCAACTATTATATGACAATGTAATTTTATTTATTTATTTTTAAACTAGAATGAGAATTTCTAGAGAATCACTAATTTTGAAAGATCAATTACCATTATTACACCAAATACAGCTATTTCATAACTGCCACAAACGAGACAGTTACAATAGAGATGGAGAAATGAGTTATTCACTAAACTGCTCAAGTTAAGATCCTTTGACTATGTGAGACCATAATTTATAATATTTGGGAAATTTAAATTTTCATCTCCATATTTCTATCAATCAAGACAAATTTATGTCTACAGTATTAGTAGCCCTCAATGTAATGATTTATTCCTAATATTATTTTTATAAACCATGGTTATTCATAACTAACGCATTCCCAAATAGCCTTATATAATTTAGAAGTGAAGCAATTTAAACCTAGAGATTTATCATCCATCACAACTTTAAGCACTTCAATGAGCCCTTCGATTGGAAGAAGGGAATGACATTGAGATTTTAGTGACTCCAATAGTTTGGATGATCCAGGTGGATATTGGTGGCCACCCTACTATTCCACTTGGACCACCAACATTGTCTCTTACAGTTTTTTGGTTTCCTTAATTCTAGCACAATTTACTATTTTTAGCAGCTTTTCGATCCTAAACTTCTAGAGTCGTTTTGAGGCCCTAAATGACGTTTTTTTATTAGAAAATCACCAACAAGTTTTTGATAAAATCATATTTTCCATCATAGTCCTTGGATAGATCTTTCCAATGGGTTATCATGCGTGTCAAACATAGATAATATGACCAACTCACGACCCTGGGAAGTTGGTTGTCCAACTAACCCCAACGGGGCCCATAAACTCTTGGTGTTACATCTCCTCAGGTTAGGGTTTTGGTCGTTTAGGATTTGGTCTTATTGTTCAATAATAAAAAGGCTCATGAGCCTCATTTTAATGTAGTTTAGAGGCATGTAGCCACCACATCTCTTCTCAGAGATAGCTATTATTACCCGAGCTAGTTTATTTCCATTTCTGTTTGTAAGCATATTTCAGTATTTTACATTAATGAAATGAAGTATTATTTCTGCTACATCTCTGTATTTATGGTTATATCTATAATTTGTTGCATTCTTGTTTAAATCCAAATTAGTGGTATTAGAGTGATCTGCTCCTTCTCTGTTTTTCTTTGCATGTCCCCAACGAGGTCGAGATATAAGGAGTTAGGTCTTGAACTGGTCGAACCTTTGCAAGACCAGCCTCGCAAACAATGAAGGCCTCCTATGGTAGATGAAAAGAAAGACGAGGGGTCATGAGATCCTTTCAAAATATTTTTTGAAGAATCCCTAGAGCGAAAGAGGAATGTGATGATTGACAACTTTTCCCATATCCTTGAACAACTACCAAGGGGCGATGCATCTAATAGCTACTCTGGAAACGCCACACCCTTTAAGGTACAAGTTAACTTTGAAATACCCATATTCGAGGGTCAGATAGATGCATATGTCATAGAGAAATGGTTAAATCTACTAGAAGGGTATATTTTTGTTCATGATTTTTCCAGCTAGGAAAAGATTACTTTTGCTCTTCTCAAAGCAGCCCCACATGTCAAGAACTTGTTGGAAACCTACTGTGAGCATAATGATGAAACTGCGAACTCAATTTGTTTAGCCACTCCCACTTGGAATTCATTATGGGACGCAATCAAGGAGCAGTATTACCTTGTCAGGAGCTATGAGGACAAATACATAAGTGGACCATGTTGTGGCGGGGAAGGGAGCAATATTTTCCGAAGTTTACCAATGTTTTTCATACCTTGGGCACGAAGTTGGGCATCAAGGATTTTGAGAAACATTTGGTACTCAAGCACTGCGACTTCCTACATAGATACATCCAGGATGAGATGGAGTTCCTAGACATCTCCTTGCTCAGCACGGCATAACAATACGCTATCAAGATCGAGCAAAAGTTTAAACAAAAGAAGAGAGACTTTGGATCCACGAATCTGAAGCAAGGGAAAGGCTTCCACAAACCTTAGAACCAAGGATAAAGCCGAGACGTGTGACCCAAGATAACCCATTGATGCCGCAAGAAAATAACAACACAATGAAGTCAAAGAAGGACACAGGAAAGTGGTGTGAGTTCCATAAGAGCCCCACTCACAACACAAGTGAGTGTTGGACCAAGCAATCACTGGTGGCCGAGTTGAAGGCTTCATAATCATATGCATATTCTGACACTGAGTTAGAACCCGACAAGAGGAATGACAAAGGGATGAAGATCATTAATGTGGAGCCCAACACTACTGTTACCACAGCCAAGATCCGAAAGAATGAGCCCGAAGATCCAGAGGAGGGGGAGCATATTTTCCACTCACAGATGTGGTTGAAGGGCTCACCGCTGCAATTTATTATTAACAGTGGGAGCCAAAAGAACCTCATTTTAGCATAGGTCGTGAAGCGGATGGGACTACTGAACATACCACACCCACAATCATACAACATCGAGTGCCTTCACCAAGGACGAGATCTCCAAGTCCACCGATAGTGTCAGCTTCCCTATAGCATCAAGCCCTTCACATATGAGGTATTGTGTGATGTTGCACCGCTTGATGTTTGTGATCTATTATTAGGCCAGCCATACTTGTGGAAGTGACATGTTGTGTATGAGTCAAGGCCTCTTGCTGTTATTATTTCTTTGTGTAATACATTATACAAGATACTGGAGGTAGCCCCACCTACAACCACTTCTTTGATCTCTACTAAGAAAGGCAGTAGGATCATCTCCCAGAATAGGAAATTTATTTTCTTTCTAGTTCACTCTCAAAGTAAGGGGAATATCATAGCCACATCCAAGGCCCCTGGGAAGGGTTCCTCCACATAGCAGAAGAAGGTGGATATGATTAGGAAAGGATACATGGACATCTTCTCCTCATCGAGAGTGATACCGTTACACTGTCAAGTCAAGCATTCATTCGATCTGACTCCTGGAGCAATCCTACCCAATGGGATGATATATCGTCCCTCCATTCTAGAAAATACTAAGTAAAAGCAACGACATGATCAATATCATGTGCCACACAAGTTTTAGGTGGGTGACAAAGTCTGGTTACATTTGCAAAAAGAACGTCTTATAGGAGCCCATCGCAAACTCATACCACTCTGATATTGTCCTTACACCATTACCAAGGATGTGGGAAACAATGCTTTGCAGCAAAACTTTCCTCCATTCCTTGGCTTGCACCGAGTGTTCAATATGGATTGCCCTCGAGCATGCTTCCCACCATTACTGGACACATCAAATATTGTAGAACATCTCACCAGGGACTAGGTTCAACAAAAATTTCCCCATCTCATGGAGGCACTCAACATAGTGGGGACCATTGCTTGCTAAGGGGGGAGGAATGATCCAGGTGGATATTGGTGGCCACCCTAACATTCCACTTGGACCCCCAACACTGTCTCTTTCTCTTTTTTTGTTTTCTTAATTGTGGTATATTTTACTAATTTTAGCAGTTTTTCGAGTCCTAAACTTCTGGAGCCATTTTAAGGCCCTAAATGACATTTTTTTTAATCAGAAAATTGACAACGATTTTCCAATAGAATCTTCTTTTTAGTCATATTTCTCAGAGAGATATTAACAATGGGGTATCATGCCCGTCAAATGGAGATAATATGACCAAGTCATTACCCTGTGAAGTTAGTTGTCCAAGTAACCCCAACGCGGCCCATAAACTCTTGGTGTTACATCTCCTAGGGTAAGGGTTTTGGTTGTTTAAGGTTTGCTCTTATTGTTCAATAATAAAAAGGCCCCTAAGCCTCATTGTAACATAGTTTAGAGGCATGTAAACCCAACATCTCTTCTTAGAGATAAGCTACCATCACCCTAGCTAGTTTATTTCCATTTTTGTTTGTAAGCATAGTTCAGTATTTTACATTAATGAAATGAAGTATTATTTTCATTGCATCTCTGTATTTGTTCTTATTTCTGTAATTTGTTGTGTTCCTATTTAAATTTGGATCATTGGATGTCATTATGTCTATACAAAACTAGCATAATCTAATATATCATTACATCTTGAAACTTTAACAATCATTACCGGTCCCCAATTATTTATTTCCTTTGGGTTTCTTATCTTTGGGATTAATTATATTTATTTATTATCTTATATGTAATGATTTTCTTCTTAATGTTTTTTTTATAAAACATGATTCTCAAGTAGCCCAAGAAATCATATATGATCAAGATGCCAAGTTTACTTCAAACTTTTAGAGATCTTTGTTTGTAAGTTTTGGGACATAATTGGAATTTACTGCAATCTACTATCTTCAGACAAATGGATATAAATAATGGGTGAAATGAGTGCTGGAGGATATACTAAGGATGTATATTATGCATTAGCACAAGAAGTGGGAAGATTACTTGTCTCTGGTGGAGTTTTCCTACGACAATGGCTACCAAGAGTCGCTAAAGATGGGTCCCTTTAAAGTAGTATGTGGCAGAAAATAAAATATTCCAATAATTTAATTGAAACAACACAATGGACCACATTACCTTCATCCAAACATATTAAAATAAATGGAGCAAGAAGTGACAAAGATAAAATAGAAGTTGAAAATGGTACAAGATCTATTGAAGATCTATGCAGATTAGAGCCAAATTCATGAGTTTCAAGTACAAGAGCATGTGTATCTTAGAATCAAACCTAAGAGAAGTTCCTTAAATTTGGGATCATGAAACAATTTGGAACAACATT
Source organism: Pinus tabuliformis (assembly GCA_031772625.1). Classification (NCBI taxonomy): domain Eukaryota; kingdom Viridiplantae; phylum Streptophyta; class Pinopsida; order Pinales; family Pinaceae; genus Pinus; species Pinus tabuliformis. Next base: position 1,259,585,019 of record CM062818.1, on the reverse strand, counting down.
ATTGTGGACATTTGATATATTATAAAGTGTGGGGCTAGTATTATACAAACTTACTCTGCCACCTACCATAAAAGCACATGATTTATTCCATATATCTTTACTTAGGAAACATGTGCATGATGCTAATCATATTCTTTGTTCATTACAATTACATGGAACCCAAAGTATATTTCTAGCTAGATTCAAAGTGCATATTTTATAGGAAGGAAACCTTCTCTGAAATCAATCGATTTGAAGGTCAAGGAGTAGATTACAAAAATTGGGGTCTAGAGGATTCCATGAAAATGGCATACACATTTTTGTATTCTATATAAAATTAGTTCTATGAATAGTATAACATCAAGGATAGTATTCCTTAAGGGTGAGGGGATTATAACATCCATTTTTTGTTTCATATATTCTTTAAATGTAATTAATAGTGATAATTATAGATGACTAACATCGATATTTTTCCATAAACTACTTCATAAAAATGTTTTTATTTAATGTATATTGCTAAAATTTGGAAAGAGGGCAAGAAACACATATCTTAATGCCTAGGAGGAAGCTTGAGTAAGAGGGGAAACTATAAGAGTGAGTTAGGAAGTTTCCCATTTACTTGAATTAATTATAAACAACTCTGATGTGACAAATAAATTACCCAAATTTCCAGTAGTTATGATGATGGTGGAGGCGGTATAAAACTACTCCAAATTTTAGGATACATACCATTTTAGAGGCTTCTAGTTGACCTTGCAACATAAGGAGGAACACCAAACTCTCATGATATAGGAAACACTTGTGGGAGTAAGAAAATGAAGTGGGAAAGTGTGAGAGAGAAGTAGACACAATGAGAAGAGAATGAAGAGAGGCAGTAAGAAAGAAGACCCAAGGACATATGAAAATACATGAAATAACCCACGAGAATGAAATAGAACCACACATGGGAGCTAATTTGTGATTCTAAACCAAAGGGAAACAAAACAACTTTTGAGTCATAGCCATCATGTGTGGTAGTGTAATCTTTGACTGAATTGGGAAATGAGTTAATAAGTAAACCATCGACCTAAGAATACATGGCTTGCATGAATTTTTGAGTAGTTTGTCTTAATAGGGCACATAAATAATTGAGAAAATGAGAAGGGTAGAGTGATTACTAGATAATGAAGGGTTTCATATTTTGGATGCAAACCCATGATGGCCATGTTTTGTTATGTTAATAGGCCTTGGATAATTAGTTGAAGAGCATAATTCTAAATATTTTATGTGAAGGGGAGTGGCCTTCATGTCCTCTACCCTATTTTGAATCTTTTGGAACCCCGAGTGAAGATTTACCTTATGGAATCATATATGGCTTTGTAATGGCTAACTACAAGAAACCGAGAGTGTAGTTGAGACTATGGTTGGGTGGATAGTGGCTCTATATTATTTAGTTTACATCAAATTTAAGTGACCTAAATAAGTGTATCTATCTTATCACTAATGAAATGAATTTTTATTCCATGTTCCATGATTTGTAGCTATGATCGATTACTATGTATGCTTGTGATTATGAGTTGAAGATGGTTATGATGGTCTATTGAGTTGTATGTAATCAAGAGAAAGAACTGTGTTTGATTATGCTTGGTTGATAGCGATCATTTCCTTATATATGACCTTTGTACACATAATAATTTTTTTTGAACTAAAATGTTTCTTGTGAGTGATATTATGAAGTGGAATTTACATGTTTATAGGAGCTCAATAGCTCTTCATGTATTCAGACATATGGCTAACGTTTACTAGGCCAATGGTGGGGTAGAGGAGTAGTGATGGTATCCATATCATAATGAGAATAGTTGAAATTTATTCTCTTCTTAACGTGATTTTATTCCTATAAATATAAGCCAAGACACTATTCTCCCTATTTGTAAGTGTTCTGAAGTGGGAAGTTGAAGTTGTAGTCTTAAGGAGTTAGAAGAAGCTTGTTTAACTAGGATAAGTTGTGAATTCATCCATTGGCCATTCCTTTTTCATTGAGGGTGAAGTTTCCTAGTTGAAGATAATGTTTTGGATGCTCCTAAAGTCTATTGGAGAATTCTAAGCCTTTAGAAATTTTTTAGGAAATTCCTTACCCTGTTGGAGTCACTTTCAGAGTTGTGAAACAAGCCTTAGTAGCCTTTCAAAAGGATTGGGAATTTAGGGTTGGAAGTTTTTATCCTTAGACAATGATCATATGGTTTGATAGCATTCATCAAAAGGAGGCCAGCCATAAGGAGGTTGTTGGGCCATCAAGGTTTCAGGCCCAAAGAGTGAAGTATTTTAACAAGTAACATCACAAATTTCTATAGTACTAACAAGCCATGAACTATTGGGTAATTTTTGTCAACCCTCTTCCTATCAACTAATTTAGTATCATTCATTGGAAAACAACCTATGTGTTTTAATAACTAACATCACAAATATCCTTAGTACTAACAAGACATGAACTATTAGGTAATTGTTGTGAACCCTTTTCCTATCAATTAATTGAGTATCGGTCTTTGGAAAGCAACTTATCAACTGAAAATATCTAGGTTGGTAGTATTATAAATTTGGGATTGAAATCCTCTTAACATTTATGAATTATTTATTTATTTTATTTTATTTTTATTTATTTATTTATTTTTCTTTTTTCCTCAGGGAAAAATCACAATTTTATAAGAATTTGGAAAATTACATGTTGTATATCCCTGTAGGCATATGCTGTATGTTGTGTTCATAGCCTTAAAAATATAGTTTTGTACATAAGTTATCCATAGAGGGTATACAATCATTGTTCAGTGAAATTTTATACAAAAATACAAAAATATATAGTGCATAGATAGCTAATATGTACTACAAAAAATACTGAGAAATTAGGGCCTATCGACCCTCTGTTGTAGCTGATCGATGTAAGGCCTGTGGTAATACTGAAAATACTCTACCTCCCTCTGTTCTTGAATTAACCATAGACCTCTGGGCTGGTTCGAGGCCTCCTTGGATAGTTGATCTGCAACCTGATTGCGCTCCCTGTAAATGTGTAGACAAGAAATATGTTCAAATTGTGATTTTAATTGCAAGGCATCATCCAAAATGTTTCTGAGAGAATGTGCGTGACATACAGATGTGCAATTGAACCAATTTATGATGATTTTGAAGTCCTTGAAAATCTGTAATTGTCTACAATCATGTGCCAAGGCAAACTGTAATAGATGTCTAAGCGAGATGAGTTATGAAAAAATATTTGTACCAACACCCAAGCCCATACGATACGAAAAAAATGGTTGTCTGATAGGAGAAAAATGCGCCCCCCCCGGTCCATTTTCTTGGACGGATCCATCAAAATAGGCCAAAGGTTGGTTGTGGTTGGTAACTTAAGGTATAACTATATGAGAAGGTGGAGGATTCTCATCATTGCATACCTCATGAAAGGCATTGATAATCTATGCAATAACTAACGGCCACCGAATTTCCATGTCCGTAAAGATGATACAATTCCTGCTTAACCAAATAGACCAGCAAATAACCAGTGGGAGATTTCAATTTTTCATATTTGTGGACCCAACCCACCATTGGTTCCATGCCTCCAAGATATTATGCCCAACCCAATGCTCTGTGATTTCCTGAGAGGCGAGGACTTGTTCCCAAATGCAATTAATAGATGGGAAGAGGTGCTCATTTGATTCCTCAGTCTACTGGCAAATGACACACCATGTCAGACCATAGTGGGATCATTTCATCAGGTTTATACCAGTGGGGGTTTTATTCATAATAACATTCCACATAAAAATTCGGGTTTGTGGGTGGCTTTTGCACAACGTGAATGATGGGATATCCTCCCTTAGGGGAGCATATGTCGTGTGCTACAGGTGGCTAGATGAGATCGTCTTCATCATTTGATATGTGTACATGTGATTTGATCAATTCAGTGATGTAACCCTCCCATTCTTGTAGCCACCAGTCATGAATACCAAGAAAGGATGCTGATTTCCAAGCCTGCATAAAAATAATGGAGTTCTCCAAATCCACAATATGTGCAATCATGGTGATGCCCCTATATTTAAGGAATTCTATGAGCTCAAGTGGAAGTCGATACATATTTTAAATACACCAAGTGAGGTCGTTCATGATGGTAGGAAGAGTGTGTAGAACAACCCTCTAGATAACCGAGATTCCTTATCTGTGCTAAGTAGGTAGTCATATCCATTCCATAATGTGAAAAGGCCAAATGTAGTTATATGGAATCACCTTTAACCACAGACTTCGGGAGTTAAGAATGAACCATCCCATTTTTTCAACTAGAGCATGTGAAAGAGCTGGAAGATATTTTAGGCCCCATCCTCCCCATTTCTTGAGCAGTGTAATACAACTCCATCTCACCCAGGTGAATGGCTTCCCCTCCTTATGCCCATTCCAAAGGAATTTGCAGCAAATTTTTTGGATTCTACAAAGTATACCTTGAGGGATCCATGTCAACGACATCCAATAAACTACTGTAGCTTCTAATACATATTTATTAAGTACTAATCTCCCTACTCTAGATAAGAATCTGTGATTCTAGTTTAGAGGTCTTTTTTCCACCTTAGCCACCAACCAGATCCAGTATGCTATTTTGTATCCATGGGATTTAATATGAAACCCTAGCTATTTAATTCCATCATCGAATAGGTGACTTTGAAAAGGAAACTTCTGATATGCATATCGGGTTTCCTATCTAGAGCATGAAAAGAATGTAATGTATGACTTTAGCCTATTTATTTCCATCCCATTGGCATCACTAAAAAGTAGCATGATATCATAGAAAGTGGAGAAGTCCCGAATTCCACCATTTAGGAAGATAAGCACATCATCTATGAATAGGAGATGAGATATGGTACACTGATCTGTGATCTTGAGTCACTATAAGCACCCTTCTCTTCTTTCATGTAGAATCAATCTGCTTAGTCCTTCCATAACGAGCAGAAATAGTAGAGGAGAAAGTGGGTAGCCTTGTCTGAGACCCCTCTTAGCATGGAAGAAAGTGGAGGCATAACCATTTATAAGAAAACTAAATGAGACAAAGGAAATGCAACACATGATCCATTGGATGAAAATGAGTGGGAAGCCTAAATGAGTGAGGAGCATTCTTAGATAAAGCTAGCTAACCCAATCAAAAGCCTTGGAGAGATAAATTTTGAGAATGGATCCTTTTAAATGCTTCAATTTAATGGAATGGAGAGCTTCCTGTGCAGTACCAATGGCTTCATGAATTTGTCTGTTGTGCGAGAAGGAAAATTTCTTAGATGAGATATTGGGAGAGAGGATATGGTTGATACAATTGGCAATGATTTTGTCAATAATCTTGTATAGATGATTATAGAGGGAAATGGGTTGGAAATCATTGAAAGGTTAAGGAGAATCTACGTTAGGAATGAGAGAAATGAAGGTAGAATTGATAGCCTCATACATGTGACCCAAAAGTCTATATTACCCCATGACCTTAAGAAGGTCCAGACCAATAATCTCAAAATATGCAAGGTAAAATTCAACCATCCATCCATCTGGTCCATGACTTTTAGCCTTCCTGAACCATTTAAGAGTACTTTCCCATTCCTCCATAATCATTGGCTTAGCGAGGCATTTTGATGCATCATGGTCAACAAAATGAGGGAAGAGTCAAACAATGTGGATAATTTCAGCAAGTGTGGCCCTAGGTGTAGCCCTGAAAAGATGATGAAAGTGAGTGTTTCCCATATGAGCCAGTTGATGAACTGTATGAGAAAAATGACCATGTTCAGTAGGCATATTCCAAAGAGAATTACAAGTCCTTCTCCCTTTAACGCAATTGTGGAACAATTTAGTATTGTCATCCCCAGCCTTCAGCTAGATGGCTATGCTTCTAAGTCTCCAAGTCTCCTCTCGTTTCCTAAGTAATTTAGATGTCTAAGCCTCTAGATGAGTGGGAATATTTTTAGCTTCTCCTAAGATGAAACCTTGTCCCTACTCATCTAGTGGATCAGCCAGCTTAACCTGAATAGTGCAAAGTGTCTATTCATCTCGATCCTGCTTGGTTTTTTCCTATTGTATGGATAGGATTTTAAGTTCAATGAGGTTGTGACAAAAACTTTCTGCCATAGTATTCCCTAGAGTGGGAGGGTGAGCTCTCCAATAATCAATGACCAAATAATGATAATCGAGATCCATCACCCAAGTTGAGTTGAATTTGAATGGTGCTCTGGGATTTTGAAATGAGCCTGCTAATTCCAGGTAGATAGAGGAGTGGTCAAATATACCCCTAGATCCTACCCATTATCAGTAGTTTGACAGGGTGCCAAGAAATTTTTCCTTAATGAGGAAGCGATACAGCCTCCGACCCAGAGAAAATTCTCCTATTCTTCTATTGCACTAGGTAGGTTGCTTCTTATTCATGGGGATATCAATCATATGGTGTTGTTCTAGAATTTTCTCCATAAAATCAGATAGGGGATCCAACTGAGCATTATGTCCCCAATATTTTGTGTGACCAATCGTGAAGTTGAGATCCCCTCCCATGATAAGATTGTTGGAATTAGTCGGGGAAGGATGCATTAAGTGGTTCCGAAAATTGACCGTGTTGAGACAGGGTGCATATACATTGATGATTCGTAAGTCCCTACCCATCTTCGAAGAGTATATATCCATGCTGATAGATCAAGAACCCCCCTAGGTTGTGATGAGGTTGATAGAACGAGTATTGATACCTAGTGCAATACCTCTGTTGGAAATAATACTAAGAGGGGGGGGGGTGAATCAGTATTATCAGATCAATAAAAAATTTTCATTTCTATACTTAGATACATATATGCTACTTCATTCAAGGGAACCTGTGTGTATATGCAGCTGTGTCTAAAGCAACTAGCGTATATCCAAAATACTTATGATTCAGTTAATCCATTAAATGTTGATCTTTAGTTAGTGCATCAGAACTTCATAAACCATATGAACAGTAAACATAACAGATCATCACACACAAGAAGCACACATGAACACCATGATATAAGGTGGAAACCCAATGTGGGTGAAAACCACCTGCTGCAATTCGTTTCTATCTTCCTTTATTAAGAAACTTCTTTTACAATGTACTGGTGCAGTCCTTTACCAGCACGCAGGCTACAACCTGCAGAAGGCTGCAACCTTCTCTCATTTTCCAGACTCTCCTGGAAGGGAGCTCCAACCCCCTTTTCTCTTGTACTAGCTAAGATACTAGTACGTAGGTGCCGACCTACAATCTTCTCTCCTCCAAGTACTACGTTTCATAAATTTTCAGACTGGATACTCCTGAAGCACAACACATAATTTGAAGGCCACGTTTCATCAAATTTTCATACTGGACTCATAAATATCATTGAATCACAAAACAATCAATACTAGCATCATCAATTTCTGAATCACTGAAACACTAAAACCCTGTCAATAACACAGTCACCAGAACACAGAGCAGATAACAGAACTCTGCCATAACCATCAAATCCATCTGCAACTTCAAATATTATCCTTCATAATGTATACGCTACTATAATGAATCAAACCCGCGTACATACGCACTTTTTCCAAAGACAACCCGCGTATAGATCTAAAAATAATTTCCCATAACTTGCAGCTGTACCAGACATCAGTCATACTCATAACACTTACAGAACAATACATGCATCAGTATGTAGATCTAGAATAAGCATCATAAAGATAGTTCATTTCAAACCATTTGATCCTGATCTCTCCTTAGATCTTGTTCTCCATCAACCGGTGAGATCCCTCCTTAGCTCAGATCAAGCAATGCATCATCGACCCATAACCTGCATACTGGATCTCATACTTCATCAGATATTCAAGACTATTTCGATACACTTTCCTAATGATCTTCTTCTCCTTTTATAGTCTTAGACCTTGCTCAATACCACGGTCCAAAACCATAATCAAGCAATACCAAGAGCCCAATACTTGGGATCAACACACTGTCGAGATACCATGGTCCAAAACCATGGGTTCAAATTCCAAGGACTAACTACCATGGACCAAAAGTAAGCTTTCCGACATGTACGCGCTTTTCCGTTCATGAAACTGCGTGTATACCCCACTTGGTATATAGTGAACCTGCGTATACGCGACTTGGTATATAGTGAACCTTCTTGTATACCCTACTTGGTATATAGAGAACCTGCGTATACGCGACTTGGTATATAGTGAACCTGCGTGTATACCCTACTTGGTATATAGTGAACCTACGTATATATATTTTCTCTTTATACTTGTAGTCTGATCATAAATTCCTTGCTGCTATCCTTCTGCACTATGATTTGTCATTAGTATGATTTGCCATCAAGGACAACACTTGTGTCATAATGCCAACAATCTCCCCCTTTGGACTTGATGGCAAAGCTAACTTGTCACACTTAGAACTTGATCTTCTTGTTCCTTTGAGCTGTCCTGCATCCCATGCATTTAGTCACATCTGTAGATTGATCTAGTTATATGTAAGTGAGATGTTCTTCTATGAGAGGGTTGCCATCAAGTACAACACATGCATCGTAATGCCAACAATCTCCCCCTTTGGACTTGATGGCAACAACAACAAATCACTCTCCCCCTTTGACATCAAGGGCAAAGAGTGGACCAAGATATTATCTTTCCTTGATAATCATTCTGATGTCCATACTCCCCTTGAGTATCTGCTGAAAGCTCCAAATGTGCTCCCCCTTTGTATATGCCAAAGTGTACCAATCTGTCCATGCTCTCTCTGAGTACCTGCTGAAATATCTAAATGTGCTCCCCCTTTGTATATGCCAAAGTGTACCAATCTGTCCATGCTCCCCCTGAGTACATGCCAAGTCTCTGTACTGCTAAAGTGTACTGTTCATGCTCTTCCTGACTGAAGGCAAGATCTGCAAAAAGATGTTCTTCAAGAAGAACCATGACTTATACATCATAAGAGACCTTCCCATCACCAAAAGACTCAATACGTACATCCATTTCCCAACCACGTGGGGATATACTAGAATTGACTCATCCACCCAACCAAGTGGGGATACATCAAAAGTTTACACATGATAAAGCAAGAGCATTACATTTTCATCCCAGGCATAGTGGGGAAACCAATATAGGCCATTACATGACCTTGACATCATGAAAGAGATATCACAAAAGAGATATATGACCGAAATATCTAGAGCAAGACTTTATGAAAGTCACCAATAACTGATATCGCCAACATCTGTCGATTCAGATCAGCAACCAAGAGATCCTTCTGCCTTTGTTTCACCTGAAACCAACAAAAACCGTGAACTAGAACCAAAAGCTTCTAAGATAATGCGAACAATGCATCATTGGAAGATTATCTGCTCCCCCTGAACCTGTGCCAGATGGTCTCTGTCAGACCCATATCAGACTCTCTGCAACCAACATCTGTCCCTGCTGATTTCCTTCAAAACTACATATACGCGTCTGCATCCACATAAACAAGTGTATATACGCGGATAGGTCTTATGAAACTCCCGTACAACCATTTCCATATCAGCAACCTATAAATGTCCTGCAACAAGGTATGTCTGAACATAGATGTCAACTCCTCCTTTTAAACATCATCATGAAATCATTCACATTATATGTGAAACCACCATAGCCATTACATCAACGTCAAGATCTACATGATCCAAGTATCATTACTTGGGAACATCTGCATCAATCAACATATGTAAGTATCAACCTATCATCATATAGATAAGAACTCATCACCATGTCTCCAACAAAGCAACTTTGAGTAGTCATCCATGTATCAGCACTATGTATCTTGAGCTCAAGCTCATTTGACAAAACTTCTTGATATCATCAACAACAACAATCCTTATCCACAAGAGTGCCTGCATCATAACTGTATGATCTTTATGCATATGATGACAGCAGCATATGAGTGACTCATCATCAAGTGAGGAAGATGTGTATTCAAGCTTTGTCCTTGTCCTTATGAAGATCACTATGTAAGCACCATATATGCAGCATCAAAGAATCAACCATAAATCTGATCTGAACATCAACTATGTAACCCCAAGAACCATATGAGATTTTATCATGGACAACGCATAACCTCATCATAGCAAGATATATCATTTAGCCATATAAGCATCATCACCAAGGACTATTAACCATAATTCCAACAATGAATTATTACAGGCATATGCTCCCCCTCAACCTGTGCTATCTGTTAGATCTGATCATGCATATATAAGCATCCATACATCATTATCATCAAGCTAAGATCAAAACACTTCTAGACATCTTACAAGTATCAAAACATTTCCACACATCCTCAGCAGACTGTAACTATTAACCAGTAGAGCAAATAATAGTCTGAATCATATCAAGTCCTTTTTCTAAGCCTGTCCCCACTGCTTTTCCTTAGACTGACATATACGCCACTTTGTAGTGTCTAAATCGTGTATATACGCGACTTCCCTTTATGGAACTTTCGTATGAGATTCACGATACTGAAGTTTTATACTTTCAGCTCCCTCTGAGTCTGTTATGTCTATTATGTGCTGTATCTGAGTACATTGTGTTGTGCCACATCTGTCTGACTGTACTTACTTCTTCTTCCAAATCTTCAAGTGTGATGATGTTTTCTCCTTTTGGTGTGATCTCCGTCCTTTGTTCCTGCATTCCTTTGCTATATGTCCAAGCTTGTTACATGCATAACATCTTACATGTTTCATATTCCTCCTGTAGCAATCAGCAGCTCTGTGACCAAACATATTGCAAGAAAAACAATATCCATTGAAGTACCTTGAATGTGATGATCTTTCTACATGATGGTCTTGAACTCTTCTTCTTCCACATCTAGCTGCAACATGTCCAAGATTATGACATACATGACATTCAACATTATTCATAGGAGGAGTAAAAGATTTTCTTTGAGGAGTCTCTTTCCTTGAATGTTGATGGGGTTGACCTCTCATCTCCTTGATGATCATTTTAGATTTCTCTTCAGAGTTCCTTGCCTCACCTTGTGAACTAGATTCACCTTCAATAGATTCATGAAAACCAAGACCAGTCTTGATAGCAGGAGACCTTTGACTACTAAGAATATCATCCAAGGCTTTAGTACTATCTTGAAATCTCAACAGTTTATCCTTTTCTTCTAATTTACCTTTCAAGATATTTACCTCAACTTGAAGTTGTTCCTCCTTTTCTAGACATTGCTTCTTCATGTCTTCTAAAGCTTTCCTTCCTTCTTCCAACTGATGCCTTAATTTGAGAATCTCCTTTTCTTGTTCTTCATTCAGATCCTGCTGCATTTGACGAATTCTGAAGGCACATTCCAATTGAGATTTTAAGCTGATATCTTCGTTTACCTGTTTTTCAATAGCTTGGAGTAGATCTTTATTCTGCTTCTTTGATTCTTCAAGATCTTCCTTTAGCGAGCGGATCGTGGCTTCAAGACTTTCATAGTAACTGGATCTATCTCTGAGTTTCTTGATGGTTGTGCTTCTTTCATTGACTTCATCTCTTAATGATGTCACTTCACCTTGAAACTTTTAACATTGATTTTCCTTGTCCTTGAGTAACTTTATTACCTTGTTTCCTTCCTCTGATTGAGCTTTTAGTTTGGTAACTTCTTCTTTGAAAGCACATTCCCTTTTGTTCAATAGATCTTGTTGATCTTTAATTTTGTCTGTAAGCCTTCTAAATACTGCCTCTATTTGATACTTTTCTTGCTCACCCATAAAAGCAAATTCAGTTGCTTCACTATCACTTTCATCTTTTCCAAATGGATAGATAGCTGGAACATCAAAGGATAGCAAATTCATACTTGATAGTTCATCTTCATTCTAAAATGATTCTGAATCTGATTCTGAATCTGAAGAGCTTCTTATACCTAATCCCCAATCTATTCTCCCACTGTCATAGTTCTTCTGAGATGTCTTCTTCTTCTTAGGTGCTTTCTTCTTAAGCTTCTTTCCCATAGTTCCACGGATCTCCTTCAAGCGATCAAGCTTCTACCAAAGGACCTGCTCTGATACCAATTGTTGGAAATAATACTGAGAGGGGGGGGGGGGGTAAATCAGTATTATCAGATCAATAAAACTTTTTCATTTCTATACTTAGATACATATACGCTACTTCATTCAAGGGAACCTGCGTGTATACGCAGATGTGTCTAAAGCAACTAGCGTATATCCAAAATACTTATGATTCAGTTAATCCATTAAATGTTGATATTTAGTTAGTGCATCAGAGCTTCATAAACCATATGAACAGTAAACAGAACAGATGATCACACACAAGAAGCACACATGAACACCATGATATAAGGTGGAAACCCAATGTGGGTGAAAACCACCTGCTGCAATTCGTTTCTATCTTCCTTTATTAAGAAACTTCTTTTACAATGTACTGGTGCAGTCCTTTACCAGTACGCAGGCTACAACCTGTAGAAGGCTACAACCTTCTCTCGTTCTACAGACTCTCCTCGAAGGGAGCTCCAACCCCCTTTGCTCTTGTACTAGCTAAGATACTAGTGCATAGGTACCGACCTACAATCTTCTCTCCTCCAAGTACCATGTTTCATAAATTTTCAGACTGGATACTCCTGAAGCACAACACATAATCTAAAGGCCATGTTTCATCAAATTTTCATACTGGACTCATAAATATCATTGAAGCACAAAACAGTCAATACTAGCATCATCAATTTCTGAATCACTGAAACAATGAAACCCTGTCAATAACACAGTCACCAGAACACAGAGCAGATAACAAAACTCTGCCATAACCATCAAATCCATCTGCAACTTCAAATATTATCCTTCATAATGTATACGCTACTATAATGAATCAAACCCGCGTACATACGCGCTTTTGCCGAAAACAACTTGCATACAGATCTAAAAATAATTTATCATAACTTGCAGCTGTACCAGACATCAGTCATACTCATAACACTTACAGAACAATACATGCATCAATATGTAGATCTAGAATAAGCATCATAAAGATAGTTCATTTCAAACCATTTGATCCTGATCTCTCCTTAGATCTTGTTCTCCATCAACTGGTGAGATCCCTCCTTAGCTCAAATCAAGCAATGCATCATCAACCCATAACCTGCATACTGGATCTCATACTTCATCAGATATTCAAGACTATTTCGATACACTTTCCTAATGATCTTCTTCTCCTTTTATAGTCTTAGGCCTTGCTCAATACCACGGTCCAAAACCATAATAAATCAATACCAAGAGCCCAATACTTGGGATCAACACACTGTTGAGATACCATGGTCCAAAACCATAGGTTCAAATTCCAAGGACTAACTACCATGGACCAAAAGTAAGCTTTCCGACATGTACGCGCTTTTCCGTTCATGAAACTGCATGTATACCCCACTTGGTATATAGCGAACCTGCATATACGCGACTTGGTATATAGTGAACCTGCTTGTATACCCTACTTGGTATATAGCGAACCTGTGTATACGCGACTTGGTATATAGTGAACCTGCGTGTATACCCTACTTGGTATATAGTGAACCTGCGTATATATATTTTCTCTTTATACTTGTAGTCTGATCATAAATTCCTTGTTGCTATCCTTCTGCACTATGATGTTTCATTAGCGTGATTTGCCATCAAGGACAACACTTGTGTCATAATGCCAACAATCTCCCCCTTTGGACTTGATGGCAAAGCTAACTTGTCACACTTAGAACTTGATCTTCTTGTTCCTTTGAGCTGTCCTGCATCCCATGCATTTAGTCACATCTGTAGATTGATCTAGTTATATGTAAGTGAGATGTTCTTCTATGAGAGGGTTGCCATCAAGTACAACACATGCATCATAATGCCAACAACCTCCATATCAACCATTAACATCAAGAGCATGAAAAAACCAACCTGGCTTCATAGAGAGAAAAACCAGGATGACCTGCTCCACCTTCCCTAGGATTTCCTATAAAACGATGATGTTAATCAGCTCAAAATCAGTAGTCTCTTGAGGGCTAGTTTTTTAGCAGGACTAGCCAACTCTCTGCCGTTGAAGGACATCCACTTCATGGATGAGATCGAGGGAGTGTGTTCTTTCCTCTAAGAACCTTATCAATAGTGGATTATTTGCCCAAGGCCACATCTGCCCCAGCAAGGATAATAGCTCTTGAGATCAATGATGGATGCCCCTGAGGGATCTTGGTGGATTTAGAAAGGGGGATAAGACCAATCCTAGATGGCTCAGGTGGGAGAGATACCTAGGAGAGGAGGTTATATGGATGAGAAAGACGAGATGAAGTGGAGGGCTCCGGAGATGAGATGGAGGAAAGACCAGTGACAGTAGGAGGGGTAGTAGAAAAAATAGTGTTAGGTAGGTCCAAGGGACAAGTGAGAGGAGATGTAGACATGCAAGAAGTGGATGCAAATGAAACATGTAATTATTGTGTAGTACTAGATAGAGGAGCCAAGGAGAAGATAAGAGAAAGTGTACTCGAGGAGAGAGCGGTGGCAGAATTAGCTCGAGATCTCGTCATGGGCAGAGAAGGAGGTTGCAGAGAGACAGATACAATCAGTTGAGTAGAGCCCCCATCCATAGCTTGTGGTCGATTAGAGCGAGGATTCTGATCGCCGACTAGAGATTCCTCAGTTCTTGGAGCATTTGTGCCTTTAGAAGGTGATGGTGCCGAAGTTACTATAGTGCAATATTTGAAAATATGTCCAACCTTATGACACCTTCTACACCTGAAAGGAACCCCTTCATAATCAAGAATCTATATATGAGTGAAATGTTTCCAATGAAGTGTGATCTTCTCTTCCAGTCCTTCCTGACGTCAAGGTGAGCCGTGATATGAGCCAACAATTTTTTACCTGATGTGGTATAGGACTTGTCATGGTCCAAGTAAGTTCCCAAGGCATTTCCAATGTAGGTAAATATATCCTCCGACTAGAAATGCAATGGAAGCCTAGGTAGGCGAACCCAAATTATTCAAACACCTAATTGCTCTCTCTGTGGATCAAAAAGAGGGTTCCATCTCTTAAGAAGCACCAAAGCCATTTCGATGTGCCAGAAATAGGATAGGATCCATTCGTTGTATTCATCCCTATGGAAACTGAGAGCTAACCAACCTCACACCAAAGGGCTGATAGTCGGTAGTTCCTTAAGAAAATTTCCCCACATCTCCATAGCACAGAGGTGAAGAGACGCTTCAAAATATGTTCTGCCCCTAACACGACCCACCAATACCCTATTCGCCGTGTGCACCAGTTAACCCATATTGACTGCTTCCGCATAACAAAGAGAGAGAGAGTTCCTTGTGTGATGCCTTTACGCAACTGTTCTTCTTCGCCTTGCTAGATCGGGGTGCCGTTGGATGGTCCCAGAAGGGGTCCCATGAGCCTTGTGAGTTTGACTACGGGGAGAGAGTATTATACCAAGGATTGACAGTCAGAATGCCAAAACAACTAGAAGGGATAGATGACTGCCCCAGATCAAAGTTAGGGTTTTGGAGCGTGGATGGATTTGTAGGTTGGGCAAGTAATCCACCAGCGTGTAAAAACCCAAACAAGGAGGGATGGACTGACGAGGAAGGATGCATGGATGTATCAGGTGAAGGGAGATTGAAATATGGGGAGGGGGTTATGCAGGAGACCAAAATATTGAGAGTGGTAGGTGATAGAGGTGGGAAATTAAGACCCGAAGAGGCAACAGAGAGAGAAATGAATGGTTGGTAAGGGACGAAGGGTCTGGGATCCACAAGGATAGACAGTGGTCCCGTCCATAGTGATGGAGATGTGCATGGTGGTCCAGAGTCTAACACTTCTGGCGCAACATGAGGGTGTGACGAAATAGGCTCTTATGGATTCAAGTCAACCGAATAATCGACAACATCAATCTTCATTTCGACAAGCTGTAGACAGAAATGGGATCACGGGTAATGGACCAGTGATGAGGTAGGAAGCAATTTGCAAACCATCACGGTGATAGTGCCACTTTGGAGGTTGATGGTGAGAGAAACAATAGTGACAACAACACGAAACTGTAACCCTAACATAATCCTTACAGTGCTTCCTTTAAGAATTATGTGGTGGAAGTGTTAAATATTTTTGGGATCAAAGTCTTTGTCTTCAATTCCTAGTCACATTCTTGACATGAGCCATGCTTAGAAACCTATTTGAGAAGGGATATTATGCATTTGGTGATTGAGTATAGGCCTTTCAATTATTAGCTATTGTGATATAATTAGCGAGATTATTGATCAAATTCTTGATAATAAAAGATCACATGTGATCTATTTATTAATAGAAATGGAAGGTTTGGGAGATATCAATCAATATAACCATGAACCTTAGTGTCAGGTATTAGGATATTGAGCTCTTAGAATTAGGATATCAGGAGATCGAGAGGGATCTATTAGGATATCCTCCCAATATCGATGACACCCAATATGGTGATTGATGTGGCATGTTAGTGTGACAAGTTTTCTTGATGTGGCACACTAATGTAGTGTTGGAATGGTGAGGTGTTGTATAAAGATAATGTGTCTTGAAGCAAGTCCTTGATGATGTGGCATGCTTTTATGGTAGGATGACATGGTAGGATGTGGATCAAAGTGTGTATGGAAAATTTTAAGGATGGAAAATTATCTAATGTTTAGAAACATTGGTGAATCCTACTAGCCCCTAATATGTAGAATATAAAATGTTTATTTATATTTTTGTGAAAATATTCAAATTTATAATGTTTTTATCTTGTCTCTATAAAATTTTGGTTATTTTTAACATAAAATATTTTTTTACTATAAAATTTGGGTGGATCATTTTTAGAAAAAAATGGAAATTGGAATTATTATTATTATTATTATTATTCAGAAAATTCATGTAAAACTAGCCTACTTATGAGTAGTAGCCCATAAATGTTTCCCTAATAGACACATGTTTTACCTTGAAAAAGCATTATAGGAGAAAACATGGATAGAATATGAGGCTACTCTACTCTCTTTTCTCTGGTATGGAATTTGTTTTTTTATGTAATTAGTGGAATCAACAACCAGAGCAGTCTTGTACTTATGTGACACAAGGTGAATTCCATCCACTACCATTATAACCACTAGGTAGACCACAATATCCATAAAATGAGAATTGGTTAATTGGGGGGATATACCTAAGAAGATGATAATATTTTCAACAAGTTTTTCCTTGTGAGGTACACCCTGAGGGGCGTAGTATGGAAATATGAAAGTACAAACAAAGAATTAATCTCTATGGAGTTACCTAAGACCTTAACTCCATCTATTCTACTCTTTAACTTCCTACTCACAGTTTCTCTACTCAACTATCAAACATAATACCATAACATAGAATAAAACTAGTACTATGCCTAGTGTTTCGATATTTAACATAGACTAATAGCTAACTAGGGGTAAAGTCAACTCCTTTAATTCTCAAATAGAGTTATGGTTTTTGACCATCTGTATTATTCTTTAAATTAAACTCATTGATCACCCCATTTCCATGAATAATGGAGGCAAACATGGCATCCTTTTGTACCATGGTGGTCAACATGATAGGTCGCCTTGCAAAAGGCATAGATTTTGTATACAAACTCTAATTAGAATGATTCATGCACATTGGAAATTTATTATAGTGGAGATCAAAATTCTAATGTACTACAATAAATAAATATTTTTTTAACCCAAAAAAATTCCATTTGATCTCGCAAAATGGATCTACAAAGTTTGAAACCCTAATTCTTCAAACTCAAACTCATTGTTAAAAACAACGTTACAAGTTAATTCATCCAATTTTTCCACTTTAAAAGCATCAATATAGATGATAGGTAATATAATTATTCAATATGGATCATAAAGTAATAGTAATCATGAATTCCACTTCATCCCCTTTTGAATGAGGTAAAACCAATTTAAATGACCCAGTCACTCTTAAAAAGATATTGTGATAGATTTTTGTTCGACTTTAATAAATTCCCTCATAGGAACCAATTCCTACAAACACTACGTCCAAACATGTTATGCCTATTTTTTTTCTTTGTACTATATAGTGATGTACTTTCCTCCAATTGTAATTTTATAAACCATAATTTATTGAAATTTGTTGACTTACAAAATTAATAGAGTTAGACCTTGGGTTTGAACACAAGGTGCCAACAAAATACCCCCCATAGTCTAGCATTGTGCTGACATTTTTACCTCACTTAAGAACAAAGGGTGTTGCCTCACCCGAGACATGCCGAGACTTAGCAAAATAATTGATTGCAACATGGGATCAAACAAGGACACAATAAATAATCCATTTCATGTAGTCATATTACAAGTCTCTCATCTACAATTGTCTAATACATAAAAATAATAGATCTGCAACATAAATAGAAATAGCAGAACACATTCTAGCTTATACTTTAAAAATTTTAAAAGGAGCCAAGCATTCCATCATAGTTCAAACACATAGAGTGTTCCCAAAACTCACTTTCATTAAAAAACAGATCATTACATCATTACATCATATAAGAATTCGTCACAAGCAAGACTACCAATCACTACTAGATCATATTACAACATAGAATTTAGAGAGAGACAGGGAGAGAATTTGAAAAACATGGAGTTCCTCGAATATCACAATGACAACATTTCAACATAGACTTCTGATCTCTCCTTTTTTTCCATCTTCCCTTCAGCTTTTATAGATCCCCTCACTTAATCTGGTCCTTATCACCTCAGATTCCTTCAAACTCAATTGCACCTATTCTTCCTTGGCATCCTTTACCAAATCTATCGTGACTTCCTTCCTGCATGCTTATCTTTCTTTGGGTCTTCTCAAAATCCATTGTAACTGCCTTTTCATTTTCTTTGGTTCCCTTTCACAATCATCCTCATTGTTTGGTTGTTTTGGTCATTCATCTCCCTTTTCCCAGAGGTCTCTTGTGCAATCATTTTCTGGCCAATAACCTTACCAAAATTTTCCAAAATTGTTTATCCCAAAAATGAAGGACCAAACAGGCCTCGACCACAATCTATTGAGTCATCCATGAGTCAATCTCCCACTGGAGCTTCTACTTCCACATTTTTTTGTGGTGCCTCTTCCTATGCTACTTCTTCTCATGTCATGGGTTTTCCTTCAAAGTGAGAATATTCATGCATAGCAAACTTCCAAGAATCCAAAAGAACTATACCTTGAACAAGAAATTGTGTAGTGTGTTCAGTGGTAGGTTGTTCCAGTCGTGCACTCATGGTGACTTACAATTGATTGTCTGCATCTGAATTGAGTTACCACAACTTCCTAAAATGATTATGAGCAGGTGATTTAAGGTCACACAAAACAACTTTAGTAATGTGCGAGTCTTCTTGCAGCTAGTGAATTTGTTTTTCCAACAAATCAACACGAGAAAATAAGTCATGTTGTTGATTGAGATCATTGGTGACTATATCTTGATTGAAAAATTGTTTAACTTACTGGTGCAACTTGTATATTGGTTGATTCTTATTTAGAAGCAATCAAGTCTAGTCCTGAACCAACCAAAAGACCTCTTGAGTATCCTTAGTAAGCCAACAGAGAGAATCTTTAAGGGAAGAAGCATCAATTATTTTCTGCTCAATTTCTTTGTTATATTGGGTCACTAGGTCTGGGAGCACCTTTCAAGTTGTCGCAATAGTGTTACATATCTCTCAATTGACTATAAAAATTTCAATACAAGCTACTCCAATATGATCACAACATTTAAAAATGGGACAATTAGAAAATCCTCTAGTGCATTAGGGACCACTTTAGTAACTGTTTGTCATAACTACTGGAATTTGTCACTAATATATTTGATTTAGCACTCTAACTCCTCTTTTTCATGGAGAAATTGATCTTGCTAAGTTGTAATAGTCGTAACACCCTCCTCCCACATTTACCTAAGCTAACAATTCCACTAGGGTAAAAACGTGACGCAAAGTTATTATTATATGATTCAATTCCTGAAGTATAGTTAAGGAAGTGGAATCGACAAACCAAAACCAAGCTAGCCTTGCTTAAAAGCTACAGGACCCCCAAGCATTAACCAATCACTTCAGGTGCTCAACCCCTAAGTTAACCTTCTCTCTAACTAAACTAGACCCCTAGTCGAACCCATAACAAACCCTCCATGTGACTGAAACCCTCGAGTCACATGCATAGAAAGGGCATCCATACGACTGCAGAAGTTTCCAAGTAGTTTTGTGCTACCAACCTTGGATTATGAACCACTTTTTCAGGGCTAGAACTCATGCCTCTAACCATAACTTGATGAAACTTTCATAAATGATAAATAACAAGATTGCAACACCCTCCTCCAACATTTACCCAAGTTAACTAGTTCACTCGGGTAAACATGTGACGAGAGGCTACTATGATGTGATTCAACTCCCCATGTATATTTAAGTAAGTGGAACCGACAAAACCAAATCAATCTGGCCCTCCTCAGGAGCTATAGACCCTTCAAGAGGAAACCAACCCTTCCTGGTGCTTAATCCCTGAGAGAACTTGTCGTTCTTCTAATCTGAACCCTTTGCCACTCCCATGACAAGCCATACATATGACTGAGGCCTTCTAGTTATTCCCATAGCAAGGCATGCCAACTACTGTAGACTTTTTCAGACAGTTCTGAGCTAGTGACCCTAGATTTTGAGCCACATGTTTAGGGCTAGGTCCCAATCTACTACCCAAAACTTCATGAAACTTTCAAAAACTATAAAAAAAATGGAATAATGTTACTAATGGAATCATTGGTACAAGTACTTGATCTCACCCATACTAGACATGACATACATTTCGTCAAACATATAACAAATATGGACTCTACAGGCCATAACAACATATATGAGCATAGGGGTCTCATACTTATCTGAGATTCATAAAGAGACATTGATGCCTTATCAAAAACTTTGCATTATCATCTATTAGGTCGTAAATTCATTTCTCATTCATTTTCTAATCAAAATATGATAAGAGACATACATCAAGTCTGTCATAAAAGATTCTCACAACCAACATATAACTAACAGAAATAATAAGGATATAACAACCATAAGAACCACATATGAACCAATACATTTACACATGAAATACCAAGGAGAAGAAGCTCTTATTAACATACGAAAAATGTAACCAGGTTTAAGACTTCCACGTACCACTCAACCATATATTAGGCTGAACCAAATATTTCTTTAAGCCAATCACCCTCGTGCCATATTCCAAGCATGAATTTGGGACTCCCAACAAAAGCTATCATGTTTCCTTAGGCTTTATCGCACTCCACAAGGAATTCCTAAGCCCAAAAAATAAACATAAAATACGAGGCTTTACCGCAATCCCACCATATATTGATTTAGGATCACTAGGCCTATACAAGCATGGTGTAGAGCCTTGAACCTGTACCTTCCCATACACCTCTCAGCCTCCTTTTCCCACTCATTTAATCCACCAAGTTGATTAAATCATTGTATTTTAGGAATTTTTACATGGTTTTATAACTCTGCTAATGACTATTGTTTGGTTTAGAATTTTGGTTCAGAATGCTGCGTTTCCACAGCCAACACAGGTTTCCGCAGCTGATCCAGGTTTCTGCAACCAACACTGGATTCCACAGCTGTTTTGTTAAATGATATGTTATAGGTGTCCTCCGAGAAGATGAGCCACATGGGCAAGTTCCAGTAGTCAAGGACATGGTACGTGTCCCTCTAGATCACCCAGAACAACCATAAAAGCCCGTGGTCAATGAGGCAAATACCGGTCAACAGAAGTGTCCAACGGTGGCATGGCTCTGCGTTGCTCTATTTTTGGGCACGTGAAGCTAGGTGGCATCATCCTCAGCCACGGAGACGATCTAGAAGCACGAATCCAACAGCCATACTCTCCAGATTGAATGATCACTATGACCGTTACCTAGATCCGAGGACGCAGAGGATTCACGTGTTTTTGAACAGCTGATCGAATAGCATAAATTTCGTTAAATCAGTTTGCTTTCTTCCTATAAATAAAGCGTCCTTGAACGCTGTATAGTTAGTCGTTGTTGTAATCATTTTGTTTGAACTCCCCACTGTACTTGACATTTTGATGTTTAATACATGAGAAGACTGTTTTACATCTAAGCGTATATTTGCTCATTGAATCGGCTGAAGTAGGCAGAGGGCCCCTGTTTGCTGAAGTCCTGTATAGTAATCTTTAATTTCTTGCATTTCTTTTTCTGATTTCATGTATAATAGCTGTACAAATGTCTTTTAAATTGCTGCGTTTTCAACGTGTATAATAGCTGTACATAAACTTTGATTTCTGTTGATTTACATTTCTGCACTTTTATGTTCATGACTGATCAGTGTGTTATGCAGGTTTCTTAGGTGTGCCCGGGACAATTTTCTTTCTTTTCTTTTCATAGCTAGTGGCATGCGTGATCATCTTGTATATTTTGCTGACCTTAATTGTTTTGCAGCTTTGATTTTCGTTATTGTCATTTCTTTAATTTTCATATTTACTTTCTGCTCTTAGATATCAAGTTGTTCATCTATTGATGGTTCATTTTCCATAATCCAATATCTTTATTGAGAGCCAAAAAAATCATTTAGCACAGCTTGGTTTAGTTTTCTTTAGAACTCACATTACTTGACTTATTCATAACTGTTTCTTACATGATAAATTTAGCTGAAAGGCAAGAAGTTAAGAGGAAGTTAAAGTATTTGTGACTAATCTCTGTTATGTAGTTTCACTTCAATTTCACATTGCTTAAACATTCAATGAGATCTTTTCATAGAGAGGATTGAGATGAAGGGTTGAAATAGTGTGAGATAGTTGTTTTTACTTATTAGTTGGATTTAATATAGATTTCATTTTAATTTTCTTGCAGCAGCAGAGATACTGGGTCGATGTCATTAGTCTTTTATTTGATGTCTTCATTTTCCTTTAAGAGTTGATTTTATTGCAGTTGTTGTTCAAGCTTTCTTGTAGAATACTTTTTAAGTTTTGAGAAATCATTTAGAGCTCACCACAATCACCCACATTTCACTTGCTTTATTTCATTTCCATCACATCACATTAGGAAAGATACATTTGAAAACAAACTAAAAAAAAAAAGACAAAAGACTAAGAAAATAGTTGCCTAAGTACATATAGTACACCTCACTTCATCAGCTTACGAGCCCCGGGTTGACATTTAAAAGTTGCAATTTAGACATCACTAAATTGACCAAACATTTTGGCGCCGTTGCCGGGGAAGTGAAATTAGGTAGCCAATTCTTAAAAAAAAAAAAAACAAGAAGATTTCAAGGAAGGAAAATTAATAACCTCTCAAAGTATGCTCTCCTCTTGCACCTAGAGTGATCTGGAGGATCAGAATAGAGAAAGTTATTGGTTTAATAGTTTCTTGAGTATGCTCTCTTCTTGCACCTAGAGTGACCTGGAAGATCAGAAAGAGAATTATTACCCTGACTTGAAGGAAAACAAAAATGACATGCATAGAGCAAGAGATTCTAGGGGAAGGTTTTTAGCCAGAGCCAAGAGTTCGATTTTTACAAGTCCATCTACTTCAGGGAATAGACAGGAGACACCTCCATCATCTCCAACTTACACTCCTATCCCTAGGATTCCTGGAATTCAAGAGGCAATAGTTGACTCTCCCACACCATCCATCGAATCTGAATCAGAAAGGGACCCTTTTCTTCCTTCCATAGGAGGACAAATTGTAATTGAAGAAGTAGAATCATCTGAAGAAGAGGGAGAAATTCCTTCTCGTTCACCCTTAGTAGAGGAACCAGAAAACTCTGAAGTCTCCAGGGAGACTACCATGACAGAGGAAGGAGCACCTGGATTTGGTAGAGGTAGAGGTAGAGGAGGAAGAGGAGGAGGAAACAATGGAGGAGGTCGAGGTAACATTGGGGGAAATGGGGATGGAGATAACTCATTCGGATTTCCTATAGTCGATGAGGACTCCCGAGCCACCATGAAAAACATCTCACCATCTGTCCTCCCAAACTTCCATGGGATGAGGAATGAGGACCCTGAAACATTTCTATTTGAGTTTGAAGTCGTTTGTCGAACTTATGATTATCTGGAAGACTCTCAAAAACTCAAATTGTTCCCTTCAACATTGAAATGAGCAACCTTGAAGTGGTTCATGGGATTACTCACTGAATCCATTAGGTCTGGGAATGATATGAAACAAACATTTTTGGATAGGTACCTGGACTATTGTATGCCCACCAATCACAAGGATGAGGTATTCAAAATGATGCAAAAAGAAGATGAAAATTTGGAGGATCTGCTTGAAAGATTTCAATAAAACTTGAAAAGAGCAAAAATGAACAACTTAGATGAGGAGACCTTAAAAGCCCTTCTATTGAAAGCCATTAGAGATGAATGGATAGATATTTTGAACATGATGGGGATGGGAGGTATATCTCAACTTTCACTCAATGATATAGCAGAACTATGTGTCCATCTCTCAAGGGGGAAATCTAAAACTCAAAAAGGGCCTAGAGATCCTTCTCTCATCAGAGCAAACAAATCTGCAACTAGATCAGTAAGTAGGGCTGAGATTGGCAATATGCTTGATGAATTTAAAACTGACATCTTAGGGAGTCTTAGCGAGCAACTAAACACTCTTAAGATTCACAATAAGCAGAAAGCAGAAGCTGAGGTTTTGGCCATCTTTTGCCCAAAGTGTAGGAAGAAACATGCTCTAAGGGAATGTCCCTTGGATGCAAAAGTTGTAGAGACATGTGTAATTTTTTCAGAGAATCATGAGACCAAGGATTGTCCTTCAATCCCTGGGCTCAAAGCTGTCTTTCAAGAAGATCCAAATACACTTGAATCTCTCTGTTTTGTCGCAAGGAGACCTTGGCAGGGGCAACAAAATCAAGGGTTTAACAACTCTATGAATTTTCAACCCCCATCAAATTGGAGTCCTTGGCAACAACCTTGGTCCCAACCTCAAAATCCTTTTCAAGCATGGGTACAAGGTATGCAAAATCCTTATGGGAGATTTGCTCAATTTTACTAGTACCCTCCATCTTTTCAAACTCAACAAGCTCCACAACTTCCAAATCAAAATCCACAACTATCATTGCCATTTCCACAACAACAACAACCTTCTCAACAGAATCCAAATTCTCAACTCTTGCTTCCATTCCAACAGAAGTCAAATCAACTTCCTTCTCAGCCATTGCCAAACCCCAATAATAAAAATCCTCAAAATGCTTACATGATGGAAGGTCAACAATTTCCTACCTATATGATTGTTCCTCTCAATGAAGTACAACTCAGATCAGGTAGAGTTCTAGATAAACCTTCTATAAAGGCTCAAGAGCAAAGCATTTTTGAGGAAGAATCTCTTGAAGCCAATAAGGGTTCTAAAGCATCTCTTCAAAACCCAAACACTCAAAAAGAAAAAAGAAAAAGAATTAACCCCCACAACTCCCATAGTTGAGCAACCTGCATCTTTATCCACACCTCCTTTTCCTGAAAGATTACAAATTGACAAAGGAGTGGAAAAACAAATTTGGTTGCCTGACTATAATTTTCTAGATGAATTGAAGAATGTCTGTATCAAGATTCCCTTGTTACAAGCCATTAAGGAAATTCCTATTCTAGCAAAAACAATGAAGGAGTTGAGCCTTAAAAGACCAGGAAGGAAACCAAGAGATACCAGAAGGATCCACCTGGTAGGAAAAATTGCAGATATCATGATGGGAAAAATTACTATGCAGAAATATGTAGATCCCGGTAGTCCAACTGTCAAAACACATAGCAATGGGGTAGAAATACCAAATACTTTGATTGATTTAGGGGCTGCTATTAACATTATGAGTAGACAAACTATGGAACAGCTAAAACTTCCTAATATTATTTTTACACCTACTTTATTGCAACTTGCAGATCGATCAATTATTAAACCAGATGGTGTATTAGAAGAAATTCCAGTCTCCTTAGATTCTTGGGAATATCCAGTGGATTTCATGATTTTAACTCCCAAGAGTAATCTAGGAGGAAATCCTCTTATTTTAGGAAGACCTTGGCTAGCCACAGCTGATGCTTTCATAAGTTGTAGGTCTGGGGATATGTATATTTCTGATGGTAATTCGACAAAGAAGTTCAATCTGTATCCTCCAGCAAAAGCAATTACAGAAATAGGGGATAATGAGTGGGTTGATGATGAAGATACTATACAACCTGTCTTTACCATTTCTAAGGTTAGTGAAGATAGTCAAATTCTGAACACATTAGAAAAATTTGAACCATCTTCAGAATATGACTCCACACAATTTCAGTTGGATTCTGACATTGAGTATCTATCATCTAGACAAATGTCTCTTTTCTCTATGGAAGAGTTTGGTAGTTCTGCCATTGAGATTTTTCCAGGAAAAACATTGAATATCAACATAAACTTGGAAAAATCACAACAAGGGGAGCTAACCAAAATCTTGCAAAAACATTCTACTGCATTTGCATGGGAGTCTACCGATATGAAAGGTATTGATCCTAAGACTTGCATTCATCACATCTACATTGAGGAAAACAGTAGACCAATCAGACAAACTCAAAGAAGGATGAATCCAAACCTTAGGGAGATAGTGAAAGAAGAGCTCCAAAAGTTACTTAATGTAAACTTCATTTACCCCATTTTAGATAGCCGGTGGGTTTCCCCTTTGGTTATAGTACCTAAAAAGAATGGTAAATGGAGGGTTTGCATTGATTACAGGGAATTGAACAAAGCAACTTTGAAGGATCACTTTCCTTTACCCTTTAATGATCAAGTATTAGATACTTTAGCAGGCAAAAAGTATTTCTCATTTTTGGATGGTTTTAGTGGTTACAATCAACTTCAGGTAGCACCTGAAGACCAGGACAAGACCACATTTACCTGTCCATGGGGAACTTTTGCTTACCGAGTACTTCCTTTTGGATTATGTAATGCACCCGCAACATTTCAAAGGGAAGTACTAGGAATCTTTTCTAATCTAATTCATGATTGTGTAGAGGTCTATATGGATGATTTTACAGTTTATGGTAATTCATTTGAAGAGGCATTAGAAAATTTGGAAAAAGTCCTTATAAGATGTAAAGAAACAAATCTTTCATTAAGTCATGAAAAATGTTTTATGATGTTTACTGAAGGGATTTTTTTAGGACATCATATTTCAGGAGATGGAATTAAAGTTGATAGATCAAAAGTTGAAGTCATCTCCAAGTTACCTATTCCAAATTGTCAAAAAGATGTTAGAAGTTTTCTTGGGTTTACTGGATATTATAGAAGATTTATTGAAAACTTCACCAAGATAGCATCTCCACTCTTCAAATTACTTACAAAAGACTGTGAATTCAAGTGGGATCCTGACTGTCAATCTGCATTTGAAACTCTAAAAACAAGAATATCTGAAGCACCCATTTTGAGAGGGCCAAATTGGAAACTTCCTTTCCATATTTCTACAGATGCTTCAGATACAGCTCTAGGAGCTGTGTTGGGTCAAAAGGATTTAGTTCCTTATTCCATTTATTACACCAGTAAAAATTTGACTCCCACTGAGTTAAATTATACTGTGACTGAAAAAGAGTTCTTAGCCGTTGTTCATGCAATTAACAAGTTTAGACACTATATAACAGGTTATGAAACTTTTGTCCATACTGATCATTCTGCAATTAGATATCTCATGAACAAACCTATTACTAATGGCAGAGTTACAAGATGGCTTTTACTTTTACAAGAATTCAATATTACTGTGTTAGATAGACCAGGGAAACAAAATACAGTAGCTGATTTCTTGTCTAGAATCCAAAATACTAACGAAGATTCTCCGGTAGAGGATAAGTTTCCAGATGAATATCTGTTTGCAGTAATTACTAAAACTCCTTGGTATGCAGATATTTCTAACTATTTGGTTTTAGGGAAGCTACCTCCACACTTATTTCCTAATGAGAAAAGGAAAATCATTCAGGAGAATTCAAAGTATTCATGGATTTCTAATGAATTGTTTAAAACAGGGCTAGATTGTCTGATCAGAAGATGTGTTCGGGAAGATGAAATGCCTGAAATTCTTAAGGCATGTCATGATGAACCATGCAGTGGACACTTTGCTGACAAGAGGATGGCCTATAAAATCCTTTCTTTAGGATATTATTGGCCTTCTCTCTTCAAAGATGCAAAACAATATGTTAGAAGGTGTGACAGTTGTGAAAGAGTTGGGAGACCAACTCTTTCAAATGAAATGCCATTACAGCCACAGGTACTCATCGAACCCTTTGAGAAATGGGCTTTAGATTTTGTTGGACCTATTAATCCACCATCTAAACAAAAGAAGTATATATTGGTTTGCACTGATTATGTTACTAAATGGGTAGAAGCTAAGGCATTGCCTTCTGCCACTGAAAATTCAGTTGTTCAATTTCTTTTTGAGGATATTTTTACACGTTTTGGTGTCCCAAGAGAAATTGTGACAGATCAGGGAAGTCAATTTACATCTAACTTGATGGAGAAGCTGATGGAAGAATACAAAATCAAGCATAGAAAATCTACTCCATACCATCTGAAAGCAAATGGTCAAGTGGAATCTACAAACAAAGTTCTTGAGAGCATCATCACCAAAACTGTTCATCTCCACAGAAGAGATTGGGCAGAAAGGCTTCCTGAAGCCTTATGGGCCTATAGAACTACATGGAGGAACACAACAGGACATTCTCCCTATGAACTTGTTTATGGGAAAGAAGTCTTGCTCCCCATTGAGTTCCAAGTCAAGATCTTCAAGATGGCAGTTCAGTTGGGGATGAGTCTATCAGAAGCCCAAAAGCACAGAATGGAGCAGCTGAATGAGCTAGATGAAATAAGACAAGATGCAATTTTAAGGACCGATCTAGTTCAGCACCAAAGAACTAAGTGGCATGACAGATATATCAAAGAGAAGAAGTTTCAAAAGGGAGATTAGGCGTTACTGTTTGATTCAAAGTTTAAAGACTTCAAAGGAAAATTTCAAACTCATTGGCTTGGGCCATATGAGATTGATGAAGTCTTTAGCAATGGAGCAGTTCGAATCAAGACTATTGATGAGTTTCAAACTCCTCTCATTGTGAATGGCCACCGATTGAAAATTTATGATAAGCCACTCTCGAAAGAGGACTTTGTCAAAATGTTTCAAGAGAATTCTGCAATGAGGCTGGTGGAGAAGAATTCTTCTCCTCCATCAGCCTAATCTTTGTTTCTTTCTGAAATTAAAAAAAAGAAAAAAAAAATGTGTATAAGCCTGAAAACCAATCCCAGATTGGCGGTCTTATACAGAAAATATGGAGTGAAAATCAGGGACACCTGACACTCTATATTTTCCAAAAAAAAAATCTCTTTCTCTTTCCATCTTCACTTCATTTCACTTCACCTTCATCATTTTTCATCTCCATTCCATTTCATCATCACTTCATTCCATTCACTCCATCTCATATCATCAATAAAAGTCCCTCTCAGGACTATTTCATTCAGTTAGTTCTTTTTCCTAACTAACTTTGTGCAGTTAAAGGGGAGTTGTCTTAGTTTCCGCAGCTGGAAACCGTTTCCGCAGCTCGCACCAGTTTCCGCAGCCAGAAACGATTTCCGCAGCCAGCATCACTCTGTCTCTACAGCCAGCAGCACTCTGTTTTCAAAGAAAAAAATCTCAGTCAAAGGTTAACATCATCATCACCAAAGGCAGTAAAGATATGAGGCACCTGCAAGATCAAAGAGCAATAATGGATCAGAAGCCTTAATCAAACTTTTAAAGGTATGATCAAAATCTTTACCAAATAACAATTTAATGTCATTTGTATGCATAGTTATTAGATCATGGAAATTCCACTAAATACAATGATTTGATACGGCTAGATCCATATCACTCCACTTCCACGATGATAATCCGTCCACCTCATCCCTTTCTAACGGTTCCATAATCACTCTTAATCCAAACTCGAAATGGGACTGCGCTTTCATTTATTGGCCGTACAAGGAAGAAGTGACCTAATGTACTACGTCTCTCCTCCACCATAACTCCCGCAGCCAACGTTGAGACGTGGCGTAAGTCATCCAATCCCAACAAGACTTAGCTGTTATTCTGCCCTTATCACTCCACTCCCGCATGCATTGAACTCATTTCTGTTATTTATCCTTCACTCCCTCGTACCCATACTATTTCCTACTCTCCATTTCCGCTGCAACCCCCATAGCTTTGCTCTAAACCCTGATAACAGTCACTGAATATGCTTTGCATTTCGGTTACGGCCACTCCACTTACCTTCAGAATCACGTAATCAGCTCGTTTTCCCCCCAAACATCCACACACAGTAAAATTTTTAGCCGGGGTTGAAAGCCGAGAATGGGAAAGTTACTCAGAGCGGAACCTGAGGGCCCAAAATACCTGGAGGGGTATCCGCAGACAAAGGAATCATTGAAGAAAGCAAAGTGGATGAAGTTTATTCAAAAGTTAAGAGGTTATAATAAGGAAGTCACTAAAACCTTCGCTCGGTCCTTTAATGGACACATAGTGGAGGTAGGGGATTTGAAATTTACAATAACAAAGGCCACCATAGCAGCAACAAACAGTTTACCAAAAGAGTGAGACAGATGGTTTAAAAACAGAAGTCTGGATGATCAGGGATGGAAAGTCATGCTTAAAAATCCAGGTATGGACACTTCTATATTTACTAAAGGTATTCCTGTGCATGTAATCAAAGAAGAATGGTCTACACTATTATTGCTTGTTCAGAAGTTTATTACATGCGAGGGCCGTTTCGGCACCATGTACATGTATCATGCAAGGATTATGATGAATTTCATAGAAGGCCATACCCTTAACTTACCTTACTTCCTGTTAGCAAGCCTGAAGAAAATGAGCTCCACTGTCCAGAAACATGTAGGCCATATTGAATCCCACCTTTACCATCATGGGCTCATCAGAATTCTCATTGAGGATCAATTGAAAAATAATAATGATACCTGGGAAAAGTTTTTAATCAGAAATCACTTCCAAGAAGTAACTGAAGCCTCCGCCAGCAGTTCTCCAAAAATCCCAAAAAGGAGTAGGAGGAGAGAAAGAAATGTTACAGCCCAGGACCTTCCTACAGTAGACACTCAGGAAACTGTTCAGGAGAAAGAAGGGGAGGGAGCTAGAAATAAGAAGCAGAAGAAGGATAAAGGAAAAATAATTGTTCAAGAGACATATCCATCCCCTGAACCATCTGTAGAAGAAGAGTCTCAAACTCTGGCCGATAGATTAGCATATCTTCATGCTACTGCCACTGAAAAGAGAAAACAATAAGAAAAACAGAGTGCCCAGAAAGAGAGCACTAGTCCATATGTGAGAAGAAGCAGTAGGCTAAAAGAAAAGAAGGAAGTGACCAAAGGAAAACAATCACACTTCGTTGATCTAGGTGAGGAAACACCTCCAACTCAACCTCACATTGAGTCAACTCCTCCACGTGAGGAAAGTCCTTTTCGGCCAGAAAGGGAAAATAGTCCTCCTTCACCGGAATTTGAGTTCAAGCCAAGAAAAACACCTGAGGTAGATTCCGCCCAGCAAGAAGCATATAACTATTTAGAGTCCTTGGAGCAATCAGTTGCAGGACCAAGCACTATATTACCACTTGATGCACAGGTACATTCTCTAAAACAGGAAGTATTTGAGTTGGAAGTCCTAAATAGGCATATTAAACAAGAGAATGAAGCATTGAAAGAGCAAAGTAAAGTAGACAAGATTGTCCATGAAAATACCATGCTTCACTTAGGACTGTGGCAAAAGAAGAATAGGAAGCTGAAGAAAAAGTGCAAGAAGCTGAGCAGGGCACTGATTAACTTGAAGTTCAGATGTCTAGTCAAGAAACCAAGGACCATTTTGGCATCAAGGAGAAAGAAAAGAAGGCTGGATGTTCTTGCAGAAGCATCAGAGCACATGGATTGAGGAAAAGAACTAAGTTTTGGTTGCATGAGGACATGCAACATCTTCACAGTGGGGGTATGTAGAGCCTTGAACCTGTACCTTCCCATACACCTCTCAGCCTCCTTTTCCCACTCATTTCATCCACCAAGTTGATTAAATCATTGTATTTTAGGACTTTTTACATGGTTTTATAACTCTGCTAATGACTGTTGTTTGGTTTAGAATTTTGGTTCAGAATGCTGCGTTTCCGCAGCCAACACAGGTTTCCGCAGCTGATCCAGGTTTCTGCAGCCAACACTGGATTCCGCAGCTGTTTTATTAAATGATATGTTACAGGTGTCCTCCGAGAAGATGAGCCACATGGGCAAGTTCCAGTAGTCAAGGACATGGTACGTGTCCCTCCAGATCACCCAGAACAGCCATAAAAGCCCGCGGTCAACGAGGAGGCAAATACCAGTCAACAGAAGTGTCCAGCGATGGCAAGACTCTGCGTTGCTCTGTTTTTGGGCACGTGAAGCTAGGTGGAATCATCCTCAGCCACGGAGATGATCTAGAAGCACAAATCCAACAGCCATACTCTCCAGATTGAATGATCACTATGACTGTTACCTAGATCCGAGGACGCAGAGGATTCACGTGTTTTTGAACAGCTGATCGAATAGCGGAAATTTCGTTAAATCAATTTGCTTTCTTCTTATAAATAAAGCGTCCTTGAACGCTGTATAGTTAGTCGTTGTTGTAATCATTTTGTTTGAACTCCCCACTGTACTCGACATTTTGATGTTTAATACATGAGAAGATTGTTTTACATCTAAGCGTATATTTGCTCATTGAATCGGCTGAAGTAGGTAGAGGGCCCCTGTTTGCTGAAGTCCCGTCTAGTAATATTTAATTTCTTGCATTTCTTTTTCTGATTTCATGTATAATAGCTCTATAGATGTCTTTTAAATTGTTGCGTTTTCAACATGTATAATAGTTGTACATAAACTTTGATTTCTGCTGATTTACATTTCTGCAGTTTTATGTTCATGACTGATCAGTGTGTTATGCAGGTTTCTTAGGCGTGCCCGGGACAGTTTTCTTTCTTTTTTTTTCATAGCTAGTGGCATGCATGATCATCTTGTCTATGTTGCTGACCTTAATTGTTTTGCAGCTTTGATTTTCCTTATTGTCATTTCTTTAATTTGAATATTTACTTTCTGCTCTTAGATATCAAGTTGTTCATCTATTGATGGTTCCTTTTCCATAATCCAATATCTTTATTGAGAGCCAAAAAAATCACTTAGCACAGCTTGGTTTAGTTTGCTTTAGAACTCACATTACTTGACTTATTCATAACTGTTTCTTACATGATAAATTCAACTGAAAGGCAAGAAGTTAAGAGGAAGTTAAAGTATTTGTGACTAATCTCTGTTATGTAGTTTCACTTCAATTTCACATTGCTTAAACATTCCATGAGATCTTTTCATAGAGAGGATTGAGATGAAGGTTTGAAATAGTGTGAGATAGTTGTTTTTACTTATTAGTTGGATTTAATATAGATTTCATTTTCATTTTCTTGCAGTAGCAGAGATACTGGGCCGATGTCATTAGTCTTTTATTTGATGTCTTCATTTTCCTTTAAGAGTTGATTTTATTGCAGTTGTTGTTCAAGCTTTCTTGTAGAATACTTTTTAAGTTTTGAGAAATCATTTAGAGCTCACCACAATCACCCACATTTCACTTGCTTTATTTCATTTCCATCACATCACAGTAGGAAAGATACATTTGAAAACAAACTAAAAAAAAAAGACAAAAGACTAAGAAAACAGTTGCCTAAGTACATATAGTACACCTCACTTCATCAGCTTACGAGCCCCGGGTTGACATTTAAAAGTTGCAATTTAGACATCACTAAATTGACCAAACACATGGATACCTCCAGATCCCTCCACCTACACCGTGAGGATTTTTCCTGTCTCTTAGTCTTTAGGATTTATCGTATATCCCATCATTCAGCGGTCGAGGATTCCTAGGCCTAATCGAGGCTCCACCCTCTACGGATTACCATATATCCATCCATTCATCAGTCAAGGATTCCTAGGCCTAATCAAGGGCACACACCTCGAGGCTTTACTATATATCCCGCCATTCACCGATTGATTATTTGTAGGCCTACTGAGGTATAAAAAATTTGGTTTTACGCAATCCCACCTTCACTAGTCCAGGGATTCCTAGGCCTTGTGTTATTCTTCAGAGACCACCACACTCAGTTTCAAGACCATCTCACAATCCAACTCAACCAAGTAAAAGAGAACCCATCACACCATCGCTATCTGGAAACGGAAAGACAAGGCTAAAATACATTGTCACACTTGGCAAAACCCATTCCAATGATAACAAGAGAGCCAAATACACACATGCATGTACCATGCATGCCAAATCTAGTAAGGAAACCACATATGCAAATCGATACCTGCGTTTCATCTCATTGGAGCCACTTCATTCTTCTCTTCTTTTCTTGATCTTTGCTGCCCTTTGCCTTCGCTGTCCTTTCTTTGATTTCCTTGATCCAATGCTAGAATGGTACAAGAATGAACTAAGTGTCCAAGAGTGTAAGAGAAAGAGTAGATAGAGAGAGGGATCCAAAACTGAACTAGCAAAAAAGGTTAAACTGACAAAAGCTAACAACTAATCCTCAGAAACCTTTTCCTCTATTTTCTTCAATTTCCTTCTCATGCAAATATGTGACCTTTCACCTTCCTTTTCTGGAATTTTCCATTATTTTCATAAATAAAATGACAATTAATGTCTCTTTCCTTTCCAAAGTCTTTGCCTTTGCCATTGCCTTTTCCAATTTCCTTAGCCATAACAAACCAAATGAACACCCACACTAGGATGTTTTTTCCAACATTCAGCTTTGAATATGTGTCTCATGACCTTCGTTATTATTTTTCTTTTATTAACTTTATTACATGGAATTTTTACTAGGGTTTTTACATAACACTCTCCCTTAGGGGAACACCATACTCAATGTTTAATGACAACTACAACCACCAAAACTGTTGAAAACCAAAACATACTACCTTTGGAGATTTATAACACAAATCATTGCAGTATTTATAATGACCATTGTTGAAAACATGACAATCATTCCATTTATTGGAGCTTTATAACACAGCTCATTACGATATTTACAATAGTGACCACATATATACTTATGCACATTTGACTCAACCAACAAATAATCATACTATCTATGGATCTTTATAAACCCATATTGATATAATATTTACAATAATATACACATATACACATATGCACATTTTCTCAGCCAACAAATAAAAGTATACGATGCCTGCACCAGCAACAACGGAATCCAAAGGCTCACACCTCCACCCTCAAAAGTAGTACTTAGATTTACCTCCTTCCAAGGAAGTCCAGAATCCATTACCAAAGTCAAACCTTCATCTAGTGTCCAATGCTACAATCCTGCTCTTCTTGTCCTCTCAGTGAACAGTTACTGAATCATTGTTCTAGGGAACACTCCTAATTTGCATCTGATTCCATCTGGAAATGCTAATGACTAGAAAAAAACCATCTCTCGGCCTTCCCTTCCCTTCTACACAATCCCTCGAGCAATCTAATCATCCCCTTCCATGTAGTCACTCACCTTCCAAGTTCCCCAACATCCCTATCCCATACAATCCATCTCTTTGAAAGGATTCCTTGCATCGGAAGGTAAAAAAACCAAGGCATATACCTGCCTCAAAACCATCATACCATTCATAACATGGTCATGGAAATCGATGGACATTATTGGGTACTAATGTTCCATAATGGCTTGGCTACTGCAATGCTTTTTACCAACATATTATTGCCTGTTCCAATTCCTTTCATTGTTGCTGTTAATTCTTGCAGTCAGTTTCCACCACCCAATTAGGAATTTTCATGCTCTCCTATACCAAGCATGTAACTACCATTGGATTCAAAATAAGTTGAAATAAATTCACATCATACCTCATCAGTGGCTTGTCAACAAGGTACACTTGCAATTTTGTTCACTTCCTATCACAACAAGTCAAACTAGTTGTTTGATCAAATCATCATGTATAAACATATCTTATTTGGTTAGCTCAAAACATGAACATCATAATCAAAATCATAGATCACATGTAACCATCATAAACCAAAATCATAGATCACATGTAATCATCATAAACCAGAATCATAGATCATATGCATAATTAGAACTAAAATAAAACACTGATACTTATCCTTTAATCAATCCTTAGCTTCTACCTTTATCCTTTGTCCTTTCTATACACACCCCAGATCAGCTTCCATACCTGACCAACACCTAGTGCCTTCTCTTCAATCACGTACACATACACACAATGTACATCACACACGGTGTACAACACCACACAATACATACACCTACACTATGTATACATCACGACACATACACCTGCACCTGATGTACAATACAACATAATACACCTACATCCAGTGTATAACAAAACACATACACCTTCACCCTATGTACAACACAACATAATACATACACCTACATCTGGTGTACAACACAACACATATACATACACATGCACCCAATGTACAACACAATACATATACATACACAAAGTACAACATAACAAATACACATGTCAGAATACGACGACTATGAAATGCACATACACAGTACCATATGTACACAAAACAACATGTACAACATGCACATAATACCGCATGTGCACAATATAACATGTACGACATGGACACAATACCACATGTACAACATTACCACATGTACAACATCTACATAGTACCACCTATACACAACACCATCTGTACAATGTGTGGATGACATGACATGTACACAACACCACTTGCACAATGTGTACACAACACCCCATGCACATAGCACCACATGCATGACATGTACACAACACCACCTGCACACAACACTCCATGTACAACATGTACATGAGACCACATGCACATAACACCCCATGTATAACATGTACACATCACCACATGCACACAACACTACATGTACATTCATATACACAACACCACATGTACATAGCACCATATGTACTACATGCACACCACCTTAGAAGTACACAATACTGCATATGCAACATGCATAAAGCACCATATGTACACAATACCGCATATGCAACATGCACAACACACCGTATGTACACAACACCACATATCCAACATGTGCATAACACCATATGTACACAACACCACATATCCAACATGCGCACAACACCATATGTATATAGCACTGCATATCCAACATGCGCACAACACCATATGTATGCAACACTTCATAAACAACATGTACACAACACCATCTATACATAATATTACATAAAAGATGTGTACACAACACCATATATACACAACATGCATGCACACAACAACCCAAGTACAACATGTACAACATATATACAACAATAGTACTTGACATCCATAGACCACACACTGACTCTACCAAGCAACTTTTCTTCTAGTGTATTTCCTCCATTCATGCTTGTCCCAACATGCCGCAAATTACCTCTTTCATTTTTTTGATGTATCCATCAATGTTACCTATCATAGCACAAACATGGACATATTATAATCACATAATATCAACTCATATCCACATGATACTGACCTTGTAAATCTCTTAGTGTTACTCTTACCACTTGATTCTTCATAAGACCAGGAACCTCTTCATGCCATTCACCTGCATAAACAATCATTCCTCCACAAAAATGATTCTTGATGACCATGTTAGACAATGACATACATACATACATACATACATATAAACATCAACACAAAACAATCATGATCCCTGACGACCCTGTTAGACAACTATATATATATATATATATATATATATATATATATATATATATATATATATATATATATATATATATATATATATAAGCACTAGCACAAAACATTCATAATGACCCTATTCGCTAACAACATACATACATACATACATGCATGCATATATAAACATCAACATAATCATAGTCACAACACAATTACCAAATATCATAAGGTCTAGGTTTAGAGAACTCCCTTTATCCATGCAACTCATGCACAACATTGAGAACAACAGTTCCCAACTTAGCCAAGGCATCTGACGCCTCAAATCCACTTTCTTTACCTTTCTCATGGTTGTGTAACCACCATCCATTTATCCAAAGGGATCCAACCAACTCAACCGGTTGTCATATTCTTACCTTCAACTTCCCTTACTTATGCACTAAGCTTCATCTGAGTCATGCATTACCTTTTGGATTTCATTTAGCTCTCCCTAAGCTCCATTAACTTTCCTCTTTCCCAACCAATTCCCATGACCCTCAAAACGTAAAACGAAAGAACAACAAGAAATCAAGAAGAAAACCATGAAAAACCAATAGAAATATGACACCACAAATAAAGTGGCATGGCCATGCACCAAGCATAATAAAAAATGTCAATCAAGTGTAAACAAATCACAAAAGACTGAAATCACAAAAATAACAACAAACACCATGACTCAACCCCATGGATTCTTAATTCCTCCAAGGGAAATTCAACCTAAACCTTCTTCAAGGTTTCATGGCAGTCTCTCTTTCCATGCAATTCCCTGCATCTTGTTACCATAAACACATAATTTTCAATGTATAAATAAATATAACAATACATCGGTTACCTTACTTTGTTGTGCCAAGCATGTTGCCTTGCAACTAAACACTTCCACACCATCTCTCAAGGGACTCCAATTCCCTTGACATATCCAGCTATAACTAGACACCAACTGTTATACTTGTCAAATACATGTCCATGAATATAGTACATATCCACATAATGTCAGAGAAAATCTAGGTTAAAAAGACTTCCTATGTTCCAATAATTCATTTGTTTGGAATTGTGGTTTCCAAACATAGTCAAAGGAATTCTCACTCAGTTCCTTTATTTTACCTTTTTAACTTGTTGCAATCGATTCTTACTATGCACTGTCACATCACCCACATGCTAGTTATATAAACTCTTCAAATATTACCTTGTCACACTAATGCCAAGCATGTTTCCCTGCAACTGCTCACACATGTCAGTCACATGTTCCAAAGATCAAGATATCATGTATACTAATTTGAAATCAACCTTTACGAAGATGAACAATCATGTCATAGCCAACAATCAACTCATAGTCATTAATCAAAATACTACAACTAGCACCCACTTACACTCAAGTACATACCAATTGTCTCAACACATATGCATTAGTACAATCATCTTGAAACAAGATAATTCATTCATGCAATCTTACAGAGACCTTAATGTATCTCACAAGAGGTTATCTTGGCTGCACAATCAATTGAGATTAGCATGATATAACTTCACAACATATAAACTCAAACATAAATAAGGTCATGATATCAATGATAACAGTAAATAGCTAACATGTTCACATCATAAACTCATAAACAATTATCATTCATGCACCCCAATCACATATGCTCAGTCAGTCTAGATTAGTACAACACAATATCACAAATAGGTCGACTCATACCTAAATGTCATAACCCTAACCATCTACATAGGCCAATCCAAATCATCATGATGCATATAAATTCAATATATTAAATGTAATGAACATAATAATCATGTGTATAACTGCAAAGTATATAACAATAAGTCACTACCGCTCATGGCTATCCAACACATGTGCATATGACCATACTGAATAGCTAGAAT
Source organism: Pinus tabuliformis (assembly GCA_031772625.1). Classification (NCBI taxonomy): domain Eukaryota; kingdom Viridiplantae; phylum Streptophyta; class Pinopsida; order Pinales; family Pinaceae; genus Pinus; species Pinus tabuliformis. The sequence continues at coordinate 1,259,545,400 of CM062818.1, read as the reverse complement.
CTATCATACCTGTAACCACAACAACGATAAAATGACAAGCGTGTATGTAACCATAATTCATATAACAATCATTAATCAACATGCATGCATGCCCAACATACAAATTTGTATGACGATCTTCCCTTCCCTTGAGGTCTAGTGTTGTGGCCTTGCATTGATAATCTGCATCTCCTGTTCTATATTAGCCAACACATTAGCATCATAATATACCATTAACATCATGATGACATAAATACACAAAATGACCTCATGGAAAATAGCCCTAACCATGAAAATGAATGCATAACAACATATAGACATTGACATGCATAACCAATCAACATGCATTCATGATGACCACTTGTAGCAACAACACGATCAACTTCTACATGACAACACAATTGAAACAATGACCACCACCATGCATACACAACAAGCACATATACAACCTACATGCATGCATGGCAACCACATTCCACCAATCTAGTCCAAGGGTTGAACCATTATTTGATACCACCATGTGGTATCAGATATCATACAAGGAGAACGGAAACTAGACACCACCCAAAGAGAACACAACCTGCTATGATACCATCCTGTAACAACCTCCTCCCACATTTACTCATGTTAATCGGTCCACTGGATAATCATCTCTTAGGTCATACATTCATTTTCTAATCAAAATATGAGAAGAGCCATACATCAAGTATGTTGAAAATAGCAACAAGAAATGATAAAAATAGAATCCAGATATTCCAATTTTAATTTGTCCTTGAATTAAAATCAAATTTAGTCTCACCAACTGCTTGGAAAGAATTAGTTAATTCATTATGGATTAATTAGTTGGAGAAATTCAAGTTAGAAGTCTTTCTGCAGTCATGCAACATTTATCCCTTAAATTAAGGAGATAAGATTGAGTTATATTTGAGTTGTAATTAGTTAACTCAATTTACTGAGTTAAGTCCAGTTAAATTAGTTCCAAACTGTTTGAGGAACTAATTGTGAGTTATCAGTCATCTGATGCATGCATGCACTCAACTAGTGTACTCCAGATAACTGAATATTCCATCATCAGAAATTCATGCATGTCTATTCTGAGAAAGACCAAGTTGAGTTAAATGTCAAGGACAGTGGACTATCAGTTTCATGTATTTTCCTTTAAAGGAAACTCATGCATGTAGTCAAGGTAAGGTTCCTTGAGGATTGCGCAGTTCTAATAGTGTGTTAGAGCGGTGTTCCACTTGGTGAGGTGAAAATCATCCACTAGGAATAGCGCAAGGGAATAGGAGCTTGGAGGGTAGAGGAGAAGGCTTGAGAGAAGCTAGGATTGCCTGTGAGCATCTATGAGGATTGTACTAAGAGCTAGCTAGCTATGAGAGCTAAGGCTTTGTATAATCCCTATGTATTTCTACCTTGTATGATAATACAGATAGTGGGGTTTTTAGCTGAGGCTTTCCCCAAAGTATTTTCATGTGTATTGTGCATTGATTCTTCTTCTTCTGGTTATATGTGTTCAGCTCGATCTTGCTCAATCTTTAAGCTTTCGCAAAGAAAATTGATAGTAGAAGTAGGTTATAATATTTTTCTTTGGTTATATTGCACTATCAGGTTAATATATAGTCAGATTTTCTACATGGTATCAGAGCCAATTTCATCGGAGCTGTGAATAGTACACAGAGAAGAGAATTCGAAGTTTGATGTTCGAGGTTGCAGGTGAAAATCAAATACTTATCATACTTCAAGGTTGGCCAATGGCATTCTATGGCTTGAGAGTCGAGTATGCCTTCAAAGGTAGCTCGAATTACATAGCATGGAAAGATAGAATGGAAGATGTATTAGAAGACAATAGCTTGAAGGAATTCATTGATCAAGAAATCCAAAAGCCAGCTTCAGCTAATGCACAAGAATTGGCTGAGTGGAAGAAGTGTGTGGTGAAGGCGAGATGGATCATCCTTGAGGGAGTTCAAGACCATATTGTCTCGAGTCTCCATGGGAGGGATACTCCCTTTTCAATGTGGAAGACATTGATAGACCTCTACCGAAACAATAACGACCAGAGGAAATTGGTGCTCAAGGATAAGCTTCAAAGAATAAAGATGGAGAAGGGTGATACTATTTCCACATATCTAAACAAGCTCACCACTTGCAGAACGAGCTTGGTAGTGTGGGAATAACTATTGTCGATGATGATATGGTTAGCCTCGCTCTCCTTGGCCTTCCAAAGAGCTGGAAAGCTACTAGGACTCTATGAATGGAAGGGAGAAACTGCCAGATTGGGAACGACTGTGGTCGTATCTCATGCAGGAGGAAATTAGGAGGAGCACATGAGATGGTTCTTCATCCAAGGATGATGATGAAGAAAATCTGGCCTTAGCAAGTAAGCCAAGGAAAGGGAAGGGGAAGGCTCCCCATTCCAAATCAAATTCTTCTCATGGAGGGAAGAAGGGTGACAAGTCTAAAGTGAGATGCTTTAATTGTCATGAGATGGGACATTATGCAACTAATTGCCCATTGAAGAAGTCCAAGAAGGGATCCTTGGAAGGATCGAAAGGTGAGGCATTAGCCTCTCAGTTCAAAATAGACATTACCCTCATGGAATGCATGGTGTCATCGATGATGGGTTGTGTTTGGTGTCTTGACGGCGAAGCCTCCTTCCACATGACCAGTGATAAAAGTTTATTCAGTTCCTTGGAGGAGAAAGACCTTATCACATGCGTGGTGTCATCGATGATGGGTTGTGTCTGGTATATTGACAGTGGAGCCTCATTCCACATGGCCGGTGATAAAAGTTTATTCAGTGCCTTGGAGGAAAAAGACCTCAAGATGCACATAGAGATGGGTGATGACGAAAAGTATCTTTTTTTAGGAGTAGGCATGGTTGCTTTTCAGAGGGAGCATGGTGCTCCTATCACCTTGAAAGATGTGAAGTATGTGTCTAGACTGAAGAAGAACTTGGTATCGACCAGAATGTTGGAGGACAAAGGCTATGATATGTTTTTTAGTAAGGGAAATGTTTTCCTTAGACGCATCACCACAAGACAGGTGAAATAGATCGGTTCATGAGTTAAGAACCTGTATTCCATTAAGGTTCAAGATGCATGCAAAGCCTTGAGGAGCAAGGAAAATGTTAGAGAGTTTCTGTCTGAGAGGGAGAGTAAATTAACTTTCAACATGCAGCCCTAGAAGAAGTCTCTGACAATTATGGAGGAGCCATAATTGGAGAAGCAGAGAGGAGATCAAGTGAAGAGATCCACTCATGCAAATACCTCCATTAGGGGGGAATTTCAATCCATGTGGGAAGAGGGATCACATGAAACCATACCTCTAGGTCTGAGGTGGGGTGATGTGAAGTGATAGTCTCAAGAAGGCTGAAATTAGGTAGGATCCATTTAGAGCTTTTATCTCATAGATAATACCTTGGTACGGGAGCCCAAAGTACATAGTAGTGGGAGGAATCAGTGGGATTGATGTAGTCAGAGATCAAAGCGACAGAGGGTAGAATAGTCAGATACTGAAGAGTGTAGAGAAGGATTGACAACATTGCAGAAAGGCAGAGTCAGCCGAAGCAAAAAGTTTTCAGTTGACAGAGCCAATAGCAGTCAAAGACATTGATGATAGATGCATCATACTGATTTAGGTTGGATATTTTTTTGTTTCTGGAGTTGCTGGAGCAACAATAATAGAGAGAAGTGTTACATGCATAACATTCCAAAGGTTCACGATCAGGATCGAGTTGCATTCCTTTCTTGTTGATAGGGAGTGTTGAAAATAGCAACACGAAATGATAAAAATAGAATCCAGATACTACAAATTTAATTTGTCCTTGAATTACAATTGTGAATTAAAATCAAATTTAGTCTCACTAGTTGCTTGGAAATAATTAATTAATTAATTATGGATCAATTAGTTGGAGAAATTCAAGTTAGAAGTATTTTTGCAGTAATGCAACACTTATCCCTTAAATTAAGGAGATAAGATTGAGCTATATTTGAGTTGTAATTAGTTAACTCAATTTACTGAGTTAAGTGCAGTTAAATTAGTTCTTAACTATTTGATGAACTAATTGTAAGTTATCGGTGAGTTGATGCATGCATTCACTTGACGAGTGTACTCCAGATAACTAAAGATTCCCTCATCGGCAGCTCATGCATGCCTATTTTGAGAAAGACCCAGTTGAGCTAAATGTCAAGGACAGTGTACTATAAGTTGCATGTGTTTTCCTATAAAGGAAACTCATGCATGTAGTCAAGGTAAGGTTCCTTGAGGATCGTGCAGTTCTGATAGTGTTTTATAGCAGTGTTCCACTTGGTGAGGTGAGAATCATCCACTAGGAACATCACAAGGAAATAGGAGCTTGGAGGGCAGAGGAGAAGGCTTGAGAGAAGCTAGGATTGCCTGTGAGCATCTATGAGGATTGTACTGAGTGCTGGCTAGCTGTGAGAGCTAAGGATTTGTATAATCTCTATGTATTTCCAACTTGTATGATAATACAGATAGTGGGGTTTTTAGCTGAGGCTTTCCCCAAAGTATTTTCATGTGTATTGTGCATTGATTCCTCTTCTTCTCATTATACGTGTTCAACTCGATCTTGCTCAATATTTAAGCTTCCACAAAGAAAATTGATAGTAGAAGTAGGTTATAGTATTATTCTTTGGTTATATTTCATTATTAGGTTAATCTACAGCCATATTTTCTACATGGTCTTAGAGCGAGATTTGTACTGAATTTGTAGAATTTCTACAAAGTATGTCATAAAACATTCTCACAACCATCGTATAACCAACATAAATAATACGGAGATAACATCCATAAGAACCACATATGAACCATTAAATTTACACATGAAATACTAAGGAGAAGGATATCTTACTAACGTATGCAAAATGTGACAAGGTTTGGGACTTCCACGTACCACTTGACCATAGATTGGGCTGAACCAAATCTTCCTTTCAACCAATCACCCCTGTGCCATATTCCAAGCATGAATGTAGGACTCACAACAAAACCAACTAGTCCTCAGGGTTTACCGCAATCCACCAAAGTATTCCTAGGCCCAAACAATAAACATACAATACCAGGCTTTATTAATAGTACAAAATGACCAATTAGTTACTAAAAAACAACTAAAATTTGCATATAAATGACCATTTTTCAGTCGGTGACCAATAGTAGCTAATTTACAATATCTTATAATGCAACCAACTTTTAGTCATTTTTAGCTTAGTCATTAATTGGTTTCCTCAATTTTACCATCTAATAATATATTTAGTCATTAATTTGGTCATTAATTTTTCATTGGTTTAGTCATTAATTGTCACAATTAATGACCACATATACGAAAAAATATATTATTATATGAATCCTCGATAAAACCAATTAATTACCAAATAAATATGACTAAAATGTTGGTCGTGTTATAAGACACTGTAAATTAGGTACTAATAGTCATATATATGAAAATTTTAGTCATCATTTAAAACCAATTAATGACCAAAGAAATATGACTAAATTTTAGTTGTGTTATAACATACTGTAAATTAGCTAATAATAGTCATATATATGCTAAATTTAGTGATCATTTTAATAAAAAATTTATCATTTGTAGTAGTCATTTACCTTTTTTTGGTATTTTCATATTCATTATATAAACAAATGATTTAGTAGTTTCTATTCATTTTATTTAATTTCATTCATAATCATTATAAACAACTAATTCAATCATATATTCATTCTATTTGTGTTCATCATTAATTAATATAAACTACTAATTTAGTAGCTTTAGATTGATTTTATGTGTTTATTATTAATTAACATAAATTAATTAGTATGATTTTGCGACTAAATTTTAAAAAAATGTCATACAATGTGCATTTTTAACTAATATGATTACGTAAAGTTACATATGTTTTTTTTCCCCTAGGAAAAAATCGTAATTTTATTCATATTGATAAAATTACATTTTGTAGATGCTAGAAGCATATGCATATGGTTGTACCTGTAAAAACAGGCAGCTAAACAGAATATAAAAATCTCAAAGGAGCAAAAACTTTTCCTGTGATGACAGGAATACAGCAGAAAAATAGAATATCTACGGACCTATGTTTTCCTTCCTTTTTTCTTCTCTACTTTACGCCAGACTCTAGCATTTGGAGTGGGGACAATTATGGCAAGTTGGTTTTCCTCTGTGTACACCAGTTGTTCCTTTTCTGAGTCCGATCCTTCGGAGCTATGTGCTCGTTTGGCCCCGCTAATTTCCAGCTGTAATTCTTGCTGTCGTCCCAAGTTATTTGGTTCCAATTTGGGTCCTTCGGTGTTCTCCTCCTGCATTTTTTCCTGCTTGCTTTGTACGTCCAAGGGATCCGTGTTCAGTGCAACCTCCTCCAGTGGTTCGGTGTTCTGCCAGCCTTTTGGCTTTTGCTGTTGTTTCTTGTTCCCTTTGGGCTCCTTACTAGACAGTGGGCATGCATATTGTAGGTGCCCTGTCTGCAGGCAGCCTCGACATCTAAATGCCGTGTTCTCGTAATCAAGTTGTTGCGTCCACAATGAATTATTAAAATTCAATGTGACATGATCTGGGAGTCCTTGACTTAGATCCACCTCTACACATATTCTGGCATATGTGAAAACTCCCTGGTTGGCTCTGTCCTCATCTATTTTAAGGTGTTTCCCTAAGGAATTCCCAATGGCTGTTAATGCTTTTCGCTGCCAAAAGTGCAGTGGGAGGTTATGTAGCCTCACCCATATTGGCATCGTCGATACAACCATGGTATTGGCATTAAAGTCCGGGAACCAGGGGGTGATAAAGAGGCCAGCATTGCCCCAAAACCAAGGCCCCTGATTAATGGTATTGTCCCGTTCTAGTTCTGTGCTAAATTTGACTATGAAGAATCCTTTAGGGCACAAATATATTTCACAATTGGGTGTCCATGAAGCATATACCCATTGATGCAATGCATCGGCTTTGGGCCAATAACCGTTGAATCTGCATATAGCAGCATTTTGAGTTAAATCTGTGTATAGATCTGTTACCTCCGGCAGTGATACTGTAATCAAGGTGATTCTGGCCTCTGTTCCACAATGTATGGCCCTGGAAGCTCTGGTGTGGGTTCTGATCTGTGTTGCATTGGTTCCTTTCCTTTGACAGCATCACGGAAGGAGCCTGAATTCTTTGAGCTGGTTCCCTTGCAGCCGCCTCGAAGTCTCAGATTGAGGATGATGGTTGAATCCTTAACAACTCCATAGTGCTGGAGAGTGTGTTGGTCCTGCATGCACAGTCCTGAGAATAAAAGATTTTGACATGTTACTGGAATTCCCAGCTTGGTCTGGATCTGATTTTTTAACTCCAGAACATCCATCCCTTCCTTGATTTGTACACAATAGTGTCTGCCTTCTACCAATCTGATGAATATTTGTTTCAGATCTGACAGATCTGCTTTGACCCGGCCCTGATTTGCATGTTTGTTCTCCGGATCTGGCGACTCGTTGTTGGTTCTGGAGTTTGTATGTCTACCTTCCGCGTATAAGGGCTTTCTTTTTACCCCCAGATGCATCCATAGTGGCTCCAGATGCAGCCACAGTAATTCTGTTATCAGTTCCGAGCCGCCCTGCGCAGGTAAATTCTCAGGCATCAGGACTGTGCCTCCCCTCCTTATCCCGATCGATTGTAGAGGTGCCCCCTTCTGTTTGTCTCCTTCTCCCGCGGTTACTTCCGGGCAGATCACTTTCTTCGTGCCCTTATGCTGAGTTAAAGGCTCAAGATTGAGTTGGTACTGCGTTTTTGAATTCGGATCTGGGCGGTGGCGGCCTGCTCCGACCGTGCCATGCTCTGCTATATTAAAAGAAATCGTCACCCTGTGTGAAAACCCCTGGAGCAGATATTGGGAGTTCGTCCGAGATCTGGAGGAGGCTTGATCTGTCGCCGAGGGCCGATTAATTGCAAAGGTAAGCCAGATCCATGGATCGATTATGCTACCACGCAGGTTCATGCAGGGTTTCCCTGCGCTCACTGCCCCTTCGATGGATTTTCTTGTGTCGGCGGCACTGAGGGTTTCAAGAAACCTAGCCATCTGTTCTCCCGAGCCGCAGAGCTTCCTCGCGCTTCCTGAATGAATCCGTAAAGTTACATATGTTAATTACAAGACTAAATAATATCAAGTGAAAATAAAAACAATTTCAATCATATAAATTTTATTATATAAAATATCAAGTATTACAATATGAGTTTCCAACTTAATATCGGTTGGATTGCAATTTACACATAAAATATTGTTTTATCATTTCAAAACATTATCACTGTGTTGCCAAAGCATTGCAAGTGAATTCACCAACTTTGAAGGCTTAACCATCAGTCTCTGTGAGTGTGTCTTATGCAAGATATTGGCTCTAAGGGTATCACTAGACACATTCTCTTCTCTCTCTCATTTTTCATTTGTCACTCCAGTGTTATTGTTCTCCTCTTTCTTCATTTGCTGCTTCTTACCATCAATATTGATTTCCTCTCATGAATATGAAAGAAGATACAGTGCTGAGTATAAGACATGAAATACGATGAATACTTGAATATAAAATAAAGTAGAACATAAAATGTTTATACAACATATACCTCAACATTCAATAGTGGCCATTATGCAACTATATGACCTATATAAACAAAACAAATAAAATGTCACCATATAAAATAACACCTCCGGAAGTTAGTATTCAACCTTCAACAAAATATTAGGCACAATCATACCAACTAAGTTACATGTTAAAAATATCACGCAATAGATAACTTGTGAAAACAAATGGAAAAAAAAAAATATCAGTGTAAAAAATATCCTTATTGCTTGTTCTAAAAGAGTCATGTTCCTTAAATTTAGATATTATTTTGTCCACTGTAAAAGTTCCTTGCTATTATGACCTATGTTTTTAGGATCATGAGATTGATCCAACATCATATTGGATTGTGGAGACAAAATGATTCAACTTTCCAAGATGAGTACTTCACTTGGTTGAATGAAGGTGCTAGCTGTGAGTAGTGTCAAAACCTTAGGGAAGTAGAACACTAAGGCCTAAGAAAATATATCACCACTTTTCCACTGAAAGAAAAAATTCCAATCCCACAATGGCCTATAGTAGTACATTTCATTGGATGGATATCACACTCTGAGAGGTGATTGTCTAATACAATGAGAAGTGTACATATATTGTCACAATACCCCTCATAGTTGGACCCTACAGTTTTTTCCGATAATATTAATCATATTATACTATTTAATTATAAATTATGACTATCATATAATTGTTAATTTTAATAATTAGTCTAAAATTGTGTTTTTAGTATTTATGTATACATGAAAATATTTGGAAAAAATGTACTTTTGTGACCAATTAATTTCGAGTGAATCTAAATACACAAGAAATTATGGTGCATCGATGTTTCTCTACCGTTATCCGCTCATTGCTCCAATTACTCCCATGTCCTCTACTGATTTTGGTGAATTCCTCTTTGATGATGTCCAATGCTAATGCAGTGGATATTTATCCTCAATGTTTTTCTGAGCCAAATGGAAGCTCCACAAGTAACAACCAAAAAGTAGCCTCAAATATATCAATGGGGGCCAAAATGCAGTTAAATGTTGCACGTTAATCATATTCCCTTTAATATTGATTAATAATTTCTTTGCATGATCGTGTAATACTAAAGTGTCAAGTAGGGTCATTTAAATTCGGTCATCCATCAATATCACCTTTGAGAGTGTTTAGTATTTAATACTTCCTATTACATAGATAGTAGATCACTAACTTAAAGGATATCAATATAAACACAAAAAAAATGAGATTAAAAGAAATGCTAGGAAGTCAAATGCGACTAATATTGGGTGAAGAAAATACCAAGCCCTTCACATCAGCAAGACATTCTAAGGCACTAAAATAGAAAATCCTTCCATTGCATCATTTTCACTTTTCAATTAATTTCTTTAATTGAGAACATAACTTTCAGAAGAAAAAAAAAATCATTGAAAAAGGTCTCAAAATCCTAACAAATTGTCGAGTGATTGTTGTATCAATTAAACAGAGATGAAATCACTCGATACGTTTTTAACTTGTGGAATATATTGAAGAATATGAAGCTTTCTCATCCCTTGCTCCTAATCAAATTGTAATCCGTGGGTTCGAATCAAGTAATCAATTTCCCTCCAAGATAGTCAAGAGATCACTTTGGAGAAGGACTTCTAGAAGCATTAAGATAGTAGAAATGGAATTAACTAGGAGGAAATTGAATCACTTTAGTGGGTGCTCCAAAATATTTTAACACAACTGAAAATGATTTTATACTCCCTCCACACATTTTAAAACAAAAACCATTCAACTGCATCTCATTTATTTTCCACCTTTCTGTAATATGTAATTATTTGAGCAAGAATAGAGCATTCATAAATATTTTCATGAAAGAGGACTCTTCATAATCCTAATAAGTTGGGCTCTAACAAATAAACAATTTCATGTAGTCATTAAATTTTACATGGTATATTTCAGTGATTAAAATGACAACTTTATTCTTAATTTGATTACAACAAAAATAAATTCAACCCTACCTAGTTGCAATCTAACAAATCAAGAAATCCATGTAGTGAAGTAAACCTACATGGTAGATCCCAATTATTTGCAATGACAACTTTATTCTTGATCTTATTACAACATAGATAAATTCAAGAGTACATACATATTTCTGTATTAAACACATTCCGAGATTTCATAGAAATATAATGATACGATTTTCCTATAGGATTTGTCCCCATCACAAAATCCCCTTTTCATAATAAAATTATAAATCCCACATCTGCATTCCTCGCCCCCGACATACCAATTATTTACAATGGAATACTTTATCATTGCTCCCTCGGTGAAACAGAGATCGACTACTGTGGCATGGAGATGATTGGTGTCATAAAATTGTGTAGTGCATCCTTCAATATATGTCACAGAACTTGTCTTACCTCACAGAACTCCTCTCATCTACAACAATAAGAGTCCTCTCAAACTACCTAGTCTCCATCTCATTCATCCTGAAATAAGTTGATATTTCCATGGGTGACAAAGTGTTCTTGGGAATTTGATAGAAGGAACTATCACTAAAAAAAATACAATGCAACATAATAGTTATCAGCGGGAGGAACAACCCTGCCAAGCTACTTCCTAACTACATAAAAGTACTCTCGAATTCCCTCTTATAACAAACAAAAGATAACATCAATTGCATATAGAGTCTACCTATCCATGGTAGCAATGAAAACACTATCAAAAACAACATCTAGAACTACGTTGGTCAATCGCTTCTTCTAGTGAAGGGCATGCCCAACTTTTGGAAAGTATCAAGCAGGTTAGGGTCCACCTCATCTAGGATCCTCTTCTTCTTCTACTATCTCTGTTTAGGTTCATAATAATAGGAAAGGTCTTGGAAATTGATTGGTGGGTAAAAGTTATCATACCATTTGGGTTCTTCCATTTTTAATCATTGTCTGTAAGCATTGAATATAAATTACAAAATCCATTCAATTTCAATCTTTTTGGCTGGAATTAACCTAAGCTTTGGAGAGTTGTAAGGTTTAATGGATCTAAATATATTATACTTAAATATAAAAACATGGTTTAAAACTATAGGAATTGAGATCAGAATCTAAGGATGAAACATAAAACATTTTATGTTCATGATTACAAGAAATTTTAATTTCATGTAACAAAGTTTGAGGAAGGTCTAGCATTTGAATCCTACCAGAAAATTTTCTTGCATCACTCGAGCCCTTTGAATTTAGGCATGTAGATTCCATTAAAAAGATAATCAAACACTAAAAAAAGGTGAAAAGAAAAAATAAAATTTCATGAATTATGACCCCTAACCAGCCAATGATGATGGTATAGCTTCAATCCAATTGATCCTGAACATATTAACATCAGCAATTTGCAAAGGAAGGGCATTAAGGTCATTATAGATATATGAAGGGCTAATAGAAAGTAATAAAAAAAATTAAAAAAGGGGGGGGGGGGGGGGGGGGGGGGGGGGGGGGGCAGGAGGACCTGACGCTCCCCCACGCTTCATAAAAATTGGTGGGGAGCTTTTGCATAGGCTGCTCTCGCGTATCCTCCTCGCTCCCTTGCCCCCTCATCCCGGAACCTTGGTGGAACATTGATTTATACAATAAATCCATATTGGTAGAATAAAAATGGGCAGCAAATTCTCAGTTATTAATTCTCATTTACAAAGTAAAAGTGGAAGAAAAATATGAACATGTTGAAAGTTGAACAACACCAAAGAATACACCAACTGTCAACCAACATCCAACTTGATTAGAATCTTGGGGTGTAGGAGTGAACTGATCTGTACAATAAGAAGATACAAAATTCTTACTTTTCCATTGTCCTTTGATGAATTGTTGGCTGCAATCAAGATCTTCATTATCATAATCATTAAACCCTTTGTACAATAAGGACATCCAAAATGCTGATGTGTGCATTGTCTTTTGATGAATTGTTGACTGCAACCAAGATCTGCATTATCATAATCATTAAACCTTCAAATTTAGATAAAATTTATGCTTTGATCATATAAACCCTGAAATTCAAAATTGTTTACACATAATAACAAAAATCATCTTTAGTAAAAAGGAAGAACTCTCCATAGTCCAAATTCATACCCATGTAAAAATTACCAAAATCTCAATAAGGACATGCAAAATGCTTTCATGAATTGTTCACGCAATCAAGATATTCATTATCATAATCATTAAACCCTCAACTCTAGATAAAATTTATGCTTTAACCAAGATCTACATTATCATAATCATTAAACACTCAACTCTATATAAAATTTATGCTTTAATCAAGATCTGCATCTAGATAAAATTTATGGTTTGATCATATAAACCCTTGAAATTGTTTACTCGTAAGAACAAAAGTCATCTATAGTAAAAAGGATCATTAAACCCACAACTCTAGATAAAATTTATGCTTTGATCATATAAACCCTTGAAATTGTTTACTCATAAGAACAACCCACAACTCTAGATAAGATTTATGCTTTGATCATATAAACCCTTGAAATTGTTTACTCATAAGAACGAAAATCATCTTTAGTAAAAAGGAAGAACTCTCCAGAGTCCAAATTCTTACCCATTTAAAAATTACCAAAATCTTCAAGATTTGCATTATCATAATCATTAAACCCTCAACTTTAGATAAAATTTATGCATTGATCATATAAACCCTTGAAATTGTTTACTCATAAGAACAAAAATCATCTTTAGTAAAAAGGAAGAACTCTCGAGAGTCCAAATTCATACCCATGTAAAAATTACCAAAGTCTTTATGCCAAATGACCTTGTCCTTCCTCCATCCAATCGTTGATGCTCTCCTCAAGTTTTTCCCATGCAAACTCCTTCTGGGGTTCGAATCCCATGAAATCAATAGATCATCTTCCTTCTTCTAGAATTTCCACGCAGATATAGACAAGCAAGAGAAAATCAGTACTACATAACTAGAAATGAAAAAGAAAAGAAATATTTATAATATAAAATAAAATAAAATATATATATTGAAATTGGGTTAAATGATTTATTTTTAAAGAAATATTTATAATATAAAATAAAAAAAATATATAAATTGAAATTGGGTTAAATGATTTATTTTCAATAAGAATTCGTTGCTAAGTTAAACAAGAAGAAGAAGTTAAAAATGATATTGAGATGAGTGTAAACTTTTAAATATGACCTCAATTAATAATAAAAAGTTAAATTAATAAAAGTAACAAAACTCAATTTGTTATATTTTGATTTTGTATTAACTTGTGAATAATCTTTGTTACAATACCATGGGCCAATACCATGATTTATCAATACTACAAGTCCAAAAACCATAACTTATTTCACAACAAAAATATTTTATAACAATATGACAAGATTCTTAGATGTGGATATTCACCCGCACATTATGGTAGATATTATTAACTTGCTAGAAAATAGCATTTGTTACAATACCATGGATCAATACCATGGATTAGCAATACCACATGCCCAAAAAACATAAATTATTTCACAACCAAAATATTTTATAACAATATAACAATATGAAAAGATTCTTAGTTGTGGATATTCACCTCCACATTACTGTAGATATTATTAACTTGTAAAAAATAGCATTTGTTACAATACCATGGGTCAATACCATGGATTATGAATACCACATGCCCAAAAAAAATAAATTATTTCACAATCAAAATATTTTATAACAATATGACAAGATTGTTAACCATGGATATTCATCCTCACTTTACCATGGATATTAACTTGTAAATAGGCTTTGTTACAATACCATGGGTCAATACCATGGTTTATCAATACCACATGCCAAAAACTATAACTTCTTTCATGTTAAAAATATTTAATTGAATTTAATCTTACAACATTTTTTTAATTGAATCTAAAAGGGAAAAATTTATAATTTGAGATATATCTAAATACCTACTAAAAATATTCTCATAGAAATTAAATTAATGTTTAATAAAATTAAGCTAAGATGGACCTATGCCGGTTATATATATATATATATATATATATATATATATATATATATATATATATATATATATATATATATATATATATATATATATATATATATATATATATATATATATATATATATATATATATATATATAAGGATCTAAGGGATGAGAGCAAGCAAATTGACTAATTATAATAGATTAAATATGGTGCATGACTTTTTAAAGTTCTTCATTATTTTATTTTCTTTGACATGATTGATCCAAAATATAGGTTTAATATTTTACAACTAATTAAGTTTTTTTTATTTAGATCATTTCTTAAGCACAATACAATGTGATCAAATTTAAGAGAGTTGGGGAGGGGGCGGAGAGAGGGAGGGAGATAGTGAAAACAATGGAGGGGAGCGAGAGAGAGAGAGAGAGGGAGAGAGAGGGAGGTGGGAGAGAGGGAGTGAGAAGAAAGAAGAGAGAGGAGAGAGAGAGAGAGAAATAGAGTTGGAGTGGGGGAGAGAAGGAGGAAAGAAAAAAAGACATAGAGATATAGGTGGAGAGAGAGAGGAGTGAGAAGGGAGAGATGGAGAGGGAGTGAGGGAGAGAATAGAGGAGGAAAGAGAAAGAAGAGGAGAGGATATAGAAAAGGAGAGAATGGGAAGGGAGGGAGATGGAGAACGATAGGGAGTGGGGGAGATAGTGATAGAGTCGGAAGGAAGAGAGAGAGAGGGAGAGTGATTTGTGGGGGGAGAGATAGAGGGAGGTGGGAGATAAGGGATAAAGAGGAAGGGAGAGAGAGATGAGGATGTAGAGATGGAATTGGAGGGTGTAGGAGAGGGAAGGAACAAGAAAATTATAGAGGGAGAAATGTGGAGAGAGAGGGGGTGAAAAGGGAGTCATGTAGAGAGAGTGAGGGAGAGAGGAGAGCAGGAGGGAATAGAGAGAAGGATATATATAAATAGGGAGAGAATGGGAAGAGAGAGTTAGACAAAGAAGGGGAAGAGAGGGAGAGAGAGTGTGTGTATGATTGGGGGCTAAGATAGAAAGAGGGAATAAAAAATAGACACAAATACAAATATAGATATTATATAATATCATATAACCAACCTAGATCCATATTAACCCTATAACTATAGAGTGCTGAGAGAGATCTAATCTCTTGAGGTGAAAACATTTCCTCAAGCTTTGCACTAGAAATAAAAGTTTGCGCCTTGAGGGATTGGACCCCTCTCGGCACTTGATAGATCCGGGGTTAAGATGGATCTAGGTCGGTTAATATGAAATTAAAGTAGTTTTTATTTGATATTATAGTCTTAAAAATTAAAATTTCCCTTCAAATTAATTTCAAATTGGAACTAGATCCAATTAGATTTAATGAATAGATTTTTAAAATATGTATAAAATATTTTTTTAATTAAAAAATATATTTTTAAAATTACAAATTATTAGAGATAAATAATGCAAAGTTGGCTCACCTATACACCATGTGAGGATGAAGAAGTGTTTAAGGAAGGATAACCTTTCAACCAATCTTTAACAACCTTTCAATCCATATCACTTGTAAGTTTAGATTGCTTGACACAATTAAGATGACTAACATAAAAAATTGATTCATATTATTGTAGTACTTGTTAGGTAGTTGTATTTTTGTTCTTAGACTAAATTAGTCATTCATGTTAGTCATTTTTAGTTGTATTGCTTATTAGCTAGTCACATATTTTAACCCGTGACTAAATTATTGATTTATGTTAGTCGTTTTTAGTTCGCTCACGTAAGATTGCTCATTTTTTGTAGTATTTCACTTGGAAAATATGTGGTGACTAACTTTCTTAGTCACCTAATCACTAATTGCTCATTTTCTACTAGTGATTTCAATCCCACCATATACTAGTCCAGGTATCATTAGGCATATACAAGCATGGATACCTCTAGATCTCTCCACCTACACCGTGAGGCATTTTCCTATCTCCTAGTCTCTAGGATTTACCGTATATCCTGCCATTCATTGGTTGAGGATTCTTATGCCTACCAAGGTACACAAAATCTGACTTTACTACAATCCCACCCTCGTTGGTCTAGGGATTCCTAAACTTTGTGTTCTTATTCAGAGACCACCCCACTTAGTTTTGATACCATCTGGCAATCCGGCTCAACCATGTAAAAGAGAACCCATCACATCATGGCTATTCGGAATGGCAAGGCAAGGTAAAAACCACTGTCACACCTAGAAAAACCCATGCCAATGACATCAAAAGAACCAAATACTGACATGAATGTACCATGCATGCCAAATCTAGCAAGGAAATCACACATGCAAATCGATACTTGTAAGTAATCTTGTTGTAGCTACTTGAATCTACTCTTCTTGGCTTGATCTTTGCTTCACTTTCCCTTCTTTATCCTTCCTTTTCTTTCCTTCATCCAATGTGAGAATGCTCCAAGAATGCTCTAATTGTACAAGAGTGTGAAATCGAGAGAGTAGAGAGGGAGATAGCTGCAAACTAAACTGACAAAAAATGTTAAATTAACAAAATCTACCAACTGGTTCTCGAAAGCCTTTTTATCAATGAGGCCTCTATTTTCTTCAATTTTCATTATTTTCCTTCAATTTCCTTCTCATTCAGATTTGTGACCTTTCACCTTCATTTTCTCTTATTTTTCATTATTTTCATAAATAAAATGCCAATTAATGTCTCATGCCTTTCCAAAGCCTTTGTCACTGCGAATTTCCTTAGCCATAATAAACCAAATGAACACCCACATTAGGATGTTTTTTCCCAACATTCAACTTGGAATACATGTCCCATGACCTTCATTATTATTTTACCTCTATTAACTTTATTACGTTGATTTTTTACCAAGGTTGTTACAAATATGACAAAACCTCCCATGAAAAACATGAACAATGACCTGACCTAACAAAGCCTAGCCATGACGGATATTCTAACAAACACATCATGAACATGTATTCTACAGGTCATAACAACAGATATGAACATAGGGGTCTCATACTTATCTGATATTCTCGGAGAAGGACTAGTGCCCTCTCACAATAGCTACATTCTCTTCTATTAGGTAATTCATTCATTAACATTCCATTTTCTAAATAAAACATGATGAGAACCACAACTCAAGTCTATCATAAACCATGCTTATAACCAACATATAGCTAACAAATCAGCAATGATATAACAACCATTAAAGCCAAATAATAACAAGTATATTTACGCATAAAACGTAAGAGAGAAAAGCGCTCTTATTAACATATGAAAAAGCTAACCAAGCTATCGACTTCGACGTACCACGTGACCATAGATTGGGCCGAACCTATCCTTTATTTTAGTCAATCACCCCTGTGACATATTCCAAGCATGAATGTGGGACTCACAACATAACCAATCAAGGTTTCCTCAAGCTTTACTATGTATCCCTCTGATGGATTCCTAGGCCCAAACAATGAACATACACTACATGATATACCACAATCCCTCCATATACCAGTCAATGGATTATTAGGCCCTAAACAAGCATTGATGCCTCTGGATCTCTCCACCTAAACCATGAGGAATTTTTCCATTTCCACCATCTAGGATTTACCATTTATCCCACCATTACTAGTCAAGGGATTCCTAGGCCCAATGAGGGTATTCACCTCTAGGATTTACCGTGTATCTTACCATTATCGGTCAAGGGATACTTATGCCCAATAAGGTATTCACAACCAAGCTTTACCATGTATCTCACCATTACTGGCCAAGGGATTCCTAGGCCTTGTGATCTTTTTCCTTAGACCACCCCACTCAGTTTCAAAACCATCCAACAATCTAGCTCAATCAAGTAAAAGAATCCCATCACACTGTGGCTATCCATAAATGGAAAATCAAGGTTGAAAATCATTGTCACACCTGGAAAAACCCATGCCAATGAAAACGGGAGAACCAAAACCACACATGCATGTACCATGCATGCCAAAAATAGCAAGGAAAATCATACATGAAACACTATACCTACAAGTAATCCCACTGTAGCCACTTATTCAAAATCTTCCGTGCTTGATCTTTTCTTCCCTTTTCCTTATTTTTCCTTCCTTTTTCTTTCCTTGAGCCAATGCTAGAGTGCTCCAAGAAAACTCCAAGTGTACAAGAGCATGAGACTGAGAGAGAACAGAGACAACTCCAAAACTAAACTAACAAAATTTGTGTATTGATCCTCAGAAGCATTTTTATCAATGAGGCCTCTAATTTCTTCAATTTTCCACTATTTTCATTCATTTTCCTCCTCACATGCAACCTGTGACATTTCATCTTCCTTTTCTCCTAGTTTATTTTATTTTCATAAATAAAAATGCCAACTAATGTCTCTTTCCTTTTCAAAGCCGTTTTCATTACGTTTGCCAATTTCCCTTAGCCATAATAAACCAAATGAACACTCACACTAGGATGTTTTGCACAACATTTAGCTTGGAAGACATGTCCTATGACCTTTGTCTTATTTTTCCTTTATCAACTTTATTACATGGATTTTTAACCTAGGGTTGTTACAGACCCCTCCCCCTTAGGGGAGCACCATCCTTAGTGTTCAATGACACCTACAACTAGCAAGACCGCTGAGAAGAAAAACATACTACCCATGGAGCTTTATAGCTTAGCTTGATGCAATATTTAAAATGAATAACTTGTTGAAAAGAAACACCAACATGACAAATATGACAACATAACACCCATACTTCTTATTGGAGATTTATAACATAGCTCATGGTGATGTTTACATCCATATACATATATACATATACCAAAACTTCTTTTCCTCATCTAGAAAACAAGGAAGGATACATAGCCCACATCTATTCAGCCATCTCCCATAGTGTTCTACCTTTTCCAACTTCTCCACCAAAACCATGATGGAATCATGCTGTCTCTATGTCCTCTCAGAAAACTTGCAATGAAATCCATGTAAATTACCTCCCATTCCTACTCGAGAATCCAAATTGACTGTAGTAAACCACCTAGATGCTTACACTCTACTTTCACCTGTAGAAAATCCAAGCATCTCGCCACCAACTCTACCACTTCCTTCTTCAGATTCAACCAATAGTAGAACTTCTTCACCATTGTTAATGCCTTATGATATCTTGGGTGACTTGAATATGAATTAGCATGAAATTCTCTCAAGATAAGCTTCTTGAGCTCATTATTGTCAAACACATAGATCATGTCCCTAAATATGATCAAAGCATCTGTTGTAAGATGATAATCCACAACCTAATTACATGTATCATGTTGTAACATGTGCCTAAGCTCCATGTACTTGTCATCCTTGTGTTTTGCCTATAAGATTTGATCCTATAAATCCATCCCATAAGAACTCATAACTAATATATGATTCACCTGCACTATTCTGCTAAAAGCATATGCAACCCTATTTTCCTTTCCCTTAATGCACCTAATCTTGAAATCAAACTCACTGATCATTGCCAACAGTCTAGATTTCTTGGAATTCATATTCAATTGGTCCAACATGTATCTCAATCCACTATGATCATTCATTAGTACAAATATCCTTCCAAGAAGATAATGCCTCCACATCTTCAAAGCATGGATGATCATTTCCAACTGAAGATCATGTGTAACATAATTCTACTCGTGCCCATTTAGTTTCCTTGATTTGTAACATACCACCTATCATTCTTGCATAAGGACTCCACCAAGTCCTCTTTTGCAAACATATGTACATACCAAAAACTCTTTGTCTAGGTCTGCAATCTTGCGAACTAGAACATTTGTCAACAACTGCTTCAACTACTCAAAAATAGTTACACATTCCCTTGTCCATTCAAACTTCTTACCTTTTCTTTGCAATGGTGTAATAGGATATGTAATGCATGAGAATTTACTGATGAACCTTCCGTAGTAGTCTTCTAACCCCATACATGACCTTACCTCATCCACATTCCTAGGAGCTACCCATTCCATAATAGCTCTTATCTTTTTCGGATCCACTGTTATGCCTTTCTTGGAAACAACATGTCCCACTAATGTACCTTTGTATGAAAGAAACTACATTTTATAATCTTGGAATATAGCTGATGCTCTATTAGAAATCTCAGCACTGTGGCTAAGTGTTCGACATGCTCTTCCTCATTGTTAGAATATATCAATATATCATCAATGAACACAATAAAACACTTGGCCAAATAAGGATGCAATACACTATTCATCAAGCACATAAAAGTAGCTAGAGCATTAGTTAGACCAAAAGAAACCATAAAAATCTCATAATTCCCATACCTACTCCTGAAAGCAATCTTGTAGTTGTCCTCTTCTTTGATGCGTACCTGATGGTATCCTGATCTCAAATCAATCTTTGAGAACATTGTTGTTCCCTTCAACTGATCAAGCAAGTCATCAATCATCAACAACAGATATGTTTCTTGATGGTTACCTTGTCCAACTACCTATAATCAAAGCATAACCTGAGAATACAATCCTTCTTCTTCACAAACAATATTGGTGCGCCCCAAGGCAATACACTTGGCCTATCCCTTATCAAACATTTCCTTTAATTGTAACTTCAGCTCTACTAACTCTGGTGTGGTCATCCTGTACGGTGCCTTTGATGCCGGTATTGCCCCTGGTACCAACTCACTGGAAAGGTCCACTTATCTCTGAGATGACAACTATGAAATCTCTGCAGGAAACACATGCTGAAATTTTTGTAAAAATGGGTATCTTCTGAATTCCTCCACATCCTTAACGTCCTTACGTTTATCTGTAGAAATATGCACTACAAATAACACACACCCTTTTCTGTGACTACACTTTTCCTAGATAACTATAACCATTCTAACTGATCTTGTCTTCTTCTTACCCTACAAGATTCTCTTTTCTCCATTGTCATCCAAGCATTCAATATCCTTGTTATTACAATCAGCCTTGCTCGTATGAAGATACAACCAATCGATACCCAAAATCACACTATAAAATCCCAACGGAAGAAAATTCAAATGCACTGATGTAGGCATACCATTCAACTCAAATGCACAAGGTCTTACCCAATGATGAACTATTTTATTGTTTTTAGTAGCCAACTACACCAACCAATATTCTGCATGCACTTCTTTATTCAAACCACACTTATCCAGCAGGTTAGGATTAACATAACTATAATCAGATCTAGGGCCAATCAAAATAGAAACAATTTGATCACAAAGTTGACCGTCCATATCGATAATAGATGCCTGGTGATCTCTTTTCTTGTTATCCAATGTTGCATACATTGGAAGAGTTATTTTCCAAACATCCCCAATTGTTTGTGCTTCTTGTGCACTGTAAATCTGAGGCCTACCACCCTAATAATGTAGACAATTTCTCTTGAGATTCTCCTTTCCACATATCCAACACTGCAACTATCTCATACAATCACCTTTATTCCATTTCCCTCCAGGCTATGCCCCATGTATCCATCCAACTACATTAAACTTCTTGTAAGGATCAACATTCTCTTTTTCACATGCATCCTAGTCTTGTTCGCTTCATATGCCATTTACCTTTAATCTTATATTTCCCCTTCCAACCTTGCTGAGACTTTGTCTTGTGCTTTCATTTCTCATAAGAATGATTCAACTTACCAATGAATTATTCAAGTGACTGATGTTTATCATACTCAATCTGATATTTAAATTCTAATGTTAATCTAATGAAACATCTATGAACTTTGGCTTTCTCATCTTTAAGATACGATACTTACCTCAACAATTCCAGGAACTTGGTCATAGACTCCTCATCCGTAATTGAACGCATCTTTAACTCATAGAAATCTTTAGATTTACTACCATAGTACCTATCTGATAAATATTTCTTCATGAAAAGTCCCTTGAATTCATGCCAACTCAACTCTTCTATCCTAATGTGTCTAACCTGCTTCACATATTCCCACTAGATGTTTGCTTTCCATTTCAGGTTGAAGATAACTACTCTAGCCTTCATGTTCTCTGTGTAATCATGCAAGTCAAAGAAATTCTTCATATCAAGTAACCATGACTTTGCATCTTCTGATTTCTTCAAATCTCCATCAAAGGTAGGTGGCTTTGATTTCTTGAACTCATCTAGAAAATACCCCTTGTCATTCCTCCTATAAGTATAATAACAATGATGACCATGGTACCTGTGAAAACCAGAACTAGAATAGAACTTGTGTCCATCACCTCTCCTATTCGGTGTGTCCAAGAACCTACCATTTCTAATCATTGCATCACTATCTGACCCGTGCCCACCATGATAACTACTGCCATATGCCCCATTAGTCTTATCCTCCTACCCATGGTTGATCCTAAGAGGTCCATATGTCTATAAACATGACAAAATTTGAAGGATAACTGCATTAACCTCTGCTTTCTTCTCCTGTGCCTGAATGATCCTATCATTATCTGCTTTGCAGCTTCTTATTTCTACCTTCAAATTTCTCAATGTGTCTGCTGTGTCATGAGAGTACCTATCAACATGTTGGTCATTGGATCTATATGGAGAATCTCATGAGTTGTAGTCTACCATCTTGCTAGTCATTTCTGATCTTCCTCATGAAAGTATACCATGTCATCTAAAGCAAACTATAAACATAACCAACATGCCTTAGTATAGTTCAGGGGAGGATGTCTCATCTGCAAGATCAACCAAATTAACATGATACATCTATAATCATAATCATATAACAATATATCAACATCATGAACGACAACACCAACTGCATACCATGACCTTATGCATAATAGTCATAACCATGAAATGACATGAATATATCCACATAAACAACAGTTATGCACAACAAATTCATATTCAACCAACATGCATTCATGATGAACACATCCTAACAACAACATCATTGATTTCCGCATGTCGACACAACTGCAACAATGACCACCACCATGCATACACAACAAGCATAAATACAACCTACATGCATGCATGAAAACCATATTCCACCCATCTAGTCTAAGGGGTGAACCATGCTCTGATACCACTCTGTAACACCCTCCTCCCACATTTACCCAAGCTAACCGGTCCACCGGGGTAAACATGTGATGAAGAGTTACTATGATATGATTCAACTCCCAAAGTATAGTTAAGGAAGTGAAATCTACACACCAAAACCAAACTAACCTTTCTCAGAAGCTACAACAACCCTGGGCGATAATCAATCACTTCAGGTGCTCAATCCCAAAGTTAACCTGCTCTCCAACTGAGCTAGACCCCCAGTCACACCCATAACGAATCAGTTTTCTGGATAGTTCTATCGTAGCGAACCTTGATTTTGAGCCACGTTTTTAGGGCTAGGACTCATGCATTTGCCAAAAACTTGATGAAACTTCCAGAAATGATAAATAACAAGATGACAAGGCCTCCCATTCAAAACTTGAATGAGGACCTAACCTGAAAAGGCTTAGCCATAACAAAAATTTTGTCAAACACATCATGAACATGTAATCTATAGGTCATAACAACAAATCTGAACATAGGGGTCTCATACTTATCTGATATTCTTCAAGAAGGACTAGTTCTCTCTCACAATAGTTGCATTATCATCTATTATATCATACATTCATTGAAATTCCATTTTCTAAACAAAACATGATGAGAGACACAACTCAAGTTTGTCATAAACCGTGCTTATAACCAACAAATCAATAATGATAGAACAACCATTAAAGCCACATAATAACAAGTACATTTATGCATGAAAAAAGCATGGAAAATAACTCTTATTAACATATGCAAAATCCAACCAAGCCAGGGACTTCCATGTACCATTCGACCATATATTAGGCTGAACCAATTCTTTCTTTTAGCCAATCACCCTCATGCCATATTCCAAGCATGAATGTGGGACTCAAAATAGAACCAATCAAGGCTTCCTTCGGATTTACCATGTATCCCACCAAGGGATTCCTAGGCCCAAACAATGAACATGCATTGTAGGCTTTGCCACAATACCACCATATACCCATCAAGGGATCAATAGGCCCTAAATGAGCATGGATGCATCTAGATCTCTCTACCTAAACCATGAAGGATTTGTGTGTATCCACCCTCTAGGCTTCACTATGTATCCCTCCATTACTGGTTATGGGATTCCTAGGCCCAATGAGGGTATTCACCTCTAGTATTTATCGTGTATCCTACCATTACTGGTCAAGGGATTCCTAGGCCCAACGAGGTATTAAAAGCCAAGATTTACCATATATCCCACCATTACCAGTTAAGGGATTCCTAGTCCTTCTAATTTTTGCCCTGAGACCACCCCACTCAGTTTCGAAACCATTTGACAATCTAGCTCAACCAAGTAAAATAATCCCCTCACACCATGGTTATCTAGAAATGGAAAGGCAAGGCTAAAACCACTTTGACACCTGGAAAAACCCATGCCAATGACAACAAGAGAACCAAAACCAGACATGCATGTAGCATGCATGCCAAAAATAATAAGGAAAATCATACATGCAACTCGATACCTACAAGTAATCCCATTTTAGCCACTTTATCCAACTATTCCTTGCTTGATCTTTGCTTCCCTTTTTCTTCTTTTTCTTTCCTTCACCTTTCCTTGATCCAATGCTAGAGTGCTCCAAGAAAAATATAAGTGTCTACGAGTATGAGAGTGAGAGAGAACAGAGAGAGCTCCAAAACTGAACTGAAAAAAGTTGTGTACTAATCCTCAGAAGCCGTTTTATCAATGAGGCCTCTAATTTCTTCAATTTTCCATTATTTTCCTTCATTTTCCTCCTCACATGAAACTTGTGACCTTTCACCTTCCTTTTCTCCTAATTTCCTTTATTTTCATAAATAAAAATGCCAATTAATGCCTCTCGCATTTTCAAAGCCTTTTCCATTGCCTTTGCCAATTTCCCTTAGCCATAATAAACCAAATGAATACCCACACTAGGATGTTTTGCCGAAAATTCAGCTTGGAATATGTGTTCCATGACCTTGGTATTATTTTTCCTTTATTAGCTTTATTACATGGATTTTTAACCCGGGGATGTTACAATTAGAAGGATTTTTTATTGTTGTTCATGGTCAAAGACTAAATAATTGTGCAGGGCTTCTACATGACGAGAAAAAATATGAATATGATTGAGAAACTATGAAGACGAGAATCTTTTAAGATCACAATATGAAATAGTACTGGGCAAAGGGAACTGTGCCCACATAAGTTAGCCATGAGCCACAAAATTCTCAAAATGACCTTGTGAGGAGGCCTTGCATTATTGACTCTTCTCCTTGTGAATATGGGTATTAATCTCATCAATAGCTTGTGACAGTAATAAGGAACGAGATTGCGAGTCCATGCCACAATGCCCAAGATTTTGCGACACTGGTTTGGGTCTTGGTTGAGCTACACAACCTGAGTTGCTGAAAATTCTAGGCTTGGTGCTAGAGGCAAGGTATTGGCTGTAGGTACAAAGACAGTAACAATAGGGGCACTATGCACATGTAACACATCAGGGATTTTTTTAGTAATATCTTGAATGACAAAATCAACATCCATTTTGGTCCCAACAATAGGAAGGTTTCCTATATGTGGAAGGCCATAGATGGTAGCAGAAGGAGATGTTGTATGATGTGATGGGTTATGAGATAAAGGAGAGCTCACATGTGTGGAATGAGGGGGTTCTCCAATTATCTGAGCACCGACAATAAATCCATGGGGCTCTTCATCCGTGAGATCTACAATTTGAGAATGGAAAGGTGGCAGATTGTTCTGAGCCACAAATGGAAAAAGGATAGCAAAGTTAAGAGTGATTGGTAATTTTAGTTTGGTGATAGAAATAGGGTCCATGGTAGAAAAAGATAAATGTAATGATTTGAGGTAGTGAGTGTTAAAGGGACTACCAATGTGAATATCAGAAGAGGAAGGCATGGAACTTACCAAGGGAGAAAAATCTTGTAGAGTGCTTCGAGCAGAGAACAAAGACTCTTTGAATTGATTTAAGACAAGATTAAGCACCTTCTCAGCTATGTGCTTCCTATACAATTAAGGAATCTCCCTAGGTGGCAAATGAAACAAGATTCCTTCAAATGAATAAATATCTTTTCCTTATTGTGAAATAATTCTTCAGAAACGTAGAAAGTTAGTGGATTCTTGTAGAAAGTCTCAACACTGACAACTTTAGGCTAAACATAGGTAGTGCCATGGCAAATGCCAAACGAAATAGAGTGTGAATTTTCATTCAGAATCGGTCATAGTACCCGAGTGACAATCTCTGTAATTCTCACCATCTCAGTATAACAATTGACAAATCATTCTTCGTCAATTTCTGTGCTATTAGGATCATCTTATGCTCTCCATGAGATGTAAGCATGGGCTAGTGGCTCATCGTCTGTTACTACAGTTGGTTGTCTCCCTTAGAGTGTGCATCATTTCATCATGGTGATAACTATTACTAGGTAGCCATAAATAAAATAGGTGGCCTACTTATAGACATCATCACAAACTTCAAATAATTCATTCAAAAAATAGCTACACCAATTCAGTTTCTCACCGCTGCCGTAGGCTTTAGCAATAGAGGTAACATCTAAGATAGGCTCACCCTTGGTGTAATGATGCATAATATTCCCATATATAATGTGACATGCAATATTTATTTGAGGATTATTGATCGTGTCGATGATAGCTCCTTGGCCCCCTTACTAAGTACCATACTTATTGTAGAAACTGTCGTCACCCTTCTTCTTACCTTGCTTTGAGGTATTCTTAAAAGCAGATGAGACATCTACACTAGCAGTTGACAACCCTATCAAGCTATAAATATCATTAACGTGTATAGGGTATTCCCGGTCAAGCCACAAATATCCTCTGTACATTCGACTAATCAGGAATTTTGTCCATTTCATAACTGCTCCAGTGGTACCAAAAATAGGCAAGTTTCGCAGATTCATCAACATAGACCTCTACAATGTCCTAAACTCCACATTTCTTCATTGAGGAATCCATGAAAACTTTGGGATTAAGTGCAAAAATTGGAATGAGTCACTTAGATAACTGTCAATCAGTGAGAAGGGATCAAAATCTTTCTTAGGGTTTTTGGTGGTGGCTCTACAATCTGAACTAGGGTTTGAGTTAGGGTTTGGACGCTGGTAACCATGGCGAGACGCGAAGGAGGAAGTTCTCCTCCCTCCTATAGTCAAGTAGCTATGAATAAAAGTAAGGGATTTGGTCTACATCGCTTCAAGAAACCAACGGAGGTGACAACTGAGGATATTAACACAAGAAATATCAAACCCCACGAACAGGAAGAGAATCATGGGGAAGATAGCGGGGAGAAGAGGACAGGGGGTAGCAGTCAGAAAGTTGCACCTCTGAGTGTGACAGGGGTCTATAAACCCAAGTCAACCATTATTTCTCTAGTCATTTTAAGTAACCTAGCGTTACAAGTGCACAGAGATCACATGGAGGAACACGTTGTTATATGCAAATTTATGGGGATTTGGCCAACAAAGAAGGCTTTGCATGCATGGATAAGGAAACAATGGAAACCAAAGGTAGAAATAACCTTCACCTTGGGTTCAAGGGCTTATTTACGATGGTGTTCACAAGCTTAGAGGATAAAGAAAGCTTGTTCGAGGGAGGACCCTATTTTTACATTGTTGCAGGCCTTTACATGCGACCATCGGTGATGAATTTTGTCCCATAATGAGAAACATTCACTTCTCTACTAATATGGATAAGACTTTACTCCCTTCCTTTAGATTATTAGCTGCTAGAGACTCTAAAGGCTATCAGCAACAAGCTAGGGCATTTTATAAAGATTTCAGATGTGACTCTAAGAGGCAAATACACTTCCTTCACCTAGATTTGTGTGGAAATGGACTTATCTCAGGCACTTCTAGACAAGATAATTTTAGAAGTATATAAAAAAAATGGGTGCACGTGGTGGACTATGAAAATGTCCCATTTAGGTGTCATAAGCGCCATGAACATAGGCCCCTATACAGAGACTGCCCATCAAACAAACTAGAGAGCAACACGAAAACCACCATAGGCAAAGATCTCGAGGGTTTCACTAAGGTGGGGGGTAAAGGGAAAGGAGGAAAGTGGTACAAAAATAAAATCAATGAGGATGGGCAACCAAACCACAATATTTTCAAGGTCTTAGAAGAATAAGATGGAAAAAACGAGGCAAACCAAGAATCAAAGACTAATCCCACTGAGAAGGAAAGGGATGCGAGCATGGAGGATATACCAGAGAACAACTAGCAAAAGGATGATCTACCAAGAATTATGGAGCTTAGTAGGGACCATGATATTACCCCAAGTGAGGTGGGAATAGAGGACCATGAACTGCAGGAGATTCTAGAAAGGGAGAATTTAGATCTAGAAAAGATTCTGGAGTAGGGGATTACAAAAGGGGTTGAATCCCTGCCAAAAGAGGAGTTTGACAAGGTTCAACATCTCTTTCTCTGGAGATCCCAATTGAAAGGTTCTGAAGTCAAAAGAAACCATGACATCCAGGAGAGTATAGGGATGAAGACAATGGAGGAAACACCAAGGCACTCTTCCAAGAACCCGGGTAGGAAAAGAGGAAGAAAAAGACAGAATGAGTTGCTGACTGAATGTGGGAAACTCATGATTAACTCAAGTAAGATGAGAGATCTCACCAGTTACTCCTTTACAAACCTTTATTAATGAAGCTTACAACTTGGAACATTAGGGGTCTAGGAAGTAAAAGGAAACAAAGAAATCTTAGCAGTAGAATAAAAGAAGAAAAACCAGATATGGTTTTTATTCAGGAAACAAAGTGTTCGATGGACAAGATCAGAGAAATACACAGAAAATGGTTAATCAAATATGAGTATCTAGAGGTTAAGGAAGATAACTCGGCAGGGGGGATTCTTATGCTTTGGGACCCCCATAAACTTGGAATCCTAGATGCTAAAGCGTCCAGGAACTATCTATCATTGGTGATTCAACCTTTGGGTGATAAGGAGATCTACATGATTACAAACATTTATGGTCCTCAAAAACTAGAAGACAAACTCAATATTCTCACATCCCTTGAGGAGATGAGAGAAAGATATCTTGATATTCCCCGGATTTTAGCAAGGGATTTCAATATAATCAAATCTCTTACAGAGAAAAAAGGTGGCACCAGAATACTAGGTAGAGACTCCATTGCCTTCCAAAACTTCATAAATAACATGGAACTAGTGGATTATGAAACAATAAATGGCACTTTCAATTGGAACAATAAGAGGGCAGGGGTTTCTCAAGTTACCTCTAAACCAGATAGATTCATAATCTCAGAGGACCTCCTTCTTACAGGCGTTGACATTTCAGCTTTAATCCTTCCCTTTAGAGGCTCAAACCACTGGCCTATCTAGCTTGAAGCCACTTTTATGGGTACGCCGAGGAACATACCTTTTAGGTTTGAAAATGTCTGGCTCTTTCACCCTAACTTCACCAACAATATTGAAAAATGATGGATGGAAGATATGCCCATTCAAGGCACTAAAGTGTTCAAGCTGCAAAAAAGACTTAAACACATCAAATCTAGACTTAAATATTGGAACAAAAAATAGTTTGGTAATATTCTTAAAGCCAAAAGAGAAATTGAATAGAAAATCCAAGAGATTAATAAGATCATCATCATAGATGGTCTTACGAAGGAAAGGAGAACTCAAGCCAATTCACTTCATAAGGAATGGGAAGATAGGTGAATGCAAGAGGAGATTTTCTAGAGACAGAAATTGAGGGTGTAGTGGATTAGAGAAGGGGAAAGAAACATGAAATTTTTTCATAAATCAACTTTGGATCATAGGTCACATAACATAATTTCAAAACTCTGTTCAAGGGAAATTGCTTGTCTCCCACAAAGAAATGGAATCTGTCCTAGTTCAACACTTCCTTAGCATAGCAGAGGAGCCTCTCTTTGATTGATCACGGTTCATTAAGAATTTCACAAAGTACATTCCTAGGAATGCACCAGGGAAGACAATCACAATCTTAATAGGCCAGTGTCTGAAGATTAGGTCAGTGAAATTATCAATGAGATGCAAAATGGGAAAGCTCCTGGCTTGGATGGGTTCAATGTGGACTTCTTCAAAGCATGCTAGAAAATAGTCAAACAAGACATCCTTGATGTTGTAGAAGACTCGAGAAGATCCAAAATGGTTTTGAAGGCTCTCAATGCCTCTTTCATAGCTTTTATTCCAAAGCAGGAAAAAGATATGACATCGGATAGATTCAGACCCATAGCTTTATGTAATGTGGTGTACAAAATTATTTCCAAAGTGATCACTAAGAGACTCAAGCCCCTTCTTCTAGCTCTTGTCTCAGAGGAGAAAACTAGTTATGTGGAAGAAATATAGATTCTCAATAACATCATACAAGCTCACGAAGTGGTACACTCTCTTAAGAGCAATAAGCAAGCTGGTATGATCATACAACTTGACCTAGCGAAAGCTGATGATAAGCTAAGCTAGTCTTACATCAAGGTAGTGCTAAGAGCTTATGGTTTCGACCACAACTGGATTAGAAGGGTTATGGCCCTTGTATCCGTGGCTAGTTTTTCAATCCTGCTTAATGGCTCGTCCTCTAGAACCTTTATGCCTTCTGGGGGTCTCAGATAAGGAAATCCGCTCTCCCCCTTCCTCTTTGTGTTCATGATGGAAGGGCTAGGTAGAGCGATCAAAATGGAAAATGCTGAAGGAAGAATCTAGGGACTGGAACTTACCATAGATGGTGCTACTTCGACTCATCAACAATTTGTGGATGACACTATGCTGTAGCGTATTCCCATGGTCAAGGAAGCCAAAGCTTTCAAAAAAATCTTGAACGACTTTTCTATGGCCACTAGTACAGAGTTAAGCCTTGACAAATCAAAGGTTTTCTTTTCTAACACTGACATTGCTATTCAGAGGAACCTCCCCAGAATTCTTGGGTTTCAAAGGGATCAGTTACCTTCTAAGTACCTTGGAATTCCTCTTACAGACAAATCTCTGAGCAAGTGAGCATGGGAGCCGGTAATTAACAAACTTTAGGACAAGATCAAGAAATGGACATGCAGGTCTTTGAATTTGGCAGAGCATCTTGTGCTTACAAAAGTTGTCCTACAGGCCATAGCCATTTTCATGTCGTTAGCTCTTCTTGCTCCTAAAGGAGTTATGCAACAGATCAATAATATTCAAAGATATTTTCTTTGGGGCAAAGGGGAAGAGAAAAAGAAGTGGGCTTTGGTAGCTTGGGACAAGATCTACAAACCTAAGGCCCATGGTGGTTTGGGGTTTCTTGACCCTGAAACCCTCAGCAGAGTTTCTGGTGCAAAACTTTGGTGGAGGTGGCTTAAGGAATCGACAACCCCTTGGGCCAAGCTTTGGAAATATAAATATGTAAATAATTGGTAGGAGAGGGATCATATCTAAATGTCTGGGCTTATCAAGGGCTCCCACATTTGGAATCTTGCTTGGGAAAATAAAGCCATTGTCCAGTAGCATAGCTTCTGGGAGATCCGAGCTAGGAACCTAGAAAGATTTTGGGAGGATAACTGAAAGCAGGAACCAAAATTGTTTAAGGAAGAACTAACCACTCTCAAGAATGACACTGAAAACCAAGGTTTATGTATGGTAAGTGAATTCTGGGATTATGCAAGGAACAATGGTAAATGGAGAATATTGAAGGATCTGGGCTATAGTGAAGAGAGTCGTTTGAAGGCCCAGGTAGGCTCTCTTGCTCTTGACTTGGAACAGAGGAAGATTTTGGTATCATCCTTGTCTGACCAATTGAGGTAGGGAAGAAACACAAAAGGTAACTTTAACCTCAAATAAGCTAAATGAATGGCCCTAGGGTTTGACTATCAAAACCCTGATAAGGTATGGAAGGATCTTTGGCAGCAAATGCATTGGTTGAAAATAAAGTTGTTTATGTGGTTGGTTCAACAAAAGAAAGTTCTAACTTGGGAAAATCTTCTGAAAAGCAGTTTTGTTGGCCCATCCAAATTCCATCTATGTGGTTTATAAGAGGAGATGATGGAACACTTACTCAACCTTTGTCCATTCACCTCTACCTTGTGGGATTGGGTGGCCTCAGTCTTCAGGAAAACTAACAGGGACAGACTCAATATCACCAACACTTTAAGGAATTGGAGAAAAGACTTCTTAGAAAATGAAATAATCAACAAAGCTTGGAATCTAGTTCCAGGATTTATAATCTGGGATGTTTGGAAAGAATGCAATGGCAGGATTTTCAAGAACAAAACTGGCTAATCCTAGAACATTATTGCACAAATATTATGACAACTCAAAGGCACTGTTGGAGCCCTTTTGTGGAGACCTCCTGAGGACCCTACTTTACCCCAGGATACTCGCATACTGCTACAATTGGATATCCATTCCCTAGCTCCCTAGAGCATAAACAAGGGTGTGATCCAAATAACTGCTGGTAAAGACTTTTGGAAACCTCCTCCTCATGGTTTCTTAAAAATCAATATAGATGGAACCTCTAAGGGTAACCCAGGGATGGCTGGATTTGGTGGGGTCATCAAAGATGAGTAGGGGCACATAAAGGATATCTTTCATAGTCATTTGGGGATTGCCACTAATAACATGGCGGAGCTCATGGCCTTAGATCAGTGCCTGGAAATACTGATCGAGTCAAATTTACACAACGCCATCATTGAAGTAGACTTTGAATTGGTAATTAATGCGGCCAAGAAGATATGTAATGGAACGACACCTGGAAAAGTTTCAAAACATTGGTGTCTTTTGCAAGTCTTTCAACATATTCATTCCCACCTACGAACCCTAAGAATGGTAAGCTTCATTCATGTGCGAAGAAAGGCCAATATGCTAGCTGATCATCTAGTGAATAAAGGAGTGCTTTACAAGGAAAGTTATAGTAGGTATGCTTGGGATTCGACACCCTCGGGGAAATTGCATGATGATTGTCAAAGATAGGCGACGAAATATATGGAGCACTTCTAGACCATGAGGAATGAACAGAAGGAAGACTAGTGGAAGTAGGAGAACGTGGAAGTAGAAGTCAATCATAACCGTTGATTCCACAAAGAATGCTTAAAAAATAGCTAATTATAGCGGAGGGGTACTTGGTAAATAGCAGGCTTGTTGGAAGGTCGCTGACCACAGATTTTGATGGCCTTTGTCATTGAATGGCTATCGGGTTGGAAATTGGTCGAAGGTTAAGTCTTCAATCAGACCCGAAGATTTATTGATCAACGGTTTATAATCTTCATTGGATCCATAAAGAGGGTAAAGATAGAGCTAGTTTCCATTCCAATATATTGGAGCACTGTCAGATAAATAGGGGCTTGATCATATGGATATCAGTTCTAAAGGTGATTAGAGGTTAAGTCTTATATCAGACCTGAACTTTTATAAACCAATGGCTTATAATCCTTATCAGATCCATGAACCGGGTAAAAGGGATGCATGTTGTTGAGGCGATATCATTAATAACCGTCGAATCTTACTGGATCTTGATCGAAAGGATATCGAGTTTCCACATGGGAGGAGGTTAAGTCTAAGAACAGATTCAATGTTTTATACATTGACAGTTTATTTTCTCTGTTGGCTCCGTAAAGCAAGTAAGGGTCGCGCAAGTCTCTGAAGCAATTTCTTTAAGGACTGTTAGATCACTGGGGGTCTTATCGAATAACCATCAGGTTGGATAATGGGCAGAGGTTTATGTGTAAGATTTATGTGTAAGGTTTCAGGTTTTTTTTTCAAGTTTTGTTGATGGTTAATCATCAACAGGTTTGCCCCTTGCTGGTATTTACACTTGTAAAGACATGTAACATATGTAATCTTTCTTGTGGTTAATTGAAGTCTCCACTCTTACTTGACCAAAAAAAAACTGTCGATTAGTGAGGCTTTTTCATATTTACCAAGAATATCCTCCATTTCTACAATGCAAGAATATGAGGCACTTGGAGAAATGACATGCTTAGTGACACGAGTCATGGCTAAAATTCAATGACTATAAAAAATGAGCACAGAAGGATGATATTTTGGTTGAGAGGAAGAAGGACTTGACACCAGAGCTAGGGTGAAAAATTTGACCAACTAACCACCTACAATGAAAAAATTCAGTATCGCCATGCATGATATATAGAGAAATTTGACACGACGTTGATGATTGG
The DNA here is from genome assembly GCA_031772625.1 of Pinus tabuliformis. Lineage (NCBI taxonomy): Eukaryota > Viridiplantae > Streptophyta > Pinopsida > Pinales > Pinaceae > Pinus > Pinus tabuliformis. The sequence continues at coordinate 1,259,510,740 of CM062818.1, read as the reverse complement.
GGAGTTAACAAATAATTATGAAAAATTGTCACAATTGATTGAAATTGGGATAATATTGATGAATATGATGTAAACTTTGGGCGGATGATGTAAAAGACTCGAATGGTAGATGATAATTATGGCCAATTAACAGGAAATGATGGAAAAACTGGAAATGAACAATCATAACCTATCAAAGGGCATTACAGGAAATAGTATAATAATTGCTTGAAAAGGCTTTGCTAATTATTACAAAATTTGACAGATAGGACAACTGAGACATGTTCCTCCCCGACCATAATCAGTTGCAGTGGATCGCAACTAAACTAAGCTTAATAAAATGGATGCAAACACACTTATTTTCAAAACTACTTAAACAAACAAAATGACATGACTGACTCAATCTTAAACCTAACCAAAACCCCCTTTGGGAGATTAACAATTTCTTGAGAGTTGTATTAGTCATAGAAGGGCTTTAGGTGTATGCCATTCACCCACCCTAGAAACATAATTCCATCGAGTCACACAAGCTTGAAAACTCTTTGATATCGTATCCTCACAACAAGGAAAGGACTAAGCTAGTGCATTTGTAATTTCCATGGATGATTCAAACATTTCTTTCCTAGAGAAAGACTCAGTCGCTAATAGAGAAGGACTTCTTCTTTATGTGTCAATCATGATAGACCTTTTGTCATTCTTTTTCAACAATTTCATGAAAATCTACCAGAAACCTTGCTTCATCTAATTCCAATAGCTCTTTTAACCATTCCACAATGAAATTTTCATCTTTCATATTAGTGGCTTGTGAAATAAAGAGATCAAGGACAATGAACTCAATTGGTACTACAACTTCTTGACCATAAACAAGTTGGAACGAAGTGTATTTGCGCAATCGTTTCATTGTGGTATGGTAGGCCCATAATGTAGCTAGTATCTATTCATCCCAATCATCCCTATTTTCATAACATATCTTAGTAAGTCCTTTCTCCAAAATCTTATTAAAAGCTTCAACTGTACCATTTTACTACAGATGATAAGAGTTATTCTCATCTTGCTTAATCATAAAAAATTTCAACAATGTACCAATAGTCTTATTAATGAAATGTGACCCTTGATCATTGGTAAGGCTCCTAGGACACCCAAATATGGTAATAATATTCTCAAAAATGAACAGTGTAATAGTATCAACAGTACAATCCTTAACAACTGTGACTTCAGCCCAAGGAGTTAAGTAGTCTATTGCAGTGATAATATATCAGGCATTGGGGTGTTGCACAAGAATATTGATTGGACTGACAAAATCAATAGCCCACTTTTCAAAATCTTGAAGTGCTCGAATAGGATGTAGCAGAAGCTCATCTTGCTACAATGGGTGGCCAACCATATTCTTTTGCATCCTTGAATAGAGTCGGCCACCAAAGCCTATCTTGTAGTACAATCCTGATAATGGTTTCCCCCCTACATGACCTCTTGCAACCCCATAATGTCACTCCCATAGAACATATTCTTTCTTCTGATTCAAAACACATCACTGCAAAATGTGATCCTGTCCCATTTTATATAATTGGTCTACAATGATTTAATAATCTGCACCCTATACTACCATATGTCTTTTCTTAGTTGTTGTGTAATCATCAAGGCATTTACTGGTAGCATGGGACATAGCGACATCTTATATATAATTAGGAATGGCTTCAACTTGAAATAAGTTTACATTAGGAAAATGGTCATCCATTAATCCTCTCGCTTCTCCGGACTCTAATCAGGAAAGATGGTTAAGCCCTACATTGGTTCCCCCTGGTTTGAAAATAGCCTCGAAGGTGAATTCTTGAAACAACAAAATCCACCTGCATATCCTTCCTTCCAAAATAGGTTTATTCACCAAATATTTTAGCGTAGAATGGTCAGTAAAGAATTTAAAAGACCCTCCAAGTAGATAGTGCCTGAAATTTTGAAGAGAATACACCATAGCAAGAGCCTCCCTCTTTGTGGTAGTATAATTCTTTTTAGTTGTAGAGAGCTTCTTTCTAGCAAATTAAATAGGATGATATAAGTTGCCTTCTCCTAGTTGAGCTAGAATGGCACCTAGACTAATCACAAAAGCATCTATATGCACATGGAATTCATTACTCCAGTTTTGGTAGACTAGGATCATAGCACCCGCAAGCTTCTCCTTCAAAGTATCAAATGCAGTATCACATTCATCATTCCACAAAAAGAATTCTACCTTCTTCAACAAATTTTCCAAAGGAGCGGTGACTACGACGTAGTTGTGCATAAATTGATGATAATAACTTGTATGTCCCATAGTTGAACACAACTTCTTAACACTAGTGGGTGGCAGCATGTTCAGAATAACTGTGAGTTGGGTCTACACATACTCCATCATTGCAAAAAAACTGACCAAGAAGAGTACCAAATGGAACAAAAAAGATACACTTTTTCAAATTTAAAGAAATTTTCAACCATTGAAGTGATCAAACATTACCCACAAGAGATTGGAATGCTTTTTCAAAAGGTTGTATACCATACAGTCATCCATATAAACTTCTAAATCTTTTTGGATACACTCTCAGAAGGTTGCAATAGTAATTCTTGAGAAGAGAGATCTAGAATTTTTAAGCTTAAATGACATCACATGGTAGGCATAGGACCACCACTTAGTCATGAATGTACTCTTTCCCATATCCTCTTCTACAATACGCACCTGATATTATCCTAAAAATCTATTAGTGAAGGAGTAAGCTTCATTTCCAAAAACATTTTCTAAGATTTCATCATTGAAAGGAGTAGGGAACATATCATGCACACAAGCATTATCAAGGATTCAACAATCCATGGAAACTCAAATGTCATCAAATCCTTCTTATCTTGAATTATAATGGGACCAACGCATTCAACTTTGACACCAGGGAAACTGAGTCTAGCTTCTAGCATCTTGTCTATTTCCTTCTTTACTTTCTCCTTTACTCTGGGATTCAATCTGTAAGGTCAATGTTTTACTGGTCTTGCATCTGGATTTAGAATGATTTTCATTAAAATCTACCTTAATCCCCTTGAACTCTGCAACTAATGCAGTAAAAACATCTTCATATTCTTTTAGTAAGTAAAATATCTCTTTGATAGTCTTCTCATCCTAGTATTTGCCAATAGAATCCAACTTAGGTTTCTCCTCAATGTCAATGTTATTCTTCTGCAACTTTAGTGGCTTTAGATGCAAAACATCTATAATAGGACCACCCTTTATATCTCATTTCGCTTCAGACTCTATCACTTCAAAATATGAATATGTTTTTACCCCTACAATATCCACTTCAACATCCTGCATACACCCAATGGGGAGAATACAATACTGATTATCCATATGCAACTAAATTGAGGAGAATGCCAATTTTTTTTTCTTCGAGAGATTCCCAAGTCTTCTTTGGTAGGTGTTGAGCTAATTTATGGTCCTAAATTAACACAATTATTTCTTATCAATCCGGGTTGTTTATGCTTTGAGGCAAGTTCACTATATGTGAAGATCAGATATAAACAAACCTTGAAAGATAAGTTATTCAAAAGCTAAAAATAATATATCTATAACTCTAATTCAATCAGCTTAAAAAGAGAGAAATATTGAAAGGGTTCTTGACCTCAAGAAGTCCACCTTCACCTCAATTATCACTTAATGAATCAGAGATTGAAACCAAAAGCTCAAGATGGATAAATTATAAATGAAAGAAGCTCTTAACTTAAGAGACACATAAGATATTCCATCATAATTCATTCATCTCAATATCTAAATCTAAATGGAAATAAAACTGCTTGCATGTAAACAAAAGAAACTAGTTTTGATTCATCATTTTAGCAGAAGGGATGCCCAACTTGAACACCTGTTTTTCCAACTCAATAAAGTGATGAAAAAGCTATTAACAAATGAAATCAATCACTATGCATAAACCATAAAGCAAACGGAAATAAAGCTTTGAAAAACTAGTGCTACAATCAACCAAATTACAAGGAAATAAAACTAGTTTAACAAGGAAGTGTACTTAGCTTGGAGTGGGGGCCCTCCACCCTTGCCTTGCACACTTTGAGAGGTGATATTAGAAGCTTATATCAGTCACACATCCATAGAATTGCACAGCAAAATAATAATAACACAAGTCTTCAAATTAACTTCTCAATCCAAAGATGTCACAGCATAAAAGTATATCACAAAATCAATACATAAGCCATCAAAGTTTTGGCTTTAAATAAGAAGTCTCATGAACAAACTGATCTATATTCACTCAAACAAACCCATCTACTCTCATCCACCTATCCAAGTCGAATTCATTATCCCCATCCCAAGAAAGATGACCATTCCTATGAAATCTCAAAACAGCCCTATTTCTATGGGATTCCTGCATGACTAGTCATGGTTGACTAGCACCAAATGGGCCTAATAAAGCTTGTTCAGTTCAAACTAAGCATTGCTGGCTTAGTCCTAGTTCCCAAGCTGTCCATCCATCCATTCCATTTGTGCCCAAGTGTCCTTCAACCATATCAACCATAGAGCTATTACGGGAATTTCTGAATCTGGCAATTTTGCACTAAAAACCATATTTTCATAAAAACTTTAGAAATTGAAAAATTAAAATTAAATACCTGAATAGATATCAAATATACATCAAAATGGGATAAATGAAGGGAAAATGGATGGAAAATAGATGGATAAGTAAGTTTCTTTGAGCAAAAATAAGACCAAAACTAAGGCTCAACATCTCTCCCTTGCTTATCATCAAGCATGTCCCCATGCTTGCTTGTTCCTCTTTGACCTTCGCCTTTCTGTAGTAGATGTTGTACCTGTAGATGCTTCCTGCTGTGCTGCCCTTGCCAAACAATCCAAACCTGTATCATGTCTCTCCCTAAACAAAGCTGCTTTGACCTTTTGTTTTTCATATTTTGCCTGCCACATGTTCTTTTCCTTTAGCCATTTAAATGCTTGCTTAGAAAGTAGATCATTTTTCCTTTTCAGCCTCCCCAATTCTTCATTCAGTTTCTCATTTGCCTTGACCAATTTAGCATTATCTTTCTTATTTGCCTTGTTTTCTTCTTTTAATTGCTTCTCTAAGATTTTTCTAATGTCCAATTGGTCAGTTAGATCCCTGATTCTTCCTAAATTAAGTTCTCTTTCAAAATCTTGTGTTGTTTTCATAAGTGATGCTGCTGCTGCACCATCATAGGAAGAATCCTTCTCAAATGCCTCTTGTGTAAAATCATTTTCTTCTTGCTGTCTTGGGGAATATGTTTCTACTTCCTTCTCTAAGTCAATGGGACTCTTATTCCTAAATTGCCTAGGAATAGACATAACAGATGTTTCATTTTCTTGCATGGCCATGTTGTTCTGTTGCTTGGCTCTTGTTCTAGGACATAAGGGTGAGTTCATCAATCCTTTGTTTTCCTGCTCTGTTTTATCCTGTACCTCATCAACCTGTTCAATGAATTGATTTCTAGACATGAATTCTCGCCACACTATGCCCTGTGATCTCACCTGATACTCAACTAGGATTTTGATTAATCCTTGGTGGTATATCTGTCCTGCTTTAGGCCTGTTTTCATGTTTGACTGTTTCAATCATTCTCAAAAGGCTCCTATATAGGAAATAAGGCAAGTTAATTCTATCCTCCCCTTTTATATGCTGCAGAAGTCTGACATGATACAAGTGAGCCATGCTATACCCCCTATCACAGGTCAAAAACTTTTGGATAACCAAAACCAACTCACCCCATGGTTCATTAAACCATTCTCTGGGTATCCCTTTTGTTCTGTCAAATGTCCCCTTCCGGTTCTTCTCAAGAAAGAAAGTCCAAGATTTCTCTTTAAAGTGCAGGCCTTTGTAATACTTCTCACCTATCATGGGCAGATCTAAGGCTTGGGAAAGATATTCCCGGGTTACGGGAATAATGACATCTCCCACCCGTGTCTGGTCTTGATTGAAATTGTTTATAAACTCTCTGGTTATTTGTTCAGAGTGGCCATCAAATTTTTGTAGGAAACTTATCATCCCTGCTTGGTAAAGTTTTTCTATTGTTTCCTTCCCCCAACTCTCTATCTGGAATTTTGGCTCTACTCTGATTGACATTGCTTCTGTAAACCAATGAATAAATTCCTCTGCTGTTACTAATTTCATTTTGAAAGAAAGATGCAATTATTTGTTTGATTTCGAAATGAAATTTTTGAAGGCAAAGAACCTTACCTTCCTCTTTTCAATCAACTCAATTCACCTCTGTTTGACTCTGCCCTCTGCAACAACACTGTTTTAATCCCTGTTCAATGCAACAAATGCCTGTATACCCTGTTAATATGCTGCCCTCTGTTCTTGAAAACAAAAATACACATACAAACAATGTTTATACATGCTCCTGGTCCTTATTTATTTTGCCAAAATTCAAATAATTGATGATTGTTTATGTTTTAACCAAGAAAACTGTGTAATGCACATACATTTGGCTCTCGGCCTCACCAACAAATGTTCAAAAATGCTCTCGGCCTAACCCAATATATCGTTTTTTTTTTAAAAAGAATTTGACTGTGTAATGTGCCAAAATTATGCACACGGCCTCAATCTTATACCAACTATACTCAGGTGCAACAGAGCTATGAGCACGAAGGCGACTTAACCTTAGCATGGAAACTAGAGGGCTATTCACATACGCTCAGCCTCTAAAAATAAATAAACACAACGCATCATGCTCGCGGCCTCATAAACAAATTACAAATACCCTGGCAAAATACAATCCTCGGCCCATCAAAAGTTTACAAAAACCGCTCTCGGCTGTCTCATAAAAACTCTCGGCCCAAAACAAAAACAAACACAACATATTCAAATGATTTCGACATACAATCCCTTCATCAAAAATGGCGTTAGGCATTCAATCTTTAAAGCATATCAATCCCCTGTTTTGATGTAAATCAGTGCGCAGCAAGGGATGCATGTTGTTTTGACTGTTTGTTTTTAAATCGGCGCACAACTATATGACAATACAAATGCAGTGCACATTCTACAGCGCTTCTTATTAACATTCACCGCCATTCAACATATAATAACACTGCACTGTGTGTTTCCTTAGTTCATGGGCTACATTATTGACACGGCACAACATACAACTCCACATACATTGCCAAAATCTACGTGTTGACCATGCAAACCCTTCGCATTTAAGTGAAACCTGATCCACTAAGGATTCATACCAATATTTATGCAGCAAATCACCGAGTTGGGGCTACGATTTCGGCTTACCTTAGATCACCGAGCACCTGGAGGGATATCGGCGCTCCAAATCTTGGTTTAACCGTTTCAATTTGACTGGTGGCAAGACAAACAATCGTTATCATAAATGACTGAGAGTCTAACTTCGATTCACTGTGCCGAGCTTTAAAACAACCAACACCTTACCTTAATGACTCCCTGAAAATCCATTATTTCAATCATGAATCCCGGAACAATTTTCCTCTTTAAATTCTCCCGACTCAATTTGCTTCTCTTTTCACTGGGTGGCAACTTCAAACACCCTTTTTCTGAGATTATGCAGCGATGAGGATCATGGTTTAACACGACACAGGGTTATTGTTTGAACTGCTCATGAGCTCGGTCAGTGTTCATGACCGTTTCAGACTGTACCGAAATGTATATTCATTGGTGTTTGAAAAGTCATGGCTTACATGGCCGTCCTATTGACCAGTCGCCTGCCTGTGTCATGAGGATGCCAAGTCGTGGCTTGGTACGCATGATCCCTGCTTGGTGTATCAACCAATGGGTAAACAAATTGCCATGCCACCGTGTTAAGTGCTGGCCGGTTGTCGTATGGGATTACTTATTTGATTCATTGCAATGGTTTATCATCATACCCACCGCCGTATGCTTCCATTACCATGTGTTCACTGCTTGCTATGTAATTATAGGTTATGCAATGATGTTTGGATGCCCACCGTAACGTTCTATTGTTTTTTTATTCACAACCATCCACCATATTTCATTAACTTCGATGCATGAACCTTTGCTTGTGACTATGTTATATGCCATACCTTATACCATATGTGCATTTAACAACACATATATACCTTTTACCATATACCATTTGGGCATTTGGTACTATTCACTCCTTTTGTCAACGTATGGTATATATATTGTTTGATATTTCCATATATATTATGGTATATATATTCTTTGATTTCCATATAGCGCATTTTTTTTGACTTTATATAACATAGTTTTATAATTTTAAAATGACCATTGGGGTCATGTTTAAAATTATTACCATTACTAATGCTCTGAGTTGCATGAACTTGTATGTGCAGGTTGAAAGTTGTCCTAGTTTGGCCTTTTTACACTTGCAAAGAAAAATACTTAGGGGTAGTAGGGTTAGTGAAAAGAGGGAATATGTATGGAAATGAAAGGGAGTAGGGTTATAATGTATAAGGGTTATAGGAATATAGGATGTAAATGATAATGAATATCCCCAGGTACTAATTTCAACTTAACAAAAACTAAAAATTTCTAAGAAAAATTTGAATTTTTAAAGCACAAAATGACCACATATACTCCCCTGGATGATGGCTGTACAAGTAGGATGAATTGATCAGATGTTGTAGATGGATTCAAATGTAAACTTTATTGCTGCTCCTTGTTCTTCAGGTTCTAATCTTGAATTGATAATCAGGTCCCTCTGTAATGATTCATTGTTTCAGGTCCCTTTTTCTGCTTACAAAAGATGCACATGTTGTTTGACATTGGCAGGTCTTTCAGGTCCCCTGGCAATGATTTGCTATATCAAGTCCTTCTATTGACAATACAGGTCTTGTTTCCAGCTAAAGAGCTGATGGTTGCAACTTCAGCTGTCCACTTAAAGAGCAAATGCAAGTCTCCCCCCTTGTTGAAGAGATGACTTGTCCTCAAGTCATTGGTTGGTGGAGTGTACCTGCAGTAAAGATATCAGAGAACTGTAGAACAAGTAGAAAGAATTCATAGAGTCCAAGTTGCTCTGGTTTTCCCCTATGAATTCGTGCTTGCAATGTGCCAGTTGCCTGGTTTTCACTTGCAAAAAATTTATTTATTTTGATGTTTTTTTCTCTCTATTTTTTTTTTTCGTTTTTGTTTTGTTTTTTTTATTTTTTTATTTTTATTTTTTTTTTTTATTCAACTAGTAGACTGGAAGATGGCGAATCCTGCGCCATGAGTTCCAGTTCTGTGTCTTCGATCAGTTGCTTCATAAATGCTTCTTTACTGATAGGTCTATTATAAACTTTGAGCTTATGTCCATTCACTATAAATGAGGTCGAATCCTGGTCAATTGTCTTGATCCTTACTGCTCCATTGTCAAAGATTTCATCAATTTCATATGGGCCTAGCCAGTGTGTTGTGAACTTTGCTTTGAAGTCTTTGAATTTGGAGTCGAAAAGCAATGCCCAGTCTCCCTTGTGAAATGTCTTTGTTTTGATGTATCTGTCGTGCCACTTCATTCTTTGTTGTTGCACTAATGTAGTATGTTCCATAGCTTGCTGATGATGCTCATCTAACTGATTCAATTCCATGATCCGCTACTGTTGTGCTTCTGTCAAGTCGAGTCCTAGTTCAGCTGCTAGTCTGTATGTATGTATCTAAAACTCTATAGGTAGTAGAGCCTCCTTCCCATATACTAACTGGTATGGACTGAAACCAGTTGTTGTTTTCCAAGTGATCCTATAGGCCCAGAGTGTGTCTTCTAATTTTTCAGACCAGTCTTTTCTATTCATCTGTACTGTTTTTGTCATAATATTTTCCAGGACTTTATTTGTTGATTCGACTTGACCATTTGCTTGTGGATGATATGGTGTAGATTTCCTATGCTTGATCTTGTATTTCTCCGTTAGATCTCATACCAGCTTTGATGTAAACTGTATGCCTTGATCTGTTACAGTTTGTCTTGGTACTCCATATCTGACAAAGATTTCTTCAAAAAGAAAGGTGACCACTATATCTTCTGTTGCTCTGTTAACTGCTTTTGCTTCTACCCATTTGGTTACATAGTCTGTACATACTAAGATGTACTGCTTCCCATTTGATGGTGGATTGATAGGTCCAACAAAGTCAAGTGCCCACTTCTCAAATGCTTCTATGAGAACCTGTGGCTTCAATGGCATTTCATTTGATGTTATTGGTCGTCCTGTTCTCTGGCAGCTATCACATTGCTTGACATATTTCTTAGAGTCTCTGAAGATGGATGGACAGTAATAGCCTAGTTGCAGCACTTTATATGTTGTTCGTTTATCTGCAAAATGGCCACCACAGGGTTCATCATGACATGCTCTTAAAATGTCTAATATTTCATCGTCTCGTACACATTTTCTAATTATTAAGTCTTAACCAGTATAAAATAAATCACCATTGACCCATGTATATCTAGAGCTTGCTCTAACAATTTTGTGTTTTTGCTTTTTAGTGAATTGAGCTGGAAACCTTCCAGATGATAAATAGTTTGCAATATCTGCAAACCATGGTGTTTTGACTATGATGGCAAACAGATGTTCATCGGGAAAGTTATCTACAACTGGATTTGGATCAGAGGGTGAGTGTATGCAGGACAGAAAGTCAGCCACTTGATTTTCTTTTCCTGGCCGGTCTTGTATTGTGATATTAAATTCTTGTAGTAACAGTAACCATCTTGTTATTCGTCCATTAGTGATTGGTTTGTTCATCAAGTATTTGATTGCTGAATGATCAGTATGGATGAAAACTTGATATCCTGTTATATAGTGCCGGAATTTATTTACTGCATGTATAACAACTAACATTTCTCTTTTTGTGACTATGTAGTTCATTCTTGTAGGCGTTATATTTTTGCTGATGAAGTATATTGCATAAGTAAACAAGTTCTCTTTCTGTCCAAGAGAGGCACCTGTCGTTGTATCAGATGCATCAGTTGAGATATGGAATGTTAAAGACCAGTTTGGTCCACGAAGAATGGGGGCAAGTGACAATTTCTCTTTCAGAATTTGAAATGCATTTTGACAATCATTTGTCCAGTGAAATTTAGTGTCTTTTGCTAATAATTTGAATAGAGGTTGGGCTATTTTACTAAAGTTTTCAATAAATCATCTATAATAGCTTGCATAGCCTAAGAAACTTCTAACCTCTTTCTATGTTGTAGGAGGCATTAAGTTTACTAAGACTTGGATCTTGGCTGGATCCACCTTTATTCCTGAAGCAGAAATGTGGTGTCCCAGAACTATTCCTTCTGTCAACATCATATAGCATTTCTCATTGCTTAATGACAAATTTGTTTCAATGCATAGTTTCAAGACTTTCTCAAGGTTGTTTAACCAATCGTTGTATGTGTTTCCGTAAACAGTGAAGTCATCCATATAGACCTCTACACATTCATGAATTAGATCAGCAAATATTGCAAGTACTGCTTGTTGGAAAGCTGCAGGTGCATTGCATAGATCAAATGGCAAAACATTATATGCATAGGTTCCCCATGGGCAAGTAAATGTTGTCTTGTCTTGGTCTTCTTCTGCTATTCTGATATGGTTGTATCCGCTAAACCCATCTAAGAAGGAGAAAAATTTCTTTCCAGCTAATGAGTCTAATACTTGGTCAATGAAAGGTAGAGGAAAATGATCTTTTAGTGTAGCTTTGTTTAATTCCCTGTAGTCCACACATACCCTCCACTTTCCATTTTTCTTTGGCACAATAACTAGTGGAGAAACCCATTGACTATCTGAAATAGGATAAATGAATCCAACTTCTAACAATTTTTGCAGTTCTTCTTTCACTATTTCCTTCATCATAGGATTCATTCGTCTTTGAGGTTGTCTTACAGGTTTAAGTTGATCATCTGTATAGATGTGGTGGAGACATGTGCTTGGATGAATTCCTTGCATATCAGTATAATCCCAGGCAAAAGCTTTTGAATATTTCTGTAATAGTGCAATTACTTCTTGCTCTTGTGCTGGTTGCAATTCATTTCCAATGTTTAGATATTTTCCAGGATGAACCTCAATTGTTTTGATTGTTGGCTTGGAGACTGTGTTTACAGGAAAGATGTCTATAAAAGAATTCTGCAAAGTTTGAACAGTACAAGTTTCCTGAAAACATTGATTCAGAAGTTCATTTGCAGCTTCATATTGAGCTTTCCTAAGCTGCTCTGAAATACTTGGTTCTGAAATGAAAAGATCCATTAAGTCCTCATTCCCTTCTTCTTCTCTAAAATCAAAGAATTGATTTATACTTAAAACTGATTTTGTTTGTTGCTTTTCTTGAGTTTCAAGTATTGATTCTAAAGAAGTGGATTGTGCAGGTGAATAAAGAGTGATATGTTTCCTTTCATCTCCATGTGAAATAATCATGCTTCCAGATCTGCATCTTATAAAGGCATCAGCAGTAGCTAACCATGGTCTGCCTAAGATTAAAGGATGTCCTCCCAAGTTTGTCTTTGGTTGCAAGATCAGGAAGTCAACAGGATACTCCCATGAACCCAAGGAGACTACGATATCTTCTAATATTCCTTCATGAACAACTTTAGATCTATCTGCTAGTTCCAAGATTGTAGAAGTTGATCTAATGTTGTTTAATTGCAAAGTTTTCATTGTCTCCATTGTCATTACATTTATAGCTGCTCCCAAGTCTATTAATGTATTTGGTATTGAGAAATTATTTATTGATATGGTAACCATTGGGATACCAGGATCAATATATTTTTCTACTATGGTTTGTGTAGACATGAGGCTTGCTAATTTACCAATGACTTGGATTGTTGTAGGATCCTTTTTCTTTTTCTCTGATTTCCGAATGCACAATTCCTTTATTGTTTTAACATATATTGGTATTTCCTTAATTGCCTTGAACAAAGGAATTTTTACATAAGCATTTTTTAACTCATCTAAGATATCAAATTCAGGAAGGATTATTTTGTTTTGTTGTTCCACTAATCTTTCAGGATAAGGTGGTTTTTGTGTCGTATCATTTGTTCCTTTCTGATTTTGTATCTCAGTTTGTGATGTTTCAGATGATTCTCCTTGTTCAGTTGGTTCTTCTATAATTGGAGGAGAATCCTTTCTAAGCACCTTTCCAGACCTTAGATGGACATCATCAAGACGAAGGATCGAATATGTAGGAAAACATGCTACTTCCTCCACAGTGTATGCAGATTTGTCCATCTTATTATTTGGATTGGCCATCGGTTGGGCTAGTAGTTGAGTTGGTTTGGGTTGATTTGTAGGTAACTGTAATTGTTGTGGTTGGGTCAGAAACGATGGTGGATTCTGCTGTGGAAATGGGATGGATGGCGGATATACAGAATGTTGTTGTTGAAAGGGTATGGATTGCGGATATTGTGGATATGCAAATGGTTGTTGGTATTGTTGCTGGTATTGTTGTTGATACTGTTGAGGCTGCTGGTTTCCATAACCATATCCTCTCCAACCTTGTGCAGGTTGTTGTGAATATTGTTGTGGAGGCCAAGCTTGCCATGGCATTGGAGGGGTCCAAGGATTATAAGGTGGATAAGCATAATTTTGTTGAGGGAATTGTGGCTGATTTGGTTGAGGCATCCTAGGTTGCCATGGTCTTCGTGGTGCAACATAATAGAAACCTTCTGTCCCTGGCACTTCTTCCATTGAGTTCATTTGTAATTCTTTCAATGTTACACAATTCTCTGTGGAATGATTGCCTGTACAAAGACCACAAACCTGAATACTATCCAAAGGACAGTCTCTCAAAGGATGTTTCTTTTTACATTTTGAACAAAATATTGCTAAAGCTTGTTCTTGTTCTTCTTTCTTCTTGTTTGCCTTTAGCACATCCACTTGTGTTCCTAATGTACTCAAAAGATCTGTTTTGAAATTTTCCAATAGACTCCCTATTTCAGTTCTTGTTATCCCTCCTGCAGCTGACTTTTCTGCTTTGGAACTCACTTCCCTTCTTCCGGTTTTTGATCTTCCTCTAGAATATTTCTGACATAACTCGACAATTTCATCGAATGGAAGGTTTGAAATATCTCCTTTACCCATCACATTCAAAATGTCAAGGTATTCATCCCTTACACCTTTGAGGAAGATTGTGCGAACAGTTTCTTGATTTAGAGAATGTTGTTTAGATTTCTGAAGATTATATGCAAATCTTTCCAAATATTCTTCTAAGCTTTCATCTTCTTGTTGTGTCATTCTAAAAACATCTTCCTTTGAATCTCTAGATCTACAATAAGCTTGATATTTCTTAAGGAAGACAGTTCGCATATCATCCCAAGAGGCTATTGTTTGTTCTCCTAAACCCATAAACCATTTTAAAGTTGTTGCTTTTAATGTTGCAGGGAAAAGACGAAGTTTATGAATTTCATCAGTATATCCGTATGTTCTACATAGGATATCAAATTCAAACATAAATGCATCAGGATATTCTGTAGACATTCCATAAAAGTTTGGCAATACAGAAGGTGGAATATTTTTCATTTTTACTTCTTCTCCTAATATTGCACTTGTATCTACTATTGGAAAACCAAAAGTAGTTTCTTGATCAATTCCATCTTCTTGTCTTTTCCGGTCGTTTTCTAGCTTCCTATCATTTTCTTGTTTTGCCTCTTCCTCTCTCTTTCTTCTCCATTCTCTTTGTTGTCTTTCATATTCATCTCTTTGTTGTTCAGGATTAAGATGAATGGATGCATGTCCCTCTTCTGCCATTGTTTGATTTATTTCAATTTCAAGTTGTTGGAAGATAGGAGGATTTATGGATGGAAAGACAAGTTGTTTTCCTTTTTCTTTTTTCTTTCCGGAAGTGGAGAATTGCTTTTGGTTTGCTTCCCATGATAACAAAGTTTGCCTTTCAATTAAAGTTAATCTTTGGCCAGTTCTTTGTTTTTCTACCAACTCCTCAATTATTGGATTACCAGTAACTGGAGTGCGTGATGATCCTATTTCTACTTGTGGGGGGTTTTTGATAAATCTACCTTGAGGATCTCTATATCTAGGCATAAAGAAACATAACTTAAAAATGGAATGTAACTAATGTTTTTTTGGTATTTTGAATTTTATCTTTCTATTGACTATGCCAATATTTGCCTCCCCGACAACGGCGCCAAAATGTTGAGCTAATTTATGGTCCTAAATTAACACAATTATTTCTTATCAATCCGGGTTGTTTATGCTTTGAGGCAAGTTCAATATATGTGAAGATCGGATATAACCAAACCTTGAAAGATAAGTTATTCAAAAGCTAAAAATAATATATCTATAACTCTAATTCAATCAGCTTAAAAAGAGAGAAATATTGAAAGGGTTCTTGACCTCAAGAAGTCCACCTTCACCTCAATTATCACTTAATGAATCAGAGATTGAAACCAAAAGCTCAAGATGGATAAATTATAAATGAAAGAAGCTCTTAAATTAAGAGACACATAATATATTCCATCATAATTCATTCATCTCAATATCTAAATCTAAATGGAAATAAAACTGCTTGCATGTAAACAAAAGAAACTAGTTTTGATTCATCATTTTAGCAGAAGGGATGCCCAGCTTGAACACCTTTTTTTCCAACTCAATAAAGTGATGAACAAGCTATTAACAAATGAAATCAATCGCTATGCATAAACCATAAAGCAAACTGAAATAAAGCTTTGAAAAACTAGTGCTACAATCAACCAAATTACAAGGAAATAAAACTAGTTTAACAAGGAAGTGTACTTAGCTTGGAGTGGGGGCCCTCCACCCTTGCCTTGCACACTTTGAGAGGTGATATCAGAAGCTTATATCAGTCACACATCCATAGCATTGCACAGCAAAATAATAATAACACAAGTCTTCAAATTAACTTCTCAATCCAAAGATGTCACAACATAAAAGTATATCACAAAATCAATACATAAGCCATCAAAGTTTTGGCTTTAAATAAGAAGTCTCATAAACAAACTGATCTATATTCACTCAAACAAACCCATCTACTCTCATCCACCTATCCAAGTCGAATTCATTATCCCCATCCCAAGAAAGATGACCATTCCTATGAAATCTCAAAACAACCCTATTTCTATGGGATTCCTGCATGACTAGTCATGGTTGACTAGCACCAAATGGGCCTAATAAAGCTTGTTCAGTTCGAACTAAGAATTGTTGGCTTAGTCCTAGTTCCCAAGCTGTCCATCTATGCATTCCAATTGTGCCCAAGTGTCCTGCAACCATATCAACCATAGAGCTATTACGGGAATTTCTGAATCTGCCAATTTTGCACTAAAAACCAAATTTTCATAAAAACTTTAGAAATTGAAAAATTAAAATTAAATACTTGAATGGATATCAAATATACATCAAAATGGGATAAATGAAGGGAAAATGGATGGAAAATAGATGGATAAGTAAGTTTATTTGAGAAAAAATAAGACCAAAACTAAGGCTCAACAATAGGATGTTAACATCAGAGCCCAAATCTAGCATATAATCCCTAATATGGAACCCTACAATCTGAGCATCGACACAGATTCCCTTCTAGTCCTCCTCTTAATTTGTTGAACTCATCTGGAGTGCCTCTCAGGAAATTTTTCAAAGATAAGTCCCTCCGAGAACACTTTGTGCTTAACAACTATATTGAGTTTTTTCGCAACTTCCCCAACATCTGATCATCACTCATAATTTGTAAAAAAAAAATAAACTACTCCATCATAGGTTGGGGCATGTCTTCTAAGAACCTTAGGCTCCTCAAATTTCATTTTTCTTGTCATTCCATTTGTTGGTTATAGGGTGGTGTCAACTACTTAAAATTTCTACTTCATCCTTATAATATTATTTCTACTTGTTAGAATCATAATATCTCTTAGGTGATGTAGCTCTGATTATCATTGGTTGTTCAGGGATAACCATGTCTTCTCTAGTTCTCTTTCCTCCTCTAGTAGCAATATTAATATTTGACTTTGGAACTAATGTTATATAGCAAATTGACCTCCTCATCAACTCAGAGGGGAAAGACATGATAGCTGAAGCAAAGACCAAGATCACATGCCTTGTTTCCACACTAATGTTGTCTATGCACCAACAACCTGCTTTATAAAGCATCTCTACAAGCCTAAGGGTGTGTTAGTGACCCAACTAACTCAAGTTTCTAGTTCGGGAACAACGTTAGTGGATCCTAGTGAATTTCTAAGGGTCAAAGGAATGAATTGACTCATAAATATCTAGATATTTGTTCCTAAAATCACCCAGGAAAAGCAAGGAAACATCCATATTCGGCCTATTTGGAGGATTTCTAATCCTAATGAAGGAGGCAAATGAGAAAGAGCTGAAAAGCATGGAAACTTCATTGATTTTACCCTAGGGAACTCAAGGAGGAACTTGGCAACCCTAACTCAATTGCTACATAAGCAAAGCTAAGGCTATGGTGATAGAGGTCAGAGCATTTGAAAGGATAGCATACTTGATTGTTGAGCATTGTCTCAAACCATAAGAAGTTTCTAAGAAGGGGGAGAGAGAGAGAAGCTAGAGGGGTAAGGGAAGGCTGATACAACAAATGTTTGTAATCACTCTTCCAACATTAATATAAAACTGCAGTTGTACTGTCTACTCCGTGGTGTTGGTACTATCATTCATTCATTTGTTTGTCCAATACCTTTTAGCATCAATAGCTTAGTTATGTGTAACTAGATGTTCTTTTATGTATTCATGTATTAGTTATTAGAGTTGTATGCTGTGATTATGCTTGTCTCTTCTATGTGTAGGAATTGATCTGGAGTTGGCTCAGGGGACTTCCACCTAGCTGCAATGTGCTCTCCAGCAAATCTACATGGAGGCTTGAGGTAATCTACTTCTCCTACTTTGATAGTTAGTTATTGTTTATGAACATGCATGTAACTTTGTGATGGTTGCAGATAATATTACAGTCTGCTGATGGTCCCGAGAAGACCTTTGAGGGTATCTTCATTCTCCATACACTGTGCATTTTATCCTATAGCAGAATTGGCAACTCCACTAGGGGCTATACATCTAGTTCCTGGTTTAACCAGACAGTTCTCAGTTTTATCCTCCTTCTAAGCCCTCCCTATACTTCTGCATTCCCTTTATGACCCACCAAAGCATTGTTACATCTTGCCTACATATATTCATCATTGAATCTAATCTGAGAAGCCCTGTTTTAAGATGTTTCCCCACACTAACACAGGTTAGCATATTACACAGTGCTTTATAAAGCTCCATGTATGCATAAATAAAGCGTTAGTGGACCTAGTAACTCTCTGTGGCCACTACTACAGAGCATTAGTCTCCCAAAAACTTGATTTCCAGCTGTGTCTGCAAACCCAAGGGGATAAGGAAGCCTGCTCATGGATTGAAAGAGGATTTGCTACTTCATTTTGTTAGAAAGATAGGTGTCCTAATTTTTTTTTTTTGGAAATAAGTTTTTTTTTTCTTTCTTAAAATAATTTTTTATGAAAGAAAGATCCAGTCTTTTTATTCATTCTTTTTTTTAGCTGGTTAAAAGCTGCTTTATTTTGGTTTCAAGTAGTTGTTAGGAAAACATTGGAAAATTTTCCGTTGGTTATGCATGTGTTAAATGATTAGGATGCATGGAATGAATATGAATATGTGAAAGACTCTCAACTGTAGAATACAACTTGTTTTCATCGAATTGAATTTTTTTTTAAAGCATTGTCTTGTGCATGATTTTTGAGTCAAAGTCTCATCACATTTAATACTTCAACTCCCCTACCGAAGACAATAGAAAGGTACACAAAATTTACCTAAAATAAATCAGTAACTCTTTATTGAGCAAACAAACATTAGTTCAAGCTAAGATCTTAGGATAGGCACTGTGAGTAAACTGCCCAAGATCGAAAACCCAAACTAGTGTCATTAAAAGAGAGAAAATTCCTGCTGCACTCATACTACCGAGACCACTCCAATAAAAGCAGAGCAAAATACGAGACAACATCAAACTGTAAGTAAAGGTAGCCCACCTTCGCTTGCAACTCCTTTGGGTATTCTATGTATTGGGGATCCCTTCGGGGATTTCGGAGCTGAGTCGGGGACTCAGGTATCCTGCACACATAGCATACTATCTGGGACTATGTCCCCCCTGGTAGTGTTTGTGATTTGAGGTATCCTTAGTGGCCAAGCTTTTCGGAACTTACACAAGGTGACTGGGGCAGGCTGTCTTGGTACCTAACACAGATGGACCTACTCCGTCTTCAGTTTTTGGGAGGGTGCTCGTCTTCATGAGAGTACTTGGCCCCTCAACTTGAGGTTCAGGCGAAGCTCAAGAGTAACCGTAACTATACATTTCGCCAGCCCTCTCTATTATTCACTGTGATACTAGGTTTCATCTCAAGTGATCGACGCTTTTCAGACAGGGTCATTTCCCTCTGTTTGCTGATTGATCAACGTAGTGTATTTTTTTTATTTTTCAGGCACCCGAGTGTTATCATTTGATACTTTAACAAATATCATGATAAAATTTATTAATAAAAATTAATGGTTACCGTGGCTACATCTGACCCTCGTCATCAATCTAAACGAATGCTAGGACTTCCTCCACTCATTGTGGAAGATACGCCAAGCTCCAGGGAACTGGATTCCCCATCTTCAAGGAATCAGTCTCCTAGATCTCACATGGGATCTGTTTGGACAACCGATGATTCAAGTTTGCCAGAGGATTTCTTTACCGAAGGATTCCTTCCTCCCTTTAACCCTTCACTCATGAATCCATTGGACCCAATCTTGGCTCCCACGGTCCCTGTACTCCCTGCTTCTATAGTCGGAACATTTCCATATATCCCGTCAACGACTAATGGGTCATGAGACTTTAGGGACACTTTTGGTCCTCCACCACTTCCCCAGTCAACAGTCACCACAACATCATCGGTAGTGAACCTCGCTATCCCATTTGTCCCAGGTACAACCACTCACATGACACCCTCTATGATTGGAACCCAACCGATGCCAGGTTCCACCCCTTTAGTGTCAAGCTCCATACCTTCGACAAGTGCTACATACAGCGCTCCCTATATCCCTCAATATGGCACTATTGGCGTGGTTCCCATCCACCAAAAATATGGTCGTCTGCCATTGTACAGTTCAAACCCCCAGATTCAAGTATCTGGGGGCATTCCCAATATGCACATACCGATAGGGAATGTAATAGTTCCCCCTCCATTCTCAAGCATGCATGGTCAATCATTGATTGACATGAGCATTCCTTATGTAAATCAAGGACAAACGGTTAGTTTTGTGACAGGCGGGAATCCTCAAGGAGGTCCCAACCAATTCATGGGGGAACCCTACTCATAAATTCAAATGAGTCAAGGGGGCACCACTTATCCTGGGGTAAATTCTATAGTCCAGTATCAAAATCCCCATGGAAATCCACACTACAATGCCATACCCCAAGGCAGCTATTATACCATGTAGCGCATGTATAATATTGGGACTCAAATGATGGGAGAAGTGCAAGGCTCCTCAAGTCATATGTCAACACCTTGGTCCGAGTCTGGGGCACCACACTCTCTACCTTTCTTGGCAACGTTGGATATGCCCAACTTGTACAAACTCACAAATGACCCCATCTACCACAACTTACTTTGGCCACTGATCCTGCATAAGATACCAATGGACATCCCCAAGTTCGAAGGAAAGCAAGGGGAGGATCAGGGCACTAGTATCACCACCTACCATCTTTGGTGTGTCTCAAACTCCATGGTGGACGATAGCTTCTAGTTACGTCTTTTTCCCCGCACCCTCGGTGGCAACGCAACTAAATGGTACATTGAGTTACCACGTGCATTAGTAAACACCTTCAACGCTTTAGCGATGAAATTCCTAAAGCACTTCCATCTACCCATCCACTATGAGACTGGGACAGAGCTCCTCACTTCATTACATCAGGATACTGCCACCCACATCTCCAATCATATACATGAATGGAGACGTAGGTAGAGGTTAGTCAAAGCTCCCCTCCCAGACTATCTCTTAGTGGACTAGTTCTGCAAGTCCTTACTCCCGCAAATCACTAAAGATGTCACTTTCGGTGGTGCGGTCACAAAAGACCAATCCATACGTCGTGCCCACCACCTAGATCTGATATATTCACAGTCTGGCACTCTTTATGACATAATCTCCAATGCCCCTCATAACTCCAATGTTTTCACTACTCAGCACCCCGGAATGCATGCCGATGGGATTGTTGGTGCAACCTCTGGGACTGTTGTAAAACAACTCAATGGTCACATTTCCCAGATGTTAGTGAACCCCTCTACCAAATCGACTGCTCTTCCTACCACATCGATAAACTTTTTTCAGTCTATGCAAAAACCCGGTGGTAAGAACAAAAAGAATAAGAAAAGGACTACTCCTTCTAAGGATCAGTCAACAAAGCAGCTAAACCCAAAATAGAAGGCCGCTACACCTCCTGATGATGAAAAGGATAACCCTCTAGATTTCCCTGCAAAATCTGTGATGAAGACCACATGACCTATCGTTGTCCACATCTTCAAGGATGCACAAAATAGATTTTTAAAAATGATACTGGCCGGACCCCCACCATCCTCAAAAATCCTTTTCCCGCTCAGCAGCAGAAAAATCTTATTGCAAGTCGACCCCAACCCCCGCAAGGGGGAAATGATGGTTCGCAACATCCTTTAACTAGTGAAGGATCTTCTACCATTTACACCTTTGCAACAGTAGATCTACAAACATGAGCCAAATATTGTGGAGCTCCTGTTGCTCTTGCAGAGGAACCTTCCCCAAGTAAAAACCCATCGCCGCCCAACGATTTGTATATCGAAAGGCTGATTGCTGACCTTGTAATTCACCCCCCCAAAGGGGCACTTCGACACATAATGCACAATACATCTGCATGTGTCGCCAAAAACTACAACATTGTAGAATACTTCACGCAAGCACCGTCATCTATGTCGGCACTTGAAGTGTTACAAACATGCCCAGCACAAAGGAAAGCTTTGCTTTTAGCTATTGGTGGTATTGACCCACGGGATTCCATGTTTGAAATTTTTGACATCGAAAAGTGTAAACCTCCCCTTTCTCACCAGCTTGCATTTCAAGTGCAATTTTTTTCGAAAGGTAAACTTATACACAAAACTGTCATTAACGAAGGTGCTTCTACTTACATCATGTCGGCTTCATGTTGGCTCGCCCTAGGTTCTCCAACCCTATCCCCACCATCAAATTCCCTTAAAGCTTTCGACAGCCACATTTTCATCCCAAAAGGTTACTTGGATAGCTACCCCATCACTTTGTATGGGAAAATGGGGTCAGTGGACATAGAAGTCGTAGATAAAAAAGATCAACTATAATCTCTTTCTGGGTCGCAGTTGGACATATGCCAAGATGGCCATCATATCTACTGTCTTTTGCATCATCCTATTTCCATTGGATGGAATGGTAGTTACAATAGATTAGCTGTCTTTCTGCACCCCAGATTATTCCCCATTACCAAGCAGCTTCGTACCCCTAGTAGGTGGTGTACCTGACTCTTATGTTAGTCTCGGTACCGGTCTATTGAAGGCTTCTTCCTTCATGGGTTGTTTCCCTCTTCAGCCGTCCAAGGTTTCACAGATGGTCAACATGCTTTCATCTATTCCTCATGAACAGACCGATCCATGGATCCTACCAGCTCCTTCAGACCTTGACACATATGGAGAACAAATGTCATTATCACTAGCTGAATTGGCCTACCAAGCCAAGCCATTCAATGTGCATCCACATCTCTGGTCACGTTGATTATGACCAACGGTACCACTGCCCCTCCCATAAATGCTCCTTCTTTCGATCTACTCAATCAAGTCCTACCTACAGATGAAGCTATTCGAGAAATCATGAGTTTAGGAGAGCGGTCTTAGGAGGATTCGCACCATCATGTTTCGATATTTGATTCAGACATGATGCCTCTTCAAATCCTGTCCCGTGACATACCAAAAATCGTTTCCTCACCCTATACGACCATCCAAACTTTGGAGGTGGAAGGAAACATGGGCAATATCTCAAAGACATTGCTCATCGATATTTCTGTCAAGACATGCATCATGGAAAAAATCCATATTGGAGCCAATTGCAATCCTGGAGAAATTGCAAGCTTCACCTGCCTATTTAAGGAATTCCACGATGTATTCGCCTGGTCTTATGAGGAAATGTCTGACATAGATTCGTCTATTATCGAACATGAGATCAAGCTTTATGACAATGCAAAACATGTCCGTCAAAGACTTCGACCAATCCATCCCCGTAAAATGGAAGCCATAGAAAACGAAGTAGAAAAATTGTTACATGCTGGTTTCGCCTATCATGTTCCTTTAATGAAATTGGTTTCCAATTTGGTTCCTGTTGATAAAAAACAAGGAACCATCCACGTATGTGTCGATTATTGAGACTTGAATGCCGCGTGTCTTAAGGATAATTATCTGACACCATTCATCGACCAAATCATCGACGACTATCCCGATTGTGAATCATTTTCATTCATGGATGGATTCTCAGGTTACAACTAGATTACTATAAAACCCAAAGACCATAAGAAAACCTCCTTCATCTGCCCATGGGGTGTCTTTTCCTATCGAAAACTCCCATTCAGTTTAAAGAATGTTGGAGCAAATTTTCAAAGAGCCATGGACTACGCATTGCACGATATTAGGCATATGGTTCAAGCTTACTTGGATGACCTTCCAACCCATTCCAAGCAACGAACGCAGTACCTAAACCCTTTAAGAGGGATCTTTCTAAGGTGTCAGTTTTACAACATCCACCTGAATTCACATAAATTCATTTTCTTCATTGAGTCTGGATGCTTACTTGAATTCATTATCTCCAAGTACGGGATTAGGGTTGATCCTGATAAGGTAAAGGCAATTACTCAATTGCCAGAACCACTGTCCATTCTACAACTCCAGCCTTCGCAAGGGAAAGCAAACTTTTTACGACGATTCATTGTAAATTATGTCGAATTGACAAAAGGCTTCATGTGCCTACTTAAGAAAGGAATGTCATATCTGCGGGATGATCAAGCTCGACGATCATTTGATTCCTTGAAAAAGGCGCTTATATCAGCCCCACTCCTTAGCTCTCCTGGCTATAGCAGCTTCTTTCTTCTATACCTGGAAGCTTCGCCATCCTCTCTTGGAATGGTCTTGGTTCAAATGCATGATTACTGGAGTGAACATGTGATCTATTATCTGTCCAAAGCCTTGACTGGGCCCGAACTCAGATATTCGCATGTGGAAAAGCTGTCATTGACAGTCGTCTTTGCTGTCAATTGATTTCGACACTACATACTATTGTGATAGATTATTATCATCGCCTTGGAGAATACCATGAGACATATTTTGTCTCGTCAAGTAATTGGAGGAAAATATTCAAAATGGATCGTGATCCTCCAACAACTTGATCTAGTTTTCACATCTGCCAAGGTGAAGAACTCCTTAGTCTTCAACGAACTTTTGTGAGAACTTCCCATCATCGATTCGAATGAGATAGCCCACGATCATCTCCCAAATGAGGCTATCTATCTTATCAACACCACTAACCCTTGGTATGGGGACATTCTTGTCTACCTCCAAGCCCAATGGTTCTGCCCCGAACTATCGACAGGCGACTGTCGTCGCATCCGTCACCAAGCGTGACACTATCTAGTGATTAACGATACGTTATATCATCGTGGTGCGGATACAGTTCTTTGGCGTTGCCTCACTCATGAAGAGGCGAAGCACGTTTTAAATGACTGCCATGCTGGGGCATGTGGCAGTCATCTTTTTGGCATATCTACTGCATAGAAAATCTTGCGCGCAGGCTATTACTGGCCAAACTTGTTCAAAGATTATGTCAAGGCCATCCGACAATGCCATCCTTGTGAAATATTCACAAAGAAAATGTGCACTCCTCTAGCCCTACTGCACTTGATGATCTCTGTTTGCCCCTTTGCTAAATGGGGGATAGACTTCATCCCCTGTAATCATGTTTCCTCTGCTGGACACAACTATATCATAGTAGCTATGGACTATTTTACGAAATAGGCGGAATCCCTTCCTACCTATAGAGCCGATGGAGAAACCACGATGCTATTCCTGTTCAATCAGGTTATCTGTCATTTTAGTGTGCCTCGCACAATCATTACAGACCATGGATCTCACATCTAGAACCATATGATGTCTGATTTAATGTCGTTGCTTGGTTTTCGTCAGGATCAATCATCCTCCTACTACCCCCAAGCTAATGGTCAACTAGAAGCTGTCAATGGCATCTTAAAAACCATGATCCATAGGTTGGTAAGAAACCATAAAACCAATTGGCGATGAATGTTATATTCAGCGCTATGGGTGTACCGAACTTCAGTAAAAACTGCCACGGGATTTACACCTTTTCAACTGGTTTATGGCCTGGATGCAGTTCTACCCATCGAGTGTCAAATACCTTCCCCACAAATAGTTGTTGAACTCCTGCCTGGCACTACTTCCGAAGAAGAATGCTTACTATACCTTAATCAACTGGATGAAACCAATCAAGATGCTGAATTGGCACTCGAGGCTCACAAGCGTTGGGTAAAATCCCATTACAACAAAATGATTAAGCTTCATTCTTACCAAGAGGAAGACCTTGTTTTGCTCTATGATAAAAAAACATGACCTCTTGGAGGCAGGAACACTTCAACCCTTATGGATAGGTCCCTATGTCATTAATAAAGTCCTCCCAAAAGGGGCATATGAACCGCAAGACTGGGAAGGAGTCCCAATTATGGAGCCCAGAAATGGGCTCTATCTGAAAAAGTATTATTCCTAGTATTGCACTAGAAATGTGCTTTGTAATTTTATGTATTCATAAGTCTTTCTTCGCTTTTTTGGTGTGATTGGATTGTTTTGATATTTATTGGAGTACTTGTCTCATACATTCTTCTCACAATGCAGATTTCTTCGTTACGCTTAGCATATGTAGGATACACGGATGGTTCCAGTCGTCACATATGGCACATTGCATCAGCTGCTTGGGTCATCTACACACCCTTGTCGAAACTATTTTGCTCTGGCGGAGTCTTTCTTGGTACTGCCACCAACAATATTGTTGAGTACATGTTCGTAATTTCACTTCTCACAGAAGCATCATCAAGGGACATCTCCAATCCAGTCGTTAGGTTAGACTTCTAGCTAGTCGTTATGCAATTGACAAATTGTTATCACATTCGTATTCCAACCTTGTTATGTCATTATTTAAGGGTACGACTCTTGGAATGCCAATTTGAAATAATCACATATGAACACATTACTTGAGAATTTAATGTGGTTGTTGATTCATTAGCTAACTATGTATTAGGTTGGCATCTGTCTCATTCTTTATAGAAGCATGCATGAAAAGTAAAAATTTACTGAGTTAAAAATTTTACAAAAACATTTAAAAAAACATTTACACCATCAAAATACCAAAATATCTGTATATATATATATATATATATATATATATATATATATATATATATATATATATATATAGATCAAAATCCAGTCTTTTACATCGAAATATTCCAAAACTTGGATGTTTTAAGTACAAAATGGCTAAAAAGCCCAGCTACAAACACTCATTGGCTATGCCAAAACACCTGCTAAAAAGAGCCTATTGCTCCTGAAATTCTAAAACTGCTCTAGCTATCCTCTGAAGAGGAACCAGAAACCGCTTAGGTACACCGATTGTGTGCCACTGCATATGAGAGGGAATCTCCCTCATAAGAAGGGGGGAACACCCATGGTCAAGCCCTCCAAGTTCCTCAGAACTGCCAAAGACTGTCGCCATCGCCTCCCCAGCAGGTAGTTGGCCTCCTCGTCGCATATGGCGGGATTTGCCTACAAGTCATAATGGTGCCACATCTGTGTTAAGCATAAAACTTCATGTCAGTACTTATTTCACCTATAAAAGCATTACATAAACAATAAAAAGCTAAAAAATACTTGAAGTACTGTTAAAAATCATTCTCACCTTGAGGACCCCAGTTGGTCCCGGGTGGTAGCATCAAGTCCGCGTCAATGATAAAGTCCATGCCCTCATAAGCATAGTCATCAATCATCACAATTTGGCCACGAAGCCACTGGAAGAAATCTTCCTCGAAGAAATGTCGGATCGGTCCTCTTCCTGTGCGAGGATCGAGTGATAACCAGCAGCCCTGCCTTGGCTCCCTCGAATCAAGGGGACCTAAGCTCACAATTGGGCGCATAACAGGTACCCTGTCAATAAAGAATGAAACTATGATAGTACCATACCCAAATCTATGTTGGGTACGAGTCTTGCATGTTGTTAACTCTGCCTTCAACTGGCGAAGCACTACTTCACACTAGTGGAACATCTGTGGCTGCACACAATCGACTGTAAGAAAAATTTGGGCCTTTGTCGCAACATGGGGACTCTTTTACCCTGCCAACCGCACAATCAACCATAAAATCTCCCTCATAGACCTGGACCTTATCCTCTCTATGGGGACACTATTGTTGACTAGTCCGCTCTCAGGGATGCAGTAAGATTGCACTAGCTCTAGGGTAGGTCATGGATCCGGCCTACCACCGGTGAGGTTTTCCTGTGCCCCATGGCATGACAAACCAGTCAAAAGATATATGTCATCATAGTCAATAACCAGCTCCTGATCTCCAATCCTGAACACTTACTCGTGTTCATCCCAGTGCTGGATAATCCATCTCAATAAATCCTCCTGCCCTTCATTAGCTCCAAATTTACATACTTCAGTAAACCGTAGCAGCACAATGCAAGTGTGCATGTTGGATCATTTCGCATCAGCAATGCCTAGCTATCATGGGCCTGTTCTCTCCATAGGCTAGTCATTATGGCCTGAAACCTACACAAAATAACCCTAAAAATAGTGAAAATGGGGTAAAATAGCTTCAGGAATCATTGCATGAGGTTTTTAACTGTGCCCTTCAGCTCTAACACTCCCCCCAGTGGTACACAGGGAGAATTAGCACCCTCCAGTAGCTTGTAAAAAGCGTTTAATGATCCCTACAGGCCCTCTAGAGGGCATTAGTGCACAAACAGGGTTTTAGGGCACCTCAAATATGGAAAATTCCACTCCTAAAACTATCAAGAAAGGTTGAGAAATGCATAGAGCAAGGATTTAGCCTCTACCTGGGACTGACGACACGTCAAATGGTCGCCCGGATCTCCTACAATGGTCCGCAAAAAATCTTCTCCTCTTTAGCTCCAAAATGCTCTCACAAATCTCAAATAGCGAAAATGGTGAATGTGAAAGCTCAAAACATTTCCTTATATTTATTTTTGGAGACATGATATTTTGAAATCATTAAAGAGGAAGTAGTCTGTTAGCACTCAAATCTACCTCAGGCTGAAGAAGGTGAGGTTCAAGGCAACATCAAACCAAGCTCAGCCTTGTAGCTAGCCCTACGAGGACAGGAGAGGGCTCTCTCCTGGTCTATCTCGGCAAAAGATTTTCAAAGGGGCTGAGATGACTTAAAGTGGGAACTAATTTTAGGCTAGTAAATTCACAGAAAGGGGTTTTTTGATAAATGATTGGGTTTTCTGGACTATATGGGATCAAGAACAGCGTGAGCAGGGAAATTAAATGAAAGATGCATATTATTACATAAGGCAAGATAGGCAAAAGCTTAAACATTCAATTTGAATTTATATGGAATGTGAAGAATGTTTGAGAATGCTGAAAAGGGGATGGATTCATGAATCCTTTTCAGACGGAGGAAAACATAGAACTTGAATACTTTCCCAAGGTAGAGCAGCAAGCTGAATTCTGCCCTTCACACTTAAAAGTATTCAATAGGAAATGATTATGAATGAAACAATAAACATCACAAGAAACATATGAAAACAGAGAAAAACATAATGCTAAGTTGTTACCACAGGGATCTTATGAAACAGAGCTGCAAACTTTCAATTAAATCTCTATCAACTGTACAATAAAACTCTTTATTTCTCCTCACACCTCTGCCAGAACTCTCCCTTTATTACAAATCATTTGCAATACATTAAATATAACTTAGAGATGTGATAACTGATCGATGAAAATAGAACACTGTTACATCAATCATCACAAAAATAGGAAAAGTCTGCTCTAAAAGGAGTAGCGTTACATTTGTTTGTTAATAACTAATGGAGAGGTGGCAGCTGTAGCTGAAGACCCTTTAAATTTGTAACTGAAGACCAAAATAGACAGTACGCTCTGTTGTGGCAGATATCTCCATTTAAATTTAAACTTTCCGCCTTTGACTGCCACTTGTTTTTCCTTTATTTTCTAACTTATTAACAAAATGCTATTTGAATAAAAACTAATTTTAATAAAAATAGTTTTTAAACTAAAATGATGACAACTGTGCCCGGAGGGGTTGAATTTCTTGTAGTGTTCCAGGTTGCCTATTATCAATCTTTCAACATCTTTTATGAAAAGGACCAAAGGCTCCCTTGATGCTTCACTACTTAAAACATCAATAAGGGCATCAAGCATTGTCTTATTCCCATCCTCACCAACAGAATGCTCCAAACGAAGCTCCAACACTGTATGAAAGATTTCGTTGGCAGCATTACAAAAATACCCATAGTTATCTTCACAAAAATCCACCATGTTGTTTACACCGTAAACTAGTTTCTAAAACCGGACTTCAACTTTATTGGGATTCTCATTGTTATAGACATTTTTGTGCCTTACAGCATTGAGCATAAAATGTCCATAATCTAAGGGATCCAAAGTCCCTAAACATGTTGTTCCTACCCCTAGAGGAACAAGGCTAACAAACCACAGCAATTCACAGAAGTTCTCCACCAGAAACTGCTAAAAAACAAGTCAATTCAGGATCAATTCAGTGGCTCCACTAGCTGTCTGCGCTGAACGTTAAAGCCAACACTCGCTACTTGCGCTGAATGTCAAAGCCAACACTGGCTGCCTGCACTGAGCAAGAGTTGACATGTGGCAAGTTCATTCCACGAGGTGTCAAAACCCAGGAAGCTTCCAAAATCTTCCTCAATGACACTTGCCTCAGGGAATTCGACTGGTGATGAGTAAGAGGTTCCAAATCTCCAAGTGGAAGCAAGAACCTCCACGTGGAATCAAGAACTAACAGAGGGAGAGGACACTAGTCAGATCTCAAGCTGACTCATCCTCTCTCCAAACATCTATATATGGATCTCTCCTCCATGAGATCTAGAGGTTGGAATTTTGTTATTGCAAAGAATTGCTGTTGGTTTGAGACTGGAACTATTGGGTGCTTAATGCTTTGAAGGGGGTGAAGATAGGAATTCCATTTGCTGGGAAGGAGATGCTGGATTGGAGCCCTCTGGGTTGTATCTCTTCCTGAACCTTGTTATTCATCAATAAAGCTATCTTGGTTTCTCCTATATACTGATGTATCTTTGATGTATGATTGCATTAGTACGTTTAGTTTATTTCTAATCCTGAACTAGTTATGAATATGAATCCATGTCTTGTGTAGTGTTCTCTTCTTGTGATCTTGCGGAATCCTCTTGAAGCTGGGCGAACGAGAAGGCAAGTAGCTGGGAACCCTCAAAGAGAAGAGAGACCGGATCGAGGGACAAACAGAAGACACTGGTTAGTCCATCTATCTCTCTTCATTCTTAATTCATAAAGGAAGAATACTAGAATAGCTGTCTCTATTTGTTGCTAAGGCACTGTCACGCCTTAGGTTGATAGGATCGTCCTGCATAGGCATTTTTCCCCACAACAAATTGGCGACTCTACTGGGGAGATCTGTTTAGTCATTTTATTTTTATTTCCATCATTGTTTGTTTCATAGACTCGACAACAACAATCGAACTGCATCTGCTATTCCCAGATGCAAAGTAGACAGTTGCTGCTTTGATCCAATCACTGGACTTGTCTATGATCTGAACAATGGAATCACAAATGATTTGATGATCCTTTGTGATAGATCTTAGTACTCCCTCAAAGAATCCCTTTGATTGTACCTTGCTTGTTGCTTTGATTTGGCCTGAAACTGTAGATTAATCAGCAATCTGTGACCCAGAACCCAGTGAGAAACTCTCGTTTCTCCTTCAGCGCAACAGTTGTGAAGAGGTTCTGCATTTCAACGCAGGTCCCGTGAAGGCTACCTACGTTGAATGTCAAAACCCCTGTGTTGAGGTTGCGCTGATCCAGTTAGGCCTTGTGCAGCTGAGGTTTTCTGCTCTGTTTTGCCTTGTTTTGATCTCTGATTTTTGCAGCCTATAACCAACATAGGTACCAGTCTGATAACTCTTTTTCTCTGCTTAAATTCCGCCTCCTTTTGTACAAAAAGACTGTGAGTGTTTTTATGTGTTTGTGGCGTCATTCGCAGTTTTCCTTTGCATGAGTGAAATAATCATCCTGTAGCCCTTGATTCAGGTCTGTTGATTGTGATCTTAGGAGAGAGTTCATTGGCTGTTTACAGTTGATTATACATTTGCTTTTGCGTATTGGTTTGAGTTTGTATCTTTTAAGTGTCGAAACAAGTGTTCATTTCGGAAATCGTTAAGTGTTGTAATCTCTTCTACCCTCTCTGATTTCGAAAAAGTAAACTTGTTTGTATTTGTCATTTAAAAGCAAATTCAAAGTTGTACAAAAAGCTTTCTTTGTAGGCATCAATACTAAGAAAGCAGAAAACAAACACCTGCATTGTGCATTTGCATCTTGATAGTTTGCATGTTTGATTTAGGAAACGTGCATTAGAGTGTGATGATTGCTCTTTGAGAAAAGATGGTGTCTTTCTTTTCCCTTTGTAGCTAGGATTTTCATAAGTTGAAAAGATATAAATCTTGCTTATCATCTTTAGACTGCATTTAGGAATTGTATCATACATCTTGTGGTGAACCTCAAAAGGAAAACTTCTAAAAAAAGATCAACCTAAAATAAATTGAATGAACTTAACAACACTTTGCAACATAACGCACAACATAGAGGTCTAAGCTAGAGACGTGTTCCGACGTCGTAAAGCCTGGTGACTGTCGATCTCGTTGATGGTGGGTGATTCCTCCTGAGGGACGATAGCGCCAGTATGGATTGTGCTCCCACGTACCGTCGCGTATATATTGGGAGACCCATATAGGCATAAAACCTTTATCCTTAGGAAACCGTGTCGGCCGCCCTACTGATCGCAATGCACTGAACACAGCATTCAGGAAGATCGACCGCCCGTACCCTAAAAAGTATTCTGTGGTTTTGCGAAAAGTTTGGCACACCCTCTGCCTAGAACTCTAGAGCAGTTTCTTTTGGCCTTTTTTAGACTCTATAACAGAAAAAGTCCATCTGAGCATTTGTCACTTCGGGCTCATTAAAATATCGAAGGAGACTAGAGTCATCTTTAGCTTTTTCTCGAATCTTTAAAATTGAAAAAGCAAGTTGTGTCTAAAGCGTCGTTAAAATTTATTTTAAACGAAACAATCACCCCTATTCCTGCGTTGATCTTTAGGTTGAGAAAATGGAGCACACCAACCAAGGAATTCCCCTTGGTGGAAATCCTAGTCCCTTTTCCTCTTGGGGAGATGTTGGTGCGCCCCATATGGCCACATTGTCACCTCTAGGACTGACAATTGGCCTGCCGCTCTGGCTCTTTTCAACCAATGTCGTTCAGAACACCACTATTCCTGAACAGTCGAATCAACAGTTAGACCAGACCAGAGTTGCCCACCAGCCTTCTACTTCATCTAATTCTTCCTCTCCTCCTTCCTCTTCGCTTGACGGAACTGGTAAAATAGAAAACCAAGTTCCTCAGGAGAAGACGAAAAAGAAGAAGAAAGAGAAGAAGAAGAAGGAGCCAAAAGCGACTGGGGGCAAACAAGTGTCGTCTGACAAAAATCCACACATAGCACTGACTAGGCCTAAATCGCCATGTGTCATATGCAAGGGAGACCACTTCCACAGAGATTGTCCCTGCATCCCTCGGATACTAAGGGAATGGTCTCCCCGTTTGCACAATTCGGTAGCGTCAACCTCTGATAGCCATGTTGGCAGCTCACCATCAACTAGTGAAAGTGAAGCCACAGGACAGAGAGGGAAAGCTAGATTTCCCTGCAAACTGTGTGAAGGCGACCATGCCATCCACCGTTGTCCCTTCTTAGACGAGGCTAAAAGAGTTTTGGAAGATCGCCCGATTTTACGAGCGGAACTTCCTCCTGGATATCAAAAACTCCTGCCAAGTCCTTCACTAGTTGAGAACCCGGCTGGCCCGCCCAGGTGGTCAGCCAAAGCACCTATCATTGAAGATGAACCGTCTGAATCCATACCTGACGAAAGTCAAAAGGTCGAGGTGGCAGTTGACCCGGTTTTGCCTTCAGAGGCTCTATCTTCGAATGATACCATCACAGAGGAGAATAAAGACGACACCGTCCAAATTCTCTTCATCAACATAGACTCCAACGAACAATGGGGAAATTTGCCCATTCCTTTTTCGCAGGAAGGAACTTTGTCAAAGTCATACCCGGTCGTCTACTCGGTCCCACCACCAAGCAACCTGGTTATGTCCTTCGACTGGAACCAACTAGGCATACCCCGGTTGCCAGCAAGCATACCATTCAGAATTATCGTTCAAATATACAGAATGGTAATGGTTGGCACTATCATTGATGAGGGGGCATCTGTGAGTATCCTTTCCTCTAGCGCTTGGTTCACTAGCGCTTTTGCCTGAAATGAGAAATCTATCAGGCTTTGATAAAGGAACCAGTCGACCTTTAGGGATCCTCCCCAATGCGCCGATCACATTGAAAGGGAAGACCATTCAAATGAATGTGATGGTCGTTCAAGGACCCTTGGATTATAACCTACTCCTTGGACGAGACTATATATATTGCATGGGAGCCATCGTCTCCTCACTCTTTAGAGTAATGTGTTTTCCGCACGAAGGAAGAGTGGTCAAGCTCGTGGACCAACTTTCATTCCCCGGATCACGCATCGCAAATAGTCATGTACCATCCCTAAATGGTCTATTCACGCAAGAAATGTCTCAACCCACGGTCCGTCCTCCTAATGAGCGCGAGTAATCCGGGAGGATATGACTGGAACCCAGGGGGCATGCGTCCTGGTCTGCTTCGGCAGGAAAACTTTGGGTATAAGGTAGGTTTCCGCGGGAGAATATGACTAGTCCGTACCCCGTCCGTGAGTGGAAGAGGGGTTGTTCTAGAATAAGATTCTTTTGTCAAAGTTATGTGGGTTGGCGGGCTTCGTCGCTCACCTTTGTCTATTTCGGTAGACATCGCCGAGGAAGTGTTTTATTCGCGACCGCGAATGGAACAATCTTTGGGTAACCTGAAAGAGGTAGGCCTCTCTCGGTAAAACAATTGTTTTGGCGGAAGTGAAGTAGAGGTAACCTTGAAACTCTGTTTTATACCTGGGGGCATGCAAACCTTTTGGAGTGCAAGCAAGGGGCGGCTATTTATTTTTTAAATTTTTAGGACCTCTAACCCTTTAAACTCGTAGGATTAGTCGTTTCCGAACTTGCATAACGAAAGGATGCAGAGCAAAGCTTGGTGAGATGAAGCTCCATAAAAAATAGAATCTTGATGAGACACTCTTATCATATGACTGGGTTAATCGAGCAGTTTTAGCACACAGTTCATGCTCGTTAAAAAATAAATGCAAGATCCGAGCAGTTTTAGCGCATAGTTCATGCTCGTTAAAAAACAAACATAAGATCGAGCAAGTGTTTCAACCCGCGTTTAAGCTCGTTAAAAAATGAACTAACCCGGTAAATAACCACTGTGAATGTAATAACATCAGCCGTTAAAGCCTTGGTCATGTTTACACCGTCACCTCCACTTTTCATTGGCCGATCGTTCACCTCCATATGTTTGTTTACCCATTTTGAGGAATAGCTGCGAAGAGTGATTTCACTAGCCATCCTTGTGACACTGCCATGATTGGAAAATTCCAACCTGTACCTGGAATCAGCTGCTAACCTGTTTCATCACTCGTTCCTCAAAAGACGAGTCTTATTTAAGCTCTTTTCATCTGACTCATAAAATATGAAAAGATTGTTGAGTCCTTGGCCTTCCAGCTCGTTAAAGGGATAGGAAGTGCTATCCCTCCTCTAGATTTTAATCTTTTTGGACCTGAGGGATTATTGCACAAAAAGATCGAGCTCTTGTTTTATTCGGCTCGTTAAAACTATCAAAAACTCATCCCTTCTGTATTGTTTTAAACTTTTTCGGACTTAAGGGATTAGATGACGAAAAAGGACTTTCGGAGTTAACTTTATGTACCTTTTCAGACTCTCTAAAAATGAAAAGGACCGAGTTATCTTTGTCGTTAGACTCGTTAAAATCATTAAATAGCGACAAACTTGTCTTTAGACGAGAACGAGTTTCACTATCGCTAGGATCGTTAAAACATAGCGATGGGCTTGCCCGAAGGGCAGGTTATAGAACAAGCATATGTTATCCTCCTCAAGCTTGACAAAAATAAAGAGGTACTGGTCAGCAATGACTAGGGAAAAATTGGGAGAAACTCAAGAAAACTTTGATGGTAGCAAGTCGCTCTTGAACATGACACTTTTCCTCCGTACCACAATCGGGTTGGGTTGTTTCATTCACCGGTCACATCCATGGTCTCTCCATACCATCCATATTTGGGGTAATGCTACCAATCCATCGCATCAGTGTCGCCATATGTTCAAGAGAAGTCGTTCAGAAAAGTCAACCATGTCCCATCCACTGCCATACATTATCCTTCATCCTTTCATGACCGCCACCCTGAATCATATGTCACAGATCGTTTTCACTTCCATCAAAATCATTAGCTCCGTTCCGTGTCATTGATGTTGGATTCATTAAGGCCCTCCTTTGACGGATCGCTTCTTGTCGACATCAGCTCATTATCCAAGAAGTTGATCTAGGAACAACCCCTTAAGTACTTTGAAGCTTGCATGCCTAAATGGCAAGTTTCTCACTTCCGGCGACAGGTATACATCAATGATCTTCGATCGAAAGATTTTGCGTGTTGTTCGACGCCAAGTCCTTTATTCACACCACGTGAATTGTACTGCAGTACCTTGAGGGTCATTATCATTATCGGTGATTCCTCTCGCGCTTGTTAACGGTTTACCTCATTGACCGGTAATCAAGCGATGTCTTTCCATGTTTGACTTCAGAACAATTCTCACATGGATCGACTTGTACTTAGAGTGAAGATCGAACGAGTTTGAAGACCCCGGATCTAGTTTCATCCATCTCGGCTGCGATATATATTCAGGAAAGATAAAGACATTGACATGTACATCATTGCAACAGATAATCATCCTATTCAAAGGATGATAATTTCATCAAAATTATCAGTCTACCACCAAACGATTGTCTGTTCTATGTACAGAAAAATGAATTTATAAAGCTGAGCATGGGAATGCTCGCCTCAGCTAGATCATGGAAGCAGTATGAAAAATAATGTATTGTATTGTATCTTATTACAAGTCTCCTCCCAGCATTGGATGAACTTCGGATACCCCTGATAAAGCATTTCACCCGATAAACGGCCTCATACTTTAGGGGGCAACCGTTATAGACATTTTTGTGCCTTACAGCATTGAGCATAAAATGTCCATAATCTAAGGGATCCAAAGTCCCTAAACATGTTGTTCCTACCCCTAGAGGAACAAGGCTAACAAACCACATCAATTCAAAGAAGTTCTCCATCAGAAACTGCTCAAAAACAAGACAATTCAGGATCAATTCAGTGGCTCCACTAGCTGTCTGCGCTAAACGTCAAAGCCAACACTGGCTACCTACGCTGAATGTCAAAGCCAACACTGGCTGCCTGTGCTGAGTGAGAGTTGACATGTGGCAAGTTCATTCCACGAGGTGTCGAAACCCAGGAAGCTTCCAAAATCTTCCTCAATGACAATTGCCTCAGGGAATTCGATTGGTGATGAGTAAGAGGTTCCAAATCTCCAAGTGGAAGCAAGAACCTCCAAGTGGAATCAAGAACTGACAGAGGGAGAGGACACTAGTCAAATCTCAAGCCGACTCATCCTCTCTCCAAACATCTATATATGGATCTCTCCTCCATGAGATCTAGAGGCTGGAATTTTGTTATTACAAAGAATTGTTGTTGGTTTGAGACTGGAACTATTGGGTGCTTAATGCTTTGAAGGGGGTGAAGATAGGAATTCCATTTGCTGGGAAGGAGATGCTGGATTGGAGCCCTCTGGGTTGTATCTCTTCCTGAACCTTGTTATTCATCAATAAAGCTATCTTGGTTTCTCCTATATACTGATGTATCTTTGATGTATGATTGCATTAGTACGTTTAGTTTATTTCTAATCCTGAACTAGTTATGAATATGAATCCATGTCTTGTGTAGTGTTCTCTTCTTGTGATCTTGCGGAATCCTCTTGAAGCTGGGCGAACGAGAAGGCAAGTAGCTGGGAACCCTCAAAGAGAAGAGAGACCGGATCGAGGGACAAACAGAAGACACTGGTTAGTCCATCTATCTCTCTTCATTCTTAATTCATAAAGGAAGAATACTAGAATAGCTGTCTCTATTTGTTGCTAAGGCACTGTCACGCCTTAGGTTGATAGGATCGTCCTGCATAGGCATTTTTCCCCACAACAAATTGGCGACTCTACTGGGGAGATCTGTTTAGTCATTTTATTTTTATTTCCATCATTGTTTGTTTCATAGACTCGACAACAACAATCGAACTGCATCTGCTATTCCCAGATGCAAAGTAGACAGTTGCTGCTTTGATCCAATCACTGGACTTGTCTATGATCTGAACAATGGAATCACAAATGATTTGATGATCCTTTGTGATAGATCTTAGTACTCCCTCAAAGAATCCCTTTGATTGTACCTTGCTTGTTGCTTTGATTTGGCCTGAAACTGTAGATTAATCAGCAATCTGTGACCCAGAACCCAGTGAGAAACTCTCGTTTCTCCTTCAGCGCGACAGTTGTGAAGAGGTTCTGCATTTCAACGCAGGTCCCGTGAAGGCTACCTACGTTGAATGTCAAAACCCCTGTGTTGAGGTTGCGCTGATCCAGTTAGGCCTTGTGCAGCTGAGGTTTTCTGCTCTGTTTTGCCTTGTTTTGATCTCTGATTTTTGCAGCCTATAACCAACATAGGTACCAGTCTGATAACTCTTTTTCTCTGCTTAAATTCCGCCTCCTTTTGTACAAAAAGACTGTGAGTGTTTTTATGTGTTTGTGGCGTCATTCGCAGTTTTCCTTTGCATGAGTGAAATAATCATCCTGTAGCCCTTGATTCAGGTCTGTTGATTGTGATCTTAGGAGAGAGTTCATTGGCTGTTTACAGTTGATTATACATTTGCTTTTGCGTATTGGTTTGAGTTTGTATCTTTTAAGTGTCGAAACAAGTGTTCATTTCGGAAATCGTTAAGTGTTGTAATCTCTTCTACCCTCTCTGATTTCGAAAAAGTAAACTTGTTTGTATTTGTCATTTAAAAGCAAATTCAAAGTTGTACAAAAAGCTTTCTTTGTAGGCATCAATACTAAGAAAGCAGAAAACAAACACCTGCATTGTGCATTTGCATCTTGATAGTTTGCATGTTTGATTTAGGAAACGTGCATTAGAGTGTGATGATTGCTCTTTGAGAAAAGATGGTGTCTTTCTTTTCCCTTTGTAGCTAGGATTTTCATAAGTTGAAAAGATATAAAGCTTGCTTATCATCTTTAGACTGCATTTAGGAATTGTATCATACATCTTGTGGTGAACCTCAAAAGGAAAACTTCTAAAAAAAGATCAACCTAAAATAAATTGAATGAACTTAACAACACTTTGCAACATAACGCACAACATAGAGGTCTAGGCTAGAGACGTGTTCCGACGTCGTAAAGCCTGGTGACTGTCGATCTCGTTGATGGTGGGTGATTCCTCCTGAGGGACGATAGCGCCAGTATGGATTGTGCTCCCACGTACCGTCGCGTATATATTGGGAGACCCATATAGGCATAAAACCTTTATCCTTAGGAAACCGTGTCGGCCGCCCTACTGATCGCAATGCACTGAACACAGCATTCAGGAAGATCGACCGCCCGTACCCTAAAAAGTATTCTGTGGTTTTGCGAAAAGTTTGGCACACCCTCTGCCTAGAACTCCAGAGCAGTTTCTTTTGGCCTTTTTTAGACTCTATAACAGAAAAAGTCCATCTGAGCATTTGTCACTTCGGGCTCATTAAAATATCGAAGGAGACTAGAGTCATCTTTAGCTTTTTCTCGAATCTTTAAAATTGAAAAAGCAAGTTGTGTCTAAAGCGTCGTTAAAATTTATTTTAAACGAAACAATCACCCCTATTCCTGCGTTGATCTTTAGGTTGAGAAAATGGAGCACACCAACCAAGGAATTCCCCTTGGTGGAAATCCTAGTCCCTTTTCCTCTTGGGGAGATGTTGGTGCGCCCCATATGGCCACATTGTCACTTCTAGGACTGACAATTGGCCTGCCGGTCTGGCTCTTTTCAACCAATGTCGTTCAGAACACCACTATTCCTGAACAGTCGAATCAACAGTTAGACCAGACCAGAGTTGCCCACCAGCCTTCTACTTCATCTAATTCTTCCTCTCCTCCTTCCTCTTCGCTTGATGGAACTGGTAAAATAGAAAACCAAGTTCCTCAGGAGAAGACGAAAAAGAAGAAGAAAGAGAAGAAGAAGAAGGAGCCAAAAGCGACTGGGGGCAAACAAGTGTCGTCTGACAAAAATCCACACATAGCACTGACTAGGCCTAAATCGCCATGTGTCATATGCAAGGGAGACCACTTCCACAGAGATTGTCCCTGCATCCCTCGGATACTAAGGGAATGGTCTCCCCGTTTGCACAATTCGGTAGCGTCAACCTCTGATAGCCATGTTGGCAGCTCACCATCAACTAGTGAAAGTGAAGCCACAGGACAGAGAGGGAAAGCTAGATTTCCCTGCAAACTGTGTGAAGGCGACCATGCCATCCACCGTTGTC
The DNA here is from genome assembly GCA_031772625.1 of Pinus tabuliformis. Classification (NCBI taxonomy): domain Eukaryota; kingdom Viridiplantae; phylum Streptophyta; class Pinopsida; order Pinales; family Pinaceae; genus Pinus; species Pinus tabuliformis. The sequence continues at coordinate 1,259,470,871 of CM062818.1, read as the reverse complement.
CCTTCTTAGACGAGGCTAAAAGAGTTTTGGAAGATCGCCCGATTTTACGAGCGGAACTTCCTCCTGGATATCAAAAACTCCTGCCAAGTCCTTCACTAGTTGAGAACCCGGCTGGCCCGCCCAGGTGGTCAGCCAAAGCACCTATCATTGAAGATGAACCGTCTGAATCCATACCTGACGAAAGTCAAAAGGTTGAGGTGGCAGTTGACCCGGTTTTGCCTTCAGAGGCTCTATCTTTGAATGATACCATCACAGAGGAGAATAAAGACGACACCGTCCAAATTCTCTTCATCAACATAGACTCCAACGAACAATGGGGAAATTTGCCCATTCCTTTTTCGCAGGAAGGAACTTTGTCAAAGTCATACCCGGTCGTCTACTCGGTCCCACCACCAAGCAACCTGGTTATGTCCTTCGACTGGAACCAACTAGGCATACCCCGGTTGCCAGCAAGCATACCATTCAGAATTATCGTTCAAATATACAGAATGGTAATGGTTGGCACTATCATTGATGAGGGGGCATCTGTGAGTATCCTTTCCTCTATTGCTTGGAAAGCGCTTGGTTCACCAGCGCTTTTGCCTGAAATGAGAAATCTATCAGGCTTTGATAAAGGAACCAGTCGACCTTTAGGGATCCTCCCCAATGCGCCGATCACATTGAAAGGGAAGACCATTCAAATGAATGTGATGGTCGTTCAAGGACCCTTGGATTATAACCTACTCCTTGGACGAGACTATATATATTGCATGGGAGCCATCGTCTCCTCACTCTTTAGAGTAATGTGTTTTCCGCACGAAGGAAGAGTGGTCAAGCTCGTGGACCAACTTTCATTCCCCGGATCACGCATCGCAAATAGTCATGTACCATCCCTAAATGGTCTATTCACGCAAGAAATGTCTCAACCCACGGTCCGTCCTCCTAATGAGCGCGAGTAATCCGGGAGGATATGACTGGAACCCAGGGGGCATGCGTCCTGGTCTGCTTCGGCAGGAAAACTTTGGGTATAAGGTAGGTTTCCGCGGGAGAATATGACTAGTCCGTACCCCGTCCGTGAGTGGAAGAGGGGTTGTTCCAGAATAAGATTCTTTTGTCAAAGTTATGTGGTTTGGTGGGCTTCGTCGCTCACCTTTGTCTATTTCGGTAGACATCGCCGAGGAAGTGTTTTATTCGCGACCGCGAATGGAACAATCTTTGGGTAACCTGTAAGAGGTAGGCCTCTCTCGGTAAAACAATTGTTTTGGTGGAAGTGAAGTAGAGGTAACCTTGAAACTCTGTTTTATACCTAGGGGCATGCAAACCTTTTGGAGTGCAAGCAAGGGGCGGCTATTTATTTTTTAAATTTTTAGGACCTCTAACCCTTTAAACTCGTAGGATTAGTCGTTTCCGAACTTGCATAACGAAAGGATGCGGAGCAAAGCTTGGTGAGATGAAGCTCCATAAAAAATAGAATCTTGATGAGACACTCTTATCATATGACTGGGTTAATCGAGTAGTTTTAGCACACAGTTCATGCTCGTTAAAAAATAAATGCAAGATCCGAGCAGTTTTAGCGCATAGTTCATGCTCGTTAAAAAACAAACATAAGATCGAGCAAGTGTTTCAACCCGCGTTTAAGCTCGTTAAAAAATGAACTAACCCGGTAAATAACCACTGTGAATGTAATAACATCAGCCGTTAAAGCCTTGGTCATGTTTACACCGTCACCTCCACTTTTCATTGGCCGATCGTTCACCTCCATATGTTTGTTTACCCATTTTGAGGAATAGCTGCGAAGAGTGATTTCACTAGCCATCCTTGTGACACTGCCATGATTGGAAAATTCCAACCTGTACCTGGAATCAGCTGCTAACCTGTTTCATCACTCGTTCCTCAAAAGACGAGTCTTATTTAAGCTCTTTTCATCTGACTCATAAAATATGAAAAGATTGTTGAGTCCTTGGCCTTCCAGCTCGTTAAAGGGATAGGAAGTGCTATCCCTCCTCTAGATTTTAATCTTTTTGGACCTGAGGGATTATTGCACAAAAAGATCGAGCTCTTGTTTTATTCGGCTCGTTAAAACTATCAAAAACTCATCCCTTCTGTATTGTTTTAAACTTTTTCGGACTTAAGGGATTAGATGACGAAAAAGGACTTTCGGAGTTAACTTTATGTACCTTTTCAGACTCTCTAAAAATGAAAAGGACCGAGTTATCTTTGTCGTTAGACTCGTTAAAATCATTAAATAGCGACAAACTTGTCTTTAGACGAGAACGAGTTTCACTATCGCTAGGATCGTTAAAACATAGCGATGGGCTTGCCCGAAGGGCAGGTTATAGAACAAGCATATGTTATCCTCCTCAAGCTTGACAAAAATAAAGAGGTACTGGTTAGCAATGACTAGGGAAAAATTGGGAGAAACTCAAGAAAACTTTGATGGTAGCAAGTCGCTCTTGAACATGACACTTTTCCTCCGTACCACAATCGGGTTGGGTTGTTTCATTCACCGGTCACATCCATGGTCTCTCCATACCATCCATATTTGGGGTAATGCTACCAATCCATCGCATCAGTGTCGCCATATGTTCAAGAGAAGTCGTTCAGAAAAGTCAACCATGTCCCATCCACTGCCATACATTATCCTTCATCCTTTCATGACCGCCACCCTGAATCATATGTCACAGATCGTTTTCACTTCCATCAAAATCATTAGCTCCGTTCCGTGTCATTGATGTTGGATTCATTAAGGCCCTCCTTTGACGGATCGCTTCTTGTCGACATCAGCTCATTATCCAAGAAGTTGATCTAGGAACAACCCCTTAAGTACTTTGAAGCTTGCATGCCTAAATGGCAAGTTTCTCAATTCCGGCGACAGGTATACATCAATGACCTTCGATCGAAAGATTTTGCGTGTTGTTCGACGCCAAGTCCTTTATTCACACCACGTGAATTGTACTGCAGTACCTTGAGGGTCATTATCATTATCGGTGATTCCTCTCGCGCTTGTTAACGGTTTACCTCATTGACCGGTAATCAAGCGATGTCTTTCCATGTTTGACTTCAGAACAATTCTCACATGGATCGACTTGTACTTAGAGTGAAGATCGAACGAGTTTGAAGACCCCGGATCTAGTTTCATCCATCTCGGCTGCGATATATATTCAGGAAAGATAAAGACATTGACATGTACATCATTGCAACAGATAATCATCCTATTCAAAGGATGATAATTTCATCAAAATTATCAGTCTACCACCAAACGATTGTCTGTTCTATGTACAGAAAAATGAATTTATAAAGCTGAGCATGGGAATGCTCGCCTCAGCTAGATCATGGAAGCAGTATGAAAAATAATGTATTGTATTGTATCTTATTACAAGTCTCCTCCCAGCATTGGATGAACTTCGGATACCCCTGATAAGCATTTCACCCGATAAACGGCCTCATACTTTAGGGGGCAACCGTTATAGACATTTTTGTGCCTTACAGCATTGAGCATAAAATGTCCATAATCTAAGGGATCCAAAGTCCCTAAACATGTTGTTCCTACCCCTAGAGGAACAAGGCTAACAAACCACATCAATTCAAAGAAGTTCTCCATCAGAAACTGCTCAAAAACAAGACAATTCAGGATCAATTCAGTGGCTCCACTAGCTGTCTGCGCTAAACGTCAAAGCCAACACTGGCTACCTACGCTGAATGTCAAAGCCAACACTGGCTGCCTGTGCTGAGCGAGAGTTGACATGTGGCAAGTTCATTCCACGAGGTGTCGAAACCCAGGAAGCTTCCAAAATCTTCCTCAATGACAATTGCCTCAGGGAATTCGATTGGTGATGAGTAAGAGGTTCCAAATCTCCAAGTGGAAGCAAGAACCTCCAAGTGGAATCAAGAACTGACAGAGGGAGAGGACACTAGTCAAATCTCAAGCCGACTCATCCTCTCTCCAAACATCTATATATGGATCTCTCCTCCATAAGATCTAGAGGCTGGAATTTTGTTATTACAAAGAATTGCTGTTGGTTTGAGACTGGAACTATTGGGTGCTTAATGCTTTGAAGGGGGTGAAGATAGGAATTCCATTTGCTGGGAAGGAGATGCTGGATTGGAGCCCTCTGGGTTGTATCTCTTCCTGAACCTTGTTATTCATCAATAAAGTTATCTTGGTTTCTCCTATATACTGATGTATCTTTGATGTATGATTGCATTAGTATGTTTAGTTTATTTCTAATCCTGAACTAGTTATGAATATGAATCCATGTCTTGTGTAGTGTTCTCTTCTTGTGATCTTGCAGAAACCTCTTGAAGCTGGGCGAACGAGAAGGCAAGTAGCTGGGAACCCTCAAAGAGAAGAGAGACCAGATCGAGGGACAAACGGAAGACACCGGTTAGTCGATCTATCTCTCTTCACTCTTAATTCATAAAGGAAGAATACTAGAATAGCTGTCTCTGTTTGTTGCTAAGGCACTGTCACACCTTAGGTGGATAGGATCGTCCTGCATAGGCATTTTTCCCCACAACACTCATCCAGCAAAAGTATCACTCAACCTTTGGTACCAATTGATAGCTCTTTTCTTCCGATCCAAATTCCTATATTCGTCTCAAGAGAAAGGGAAACTCTTTTGATGAATTTTACTACTCAGACAGTGAAAACAAAATTCAAACAACTGTTTGTGTATTCTTCAAACTGTTTACAGGTGGATGGCATATAATAATGGAGATATTGGACAAAGACTAGATTCCCTTCATGATTTCCCTGTTGCAAGTCGTTTCACCACCAAAATCTGTTGCACTGCTTAATTTCTCAGAAAACCTCATCAGTCTTCACAATGTTTCTAAGACAACAATACTCTTTAACGGTCAATGGAATCTAACTTGTTCTTTGCATCTTCAAAATGTTTCTCAAGCAAGGTTTTGATGAAATCCCTCAAACGGGAAGCTTTCAACAGGTCTGAACCACTATTTTCCAAAGTGTTGTCCCGGCTTGTGCTATTGGAGAACAATTTAATATTGCATTGTTTTGCAGCATAAGCCTAAAAGCCCACGACTTCCTTCCATCAATACAGCACTTGCAAGCCGATTGAGGCGTTTTGCATGAAACTGGATGCAAGGGCAAAAAAAATTTAAAAATTTGGCTCTGAGACTGTATGGGTAGCGCGCTCACCCAATGCGTAGTGAGCTGCAAGTGTGTAGCGTCCGTGGTATTTAACACTGGCTGGTGAGGTTATATGCGTAGCGTGCTCTATATGAGTAGCGCGCCTCCAGTTCCGGTTCACAACTTTGCAAAACACGATTTCGGCCTTCAACTTCACCAGCTCGATTTCTGCCTTGAGAATTTGTGTAAATGAATTCTTTAGCATGGTTTATATGTGAAGAAAAATATCTCATAAAATCAGGTTTGATTTTAAATTTACTCCATGACCCACTTTTATGATGTTTGGCACTTTGTCATTCGATCACTTAATATAACGCTATTCTTTGGATTTTCCTTTCTTTTTCTGAGTCTTGGACTGATGATACCTTGTTGTTTTTTGCAGGGATGGTGGCGTGGCTTAGCGAAGGATAACCAAGGCTGCTTCTGAATTCTCAAGACTGAAATCTTGAAATATAAACTCACTGAACCTTCTTCTAGCCTGTAGGAATCATTTGACAAGTTTGAAGACCAACTATAAAACCTTGACTCTGAAATGACTCTTTTCTGGACCACAGTAACATCAATGAATGACGAGAAATGAACCTTGGAGAATTTGATTCTGACAAGGGACTGACAGGACCGAGTCTAACATTGGCTCCAATGGGGATGGCAGTTGCCGCTCCGTGGAGGTGCCAAGAACAGCAGATCTTTGGAAGAGCAGACAGTGCCTCCATCCATTGGGCAATGGAGTCATTATTTCGACAGACAACACGAGACTTTCGACTCATTTATGGACTGAAACTGGACTGAAATGATTGAAAAACTAACTCAGCAAAGTTCAAACTAAAACTGTAATGGAACTAGAGTGAAATGCTGCCTTTTGGCTGCTTATTTATTTACCCTACTTTGCTGCAGAGTCCATGGATCAAGTAATGTTGTAATGCCAGGTCAACCATTCAAGTAAATCTGAGAAGAATGTTGCTTGAGAGTGCTTCAACCAGATCACAGATGCATTTGATGGCAGCCCTACACACACATAACGAGTCTGATCATGTAAAAGACAGTTTGATTTGTCAGTGAAACTGAAAAACATTTCCATGTACATCGCAATAGGATGGCAAAAGCCAGACTCTGTTTGCTGCCCCAACTCCACAATACATACTTCCAGCTGCACACTGTTAATGCAAACATCTGTAGGCAACTCTATTGTTTCTTGTTTTGAAGGAGGAAGAGTTTCCAAGAACTTGTTGGGATCTCGGAAATCATATGACTGGATCTGCTCATTCAAATATTGAATCTCCTTCTCAATTTTTTCAACAACTAACTCGCAGAAACCAGTTTTTGCTTCAAGAGGAAACTTCGGAGATTTTAAACATTGAAGCACGACACTAAAAAATCTTTCATCAATTTCAAAATCTGCTAACTGATCTCTAATTTCTTTTACAACTTCACAAAGTGCAGGGTTTGCCACATACCCTATCATTGCATGAATGGATCAGTGCACACTAGAATCTCTGGGTCAAGCTGGAATCGCCAGGTGAATGTCTCAGCCTTCATATGTGTCTAACTGTTGTCCACCATCAGCATCAGATCTGCAACTTGATTTCATGTACTGGGGTAAGACAATCTACAAGTCGAATGTCACATCAACAACAAACCATCTTCCCCAGTATGGTCGCCACTATGTTAGCGCTCGAATCTGCCTCAGGCTGAAGAAGGCGAGGTTCAAGGCAACATCAAACCAAGCTCAGCCTCGTAGCTAGCCCTACGAGGACAGGAGAGGGCTCTCTCCAGGTCTATCTCGGCAAAAGATTTTCAAAGGGGCTGAGATGACTTAAAATGGGAACTAATTTTAGGATAGTAAATTGATAGAAAGGGGTTTTTTGATAAATGATTGGGTTTTCTGGACTGTACGGGATCAAGAACACCGTGAGCAGGGAAATTAAATGAAAGATGCATATTATTACATAAGGCAAGATAGGAAAAATCTTAAACATTCAATTTGAATTTATATGGAATGTGAAGAATATTTGAGAATGCTGAAAAGGGCATGGATTCATGAATCCTTTTCAGATGGAGGAAAACATAGAACTTGAATACTTTCCCAAGGCAGAGCAGCAAGCTGAATTCTGCCCTTCACACTTAAGAGTATTCAATAGGCAATGATTATGAATGAAACAATAAACATCAAAAGAAACATATGAAAACAGAGAAAAACATAATGCTAAGTTGTTACCACAGGGATCTTATGAAACAGAGCTGCAAACTTTCAATTAAATCTCTGTCAACTGTACAATAAAACTTTGTATTTCTCCTCACACCTCTACCAGAACTCTCCCTTTATTAAAAATCATTTGTAATACATTAAATATAACTTAGAGATGTGATAACTGATCGATGAAAATAGCACATTGTTACATCAATCATCACAAAAATAGGAAAAGTCTACTCTAAAAGGAGTAGCATTACATTTGTTTGTTAATAACTAATGGAGAGGCGACGGCTGTAGCTGAAGACCCTTTAAATTTGTAACTGAAGACCAAAATAGACAGTATGCCCTGTTGTGGCAAATATCTCCATTTAAATTTAAACTTTCCGCCTTTGACTGCCACTTGTTTTTCCTTTATTTTCTAACTTATTAACAAAATGCTATTTGAATAAAAACTAATTTTAATAAAAATAGTTTTTAAACTAAAATGATGACAACTGTGCCCGGAGGGGTTGAATTTCTTGTAGTGTTCCAAGTTGCCTATTATCGATCTTTCAACATCTTTTATGAAAAGGACCAAAGGCTCCCTCAATGCTTCACTACTTAAAACATCAATAAGGGCATCAAGCATTGTCTTATTCCCATCCTCACCAACAGAATGCTCCAAACGAAGCTCCAACACTGTATGAAAGATTTCGTTGGCAGCATTGCAAAAATACCCATAGCTATCTTCACAAAAATCCACCATGTTGTTTACACCATAAACCGGTTTATCAAACCGGACTTCAACTTTATTGGGATTCTCATCCAGCAAAAGTATCACTCGACCTTTGGTACCAATTGATGGCTCTTTGCTTCCGGTCCCAATTCCTGTATTCGTCTCAAGAGAAAGGGAAACTCTTTTAATGAATTTTACTACTCAGACAGTGAAAACAAAATTCAAACAACTGTTTGTGTATTCTTCAAACTGTTTGCAGGTGGATGGCATATAATAATGGAGATATTGGACAAAGACTAGATTCCCTTCATGCTTTCCCTGTTGCAAGTCATTTCACCACCAAAATCTTTTGCACTGCTTAATTTCTCAGAAAACCTCATCAGTCTTCACAACATTTCTAAGACAACAATACTCTTTAACAGTCAATGGAATCTAACTCATTCTTTGCATCTTCAAAATGTTTCACACGCAAGGTTTTGATGAAATCCCTCAAACGAGAAGCTTTCAACAGGTCTGAACCACTATTTTCCAAAGTGTTGTCCCAGCTTGTGCTATTGGAGAACAATTTAATATTGCATTGTTTTGCAGCATAAGCCTAAAATCGCACGACTTCCTTCCATCCATCCAGCACTTGCAAGCCGATTGAGGCATTTTGCATGAAACTGGACGCAAGGGCAAAAAAAAATAAAAAATTTGGCTCTGAGACTGTATGGGTAGCGCGCTCACCCAATGCGTAGCGAGCTGCAAGTGCGTAGCATCCGTGGTATTTAACATTGGCTGGTGAGGTTATATGCGTAGCGCTCTCTATATGAGTAGCGCGCCTCCAATTCTGGTTCACAACTTTGCAAAACACGATTTCGGCCTTCAACTTCACCAGCTCGATTTCTGCCTTGAGAATTTGTGCAAATGAATTGTTTACCATGGTTTATATGTGAAGAAAAATATCTCATAAAATCAGATTTGATTTTAAATTTACTCCATGACCCACTTTTATAATGTTTGGCACTTTGTCATTCGATCACTTAATATAATGCTATTCTTTGTCTTTTCGTTGCTTTTTCTGAGCCTTGGACTGATGATACCTTGTTGCTTTTTCCAAGGATGGTGGCGTGGCTTAGCGAAGGATAACCAAGGTTGCTTCTAAATTCTCAAGACTGAAATCTTGAAATATAAACTCACTGAACCTTCTTCTAGCCTGTAGGAATCATTTGACAAGTTTGAAGGCCAACTATAAAACCTTGACTCTAAAATGACTCTTTTCTGGACCATAGTAACATCAATGAATGACGAGAAATGAACCTTGGAGAATTTGATTTTGACAAGGGACTGACAGGACCGAGTCTAACATATTCCATTCTCCATGATTTTTTTTATCATGCGTAAACCCATATGGATAGGAATTGCTGCTTTTTATACTTTTTTTTGCTTTGATGAAAGTAACTTAAGGAATGAAAAGTAGTGAAAGCTACATGCAATTCTCAAAGAGTGCTTTTCTTCTATGGGATATTTTCTTGCTCTAAAACATTGAAAAATCCTCGAGTTTTTCATTGTTGGGCTCGTTAAACACATACGATGATGGTCTAAGAAACTCTTTTTCACTCTTTTTCTAGCTCATTAAACTAAAAAAACACCATTAGAGAATTCTAATTAGGCACTTTTTTCTCTCTCATTAAACTGAAAAAAACCCCAAGTTTTGTCTTTAGGCTCATTAAACATTTATAAAGATGACCCGAGCATTCTTTTGGGTACTTTTCTCGCTCGTTAAACTGAAAAATCTCGAGTTTTTATCACTGGGATCATTAAAAATATACGGCAACAACCAGAGCACTTGCTTTTTTGGGACCATTTCTTGCTCTTAAAATTAAAAATCCCTAATTTTTTCCCTTCCTTCAGGCTCGTTAAATCTACGAAGGAGGAATGAGCAGTTCTTTTACCTCTTTTTCCTCACTCACTAAACTGAAAAAAGATACCTTGAGATTTCTTCATTTGACTCGTTAAAATTTGATGAAGGTATTGAGTTTGTCGTCCCTTGACTTAGTAAAAATTCACAATGAAGAACGAGTTTAGTATGTCTCCTCGTACTCGTAACAAAGTGAGGTCAACATCTATTGAATATAGGTTTCTCTTTATCTGGATTCAATAGATTAACTCACGGAAAAGTAACTGATCTAGGTACACTATTAACCTTTTTTCGCACCCAGTTAACAACTGTGACAAAGGGACCACCATGGAGTCATTCTTTACGATCTTTTCAAACTCTCTAACTATGAAAATACCACCGAGTTGTCTAGTCTGGACTCATTAAACTACACAGACAAGATATAGAATCACTCTTTTTATGATCCTTTTCAGACTCTCAAAACATGAAAAGATCAACGAGTTTGCCTATCTGGACTCATTAAACTAATCAGATAGGGCATAGAGTCGCTCTTTTCACAGTCCTTTTCAGACTCTTAAAATATGAAAAGATCAACGAGTTTACCCGTTTGGACTCACTAAACTAATCATATAGGGAAAGTAGACAATACAACTACATTCAGTATTAGAAAGCGTGGTTTGGTAGCAGTCGTTCCCTTGAACATGGCACTCCCTCAGATAAACCTTCCTTGTGACGGCCTCTCAATATGAATCCTACCATCCTATGAGTTTAGCCTAAATACCCCGATGTTCTTGCATCTCTGTATCCTAACACTCTTTGGTGTTCACGAGTCTAGAGCTGCATGGTTAAAACCATTGTCATGCCTTCTATTGTTCAAGTGTTAACCTTTTGTTTCCTACATCAACCCATCAAGCATATCCTTTCATCATGCCCTCTATTGTTTAGATCCAATGCTCAAAAATTCATCAAAAAACAAATCATTCTTGTCCTGTTTTGTGTCGATTGATGTAAGACACATTATTGCCTACCTTTCAACAGGTATCTTCCTATCGACTTCAACACTCTCTCTATGAAGACAACCCAGAAACACATTCAGTGCCTTGGTACTTGCAGACATTAGTGGCAGGTTACCTTGTGTTTGACCAGAGGTTCTCATTATTGGCTCCTAGTTAAGCGATTCTACAGTGTTCGACGACAAAAACATCTTTCACGCTCATTATATTGTATGGTGCATCTTGGAGACCATCACCATTATTGGTGGCCTTCCTCGCGTCTGTTAATGGTCTCCATTATTGACGGGTAATTAGATGATTTCGTGCATGTTCGACGTCAACACATATATTCACATGTATCGATCTATGTTGTTTAGTGAAGCGGAAATCAAGACCTTGGGTAGAGGCTTGCATCACTAAGCCTTGTTTCGTCTCCCAAGTTGCGTATATTGTTTTTTGGAGACAGCTCATTAGAATGATTCTATTATGACATCGGATCTGCATTGTGCTTATCGGCAGCCAACATCATCATATCTCTTTTATGAGAAAAGCACTTTGACATAGCTATTGAGCATGGGAATGCCCATCTCAAGACATGATTTTAGTAGTTTTATATATATGTGTTGTATCAGGTTTCCCATACCACCCGAAGCTCCAATCATCTCTCTCTTTTTGTCGAAGAAGGAAAATTACAGTTAAGTAAAGAATTTCAGCAATCGTCGCAGCCTCTGATCTCATAATTTAGGGGGCATCTGTTATACAGCAAATTGACCTCCTCATCAACTCAGAGGGGAAAGACATGACAGCTGAAGCAAAGACCAAGATCACATGCCTTGTTTCCACACTAACGCTAGCTATGCACTGACAACCTACTTTATAAAGCTTCTCTGCAAGCCTAAGGGTGTGTTAATGGCCCGACTAACTCAAGTTGCTAGTTCGGGAAGAATGTTAGTGGATCCTAGTGAAGTTCTACGCGTCAAAGGAATGAATTGACTCATAAATATCTAGATATGTGTTCCTAAAATCACTCAAGAAAAGCAAGGAAACATCCATATTCAACCTATTTGAAGTATTTCTAATCCTAATGAAGGAGGCAAATGGGAAAGAGCCGAAAAGCATGGAAAATTCATTACTTTTACCCTAGGGAACTCAAGGAGGAACTTGGCAACCCTAACTCAATTGCTACATAAGCAAAGTTAGGGCTATGGTGATAGAGGTCAGAGCATTTGAAAGGATAGCATACTTGATTATTGAGCATTGTCTCAAATCGTAAGAAGTTGGTAGGAAGGGAGAGAGAGAGAGAAGCTGGAGGGGTAAGGGAAGGTTGATACAACAAATGGTTGTAATCACTCTTCCAACATTGATATAGAACTGCAGTTGTACTGTCTACTCTGTGGTGTTGGTACTATCATTCATTCATTTATTTGTCCAATACCTTTTAGTATCAGTAGCTTAGTTATGTGTAACTAGATGTTCTTTTAAGTATTCATGTATTAGTTATCTGAGTTGTATGCTATGATTATGCTTGTCTCTTCTATGTGCAAGACTTGATCTAGAGTCAGCTCAAGGGACTTCCACTTAGTTTCATTGTGCTCTCTAGCAAATCTAGCAAATCTACTTCTCCTACTTTGATAGTTAGTTATTGTTTATGAACATGCATGTACTTTGTGACGGTTGCAGATAATTTTACAATCTGTTGAAGGTCCTGAGAAGACCTTTGAGGGTATCTTTATTCTCCATACATTGTGCATTTTATCCTCTAGCAATTGGCTAAGGTCGCTGAGGCTCTGCATTAATTAAGTTTGCTCCTCTGTATCGATTATGTTCCTCTCACCTAGTTATCAATTAAGGACAATCCTTTGTTTCATATGTGTTTACTCTTCATTGAGAAAATCAAGACCTTCTAGGAAATATGTCCTTCTTGGTCATAGTTATAGAAGAGGATTGGAACTCTCCCTCTAGTTCTTTCCCCCTTGTTCCTCCACGTTCTCACCCTCGAGGATTTTCATTCACTCTAAACGCAAAGCGATCAACCCAGTCAGTCAAAGCATCTAGATCTCTACATTGATTTTTTTGATTAGTTGGTGACTTGCAAAATCACAGAAAACGTTATTTGGAACATTGAATATTCCTGTAAGACAAGATAAATATGAGGGAGGTGTCCAAATGTATGACATATTTAACAATACTCAGTCGAAGATGTACTTTGCTAATTGGGGAAAGCATGGAATTGAGTATGACCTCGGTATAAATTATTTGTGTCCACTTGAGAAAATTTAGTAGTAGACAAGGGTGAAGTGGGACCCACAATCATGAAGGATGTTCCTGGACCTCACAAACTCGGGCATTCCATAATATGATTTCCTTCAATATGGAAATTGGTACACTGTACTTGAGGATGTACAAGTAATGTCAAATGCATATCTTTTAAATTTTTACTTAGGTTAGCAATCTAATGTTGCAATCCAATAAGGGCGGGATCATTGGAAACATATCCTCCTCGATGCTCATGAGGACACCCTTTCATAGCTTCAATCTACGTTGATTTCTCAAGTGCATCTTATAGAGTGTCAATCTTCTGTCGATTCAAAGGTATCTGAGTTGATGAAAATAAAGCCTTAATAAACCAATCTCGCTAGTGGTTAGGATCTACAGGATAACTCAACTTACCAATAGCATCCTTAAATCGCTGCATCATCTACCATGCAGTTTCCCCTTCACATTGTTTAATAACCTACAACTCAGACAATCCTTGTCGATTTATCTGTGAAAGTTTGAATTCTTCAACAAATTCTCACTAAACCTCATTAATTGTAGGATTTTGATGCATAGCAGGCCATTTAATAAACCACTTGAGGGCTCTCTCCCTCGGGGTAGTCAGAAATTCAATAAGTTTGGTAGCACCTAGTGTTTTCCATGCTCTCCATATGGATTTTCACAAATATCAATGTTGTTCAACATCTCCATTCCCTCGTTCTAAAAATTTAGGGTATCGAATGAATTATCTTGCTATGTCATCGACCATTGTGGATTGACTAGGTGATATGAGTATGAATGATTGAGAACCAGGTTGTAAATATCCCAGAGAACCTGAATGAGAACTACTACCACCACCACTAGAAGTACCAATTGTATATGAACTATATACCTTCCGAACTTTTATAAATTTAACTAACTTTGAAATAAAATGAGCAGGATCTTGATATGATACTAGGGGCAGGTCAGGGAAGGTGCTACCTATGCTACTAGGCAATGAAGTATTACTTACATGTGATGCATCATCTTCGGAAAACAATTTTACCATCACAAAATTCTTGTCCTCATCAAGAGGAGTGTCTTGGTTTACTATTTTGACCGTAGGCCTTGACCCATCTAGCATTATCACTATTTATGGTACACAAATATCTTCGTTACTTCCTTCCATCTATCCTGCGACAATGGTTTTGGCCAGTCCAATTTGGCAAGGAATCACCCTATCATTACCCTCCACTTGCCGCAACTCCAACCAATTTGATACTCCTTCCTACAACCTTCGACTACTCACCACCTCTCCTATTTAGTGTAGTTCCTTATGTTGCCTTCAAATCTCATGCAAAGTTTTCTGCCACCATTAATTAACTATTTGTTCCCTCTTTTGTGACCTAAAATCTTGAGCCCCCTGTGATTCATCTGCATCCATCACAACAACATCTTCATCTTCCACAACCAGGCAACATTTCTCTTCTAGATCCTACCTCGAATACTTAAATATTTTAAGAAACCATTGTTTGCCCTTGAAACAATATTAAATTTTCTTCTATCATCAAAACATTAATCTAGAGGGGGATTTCCTTTAGAAACTCCCCCCACAACCCATATTAGAACACAACTTCAACTTCAGAAAAGGATAAATGGTCTCCTACAACAAACTCAATAAATATAACTCTCTAGAGTTGCTTGTGCCCAAAAATCAATGACTCTGGTTAGTTATGTATCTAGCCTATGTAACATAGCGAAATCAGCAGTAGTCTAGGTATGAGGAGATCTACAATTATTTCCAGATCTCCCTTTTATTTACATCCACCACAACCAATTATGAAGTTCTTTAGGGAACTTGCACTAGAATATGTTATATTGGTCACAAGCAGGTTCAACATACAAAACTTCCTCCTTCACCTGCCTTAATTTCTTTTGGTGTAGTTTCTCTTGCTACAAAATAAATCAATCAATCTACTCATGCCACCAATCTTGAAGATCTCCTTTAAGGATCCTCGATACCATGGTCCAGATCCCTTTAATACACCTGAGGTCTTGACAACAGAACAATTTGTTGGCTTCAAATTTTGATAGAGTTAGACCCTAGGTTCAAACACAAGGTGCCAACAAAATAACTCATCGTAGTCCAACATTTCTCTTCCTCTTTGCATTGCTTCCTTTCTTATATTGTCATGTGGGAAATTTCACTTCTTTTAGCTACTACATTTTCCTCTATCACTAGACACAATTACAAAATTTACTTGCTATGACATTGGATTAAATCAAGTTGTGGTTTGTCTCTATGGTGGATCAATCTTCACTGTAAGTAACCACACTATCTAGGGAGAAAAATTACTTTGTCTAGATTACATGTAATTTCATGCAGCAAGGAAAAAAGGAAATCACGCAATTCACCTACCCAAACTCAATTACATCCATCCACATTGAGTTTTATATGTGCATTATATGGTTTCAACCCAAAATTACAACTAACGACTATAGTTACTATGTGGGTTTCAACAACTATAGATATGTGCTTCACATGATCACCATAGTTGAGTTGGGAAGTTGGAAGTGAATGACAAAAATGTGAACTGGAGCTTAAAATTTGTGGGCTATTGGAAGTGAATGACATAAATGCGAATTGAAGTTTAAAATTCATGGTATGGTGTTTTTGGTTTAATTGATTATGAGGAAGGGGAAGAGATTAATTCCTTTGGGAGGTGGAATGATCCATCTATCATGAAATAGAAAGATAAAGGAAGACATGAATGCTAAAGATTAAGGAGGAGTCAATAAAATTGGACTAGGTAGGGGGGCTATTACAAATCCTAAATGGATAAAGGAATGCTTGTCCATGGTAGAGCTAAAATATCCATTGGTGAAAAAAAATTAAAGATTCAAGGGAACCATTTAATTCCCCATGTTCCTTTACCTTCATATACAAGGTTTTATTAAAGTGGAAGGAGGAGGATACAAGGATACAAGCTATGGAAGCTACCAAAGAATTCATTATAGATATTGCTTAAGAGCATTGTTGAAGAAGGCCCAATGCTATGAAACGCAACAATGGGAAAAATGTGAGAAATGAATTTAGTTATAAAGATAAAATAGGTGCCTAATGGCAACATCATGTTCTAAGACCAATGAATGAAAGGAAACAATACTTGTCCATGGTAGACGGAAAAGAGTCTATTGCTAAGCATTAAATATATGTGTTACAGACAAGAGGAAGAGACAAATTAAATCAAGGGGTAGAGGTTCGGGAATATTGAGCAGATGAATAAGACCTAGGAAGGCCCCATTTGCAAGAACACTAGTGTATGGAAGCTTGTAAGGATATGAATTATAAAGAAATAATAAGAACATTATAAAATATCTTTGTGAGAGTGCAACTATTTGATTATCATGGACATAATTTCCTCTTATTGATAAAGGATGCAATACATTATTTGTTGGTTTCTCGATATTAGGTTTCTAAGGTATATTTATGTTACTATTGTGACTATGATTTCTCCTCTTTAGCATAATTTTATGTATTTAAATTCAATATGCAGGTTTTATTACAACCATTCAATTCAAATACCAAACAAAGATATGAAAAATAATTTCCACATCTAGTGTTTGTGTTGGTGATATGGATGGCCTATAGGCCTACAATTTATAAATCATATGGTCTCAGATATGAGTTAAAATATGGGAATATCTCATTTGTACATTTTTTAAGCATGAGAACACTCAAATCATATTCAGAGCTAAGTTGAAGAAATTGGAAGAACAAATGGTATCAAGAGTCTAGGTCCAAGATGATTAAGGAATGTTGTTATCTAAGTTTTCCTACAACTCAAAAGCCTAATTATGGAGGTGTTATCCAAAATGGATATAACGAAATGAACCTATTTTATTGACAAAGCGTGGGGCCAAGTTGAACACACAATAGTCACCAAATATTGCAAGGAATATGATATATAAGAGGGCATGCTACAAAAATGTAGGCCTATTATAGAAATTTGGATGCAAGTTGTTATAAAATACCTCAAGCTAAGACTGCAAAATATATCAATGAAATGAATGAATCGGGAAGAGTGAGGATCATGAGCTATCAATCTAAATAGGATGTTGAGCTATCAATTATTAAAGTTTGAGGATGAAACACTTAATGGACATGAGGACAAATGATGTGAAAATTAAGATGGTACCCACTAAAATCTCAAGCGAGATTATTGGATAAGTGACAATGATCAAAAGTGAATGAATAATTCACTGTAAGTTGTTATTGAAATAGACAAAATTAGTACAAGTATGTTCCTAGATTTTATTATCTTATCCTTTATTTTGTTAGCATATACTATCATATCTATACTCAAATAACAATTTTTGGAAATTTTTAGTTGTTTGTCAACTTCATCAAATGGATTCCTCACTATAAAAACAATATCACTAGAGAAACCATATAAATTAAGAGGTTGGTAAATGTCAATAGGCATAAAAACATTTACTTTATCATACATCTCAAGTTGCTAAAATTAAAAAATATAAGAATTAACTAAATTACAACTTTTTTTAAAATAATAATAATTATTATTATTTTAATTTTTTTGTAACTAGAGGAATTGTCAATTAGGTTAGTCTCTCGCTAGTGTGACATACTGACCCCAACTTTATCATGGAGTTTCTTAATCTGTAAATAGGTTTTTTTAAAATACCATGGGAAGTACCATGGCTCATCAATACCACATGGCTAGAAAACCATAACTCATATGACAATTTTTTTTTAATTAATGATTTTAATTAAAAGGGAAAATAAGACATTACTTTGGAAATAAACTTCAACCTTTGATTTGTGTATATACTAATAAGAATATTCTAAAATATTCTATGGAGGTTAAATCCCTACCATCCACCTAATAATTACTGATAATAAATTAAAATTGTGGAAACCTTATTCTAAAATAGACATGCCTAGATCAACATAATTAATATAAATAAGAATAATGATTATCCAAGTTAAAGGAACATCATCACAATCTACTATTTTTATTTTTAAACATGTTATTAGCATGCCAAATATAGATGCCATAACTAGTCGTGGGCATATGACAACCTTACTTAACTCCCATCTTTTTTCCCTTTAATATTATATTTGGTTGACTTATCATCAATGGCCGCATGAGCATTAGGCACGGACATTACAACTTACTTCTCTACAAACAGTAACTAGTTTTTTAATATATTTTTCATAATACTATGTTCATATGATCAAGATAAATATTAGTTTAAAGTATTTTTTTTAGCATTCTCTAAACTAAGGAGGTTTACCAAACTATGTCTATGATTAATTGATTAAAGTTAAATTTTATAATAATAATTTGATTTTAGTCAAAATGATCTTAGTTTTAGTGGTTCAGTGAACAATTCATTTATTTAACTACTTCATTCAAATTCTCTTCTTAAAATAATAATAATTAAATTTCAAGATCAAAACCAAACTAAACAAAACAATAATTAGTATATAAAACCCTCTTATTCTTAATAAAACAAAAAAACCTAGATTTAAACAACTATTTAGTAAATACATTAAAAAAAAATTATTTGTCTTCAATTTAATTTCCCTTATCCGATAATGTTTTTGGATTATATGAAGACAATCAAGAAAGGTATGCACACTTTCCAAATTTCACTTATCGTATATGTTTTTGGATTATATGAAGACAATAAAGAAAAATATGTACACTTTCCTACATAGTAAAGCATTTCACTAAGATTTCTAGATAAATAATTATATTAATATAAAGTAACATACTTTAATTTTCGTGACCGACATCTACAAAATTTTGTGATCATTATGATTACAATTTTGAATATAGGACGCTTTCGCCTGCAGAGTTGTCAAGATCGATATATCCAAATATGTAACGTGCCCAATGCAGAATTCAAGCCAATGTTTCTGAAAATTTGAACTTTTCTTTTACACCTTTTTATAAACAGTAAACATGCAAATTCTGGGCAACAATTTCAATAGAGTAAATTAAATTTCCCTCAAACATTTCATGCACAACATAAACAATAACATCAACCAAAGTTCTGAGGAAATATCTGAGATTTATTGGGAATAGGCCTTCAGTGTATTACAAGGCTCACTGATAGAAAAACCTGATAAGAAAACAGTGTACTGGGGATGATACTTCAACCTTCTGGAATGAATCTTTACTCCCAAACAAGTCTGCTACAACAATACAAAACTGCTTCATGAATAACCCAAATATCCAGAGACTATCAATTGCATGAATCTATTGATAAGCCAATCATCTAAATGAACTCCGCCTACTGATTTGTTGAAGAGCAGTAATAATCAACAAGGAAGCAATCAAATTAACAACAGTGCCAAACTCTTCAAGAATCCACAAATGCGTGCTCCTATGTGCTTCAAATTTGTTGTAATTTGGTCACCAAAGTATGGCACCAATAACCGTACTATTCAACCTCTTATTAAATGCAAATGTCTCAGCCCAGAACTACGATCCTCCTATAGAATTCGATCTGCCACCTGGTGCAAGGGATCTGGAGTAAATATGGTTACCAAATCGAGCAAGAACGGACACAAGAAATACCACAACGTCTGCTAAATGTATTGTGCCAATGATCTGAAAACTATTGACTAGAGGCCCATGCGAATGGCCTCTGAATATTGGAATATCCTGGGCATAAGTCAACCCCTGCAAGAAGCAAATCTCTGGCTTCAGATTTCGGCCACCTTCTGTTGGAGAAGATTTGACCCTTGGATAAATCAATACAACCCTTCAAATCAGATGATTCGACCTTGGACCTAGATGGGAATTCGACCCCTTTAGATGTAATTCAGCCTTGATCAGTCACTCTAGAATTCAACCCTCCATTCACTTTGCATTGGTCAACCTATTGGGAGAAGGTAAAATCACCCCCTTGCAGCCCTACAAGAATTTTATTTCTTTGGCAATGAGAACTTCACCCTCCTATAATGACAATTTGATCCACCATGTTTGAAGTTTCTCTGCAAATAAATTCGGTTAGATATTCAGAAATAGTATTGGAAATAATCAAATTACAGTGGAAATTAATGTCTACCAAAGGAGAAAGACTAGATAGGATGGCAAGAGATATATTTAAACTAGTGTGAGGATTTCGCTTTCGCTTGAAACCCTCAAGACTGAAATTAGCTTGAAATTAGCTTGAGCTTCTTTTCAATTGGCCATAAGAAATGATAGGATAGAATGATTAGCTAATGAGTCCATCCTCATTTTATAACTTTTCATTGAGTCTTCTCCAATCTTCTAGATCCCTTAATATTATTTTATTTGTGTGACCACTTTCCATTAAGTATTTTTTTCTTCTTTTTTCTAATAAAATAATATTTTCCTATTTTTATTAATTATAATTATCCTTTTATATAATAGCCGAAAAATTGGGCAAAACCCTTTAGTAATTTCCCCTCTTGCTAGCCTAAGAAACATAGTTAGGCAAGCATGAAAGAAATTTCAAACATAGTTAGGCAAACATGAAAAAAATTTCAGCATTCACAAAATTAGGGACATTGCCAAAAATTGCTTGTCCTCAAGCAATTTCACTATATGTTGCTACTCCACACACTTGTCTAGTCAATGTCAGGTCCCAAATGTGGTTTATATTGGAATTGAGGTGCACTATTTTTTATTCTTTAAAATATCACAAATCATGGATGACTTTAATTTAGTAATGTAAGATTATTCTTCATCTAATACATGATCAAATTGATGAGATTAAATACTTTCAAACCATTTTTCAGTTTCAAAACTCGATTGATGTCTTTTCTTCACAAATTCTTATACTTACAAATGGCAAATAATTATTTTGAAAGTTACAATCTTTTAACAATTTGAATGTGCTTGTCACCAAACCGGAAGCCTTGGGGTTCAAATCTTGTGCTAGAGAGAAAATAATATTAACATTACAAATTCTTACTATTACAAATGGAAAATAATTATTTGGAAAGTTATAATCTTTTAACAATTTGAATGTGTTTGTCACTGAAGCCCAAGCCTTGCGATTCAAATCTTGTGCTACCGCGAGATCCGCGTGAGAAAATATACACGATGAAAATATAGTCTTACCAAACTTTAAAAAAAGCAATTTAAATATACTTAGAAAAAATCAATAATTTGAAAAGAAATACCCTTAAAAAACTAAGACCTTTCAAAAAGGGTATGGAGAAGCATGTTAAATGGATTATGTTAAATGATTTTTATTTTATATTTTTATATATATGTATGGATAGTATATTCAATTTAATTTAACAACAATATTTACGAAAATTATCTATGATCTAACTTGACTTTTGTCTCGTTATATATTTTTCATTAAAAAAAAACGTGTTTGTCTATGAGAATTTTCTCTGTTTCCAGTGTATTGGGCATTTCTTGGTCAACTTATCATTTTTGAAGATTTAAATACAAATAAAAAGCGGGATGTTCCATCACCACCCATACCCAAAAGGTCGATAAGGTTGTACCTTCTTAGTCCCAGTTTCCCTTTTGTAAAATTACAATTGGATGCACATTATGTTTTTTTGTTTGCAATTTTTGTATTCCTCAAACATTATGTGCTAATAAGCGTTTTGCTTTACTCTCTCCATTTATTTCAATGAGAAAACCTAGGGTTATGACACTCTTAATATGTGACAGATGCTCAGCCATAGGGTTAAAATTAGTTTTAGAATTTTCATTAAAAATCCTCTTTGTAGTTTAAGATGTTGGATCTTACGCTATATTTTATTTTTGTCTCATATAGATTGTCTTTAGCCATTGTCCTCTCCAAGCAGGTGTTCTGCTTCACTAAAACTTTATTTGTTAACATAATTTAACAATATGAATGTGACCTTTGCATCTTTATATCGTTTTTCAAAAAAATTATGTAAAAATAAAATATAAATGGGTGAGGTTGAATGAAAGTAAAATATTGTTTTCTTTATATCAGTATATCAATAAATGTGATTGTGATTGTGCTAATAAATTTCAGCCAAAACTGAAGAGTTGCAGAATATTCACATGTTGATATCATGGGAGAGGAGTTGAAGGCATCACTTCTTCACCTGTTTATATGTTTGGAGAGCAATCGAAGGCTTCGAGGCTTCACCGGTTGTGTGGAGGAGAAGGCTGAAGAGCATACAACGTTGGCTCACCGCTTTGGGCTTTTTATCTAGTCCTATTCCTCTAAGAATGGAATTTTGAAGAGTATTTTATAATGAGAAAATATTTATCTTTTTAAAATTTGTAATCTACCCAATGCAAAATCTAAGCAAATGTTTTTTAAAATTTGAACTTTTGTTTTACACTTGTTTACAAACAATGAGCATGTAAATTCTGGGCAACACTTTTAGTATGGTAATTAAAACTTCCATCAAACATTTCATGCACAACATAAACAATAACATCAACCAAAGTTCTGAGGCAAAATATGGGCTTTATTGGGGATAAAACTTCAGTGGATTACAAGGCTAACTGAGTGAAGAACCTGATATATGTTTCAGCTGATAAGAAAACAATGTATTGGGGATCATACTTCAGCCTTCTATAATGAAGCTTCACTCCCAACTACAGCAATACAAAACTACTTCATGAAGAACCCAAGTATCTAGAGACTATCATTGCCATGAATCCATTAACAAGAAAATCATATAAATGAACTCGATCAACTGATTTGTTGGAAAGCAGTACCATTCAGCCTGGAAGCAATCGAATTAACAACAATGCCAAACTACTGAAGAATCCACAAATGCATGCTCCTCTGTGCTTTAGATTTGTTGTAATTTGATCACAAAGTATGGCACCGACATCCATAGTATTCGGCCTCTTCTTAAATGCAAATATCTGAGCCCAGAACTACGATCCTCCTATAGAATTTGATCTGCCACCTGGTTTCAGGGATCTGGAGCAAATATGGCTACCAAACTAAGCAAGAAGGCACACAAGAAATATCATGATCTCTACTAAATGTATTGTGTCAATGAAATGAAAAGTATTGGAATTTCCTAGGCATATTGACCTCCTGCAAGAAACAAATCTCTGGCTTCATATTTCGGCCACCTTCTGTTGGAGGAGATTTGGCCATTATATAAATCAACGCGGCCCTTCAAATGAGATGATTCGACCTTGGGCTTAAATGGGAATTCAACCCCCTTAGTTGTTATACAATTCGGCCTTGATAGTCCACTCTAGAATTCAACCCCCTTGTCACTTACTATTCGACCCTTTGGGAGAAGGTAAAATCACCCCCTTTAGCCCTGGAAGAATCCGATTTCTTTGGCAATGAGAACTTCGCCCTCTTGTAGTAACCCTCTGATCCATAATGCTTGAAGTTATTTTGTAAACAAATTCAGTTAGGTCTTCAAAAATAGCACTAGAAATAATCCAACTAGGGTGAAAAATAATATCCACGTGAAGAGAAAGACTAGCAAGGGTGGTAGAGATCCACTAAAACTAGCTTGAGGAATTCGCTTGAAACCTTCAAGAATGAAACTCACTTGAGTTTCTCTTCAATTGGCGATGAGAAATGATAAGATAAAATGATTAGCAAATGAGTCCATCCTCCTTTTATAACATTTTATTGATTCTTCACTAAGCTTTTATATCCCCTTTTTAATATTATCTTATTGGTGGGGGCCACATTCCACTAAGTAACTTTTTGCCTCATTTTTCTAATAAAATAATATTTGCCCCTTTTTATTAATTATAATTAGCCTTTTATATAATGTCAACAAAATTGGGAAAAACTCCTTAGTAATTTCCCCTATTGGTAGCCTAAGGAAGATAGTTAGGCAAGCTGGAAGGAAATTTCCTCACTCACAAAGTCTGAGATATTATAGTCCTCCCTACCAAAAATTACTTGTCCTCAATCAATTTCACTATATGATGCTACTCCACAAGCTAGTCCAGCGAATGCCAGGGTCTCAAATGTACCACTAAGTCACCTAAAACCCATGCACTTTCTTGTCTTGAAGGACCTCCTCGATACTCGAATCCCAAGTTATCCAGCTCAATGTGAAGCACCCCTCTCCCAGTGCAATCCAAAAATCTATTGGTGCAAGATACCTCCCAACTACTATCATAGATCGATATTTCCAAACCCGTGTCAACTCCTCGGAAAGTTGTTCCATCAAGTAATCTATCATCGGTACCTCAAGAGTGAACTCCTAAAGGTACAACTCAATTCTCATAGAACAAGTCCCTTCTCCCTACGAGTTAATCATGACCATCTATTGTTGGTCATAAAGCGACCCATGTGAAGCGATAACCCATCCTAACATGTCCATGGGAAGTGAAATTCCTACTACTAAACGGAGGTCCAATGGAAGATCTAGATGTCCTTCCCTTGTGGTAACCTACTCTCCCCAATCTATGACCCAACTAATCTTCCCTGTAGCTTTAGGGTCTGATACAATGCTAAAGTCTATCCTGCTAGTGCATCCTGGTAAGGCCATAATATACTAATCCACGTCTAGTCTTTGGTTGAAATAATAGTGGGGAAGACCTTCCTCGACCCATAGTGATAATCCTGATGATCCCTGACCTGCCATCTTAAGGAAGATGTAGTCCTATCATTGCTGTCTCCACGATCCTCTAGGAAGGAAGTGATCCACTGACCCAATGGTCACTTGGATCCCATATCCAAATTGGAAGCCCACCACTTCCAATTCCTACCACCCACTGCATAGTACTGATTGTTGCTAGAAACCACATGTGCCATATAGCTACTCCCTGAATGCTACCAATAGACGAATATCTAATACCTGCAATTAACTTAGTGCATATGGATTTGTCCTTCTCCTACTCACTAAGTCCGCTATCCGACCCTTAACAATGTACCAATATAATGTCTACAATCCAAACAACCAATGTAAGACTACCTTAGTAGCACATGGCACCTTCTGCTCATGCAAGATCCCGACATGTCCAATGGAAGGAGTGACATGTGTCTCCCCCATGATTGTATCCCTATGTGTGGACTAAAGGATGAAATTTATACCACATCTGCTGAAGATCATCTCATCCCCAACCTATGGCTACCAACTCATGCACTGACCCTACTCCTCCACTAGAGAATCTTTGTCGTGTCCTTAGTGCACTGAACCTCAAAAGTTATTTTAGGAAATTCTGCCAAGTCCTACTACCCACAATGACAACATCGATTGGATACAACAAGGCTCCCCTCAATTGTATGCGATGCCAAAGAGTATTAGATGTGTGGTCTCCAATGAGTATGTTCAAGAACCTGTATGGACGCTCGCAACTAGCCTCGTGACCGACCTAGTCTCCAAAGTAGGACATGCCCACCCCAATGGTATGCCTAGCATCCTCATCAAGAAATATCCCTACTCAAAGCACTCCCCTAGTTTTTTGTGCAACCTTATACACTGTTGCACACCACCATGCACCTCTGTGCTCCTTTACATGCCACTGCTCATTGCTACATATCTATATACACCACTGGATGCCATGGTCCAAGAATGGGTCAATATGCATCAACTTACATCATGTTTGTAGCAACATCTCCACTATCTCACTACCACAAACCCTGATGTTTGAGTGTCCCCTCCTGATCCTACTTGAGAGATCTAAGAGGAAAATCTCCCTATGTGCCAGCGGCAGTGTCACTATAGTGCTACTCCTCAGTGACTTTTGTGCCCCATATATGCATGGGAAACCATTATCTCCATACAAGCCCTTACCTGGTGGCTTGTTGATTCCACGTCCTCTATCAACCTCCTTCCTGAGTACACTGATAATCCTACAACTCCATTCATGGCCAAAATTCCTAGACAACCTGTGGAGTCTCCCTGCTCCCCCATCATTCCAACATGTTACTAGTATTGTCTAAGAGTCTGATGGAAATATGAAAGTGTGGGTGTGATCAGTCACTAGAACCACCACTCTGATAATACCATCACTGACCAACTCCATGATGTGACATGGAATCCCACCATGATCCCAACAATAATTTGTCCCTCAAGCTCCTAGTTACCCACAACCTTTGCTGAGTTACACTCCTTGCCATGAATATCTCCAAATGCCTAGCCCACTCCACTGGGTACTGACTCAATACCTCTCACCACCAAACCCCATTAGAGGGATCGAATGAAAGAACACCTATACATATAACAACTCCACCATGTGAATTGTGTGCCCTAAGCAACTCATGTTACCTTAACTCACTGGCTCGGTTGACACAAAAGATTTGTCTAGGGAACTCTGCCTCTTTCTCTCCAATGTGCCAGGTACCCTAACAGTACTGGAAACCCCATATACGTATTCCTAAATAGGGCTTCTCTAAAGCTCCAATATATATTCATCTCACTGCATCATTAGGGATTTCAACTATTTCCCAACGTGAGTTATCTTGGCAATTGATTTAGTAAAAAGCACTCTTATGTCCTCCAGTTCACCATTATACTATAATATGGTTTTCTAGACTGTCTTAGAATTTTATTCATTGCCAGAAGGATGCCCTTAAGCTATTGAATATGCCATTGGCATCTCCCATCTGAAAACTTTGTCTCTACTCTAGATATCTTTGTGCCTACTAGCACCTCGTCAATGGATGGCCTTGCGTGTACATGCCCCACTTTCTCTAGCAATGTCTCAACCTAAGCCATCAATGGGATCTCCATTAGTGGTGACTCGTAAGTCACATTAGGGAGATCTAAGTGCTCCTCACAACCACTATTGTTGTCTACCTCAGGCTCAACCTTCACCAAAGCAATTCCTCCGAGTCCAACGTGAAAGTTTGATCATGGCTCTACCTTTTACTTCTCATCTTGTCTTCAACATGGGTGTTAGTATCTTGTCCAATAGTGGCACCCTTGAGGTGAACTCCTTATATTTCATTTGATTCCTCATCATCTTTGAATCTACAATCTTCCTTTGTCTTGGTGACCTTTGATGATACGCATGCTTCCACTTTCTCTAACATCTTCGCAAAGTTTTGGTTGTAATCTTCAAAGTTTTGGTTTGGAGGCATTCTACTAGTTCCTTTAGATTTCAATTATGGTCTTGAAATTATTCTTCTCGATATCACCCATACCTGGTGTCACACAGAATGAGTTGTTCTTGCGGACAAGATCGACCTCCCTAGTGTCTAACGATATCTAGTGACAAGCAAGCGAATCAAAAACTATCTTTCTATAGATATGCAATCTATAAACAAAGGCAAACAAGTGTTTTAGGCCTAACTTGGGTCCAATGCAAGTTTGTGAAAGCCTCGCTCCTTTGATCCAAATGAGCTCCCTTGTAGCGAATCTGCAAACACAAACAAGCACACAAATTAAATAGCACTTGAAAAGCCAATATCATAAAGCATACTTATCATGATGATCAAGGAATTCATGAAACAAATGACATAAGACAATTTGTGGAGAAAAATGAATCTGATTGTATTATTTCAAATCAAAGAAGAACTTTACAACCTGTGCCTTGATGCTGTACAAGCTCCTCCAAGGGTCCAACAAGAAGTCTCCTCTACGTTGACAAGTTTCACTCTCTTCCCAATGAAGCCAAAAATGTATGTGATCTCTCCTCTCAAGCTTAACTAGGAAGTTTCAATTCCACCAGCATTTACCCTCAAAAATGTTTAGCTTCTAACCTCCCTAGCAACCAGCCCAATGCCTTAATTTATAGTGCAATGGAGTGAAGTTACTAGGTCCTCCTTCAAAGGAATAAAGCCCTCCTTCAAAGGGATAGCTCCTCTCATCAAGGGATTAACTCCTTCTCTTTTGGGATGCATGAACCACCTAAGAGCGAACCATCCACGTCAAAATTCCTTCTAGAATAATCTAGAATTAACCCAAAGTGAGTTTTTTAGAATAAACTTGTGCCTTTTTTACTTTCACAGGGGTTCGCACCCACTCCTTTAGGGACAGAGCGGGCAGGTCCGAAGGTAATGTGAACAGGGGATACGGGACCGCAGGCAATAGTGAGAGAAAGTGTGGAACCAGAAATTTAATGATTTTTAAGGCCTTTCTCTCATTTTCAAAGCTTGACATGAAGAGCTGAGGTCTGAGACTTTCTTAGGAGGACAGTATAAGTGATGATAGACCCATACTGACTGCAAATAGTCATGGTGAGAATATTTTGTGTAACAGATTTCCCCCTAAAGTGAAAAGTCTGTAGTAGATGAGGATTTCATTTATCATCTAGGAAGAGTGAAGTACTTTACCATTTCGAGGATCATCTTATGGAAAGCCCTGTTGGAACCTATAAAAAAATTCAATGCGAAATATATATATGAGATCATATCATCGCTGAGGTAGGCATTCCCATACTCAGATCAAAACTGACTAGAAGACTAACTACTGCTCTGATATAGGAATGATCTTGTAATACATCACAAGTATAGACACATGTAGAGACAGTATGGACGCAACCATCTGTTTATGAATAGTCCACTATATAATGAATACAAAATTCCCCGCAGCCTAGATGGCGAAAAATAGATCCAGGGTCTTCATTTCTACTTCGTGAAACAATACGATTCTATCCATGCGAATGAATGTGTTGAAGTCGAACATGGTAAAAACCACTTGATTACTAGTCAATGATGTAAACTGTTAACAAGTGTGAGAGAAACCACCAGTAATGTCAATGGCTCTCAAAGTACTCAGTACAATCCATGAGATGTGAATAGATGTGTTGATGTCGAACAAGTCACAGAATCCTTTGATCGAAGGTCAATGATGCAACCTATCGTCGAAGGCGAGAAACCTGCCATTAAGGCATGCAGATCCCAAGGTACTGACGATCTCTAGATCATATTTCTAGATAATGAGTTGCAATCGATAGAAAGCGATCCGTCGTAGGCAAGCCCACAACACAAAATCATAGATCAAGTTTGAATAAATTTAGTTGCAAGGACTAACTCAGGGATGGTCAAGATGGATGACAGATATTTTGTAGATGAATGGCTTATTCGCACTGACCTCTTGAACACATAACGACACAGCAGATGGTTTGGTGACAATTGACCCAAAGTTAATACCCAGAAATCGGCTGAAGACTTTCAATATGGTTTGATCAACTGTTAGGCAAAGGATTTCCCAACACAGGTGAATAAAAGTGTCGTGTTCACGAGTGGTTACAAAGTATGACAAACAGGCTCATTTTTGTCTCTTTTGCCCCACCATTTCTGTCAAGTACCTCTTTATTTTTGACAAGCTTGAGGAGGATAACATTTGCTTGATTATAAGCTCATCCTTCGAATGAGTCCAACTTAGTTTAAATTCGAACCCTAAGAAGGAGTGGTCTGTTCCTGTTGTAATTGAACAGGTCCTTACTGTTAAATTTTAACGAGTCCAGTATAGGAGAAACTCGGCGTTTTTCATTTTTATAGAGACTGAAAAACTTAAGAAGACTCCATGGTTGACCTTTTTCGTAAATTTGTGTCTCCCAAGCCCGAAAAAGTATAAAATAATACTTGAGAGAACCGCTTGATCATTACGACCAAGGAGTACTTTTCGTAATTAGCGTCTCTGATCCAAAAAAGTAAAAAAGCGATCAATGACACAAAGTATCTTTTTTTAGCATTCTCTAAACTAAGGAGTGTTGGGCAATTTATTGGGCTTAAATTGCTGCATAAATTATCGACCAGGGAAACTCGTGAGCTTGTGATGGTGCCAGCAATATATATGCAGGAGTAGGCAACTAACCTATGTCTAACTAAATTATTTACGATTCAATATAATATGCGAGGGAAGAGGCTCCTAACTAAGGAGGTCATGGTTGTCCTTCCCTACAGTATCATAGAGAAATCATTGATTATATAAAACTAGAAACTTGAAATGAAAACAAAAGAATGAATTTCAATTACCATATAAATCATTGGAGAGAGAGCCTAACTTAGACTCTTGGTATCTCCTCATATGATACTTGAAACATAAAAGCAAAAGAATGAATTTTAATTATCATGCAAATCAAATAGAGAGAGAGTCTAACTTAGACCCTTGGTTGTTCTCTCACATGCTGATAAGATTTTAATTCAAAACTCATTCACCAATCAAATCCTTAAACATCTAAACAATGAAATGAAACAAGATCTAATATGAAATAACATGTTTCTCTCATCCTTTTAGAGTGAGCTCAATTCTCTTAAGAACAAGACAAATTATTCCATATACTACATTAAGAAAACTTATATCTAAAACTACATAAATTCATATCCTACATTCACACAATTTATATCTAAAACTACATAATGGAAATATATGAAAAATGAAGCCTTATTCTATTCCATCATCAATTGGATACAATGCTCTAAGAGTCCTCCTCTTTGGAATGGAGGAGGTGCTCCTATTTATACAAAAACTAAGATAACGACCTCATAAATGTAGACCCACTATTCTCTCCTTTGACCCACATATTTCTCAACCAATGACGACACATAACCCTATCCTCCATGATCTCCTCCATGAAGCTTATCTTTTCAAATTCGAATTTGATCATTCATGGCCACATAAAGATGCCTTGGAAGCTTCCTTGGAACCTACACATGTCACCAAAACAACCCACTTTCCATATATAAAGTAAAACATATTATTTTCTAATATTTAATCAAGAATTTCTCTCAAAAATGCTTAAAAATAAACAATATTTGGAAAATATAAATGAGACCCATTAATGGTGAATAGTAGGGAAAATGGAGTGACAAGGTGATGAATAGTGAGCGAAATAATGGAAGCATAAGTGAAAAATGTATGGTAATGAGTGCCATTTTTGGAGCCCAACATACTCCCCAACTGAAGTTCTTGCATGTCCTCATGCAAGCTACTACAATGACTTATTTGATTTGATTCTTAAATGAGCTTCCTTTTACAAGATGTTTGGTTCTTGTGTAACAAACATCTTTCAATCATGGACTTCCTTTTAACTTTGCACATCTTTGGATAACTTTTATTTGTTTGCAAAGCATTGACATATTTTAATGATTGGTTCTTGTGTTACAATCATTATTTACTTTGATCTCTTTTTAATGATTGGTTCTTGTGTTTACAATCATTATTTACTTTGTTGAGATCTCTTTTTAATGATTGGTTCTTGTGTTTACAATCATTATTTACTTTGTTGAGATCAATCATATGCTCATCATTTTGTAGTAGTTTTTATTGTGGGAAGACTATGTGGGTTAAGATGTAATATGAATGAGGAAAAAGAATGAAGTGTGAAATTCCCCCCTCCCCAACTGATGGTTTTTGGCAATTTTAAATGAGAAAGGAAATAGTGGAATAGTGGAATATTTTCCAAATATCATCATTTTAGCATCTAAAAAGAATTTCAAGATTAAAGGTTAGAAAACATCATACCTTACTTACCTAAGGAAGTGGATGAATCATGCATGTTCAGCTGCCACAATTCTGATCTGAAGCTTCTTCTTCAAGTTGTGGATGAAAGATGAATCTGAGGAGTCTGCTGAACATGGCTGAAAGTTGTATCTGCTGCTGGATGATGAATCTGATGAGTCTGCTGAATATGGTTGAAAATATATAAGGCTTGGAAGGTATACAAAATATAGAAGTTACATTTTCCTCCCAGCCTTATTTATTGACTTGTCCTCAAGTGAAATACAATGTATACAATGAATGGAAATACAATGAATGGAAATTGGCTTCATCTGCTACAAAATATGGGTCTTCAAGTCTTCAACGCTCGATGGCACAAATCTTACTATGTGATTAAATGTGTCGATGTCGAACATAGCAAGAAGTTGTTGACTTAGTGGTCGTTAATGAATGCCCCTAGCCAACACAAGAGCTCCCACCATTGATTCCAATGGGAGTCAGGATGCCTAACACATCTTTGTAGGTACGAATAAATTTGTCGTAGTCGAGTCACCTACAAGATCCAACGAACAAGGGATATTAATGTACTCCCATTGTTCATTGGCAAGAGTACTTGCCATTAAGGCATGCAAGCCTCTAGGTGTTTTTTCAATGATACATAGACTCTAGGACTTTGACTCAAGCAGAGTTTTATTGGTGGAAATGAAGGGGAATGGTGAAGACAATGGAAATGGCAATAAGCTTGTAAGAAATGAATGTAAGGAAATGCATGGTGGATGAATAAGAACTCTTGCTGTGAAAAATGGATATGGAAATGTCATGCTTTATGGATGTACAATTGGTGGGATTCAAAATCTTTTCAGAAAGGGAGGTGGAAGGTAGTGGTTGTGGAGATGGATTTGTCTTGAGAATTTTTTTCATGAATTAGTCTTTGGAAGACCAATTGTGCACATAATGTAATCTCCTTATGATCACTTGATTATCCTGTAACCTGTAAAAAAAACTTGGTACAAAGAAAACATAAGTGTGCTCAAGAAGAATTGCGCATATCCTTCATGATTCTTACGCAAAAATTTCGTACCAAATAAAACAGAGCGAAGAAAATCAAAGCGTTGAAAGTAACTCAATTCATGATATCAATTTCAATCCATTCTTAAAAACAACCATGTAAAATAATACTCCCTGTTTGTGTTATGAAATGTGCTCAGCAAAAAGATTGACATTAGAAGTATGGGCACCATTCTGCATATTAATATGTCACATAAAAGCATTTCATGAGTTAACTGACACAAAGAGCCAATTTTGAAGCTATCGAAAGAATCCTCCAATCGATTTTTAAAATTTGTTTCCAAGTATTCCATTTTTTCAAAGTTGTGTGAATTTTGTGAAAAAAATTTAGATTTTTTTTTTTTTAAATGAAAACATAATTTTTAGATGTTTCATTAAACAATAAATTAAAAACATAAATTTTTAATTTATTATTTAAGTTGAAATTTTTTTTATTTTTTATTTTTTATTTTGTTTTTTTCAAATGAAAAGTCAACAAAATTTTATTTGGTAAAACCTAATAAAAATCTATTACTAAAATAAAGTTATCTTCTTCTTTTTTTATAAAAAAAAATTAAAAATACAACAAAAATAAGATTTTTTTTTAAGTATACAATCCTATTAATATATTAATACAATCATAATATAATAATATAATAATATATTAATACGGTTAATATAATTAATACAATTGTATTAATATATTAATATAATTAATATATTAATATAATCATAATATATTAATGTATTAATATATTAATATAGTTTCGATCCCCGGCAATGGCGCCAAAATGTTGGGCAATTTATTGGGCTTAAATTGCTGCATAAATTATCGACCAGGGAAACTCGTGAGCTTGTGATGGTGCCAGCAATATATATGCAGGAGTAGGCAACTAACTCTATGTCTAACTAAATTATTTAAGATTCAATACAATATGCAAGGGAAGAGGCTCCTAACTAAGGAGGTCCTGGTTGTCCTTCCCTACAGTATCATAGAGAAATCATTGATTATATAAAACTAGAAACTTGAAATGAAAACAAAAGAATGAATTTCAATTACCATATAAATCATTGGAGAGAGAGCCTAACTTAGACTCTTGGTATCTCCTCATATGATACTTGAAACATAAAAGCAAAAGAATGAATTTTAATTATCATGCAAATCAAATAGAGAGAGAGTCTAACTTAGACCCTTGGTTGTTCTCTCACATGCTGATAAGATTTTAATTCAAAACTCATTCACCAATCAAATCCTTAAACATCTAAACAATGAAATGAAACAAGATCTAATATGAAATAACATGTTTCTCTCATCCTTTTAGAGTGAGCTCAATTCTCTTAAGAACAAGACAAATTATTCCATATACTACATTAAGAAAACTTATATTTAAAACTACATAAATTCATATCCTACATTCACACAATTTATATCTAAAACTACATAATGGAAATATATGAAAAATGAAGCCTTATTCTATTCCATCATCAATTGGATACAATGCTCTAAGAGTCCTCCTCTTTGGAATGGAGGAGGTGCTCCTATTTATACAAAAACTAAGATAACAACCTCATAAATGTAGACCCACTATTCTCTCCTTTGACCCACATATTTCTCAACCAATGACGACACATAACCCTATCCTCCATGATCTCCTCCATGAAGCTTATCTTTTCAAATTCGAATTTGATCATTCATGGCCATATAAAGATGCCTTGGAAGCTTCCTTGGAACCTACACATGTCACCAAAACAACCCACTTTCCATATATAAAGCAAAACATATTATTTTCTAATATTTAATCAAGAATTTCTCTCAAAAATGCTTAAAAATAAACAATATTTGGAAAATATAAATGAGACCCATTAATGGTGAATAGAAGGGAAAATGGAGTGACAAGGTGATGAATAGTGAGCGAAATAATGGAAGCATAAGTGAAAAATGTATGGTAATGAGTGCCATTTTTGGAGCCCAACAAGGAATTTTACCAAACTATGTCTATGATTAATTGATTAAAATTAAATTTTATAATAATAATTTGATTTTAGTCAGAATGATCTTAGTTTTAGTGGTTCACTGAACAATTCATTTATTTAACTACTTCATTCAAATTCTCTTCTTAAAATAATAATAATTAAATTTCCAGATCAAAACCAAACTAAACAAAACAATAATTAGTATATAAATCCCTCTTATTCCTAATAAAACAAAAAAAACCTAGATTTAAACAACTATTTAGTAAATACATTAAAAAAAATTATTTGTCTTCAATTTAATTTCCCTTATCCGATAATGTTTTTGGATTATATGAAGACAATCAAGAAAGGTATGTACACTTTCCAAATTTCACTTATCGTATATGTTTTTGGATTATATGAAGACAATAAAGAAAAATATGTACACTTTCCTACATAGTAAAGCATTTCACTAAGATTTCTAGATAAATAATTATATTAATATAAAGTAACATACTTTAATTTTCGTGACCGACATCTACAATTTTGCGATCATTATGATTACAATTTTGAATATAGGACGCTTTCGCCTGCAGAGTTGTCAAGATCGATA
This sequence comes from Pinus tabuliformis, assembly GCA_031772625.1. Classification (NCBI taxonomy): domain Eukaryota; kingdom Viridiplantae; phylum Streptophyta; class Pinopsida; order Pinales; family Pinaceae; genus Pinus; species Pinus tabuliformis. The sequence continues at coordinate 1,259,435,781 of CM062818.1, read as the reverse complement.
TATCCAAATATGTAACGTGCCCAATGCAGAATTCAAGCCAATGTTTCTGAAAATTTGAACTTTTCTTTTACACCTTTTTATAAACAGTAAACATGCAAATTCTGGGCAACAATTTCAATAGAGTAAATTAAATTTCCCTCAAACATTTCATGCACAACATAAACAATAACATCAACCAAAGTTCTGAGGAAATATCTGAGATTTATTGGGAATAGGCCTTCAGTGTATGACAAGGCTCACTGATAGAAAAACCTGATAAGAAAACAGTGTACTGGGGATGATACTTCAACCTTCTGGAAAGAATCTTTACTCCCAAACAAGTCTGCTACAACAATACAAAACTGCTTCATGAAGAACCCAAATATCCAGAGACTATCAATTGCATGAATCTATTGATAAGCCAATCATCTAAATGAACTCCGTCTACTGATTTGTTGAAGAGTAGTAATAATCAACAAGGAAGCAATCAAATTAACAACAGTGCCAAACTCTTCAAGAATCCACAAATGTGTGCTCCTATGTGCTTCAAATTTGTTGTAATTTGGTCACCAAAGTATGGCACCAATAACCGTACTATTCAACCTCTTATTAAATGCAAATGTCTCAGCCCAGAACTACGATCCTCCTATAGAATTCGATCTGCCACCTGGTGCAAGGGATCTGGAGTAAATATGGTTACCAAATCGAGCAAGAACGGACACAAGAAATACCACAACGTCTGCTAAATGTATTGTGCCAATGATCTGAAAACTATTGACTAGAGGCCCATGCGAATGGCCTCTGAATATTGGAATATCCTGGGCATAAGTCAACCCCTGCAAGAAACAAATCTCTGGCTTCAGATTTCGGCCACCTTCTGTTGGAGAAGATTTGACCCTTGGATAAATCAATACAACCCTTCAAATCAGATGATTCGACCTTGGACCTAGATGGGAATTCGACCCCTTTAGATGTAATTCAGCCTTGATCAGTCACTCTAGAATTCAACCCTCCATTCACTTTGCATTGGTCAACCTATTGGGAGAAGGTAAAATCACCCCCTTGCAGCCCTACAAGAATTTTATTTCTTTGGCAATGAGAACTTCACCCTCCTATAATGACAATTTGATCCACCATGTTTGAAGTTTCTCTGCAAATAAATTCGGTTAGATATTCAGAAATAGTATTGGAAATAATCAAATTACAGTGGAAATTAATGTCTACCAAAGGGGAAAGACTAGAGAGAAAATAGTATTAACATTACAAATTCTTACTATTACAAATGGAAAATAATTATTTGGAAAGTTATAATCTTTTAACAATTTGAATGTGTTTGTCACTGAAGCCCAAGCCTTGCGATTCAAATCTTGTGCTACCGCGAGATCCGCGTGAGAAAATATACACGACGAAAATATAGTCTTACCAAACTTAAAAAAAAGCAATTTAAATATACTTAGAAAAAATCAATAATTTGAAAAGAAATACCCTTAAAAAACTAAGACCTTTCAAAAAGGGTATGGAGAAGCATGTTAAATGGATTATGTTAAATGATTTTTATTTTATATTTTTATATATATGTATTGATAGTATATTCAATTTAATTTAACAACAATATTTACGAAAATTAACTATGATCTAACTTGACTTTTGTCTCGTTATATATTTTTCATTAAAAAAAAACGTGTTTGTCTATGAGAATTTTCTCTGTTTCCAGTGTATTGGGCATTTCTTGGTCAACTTATCATTTTTGAAGATTTAAATACAAATAAAAAGCGGGATGTTCCATCACCACCCATACCCAAAAGGTCGATAAGGTTGTACCTTCTTAGTCCCAGTTTCCTTTTCGTAAAATTACAATTGGATGCACATTATGTTTTTTTGTTTGCAAATTTTGTATTCCTCAAACATTCTGTGCTAATAAGCGTTTTGCTTTACTCTCTCCATTTATTTCAATGAGAAAACCTAGGGTTATGACACTCTTAATATGTGACAGATGCTCAGCCATAGGGTTAAAATTAGTTTTAGAATTTTCATTAAAAATCCTGTTTGTAGTTTAAGATGTTGGATCTTAAGCTATATTTTATTTTTGTCTCATATAGATTGTCTTTAGCCATTGTCCTCTCCAAGCAGGTGTTCTGCTTCACTAAAACTTTATTTGTTAACATAATTTGACAATATGAATTTGACCTTTGCATCTTTATATCGTTTTTCAAAAAAATTATGTAAAAATAAAATATAAATGGGTGAGATTGAATGAAAGTAAAATATTGTTTTCTTTATATCAGTATATCAATAAATGTGATTGTGATTGTGCTAATAAATTTCAGCCAAAACTGAAGAGTTGCAGAATATTCACATGTTGATATCATGGGAGAGGAGTTGAAGGCATCACTTCTTCACCTGTTTATATGTTTGGAGAGCAATCGAAGGCTTCGAGGCTTCACCGGTTGTGTGGAGGAGAAGGCTGAAGAGCATACAACGTTGGCTCACCGCTTTGGGCTTTTTATCTAGTCCTATTCCTCTAAGAATGGAATTTTGAAGAGTATTTTATAATGAGAAAATATTTATCTTTTTAAAATTTGTAATCTACCCAATGCAAAATCTAAGCAAATGTTTTTTAAAATTTGAACTTTTGTTTTACACTTGTTTACAAACAATGAGCATGTAAATTCTGGGCAACACTTTTAGTATGGTAATTAAAACTTCCATCAAACATTTCATGCACAACATAAACAATAACATCAACCAAAGTTCTGAGGCAAAATATGGGCTTTATTGGGGATAAAACTTCAGTGGATTACAAGGCTAACTGAGTGAAGAACCCGATATATGTTTCAGCTGATAAGAAAACAATGTATTGGGGATCATACTTCAGCCTTCTAGAATGAAGCTTCACTCCCAACTACAGCAATAGAAAACTACTTCATGAAGAACCCAAGTATCTAGAGACTATCATTGCCATGAATCCATTAACAAGAAAATCATATAAATGAACTCGATCAACTGATTTGTTGGAAAGCAGTACCATTCAGCCTGGAAACAATCGAATTAACAACAATGCCAAACTACTGAAGAATCCACAAATGCATGCTCCTCTGTGCTTTAGATTTGTTGTAATTTGATCACAAAGTATGGCACCGACATCCATAGTATTCGGCCTCTTCTTAAATGCCAATATCTGAGCCCAGAACTACGATCCTCCTATAGAATTTGATCTGCCACCTGGTGTCAGGGATCTGGAGCAAATATGGCTACCAAACTAAGCAAGAAGGCACACAAGAAATATCATGATCTCTACTAAATGTATTGTGTCAATGAAATGAAAAGTATTGGAATTTCCTAGGCATATCGACCTCCTGCAAGAAACAAATCTCTGGCTTCATATTTCGGCCACCTTCTGTTGGAGGAGATTTGGCCATTATATAAATCAACACGGCCCTTCAAATGAGATGATTCGACCTTGGGCTTAGATGGGAATTCAACCCCCTTAGTTGTTATACAATTCGGCCTTGATAGTCCACTCTAGAATTCAACCCCTTTGTCACTTACTATTCGACCCTTTGGGAGAAGGTAAAATCACCCCCTTTAGCCCCGGAAGAATCCGATTTCTTTGGCAATGAGAACTTCGCCCTCTTGTAGTAACCCTCTGATCCACAATGCTTGAAGTTATTTTGTAAACAAATTCAGTTAGGTCTTCAAAAATAGCACTATAAATAATCCAACTAGGGTGAAAAATAATATCCACGTGAAGGGAAAGACTAGCAAGGGTGGTAGAGATCCACTAAAACTAGCTTGAGGAATTCGCTTGAAACCTTCAAGAATGAAACTCACTTGAGTTTCTCTTCAATTGGCAATGAGAAATGATAAGATAAAATGATTAGCAAATGAGTCCATCCTCCTTTTATAACATTTTATTGATTCTTCACTAAGCTTTTATATCCCCTTTTTAATATTATCTTATTGGTGGGGGTCACATTCCACTAAGTAACTTTTTGCCTCATTTTTCTAATAAAATAATATTTGCCCCTTTTTATTAATTATAATTAGCCTTTTATATAATGTCAACAAAATTGGGAAAAACTCCTTAGTAATTTCCCCTATTGGTAGCCTAAGGAAGATAGTTAGGCAAGCTGGAAGGAAATTTCCTCACTCACAAAATCTGAGATATTATAGTCCTCCCTACCAAAAATTACCTGTCCTCAATCAATTTCACTATATGATGCTACTCCACAAGCTAGTCTAGCGAATGCCAGGGTCTCAAATGTACCACTGAGTCACCTAAAACCCATGCACTTTCTTGTCTTGAAGGACCTCCTCGATACTCGAATCCCAAGTTATCTAGCTCAATGTGAAGCACCCCTCTCCCAGTGCAATCCAAAAATCTATTGGTGCAAGATACCTCCCAACTACTATCATAGATCGATATTGCCAAACTCGTGTCAACTCCTCGGAAAGTTGTTCCATCAAGTAATCTATCATGGGTACCTCAAGAGTGAACTCCTAAAGGTACAACTCAATTCTCATAGAACAAGTCCCTTCTCCCTACGAGTTAATCATGACCATCTATTGTTGGTCATAAAGCAACCCATGTGAAGCGATAACCCATCCTAACATGTCCATGGGAAGTGAAATTCCTACTACTAAACGGAGGTCCAATGGAAGATCTAGATGTCCTTCCCTTGTGGTAACCTACTCTCCCCAATCTATGACCCAACTAATCTTCCCTGTAGCTTTAGGGTCTGATACAATGCTAAAGTCTATCGTGCTAGTGCATCCTGGTAAGGCCATAATATACTAATCCACGTCTAGTCTTTGGTTTAAATAATAGTGGGGAAGACCTTCCTCGACCCATAGTGATAATCCTGATGATCCCTGACCTGCCATCTTAAGGAAGATGTAGTCCTATCATTGCCGTCTCCACGATCCTCTAGGAAGGAAGTGATCCACTGACCCAATGGTCACTTGGATCCCATATCCAAATTGGAAGCCCACCACTTCCAATTCCTACCACCCACTGCATAGTACTAATTTCTGCTAGAAACCACATGTGCCATATAGCTACTCCCTGAATGCTACCAATAGACGAATATCTGATACCTGCAATTAACTTAGTGCATATGGATTTGTCCTTCTCCTACTCACTAAGTCCGCTATCCGACCCTTAGCAATGTACCAATATAATGTCTACAATCCAAACAACCGATGTAAGACTACCTTAGTAGCACATGGCACCTTCTGCTCATGCAAGATCCCGACATGTCCAATGGAAGGAGTGACATGTGTCTCCCCCATGATCGTCTCCCTATGTGTTGACTAAAGGATGAAATTTATACCACATCTGCTGAAGATCATCTCATCCCCAACCTATGGCTACCAACTCATGCACTGACCCTACTCCTCCACTAGAGAATCTTTATCGTGTCCTTAGTGCACTGAACCTCAAAAGTTATCTTAGGAAATTCTGCCAAGTCCTACTACCCACAATGACAACATCGATTGGATACAAAAAGGCTCCCCTCAATTGTATGCGATGCCAAAGAGTATTAGATGTGTGGTCTCCAATGAGTATGTTCAAGAACCTGTATCGACGCTCGCAACTAGCCTCGTGACCGACCCAGTCTCCAAAGTAGGACATGCCCATCCCAATGGTATGCCTAGCATCCTCATCAAGAAATATCCCTACTCAAAGCACTCCCCTAGTTTTTTGTGCAACCTTATACACTGTTGCACACCACCATGCACCTCTGTGCTCCTTTACATACCACTGCTCATTGCTACATATCCATATACACCACTGGATGCCATGGTCCAAGAATGGGTCAATATGCATCAACTTACATCATGTTTGTAGCAACATCTCCACTATCTCACTACCACAAACCCTGATGTGTGAGTGTCCCCTCCTGATCCTGCTTGAGAGATCTAAGAGGAAAATCTCCCTATGTGCCAGTGGCAGTGTCACTATAGTGCTACTCCTCAGTGACTTTTGTGCCCCATATATGCATGGGAAACCATTATCTCCATACAAGCCCTTACCTGGTGGCTTGTTGATTCCACGTCCTCTATCAACCTCCTTCCTGAGTACACTGATAATCCTACGACTCCATTCATCGCCAAAATTCCTAGACAACCTGTGGAGTCTCCCTGCTCCCCTATCATTCCAACATGTTACTAGTATTGTCTAAGAGTCTGATGGAAATATGAAAGTGTGGGTGTGATAAGTCACTAGAACCACCACTCTGATAATACCATCACTGACCAACTCCATGATGTGAAATGGAATCCCACCATGATCCCAACAATAATTTGTCCCTCAAGCTCCTAGTTACCCACAACCTTTGCTGAATTACACTCCTTGCCATGAATATCTCCAAATGCCTAGCCCACTCCACTGGGTACTGACTCAATACCTCTCACCACCAAACCCCATTAGAGGGATCGAATGAAAGAACACCTATACATATAACAACTCCACCATGTGAATTGTGTGCCCTAAGAAACTCATGTTACCTTATCTCACTGGTTGGGTTGACACAAAAGATTTGTCTAGGGAACTCTGCCTCTTTCTCTCCAATGTGCTAGGTACCCTAACAGTACTGGAAACCCCATATATGTATTCCTAAAGAGGGCTTCTCTAAAGCTCCAATATATATTCATCTCACTGCATCATTAGGTATTTCAACTATTTCCCAACGTGAGTTAGCTTGGCAATTGATTTAGTAAAAAGCACTCTTATGTCCTCCAGTTCACCGTTATACTATAATATGTTTTTCTAGACTGTCTTAGAATTTTATTCATTGCCAGAAGGATGCCCTTAAGCTATTGAATATGCCATTGGCATCTCCCATCTGAAAACTTTGTCTCTACTCTAGATATCTTTGTGCCTACTAGCACCTCGTCAATGGATGGCCTTGCGTGTACATGCCCCACTTTCTCTAGCAATGTCTCAACCTAAGCCATCAATGGGATCTCCATTAGTGGTGACTCCTAAGTCACATTAGGAAGATCTAAGTGCTCCTCACAACCACTAGTGTTTTCTACCTCAGGCTCAACCTTCACCAAAGCAATTCCTTCGAGTCCAACGTGAAAGTTTGATCATGGCTCTGCCTTTTACTTCTCATCTTGTCTTCAACATGGGTGTTAGTATCTTGTCCAATAGTGGCACCCTTGAGGTGAAATCCTTATATTTCATTTGATTCCTCATCATCTTTGAATCTACAATCTTCCTTTGTCTTGGTGACCTTTGATGCTACCCATGCTTCCACTTTCTCTAACATCTTCGCAAAGTTTTGGTTGTAATCTTCAAAGTTTTGGTTTGGAGGCATTCTACTAGTTCCTTTAGATTTCAATTATGGTCTTGAAATTATTCTTCTCGATATCACCCATACCTGGTGTCACACAGAATGAGTTGTTCTTGCAGACAAGATCGACCTCCCTAGTGTCTAACGATATCTAGTAACAAGCAAGGCAATCAAAAACTATCTTTCTATAGATATGAAATCTATAAACAAAGGCAAACAAGTGTTTTAGGCCTAACTTGGGTCCAATGCAAGTTTGTGAAAGCCTCGCTCCTTTGATCCAAATGAGCTCCCTTGTAGCGAATCTGCAAACACAAACAAGCACACAAATTAATAGCACTTGAAAAGCCAATATCATAAAGCATACTTATCATGATGATCAGGGAATTCATGAAACAAATGACATAAGACAATTTGTTGAGAAAAATGAATCTGATTGTATTAATTCAAATCAAAGAAGAACTTTACAACCTGTGCCTTGATGCTGTACAAGCTCCTCCAAGGGTCCAACAAGAAGTCTCCTCTACGTTGACAAGTTTCACTCTCTTCCCAATGAAACCAAAAATGTATGTGATCTCTCCTCTCAAGCTTAACTAGGAAGACTCAATTCCACCAGCATTTACCCTCAAAAATGTTTAGCTTCTAACCTCCCTAGCAACCAGCCCAATGCCTTAATTTATAGTGCAATGGAGTGAAGTTACTAGGTCCTCCTTCAAAGGAATAAAGCCCTCCTTCAAAGGGATAGCTCCTCTCATCAAGGGATTAACTCCTTCTCTTTTGGGATGCATGAACCACCAAAGAGCGAACCATCCACGTCAAAATTCCTTCTAGAATCATCTAGAATTAACCCAAAGTGAGTTTTTTAGAATAAACTTGCGCCTTTTTTACTTTCACAGGGGTCCGCACCCACTCCTTTAGGGACAGAGCGGGCAGGTCCGAAGGTAATGTGAACAGGGGGTACGGGACCGCAGGCAAGAGTGAGAGAAAGTGTGGAACCAGAACTTTAATGATTTTTAAGGTCTTTCTCTCATTTTCAAAGCTTGACATGAAGAGCTGAGGTCTGAGACTTTCTTAGGAGGATAGTATAAGTGATGATAGACCCATACTGACTGCAAATAGTCATGGTGAGAATATTTTGTGTAACAGATTTCCCCCTAAAGTGAAAAGTCTGTAGTAGATGAGGATTTCATTTATCATCTAGGAAGAGTGAAGTACTTTACCATTTCGAGGATCATCTTGTGGAAAGCCCTGTTGGAACCTATAAAAAAATTCAATGCGAAATATATATATGAGATCATATCATCGCTGAGGTGGGCATTCCCATACTCAGATCAAAACTGACTAGAAGACTAACTTCTGCTCTGATATAGGAATGATCTTGTAATACATCACAAGTATAGACACATGTAGACACAGTATGGACGCAACCATCTGTTTATGAATAGTCCACTATATAATGAATACAAAATTCCCCGCAGCCTGGATGGCGAAAAATAGATCCAGGGTCTTCATTTCTACTTCCCGAAACAATACGATTCTATCCATGCGAATGAATGTGTTGAAGTCAAACATGGTAAAAACCACTTGATTACTAGTCAATGATGTAAACTATTAACAAGTGTGAGAGAAACAACCAGTAATGTCAATGGCTCTCAAAGTACTCAGTACAATCCATGAGATGTGAATAGATGTGTTGATGTCAAACAAGTCACAGAATCCTTTGATCGATGGTCAATGATGCAACCTATCGTCGAAGGCGAGAAACCTGCCATTGAGGCATGCAGATCCCAACGTACTGACGATCTCTAAATCATCTTTCTAGATAATGAGCTGAAATCGATAGAAAGAGATCCGTCGTAGGCAAGCCCACAACACAAAATCATAGATCAAGTTTGAAGAAATTTAGTTGCAAGGACTGACTCAGGGATGGTCAAGATGGATGACAGATATTTTGTAGATGAATGGCTTATTTGCACTGACCTCTTGAACACATAACGACACAGCAGATGGTTTGGTGACAATTGACCCAAAGTTAATACCCAGAAATCGGCTGAAGACTTTCAATATGGTTTGATCAACTGTTAGGCAAAGGATTTCCCAACACAAGTGAATAAAAGTGTCGTGTTCACGAGTGGTTACAAAGTATGACAAACAGGCTCATTTTTGTCTCTTTTCCCCCACCATTTCTGTCAAGTACCTCTTTATTTTTGACAAGCTTGAGGAGGATAACATTTGCTTGATTATAAGCTCATCCTTCGAATGAGTCCAACTTAGTTTAGATTCGAACCCTAAGAAGGAGTGGTCTGTTCCTATTTGTAATTGAACAAGTCCTTACTGTTAAATTTTAACGAGTCCAGTATAGGAGAAACTCGGCGTTTTTCATTTTTAGAGAGCCTGAAAAACTTAAGAAGACTCCATGGTTGACCTTTTTCGTAAATTTGTGTCTCCCAAGACCGAAAAAGTATAAAATAATACTTGAGAGAACCGCTTGATCATTACGACCAAGGAGTACTTTTCGTAATTAGCGTCTCTGATCCAAAAAAGTAAAAAAGCGATCAATGACACGTCGTTTTATAACCAATATCTAATTTGAAGCGACAAAAATCCGGCAATATTTTCATGTTTTTACGGTCAGAAAAAGAGCTGTAAGTAGACCTTCCTTTTAGTTCCGTTTTAACCAGTTTAAAAATAAAAACTCGGCGATCTTTTCATGTTTTAGGAGTCAGAAAAGAGCTTAAAGGTGACTCTAATGTTTTTTCGTCAAAAATGACTGATTTCTCCTGAAAAATGCGTTATCCTGAACAAAAACTCAAACATTACACATACCTGTTTAAAATGGATAAAAATGCTACAAAAGTTACCTTTCTAAAGTGAAACATAAACAAATTAACAACTCATTTATTTAAAAAACTTATAAAAAGGGCTTTCGTAAATTCATTTTTATAGTTTGAGTTTTGGGTGAGAAAATAGAGCTTTTGGTCAGAAACTTCCCGTGAAGATTGCAGAAAATCCGTCCATTGGAATCAAGTGTCGTCTCCTCCAAGTAATATACATCATCATACTCTTTAATTTCATCAATTTCAAGTTTGTTTTTAGGTTTTAATTTCATTTTTTAAAGGATTTTTAGGCTAGAAACCTGCGCGCGGGGACCTGCAGGCACAACACAGGTAGCTTGCAGACCCCGACTTTTTCGCAATGGGGAAAAAGTCAGGGGTCCGCACCTGCCGTGAAGGCAAGGCGTGGACCCACGCACTGTCTCTAACAGAGAGGGTGCGGTCCCCGCGGCAAGGGTTTTTAACCCTAATTTTCTCAAAATTCACCCAAAAACTTTACTTTCAGACATTCTAATTCACCTTTTTGTTGGATGTAGAGTATACATCATGCTTGATTGGCGAGAACGGGAGCATGAGGATGTAGATCTCACCGCGATAAATCATCAACCTTCGATTGATGCATTGAAGGCATGCGGCTTATACAAATTCTGGGCCATACCTAGCATGAGGGCCCAGGTGGACTTTCTGCAGTGGCTGGTAGACAGGTGGAGCATACAGGACCAGTGCTTCTTCATTGGTGGTCACCAGCTCGAAATGGAGCTGGCAGACATATACTTTTTGACTGGTTTGCCTAAGAGAGGTGAACACTTGACTCTATTCGGGACTAGGCCAGGTGGCCAGTCTGTCGATAGCCTCTGGCTAGAGTTCTGTAATAACCAGACTAGAGAAAAAGGGATAGATATCAAAACTATATCCCTTCCTAAACTCAAGGTAATAGCATTTACTGTTACCAGGCTCTGCAGGAGCGCAACACTACATTTAGCCACTAGATCCCAGATGTGGATGGCAGTTGACTTCTTTCGAGGCACCATCTTCAACTGGTGCGATGTTGTGTTGGCTAATATAAAAGGAAAACTCACTAGAGCCAAGAACAGACAACTGAAGACCTTTGGATATGGTGCTTTAGTCATGAGCTTTGGTCTGGAGAGGGTCCCAATGTTGGTCCCACAACACCTCACTGTTGGAGCTGGACTTCCTCGAGAGCCCAAACTGATGCGATGGGTTGCAGTTATGGCCCGTCATCCTGAGGAGGGGACAGAGGTCGTTCGATTCACTCCTGAGTATTTCCATTGGTTGGAAAACCAGGTTTTTGCTATTCAGGACTTTCCTTACGCTGGGGTAGATTGTTGTGGTGACCCAGACATGGCTCTTCCACCGGGAGAGCAATGGGATGACTCAGGTAAAATCATTTTCAACATTCTTCTAATTAAATTTTCTTTTGTTTTTATCTCCTCCCAAAATTGATATTAAAAGTTTCAAATGCAGATGTAGGTCCATGGTGACCAGCCACTCTCCGGCCTTACGAGAGGAAACAACTAGCTGCAGTGGCACCAGCCCCATAGGACGAATCAGTAGAGACCTTGGCCAAATTGGAGAGCCATCTAGAGCATTTGACAGGAGACATTCCAGAGACCGGCATAGATGACATTCCTCTTCGACTACAACGCTATGTGATTGGAGTCCCAGGACCTTTCAGGAGGTTCCTTTGTAAGGTGGCTCGTACAGTGGTTTCTTATCGAGATCATCACCGGTGATAGGATGATCGCCTATTGTAGACACATATGACATTTTTGCTTTTTGTACTATCATTTTTGCCGATCATAAGGTGTTTTTCAACCTATGATCGAGGACGATGTATATTTTGACACACTCCTATATTATACTATATCACTATTATCGGCTTATCTTGTAAAACATGTTATGGAATGTTTTTAAATTTACTTGTATGATTATTGCAAATGTCTACTTAACATTCGAGAAGCAATTGCATCTGCTAATGTATTTAAATATCTTGGAATATGCTGATATTCAATATAGTCAAATTCACGTTCCAAGAGACGCACTCTCAAAATAAATTTCAATAACACTGGATTTCTAATGGCATATACTCTATTAAGCTATAATACAACGAGTTCAGAATCTAACCTCACTATCAAACTCCGAATCCCAAATGAAATAGATTCAGATAATAACTCAATCACTACACTATACTCTGCAATGTTGTTCGTTGTTTGACCGACGCTTACTCCATGCATAAATACCAACTCATCAGAGGGTGAATAGATAATCCAAGCTGCAGAAGAAATGTTCTCTGTATTATGACAAGCACCATCAGCAAAACCAATGTATGTTTGGAGAGGCGTCGACATCTGCAATATCAAGAGTAAAACCAAGATAAGCAGGAATAATGATGAAAAAAACTCTCTAAGCTAAGCACACTTTTTAAACTAAAACAAACCAGCTAGAAAGAAAACTAACCTAACTAAAAATCTCCACACCCATTTTTAAGCATAATACCTCTTCAGGTAAAGACCATTTCTGGGTTTACCTAAAGAGACCCCATCAAAGTCTACCAATTCATAGGCCCCTTTTGCCAGCTTTAGCTTGACAACATAAGGACTTTGCCACATAGGTACGAATTTCCCAGCACCTAATTTATCATTTGCTTGATCGTACAATAAGACTAGGTCTCCTTCCGAAAAATTTTGAAGGGTAACATTTCGATCATACTGAGCTTTAATACGTTTGGCATGAGTTTTGATCGCCAATGCAGCATCATGTCGATTCTCATATAGCTTAGCCAAGTATAGAAAATGTTTTTCCTCTTCGGAAGTGGCTGGAAGTAACTCGATGGCCATTTGCAATGACGGGATTTCGCATTCAATGGGTAACACAGCTTCCAGACCATAAACTACTTGGAAATAAGTGAAACCTGTTGACGTTTTTGCTGAGGTTCGATACGCCCAAAGCGTTGAAAATAGCATGTTATGCCAATTACACCTATGAATCCCAATGATTCGTCAGATCATGATGAATAGAACTTTGTTGATGGCTTCAACCAGACCATTAGCTTGTGGATAATATCGAGTTGAACTATCGTGACGCAAGTCAAGCTGGCCTGTAAGTTTAGTCATCATAACATTTCGAAAATGATGCCCATGATCAGTGATAATCGCTTGTGGAACACCAAACCTAGCAATTATATTATTGAACACGAAAATCGCAGTTGTTTTGCCATCTGCCTCAAATGTAAGCATCCCCTCGGCCCACTTGGTAAAATAATCTACTGCAAGGATGATATACGCATGCCGCCCAGCCGAGTGAGGGTTACATGTAATAAAATCGATACCCCATTTTGCAAACGGACCGATGACAATTATAGGGTGGAGAAGAGTAGGTGTAGCGCGCATCTTTCAATAAAAAATTTGGCAGTTGTGGCATTTTTAGACCGCGTTAATACAATCTTTAAACAAAAACGACCAGAAGTAGCCAGCGCACAATATCTTTTGGGTTGTGGCATACCCAGACATATGACCGCCACACGCTCCAGAGTGACAGTCATTTAGAACCCTCTCAGCTTCCTCATGAGTTAAACAACGTCGAAAAACAGAGTCCGCCCCACGGCGATAAAGAGTATCTCCAATAATTCTGAATTGTTGGGACTGGAATCATATTTTTCGATGTTCTGACCTTGAAATTTCTGGCCAAAAGGATTGGGTTTGGAGATAAACGATGATATACCCATACCACGGATCTAAAGTGCTGATTAGAAACAAGGATTCGTCCGCAATGGGTTCCTCCGCCACAGTTTCTGTGTCAGCACGCAGGAAGTCACACATTAACTCCGCAAAAACTAAATATTTCTTCGACTTAGGCTTTTCAAATTCCAAGTCGAACTCCTGCAGGATGACAATCCATTTGGAGTACTTGCCCCCTAGTAATTGCTTGGTTAAAATATAGATCATAGGGTTGCAATCAGAAATTACTGTAGTTTTACGTAGTAAAATGTAATGACGAAAATGTTGGACAACTTGAACAGCTGCCAATGCCAATTTCTCCACATGTGAGTATTTTAGCTCAGTTGGATTTAAAGTTCAACTAAGGTAATATATCACATGTTCACTACCGAATTCATCTTCCTGAACTAACACCATTCCGATGGTGGAATGGGAAGCGGTGAGATACAAGAAGTAGTCCTAGTTGTAGTTGTGAGGATGCAATAACGGTGCATGGGTCAACGTGTGCTTTAGTGCATCAAAAGATTTATCAGCTATCTCATCCCAAAAGAACGGAGTATTCTATTTCAACAACTGGGTGAAACTCTTTGTGATCTCGGCATACTTAGGAATGAATTGACGTAAAAAGTTTGCTTTCCCTTGCAAACTTTGGAGTTGCGAAGACTCGAAGGAGGAGGCAATTTGAAAATAGCTTCAACCTTCGAGGGATCGACGCGAATGCGGGCTTTTGAAACAACAAACCCCGATTACTGACCCGTTTCTATACAGAAAACACACTTGTGTGGATTCAACCTAATCCGATAATGCCTACACCTCATAAATATTGCTCGTAAATGGATGAGATGATCATCTCGATGTAATGAATGAACAGGTAAATCATCGAGATAGGGTTTCACAATGTGCTTGATGTCATGAAACGTGTAAGACATGGCCCTTTGAAAAGTTTCCCCGACGTTCTTGAGCCCAAAAGGTAATTTGCAATAAGCAAATGTCCCCCATGGACAAATGAAAGTCGTTTTTGGTTGATCAGCAGGTAGAATATTGATTTGATTGTATCCGGAAAAACCATCCATGAAGGAGAATATTTCATTGCCGGCACAATCATCAATGATTTGATCGATATAGGGAGTTGGGTAATTGTCTTTTAGACAGGCTCGATTAATATCCCTATAATCGATACATATTCTTATTGTCCCTTGCTTTTTGTTAACATGAACAATATTCGATACCCAATCCATTAATGGAATCAGATAAATGAAACTTGCTTGGAGTAATTTTTCAACTTCTACTTTAATAGCAGCAGCTTTTCTCGGGTGGATCTGACACAAACGTTGCCGGACGGGTTTAGCATCTGGGTAGGTTTTGATTTCTGAACAACAATTGTGGGGTCGATTCCTGGTATTTCCTCATATGACTAGGCAAACACGTCGCGAAATTCTTGAAATATAGCCTTATATATTTGAATTTCATCTTGCGTACATGAGGCACCTATATGAATGTTTTCAACAATTCCAGGCTTAACCGAAATATCAATAGGAATAGTTCGAGAAATGTTTCCCAAATTTAACTCTGAATCAGGATTTTTCATTAGACTCTGAGGTTCCTTGACATATTCAGTCGTAAAAATAGATGAAAATTCATTTTCAAAATGATCACTCTCTGGAAAAAACGAAGATCTATGATGAAGATCTTCCCATGGTAAATCATCGACACATAGGATTTCACGAATTTGCTCATCAGTGTGAACAAGTTCGGAAAACATTGTTGAATCCAAGTTTGATGTTGAAAGTGATTCCTCATGGACCACATTCATTAAGTTAACTTTGGTTGAAGATGGGTCAGTAAACGACTGCACGGCCTGATACGCAATTTCATATGGACTCAAAGGCATAACATCACCAAATGAGTATATCTCAGATTCGGAAGGTACAATCCAAGGATCATCATAAACAATAGTGTCTGATGAAATCATATGAATGGTTGCAGTAGAAGACGATGCATTGATAGGAGGAAAAGGAAAAGTTCCCAGTAAACCAGAATCTTTAACTAGTCCTACTCCAACATCCTTATATGGGATAGTTGTTTTGCCGACATGCTGAATACTTTCAAAAGAGGCTGGGTCGGATGAAAAGTAAGTCAGTTGGTCTATAGTTACGATATTTCCATTATGAGGGAACTTTATAAGCCAAAAGACTGATGAAACGACAGCTGTCATAGCATAAGACCAACTACGACCGAAGAGAATGTTGTAATCTAGAGGGGCATCAACCACCTCCACATCTAGATTAACAGTTTTTCCTTCAACCCCTATAGGTAAATCCTGTAGAATGCCAAAAGGATGAAACCCACGACCATCAAAGGCCTTTAGAATCGTCAGGGATTGATTTAGTGAAGGAGAACCAAGCGATCTCCAACACTGTATCGACATAATACACGTTGAGGCTCCCTCATCAATCACAGTCCTATAACAAGGTCTTTTTTTGACTAACACTGGGATCTGGAAAGCCATTTGATGAGGTAAGCGTGGTGTACTATTTTCTAGATTGAAAATTATAAGGTTCGAGTCCTGAACGTAAACAGCTCCTATAACCAACAATAGTAATTTACGTTGTGTTGGACATTATTGCAGCACTTCTAAAACCGACATTGTTGAAGGTGAAACAGCTAAATCTTCAACAATGTTATAGTTTTGAGACGCTCTCGCATGTGGATTGAAAGCTGACTTTCGAAGTATACCGTTGGCGGGCGGTTTGGTTACTAAGTCTGGGTTAGGTTTCTCGATCTGTAGCGGATTGGAACCGGGAGCTGAGGTTGATGGGTTAGAATGAGAAGATTCTACTTCTTGACCATCAACAAGACTTTTACTTCCATAATCATGCGATTGAGTCACAATCCTAACATGGGACATCATCATTATGGGTTCTTCGGAGGCATTTGAGGAAGAACCTATGATCTTAATATCTTGACATGGAAAAGGATCCTTCAAAACAACAAGCATTTGGGAACCTTTGAAAATTTTTGCAACCTCTGCACAATGAGCGCAGTCTCTTGTAAAGTGCTCTTCGTCACAAATGAGACAAGGATAACGAGGTTTGTGTTTATCATCATTGGATTCCACTTTTTTTGGTTTCTCTTTCAAATTTTTATCTGTTTTATTTTTCTTCTTCCCTTTCTTCTTACCGCCAGATTTTGATTTGGTTGTAGATAACTCTACAACATGAATATCGGCGGAAATTTCCACGGAAGAATCTCCTGTCGGGGAATCTGGTAAAGTTATGATAGGAGAAGAATTCTTGGAAGATTTCTTCTTACTTTTGGTATTAACCGTACCAATCATACCATCAACGGCATGAGACCCTGAAGGAGCTGCAGTGATTTGATTTTGTTTAGGAAGATCGGGGATTTTCTCATGTAACATACCTGACTACGTATAAACTAAGTCAAGGTACTGAGCTTGAGCAATTACTTGCTCCTGAATAACGACTCTGGACTTAGCTACATCCTCATTGATCTTCGGTAACAAAGATTTTACAAACCATTCAGCTAAGATCTCATCCGGAATAAAAACTTTCACTAAATGCCATCGACGTCTCCATTCATGAATGTGATCTGAAATGTAAGTGGACTTTGACTACTTTAATGAAGTTAATAATTCTGTGCCATTGTCATAACTAACTGGCAACTGAAAATGAGTTAAAAATGAAGTAGCTAGCTGACTGAAATTATAAAAAGTGGCTTGCGATAACACAATGTACCACTTGGCCGCAAGACCAATTAGAGTGCGCTGGAAAATCCTTAAATGGATTGAATCATTTGAAATGGAATTAGATGCACACCAGAGGTGATAATTTGTCACATGGTTCGACGGGTCCTCTCCTGATTTGCCTTCAAACTTAGGAATATCACTAGGTAACTTATTCGGCATTGGCGGCCAAAATGGAAGATAGTTAATTGGATCGTTCATAAGGTGCAACAAGTCAGGCAAGTCCAAAGTTGCAATAAATGGTAACTGGCGATTAGGGTCCCTAAAACTCTGGGTCATGAGACCAGCCCCATGAGGAGGATATCCAGGATAACTAGGAATTGGAATTGCGTTTGGGATATTATATCCTCCCGGAAAACCAAGATTAACTGGACCGTACTAGGGTTGTTGAGGTTGTTGATATGTATACACAAGGTACAGTTGATACTGATAGACTGGCTGCTGCACAACAGGACTGAATTGGTACTGTCCCTGGTACGATTAATAAGTAAATTGACGTTGACTTGTGACAATCATACTTGGACCAGGTTGTCCTATAGGAATCTGAACCAAAGTTTGAATTGTGGATCCAGACTGAGGTAAAGATGTCTGAGGAGTTGATACAGGAACAGTAGAAACTGGAGCTGTCGATACTCCAGAAGTAGGTGGGGTAGATTGAACAGATGTTGCAATAGTTGCAGTAGCTGTTTGAGGCGGAGTACGAGGCATACTAAGCCTAGGCTGAGAAACTAGAGAAGGTGCAGAAGTTTGAATAGTAGACTGGACAGGTTGCTGGGGTGAACCAGAAACCAAGGGGTGTCCAGTTTGAGATGAAAACTATACATTCGGTTGCAAGACCTATTGATTTTGAGATGTATCCCACACTAAGTTCATTCCGGGGTACGGACCCATAACAGGTTGGGAATATTGAGGACCATAACTGGGTTGAGTGTAGGGTTGATAATTCAAAGGTACATTTCCAGCTCCTTGGACATATGATTGACCGGAAGGTGGTTGGTAACCTTGGTTTGGTACTGACCTTGAGGTTGACAACCTTGAGGCACGTATTGATACTGGGGTTGACCTTTAGGTACATATTGATACTGGGGTTGACCTTGAGGTACATATTGAGTTTGGGGTTGACCTTGAGGAACGTACTATCCCGTAGGTATGTACTATCCTTGAGGTTGCCCCCCAGGCGCAAATTACGTACCCTGAGGTTGCCCCCCAGGCGATAATTGAGGACTTTGAGGCTGTCCCCCAGGCGGTAACTGGCCACCTTGAGGTTGAGGATTAGGAATAGTACCTGACATTATACGAATATCTTCTATACTCAACAGCTTAGTTCCATTATTTCCAGTTAATAACCCTTGTTCAATAGGTTGAGAAGATGCTCCCGAAAAAGTACCAGTAAGTGACTGATACCCAGAGGGAACAGAAGGACCGTCGTACAAAAAGGTTTCTCGAGATTGAGAAAACATGGACGACTGCCTTGACATATTTAATGGAGGATAGTAACCTCTGGTGTTGGGTGAAAAGGAATATGAGGTGGTGAAAAAATTAGTCCCAGGTTTTCCAAAAAATTGGTTAATGAAAGATACCAAGCACTGCTCCTAGGTGGACTATAAAAGATTGATTCACACTCCTTAAGTTCTATAACAGGTTGATTTTTAGGGATATGGATACCTTCTTCTTCCGGAGTAGCAAGTTCTTCAATGGTTATAAGTCCAAAAGGAAGATTTTGGGTAATTATTCTTTCTACCCTGCGTGAACCAGGACCACTAGAAGTTGGAGAGGTAAATCCTGATGCTGGAGTAGCATCAAATTCAGTTTCAGGTTCAGATATTTTAGGTTCCTCACCTAAATCACTAGTAGATGAAAAACTACCACTAACTTCGGAAACAGACGTAGATTGTGGATTATAATCTACTACTAGAACTTGATAATTAGGATGTACCACTAAAGAATATTCTCCTTCTTCAGGTGACCCAACTCTACTATCTCTAGGAGTTACAAGGGCTTGTAACCCTTCAGGCTGGCTTGGTGAAAACTCATGAGGTTAGCCCCGAAGTCTACGGAACTTCCTCGATAATTCAGCCACAATTAAATATTTTAACTACCTCACATGCAAAAAAATTAAAATCTCAATGAAAACCACCTAAGGCCTCTAAAAAACCAAACAATTTTTGAATCACATGCCTAAAGAATCTAGGAGATCAAACCACACACAAACAGTAACTTTTCCGTACTGAAAACACTAGTTGGTGATGAAATCCAACGTCGCAGAGTTCAATACAGAAATGGTGGTTGGAACAGTTACTTCGACAACCTGCTTAATGAATAGATTGGCACAAGTTTCTCCACTAAACCATATTGAGTGAAGAAAATGCCCCAAAAAATCCAAGTGAGTCTAGCCGACGTCTGCTCCAGGTACAGTGGGATCTTCCTGCCACCGTCACCTTAGGAAAGAATCCTATAGAATATGGTCACTATGGTTAGCAACGGAAACAAATATAACTGGGGGAATAGTCTACGATCCGATACGCACGTAAGGGCAGAGTAAGAAGCTCAATCCCCTTGAAGGCTCCTTGACATAATCCAAGGTTTACCAACAAGTGACCCCAGGCTCCTCGAGAATGGTTAGTCTAAGGTTTACCATTTTTAATACGTGAATATCTAGCATCGTTCCCAATGAGGAAGGATTGATTACCACATTGGTTCAGACACGATCTCGTGCTTCTCCTTTAAGAGGAGCTTTCCCAGAGCATAGATGTAACAATTGGATTTTTCTCCTACCGTAAGATACAGCTACTTGTTTGTTTTACTGTCTTGGAGAGTTAATTACTCCCTACTCCAAGACACTAGCCTAAGCTATGTTGGTGTAATAGAACCATAGAAATAAAAAGATTACTAGATAGATTTTACTTTAAGCGTTATTTTTATTGGTTTTTGTTTAAGTCAAGAGGTGTGGAGATGAAACTTATGGTGTGAAGACTCGACTCGAAATCACTAAAAAACATGCACTTAAGATGATAAGCAATCTTTTCCCTTCAATGAATTTCTAGCTAGGAAAGAATTTGAGAATGCAAAGGCTTGTAAACACAAATCTTTCTTAACAAACAAATCAAAAGAATAGCTTTTTGTCTTTTCGAATGCATTCAAAACGAGACAACTAGTTATGTTCACAAAAAATTCCCTTTTCTTTCAAACACTCAAATACTACAAAGACAAAGTTTTTCCAAAAGAGATTTTTTATTTTTTATAAAACAATAAAAACTATGGAAAAATCTAATCTTGAGATCTATAAACTATAGAAAACTATTTGAAGTAAAAGATTACAAGATTTCTTTTCAAGGATGTTTTACCTAGCTATAAGCAAACTAAGGACTAATTTGTCCAGAATCACAAATCAGTAAAAAAACAAACAATTTTTGTTTTCTTTTCTAAAAATGAAATCCAAACTTTTAACACAAGTCTTTTCGAAGTTTCGCAATGAGAAACACAAGATGGATTCCTCAACAAAGGTATATTTTGCAAATGGTCAGATTCATAAGATGGCCAGTAAAAACCAAGGTGATCTGAGGCTTCTAAGGCTTCTAAGCTTTGAGCTACTACAAGACCAAAATGAAAACCAAGCCCGACAATCAAAACTTCTAGGAATTTCACCTAAAACCATAACACCAATGGAATTAACCTAAGAAAAGTTCCTGACAAGTCACATGTAGGTCTGAGCAGAAGATAACAACACCTAAACAGAAACTAAGCTGACTAAAAGAGAAAATCTCAAGTTTTCCAAAATTTTGACAGGGTCCGCAGGCCCACAGTTCACACAAGTGCAGTACCGCTCTGTGTGAAAAGAAAAAGTGCAGATAGGTCCGCACTGTGTTGCAAGCCGAGGGTGCGGTCCTCTCCCAAAGTTATGAAAAACAAAAAATAATCCAAGATCTACTAAATCTACCCAATTCCACACACAACAAGCCAAAAATAGAAACAAAAACGTCGTTTCTCAAGTCAAAGTAAAGCAAATCAAGAAATAAAGTCCCCAACGGAGTTGCCATTTTGTCACCTTGAATGAGTCATTCTTACGGACAAGATCGACCTCCCTAGTGTCTAACGATATCTAGTGACAAGCAAGCCAATCAAAAACTATCTTTCTCTAAATATGCAATTTATAAACAAAGGAAAACAAGTGTTTTAGGCCTACCTTGGGTCCAATGCAAGTTTGTGAAAGCCTCGCTCCTTTGATCCAAATGAGCTCCCTTGTAGCGAATCTGCAAACACAAACAAGAACACAAATTAAATAGCACCTGAAAAGCCAATATCATAAAGCATACTTATCATGATGATCAAGGAATTCATGAAACAAATGACATAAGACAATTTGTTGAGAAAAATGAATCTGATTGTATTAATTCAAATCAAAGAAGAACTTTACAACCTGTGCCTTGATGTTGTACAAGCTCCTCCCAGGGTCCAACAAGAAGTCTCATCTACTTTGACAAGTTTCACTCTCTTCCCAATGAAGCCAAAAACGTATGTGATCTCTCCTCTCAAGCTTAACTAGGAAGTCTCAATTCCACCAGCATTTACCCTCAAAAAAGTTCAGCTTCTAACCCCCCTAGCAACCAGCCCAATGCCTTAATTTATAGTGCAATGGAGGGAAGTTACTAGGTCCTCTTTCAAAGGGATAAAGCCCTCCTTCAAAGGGATAGCTCCTCCCATCAAGGGATTAATTCCTTCTCTTTTGGGATGCATGAACCACCTAAGAGCGAACCATCCACGTCAAAATTACTTCTAGAATCATCTACAATTAACCCAAAGTGATTTTTTTAGAATAAAATTGCGCCTTTTTTATTTTCACAGGGGTCTGTACCCACTCCTTTAGGGACAGAGCAGGCAGGTCCGCAGGTAATGTGAACAGGGGGTGCGGGACCGCAGGCAACGGTGAGAGAAAGTGTGGAACCAGAACTTTAATGATTTTTAAGGTCTTTCTCTCATTTTCAAAGCTTGACATGAAGAGCTGAGGTCTGAGACTTGCTTAGGAGGACAGTATAAGTGATGATAGACCCATACTGACTGCAAATAGTCATGGTGACAATATTTTGTGTAACACCTGCCCAAGATCAAGGCTCTGACTTTAATGTACCCAATACAAAATTCTAGCAAATGTTTCCCAAAATTTGAACTTTTCTTTTATACATTTTTACAAAGAGTTAGAATGCAAATTTTGGGCAACACTTTTAGCAGAGTAAATTAAATTTCCGTTAAACATTTCATGCATAGCATAAGAAATAGCATCAACCAAAGTTTAGAGGAAAGAACTGAACTTTATTGGGAATAGACTCTCAATGGATTACAAGGCTAACTGAATGAAGAATCTAAAATATGTTTTAGTTGATAAGAAAACAGGGTATTGGGGAACATACATTAGCCTTTTGGAATGAATCTTGACTCCCAAACAAGTCCACTACAACAAAAAAAAACTTCTTCATGAAGAGCCCAAATATCTAGAGACTATCAATGCCATGAATCCATTGATAAGTCAATCGTCTAAATGAACTCAGTCGATTGACTTGTTGGAGTGTAGTAACATTTAGCCGAGAAGCAATCAAATTAACAATATTGCCAAACTTTTGATGAATCCACAAATGTGTAATCATCTATGCTTCAACTTTGTCATAATTTGGTCACCAAAGTATGGCATCAACAACCATAATATTCAACCTCTTCTTAAATGAAAATGTCTTAGCCCAAAACTACGATCCTCCTATAGAATTCGATCTGCCACCTATTGCAAGGCATCTAGAGAAAATATGGCTACCAAACTAAGCAAGAAAGGACATAAGAAATCCAATAACCTCTGCAAAATGTGTTGTGCCAATGGTCTATAAACTATTGAACGGATACCAATGTGAATGGACTCTAAATATTGGAATTTTCTAGGCAGAAATCAACCCCTACAAGAAACAAATCTTTGGCTTTAGACTTCAACCACCTTCTCTTGGAGGAGATTCAACCCTTGGAAAAATCAATGCAACCCTTCAAATCAGAAGATTCAACCTTGGGTTGAGATGGGAATTCTGTCCCCTTAGTTGTCATACAGTTTGGCCCTAATAATTCGCTCCAAAATTCGACCCTCTAGTGAGTTAGTATTTGGCCTTTCGGGAGAAGGTAAAATCACCCCCTTGTAGCCCTGCAAGAATTCAATTTCTTTAGCAATTAGAACTTCACCCTCCTGTAATGATAATTTGATTGACAATACTTGAAGTGTTTTTTCAAATAAATTTAGTTAGATCTTTAGAAATAGAACTAGAAATAATTCAACTATGGTGTCAAATAATGTCCACTAAAGAAGGAGAAATACTAGCTAGGGTGGGAAAAGATCCACTGAAGCTAGTGTGAGGATTTCACTTGAAACCCTCAAGGTTGAAACTCGCTTGAGCTTCTCTTCAATTGGCAATGAGAAATGATAGGGTATAATGATAAGAAAATGAATCCATCCTCCTTTTATAAATTTTCATTGAGTCTTCTCCAAGCTTCTAGATTCCCTTTTTAATATTATTTTAGTGGCAGGGGCCACTTTCCACTAACTGGCCTTTTAACTCTTTTTTCTAATAAAATAATATTTGCCCCTTTTTACTAATTATAATTATCCTTTTATTTAATATTATCAAAATTGAGAAAATCTCCTCAACAATTTCCTCTCTTGCTAGTCTAAGGAAGATAGTTAGGTAAGAAGGAAGGAAATTTCCACACTCACAAATTCAGGACATTACAAAATAATTTTAATATGGACTAAGATATATGTGTGTGTGTGTTTTTCTTTAGGGGGCAGGTTTTTTTTTGTTTTTGTACACAGATATATTCACATTATATTAACAAAAAAATATACATAATATATAGTCTGGATGTCATGGGGAGTCTATGCCCTTCATCCGTATGAGTTCTCTGCCCTTGATAGGGGAAACCAATGAGAAATTCATAAACATTACTCTACCCGTGAGTAGAGAAACCAAAGACATTAACAAAAAATATTAGTTTAAGACTGTCACTCAGCATTAAGGAAGATAAAAAATAAAATAAAATTGAACTATGGCACGAAGACACCAATTGAATGTAATACCAAAACAAACTAATCTGGTGGAAGTCATAAAAAAACTTGAGCATCTTAAAAACCTTTAGAGTAGTTGACCTGTATTAATTGAGCTTTTCCGACAACTTAAGACTTGATGAGGCCCACTTCTTCAGGCTTCTCTTCAATAATATATCATCTGCGAGGGAAACTGATGAGCCTCATCATTGGGTAACTATATGGACCTTAAGTCACCTCCTAGCTTAGTCAATCCACTCTTCTCATAATTTATTACATGTTTTGATTATATTTTGTTTAATGAGATGAGTTAAAGTGAGATATTATGCATAATGGACTAATATGCATTGAATGCAAGTTTGAAAGAGAAAATTAAGGAATTTTGGGAAGATTAAGGTTTCAAACTTGAATGGGACAAGGGAGAGAGATTGTGGGAGGTAAATCCTCCTCATTTACTCCTCCCTCATTCAAATATTCCTCCATTAATCACACCAGATCGAAGTAAAAGCAGCCAAGTCATGAAGATCAAAAGGCATTTGAGCAAGTGATAGTCAAAGAGTTAGTGCATCTCGAGTTTGGGAGTCGAGCCTCCCTAGATTTAAGGAAGTCGTTGCAGAATTCAGTTGTATAAATAAAGAGGCCTAGAGCCTCATTAGGATTTGAATTATTGTTGTAAAAACTGTAGTTATTTTTGAGCTCCAGATTTGAGGAAGACATTGCTATGTAATTTTCTGTTTTGATAATGAGAATGAGTTTTTTTATGATCTAGTAATGAGTTAACTCAGAGGACTGAAGCTCTTGGGTTAGGGCCCAACCGTAGCAGCAAAGGCTCCTCTTCTTGTATTTGTATGCTTAGATTAGTTTCATAAATTCATGGTTAAATTGTCCTTAGAAGCATTTCATTGTAGGCAGTGTAGATTTGATTAGTTTGTTTATTAGTTTTCTTCCATTTGTGCTTTACTTCAGTAGCAGGTTAGAAGAAAAAAGGCATCACAAAGCTGTTGGTAGGTGTCTTGGCTTCACTTCTTCCTTCAGGGATCATGACTTGAGGATAGGACCCCTATGCAGCGCCAAAAAGACAGATTTCTATTTTCTTATAGAATTTAGAGTTTACTGTACTTGAACCAACATTTTATCAGTTTTCAATTGTAGGATTTAATTACCATCTCTTCCATCTTCAGTATTATATTAGATCTCATCAATGATTCCATTTTATTCTACAGGTTTCCTCATGCATGAAGTAGACAACTAGCTCATTAATCTCTATTTTTCTAGCTTATTAGAATTCTTCTTGTTTACATGATTTTTTTTCGAAAATATCAATGTTTGATGCAAAGAAAGTGTTTCAGAAGTAGAGAGAGATCCCATAGAAAGCAACCACCTTATAACTTCATCGATCCATAATCATTCCTTGTTTTCACCAAGACCTTGGACAATTTCATCATTTTACCTAAAAACTCCTCCAAGCTTGTTGAGCAAATCCAACCATCTCCTATCCTTAGTTTTGAGTTCTGAGTGCCCTTACAAATTTTCTCACTCCATTCCACCTACCAAGCACCTTCCCTAAGCCTTCCATCACGTCCAGTACCCATCATTTTTCTCTCGGCTATATCCTATAGAAATACAGGGAATCCTGTAGGTTTTTAGGACATCTTGTAGGTTTTTCTGTAGTGACCTGTTTTGAGGCCGAATTGAGGTAAAACCTCTAGGAAGCCACACAAGGGTACCTGAGGGTCTCCCAAACCTCCCAACCATCCACCAGAATGCCTAATCCACCTGCCACATTAGCAAAAGAGATTAGGGTTCACACTTGATTTTCCATGAAAAGAATAAAATGAAAGAAAAACATATTTATTTCAGTTCTTTACATGCATAATAGTGATGTTTTATGTTTTGAAGTTCCATTCTTAGGAAAGTAGCATTCCATAGATGATAGCTTGGTATTTTTGTAAAGAATAGTTTCTCAGCAGTTAGTTAGGGAATGGTGTGTTTTTAGCATAGGATTTCAGTCATTTTCCTTATTGCAGTAGACAAACTTTCTCCTAGAGTAGATTTCTCTTTCTCTCATCAGTAATCAAGCTTCTTCTGAGTCCATAGAAGTCCATCTTGAAAACCCTAGTGGTCTCTCATCAGTTTAACAATGAAAAAAGGTAAAACTATCACTTTTAATTGTGTATAAAACACTGTCAACAACAAGTTTGTACGAACCTTGGGTTGATAAAGTAAAGCTGGTAGCTCCAGGACTTGCAGCATTCTTGCTGCAATACTGGTTCTCATCACTTTTTGGCATCAATTGTGGGGAGGTGTCTGAGTAATATGTGATTACTTCTTTCTTTCTTCCATTTCTTGTTCCTGATATTTTGCTATTAGTTTCATTTCTATGAAAGAAATTTACATTGCTTCGTTTTCCATGCTTCATTCTTTGATTTCCTTTCCATTCTGAAAGTAAGATTTCAATCAAGTAGTTAATTTTTCATTCAGTTAGTAGATTTCATTCAGTCTACAATTTCAATTCTATAATTACTTTCAAAGTTTGAAAAAACACAAAACAAAACAAAACCATTTTTCGTGCCTCGTAGGAATAAGGATAACTTAGGGAAATTTTTGCTAAATATCCCCACTGCTTCAAACAACCAACCTTCCCTCTTCTTCGATGGTTGTGAACTGGAGGAACCATTAAGTGAGCAGCCAGACATATTTGAAGAACCTACAGGGGAAGGAGAAGAAGAATAAGCCATTCCTACTGAGCCAGTGGCTGAAAACAGAAATGACAGAGGAAATAGAGAAAGAGTTGAGGGTGCCTTCCCCATCAGGGAAACCAATGGGGATACTATGATTAAAAATATAAGCCCCTTTTCCCTTCTTCATTTCCATGGCCTGAAAACAAAAGACCTAGACACTTTTTTATTTTAGTTTGTTGTCACATGTCGCACCTATGACTATACAAATGATAAGAAGAAGTTGAAACTATTTCCATCCACTGTCAAGGATGCAGTTTTGTGCCGGTTCATGGCTTTACCTAGAGATAGCATCACAACTTATGCTTAGATGTAGAAAGCCTTCAACAACAAGTATCCAGACTACTGTAGGTCTAAAGACACTAAAGAGGAAACTTTTAGGATGACCTTAGGCAATGATGAATCCCTAGAGGATTATGAAGAAAGATTCCAGATTAGCTACAAAAGGGCCAGGTGCAGAATTGACCTTCGGTCACTGAAGCTGGTCCTGCTTAGAGGAGTAAGGGAAGATATTCTGGATACCCTACACTTGTTAGAAGGAGGGGATATCTACCAGTTACCCTATGAGGATATCAATACTATCTTTAGAAACCATTCTAGGGCAGCTATGAAAAAGGGGAGGGGTAGTTAATGTATGGTCAGTCCATCCTCTTCTAATTCATCCATCAAGGGTGAAATTGGAAATATGATGGAGGATTTCAAGAGTGAGATGTTGCAAACCCTCACACTACAGATGGCCACTATGCACATTAAGAGGAAGCATGACAAAGCATAGACAACCTTGGCCATTTTCTGTCCTAGATGCACTAGGAGGCACCTAGGAATGAATTTCCATTGAATTCTATTGAAATTTGCTTATTCTGTGAAGAAAACCACTCCACAGACAAGTGTCCTTCTCTACGTGGACTAAAAGTAGTATATCAAGGAGTTGAAGGGGTCACTGAGCAGCTCTATTACATAAACCAAAGGAGACCTCATGGGCCTAGGCCATACCGGTAGGGCATGCAAGGGTCATCCCATTCATATTACAACCCCAACTAGACAACATTCATATCTTCTCATGCTTCCTGGTCTACACCTCCTCCTTGGTCCTTTGCACCTTAGTATCATTCCTACCTACCTAGCCAGTCATTTCAACCATATGGTCCGCCACAACCTTAGTGGAATGCACCACCCCAAGGGTGGCATTCCACCCAAAGGGTGGAGGCCCCCATACAACAATGTGCCGGATTTATTGCCTTCACCACCTACTCAACCATATCTTTTACACTCTCTTCCACCTAAACAACCCCAAATGCCTACCCATCCAAATCCGAACCCAAACAACAAACAGGCACAACAATTATATATTGGAAAGACATCATATCCAACTTATGTTGTGGAAATTCAGGAAATGAACTTGAGATCTGGGAGAGTACTTCCGGACCAGCAACCTCTACCTCCACCTATGGAGGTTGAGGAAGAAAGAGAGGAAAGCATGTTTGAAGTAAATCCACCACCCTTTCCTGAGAGATTAACCCAACCACTCTAGCCTACCCCAGAAGAGACTAAACTTCTGGGAGAATTGAAAAACCTATGTGTCAAAATTCCACTTCTCCAAGCTATTAAAGATGTACCTATTTACAACAAGTTGATTAAGGAGAAGTGATTCAAGCATCCAGGGAGGCGAAAAAGATATGCCCCTACCATTAATTTCATTGGACAACTGTCTGACTTAATGCTAGGGCAAGTAATCTATCCAAAGTATTTGGACCCTGGAAGCCCTATGGTAGATGTGCACATCAATGGCACCATTGTCCCACACACTTTGATCGATCTCAGGGCTACCATTAATGTGATGACCAAGGACACCATGCTCAAGCTCAACCTCCAAGGTTCATTGAGAAAGACCAAAATAGTTCTGCAACTTGCAGACCACTCCACAGTGACCCCTGAGGGGATTGTGGAGGATGTGATGGTATCCATTGACTCTTGGGAATACCCTGCAGATTTCCTAGTTCTCCAACCGAAGGCTAAGCTTACTGGGTACCCTCTCATCCTTGGGAGGCCCTAGTTAGCCATTGTCAATGCTTACATTAGTTGCAGAGCTGGAAATATTACCATCAAGAATGGGCATATGCCCCTGTTGGGAATGGGTTCCCTGGGGTCAATTTCGGGTTTAAAAGCCCATGTTTTGGGGCTAAAGGCCAAAGCTTTGTGTAAATAATGTGAAGTCCCCACATTTTGTGTCCATAGAGCACAAAGATGTAAAGAGTTACTAAGGGTTTTCCGACCTTCTTTTGTATAAGTCATGTCAGCTTTAGAGATCTACCCATGGTCCGCGGACCATGGGATTGTATAAAAAGGGAGCCTTAGAGGAGTCTAAGGTAGTTTTTAGTGGAGTAGTTTTGGTGCTATGTTTTATGTATGGGTCTGTGAGAGCTAAGAGCGAAGAGTCTTAGATTAGGAAGAGGCTCTCTAGGTGGATACCCAGAGCCCTAGGGTAGAAGTCCATAGCTTAGTGCGTGGACCCCTGTAGCTATGTGGGTAGGGCAATCAGAGTCTGTACTGGAAATCTGGATTATTAGTAAAGTGGAATATTCTGCAATTATATGTGTATGTGTTATTTTAATCCTATTATGAATGTTTCGATTATGTTATGTTTAATACTAGAGTATGAAGTAATGCTATATTGATGCACAAATCTGTGTATTTTACTTTGTCATACGAACGCAAGTAGGAATATCTGTTTACGTGAAGATAACCGTAATGCATGTTAAAGTAACCAATACTTAAGTGAATCTAGGTAGATATAGAAGTAAGCATAATTACAGGGGCACGCAAGTGACTGATCTATCTATTTAGGGCCCATGAAGGATGACCGAAGACTTTCGCAGAGGCTTCAAGGATGCATAAGAGAAGTAATTTGATAAGCCCTGAAGGGCTTATCGATCTATGTGAAGGAAGGTTAGGGAAAATAACCAACATCAAAACCATCTCATAATGCAGAAACTTGGTTCTTGTATCCTCTCATACTGCTTCGGGTGACACTTCAGTTCGCGCCCTGTGAATTGATGCCGAAAGGTCTAGTAGTGTAGGGATTTGATTGGCTGCTTAACATTGAAAAAATGGTTCCATTTTCAAAACGACATGTGCGATGTCACATCATCGAAATCCAACTAAGAAGGAGATTGAAGACTGCTTGGATAGAAAGATCCACGAAATCGTGGCGCAAGAAAACATGAATCCATGATTGAAGAAAGAGCATTGGTTGGACATATATCTGTACACAAATATACATGAAATCTTCTTCTATTCCTTCCCAGTTGAATTATACAAGTGGATCACAAGGTTGGAAGATGGCCAAGGGAGGTGGAGGCTTGACGGTCAGATTGTCTAGACCCTGGAGATAGTGTGGAAATTGGAAGGCTCTGAAGATAAGAATGTGCGCATTGTCTATCATTGGATCGACCATATCATAAGAGGGTTTGTGATAGAGTTTGTGATCGATACTTCAGTTAGTTACAGTGAAGCAAAGCGCCACTTCTTCAAGGGGTTGAGAGGTAAGTATTTGAAATCATTAAATACTTGGATTAAGATGCTCTTGTATGAAAAGCGGGTTATGTAGTTACCTTGATGTTTGGGGCTACGCGAAGTGGAAGGACTTTCAGGGACAAAGGAAGAAAAGGCCCTGAATATAGCATGCTAATTGGGCCTCCTCTGAGTGATGATGAAGGAGCAACACAAGCTTCTCCATTGAGTGATATTTAGTTTATAAGACAAGGATTCCCATGAAAAACTACACCACCTTCATCCTCACCTCATCCATCCACACCTCCTCTGTCCTCACCTCCACCGATTACCGCCTCACCCACACCACCACCACCTCCACCCCCATTCAACATGGTGAACTTTGTCAAGCTACCTATGTTCAAGGGTGTAGGGAATGAAGATTTGGAGCAGTTTTGGTTCGTCACGAAGGCTGTGTGGGAAGCTTAGGGTATCACGATGATAAAATGAAGAAAGAAACATTAGTTAGTGCTTTGTAGGATCATACAATAACTTGGTATATTAAGTACTGCACTGATAATCCGACATCTGCATTGGCCGATATCCAGAATGCGCTAAATAAGGAATTTAGTAGCCCTATGTTTAAGGTGCAACCAATTGTGGGATTCAAGGATATCATGATGAAGCTTGGAGAGATGCCCTGGGATTTGGATCAAAGATTGAAGTGTATGATCCATGAAGCTAGCATGAATGGTTTGGACCGCACCGTGAATGGTTTGTGGCCTCGCTCCTACCTCACTTAAGGATCGCACTATCGCAACAGAAGATTGGGACCCAGGTAGAAGCTTTGGAAATCGCGATGAGATTGCATGAGACACCAATGTAGGATGCTAATCTAGGGCTTTAGCAGATTCACGCATAGTTGCAGAACCATTGCCTCGAAATGAAAAGACTGAAGAAGGACAAAACAACTCGGCCATAGGTGTGTGAAGAAGTGTGGTGCCTAAAATGCAAAAGCCAGGGGCATGACAAATATCATTGTCCTATTTTCACAAATTATGTTGCATTAGGAGGACCAATGCGTCTGAGGCTGGAAGCTACAGTAGGACCAAGTGCAGGGCTCATGCTATGGTGTACTATCTGTTAGGTAGCTAGGAAACATGCGACAGACAATTTCCATTTTCTACAGAAATTTGTATAGACACCACAACAACTCTTCTGCAAATTTTGTCAATTTGTGGGTCATGATGAGCACAATTGCCAAAGTTACAAATTAATGATGGATAGGACACGTGTATATAGGGTCCAGGTGGAAATGTAGCCTCTATACCAAGGCGTTGGAGGAGAGTAAGGTGAGTATCAGGGGCACAACCAAGGCCGAGGTGGAGGAGGACCTAGTAGAGGTCGAGGGCAAATTATTTGTTACAATTGTGGAGGACTAGGGCACTACATGCAAGACTGCACAAATCCAATGCTGTTGTCATGCCACTATTGTACTCAGTTTCACCAAGCACTAGAGGATTTCCCAATATTGTTATCCAAAATACATGAGAAGGAAACGCAACCTCATCAACCTACTTAGAACCTGCAGATGATGAGGGCTAAGCCTCATGATGAAGACTCCAAGGTAAATATTATGGTGCAGAGTGGAGTGACGGCTGGTGAAGATAAGGGGAAGCAGCCCGAAGAAGGTGATTGGGTTTGCAAAGCACTAGAAAATGAGACCAGGTTTGATCTAGAAAGCGAAAAAGAAACATTTATGGAAGCAAAGAAAAGTTTTGCTGAGGCCTCTACCTCACGGAGTCAAGAGAAACTGGTTCAAGAAATGGACTTGTCCATGATTACCATGTTCTTGAAGACCTGCATGAAATTGATCTGCGATAGTAAGGCTATGAGGGTACTGTAGGAGCTGATCAATAGGTGAACTAGCAAGGAAACTGCTACTGACGGACTGAGCATAGTTAGGAAGCCTGGTAAGCATAAGCCATGAACTAGACATGAGATGAGACTCACCACGCAGATAGGAGAATAGGAAATGGACCAAGTTATCTTGGACCTAGGGTCTGATGTGAATGTTTTGCCGAAGCAGACATGGGAAAAAATGGGGAGACCTGTGATATAGTGGTCTCCAATTTAGTTAAGGATGGCGAATCAGTATAAAATCATCCCAATGGGGAGGTTGCAGGGGTAACAGTTGATATCGAAGGCATAAGTGCGCTAGTAGATTTTGAAGTGATAGAGATTGTGGATGAAAACAATCCCTACCCTGCACTCCTTGGGATCAATTGGGCCACTGACATGAATGGGGTAATCAACTCGAAGAAGCGAAAGATGATATTTGAGAAGAAACCACTCCACGTAGTGGTGCCACTGGACCCTACAAAAGGACCGCGCTATACTGAACCAGTTCGCGATTATGAAAGTGATGACAATTTGGACCAGATTTACAAGATAACGACAGGAGATCAAGATTGGGTGAATCCAAAAGTAGATAGACATATTTCATGGGATCGTGAGAGCTCCTGCACATCAGATTTAAATGAAGAATTGGATCACTAGCAAAATCATCTACATGAAGTATCTACGCTGCGTTGTAATATGATGACCAAGTCATTGCATTGTGTATCATTAGAGGTAAGAAATCTTCCTTACTATGATGGGTTAACTAATGTTGATCACTTTTTGGATGCATTTGAAAGGGAAGTACCAGAGAAGCGTTACTTCTAGGCATTAGATTGGGCATTGTGCGCCACGCCCACAAGATGTTGGGGTATGCACAAAGATAGTTTTGATTATTGGCATGAATATAGGAGGATGATGAGGGTACGCTTTAGTCATCCCAGGGTGTGATTAATAGAAAATATATGATGAGAGAAATGATCCATGTGACCATTTGGCCGAATGGACTAAAGTGTACGGAGCTGATCCAGATTTAAATAGGAACACAACAAATTATAGAGATAACCATAAACATAGAGATGCAACGAAAATAATACTTCATTTCATTAATGTAAAATACTCAAATATGCTTACAAACAAAAATGGAAATAAATCAGTTAGGGCGATGGTAGCTTATCTCTGAGAAGAGATGTGGCGGCTACATGCCTCTAAACTGTGTTACAATGAGGCTCGGAGGCCTATTTTTTGTTAAGAAACAATGGAAAACCCTAAACATCCAAAAGCAAACCTAACCCTAGAAGATGAAATGCCAAACTGTGGGCCCCATTTGGGTAAATTGGTACATCAACTTCCCGGGGTCGTAACTTTGGTATACGATCTTCGTTTGACACGCATAGTATCTCGTTAGAAAGACCTATCCAAGAAGTACAACTTTGGTAAGAGAAACATAAGTCTATGGACCCATGTTGCTCCCATTTTTCCCAAAAATACGTCGTTTAGGGCCTCAAAATGACTCCGGAAGTTTAGGACCTAAAAAACTGCTAAAAATAGTAAACTGTGGTACAGTTAAGGAAACCGAAAAGATGAAAGAAACAATGGTGGGGGTCTAAGTAGACTTGGCAAGTGGCCAACAATGTCCACCTAGATCATTCCTCCCCCCTTAGGAAGCAATGGTCCCCATTGCATTGAGTTCCTCCATGAGGTGAGGAAACTTCTGCTGAACTTGGTCCCTAGTGAGCCACTTGCCCTCGTGAAGGAGTTGGCCTGCTTTGACAACTAGATACAATTGAATATTCTACTGGTGAGTATGCTTGATCTGTGTGTCCATGATCCGATCAGTTGTAGCTTGTTCCATGCAATATGGATTTAACTCTGTGGCTGTGAGCTATTTTGCAATGTCAGATGTGTCTAGTAATGGTGGAAAGTATGGTTGAAGGTGGTCCACATTGAACATTGGGTGCAGGCCAAAGAATGGGGGAATTCTGAGCTCAAATGCATTGTATCCCACAACGTTGGTAATGGCGTAAGGACCATATCTGAGTGGTCTAAGTTTCTGATAGGCTTTGGTAAGGCGTTCCTTTTACAAATGCAACCAGACTTTGTCGCCCACCTAAAACTTGTGTGGCACCTGATGTTGATCATGTCACTACTTGTACTTGGCATTTGATTTCTCTAGAATATCATGGACCTGCTAGAAAATATGTTGGATGTGCTAAATAAAGTTTTTTACCTTATCCATTTCAGACTGGACATGAGCCAAATTTTCTTGAGTAGCTACAAATGGCGTGGCTACATCAATGGGACATGGTGGATGGAATCCAAAGCCCACCTAAAAAGGGTTGTCGCCAGTTGAGATGTGGAGAGCCCAGTTGTAGCTGTGCTAAACATAGCGAAGGCTCTCGTCCTATGTGTGTGGATGCCATGAGTTGCACATGCACATAATGTGTACGATCATCTTGTTGACAACCTCTGTCTTACCATCAGCTTGAGGATGGAA
The DNA here is from genome assembly GCA_031772625.1 of Pinus tabuliformis. Classification (NCBI taxonomy): domain Eukaryota; kingdom Viridiplantae; phylum Streptophyta; class Pinopsida; order Pinales; family Pinaceae; genus Pinus; species Pinus tabuliformis. The sequence goes on along the minus strand of CM062818.1, from coordinate 1,259,400,478 downwards.
GGCTGTGGACTTAGTGAGTTTGGTGTCAAGCATCGACTAGAGATTGGACCAAAATGTATTGAGGAACCTGCTGTCCCGTTTGGAGATGATAGACTGTGGGATCCCAAAGTTTACCCACACTCATCCAAAGATGAGTTTAGTAGTGTCTTCTGCTGTGATATTCTTCTTACAGGTAGCCATAATGGCCATCTTCGAGAACTTTTCAACGACCACAAAAGCACAGTCATTTCCATGCTTAGTGTAAGGGAGGCCTGACATGTAATCAATGGAGATGGATTTCCAAGGTCGACTAGGGCTAGGCAGTGGGGTATAGAGGCCTTGCTACTTATTGGTCAGTTTAGCAATGGCATAGGAAGTGCATGATCTAATGTACTTCCTGACATCCTATCGAAGATTCCAGTAGCTCCACTATAGTGTGCTTCCCAAATCATCTTATTATGCTCGCTTGAAGGAACACAAAGGTGACCTAGGTGGCATAACAAGGCATCCTAGAGGTAAAAATTTGGAACATGTTGGCCCACCAAGAGTGTCTGGTATGTGTGGCCAAATTCTGGGTCATTTTTGTAGAGAAGTGGTCAGTCAGAAGTCTCGTGCCCACAAGAGTTGAGCACAGTGGTTAATGCCATGATCGGTGGTTGACTGAGGCAATCTGTAATATTATTGGTGCTACCTTTCTTATACTTGATATTCAAATGGAACTGTTGCAGGTATGTGGACTACATCTGATGGCGATCATTTTGAAATTTCCCTTGGGCCTGTATGAACTGTAGGGGTTGGTGGTCTATGTGGATGACCGTTTCCTTCCCCAAAATGTAATGCTTCCATTATCGGCAGGCCTGCACAATGGAATACATCTCTTTGTTATAAATGGGATACTTCTGAACTATTTCTGAAAGTGTCTGATTGTGATATGCCACTGGATGGTTGTGTTGAGTAAGGACTGCCCCAATAGCATAGTCAGAGGCATCTGTCTCGACATCAAATGGTTGTTGCAAGTCTGGTAATGCGAGAACCAGTGCCATGCAGAGGTGATCTTTCAACTTTGTGAATGCCTTCTATTGAGATTCAGACCAAAATAATTTTGCTTTCGCTCCTCCCTTGGTGACTTGACTCAAGGGCCAAGTGATATGAGAAAATACCAACACGAACCTACGGTAGAAGTTGGCAAGACCTAGAAAGTTGCGGAGCTATGTCAGAGTGGTTAGAGATGGCCAATCTCGAATGACTTGGATCTTGGATGGATCCACATGCACCCCCTATTCATCAATAATGTATCCCAGATACTAAACCTGGGTCATGCCAAAAGTGCATTTCTCCAAATCAGCACATAACTTGTGTTGCTGCAGTGTTTGGAGAACTTGTCGGTTGTGGTGGAGGTTCTCTTCCCAACTCTGGCTGAAGATCAAGATGTCATCCAAGTATACCACTACAAATGAGTTTGTGAATGGCCGTAAGATGTCATCCATTAGCCTCATGAAGGTTGCAGGAGCATTCATCAATCCGAAAGGCATAAACAACCATTCGAAAAGGCCCTCCTTGGCTTTGAATGCAGTCTTCCACACATCGGAGGGTTCGATTGGCACCTGATGATATCCCGACTTCAAATTGATCTTGCTGAAATATTTTCCCCCCTTAAGTTGGTCCAAGAGGTCATCAATCCATGGGATCGGTACCTATTATGGATAGTGATCTTGTTTAGTGCCCGATAGTCAATACAGAGTCTCCAAGTCCCATCTTTCTTCTGTACCAACACGATTGGGCTCCCACGGGGCAATGAACTTGGACAGATGTGACCTTTCTGCAGCAAATCCTGAATCTACCTCTTGATTTCATCATTGTCCACAATGGAGCACCAAAATATTAGTCCATTAGACAGCAATGCACCTGGGGTCAGATCGATGGAGTGCCTGACCTGACAGTGCAGAGGAACCCCTGTGGGGGAGGTGAATATGTCCTTGTACTCCTCCACGACCTTGTCCATCTATAGTTGTCATGCACAGTGTCCCTATCTGGAGGTCGTGGCCACTGTCTTCTTCTTTTCTTGAGAGCGTATCATCAGGAAAACAAATTTCCTAGTTTTGGAAACTAGCTTACTGCATTTTTTTGGAGTGATCAAATAGATGGCGGTAGGCGGTGCTACCTCTAGTATCATGTACAACTTATTTCCCAAAGTAACAATAACAACACGCGGCCTTGATTTATACACAGCATGTCGCTTCGACAAGTATGGTTGTCCTAATAATACATCAAAAACTTTAAGGGGAGAAATTTCACACAATACCTCATTCGTGAAGGGCTTGATGTTGTATGGAAGGCGACGCTGTTGGCTCACACAAAGATCCTGTCCTTGGTGAAGCCACCCGATGGTGTACAGTTGTGGATGTATTGTGGTCGACAAGCCTAGCTGCTTCATGAACTCTACCGAAATGAGGTTCCTTTGGCTCTAGTGGTAAAAAATGAACTGTAGTGGGGAGCCCTTTACCCACATCTGGGAGTGCAAGAGATGCTCATCCTCCTCTGGATCTTCAGGATCCTCCTTCTGGATCTTCATGGTGGAAACGGTGGTGTTGGGCTCTGCATCTATAATCTTCTTCCCTTTGTCATTGCCCTTGTTGGGTTCTGACTCAAAGTTGGAACATGCATCTAATTATGAAACCTCTAGCTCGGCCACCAGTGACTGCTTGGCCCAACACTCACTTGTGTTGTGAGTGGAGCTCCTATGGAACTCACACCATTTTACAGTGTCCTTTCTCGGCTTCACGGCAATGTTCTTTGCTTGCAGCTTTGGCAGGTTGTCTTGGGCTGCATCGCCTTGGCTTTGTCCTTTGTTCTGTTGTTTGGGGGCACCTTTCCCTTGCTTCGGATTCGCAGATCCAAAGTCTCGCTTTTTCTATTTAAACTTTTTCTCGATCTTGATGGCATATCGGTATGTCGTGCCAAGCGAGGGGATGTTCAGGAATTCTATTTCTTCCTAGATGTACTTATGCAGGCAGCTGCAGTATTTGAGTACCAAATGCTACTCTAAATCTATGATACCCAACTTTGTGCGAAGGGTATGGAAAACATTGGTAAACTCCAACATGTCTTTGTCCCTTCCCTGCCGTAGCGTGGTCCACTTTATGTATTGATCCTCATAGCTTCCGACAGGGTAGTACTGCTCCTTCATGGCATCTTGAAATAAATCCCAAGTGGTTGCAGCTGAAAATAGTGATTCTATACTTTCATCCTTATGCTCGCAGTAGGTTTCCCACTAGTCCTTGACGTGGGGGGCTACTTTGAGAAGAGCAAAAATAATCTTTTCCCGACCCAAAAATTCATGAACAGCAAAATACCCATCTAGCAGATTTAACCATTTATCTATGACATCTGCATCTATTTGACCTCGAAGATGGGAATTTCAAAATTAACTTGTACCTTAAAGGGCATGGCATTTCCATAGTAGCTGTTGGAAGCCGATGTGTCACCTCTAGGTAGCCACTGAGGGATCTACGCAAAGCTGTCCATCATCGCATTCCTTTGTCACTCGAGGGCTTCTTCGAGCAAGATTTTGATAGGATCTCCTACCCCCTCATCTTTCTTTTCATCCACCATGGGATGCTGTCGGGATTTGTGAGGCCGGTCTTGCCAAGGCTCGACCAGTTCAAGCCCTAACTCCTTATATCCCAACCTCATTGGGGACATGCAAAGAAAAACAGAGAAAAAGTAGACCGCTCTGATACCACTTATCCAAATTTAAACAAGAACACAACAAATTACAGAGATAAACATAAACACAGAGATGCAGTGGAAATAATACTTCATTTCATTAATGTAAAACACTGAAATATGCTTACAAACAGAAATGGAAATAAACCAGCTAGGGCAATGGTAGCTTATCTCTGAGTAGAGATGTGGTGGCTACATGGCTCTAAAATGTGTTACAATGAGGCTCGAAGGCCTATTTATTATTGAGAAATAATGGAAAACCCTAAACATCCAAAACCTAACCTTAGAAAATGAAACACCAAACTGTGGGCCCCGTTTGGGTAAATTGGTACATCAACTTCCCAGGGTCGTAACTTTGGCATACGATCTCCGTATAATGTGCACAATATCTCATTAGAAAGATCTATCCGAGAACTACAACTTTGGGAAGAGAAACATCAATCCATGGACCCATGTTTCTCCTAGTTTTCCCAAAAAATGTTGTTTAGGGCCTCAAAACGGCTCCGACAATTTAGGACCCGAAAAGCTACAAAAAGTAGTAAACTGTGCTATAATTAAGGAAACTAAAAACTTGAAAGAAATAGTGGTGGGGGTCTAAGTGGACTTGGCAGGTAGCCACCAATATCCACCTGGATTAGGAGCAAAGCCTCAACTAGAATGGGCCCATTTGTTTTGTCATACCTTGGATGTTATACCAATGAATTGGTACTTGGAGACGGAACTCCACCATGGCATCGAAGAATGGGATAACTTGTGCCAGATATTTTTGATGATGTTCAGTTTTGAGGATGGATTTGAATCTATCAATGAAGCATTACACAAGTTTAAGACGACAATTTTCAGGATACCACAAGATCCTCTAGATTTGATTCAACTTGATAGGGCCACCCAGCTGAGGCATGCGCTTGAGTGCCACAATGTCGCAGTGGAAGAAGAAGACGAAGACCTGCAGAAGATTAATATTCTAGAGACTGAATGACACCATGAAGTTGAAGGACCACAACTAGAGAACCCATACATAACTATGCCGCTCAAAACCAGACAGGTGAAAATTGGCGCGGAGGCAGAGCTGAAGTTTGCAAAGATTGGGGACTACTTGGATGACGCGATAGTAGATAAGGTCGCCAAACTACTCCGTGAATATCAGGATCTATTTACCAGAAATTTTTCAGATCTAAAAGGGATAATAGGTGATCTGGGTGTCATGAAGATCACCCTAAAACCGAATGTGAAACCTGTGAAGCAAAGACCTTACCGCCTCAATCCAAGGTATAAAGAAAGGGTCTGCTTAGAGTTAGACAAGATGCTCATGACAGGTATTATTGAACCAGTGGAAGAACCTAATTAGGTAAGCCCGATAGTGGTTTAGAAAAGAAGCAGAAGGAAGAAATAAGGATATGCATAGATCTCAGGAAGGTAAATGATGCCTGCGTGCATGATCACTTCCCAACTCTGTTTGTCAATGAGGTCCTGGATAATGTTTGCGGCCAGGAAGCATATTTGTTCATTGATGGGTTCTCTGGGTACCATTAGATCAAGATTGCAGCAGAGGATAGAAGTAAGATGACCTTTGTGACTCAATGGGGATGCTTCTAGTATACTGTGATGCCTTTTCCGCTGAAGAACACGCTGACAATATTTTCGTGCATAGTCATTGCGACGTTCAAGGATTTCATTCATAAATTTTGTAAGTATACTTTAACGATTGGACAGTGTTCAGACTGGTGAAGTGCCATGTGGCAAGTCTATGCTTGATGATAGATACATGTCAGAAGTACTAGATCGCACTCAATCTGAAGAAATGTTTGTTTTGTGTACCTTTTGGGATCTTGCTAGGCCATGTGGTATGTAAGCAAGGCTTGATGGTAGACCTTGCGAAGATCATGATCATAATCAATTTGGAGGTGCCAAGGAGTGTGAAACAGCTACGCACAACATTGGGGCATACGGGATACTATAGGAAATTCATCAAGAGCTATGCCCAGATCATCGCGCTGATGGAAACACTGTTAAAGAAGGATGTTACATTCTGATGGAATGAGGAATGCCAGAAGAGATTGGATGTGCTAAAGGAGAAAATGGTCACCACGTTGATCCTAGTCTTCTCGGATTGGAAGAAGGAATTTCATGTGCATGTGGACGTGTCATGTATTGCGCTGGGAGCAGTATTGACAAAGGTTGATGAAGGGGACTTGGATCATCCAATAGCATTCACAAGTAGGAAGCTATCCAAAGTTGAGAGAAATTATTCCATGATAGAGAGCAGAGGACTGGCTGTGGTGTACACAATCCAGAAGTTTAGGCATTACTTGTTGGATGAAAATTTTAAGATGTATACAGACCATTTGACATTAAAATACCTGGTCAATAAGCTTGTGTTGGGGGGGAAGATATGCAGGTGGATTTTGTTGTTCCAGTGGTATGAATTTGTAGTTGTTGTGAATCCAGGATGCTTGAATGCTAGATCAAATCATCCATCACACAATGAAACATGAGAGGAACCTATGAATTTTGAGCAAGGACTACCGGACATGTAGCTCTTTATAGTACACATTACGGATAACCACTTTGAAGATATTATACACTTCTTGACGATAGGTACGGCTCCAGAAGGATATACAAGCTAACAAAAGAAGGAACTGGTGGTGCGTGTGACAAACTTTTCTGTCACTGCAAAGCACTTGTAAAAAACAAGATCAGATGAAATATTGTGACGTTATGTGCCAAAGTTTGAACAAAACAACATCCTCGTTGAGGCTCATGGCAGAGCCATGGGAGGTCATTATGTAGGAAAAGCAACAATGTAGAAGATTCTACACACTGGGTTATAGTGGCCAACCTTGTATAAGCATTCAAAAGCGTATTGTAGGGCATGCAACGCATGCCAAAGGACGGGCAGACCCTCTTGTAGGGATGAGCTGCCACTGAATCTGTAGATATTGCTACACCCCTTCAAGAAGTGGGCGATTGACTTTGTAAGACCAATTCAGCCTCCAGGGAAGAAGACGGGTGCACGGTACATCATCACCATGATTGAGTACATAACTAGATGGGCAGAGACGTAGCGTATGAAGGACTGTACAAGCACGACAATAGCCAAATTCATATTTGAGTACGTGTTGACAAGGTTTGGTTGTCCAAAAATTTTAATGAGCGATCGTGGTACACACTTTCTTAATGAGACGATTAGCGCGATGACAGAGGAATTTTAGGTCTACCATCAGAAGAGCACACCATATAATCCACAAGCTAATGGGACAGTGGAAGAATTTAATAAAATATTGGAGAGTGCACTAAAAAAGGTTTACAATGCTCAAACAAATGACTAGGACGTTCATGTGCCTGTGGTGCTATGGGCTTATAGAACGACTTGCAAGAAGTTGACTAGAAAAACGTCGTTTAGACTGGTTTATGGTGTGGAAGATGTGTTGCCGATTGAGTACATTGTACCTAGTCTACATATAGCAGAATTCACAGGAATGGTGGATCGTAGAGCCTTGGAGGAGAGGCTCATGCAGTTAGCAGATCTTGAGGAAGATATATTTCTAGCTAGATTCCATCAACAAGTTCAAAAGGAGTGCGAAAAGGCATGGCATGATTGGCACATCTAATTTAGTTCTATTATATGACAACATGTATGATAAATTTCCATGAAAATTTCAGATGCATTGGCTGGGGCCATATGTCATCAAGGAGATTACAGATGGTGGAGCATTTCAGTTGATAAAGTTGAATGGAGAACCATTCCCAATGCGAGTGAATGGTAGCCAATTGAAGCCATACACTGGTGATCCAGTCAAATGACTACATGGTGGAAGCATAATCTTAGCACCCTAGGCAGTTGAAAGGAGGTGCGAGACTATAAAATACACTGCTCAAGTTGGAGAGATGCATAATTGGTGAACTGTGTAGAATGGAGGAATTTTACAGTGTCAGCAGAAACTCGCGGGAAGCTACGTTATCCAAGAAGGGACCATGCAGGGCAGTGGGAAAGTGACTGTTATGGTCACTGTTCATGATTTTGACAGTGGGAAAATGGATAAATGGAGCAGGGGGGCGAAATTTAAGTTGAAAATTAAGGGCAAGATCTGTGAAAATATTTTGCCAATCCAACATTTATGAATGAATTTTTAGGGGAACAGTTGGATTTGAATTCGAAAATGCTATATATTACAAGTGGTTCCCCAGTGAAAAACACTTGGCATTTTGAGAATTGAGGTGTTGAGCTCTCAGGTGCGTATGACCATGAGTAATTTGAAGCTTTGATAGTGAATTAATCATTTGAGAAGTTGTCAAAAGGAGATGTAGGAGTTGTTTTCTAGTATCATGTCAGTGCCTGCAGAAACCGCAATCATTGGAGAAGCAAACACAGCTGAGGAAATTGCCCAAGAAGTAGCAATGGCAGTTAAGGGAGCTTCCCTGGAGGTTGCAAGCATTGAAGTACTGGTAGAAGTGCCTAAATCACCAAGGTCGGTGTTGAGCTAATTTATTAACACAAATTAACACATGTATTCATTATCAATCCAGGTTTGTAAAACTTGAAGGCAAGTCCACAGTGTATGGATATCAGGTATAGCCAAGCTTAGAAGATAAATTTTGAAGAACTAAAGAAGTATAAATTACAAATATAAGCATATATTAACAATTTCTAACTCACTTTTTCAATGTATGAAAGTTGAAGTGGCTCTTAACTTAGGAGATCCATTTGTGTCCTCTCTCAACTATCACTTAATGAATAGAAATCAGAAATCATGAACTCACAATAGCTTAAGATGCATAAATAAACAATGAAGGAGACTCTTGACTTAAGAGATATTTGGGTATTTTTCATCACAATTCATTCATCATTATGCTATCATTAGAAAACTAAAAGTGAATAAAAACTGCTTGCATGTAACAAAGATGAATTCTAGTTTTAATCTATTAGTTCAGTAGAAGGAGAATTCAACTTGAACACTTTGTTGTCCCTTCTTATTAAAATGATAAACAAACTAAGATTCACCAATAATATAAATCATCACACATTAATTCATAAGCAAACCTGAAACAAAGAAAGTAAATAAATTCTAAAGTAACCAGTTCATGAAAATTAAGCTAATCTAATAATGAAGTGTACTTAGCTTGGAGTTGGGGCCCTCCACCCTTGCCTTCCATAGTTGAGGTTACTATCAAGTGCAGAAAATTCAGTCTCTCATCCACATCAATGAATAGCAAAATGAAAGTAGAACAGGTTCTTCAAATTAAGCTCCAAAATCCAAATGTGTCAACATAAAGTCATACACAAATTACATATCATAAGCCTTCAAAGTCTTGGCTTAAATAGAATATTATAAAACAAACTGATCTAAAGTCTCTCTAACAATCATATCTATTCATATCCATCTATCTAAATCGAATTCATCCAATCTATCACTAGAAATATGGACAATCCCATGAAATCATAAAATTGCCCTATTTCCTAGGGATTTTCTGGGTGACTACTCATGTTTGACTAGCCTTGACCGGGCCTAATAAAGCTTGTTTTGACCGAACCAAGTGGCATTTGTTCAGTTCTAGTTCCCAAGCTTTCCATTCATGCATCCATCTCGAGCCCAAGTGTCCCGCAAATATGTCATCCACATAGCTATTGCAAGAATTTCTGATTCTGATCAAAATTGCACTTGAAACTCAATTTTCATAAAAACTTCTAGAAATTGTAAAATTAAAATTAAATACCTAAATACGCATAAAATACATAAAAATGAGATGGATGTGATGGAAAATGGATGGAAAATATAAGGATTAAGTAAGTTTCCTTAAGCAAAAATAGACAAAAACTGAGGGCCAATAGTCACCTAGGTCGAGGCCTACGCTGACTAAAGAGGGTCCAAAAACAAATAAGGACAAGCAGAAAGTGCCACAGCCGGTGTGTGCATCACCCAGAAAGCACCCACAGAAAGAAAAGGCTATCGTGTAGAAGAAGTACAAGCTAACTAACTTGGAGCCTGAAGAGGATTTTGAAGAAATCCCTATGGATGAGGAAGAAATTGACATGGAGGCAGAAGACATTGACATTGAGGGGTTTGACCCTATCTCTAAACTTCCTGAGTACATTCCTTCGCACAGAGGCAAGACAAACCCTCTAAAGGACATTGATGAAAGCAAGGTCACACTACATACACCCTTACTGCCAAAACAAATTTCCTTTGAGGGACCGCACCTGTGGCACGTCCCCCATTTAAAATGGGAGGATTGGGATTTGGTTGGTATGGAGTGCTTTCCTCACTTAGAAATAGATCAACTCATGCACCATGTATACTATAAAGACTCTGGTGTGACCACACTGGAGCAAATCAAGTGGGAAAAAGGGGTGGATAAGGCTGGTCTGTTAAACATGCTGTGGGTACCGCATTACAACTGCATGCCCATAACCATGATGGTAATCAAGCAGTCATTTTTCTTGGTGTACGTTGGGTGCCTGTGGCTAGAGGAGATGATATTGATCACTGACATGCTGATCCATAGGATCACTCTGCAGTTTCCTGCAGGAGAAAATCTGGCCATGCCATTTAGCGGAAAGACAGGTGAGCTCGACCTCACTGAAGTAATGAAGGATAAATTTAATCTTGCTAAGAAGCCATGCGGCTACTCCATCACTAGCATAACCAACCCCACGGTCAAGGCAGACACCCAGATCTTGGCAGGAAATATTATGAGGAAGTGTTGCACAGATGAAGTGTTGACACCAGTAGTGTCACTAGCGGCCCAGTGCATGGAAGGCATATAGTTCAACTAGGTGCACTACCTCTACAGTGAGTTCCTCGTGAACTACAGAGAGGCACTGGATCAAAGAAAAATGTTTCACTATGCATGGTTGTAGCTATCCATAGTGTTTGATGCATGGAAATTACCAGAGGATAGTCAGTTTCCTCTGGTCGCATAGGACTTACTAGAGGTAGCAAAGTTCACTTCGCTCTAGGCTACGAAGGACCCCCAAAGGGTTAAGGACAACAAGGTCTTTTGGATCTTTATGGGGATGAGTATTCACATGGCCATCAATTGCAAGTCGTGGTTGTCACTGACAATTTATGATCAGCTGAAAAAGTATGTGGAGTTCAAGGCAGACTTCCATCATGTCTCCATGCTATGACCTTCCATACCTGACCACAGACGTTGAAATCACAATGGTCCTCAACCACTAGCTGATAGATTGGTGCACCGCTTCAGACTTGACAGCTAGGTATAGCAAGTCTATAGCACAACGAAAGCAGGAAGAGGCCAATATGAAAATTGAACAATTGGCCGAGAAAAGGAAGAAGGAGGCTGAGGATAAAACCAAGGTGGAGCATGTTGCCATGAAGAAAACAAGAGGACAAGACGAATAGGAGGAGTGTGGCTCTAATAAGAGCTAGAAGTAGCCTTCCCCAGAGACAGAGGACAACGAACAATAATCAGAGCATGAAGGGGCAGATCTAGAGACTACTCCATCCTCGGTTAAGCACACTAGGGAACAAGAGAAAGTAGGGCCACGAAAGATGTCCAAGGCTAGCAAGACTTCCCTCGACCCAATCACCTTGACTAAAGGTGATTTGAATGATATTGGTGATGCGGTGAGGGATGTGACTGTGGAAATGCTGCAAGAGTTCGAGCAGTAGTAGAAACAGGCCTTGGGTGCCATTCAGATGGGTCTGTGTGAGCTGTAGATATAGGCGTCACAGGTACAGACCATTGTGGGATGGAGTAATGTGGCGTCAACTAGTTTGGCACCTGGCACCTTAGAAGCACTGGGGATGGTGTGCACATTGGATCCCCCTGAAATAGCACTGCTGGAAGGAGCACTGACTATGGAAGCTGAAGTGGACAAGGCCACTGTTAGCACCCTCAAGGAGGTTGGACTCAATTTGGTCGTGCTTCCAAGTGACATCCTTCACACCTTGTAGGATGGTGTGATCGTAGAACTTCGGGCCCATGAACAGTGTGCACTGCATGTTATTAGTGACAAGAGGGTAAATAATGCTCAGATGGCTGCACAAAAGAACTCCACTATTGATCTCTTTAAGGCCATCATGGACAAGAATGAGTGCATTACCAAGGTAGTGGTTGAGGCATGCAAGTCTATCCCGAAGCTGGACATACCCGAAGATGAGCTAGCGGATGTGCGAATTTGGAAGCTCACTATGAGAGTGCATGAGGAGAGGACAGAATTGGCAAAGGTTCAGTTTGAACTGAACCTTAAGATTGCAAAACTTATTTTGAAGGCCAAACCTTCGACTTTCCCTGAAGTCAGAGAGCAGCTCAAGGTAGTTGTTAGGGACGTCGTTACAGCAATAGATAATGCAATAAAGGATTTCACTGGGCTCTTTGAGTAGTCGATGGAAGTAGTCACTAGCTTACAAGAGGATCCCAATGTGCATAGACTGGAAACAGAGGCACGAGAGCTACAACAATGATATGATGAGGTTAAAGTGACGACACACACTGTTGCCATTACCCAAAGGCTAGCAAAGTTGTAGGAAGAAGAGGCACTGAAAGAGTAGGTGGACGCAGAACAACACATGGAAGCATTATTGAAGGCTCAATTAAAGCCTTGGCTAGATGAAGCATATGTGCTCATAGCCCCCATTGAAGGGAAATTGGCTAGTTTACATGAAACACAACAGAAGGTACAAGTAAATGGCACAGGGCCAATGACAGAGCAGCTGTTCGAGCAGATGAGGTAGGCGGCAACACAGAGCAACACCGAAGTCATAGTGGTACAAGTGGAGATGGGAGGTCTTCGTGACAAGATCTCCACACCAGCAGAGTGACTTGAGGGCGAGTCACCATATTTTTGTTGGGGGCCTATTGGGAACGAGTCCCCCGGGGTCAATTTTGGGGTTTAAAGCCCAAGCTTTGGGGCTAAAGGCCCAAATTTTGTGTAAAGAATTTGAAGTATCATCATTTTGTGGCCATAGAGCATGAAGATGTAAATAGTTACTAAGGGTTTTCTTTCCTTCTTTTGTATAAGTCATGTCGGATTGTATAAAAAGAGAGTCTTAGAAGAGTCTAAGGCAGTTTTTAGTGGAGTAGTTTTGGTGCTATGTTTTATGTATGGGTCTGTGAGATCTAAGAGCGAAGAGTCTTATTGTAGGAAGAGGCTCTGAAGCTGAGTGTGTAGAGGCCTATGGTAGAAGTCCACAATTGAGTGTGCGGATCCCTACAACTATGAGCACATAACAATTAGAGTATGTACTGGAAATATGGATTATTAATAAAGAGGAATATTCTGCAATTATCTATGTATGCATTATTTTACTTTTGTTATGAATGTTGTGATTATGTTATGTTGAATGTTGGAGTATGAAGTAATTCTATATTGATGCACGAATCTATGTATATTACTTTGTCATATGAACGCAAGTAGGAATATCTGTTTACATGAAGATAACATAACGTATGTTAAAGTAACCAATACTTAAGTGAGTTTGGGTAGATAAAGAAGTAAGAGTAATTATAAGGGTGCGTAAGTGCTTGATCTATCTATTTATGGCCCATGAAGGATGAATAAGAGAAGTACTTTGATAAGCCCTAAAGGGCTTATCGATCTGTGTGAAGGAAGGTTAGGGAAAATAACTAACATCACAACCATCTCAACGTGTGGAAACTTTGTTCTTGCACCCCCCCATACTTCTTTGGGTGAGACTTCAATCCATGCTCCGTAGGTTGATCCTGAAAGGGCCAATAGTGTAAGGATTTTCTTGGCTGCTTAATGTTGAACCTGGGTCAGGGCCCATCAAGCCAAAAGTCCAAGCAATTAGTCCTATACCCTCCTCCTTAGCCATCTCTAGAACATGATTTACCTTTGTTTCTGGAAGAGGACGAAGAATATGAATTTTATTCTGCCTAACTCTATACCTTAGAAACGACCATGGGAGGGGGACAACAGGATGAAGATGATTTAATTGAACACATACTCCAAAGTCCAACTCCCAGTACATTATCCTTAGAAGAAGTAGTAAAAGAAACCCATAAATACTCTCAAGTTGATCTATGCTTAGTCGATTCAAACCCTCTCTGTGTTAAAACCATAGAATTTGGCCCTAAGAGAGCTTTGAAAATTAATCCATGTCTTTCTATTCTCCAAGAAGAAAAGTTGTGCAACATGCTAAAGGAACATTTGGATGCCTTTGCTTGGGGTTACAAAGAAATGAAGGGAGTGCACCCCTTGGTGTGTACTCACCACATCTATATCAAAGAAGGTTGCAAGCCAATCTGGCAACCCCAAAGGAGGGTGAATCCAGCTCTTAAAGATATAGTCAAAGAAGAACTACAAAAGCTACTAGATGTAGGATTCATTTACTCTATCTCATATAGTGAGTGGGTCTCTCCTTTGGTGTTGGTTCTAAAGAAAAATGGTAAGTGGAGGATTTGTGTTGATTACAGGGAGTTAAACAAAGCCACAAAGAAGGACCATTTCCCTCTACCTTTCATCGACGAAGTGCTAGATGGCTTGGCAGGGAAAATATTTCTCTCTTTCAGTGGGTACAATCAATTCCAGATCATCCCAGAAGACTAGGATAAATCCACCTTCACTTGTCCTTGCGGTACTTTCGCCTATAGGGTCCTTCATTTTGGCCTATTCAATGCTCTTGCCACTTTTTAGAGAGCAATCATGAGTATCTTTGCCGAGTTAGTCTGTGATGCAGTAGAAATTTATATGAATGATTTTACACCTTATGGAGGTGATTTCCAGGAGGCTCTATCCAACTTAGGTAAGGTGCTACACAAGTGCATTAAAATTAACCTGTCTTTCAGTCTAGAAAAATGTGAATTCTTGATGACTATAGGGACTGTGCTAGGTTATTCAATATCTCAGCAAGGACTGCAGGTGGACCTAAACAGAATATTTATCATCCAAAGGGTCCCACCTCCACGAAAAAAGAGAGATGTTAGAAGTTTCTTAAGGTTAGCTGGATACTACCGAAGTTTTATAAAAGGATTTATGAAGTTGGCTTCTCCTTTATTGAGTTGTTGGCCAAAGATTATGATTTTGTATGTTCAAAAAGTTGTCAAGAGGCCCTAGACACCCCGAAGGATAGGTTAACCACTCACCAATTCTCTAAGGCCCAAACTGAGCCCTTCCTTTAAATATTCATGCTGATGCCTCACATAAAGCCATAGGAGTAGCACTAGGCTAGATAGATGAAAGGTTTCCTTATGCCATTTACATTATGAGTAAGAATTTGTCAAAGGTCGAACTAACTACACAGTGACTAAAAAGGAGCTCCTGATCATTATGCATTCATTGAAAAAATTTAGGCATTATATTATAGGCTATTAAGCATTTGTACATACTAACCATGTTGCAATAAAACACTTAATGAATAAACCTGATGTGAATACCTGAATAATTAGATGGTTACTTTTACTGCAACAGTTTGATCCAACTATTTTGGATAAGCTTGGAAAGCAAATGTTGTTGTAGATTTTTTGTCTAGATTAACTTTTCGTGCAAGTGAAGAGGGAATGATTGATGATCAATTTCCTGATGAGAAATTATTCGCCATTTCAGTTCTCTCTCCATGGTTTTCTGACATAGAAAACTATTTGGTATCTGCATAGTTCCCACCAAATTTTTCCTCCAAAGAGAAAAGAAATATTGTGAGGAAGAGTGCCCACTTCACTTGGATTGGTGGAAACCTCTACAAACTAGGCCTATATCAAATTCTGAGAAGGTATGTCAGGGAGGAGGAAGTATTTGACTTCCTTCTGACCTATCACAATGGGCCTTGTGGAGGTCACTTTGCAGCAAAGAGGACAACATTTAAAGTGTTACAAGCTGGGTATTATTAGCACACTCTTCATCAGGATGTGAAACAATATACCAGTCAGTTTGATCGATACCAAAGGATGGGAAAGAATACTCCAAGAGATGAAATGCCTCTACAATCTCAAGTGACTTTTGAGCCATTTGGAAAGTGGGGCATGGACTTCATTGGACCTATTGACCCTCCTTTCAAGAAAAAACAATATATCATTGTGTGCACTAACTATCTGACTAAGTGAGTGGAAACCAAGGAAATTAAGGTAGCAACAGAGGAGAAGTTGGCCGAGTTCTTAAGGGAGAATGTATTTTACAAATTTGGGTACCCTAGAGAATTGGTCATTGATCAAGGCAACTAGTTTGCCTCCAACATGATTGAAGACTTGTTAAGCTAGCATAAGATCAAGCATAGAACCTCCACTCCCTATCACCCACAAGCTAATGGGTAACTGGAGGTGACCAACAAAGTGTTGGACGTCATCCTGACCAAAGTGGTTAGCAATAACAAGAAAGATTTGGTACATAAACTAGTTGAGGCCACCTGGGCCTATAATACCACCTAGAAGACCACCATTGGTTTGACACCCTATGAGTTGGTCTATGGGAAAAAGGCCCTGCTATCCATTGAATTTCAGAATAAGACATTGAGGATGGCAGCCCAACTAGATCTAGATCTCAGCAGTGCACAAAAAGAGAGATTGCTCTAGTTGAATGGTTTAGATGAGTTCAGAATGCAGGCCCTCCTACACACAGAGGTAACTCAAATTCATAGGAAGGTCTGGCATGATAAGAACATAAAAGATAAGAAATTTCAAGAAGGTGATTGGGCCTTTTTATATGATTCCAAATATAAAGACTTTAAGGGCAACTTAAGGACAAGATGGTTAGGGCCTTATGTTATAGAGAGATGCCATGATAATGGTTCAGTGCAGATCAGAACCATAGATGCAGTGGCCATTCCTTTACTTGTTAATGGGCACAAATTGAAATTTTACAAAATTCCATTTTCAAAGCAAGAGCTCATTGATGGTATCAATAAAATATTTATGCTGGTGGAGCAAGTCTCAGCTCTTACCTCATCAAGTCACTGAGAAAATAAAAAATAAAATAAGGAGACTCAGGTGAAAACATCTATGAGGTGATTGAGTCCCACTATTAGGCTGAAAATCTATTGGGGCGGCCCAATGGTGTCAAAAAAAAAAACAAAAAAAGAGAAATAAAAATATATTTGGGTGAAAACCTCTCTTGAGGCACCCAGGGCAAGCAGCTAGAATGCAAACCTCTTGGAGGCAGACTAGTTGTTTTCAAAAATAAATTAAAAAAATAAAAAGAGAAAAGAAAAATCATGAAAAATTGTTTGCAGGTTAGCAGGAGGACGATCATAGAGCAACGGAGAACCAAAATGGGCCTATTCCACTCATATTTTTATTTCTCCATTCTTTATCCTTCATCATTCCACCATTCCTTTCATTTTTTCACTCATTTGCCTGAATTTGTAAGGGTATTGTGTTTTCTACAGGATTCCTTATGAACCTACAGGATCCCTTGAAAACCTACAGGATGATCCTATAGGAATTATAGTGGCTTCAAAATCCTAAGGTGAGCAACCCTAGGGCAAGGAAATGACCTGCCCATGTCAAAAAAAAAAAACCCTACATCACAATTCCATTACCATACCTCTCTCCACCTTGATCACCCCTGCATCCATCATAAATAAATTAGTTTTCAAAAAATTCACAACCTTCAAGAGAAAACAAAGAGAAAAGATGAAACAGAGAGTAGATGGGAACAACACCTGAATGTATTCCTCATTATTCACACCCTAGACCTTCTCTCTATCCATTTCATCATCATCAAGTCCCAATAGGGGAAATGATAAAAAATTCTAAGGGAGAAGTAGCTACAGGACATCCTGTAGGAAATCTTGTAGCAACCTATCCCACAGAATAAAAATCATGATTTACAGTGAGCTTCCAACATGGAGATCCAAGGTTAGAAGAAGCTCTAGAGAAACAGTAGCACAATCATCTTCAACACTAGGTACCAGAATATCAAGGCAATCATCGAAAGGGAAGATATATATAAAAGAAAAGGAGGGAGAAATAACATGAAACCAACACACAACAAGCACGTCATGTCGTCAACAAACTGCAACAAGGTATTATCACCACAGGTAAGTATCTCGCTTCACTCTCTCATTTTCATAATGTAATCAAAAGATGTAAATATTGTGGACAAGTTAGTTTATAAGCGAAAGGTGGCCAGTTAAATTGGTCACCATTGTTGAGTCAACGAGGACAAAAAAATTAGTCCCCTCACACATGGCAGCAGTCAAGTCAAAGAAAATGAGAATGAGGTCAGAAGCAGTTGAGATTATAGATGCCATAAGTGGGAGTTGATTATGAGGAGAGGGGAATGATGATGTGGTAGTGGCGACCAATGGTCCAAAAATTGAAAAAATTGTACCTCGACTACCAACACACCACCTCACTCAACTTGAGCATAAGAGGAAATAAACGTTGATCCCCATGCACCCATTCATTCATATTCTCGAGGCTCACTCTAGCAAATTTTCTCTCGTACCCAAGCAACCTACAAAAGAGAAAAATTTCATCTTTCTCCTGTGCAGGACTTTCTTCAGGATCACATAGGAATCCTATAGGATACACTCAAGCAGTCTACAGGATCGGCAGAAAGTAGTTTCAGAGAAGGAAATACTGGCATTGGCTGCGAAAAGCACCATGAGGAGGTAGGCTCTACATTTCCTTCGATTTTTCCATGTGCAAAGAACAGCAAAATCTCCTAGCTTGATTGAACTTGATAGTTGCGTAAGGGAATAGTTCCACAAGTATTTCAGTCCCATTTCCATCTTCATTAAAATTTGTATCATACATCTCTGCTCCTCAAAATTCACTAGATAAAACGATAGGGGGGTTTAATATAAGGGAGCCCATCAACACTGTGAGGATTCAGCAACACCCTCCTGTGCTAGAAATCTTCACAAGGCATAATTGGATGGGGTATTTTGAGAAATTAAGGGGGTATGATTATGAGGTAGCCTGATATTTTTCTCTCTCCCTCATTCCATTGACAAGAACACATGCCATTGTGGTGGTGAGAGGCCTCAAAATAGATCTCACCCCTGAACTCATAAGCAGAATTACCACACTTCCCCTAGGAGTGCCTTGGAGAAAGGAAGACAAGGGGGACAACCAAACTTCCAAAAATAATTTCTTTGTAGAGGGAGAGGAGCCCATTGAAGACAAGAATGGAGTAAGGAGAACAAGCCTACCATACACCTCGAATGAGGTAAGCTACCACCTTATAAAATACATATCATGTGAAGGTAGGTATAGTGTGGTCTATGTATATCGCTTTAGGCTTCTTGAATAATTGAGTAGGTATAGTGTGGTCTATGTATATAGCTTTAGGCTTCTTGAGGAATTGAGGTTTGGAGTAGAAACACCTCCTCACCATAGGCTCAACATACCATACTTCCTTCTGGAGTCACTGATAGATACAGGCATATAGGTGCATGAAGGAAACTACCAACAGTTAGCCCACCATGGGTTAATTAGAATTATCATAGAAGATGCCCTCCAAAACCTTAGAATTCCTATCCAATTGGAAATTTTTAGAGACGTGCAGATAGATGAGGATATCAAATCCCTCACATATGATATTATCCCTACTATCAATGAAAACGATGAAGGAGAGACCAAAACAGATGGAGAAGAAGTAGAGAGGGATGAAGAGGAGATAGATGAGGATGAAGAGGAAGAGAGAGAGGAAGAAGTTGATGAAGAAATAGAGGAAAATTGCAAGGAGGAAACTGATAAACAAGATGAGGATCTAGAGGGAGAAGAAGAGGGTGAAGACAAAGGTGAAAAGGGCAATGGAAAAGAAGAGGCAGAAGCCAAGGAGGAGTCACCGAGGGTGTCTCCAGAATGCACTATGAAAGAGGCAGCAACTGCCCTCATTGCCTTTAGCACCCCTATTAAACAAAAAGGAAAGAGACAGAGGGAAACCCCTTTATACTTCAGAGCCAGAAAAAGTACAAGGATAAGGTAGGGAAAACCCCAAACTCCAACCAAGGTTCCCATTGTTATTAAGGACTCACCTAGATAGCATGAGAAGATGGCTCATCTTACAAAAAATCGAGAAGAAGGATCCTTAGCAAAAACCTCCCCTACATCTCCTATCACCTATTTGAGAAGGCCTGTAACTAGGTTCACCTCATCCAAAGGAAAAGACATCCTACAAGATACACAGTAGGACCTGCAAGAAATAGAGGCAGTCCTACATGAAACTTTGCTAAACCTACAGGAAACTAAAAAATTGGAAAAGGAAGGAAGTATGCAACCGAAAATAAAGAGAGAGGACCCAGAGCCAAGGGAACCTAGTCCTCAACCTAACATTGACTCCTACTATAGATTTATTGAGAGGGGCAAGGTCATTCCACACAAATTTGCCATTCCATTATTCTTTTGAGCTTGAGAAAGAAAGAGCCAGAATACATAGATGGATGCATATTTCCAACTCTAAGAGAGTGGAGGACATTGGTCACATGAAGGAAAAGCTCAAAGAGATGGGCATAGAACTAAGTAGCTTAAGGGATAGAGAGGCCATAATGAAGGCTCAGTTGGAGATAGAAAATGCATGGTTGAAAGAAAAATTGCATGAAAGAGAGAATCAATTAGCATCCATGTCCAGTCTATCTTTGGAAGCAATCCAGTGTAGGACGCCAGCTAATTCATATGAATTATACCTTAAGGAATAGTGGCTACAGTTCCAAATCAATACCCTAGCATAGAGAGACACTATGCCATTCCAAGATTATAGACAATTCATTTATCTTTGTGATCAATGTACATTAGAGGATAGGGCTAAGATGTCTGGGTTATACTTTCATAACATGGCTTTGACATATATGATTGTATGGGACCCTAATGCAAAGTTGGGAGATTTACAGTTGATGGCGTTGGCATCATGGATGAACCATGAGAAAGCAAGGGTTGAAGAAATGAATAAGATATCGGCAAGGGAACAAACAGAGCCTCTCATGATAAGAGTTGAGCAGTCCAATCCAATGAATGTCACTAGCACACATAATTTAATTGCAAATGATCCTCAACTTGCACCCAGGTATCTTGTTTCCCAAGAGAAAGCAATTACACATTTTGAGGACATGTTCAGACTGTTAGGGGATGATAGCATGCAAGCTTGCCAATGGAGATGGAATACTTTATCATATAGTTTGAAAATAAAAGAGTACCATTCTCCTCAAAGGATGAGAGAAGCACTGAACAGGACACCCATGTACAAAAAAGCCATCCAAAGGCTCAGAGTCAATTGGATTGGCTTGAGGCTCAATCCACCACTGCTCTTGGGATGTTAGAAGGAAGGAAGGAAGAGGAAGAAAGAAAGCAGTGGGAGGAGGTAGAAAGGAAGGCAATATTCTATGCACAAGAAGAGGAAACCATAATAGAAGCATGGGATGTCAGAGAGGGCACTAGAGCTATGAAAGACATGGATATTGATTGAGTTTCTCAGAGGATGAGAAACACTCTCAGTAGGGGGATGATGGTGAGCCTCATCATTGGGTAACTATATGGACCTTGAGTCACCTCCTAGCTTAGTCAAATCAACTCTTCTCACAATTTTTTAAATTTTTTGATTATATTTTGTTTAACGAGATGAGTTAAAGTGAGGTATTATGCCTAGTGGAGTAATATTCATTGAATGCAGGTTTGAATGAGAAGATCGAGGAATTTTGGCAAGATTAAAGTTTGAAACTCGAATGGGCCAAGGGAGAGATATTGTAGGAGGTAAATCCTTCTCATTTACTCCTTCCTCATTCAAATATTCCTCCACTAATCAAACCAACTCGAAGTACAATAAATCAAACCAACTCGAAGTACAAGAAACCAAGTCATGAAGATCAAAAGGCAGCCGAGAAAGTGATAATCAAAGAGTTAGTTCATCTTGAGTTTGGGAGCCAAGCCTCCCTAGATATATGGAATTCGTTGGGGACTTCAGTTGTATAAATAAATAGGCATAGAGCCTCATTAGGATTCATTTTTTTCATAAAAACACTAGCTATTTTTGAGCTCCATACTTGTGGAAGGCATTGCTATGTAATATTTTGTTTTGATAATGAGAATGAGTTTTTCTATGATCCAATAATGAGTTAACTTAGAGGGTTGAAGCTCTTGAGTTAGGGCCCAACCCTAGTAGAAAAGGCTCCTATTCTTGTATCTGTATGCTTAGATTAGCTTCACAACTTCATGATTAAATTGTCCTTAGAAGCATTTCATTGCAGGAAGTGTACATTTGATTAGTTTCTTTATTAGTTTGCTTCAACTTGTGCTTTAACTCAATAGCATGCTAGAAGGAAAAAAGCATCACAAAGTTTTCAGTAGGTGTCCTGGCCTCACTTCTTCCTTCAGGGATCATGACTTGAGGAAAGGACCCCTATGTAGCCCCAAAAATACATATTTCTATTTTCTCATAGAATTTAGAGTTTAATGTACTTGAACCAGCATTTGATCAGTTTGCAACTGTAGGATTTAATTACCATCTCTTCCATCTTCAGTCTTACAGTAGATCTCATTAATGATTCCATCTTATTTTGCAAGTTTTTTCATGCATGAAGTAGACAACTAGCTCATTAAACTTTGTTTTTCTAGCTTATTAGAATTATTCATGTTTACACGATTTATTTGGAAAACATAAATGGTTGATGCAGAGCAGGTGTTTCAGAAGTAGAGAGAGATCGCATATGCAAAAAACAACTTCCAACTTCGTCCATCCATAATCATTCCTTGTTTTGACCAAGACCTTCGCATATTTCATCATTTTACATAGAAACTCCTCCAAGCATGTTGAGCAAATCCAACTATCTCCTAACCCTGGTTTTGATTTCTGAGTGACCCTAGGCATCTTCTCACTCCATTCCACTTACCATCCACCTTCCCTAAGACTTCCATCATGTCCAACACCCATTGTTTTTCTCTTGATTCTATCCTGTAGGAATGTAGGGTATCCTGTAGGTTTTTAGGACATACTGTTTTGAGGCGTAATTTAGGGAAATCCTCTAAGAAGCCACACAAGGGTACCTGAGGGTCTGCTAAACCTCCAAAACATCCACCAACATCCCTAAGCCACTTGGAACATCACCAAAAGATATTAGGGTTCACGCTTGATTTTCCATGAAAAGAATTAAAAAAAATCATATTTATTTCGGTCGTTTACATGCATAGTAGTGATGTTTGATGTTTTGAACATCCATGCTTAGGGAAGTAGAATTTCATACATGTTATCTTGGCATTTTTGTAAAGAATATTTTCTCAACAATTAGCTACGGAATGGTGTGTTTTTAGCATAGGATTTCAGTCATTTCCCCTATTGCAATAGACCAACTTTCTCGTAGAGTAGATTTCTCTTTCTCTCATCAGTAATCAAGCTTCTTCTTAATCCATAGAAGCCTGGCTTGAAAACCTTACTGGTCTCTTGTCATCTTAACAGTGACAAAAGGTAGAACCATCACTTTTACTTGTGTATACAACACTATCACCTCGAAGTTTGTATGAACCCCGGGTTGATAAAGTAAAGCTTGTAGCTCCAAGAGTTGGAACATTCTTACTACAATACTGGTTCTCATTAGAAATGACGAGGAGGAGAGGTCACCAGAATAGTTGTTGTGGAAGTAGTTGACAAAGGAGCAACTTATAGATGCATGAATGTAGGAGAGGGATGATCAGAAGGAGCGATGAAAATAAGGGGAGAAGTAGAACCCAAAGGGGGGGAGGTGGAAGTCGAAGGGGAGGGGGAAGAGGGAGAAGGGATGTTGGGAGGGAAATCAATTTCCATATCACGGGAGAGAGAATGAAAAGATGTGGAGGTGTGGTTGTGGAAAGCTGAAACCTCAGCTATCCAGCTGGTAGCTCATCATTTGTCCCTCTTGTTCTTATAGTTGGCGAGTGAGAAAATTGTGAAGAGCCCATATTGTATTCCTCCCATGATTGGTTGCCTTTGTTTCAAGCTTGAGGACCTTATGATGAATGTGAGGTGGGATACCATTATCAAACATAACCAATTTCGCATTTTCATAAAATGTCATTGAGGGTTCCCTCTTCCCTTCCCATAGCTAGCGCGATGTCCTTTGCCACGCTCGTGACTCATGGCTGAGCTACCAAAGTCAGAGGGATGGGAGTATGGAACTATGGGGGTGGTATGAGTAGAAGTGGGGAAGGACAAATGGAGAGTCCAATATTGGAGTAATGGAAGGAAGGAAGTAACAAATGGTTGCCATGGTGCGAGATAATGAACCCAATGGAGCGACAAGTGAGACATCAAGGCAAGTAGTGTGCGAAAGCAAACCTAGTAGACCCGAGGTGATGGTTTTATGAAGCATGATGGCTAGTTGGCATACGAAGGGGAGGACAATCACCATGTGCAAGGTGTCGTCGATCTACTGTGGAGCAAGTGGTAGTTGTGGTCCTAGCACTCGGATCCACAGGGGGGGGATTGTTATGACTATAAATAGAAAATAATTAATATTAAAGATGAGGACCTTTAAGATTATTTTGAATTTTTGTGACTATAAAGGATGGCTTATATATATCAACTCAGTTAATAAAATGGTGCAAAAGATATTAAATTTTAGTTGAATTATTGAAAAATAAAAATTTAGATGTTTTATTAAATATTGTTATTTTTGAAATAAAAAAATTGTGAATGATATTTTGTTTGTTTCTCCATATGAAATTGATAGTAAGTTATTATTTTTTTGGAATGTATATCTATGTGTGTTGGGATGGGGTCCCTTGGGTCAGTTTTGGGGAAAAAGACCAAATTTTGATGTAAAAGAATGTAAAGCCTCGGCAAAATGTGGTCATGGAGCGCATAGCTAGTTAAGAGTCAAAAAGTGTTTTACACTTCTTTTATGTAACTTTACTTGGATTTTGATGATATACCCATGGTCTATAGACCATGGGATTGTATAAAGAGATGTTTCCTAGGGATGTCTAAGGCAAGTAATGAAAGTTGTCTATGGGTATGACGAAAAGAGCCTAGAGAGTTAGTGCAAGAGGGTAAGAACGAAGGCTCTATAGCTGAGTGCATAGAGGCCTAGAGTATTGTCTGTAGCGAAGTGCGCGAAACCCTACAACTGAGTGTGCAGGAAAATCTTGAGTCTGTAAGCTTAACTGAATATTAATAAAGAAGATTGTTGCAGAAATTCCTGTGTTTTATCTATTAACTTCTGTTATGTATGAATGCGCTTTATGTTGTGATGAATGATGGTTTTATGAAATAATTATGTATTGATGTGCAACTTTACTTATTCGGTATTGTTATCTAAATTTAATTAATGTTAAGTGATTACGCGAAGATCATAATGGTTTCTATTAAATTTATCAAACGCTTAAGTACATCTGACCAATTAATGGTCTGAGAGTAATCTATGGTGCGTGTAAGTAGCTAAGTCACCTGCTCAAGGTTCGCTAAAGCCAGTTGTAGAACATCACAAAGGTCTAGAGGCTGATTAAAGGAAGTTATACCAAAAGGCCACATGGGCATAGAGGTCTATGCGAAGGCAGACCTAGGTCACCAAAAAGACATCACACTAATCTCTGGGTGCAGAAACTTTGTTCCAACATCCCCCCATACTGGTTTGGGTGAGGCTTCAGTCCGCACACTACGAATTGATGATGAAAGGGCCAGTAGGATCCCCTAAGGAAACAAATAGTTCGATTTCCAAAAACACGATCTACATAAAGAGATGGGTGATGTCACATCACTGGAATCTGACCAAGAAGGAAATTGAGAAGTCGTTGGATAGAAAGATCCATGAGTTCGAGGCGCAAGAAAAAAGGAATCCGTGCTTGACAAAAGAACAGTGGTTGGATAGATATTTGTACATAGAAATACATGAAATCTTATTTTGTACCTTCCCAGTCGAATTATAAGAGTGGATCTCTAAATTGGCGACGACCAAGGAAGGTGGAGGCTTCATGGTCTACTAGTGTGGACCCCAGAGCTCATGCGAAAGTTGGAAGGTTCTGAAGATAGGATCGTACATGCAGTCGATCACTAGCTTGATCAAGTCATTAGAGGATTTGTTACAAATTTCGTAGTTGATACCTCAGTCAGTTACAACGAAGCAAGAAGATGCTTCTTCAAGGACTATGAGGTAAGTATTTGAGATCTTGGAATACTTGGATTAAGATGCTCTTGTGTGAAAAGCTGATTGTGCCATTACTTTGATGTTTGGATCTACATGAGGTGGACAAAGCTTTAGAAATCAAGGAAAACCAGGTCCTGAATATAGTCCATTGATTGGACCACCTTTAGGTGATGATCATAGAGCAACACAAGCTTCACCGCAGAGCGTTGTTCAGTTGATAAGGCAGGGTTTTCTGCAGATACTTCATCCATCAACACCACATCCACCTTCACCTCCACAACATACACCTTCACCCACACCGCCACCACCACTGTCACTGGTCAGCATGTCGAATACTATGAAGTTGCTAGTTTTCAAGGGCTTAGGAAGTGAGGATCTGGATCAATTTTGGTTTGTTGTGAAGGGCGTGTCGATAGCACAAAAAATTACTAATGATAATATAAAGAAGGTGTAGTTAGTCACCACTCCGCAGGACCACGTGCTGACATGGTATGTTAAGTATTGCATTGATAATCCGTTGGCGTCGTTGGCAGATACTCAGACCGCTTTGAACAAGGAATTCGGTAAGCCTAAATATGAATCACAGTTGGTAATTGGATTTAAGGAAATCATGATGAGGCCCGGTGAAATGCCATGGGAGCTAGATCAAAGACTGAAGTGAAGGATCTGCAAAGCCAATATGAATCTCACAGATAGCTAGCACTATGATTGTTTTATAGTTGCACTCTTGCCCCACTTAAGGATTTCTTTATCACAACAGAAGATAGGAACTCTGGAGGAAGCCCTGGAAATTGCGACGAGATTGCATGAGACACCTATCCAAGATGCTTCTTTGGGAGTTCAACAGGTTCATGTAGAGTTGTAGAACATATTCTTGGAGTTACAGAGCTTCAAAAAGGAAAAGTCGGCTCGATCGGAGGTGCACGAAGAAGTTTGGTGTCTCAAGCGTAAAAACCAGGGGCATGATAAAGATCACTGCCCTGTCTTCATGAATTACACCACGTGAGGGGGGCCTATGCCTCTAAGGCAAGAATCTATGGTAGGACCAACTGCGAGGCCCACACTATGGTGTGTTAGTTGTCAAGTAGCCCAAAAACATGTAACATTAAATTGTCATTTGCTACAAAAGTTTGTATAGACACCACAACAATTGTTCTGCGATTTCTGCAAATCGATGGGCCACGATGAGTGCCACTGTCGGAGCTATGAATTAATGATGGAGAGGATGCCTATGAATCAAATGCAAGCAAAAACTTGGCCTCCAAATTAGGGTGCTAGGCGAATGCGTGGAGGATATCAGCAGCGCAGATGAGGCTGAGGAAGAGGACAAACTAGTAGGGGTTTGGGGCATGTCATTTGTTAAAATTGCGGAATGTTAGGAAACTACGCGTAGGAGTGTACGAATTAGACATGCTCGTCATGTAAATACTATACTCAGTTTGACCACACAAGTGAAGAATGTCCTATGCTAATGGACAAGATGCAAAAGAAGAAGGTACAACCTAATCATCCTACCCAGAACTTACAAATGATGAGGTCCAAGCCCCACGAAGAAGACTCGAATGTGAATATCATACTGCGAAGTAGGATCATGACTGGTGATGGTAAGGGAATGTAGCTTGAAGAAGGTGGATGGGTCCATAAGGATCTAGACAAGGAGGTTGGTTTTGATCTCGAGTGTGTAAAGGAAACTTTGATGGAAGCAAAGAAAAGCTTTACTGAGGCCTCTACCCCAGGAAGACAGGATAAACTACTTGTAGAAGTTGATCCTTCTATACTTTCCACCTTCTTAGAGACTTGTATGAAACTACTGCGCGATAGCAAGGCTATGAAAGGGCTATAGGAGTTGATAAAAAAAATGTGCCGGTAAGGATAATACTTTTGATGGACCTTGCATAGTCAAAAAGATCGGTAAGCATAAGGTAAGAATAGGGTGCGAGACAAGGCTTACAGCACAAATAGGAGACTATGAGATGGACAAGGTTATTTTGGATTTTGGTTCTAACATGAACGTATTGCCTAAACAAACCTGAGAGATAATGGGGAGACCTGTGCTACAGTGGTCTTTGATTCAACTTAGGATGGCGAACCCGTAGAATAGTATCCCTATTGTAGGGAGTAATGGTGGATATAGAAGGTGTGAGTGCACTAGACGATTTTGAAGTAATATTGATTGTTGATGATAGCAATCCATACTCTGTGCTCCTGGGAATTGATTGGGCTATTGACATGAATGAGGTCATTAATTTGAAGAAGCAGACAATGTCGTTTGAAAGAAAATCACTCTGTGTTGTAGTACCACTGGAACTTGCAGAAGGACCGCACTATATTGTACCGGTCTATGACTATGAAAAAGTGATGATGATTTGGATAAGATCTATAAAATAATAGCACGAGACCAAGACTGGATTAATCTGATAGCTGATGGACATATTTCATGGGACTACGAAAGTTCTTGTACCTTGGATCCAGATGAAGAGTTGGAACATTGGTCAAATAGGTTTTACGAAGTATCCACACTGTGCTGCAACATGATGACCAAATTGTTGCATTGTATGTAGTCGAAGGTAAGAAATTTCCCTTATTACGATGGTTTAACTGACATAGATAACTTTTTGGATTCTTTTGAAAGAGAAGTTCCAAACAATTACCGCCTTCAGGTGTTGGACTGGGCACTATGTGCTACGCATGCTTAGTGGTGGGGTACGCATAAAGACAACTTTGATGAGTGGCGCAATTATAGAAGGATGATGCAAATGTGATGTGGTCGGCCTAAAGTACGTGTAATTGAGAAGTATGATAGAAGGAGTGATCTACACGATCATTTGGCCAAATGGACTAAGGTATATGGAATGGAGTCATACCTAGAATTGGTGCATTTATTCTGTAACACTCTAGACATAATCCCTATGAGTTGGTATTTGGAAACGGAGCTCCACCATGGCACTGCAGAGTGGGATTTATTAAGAGAAAATTTTGTGGGGACATTCAACTTTGAAGATGGGGTTGAAAGCATTGATGAGGCACTGTAGGAGTTTAAGACAATCATCTTCCAATTTCCATACGATCCTTTGGAATTGGTTCAACCAAATTGGAGCACCCAGCTGCGCCATGCGTTGGAATGCTATAATATGACTACTGAAGCGGAGGATGAGGGTCCAAGGAATATCAATATCCAAGAAACAAAAGGCCACCATGAGGTTGACAGTCTGTAGATAGAAAACCTATATATCACTGCACCATTGAGAACTAGGCAAGTAAAAATTGGCACAGAGGTGGAGATGAAGTTTGAGAAGATTGAGGATCACTAGGATGATGCTATAGTAGACAAAGTCGTTGAGTTGCTCCACAAATATCAAGGTTTGTCCCCTACAAAATTTTCACACCTAAAAGGCATCATAGGTGATTTGGAAGTGATGAAAATAACCCTAAAATAAGATGTGAAGCCTATTAAGTAGAGGCCATATCACCTTTATCCCAAATACAAGGAAAATGTCTGCTTGGATTTGGACAAGATGGTTTAGGTGGGTATTATTGAACCCATGGAGGAATATGATTGGGTGAGCCCAATGGTAGTTCATGAAGAGAAGTAGAAGGATGAAATAAGAATTTGTGTAGACCTAAGAAAGCTTAATGATGCCTGTGTCCATGATCCTTTCCCGACACCATTTACTAACGAGGTCTTAGACAATGTTAGAGGACAGGAGGCCTATTCTTTTACTGATGAGTCTCTAGATACCATCAGATAAAGATCATGCCAGAAGATAGGAGTAAGACAACATTCGTGACAGAATGGGTGTGTTTTCAGTACACAGTGATGCCCTTCAAACTCAAAAATGCTCCAGTGATATTCTCTCGCGTAGTTATCACGATGTTCAAAGAATTTATTCACAAATTGTTGGAGGTATATTTTTATTGTTGGACAGTGTTTGGACTAGTAAAGTTCTATGTAGCCACTCTGCACTTAATGTTGGACACGTGCCGAAGGTAGTAAATCACGCTGAACCTGAAGAAGTGCTTATTTTGTGTCCCCTTTGGGATTTTGCAGGGTCATGTGGTATGTAGGCAAGGACTCATGGTGGACCCCGTCAAGATCGCAGTAATAATCAGTTTGGAAGACCCAAAGAGTGTTAAATAGTTGTGCGCAATGCTAGGCCATATTGGGTACTATCGGAAGTTTATCAAGGCTTATGCTCAGATTACAACGCCCATGGAGAAGTGTCTAAAGAAGGATGCTACATTCTATTGGAATGAAGAATGTCAGCGCAGTCTAGATGTCTTGAAGGAAAAAATGGTTACCACGTTGATCTTTATCCTCTCGGACTAGAAGAAAGAATTCCATGTGCACATTGATGCCTCATGTATTGCATTTGGGGTAGTGCTAACATAGGCTCGTGAAGGAGAACTGGATCACCCTATAGCATTTTTGAGCAGAAAGTTGTCAGAGACTGAAAACAATTATTTGAAAATAGAGCACAAAGGATTGGCTATGGTGTACGTGCTCCAAACATTCAGACACTATTTGTTGGGTGAGCATTTCAAGATGTACACAAACCATTTTTCATTGAAGTATCTAGTCAAAAAGCATGTGTTTGGGGGGGAGGG
Organism: Pinus tabuliformis; assembly: GCA_031772625.1. NCBI lineage: Eukaryota > Viridiplantae > Streptophyta > Pinopsida > Pinales > Pinaceae > Pinus > Pinus tabuliformis. The sequence continues at coordinate 1,259,370,197 of CM062818.1, read as the reverse complement.
GGAATATGCAGATGGCTGTTGTTATTCCAATAATATGATTTTGAGGTAATTCTGAAACGAAGAAGGTTGAATGCAGGACCTGACCATCTGTCACACATTGAAATGGGAGAGGAGCCTACTAATTTGGAGGAAGGATTGCTCGACATGTAGCTCTTCGTAGTGCACATAGTGAATAACCACTTTGTGGATATTATCCACTTTTAAACTACATGGACAGCTCCAGAAGGATACACCATCCAACAGAAATAAGAGTTGGTAGTCCACATGACAAATTTATCTGTAATTGCTTGACATTTGTATAAAATGGGATCAGACAAGATACTTCAACAATATGTGCACAATTTTGAACAAAATAGTATCCTCGTTGAAGCTCATGGAGGAAATGTGGGAGGGAATTATGCAAGATAGACAACAATGCAAAACATTTTGCGTGCTAGGCTGTGGTGGCCAACACTGCATAAAGATTCTAAAGCATATTGTAAGGCATGCGATGCATGTCTGAGGATGGGCATGTCATCACGGAGGGATGCGATGCCACTCAATGTGCAGGTGTCATTACAACAATTTGAGAAATGGGAAATTGATTTTATAGGACTGATTTAGCCCCTAGGTAAGAAGACAGGTGCATGCTACATCATCACTGTGACAGAATATTTGACCTGTGAAGGATTGTAGAGGGGCAATAGCAACAAAGCTTCTGTTTTACTATGTTGACCAGGTTTGGTTTTCCGAAGGTATTTATGAGTGACTTCGGTACACATTTTCTCAATGAAATGATCAATGCGCTGACATAAGAGTTCCAAGTTTACCATTAGAAAAGTACACCATATCATCCTCAGGCCAATCGAACAGTTGAGGCTTTTAATAAGATATTGGAGAATGTGCTAACGAATATTTACAATGTGCAGTGGAATGATTGGGACGTGCACGTACCAATGGTATTATGGGCATATAGGACTACTTGTAAAAAGCTAACAGGTTAGACGCCTTTCCGATTGGTTTATGGTGTAGAGGCTGTAATGCCAATGGAATACATTGTGCCTAGTCTATGCATAGTGACTTTCACAGGAATGGTGGACTATTGAGCCTTAGAAGAATGGCTCATGTAGCTAATGGAGCTCGAAGAAGATAGGTTTTTGGATGGATTCCATCAGCAGGTTCAGAAGGAACACGAAAATTCTTGGCATGATCGGCACATCAAACTGTGCACCTTCAAGGTAAACGACTTAGTTTTATTATATGATAGCAAGTTCGCTAAGTTTCCTCGAAAGTTTCAAATGCACTAGCTGAGGCCATATGTTGTCAAAGAAATTACAGATGGTGGTGTGGTTCAACTTGCAAAGTTGAATGGAGAACCATTTATGTGAAGGGTAAATGGAAGCGGGTTGAAGCCATACACAAGGGATTCGGCTCAATGACTACATGACTACAACATAGTCTTACTGCTCCAGGAAGTTGCAAGGGAGCACGAGACTATAAACTACACTACCCTATTGGTGGAACTACGTGACAGAGGGTCTACATGGAAAAGGGTGATGTCGCAATATCTGAAGGCACACAAAGGGAGTTACACTATGAGGGGAGATACCACGCAACACAGCCAAAAAATGACCGTTATAGTCGTTGTTCATGATTTGACATCTAGTAGATGATTAAGAGGAGAAGGGGGGTGAAATTCATGTTAGTAGCTTGGGAGCTACTGGAGGATAGCCAGTTTCGTCCCGTGGGAGAAAGGATTGTTGGAGGCTGAACATTTTGCCTCTCTTTGGGCCACAAAGGACTCTGCATGGGTCACAAATACAAATTTCTTTTAGGTGTTGATGGAGATGAGCCTTCCCATGGCCATCAACCAGAAGCCATGGTTGTCCCCGACTATGTTTGAGTAGTTATCAGAGTACATAGAGGTTAAGGCAAACTTCCACTGCATTTATATCAGGGCGTGGAAGTATCTATAGCAGAAGTGGTTTGATCTACCTTATCTTTCCATAGATGATGGGATTCAGGAGGTTATCAAGTGTTGGCTAGCAAATTGGAATTCTGTATCCGATCTAGCTGCAGGCACTAGCAAAGGTGAGGGGAGTTCCACAGAGAAAAATAAGTAGGAGGTTGCAAAGTAGGCAGTCCAGTAGTTGACTGAGAAGTGAGGGAAGCAGGCTGAGGATCAGGTTCAACTACAGAAGGATCGTGCGACAAAGCAATAGGCTGAATAGAAACATTGTGACTCTAAGCAGAGTGGTAAATGCCCTTCGCCCAAAACCAAGGAAAAGGAGTAGCTACAACAGGAAGGTGGTGGAGATGAAGAACAAAGAACTCCATTCTAGGTGAGGAGGTACAGGGAACAAAAAAAGGAGGGGCCCTGGAAGAAGTCAAAAGTGATGAAGCCATCCTTGAATCCCATCACACTCACAAAAGGTGATCTCGATGAGATCAGAGATAAAGTGTGTGATACCACAATGGAATTGTTGCAGTAGTTCGAACAAAAGCACCTAAAGTTGCCAGGCACTATTCATAAGGATCTGTGTGAGATACAAATCCATACCAGTAGGATCCATGTTGGCACAAGGCAGATGAGTGCCGCATAGATGAGCTTGGCACCAAGGACTAGTCAAGCTTCAAAGATGGTTAGATCAGTCGATCTCTGGGAAGTCACAATACCCAAAGGGTCTTTGAGCACAAAATCGGTCAATGACAAGGTCATCATGAGTACTCTGAAGAACATCAGCCTAAACCTTGCAGTGCTCCCCAACAAGTATCTTCACACACTGCATACAGGTGTGACAATGGAGCTAAGTGTGCGGGAGTAACACACTCTCAGCTTAATCAACGAATGATCGGTGAACAATGAGAAAATGTTTACGGAGAAGAAAAAGGCCCTGAAGGCAAAGGAGAGAATCTAGGCGCATAACACCCAGCTCGCAACCATGGTGGTAGAGGCATGCAAGACAGTGCTAGAGTTGTGCATACCTGAGGAGGTGCCACTTGAGGCTAAGATCAAGAAACTTGTAGCAGGTGTTTGCGATTTTAAGATTGAGGTGGCCCGAGTTTAGTTTGAGCTTAACTGAAAATCGTAGAAATGGAGCTTAGGTCATAGTCTTCGACCTGCCAGAATTTAGGGAATGATGTGAACCTACTGTTAAGCATGGAATGGCTACTTTCGATGCTGTGATTGTGGAATACAAAACCTTGTTTGAGCAGGCCATGGAGGTATGCATGGCCCTACAGGAATACCCCAACTTGCAGAGATAAAAAACATAGACCTGTGAGTTTTAACAACAATACAACAAAGTGCAGGTGACGATGTGTACAATGGCTACATCGCAGCACCTCGCCAAGTTGTTGGAGGAGAAGCAACTCCTTACACAAGTGGAAGCCATGCAGAAAAAGGAGGCAGTCCTTATTATTTATTTTTATAGTTAATAATAATCTAAAATAAAATTATTATTATTATTATTATTATTTCACTAAATCAAAATATTTTTAATAGAGAATATCATGAAACATAACACTTCATTGTGAAAGCAATAAGCTACCCATAAAAATAAAATGCAAATATTAGTTAATATTTATGTTTTTATGTTCATATGCTAACCATTTAATTCATTAAATTTATATAAAGAAATTAATTTTTTTTTTTTCATATAATATATCACACACCATTATAATATAATAATGAACCTCATGAACAAAATGAAATGCATTTATATGGTCAACTAGTGTCATGAATCTTCACTCACATCTCCATTGCTTATCTCTTTCTATATATGTACATTGTTCAACAAAGAGATCTTTTAGCTCATATTCAGAGATTTTTTGCACTCACAAATTTTATTGTAGTTTTATTGGTAGTACATATGAAGGGAGAGTTGGAAGAGTGTGAAGCAAAACAATGTTTAGCACTAAAAATTTTCCTTAAGCATGACATATAGGTCAACTTTGAATTCATTATAAACAATGAAGCCATTAAGCATGAAGATACTATGAAATGCTTTGAATTTAATTTAAATGAAAATTTATCCATTCTTGTGTCTCATGTGTTCTCAATTAGTAACCTAGGTTGAGTGATTTATTTATGATGGTTTTCTTGGTATCATAAAGTGTTTTGATATCCTTTTGGACAAGAGTATGGATTAAGGGGTTTAACTACCTCTATTCTTACCTAAATGGTTTGATGTCATCTTTAATATGAATATGACCATGTTGAAAATTTGGTGGGTCATATGTCTTTAGATCCCCATATTTCCAATAAAAAGGAATATTTGAACCCCCTAAATTATTTTATATGATTCTCTTTCATTTGAGGATAAAGAGTGTAGGTTTCTAAGAGTCTAATTCATTTTACACTCCTTATACAAATACATAAACAATAAGTGTAGTGGAATATTGTTGGGTGTATGATATGGTAGAGGAAGGGTGACTGGGTACACTATATGATCTATCTAATCCAATGTGGCCTAATCAAATGGTGCCACATGGCACCCTGTTGGTAGCCCACAAGGGCTTAGTCAACTCGTAGAGTAGGCTTAAACACATGGATGGGTTGGTTAAGGTTTGAATGGTTTGATTGATGTGGTGGGTTGAATGTATTACATATATGCCAATATATGTAACCATATATATGGCTATAAACATATGCATTTCATTTAAATTAAATGACATAAAATATGTAAGTGGGGGAGGCCTACAGGTTTGACCTCATGACCTCCACGCAACCACCACCATATATTAAAAATTCTTATGAATGTGCCACCACATGGCCATTGGGTTCTTTTCCCAAAAAAATATATTTAAAACACCATTCGACCAATGTAGAGGGGAGACGAGGTATGGGACATAGAGGGCTAAGTGGAGCTTGACATGGTGGAACCATTTCAGGAGGATGTGCTTTTTGAGGTAGACTCCTAGGTATTTTCCAAGGAATATTTTATAGGAATTTCTTAGAATATTGTAACTATTATGGAATTTTGAAGATTCCCTAAAGGGCTTAGAGGTGAAAGTTATAGTACATAGTCAAACTTATTTAATTTTCACTAAATTTTGCAAGGAATCCACTGGTCCTATCATAATTGGGATCTAAGTAGCAACATTTTAGGTCACTCCCAGAAGTGAGGTATTGCCATGTATTTTGTTATGTATTTTCCATTATTTTGTTGGGATAATATAGATACCTCTTCACTTTGAAGCTAGGTCTTGAGACACAACACACACATTGTGAGGGAACTTCCTTAAAAAATCTTGGTGCAATGTCTATATTGTTTTCATTTTGTGTTTCTTCTTCATGGATGTTGCATTTATGGTATTTTCATGCTTTTTAGGAAATTCTGTTTAACAATAGTGAAGGTAATATCTCATACCATGTTGGTATTAGAATAGTATTCTTTGATGTGAATTATTAATATGGATGCTTACGAGGGTCAAACTTAAAGAGGGTGAAGGAAAAATCAAGCCTTTAACCCTGAGATTGGATGTGAAACTTGAAGAAATAAAATGGAAGATAATGACATGCACATAAAGATAGAGTAGGCTTTCCACAAATCTTTCTACCAAATGGAATATCATGTGGAAAAGCTATTTATAGATTATGAAAGGAGAATAGAAAAAAAGGGTAAGAAAGAAGGAGGTACAACAGATGATAATGCATCAGTTCAATAAGGGGTTGGAGGAGGACCTCTCGAATCTCCATATTCAAGTTTAATCTCTTCCTCTTCCCCTCATTATCATCATTAAAATAGTCATAAAGGAAATTCTTTTAAAAATACATTTTTAAAGTTAAATGTGAAATTTGATTTTCCCATGTTTAATGGAGAAGCTAATGCAAAGAAACTAAACAATTGGATTAGACAGATCAAAGTCTACTTGTGTATACAATATATCAAAGAGGATGAAAAAGATATTTAATTGGAATCTCTTTGGCTAGTAGGCACGATTCTTATATGGTGGGAGAGTAAACTTCATAAAGGTAGTCAACATAATGGTAAACTTCTTTCTTCATGGTCTATGTTTGTTTCTGTGTTAAGTAGATATACCATGGGCCTCTCCATGAACAATACAACAACACAATAAAGTAATAATAATGTATGGCTTTTACAAATGCACACAAGTATGCTCTTCTCTATGCAAGTTCAATATAATGATATGAATCAAACACATCACATCCATGACTTGTGATATATACTTTGTGCATCATAAGAAGCAATCAACATGTTTGTCACTCTTATTAGTACCAAAAATGAAATCTCTGCAGAAAAACCATGACAACAACCACCATACTCCACATAGGCACTTTCAACATAATCATTTGGTAAAAAAAACATAAATTACAAAACTAAAGCAACATAAACATCCTCATTATCAATAAATACTATATCATCACTAAAATAAGGCAATGTAACATCAGTCTCTTTAATATAATCAACACATAGCCAAATATGGAATGCATCCAAAAATCACTAAGCAACAACAATAGCAACATAGGATTTTGAAATAAATATTTGCCATCAATTCATCCCCTTGACCTCATTCCATCAAGGCTAGCACACCTTCTCCACATATAGAAAGATCAATAATTCTCAAGTAGTAATAATAAGACAATCTCTTTGACCCAAACACCATAGGAAACACATACACCAACATACTCTCTCCATGTATCAACAACATATGTGAAAACAAAGGACTTATAACAACACAAGCCATTTAAGTAAAATAGAAATAATAAACAACATATATATATATATATATATATATATATATATATATATATATATATATATATATATATATATATATATATATATATATATATATATATATATATATATATATATATATATATATATATCTCCTTCTTGTCAATAAATATGCCAATCAACAATGAGTAATGCAAGAAGACTTATCAACAACATGTCTAATAATGAACACTCCACAACAACAAGCACAGTATATATATTCTCCTCGTTAAGTTCATAAAAAGGGATTATTTACACAATTATAACAATAATAATGTGCCATCCATAACTTCATCATATGCAATCCAAGCATCATTGCTAACCCATGACATAGTGCTACATGTAATTTTATCACCATTAAGAAAATGACTACCAATCTGGATCTCTTGCTATCCAATGAATTGTTCCTAAGCATCCCTCCACAATGTTGGAAGCAAAAGAATCCCAAAGGGAACAAGAATCTTGGATTAAATTTCTTAAAAATTTATTTTCAAGCACTTGTGCACCTTTCCTTGTCATTACCTGCGCAAATTCAATTATGGTCATTATAGCTTGCACAATCTTGTGCTCTGTGCTCCACTGAAAAGTGTGAAAATATCTTAATGTAGGTAAAAATAAAAGCCATTTTGAGGGAATATTTATCAACTAAAATACCTCAAGCCCCTAACTACTTGGGCCTCATCCCTTGGTTCATAGATCAAACTCCCTCTTTTTGTGGAACGCTAATCCCTCTCTTTATGGATCTCATCCCTTGAGAAGAGGATCTCAAACCTCCTCCTCTTGGCCTATAAATTTAGCACAAACCAAAGGGTAAAGGAGGAATTTGGAATGTAAACTGATGATATTGAATTGAGGCTGGAAGCTTGTCACTTAAGGGAGGATTGGAGACTATTGGAAGGAGGCTTGCAACATCAAGGCTAAGGTTGAATCTCTCCTTCTTATTCAAGATCAATACAAGCAATTGTTTCTAAATCTCCTTGATATTTTTTATAGTTTTCAATTCAATATTGGAGTCATGCTATGATATATGCTATGTTGCAATTTATATCTCTTTTGTTTCAATATTTATCTATGTTATGATTTTATTCGTTGTTTGGTTGTGTCTATGCAGATCTTCTCTTGAAACAATAAGGAAGAGCTTTTGAAAGAATCAAGGGACATCTACAAGCATTTCGTAGAAGGGTAAGAGGTTCTTGCACATTTTATATATCATATTTTAGTTATAAACTAAGGAAAGTTTACAATTACTTGTTTGTTTGTTTTTAGATTTGTCTTTGAATCTAGGGAGATCATTCTTGTATGCAAGAATGATTTATCTGCCATAACAAATTGGTGACCCCATAGGGGAACAATTTTTTATTCATTGTTCCTTCATGTGATCTCAAATTGCTTTCTATTACCTTGATTGACTGTGTTTAGAACCTTGAAAGTTTAAATTTTTGGACATGTGGCTTCATTTTTTTTTCTTTCTTTTTCTTGATACGTGCACTTTTCCTTTAGCAACAAAGCACAAGTTGCACAATTTTCCTTTAGCAACAATGCAACTATGCACTAAAACTAACTGATTACCTGCGACTATCTTAGAAATTTTGAAAAATTAGGGTTTTTACCTTCTGCGTCCAATTTTTTTAATTGTTGTATTATCATGGGCATATTTACATTCTTCAAAAGTCTACTTCAATTTGACTAGATGTTTTGAATTACCTTCTTGAAAATTACTCATCTTTGCAAATTAGGGTTGAAGGTTGGATTTGGTGAATTATTGATTTATCAAAAGAAAGGTCGGTCATTGCTGAGATAGTTTGTGCCTGTCTTTATTTTCTCGAAGAATTAGATTCAGTACTTTGTTTACTTTATTGTAAAGAACCATTGAAATTGGCAAAAGTTAGTGTTTTGAACTTCTCATTCATGAGTTGGTTCCTTTTATTAAAATTAAAATGAATAGTGATTATTCCTTTGAGGAAAACATAGAATTATGCTTCTAATGATTTCGTACATTAAATACATTTGAAAATATTGTTTTAAAAAACTTGTTGGTTTTCTTTTTGCATTCTAGAATTCAGGGCATTTTTCGTTTAAAACGAGTTTCCATGATTGTTGTGTTATTAGATGAATTGAAATTCCAAAAGTGAAATTTTTTCATTGGATAAAATTTGAAAGTGGAAATTTTATATTTGGTGAAAGGAAATATGGTGAAAATAGAGGTTTTTTATTTTGTTTGAATATCGAAACAAAATTTGTTCTTACCATAGATAGAACTTCATCAAACTAAAATATTCCTTTTTTCATATTTGTTGTATTAGAATTGGAGTTGAAAACTGATATCATTTACACCACATTTATTAAATTGACTTTAATGAAAAGAGGAACTATAAAATCAATCAAACATTTAATCAACCAAACATTAAATGGTTCTAAGTTAGAATACATGCTTCGAAATTTATAAACATATGAGTTGTCATTAATTGTTTGCGTTACATTTTGCGGGTAGTCGGTATTCCACCTACATAAGTATATCAAATCGTTCTCCACATACCTTTGGGTATATTTATGACACTCCATGTATGAAAAGTATATCAAAATTATTCCTATCATACAGTAGGCATTAGAAAACATTAACATGGACTAAGCTTCTACGTACCTCGAGTATATTGGAAGAGCCCCCCCTAAGTTGCATACCATCCATAAGGATCTGAGTCAGATGCTTTGTCATATGTGATACAACTAACACAACATTCAGGGAGATTACTTGCATGTACTAGAAATGATATTTTGTAGTTCACAGTGGCTTAGTAATCCTTTTCTAACTAGTTACACTTTTATCTGATCTTGGTTATTTATTTGATTTATTAAAATTGGAATAAATCTTTAATAAAATTCATCATGGAAGAATTACCAAGACATTAGGGTTTACCCCTTGAGTACACACCTCGTTAATTAAAAAAATCAAAGAAAAGAGATAAAAATTGACAGGATCTAGAACCTCAGATCAACCTAAGACATCTGGAGTTGCAGAACTTGAGATAGTAGAATCTGAAGTAACTCAACTGCATAGAATAGAGTCAGACATAGTTAAATATGAACTTGAAGTTACTAAAATTTTAGAACCTGAAATTATTCTGGGTGAATACGAGATTAGTAGAACTTTAGAGACAAAATTTATTGAACCAAATGTTAAAGAACATTAATCTAATATTTTTGAGCTTGAATCACCTTCAACTACCATAGATTTTACTCCTCTACCAACTTTATATCAAAGAACTATAATTATAATTGGTATACATTTTGGTCTTCTAAACGTTGAAAATATTACTAAAGAAGAAGAAGAAGAACCTGGATATCCTCCTACGACTATTGGTGATTTGCTAATTTTTCAAAGTCTTATTTTTGAAACTTTTCAACCAAATCCTTTGTATTTTACCCCATTGAAATATTTAGGTCAAGGTATTTCTTATTTACGCGATCCTTTTGATTTTACACCTAGGATAATCATGTTGGAAACTCCTGCTATAATTCTAGCCTTATATTTTCATATGATTACACCACTTAGATAGCTTACTATGGGTTCTATGTTTACACGATCTCAAGAGTCTTTCCTATATGGTGGATCTTTGGTTACCGTTGGGTATCAGTCACTTACTGGAAATTTTTTAGGAGCCACTCCTTCCTCTCAATTTTCTACTTGGATTTTTGGAATCTCATATGGTTTATCTATTACTAATGTAGGAATTACTACTCAGAGCATGACTCCTATGCCTGAAATACCTTTGACATTAGACCAATACATTAATATGTTATATGGTAATATAGGTACTCCTCAATTGACTCCAACTGGCATTTACTATCTAGCTGGGGGGAAACCATCCTATATTTTGCCTCGAGGGAAACCTTCTAGTGGAATTTATCCTCCATTTGTAGGACAACCTCTTACCGAAACTTATACAAACCTTGGTCAGATACCTCATGTTTGTCCAAGTCAATCTGTTATATCTCAACCCTTGATTGGTGCTCATTTTCCAAGAATGTGGAGTACTATTTGGAACCCTCCTCATGTTCAACAACTTGTTCAAGCTGCTCCACAAGTGCCTGTTTATCAACCTGTCCAAGCTATTGGCCAATCTATACCTCACGCACTTGTTCAAAAACCTGTCCAGAGTACACCACAAGCATTTTTTCAACATTCTATCTATAGTATTCCTCAAATATTTGTTTAGCATATTGTGCAAATAGCTATTCAACAACTGGTTCCATGTACACCTCAAACACCCTTATAATCTATGCCACAAATGATTATGCAAGGTACACCTTAAATATCAGTTCAAAAAACTAAACATACCATGCCTCAAGCATTTGGTTATCAAACTAGTCAAACTACACCTCAATCTTCTACTAGTCTAACTTTCCAGTCTAAAACACAAATACCTATTGGTCAACCTAGTATAGGAACAATTAAAACACCGTATCAAGGTGAACCTTTTCAAGGCCATCTTTACGAGGGTCAAATGGTACAGGGTCAATTGTATTAGGCTCAACCTTTTCAAGGTATAAAACACATTATTCACACTTTTCAATGCTTTTGATTTCAACCAAAACCTAGTTTGACTTTTGGTGAGCCCTAGTATTACACCAAAAGTGTTGCAACTTCCAAGGGATCCTCAACTTAAATTATCAACTCGAGGTTTGTACAAACTTAGAGGTGACAATTTTGTATGAATAGTAGGTTAGGTTATACTCATGCTACCCTCATTGATGACATCAGATCAAGGTGTTTAGAGACCATTCTTCCAACTTAACTATAGTGAAAACTCGTGATGAAACTGATTTTAACTATGAAAGTGAAAATGCCCCATTCATTCAACTTGTAGATGCTAGTTGACATTACATGAGGGGGAAAGGGCTAGTCTACTTACAAAAGTCAAGCTACTCTAGAATTTTGTACATTTCATTAAATCAATAACCTAATTGCATGTATCATTGATCTACTTTACTTGAGGAAAAGAGGAGGTTGGAGTGGACTAAGAGCTTCTCTTAATCATCAAATCACAAGTTGACGGTCATTATTCATCTTAGCCAAGATAAGGTCGAAGTGGGGAGAAAAGAAGGTGGAGGAAAATGGTGCTATAGGCCTCCTATAGGTGTTGTTATAAAGGGTCTTGTAGTGACACAAGAAGCCCTATATTGCTACAAGAGGGGTTTCGAGAGTGCTTTGAGGGTGGAGATGGTGTCTTGAGGGTAGGAGAATATGGATAAAGGTAGGAGGGAGTGAATGAAGGTTGAGGAAGCCTCCTAGCCAAGCCCAAGACCTCTCATAGGTTTGTCTTGCACCAAGGTGGATTCCCATAGTGTCCTTAATTTCCTAAACATAATGACTATGGAAACAAAGTTTGAGAGAAATGTGAAGGGTAAAGGGAGAAGATGGAGAAGTCCAATTGGAGATGAAAATATGCATCCACCCCTGCAAATCAACATAACTCGACAACTGGCCAAATGCATGCATTAAATGATCAACAACACAATGAGATAAACTGTCATGGAAAATATGTGTTTAATTTGAATAACATTTATTCTATTTCACAACAGTACTCTAATCACTAAAATAACTCCTAAGTTGTAGAAAGAAATCATGGAAAAGGATAACTAACATCTATCTATTTCCAAGAAATCATAAACAATTTTTTTTGTTCTAATATTGTAAATCCTTCCAAACAGTCTTCCCACAAGAGAGGTGATAGGGAAGATTGCAATCAAAAGTTTTTATAGCTTAATGTCTACTGCAAAAAAAGAAAGACAAGAAATTCCTGGCAACAAGAACAAGAAAAAAATATAGAAGAGGGACTAAAGCCTCTAGGTTGGGCCCAAACCCAAGGGTTTCATTCCTGTATAACTAGTTTAGATGCAATTCAATAACAAACTTCTCATTAGTAGAAAATAGTAGTATCATACATCACATGAAAGTTAACAATAACAAGGTCAAGCCCTCGGCTCAATAACTACTTTTAGCTGAATAAAAAATTTGAATCCAAATGAGCCTTTCAACTGGTTTATTTATACAAAAAGGTAGGTTATGAAAGCTCCCTCAAAAATAGGAATGATTCACAACAAGATCACGAGAATTGTGGATTTGGTTCTTATTGAGCTTCACTTGCACTTGGATTTACTTGTATGTTAGTGAATTTGATCTTGTGAGTGAGGATTTGGTGATTTCAAGTTAAGTTAGAGAGTTAAGGAGGTCAACAAGCCTCCCTATATTATCTCTTTGTTGTCTCCATCAAGTCCCTACATAGTAAATGCCTCAAAATGCTTCTTTTTCCTGCAATTTAATCACATTAGGCCACATACTATGAAAAGCACCTTTTACTCTTTGCACTAAGCATATTATGACTAAAAATGTGAATTAATGTGAGAAAAGGAAAATTCTAAGGAATGGAGGATAGCGTAATGAACCTAAAAATATACTTATTAATGGAACCCTTCATCATCCCCCTGATAAAGGTGTTACTCATCCTCTAAGAAACTTAGTCATCCATATGAAGCTCATTCATGGACCTAGTGGCCTCTCTAACATCACAAGGCACCTCAAATGGTGTGCCCTCCTATGGATAAAAAATTGCATTTGCCTCTATCTCTATCCATACCTTTTGTTCCTCTGCCTGGTTTCTTTCTTCTTGTAAGCCCAATAACAAAGGTGGACTGAGTTTGAGTCCTATCCATTTTATATTTAGTCTTTGCATGATTCTTTTTTACAATGGGGTTCTTTCCAAGGCATTCCTTATCCTTTCAAGAGAGTGATACTCTCTGATTTGTAGACAGTGGGGTAAGGCATGTCACCTTCTATGATAAGCTTGTAGACTCTCAGTTCCTAATATCCTAAAAGTGTCCACAAAATGTAGAATGGATTTCTCTTGGGTTTCTATGTACTTGGGTGCCATATTAGAATTATAAGAGATGAGGTTGAGATTGTTGATGACAATTGCAGGGCTTACCAATTATGCTCTGATGTATAAGGGATATTTCTCTTCCTTTGCCATCACCTTGTTTACCTCTTTAGCCCTTATCTCCTCATGTGTTAACCAAGATTCTAATGCCATGAGTTACATGTCTCCCAATCTGCAATTGGGGTCCCAAAAGTTTGGATCTATTAGGATCATATTATGCATATAAAACTTAGCTAGTTTTTCCCTCTCTTCTTAGACTTACCTTTTTGAAAAACGAAATAAATTTCTTGCAGTCTTGGAAAGGAAAAGACCCATACTGTGCTAGTGTCTTAATTTGAAATTGGAGCCACTTCTTGAGGAAAAGAGAATAATATTTGGATGGTTACCTATGTTGTATGGCTTCCATATAGAGACTTTCCATAGTGGCAACTTGTATTTCCTTCTCTTGCAACTATTCTTTTAGTCTTGTATTTTCTTCCTGTAGTTGGTCCCTCATGGTTGAATCTCTTAGTTCTAGGTCACTTAATTCCTTTCCCATTTCATTGATACTTTCATCCATTAGTCCCACATATTCTACATTTTTGGACTTGGAAATCTACATCCATCTATGTGTCCTTCCTCTTTCGTTTTCTAATTCAAAAGGGCGAACTTCTGGGGTATAACCCTACCTCCCCCAACAAACTTGTAGTAGGATTCTAGACTAGGTTGTGATCAAGATCTTGAGGCTCTTAGAGGCCTTCTTCATCCCATTTTTAGGTGAATTCTCCTTCCTATAGCATCCCCTATTTCTCCTATAGAAGCTCTTATTTCTCTTGTAGCTTTTCTTTTTCTACTTTCTCAAGGGCAGTTTGTGTCTTTGGTTTATTAAAGGTCACCTCCCTAGTGGTGGGCATTCCCACAGATGTCACAAGTAGTTTGATTTTTCCCTTTGGAGAGGTAATCTCCTCAATTTTTCCTCCGTTAGGCCCTACTTCTTCCCTTTTATTGGGTGACTCCTCAATAGTGATAGGGACCTCTGAAGGAAGTTGTGGTTTCCCTTGCCTGATCTTGGTGTTCCTTATTTTGAAATATAGTGGACCTTGCCTTGGATGCCTCCTTTTGGGCTTGACAGGTGTGCTTAATGCAAGACATTTTGCAATGACTTCTTAAGCTATATTCCACGGAGAGAGACTTGTTTGATGTTTTTTCTTCTTTGTTTCTTGGGTCTAAGAAGTCTCCACAGGGCTTGTTTTTCTGCTAGTTTTTTCTCATATTTTTATTCCTTAGCCTCTGCTTCTTATTCCTTTATTTTTCCTGCTTCTTCTTCCTCTATTTTTCCTCCCCTATCTCCATTGCTAGAGGCTGGTGTTTCTCTAGATGTGATGGCTTGGGTTTCAATGAATACCTCCCTATCCATGTCCACAAAATCAGTCCATAGGATAGGGTTCCTTAAGTGGCTCAAAGAATCCATCACAATTAACTTGATGAGGCCATGGTGGGCTATGTGTTGATGCTTTCCTTCCCTCACCTTCTGGCTCATTTCAATGATTGATTGTAGGAGGAAATGGGGAACACTAAGTCTTTGAGGGAGAGGAAATTCTGCCTTGAATATTAACTCATGGAGAAGCCTGAAATGGTAGGCATATACCACACTCAATATCCCTTCACAAGATATATATTTGAGGATGTGATAAGCCACCTCATCCCAAGGGTAAGGTAGGATCTCCCTTCTCACTCCATTCTTATCTTCTATAGGTTTTTCTTTCAGAATGAAGAAGTTTTTCTTAGCTATGACACTCACTACTTTGTCCTCTTTGCTCCATCGAGTTCCCAAGGGTAAGGTGGTCACTTTGCTTATAGTTTCAGGGCTTAAAGAGATGGCCAATCCTCTGACAATAGTGGTGGAACTATCTTCTCCTTGAGAATGCAATGCCATGGAAAATTCATGAGTGATATCATCATCATACCCTTTTAACAGTTCAAAGAAACCCAACCATTGATGCCTTCTAAAAATGTTCACTACAGGAGGGTGTTGGTGAATTCTCTTGGTGTCTGTTGGTTATATTCTATTAAATCCTCCCCCCATTTCTTCTACTACCCCTTCTTGGTGTTACTTAGGTGTGAAATTCAATTTTCTTCAAATAAATCTCAGTGGTAGAAACAATGTTAAAACTTCCTTTTATCAGAGGGAGAAGGATGCTATAATTTATATACTTCTTTTTTCTTTACCCCTATATTTCCTTTACACACAACAATTTCCAAAATACCTACTACTCAACTGTCTCTTACAGGCTACCAACTTTGGGCATAATTCATGTAATTGTATGGAAATCAAGGAGGGATGAATCCACTTGTTTTCAAATTAGCTTTGTATGTGCATGAGGGTTGAAGACAATTTCAGGTCATTGTGGCTTTCTTTCACCCTTCAATTCCTTCTCGTAACTCCTTCTTGACCCTCCTGTAGTAGTTCAAACCCTCTGGTAGCTTCCTCCTGTAGCACCTACAAATAGAGTTTGAAACAACTTGATGGCATCCTAGGTAGTGTGATAGAAGTAACTTGACCTTCCTCTAACTTCTTTTTTTGAAATAAGCGATGCTGAAAATGGAGTCAAGGCAAATATATATTATTCCCTTTATGGTGAAGTATCAGAGTGCTTTGGTCACATGGCACATACACGAGCTTCCTTTTTTGAACTATTGTCCCCAATGCTTGCAATCATTACCCCTCTCCTTTTGATTATCACCTCACCCCTCATAAGCACCACCCCAATTGATTTGACATATCCACATTGCATGGGTGATTTAATATCAAATTTATTTAACTACCCAAGGGTGGCCAAGTTCATTGGCCACCTCCAGCTTATTAAAACTTCTTTCTCGACCATTAAAACATTTTAGAATTTTATGCATAGGGAATAGGTGAGGGTTTTCATACGTGAAACTAACTAGGGATAAAATTGCTGGAGATGGTTGCATGTTGGAGTAGGACTACATAACGTCATGATCTTGAGGGAGTTTATTTATATGGATTGTTTCTATTCATGCATTCATAACTTGATGATCTTCTGGTTGAAAGCCTTGTTGTGTGTGCAGGTGCCTTCCCTGCGTCCAAGGTGCTTCTGGTGGAGTACATGGACTACATCCTAAGGATGATGTGCCTCATCTCTACTGCATAAATGGCTCCATGATTCTATCTATGGGTGAAAAAAAATAATTTTAGGGAGTTATGTTGTGACTATATAGGCTGCTACAGGAGGAGTCTCCTTCTTGTAGTAGTCATTTAATCCTCCCTTCAAGTCTTCATTTTTCATGCCAGGTTGAGGGAAAGTGATGAAAGGCATGAGGACAAGATTATGATCATGAGGAAGTGGTGTAGGTGATAGAAGAATAGAAAACATGGATTTTTTGCATTTTTTTTTAGATGCATGATAGAGTGGAATTTTTGAGCAAATTTTGGCTAGATGGAGTGGATGGGTGATGGGGTTGACATTGGAGGACCCCTCTTAGAATTTCCTAGAGACAACATGGCCTTCTAGTCTCTTTTTCCCATTGGATCCTCCTCCTGTAGCCTTACAGGCTCCTCTTGTAGCATTATAAGACCTCTTGTAGCATTACAGGTTCTTCCTGTAGCATCACAATGAGGAGGAAAAATTGGAGTCTTTTGTTGATTGGATGATGGAGAGAGGTGGGTATGTGAGTGGAGAGTGTGGAAATGAAATATATATATATATATATATATATATATATATATATATATATATATATATATATATATATATATATATATATATATATATATATATATATATATATAGGTGGAAGAATGGATGAAAACACTTGTAGATTGTTCTTTGTAACTATGGTTCTATCACTATTTGGAGTCATGCAAAAAGAAAATGTCGCAAAAGTGGTATACGAGCTCCTTCCTTGTATTTTTGTTTTTTTTCTTTTGTTTTTATTTTTATTTTTTTGAGACAATAAAACTTCCTCTGCATAGGTTTTCAACCTGCATGCCTGCCCTAGGTGCCTCAAAGGAGGTTTTCACTTGGGGATCTTTTATTTTTCTTTTCTCCTTTTTTTTGCTCCTGGGCTGCCTCAGATGCCTCATGGAGGTTTTGATCTAGGTCCCCTTATTATTATTATTATTATCATTATTATTTTTAGAAATTTGATGGACTGAGGGCTATGAGCTTCCCAATCACATTTAACTCTCTGCTGACTAAACTGACAAATTATTCCTTGGACAAAGGTTTCTTATACAACTTCAACCAATGACCATTGACAAGCAACAGAATACCTCCTCATCAATTGTTCTAATTTGGAAAAACCCATTCTCATAACACTTCTATACCAGATAGGGACCCAACCATATTGTCATTAAATTCCCCTTGAAATCCTTGAATCTGGAATCATACATCAAGGCCCAATCTCCTTCTTGAAAATTCCTTTCCTTGATGTGCTTATCATGCCAAATCTTCCTTTGTAGTTGGATTACCTTAGTGTGTAGGAGAGTGTGCCTTATAAATTCATCTAGAACATTGAGTTGGAGTAGCCTTTTTTGTCATGCTGTAGTGAGATCCAAGTCTAACTGAGCTTCCATCCTCAAAGTGTTGTACTCAAATTCAATATACAACAGGGCTTTCTTCCCATAGAAAAACTCAAATGGAGTGAATCCAGTGGTGGTCTTCCAAGTGGTGTTGTAGGCCCAAGTGGCTTCCACAAGTCTGTTTGCCTAATATTTTCTACTACTACTAACAACCTTGGTAAGAATGTTCTCCAATTCTCTGTTTGTGACTTCCACCTACCCATTTTCTTGAGGGTGATAAGAAGTAGATTTCCTATGCTTGATGTGGTACTACCTCATGAGATATTCAATCAAACTTGATGTAAATTGTGCTCCTTGAACGATGACTATTGCCATTGGAAAACCAAATTTGTAGAAGATGTTCTCCCTAAAACATTCAACCACCTTCTGCTCAGTTTCTTCCTTTACCACTTTTGTTTCAGTCCATTTGGTCAAGTAATCAGTGCATACAATGATATACCTTTTTTATCCTAATGGGGGGTCAATATTAGGTCCAATGAAACCCATGCCCCACTTTTCAAATGACTCCAGAGTCACTTGAGATTGTAAGGGAATTCATCCCTGGGTGTTGGCTTACCCATTCTATGACACTGATTGTTAGAAAATTATATATTACAGCACAATGGAACACATAAAATATTGCAAAAATATAAACATATAAAACGCATAAAACAAGAGAGACACAGATATACGTGGTTCACCAAGTTTGGGCTATGTCCATAGAGAAACAGCCAGTCCTTCTTTTATTCTACTATCCAGCAAACTGAAGAGATACAACCTACAACAGATCTACTGTAACTCCCTCTTCTCTCTCAATCTCCTCTCTTTTCCTCACTCCGAATACAAATATACCTAGATGCAATACAATTCCCTCATATATAGTGAGGGGTTGTCTTCTAGGGCAAAAAACCCTAAATTAAACATAACCTCTATTGTTAGATCATCTGCCTAATGAATGGTATAGATTGACTAGAAATTATTAGACTTTTCCAAGGCAATTTTACATCTATTTTTAGCTTTGGGGCACTGCCACTGAACCCCCGCCGGGGGACCACTGGCCCCCGACCCCCCAGCCAGGGGGGATTAGCCCCCTACTAAACCCCCATGGGGGAGGGACAAGTTCCATGCACACCCCCCCCCTGCCCCGCGTGGAGGGGTGTACAATCTTCCTGGGGTATAAATCCAGTTGAAACCTTTGAATAAAGAAGATAATCAGGTTCCACACCCCACATTGATCAAACCTAGTGGCGTACCTCCTTACATCCTGATGTAAAGTGGGCCAATAATAACCTGATTGTAAAACTTTGAATGTTTTCCTCTTAACAACAAAGTGGTCACTAAAGGGTACATCATGGCATGTTGAGAGGATGTCAAAGACCTTGACCTCTTTTTCCCTCACACATCTTCTCAAGATCTGATCCAGACCCAATATGAAAAGGTTTCCCCTATTCCAAGTGAATGGGGCACTCTTCCTAACAATCTTGCTTTTCTCCCTGGAGGATAGGTTAGGAAGGAACCTACCAGCAACTAGTTAGCTATAACAATAAATCAGGGAGAAACCACCAAGATGGAAAATGGATGTTCATCTTGAAGTCGATCATCTATCATTTCTTCCTTTCCTACAGGCAGGGTTAGTCTTGACAAGAAATCTACAGCTACATTCTATTTCCCTAGTTTATCAACAATAGTCAAATCAAATCTCTACAATAATAACAAACATCTAATTATCCTGGCATTGACATCAAGTTTATTCATTAAATACTTAATGGTTGCATGATCATTGTGATCCAAAGTTTGATAAAAGTGATATAATGCCTAAAATTTTTCAAAGAATGCACCACATCCAAGTGTTCCTTTTGAGTGCAATATAATTTAACTCAACTTTAGAAAGATTCTTAGTGATGAAATATCATAAGGCCATTTGTCTTCCACTTGTCCTAAGGCATCCCCTACAACCTTCTCTAAGGAATCTATATGTATATGGAAATGTAATGCCCAATTGGGACCCCTAAGAATGGGTGTAGTGATCATCTTTTATTTTAGCATTTCAAAATATTCTTGAGAGTTGTTTGTCCAACAATAATAAGAATCTTTAAATAGTAGTCCAAACAAGGGTGAAGCCAATTTTCTAAAATCTTTAATGAACCTTCTATAATACCCAGCTAATCCAAGGAAACTCTTTACATCTCATTTCTTTTGAGGGATTGGGACCCTTTTGATAATGTCAATATTGTTTGGGTCAAATTCTATTCCTTCCTTGGATATGGAATGGCCAAGGAAAGTCCCTCCATTCATAGAAAAATCACATTTCTTAGGGCTCAATGAGAGATTAATTTCAATATATTTTTCAAGAATTTGCATAGATTAGAAAGATTTTATTTGATGTCACATCCATAAGGAGTGAAATCATCCATGTATATCTCGATAGAGTCATCAACAAGTTCACCAAAAATACTCAAAACTGCCCTTTAAAAAGCAGTAGGGGGATTACATAGACATAATGGAATAAATATATAGGCAAAGGTACCCAAAGGAAATGTAAGTGTGGTCTTATCTTTGTCTTCAGGGCTGATATGGATTTTGGCTATATCCACTAAATTCATCCAGGAGGGAGATGAATTTATTTCCTGCAAGGCCATCTAGGACTTGGTCAATGAAGGGAAAAGGAAAATGGTCCTTGTTGGTAGCCTTTTTCAGTTCGTGGTAATTGGAAGAGATTCTCCACTTCCCACTCTTTTTGGGAACTGAAAAAATGAGGTGACACCCACTCATTATCTGAAATGGGGTATATGAAACATTTACCTAGTAGCTTTTGTATGTATTATTTCATGATGTCCTTAAGAGTTGGGTTCATTTTTCTCTGGGGTTGGAGCATAGGATTGCATACCTCTTTGATGTAAATATGATGATTACATATTGAGGGATGCACACCCTTCATTTCCTTATAATCCCAAGAAAAATCATCCATGTGTTTCCATAGTGCCTTGTACAACTATTCTTCCTATTTGGCTGAGAGAGAGGTTTTGATCTTTAGAGTTATGGATGGGCCAAACTCTACAATCTTTACATGTTCTAGGCTAAAGTCAACATAACACAAGTTATTCCAGGGACTACTCTCAAATTCTTTCAATAATTCATCAACTGGTATGGTAGTGGGAGGCTGGTTCTATAAGATATTGTCAATAAGGCCATCTTCAACAAGTTGTCCCCCTCCTATAGTAGTATGTAGAGTATAGAATGGGTATGGGGTTATGTGATACAATTCATCCTCTTCCTCATCCTTTAGCCATATGCTTAAATCATGTTGAATAGAAGGTTGAGTAGGAGGATACAACATAAGTTGTTCTGATAAATGTCCATTCTTGATATTCATATTCCCAGCCCTACAACTAACGTAGGCATCAGTAGTGGCCAACCAAGGTCTTCCTAAGATGAGAGGATAACCATTAAACTTGGTTTTCCCCTAGAGGACCAGGAAAATAGTAGGGTACTCCCAGGAATCAGTGGAGATTGTGACATCCTCAATAATTCCCTCAGGAGCTATTGTCGATATGTTTGCAAGCTACAACACTATGGTGGTTTTTCTCAAAGCTTCTTGGATATTGAGCTTCAACATGGTTTCCCTAGTCATCACATTGATTGAAGCCCCAAGATCAATTAGGGTATTAGGGACCATAATGCCATCGATGTGCACATCCACTACTGGGATACTAGGTTTTAGGTATTTTTGGGAGATCACCCTCCCAAGCATTAGATCAAATAGTTGTCCAACAACATTGATGGTGGGGGTATCTCTTCTTCTTCTCCCAGGCCTTTTGAAACATTTTTCCTTAATAAGCTTGTTGTAGATGGGAACATCTTTAATGGCCTAGAGAAGGGGTATCTTGACACACAAATTCTTCAATTCTCCTAGAAGTTCAACCTCTTATGGGGTGTGCTAGTTAGGGTAGGCCAACCTTTCATGATATGGGGGTGTATTGACTTGAGGGGCACTCTCTTCCTTCTCTTATTCAAGATCTTTAGGTGCATAAGGTGGGTTATTATCTGGGAGCACCCTCCCAGACCAAAGGTTGATCTCTTGGATTTCCACAACGTAAGCAGGATAAGATGTCTCTCCATTGTAGACCTTTTGTGTCTGATTATTGTTTGGGTTCAGATTCTGTTGAGAAGGAATTTAAGGTTACTTAGGTGGGGTATGATGAGTTACCTATGGTTGATATTTGGGTGGATACAGTAAAGCCAAAGGTTAGTTTGTTTGAGGCCTCCACCCTTATGAGGGGTTTCCCAATTGGGAAGATTGTGGTGGATAGGGATGGAAAGGGTAGTTGATAGGCTGAGGAGGATATGGCTGAAAAAGGCTAGTTGACAAGCTGAGGAGGATATAGAGGAGCATAAGGACAAGGAGGTGGTGTGGACCATGATGGATGAGTGGAAGGGTACTAAGGCTGGAAAGGTGCATTATGATTTGGGTTGTAGTGAGGATAGTCACCTTGCATGCCTTGTTGATATGGACGAGGTCCTAGGGTTCTCTTTTGGTTAATGAATGACAACTATTCCAGCCCACTCTCTACTCCTTCCTGGTATACAGAGAGGGATATTTGTATGTTGCATGTTTCTCTTCACATACTAGGAAGACTTCTATGACATTCGATGGGCATTCATTCCTAGGATGTCTTTTAGTACATATATGATAGAAAATAGCTATCACCCTATCTTCTTCCTCCTATTTTATTTTGATTTACATAGTATCCATTTCTAGGGAAAAGGTATGGAACATATCACTCTTGAAATCCTCCAACATATTCCCTATCTCATGCTTGATGGATGTTGTGGAGGAAGAGGAACTCACCAACATTTAGATAGACCTACCCTTATCCATAACAACCATATAATATTTCTCGAATACAATTTTGATGCCATCATAAGAAAATTGGTAGATATCTCCTCCATATAGCATGTTGAGTGTTTCGATTACATCTTCCCCGATCCCTCGGAGATGAACTAGCTTGAGTGACTCAATATCAAGGGTATAGTTTGCCCTCCTATAATTGAGTTGAAAACTCTCCTCATAGTCCTCTAAAGATTCATCACATCCAAGGGTCATCATAAATATTTCCTCCTTTGTTTATTTGGACCTACAATAATCCCAGTATTTATCATTGAAAGTTTATCGCATTTGGGCCCAGGTAGTGATGCTGCCTCTAAGTAGACTCATAAACCAGGCACGTTTGCATCTTTGAGGGTAGACAAATATAGCTTCTTCTCATCAGAGGCATAGTCATAGATCCTACAGAAAAAAGAAAACTCAAACTTGAAGTTGTTAAGATCTTCAAAGGTTAGGCCATGAAAATCTGGAAGGGAAGCATGGCTTATATTTTTCATTCTAGCCTCTCCATTGGTTTATCTAATGGGGAAAACATCATTGTTCCTATTTTTAGCCATGGTTTGGGTAGGATATTTGGGTTATTATTATTCCAAAATAAGTTCTTTAGGAATTTCAAGTTATTCACCTAAAGGGTCTGCTAACTCCCCTGTATTCAAAGAGGGAATTTCACAACCACAGAATAAGGATGAAATAACTCCTTGGTTATCCATACTACGAGGCATGAAAGAACATATGTTTTGAATTTTTCACTTTTTCAAGAAACGGGATTGATGCAAAAAAGTGAAAAAGAAAAAACAATGCTTAAGCAGAAACAACACCTACTTAGACAACTCCTAGATAACGACGCCAAAAAGTGGTTAGCCCAGGTATTGCACCAAGAGTGTTGCAACTCCCAAGGGCTCCTCAACTTAAATAATCAACTCGAGGTTCGTACAAAATTAGAGGTGACAATGTCATATGCACAGTAGGTTAGGTTCCACTCATGCTACCCTCAATCATGACATAAGATCAAGGTGTTAAGAGACCATTCCTCCAAATAAACTATAGCGAAAACTCGTAATGAAACTGATTTTAACTATGAAAGTGAAAATGCCATTCACTCAACTTGTAGATGCTAATTAACATTACATGAGATGGAAAGGGCTAGTCTAGTTGTAGATTTGAAGCTACTCTATTTTTCACATTTCATTAAATCAATAACATACTTGCATGTGTCATTGATCTACTTTACATTTTCTTGAAAATCAGAAATCTAACTTGTAACATGCTTGTGAATAAAAACACTAATTCTACTATGTCTTGTAGTGAGGGAAAGAGGAGGTTAGAGTGCTCTAAGAGATTCTCTTAATCATCAAATCACAATTTTTGGGTCATTATTCATGATAACCATGCTAAGGTCGAAGTGGGGAGAAAAATAGGTGGAGGAAAATGGTGCTACATGCCTAATACAGGTGCTGCTATAGGAGTTCTTGTATTGCTACAGGAAGTCTTGTATTGTTACAAGAGGGGTTTTGAGAGCCTTTTGAGAATGTAATGGTCTCTTTAGTGTAAGATAATATGGACGAAGATAGGAGGGAGTTAATGAAGGTTGGGGAAGCCTCCTAGCCAAGCCTAAGACCTCTCGAAGGTCTGTCTTGCACAAAGGTGGATGCCCACGATGTCCATAATTGCCTAAACAAGATGACCATGAAAATAGAGTTTGAGAGAAATGTGAAGGGTAAAGGAAGAAGATGGAGAAGTCTAAGTGGAGATGAAAAGATTTTCCCACCCCTGTAGATCAATACAACCCTGTAACTGGACAAGTGCATGCATCAAATGATCAATAACAGAGTGAGATAAATTGTCAATGGAGAAGATAAGTTGAATTATATTAACATATAATCTATTTCACAACACTACTTTGATCACTAAACTAACTCCTAAGTTGCAAGAAGTAATCATGCAAAAGGATATCTAACATCTATCTATTTCCGACAAATAATAAACACATTTTTTTGGATAGATATTGTAAATCCTTCCAATCACTATTCCCACAAGAAAGCTGATAGGGAAGCTTGCAATCACAAGTTTTTATAGCTTAACATCTACTGCAACAAAATAAAGACATGAAATGTCTGGAAACAAGAAGAAGATAGAAACACAGAATAGAGACTAAAGCCTATGGGTTGGGTCCAAACCCAAGGGTTTCAACCCTCTAGAACTAGATCAAATGCAATCAATAAAAAAGTTTTGATTAAAAAGAAATAATACTCTCATACATCACATGAAAGTTAAAAATAACAAGGTCAAGCCCTGGGCTCAATAGCTACTCTTAGCTTCGAAAATTCAAATCCTAATGAGACTTTCATCTAGTTTATTTATAAAAAAGGTAGATGGAATATCCCTTGAAAATAGGAATCATTCCCACCAAGATCTCGAAAATTGTGGATTTGGTCCTTCTTGAGCTTCACTTGCAATTGGAGTTACTGTAACACCCTCCTCCCATATCTACCCAAGGAACCAACCAGCCTGGGTAAACATGCGAAAAGAGGCCAATATGGATAGGATTCAACCTTCTTGGTGAATTTAAGGAAATGCAATAAAAAATGCAATAAACTGAACAAGATCATAACCAGAACCCCATTAGCCATGATAGGTGTTTCATCAAACATATTATCGATATATAATATACAGGTGTAAATAACATAATTAAGTGTAAGGATCTCATACTTGTCTAAGAATCGATATGGACCATTGTTCCCTCATGCCATTTGCTACATTATCCTCCATTAAGTCATAGACACATTATCCATTCACATACAACTAAAAACATGCTGAGAGGCATACATAGCTACTATCATAAAATGTGCATATAACCAACATAATAAGAACATGAATACAATAAGCATATTAGCCATCAAATCCATAAATACATTAGTACCTTTACACATGAAAATCAAGGGAATGGAATTCACATTAATGAATGTAATGAACCAACTAGATATGGGACTACCACATTCCACCCGGTCGTAGAATGGCTGAGTCAAATCTCTCCCCATCCATTCACCCCTGTGCCATATTCCAAGCATGAATGTGAGATCTCATAGAACACATCAATCAAAACTCATCCAGGGCTTCTAGAGGCCATCCACCTCAACCCATCAAACAATGATTCCACCTCACAATTGGACATCACGAGAAACCATCATTATATTGGTCTCCATCCAAGCCTTCTAGGGCTTACAGAGCATTTTTCCAACCAAGGATTCCATAACTAGTAACTCAACGCACAACTTATACAGGGCTTCTAGAGCATTTATCCAACCAAGGCTTCTAGGACTAGTAACTCAACCTAGCAAGGGCTTCCAAAGCAGTTTCCCAACCATGGCTTCCAATACTAGTAACTCGACCCAAGTTATTATAGGGCTTCTCGAGAATTTGTTCAACCAGGTCTTCCAAGACTAATAAATCAACCCAAGTTAATGAAACATGAGAACCAACCAAGAAAAACAATGAAAGTAAACCGACAATCACCATGGCTATCCAAGAAATGGTAAGGGTAGTAAATCTAATGTTGATCTAGGCAATACTCCATGCTAATGATAGATCACAACCAAGAAACCACATGCATGTGCCATGCATGCCAAAATAGTGAAGAAATCATACATGCAACTCAATGCCTGCAAGAAAATATGATGTATCTAATAATGTTGATGCCTTCTTGTGCATCCATTCTCTTCCTTTTCCTTCTTGCTCCAAGAGTCCAAGTATGCCACACCCACCAAGAGTTATCCAAGAAAGCTCTAAGTCTCCAACAGTATGAGGGAGAGAGAGAATAATGAGAGAGCTCCAAAACTAAATTTACAAAAGGTTCACACTGAAAGGAAGAAACTTGTCAACTGATCCTCAAAAGCTTTTCTATGAATGAGGCCTCTATTTTCTTCATCTTCCATTATTTTCCTTCATTTTCCTCCTCACATGCAACTTGTGACCTTTCACCTCCTTTTTCTCCTAATTTCCATTATTTTCATAGATAAATGTGCCAAAATACCTTGTTGCCTCTTTAATGCCTTAACCATTTCCTTTGCCAATTTCCTTAACCATAAACAACGAAATGAAAACCCACTAGGATGTCCTACCCACCATTCATCTTGGAATATGTGTCCCCTCATCCGTGGTATTTATATATTTTTAAATGGAATTTTCTCCAAGGTTGTTACAGAACCCTCCCCCTTGGGGAACACTATCCTCGATGTTCAATGACACCTATAACCAACATGACTGCTGAAAACAAAACATACTGCCCATGGAGCTTTATAACATAGCTTGTTGTAGTATTCACAATGAATGACCTGCTCAAAATGAAAACTTCATGACAACATGACCGGATAAAAACCATACCGTATATTGGAGCTTTATTATATAACTCATTACGGTATTTACAATGATATACACATATACACACATACCCATTTTCTTAAAAATAAATAAAGGATACAATGCCTGTATCAATCAACAAGGGAATACAGAGGCTCACACCTCCACCCTCAAAGTAATACTAGGATTCACCTCGTTCCCAGGAAGTCCATAATCCACTCAAATGTCAAATATGCATCTAATGTCAAATGCTATAATCTTGTTCCACTTGTCCTCTCAGTGAATATTTACTGACCCTTTGTTCCAAGGTGCACTCCTAATGTGCATCTTGTTCCATCTGGAAATGCTAATGACAAAAACAAATCCATCCTCGTTCTTCCCTTCTCTGCTACACAGTCCCTCGAGCAATCTGGTTAATCCCTTCTATGCAGTTACTCACCTTCCAAGTTCTGTTGGTACCCCCATCCCGGGCAATCCATCCCTTGGCAAGGGTTCATCGCATCACAAGATGTAAAAAGCAAGGCATATCCCTGCCTCAACACATGATACCATTATAGCATGCTCATGGAAATCAATGGACACTATTGCGTACCGATTTCCCACAATGGCCCTACTCTTGAATACTTTACTAGCATGTTGTTGCATGTTCCAATTTCTTTTCTTGTTGCTGCCAATTCTTGCAGTCTATTTCAATAACCCAACCAGGAATTTCATGCATTCATGTATCAAGCACATAAATTCCATTAAATTTGAAATAAATTCACATCATATCTCATTGGTAGCTCATCAATAAGGTATATTTGCAATCATGTTCACTTCCTATCACAACAAGTCAAACTAGCATATTTGTCCAAATCAACATGTATAAAAATATCACAATAGGTTAGCTCAAAACATAACCATAAAAATCATAAATGACATGTAACCATCATAAATCAAAATCATAGATCACATGTAATCATCATATACCAGAATCATAAATCACATGCATACTAAACCCGAAATACAATATCGATACTTATCCTTCATCAATCCTTACTTCTGCCTTTGTTCTTTCTATACACACACCAAATCAGTTGCCTCACCCAGCAAACACCTAGTGCCTTCTCCTCCACCTGGTGTACATACACATAGTTTGCATCACACACATACAACCACACATGCCATACAATATCATGCAACACATGCATCTATACTTGACATACAACACATACACCTACACCCAGCATACACAAGTATGCATGCACAATGTACATCATAAGACATATATCCACACAGAACGTGCGACAATAAAAAATGCATACATATAAACCTAGTATACAACACATTTTGTACACCTATACCCAATTTACAATGCAACTCATATTTATGCACCTAGTGCATAACAGAATACATGCACCTACACAATGCACATACATAGTACCACATGCCCTCAAAACAAAATGTATGACATGGAAACAATACCACACATTCACCATTACCATATGTACAACATGTACATAGTACCACCTGTACACAAAACCACCTACACAACATGTTCACAACATTACATGTACACAGTGCCAGTTGCGCGATGTGTACACAACACCACATGTACACTACACCACTGTACAACATGTACACAATACAACATGTACATAGTACCACACATACGACATGTACGCGACACCACATGTACACAACGCCACATGCACAACATGTACATAGCAACACATGCACACCATGTACCACATGTACCACATGCAACACATGTACCACATGTATGCAACACCACTTGTACATACCACTACATATGCAACATGTACATAGTATCACCTGTACACAACACTACATATCCAACATGCACATGGGGTTGTAGTGTTTTCTTCTCAATGATGTACGAAAAGAACCCACTTGAGATTGTGGATGACAAACAATCTCAATAACATAAATGGCTACTAAACATTGTAGATCTACAACAAATAATAGAAGCAAAACCTGCCAAAGTCTAGATCTATGCGACAATCATAGTTAACCAAAAAAAAAGAAAAGTAATAACTTCAATCATCCAATGGAAACTAGATATGTAAAGAATATTTTTATTATAACACTTGTGAAGGGAACAAAAGGATGTTACCAGTCCCCCTCCGTGGGACGGGTTCTTGGCTATCCTCAAACGTCTTCAGCTTCTGCAGAGTCTTTCTCCTCTATAATGTGTAAACCCAGCAAAAATATGATGTGCGACAATGAAAATGATCAGAGTTAGAACATTGAGTGCAACAACGAAAATAATCAAAAGTGAATAATGAATGGAAAACCGTTCTATTTATAACAAAATATTGAGTTATCCTCGAATAATGAGAAATAATAATATATTATTCACACCGTTCTTGGAATAACCACTTGCAATATTTTATTATATTCGGTTAGGAGGGAAAAAGTATTTAAACTTTTATTTAGAAATAATAAATAAATAAATGATTTATTTATAATCTCAAGGAATTAGTTAAGGAATAATAAACAAATAAGGATTTATTTAATTATTCCTAAGGGATTTAATCAAATTTAACAAAGAATAATAATTAATTAGTGATTAATTAGTTATTCTTAGAGAAAAATAAGATAAAAAATGATTTATCTGTTTATTTTTCGTGATTAGGTCAAATTTGACAAGGAAAAATAATAAAACAATGTTTTAATTAATTATTCCTAGAAGAAAATCAAATAAATAATGATTTATTTAATTATTCTTCGTGGGTTTAACTATAAATTACTTAACAAAGGTGGTTTATTAAGTAATTTCTCATGGTGTAAGCAATTTTACTATGGTAAAACTCGCTTTACATGGTGTACTTCGATCCATCTAGTAAATTAGGCTAGATGATCAATTTTTTGGTGATAACAGACTGGCCCCCAATGTACAAGTGTTAGCAGCAATACGTATGACCAAAGTACATTGTAAAGACACAATCACTTAGACAACAAAGGGGAGTCAACGCGAGAGAGAGAGAGAGAGAGAGAGAGAGAGAGAGAGAGAGAGAGAGAGCAATGAAGTTGAATTGAAAGACGGTAGGGACAGAGGGGGAGAGACTAATGCAAGTATCGTTTTATATTGTGGTACCAGACCTCAATGAGGCAGGGGAGGCATAGGTATACCCATCGAGAGAACTTAGTACAAAAACAATGGTTTGCCTAGACATATACAATTGAGCAATGAAGTACATACTGAATGGTACATGACATGCTGGCATAACAGAGCCAGAAAATAATAAAATGTGTCCCATATTACATAATGCACCTGGTAAGAACATGAGCCATGAATTAATACAATAATCTCTGAGTACATGATATACAAATCCCATTCCCTAAAAAAAATGGGTGGGAGGGAGGGAAGAAAAACCAGAGAAACCCTGCTGAATAAGGAAGGGATCTACAAAACTGAATGGATCATCTGGAGGAGACGTTCATGCTATGAACACTGCGATCAACAAGAACCAAACCCATCAACTCTACGAAATTGCATCTGAGGCAGTAGTATAGTAGGTATGCATCCGAGGATGTGGAGGGCTACTTGAAGGGCTAGCCCCTCATGAGGTGTGAAACATCTCACACACACCTGGAAATCACTGGTACAATTTATGGCACCATTGGCCTATTAAGTGTATGAATCACGAACATGAAAAAACCAAATCAAAGGGAAACAATGAGTCTGTTTGCTCGATCTAAGGCACCAAACAAGAATGGGGGCTAGAACCAAGATACACTTCCCTCTAGGTCGTTCTTCTGGAATAAAGGAGCTGATGTCGATAGAATAGGGCCCATGCTAGATGAGGTAATGGTGATCCTCAACTAAAGTATGACGGGAAATAGTAATGTGACTGATGGAATAACACTAGGGATAATGGAGAAATGGGACTGAGGGAAAAACATTTGGCTACCCTTGTCAGAGCATAAAGTACGTGGTTGGCCTAGAAGCAACTAACTCAACTTCGGAGGGGATGGGGATAGTATGACTGGAGTGCAAAATGGGGAACACAGGATGGACGATATGCAAGTATGTGTTGGCTTAGTGGGACCTGACCTAGGTTTAGAAGTGATTTAGCCAAGAAAATCTCGGTACTACTGGCCCTTTCGGCAACAGTCCATGGAATGCAAACTGAGGTCTCACCTGAAGTAGTATGGGACGGTGCCAGAACCAGGTTTCCACACCCTAGGGATGTCTGATATGAGGTGATTGGTATGCGGTCAAACCTTCGCACTTACTGCACAATGCACACCTGTGGGTACCCTGCGCCCTGTGATACTACCTTCGTGTAGTTCGATCCGCAGTGCAACCCATGTTATTTACCCAAATCTTCCTTAATTAGTCTCTTTTAGCTGATTTTAGATTAAATTCACATTTAACCATTCATACAAGTATTCGTCAAGTGCGCATAGTAAATAAGCAGAGTAAAAGCAATGAATAACATCAACATAAAGATTCCAAAATAGATGCATAGAACAAACTTCTCTTTATTATCTTTCAAACCCATGTACAAACCCGATTCCGCCCTGCACACTCAACTGCAAGGGTTTTTGCACTCAGCTGTAGACTCTACTAGGCCTCTACGCACTCAACTGCAGAGCCTTTTGATACTACTATGACCTAGTACACTTTAGATCCTACTTTGTGCTCTAACCATGCCTTCGTTATTCCATCTATTCTCTACTATGCTTAAAAATATCTTTACACTTAGAGCCTCGCTCTATTTATACAATCCCATGGTCCGCAGAACATGGGTAGGTCGACACAATTTTACCTTAAATTACAATATTTTAGGGTGGATAGCCCTATGACTCGATTGTACAATTCGTGCTCCGCTCCCATACTTCACGGGGTTCTACACCATCTAAGACCAAGACTTAGGCTTTGAGCCCCAAAACCTACTGCGGGGGATCCCAAGCCAAACAGGCCCCCAACACAATCATCGTGACTCATCCCGA
Organism: Pinus tabuliformis; assembly: GCA_031772625.1. Lineage (NCBI taxonomy): Eukaryota > Viridiplantae > Streptophyta > Pinopsida > Pinales > Pinaceae > Pinus > Pinus tabuliformis. Next base: position 1,259,337,773 of record CM062818.1, on the reverse strand, counting down.
GTCACTCTGTTGGTGCGGTGATCTTTGTGCAGAGTCCCTCCAACTATGCCTGTGCTATGCAAAGGTCCATAGCGCATTGTTCAGCCATCTATTGGATCTTCTCTACTCTTTCCACTGAATGCTTACTATCAGGGGCAGATCCCTATCTTAAGGCATGCATCACCTTCATTTGTGCAATATTTCCTTCGATATCAAAAGTGATGTGGAAAGCCTCATCAATCCACGGCTGGATGCGCGATTCAAGTACTACCTCTTTCTTTCATGTGGCATCCACTTGTTCCTTCAACATCTTCGCTTGTTGCAGCTTTTCCAATAGCTAGGTTAGGACAATTGTCTACGTCATTCCATGCACACTGTTATACTGCACTTGAAGCTCCCACATAAACTCTTTTATAGTCCCGCACTCTCTTTCAACTGCTTGGAGCACTGAGAGTGTGCTCCTTACAAATAGTTAGGTGGTCGCATCACCTATGCGAGACTGCAATTCACCTTCCAATTATCCTTGCGATAGTCAGCATTGTGCATTCTTCCTTCTATGGTGTGCTCCTCTGGTGGCTTTGTTTGGTAAGGTGTAGTCACAGCCATGGTAGTAGAGTCACAAATCCTCAACGACAATATTCTAATGCAAGATTCTGGCTATCTGTATCTTGTCTGGTCACACTGAGTCCATTGACGTGACATGCTTGTACAATTTCATTTTCTAGGTTTTTGATCTCCACATCCATTAACATGTGTTTCTTCCTCAGTCATACCTGATCTTCTTCGATTTCACAAAGCTTAAGGTTCCCTCACAGAATGGCTTCTTATAACTGCATAATTCCTTCATTTGGGTCCTCGCGTACTATCCCAACTGTGAGGAATATTGATTGAGGATTCATTTCCTCCAAAATTATGGTCTGAAGTGTGCTCTTTAGCTTCTGAATCATCTTTGTGCTCAACTTTTTGCACACGGCCCTATAGGCCCATTGAATCACTAGTATGCGCAAGTTCTAATCAGTTCGTCTCGCCTAGTGAACCTTGTTCAGGACTCTGCATACCTTCTTGAATTATTCTACGTGGAAAGTTTGTGGTCCACATCGCCTCTCCTTCTATTGTGTCCTATTTCGATTTTTGATCCTGAATTTGGGGTGTGCTTGTGTGGACTGCACAACACATGTCTGTAACCATTAAGATAGGTGGGCATGCAAGTTGTTCCGTCCTTGCTGACCGAATTTTGTTCAAACTTGGGGGCTTTCAAATCATAGGCACATCATCCTTCTACATCCATGCTAGTCCTAAAAATTTCCCTGATGTGTACCGCACCATCATGCGGGTGTTGTGTGCAGTGCCCACTTCAACGCATCGAACCATTGCTATTCGGGTACCGCGCTTTCAAATTTTCTCAGGAATTCATCCACTGCTGTCAATCCATCATCTGTCGATAGCTCTCTTGCCTCTATTTTCATGCAACAAAATGATCTAACCATCATGTTACAATTCAGTGTTGTCACTTCATGCAATTGATTCTACCAGTGCTCTACTTCTTCGTCTGAATCCAAAGTACAGGAGATTTTGCGCTCTGACGAGATCATCCCATCTGCAGTCAGATTTAGCCAATCCCGGTCTCACACAGGTATCTTGTAAATATAATCAAGACCATCGTTGCTTTCATGATTGCACACTAGTTCAATGCACCGCACTCCTTCGGCTAGGTCCAGTCGGACTACTACGCGTAGTGACTTTTTCTCGAAGATCATTTTGCGCTTCTTTAGATTGATGACTCCATTCATATCAGTGGCCAAGTCTATTCCTAACAACACAGGATAGGGATTACTATCATCAATAATCTCTATTACTTCAAAATCCTCCTGCGTGCTCGTGCCTTCAATATCAACTGTTACCCCTTGCAACCTCCCCATGGGAAAAATCTTCTGTTGATTTGCCATTTGTAATTGAATATGGGACCATTGTAACATGGGCCTGCCCATGTGTTCCCATGTTTTCTTTGGTAACACACTCACGTCTGAACCCAAATCTTGGATTACTTGATCCATTTCATACTCATCAATCTACGTAGTCAACCTCATTTCCCTTCCGGTGTGCAATGCATGCTTCCCTAATTTCCAAACTACGCACGATTCTCTTGACCCCATGCACTTGCTGATCAGTTCTTGTAGTCCGTTAAATATCTTATTTTCATGCAACGGTTTCACGCATGTCTCCAGAAAGGTAGTGAGCACTGAAGGATCCATTCCTGGCTCTGGTTGATCCTCACTACCTAAAGTGGAGGCCTCCATGAAGCTCTTCTTAGCTTCCATGAATGTCTCCTTTGCACGTTCTAAGTCAAACTCGGGTTCCTTTACAAGAGCCTTACAAACCCATGTATCCTCCTTTGGCTACTTCCCCTTATCCTCTCCCATGGTCACACCACTCTTGAGCATCATGTTCACATTCAGGGCTTCTTCATGTAGCTCAGACCTCATCATTTGTATATTCTGAGTTGGAGGAGGCTGGAATACCCATTTTTCGTGTATTTGTGTGATCAACATAGAAAAATCTACTGTTTGTGATCAAACTGAGCAAAATATGAACAAGATATCCTCGTTAGGTTGGTACAATCGCAGGCATATTGCCCTAGTCCTCTCCATAATTATAACAAATTAACTGTCTGCGGCCCCTTCTTGGTCCCATTCCACCTCATCCTCAACCTCGCCCCTGAAATCCAGTGTGTTCCATCCCCACATCTAGGCTGAGGGATCGCATTTCGGTCTGCATCCTATAGGCTAGGGTCTAATCCATCATTATCTCGTAATTGTAGTAGGTGTGCTCATCATGGCCTATCGACCTACAGAAATTACAAAATAATTGTTGGGGTGTCTGTGTATATTCCTGCAGCAAATGAAAATTGTTCGTCGTGTGTTTCCCTCTTATCTAACAGATCGCACACAATAAAATGGGTGATGTGCTCGGCCTTTCCTGTACCTCTGGTCTTAGTGGCATTGGCCCTCCTAAGTAGTTCGTGAATACTAGACAATGATCCTTGTCATGGCCCCGGCCTTTGAATTTTATGCACCATACTTCCTCGCACGCCTCTGGTCATGCTGCCCTATCCTGCTTCAAGCTTTGCATTTCCAAACACAGATTCTATACTTGCATGTGGATTTGTTGAAATCCCAACCCAGGGTCCTGTATCAAGGTCTCATGTAATCTCATTGCCATTTCCAACACTTCGGCCTGGGTGGAAAGTTTCTGTTGTGATACCATCATCCTTAAGTGTTGTGTCAGAGATGCTACAAACAATGCACGATGATATGCATACTTTAGTGTCATATTGGCCTCGCGGATTGTACTCTTCAACCATTGATCCAAACTACATGGAGTCTCACCGAGGAGCATTGTGATTTCTTTAAACCCGATGATTAACTGTGTCTCTAGTTTTGGCCTGCTAAATTCTCTGTTTAATGCATTCTGGATCTCTGTTATCCCTGCGTTTGGGTGGTCGTTAGAATGCTTGATATACCATGATAATATGCAATCCTGCAGCACGATCACCAATGTATCCCTCTTAATATTGTCATCTGTGACACCTTGTGCTTCCCATACTTCTCTTACCATGAACCAGAATTGGTCTGAATCCTCATTCCTTACTCCTCTGAATACTGGTAGTTTGATCATGCTCGCCATACTGAACCGTGGAGGTGGTGAAGGTGGAGTGGGTGGAGATGGAGGTGAAGTGGGTGGCGGTGTGGGTGGTAACCATGGAATCTGCTGCCTTATCAAACTAACTGTGCTTCTCAGAGAAACCTTCGCGATCTTTTCCTTGCTCTCCCAGGAGGGTGAAATTAAGGGACTATTTTCTAATTCTTCACTACTCCCACTTCTGTAGATTTTTCTGCTCCACACAGTCCCAAACATTAATTTATTCACATAACCCACTTTTCACATAACAACATCTTAATCCAGGTATTCAAAGATTTAATATACTTACCTCGTAACCTTTAGAGAAAGAATCGCTCTCCCTTGCTGTAACTGACAGTCGTGTCCATCGCGAACTCAGTGGTAAATCCTCCTATTATTCGGTCGAGCTAGTGGTCCACCGCTCGCGCTATCTTATCCTCTAAGGATTCTAGTTTGTGCACTAATTCCAGAGTCAACACTATCGGTTGGTCGATCCTATACCTTCCCTGGCTGTCAGCTAACCTCGCAATCCACTCATACAATTTAGAAAGAAAGGATGCAAGAAAATATCATGGATTTTCGTATACACATAGCTATCCAACTACTTTTTCTCAAATACTTGCGGAGTTCTATTTTCCTGTGTCACGAACGCGTGAATCTTCTTGTCCAACCACTCTTCAATTCCCTTCTTTGTTGGGTTCCAGTGGCACGACATCAGACATCCCGTATGCAGATCCCTATCCTGGCAACGGAACCATTTGTTGGCTTAGCGGGGCCTGACCCAGGTTCAAAAGTGATTTAGCCAAGCAAATCCTGATACTACTGGCCCTTTCGGAAATAGTGTGTGGAGCACAGACTAAGGTCTCACCCGAAGTAGTATGGGAGGGTGTTGGAACCAAGTTTCCACACCCTGGGGATGTCTAATATGAGGTGATTGGTACGCGGGCCAACCTTCACACTTACTGCGTACGAGCACCTTCGGGTACCCCACGCCCTGTGATACTGTCTTTGCGTAGTTCGAGCCACAACGTGACCCATGTTATTTACCCAAGTCTTCCTTAATTAGTCACTGTTAGCTGATTACTTAGATTAAATTCACATATAAGCATTCATGCGAGTATTCATCAAGTGCACATAGTAAATAAAGAGAGTAAAAAACTTAATAACATCAACATAAAGATTCCAAAAAAGATGCATAGAATAAACTTGTCTTTATTATCTTTCAACCCCAAGTACAAACCCGACTCCACCCTATGCACTCAGCTATAGGAGTCCATGCACTCAGTTGCAGACTCTACTAGGCCTCCACGTACTCAGCTGCAGAGCCTCTTCCTACTACTACGACCTAGTACACTTCAAATCCCACTGTATTCTCTAATCATGCCTTTGTTATTCCATCTATTCTATACTATGCTTAAAACTATCTTTACACTTAGAGCCTCGCTCTATTTATACAATCCCATGGTACGTGGACCATGGGTAGGCCGACACAATTTTACATCAAATTACAATATTTTACGGTGGACAACCCTATGACTTGATTTTACACTTCGCGCTCCATGCTCATACTTCGCAGAGTTCTAAACCATCTTTGACCAAAACTTGGGCTTTGAACCCCAAAACCTACTGCAGTGGATCCCATGCCCAACAATATGGATGGAATACTGTGACATGATATGATGGGACATGAAATAGACTCCAAGAATACAAGGGTGACTCATCACGGATGCTCTGAACAAGGGTGACTCGGTGACGCTACCAGACAGATGAAGCTTGGTGGGGACCATGGAAACATGAGTAAATTATGGTTACTCATGAAAAAAGTCATCATATGGTACGACAATTATTAAGAGGAGGTCGACCTCAAAGTACAAGTGTCACTTTATAACATAATTCAATTTTCAAAGGCGACAAAGTGACCTTTCATGGAAAAATGGTTTCTTGGTGAAGTGTCAAATCATCAAAATCAAGGAAGACCCATTATAGAGCTCGGTGAGAGCTTTCGAATGGTGTTGATGGTTCGTCAAATTGAGCTACGGTCTAGTCACAAAGGGTGATAGAAAATTGGGGATTTTTCTATGAAAGGACATTTTCCTTCCATTTTGGATTCATTTGCTAAGTGAGTTGTGGTGAATTTGAAGAGGAGGAAAATGCCATAAATCTTGTGGATATCATAGCGAAAAAACTGACCATCCGAATTGGGATCTATGAATTTTAGGCAAGTGGCCTTACTTGTAGAAAGATGGCCTTAGTGCTTCTTAGAAGGATGGTTCCTAGTGAAGAATTAAGGGAGAGAAAAACGAGAATGAACTACTAGAGGAGGTGTAGAATCATCCTCATCCACGAAGTCAGACATGGGGACTATGTGGACATAGAGTAGAATATTTAAAGATATGGTATCAAACATGTACGATATGCGATGTGCATATGGATCACTTGGGAGGCCGATAGGAAACACTATCCAAGGAATGGGAGGATAATCGACCATACCTAGATCCAGTGGGATCTAGGCCGAGATTTATGTTAAAAGATGGCCAGGGGAAAAAACATCATGCCCCAAAGCATGGGATACTAATCTAGTATGAAAAGGTGGGAATGATTCCCCCCTAACAGAAGGATTTTGTGGAGCTCCATTGTGTTCTGAGTGCTTGAAAAAGGGATTCAAGCATCTTGGCCTAGCTTGGCAGGAGATCCTCCAAAGGAGATGTCGGGACCTATGTGGCCCCCTTAGTATGCTATGGGCATACTAGATGTATTTAGAGCTATGGCTCCAAAAAAATTTATGATACATAATATGATTATGCATTTTAATATGACGATGATGGTTCTCCATTCGTGTTATCTTTTCTGGTATACATGTGATAAATTCCAATCTATAATGTTGTTTGCAATGGTATCTATGTAGTGATTTTGGGCTCCAGGCCCATGACTAAAAGTAATGGTTTCAAATTCATGTAGAAATAGCTTCACTTGTAGATATTTTCTAAATGGGACTTGGTTATGCACATGATACACACCGTTGAATTGCATGACAAGTAGCAAGGAATCTAAATGAGGATGAAGATGAAGGATGCGTTGAGCAAGGGAATCAACTAGCAAACCTATCACTGCATCACATGCAGCCTGATTATTGGTGGTAGATCCAATTCACATGCCGTTTGAAGGACTAATGTATGCAAGGGGGTAAAAATGGCCCTGGCTACCAAGGCTAGGTTTCGGGAAAAGTGACTTACACCATCGGCATGACCGATATACCGTATGGATGATGGATCCATCTAAAAGGTAAAAAAGACAATGAATGAGATGATGTAATCTACCTATCTGCATGGTAGAAATAAAAACACACAAATAAAATGGATGTGCTATGAGAAAAATTTATTGAGGTAGAGTGCATTAAGAGAATTAGGAAAGAAATGGTATTCAAAATCTAGGTGGGTGGGAGGAAGACTGACTACATCACATGGTGACATTACTTGGTGCATTAACATATGAAATAAGGTTCACATACTCATCATATAGAATGACAGAAGATAGAATGGTAGATCGAGCAACTATTGATGTTGAGACCGAGGATTCTATCAAAAGAGGTTCGAGAGAACTGTGCGCAGAAACCTGAGATAGGTTTTCTTGTGAGGAACTTAACGATGATGAAAGGTAAAGAATGGCGCCTATGATGTCCGTCATCTTGGCATCGAAGGGAGGGATCACAATAGTAGGGCTATAGTTTCCCTATTCTAGTTGATTGGTGGCACAAGAATCCATAGGTAGAGGAGTAGAGGCTCCACTACAAGTGGCTTTGTATTCACGAATTGCCCCAAGGAAATAGTGAAATTCATTGAGATGAGGGCAACAATGAGAATAGTGACCATGAAGATCACATAGGGAACAATGGTGGTTTGTGCAAAGTGTTTTTAGTTCTTTGGTGGGACCAGTAATTTAACATGGAATTTCGGGATATTCGACTCAAGGAATGCTTCATGAACTAAAGGTTTAAGTTGAGCAAGTTTAGGAAAAGTTTTGGTTGCATGCCCAACAAATTGACACAAATCACAATGGGGTGTTAGCTTTGGGGCCTTAGGGGCTGGAGGACCTTGGGTAGCCTTGTCTTTTGAATCTTTCCTTTTGGCTTTGCCCCCCTGGCCTGATGCTTTTGCAAAAGGAGTTGGTTCCCTACTGAGGTTGTAATGGCACTGAAGTAGCAGCAGGGGTCATGGGGATCGGTTGAACCAGGGTAAAAGTGTGATATGGTCTTGGCTGACCAGGAAAAATGTTTGCAGGGAGATCGATGTACCATACTAGGATCCATAGAGTCATTTTAGGAAGGACCAGTGAAGCCATGTCAGGTATGAAAAACAACTCCCATAGGGGGGAATAAGAAAGGTATCTGGTCAGCACGATAATGTCTCGGCAGAATAGATCCTATATGGTTGAGACCTGGAGGAACAGTTCCTGGTGGGAACATAGTAGAGATACCCAAAAATGGAGGAGGTCCTAGGGGAATGGGTCCAGAGGGTTCAACTAGATGCTGAGGAGCTGGCTATTGATCAGGTGTACCAAACATCTTAAGGGCATCTCGTGATGCTTGTAACATGCAAAAACTCATGGAAGCAGGTTCAAAAATGGGAGGGAGAGGGCCGAGGAAGGCACCCAACAATGAGGAATCTTTATAGACTCTGGGTGAGACACTAGTGCAAGGAGTTCAAGACTAGTTGTCGGACATTGATGAGATAATGGACTCGAGGGAGGTCACATATGCCGACTCATATAAGTCAACTGATCAATGGTAACAATCTTCCCTTCATGGGGAAATCACATCTTGCAAAACACCGCATACACGACAGCTCACATGGCATATGTGTAACTACGACCTAAGAGAATGTTGTAATAAAATGGTGCATCAATGTATTTGATACTAACATGGACAGTCTTACTCGCAAGGGTACTGGACAATTGTGGTACATGCCAAGGTTCTAGGAGGGGTATCCATCCCTAGCACGCAAAGTGATGGTAGAGGGGGACAAATCAGGTGACTTAAGTTGTTTCCAAATAGCAGTGGACATCACACAGGTGGATGCGCCTTCTTCAATAATGCATCTAGAGATGATGGTATTATAGACTCTAACTGGTATCTGGAAAGCAACAGATGAAAGAAATGGGGGGTGTTTTGATGTATTAACCGGAAAGACAATCAAATGATTATTGGAAGGATCCATTGCACCCAAGGCATTTAGTAGATCTTTCTTTTGGGAAGGGCATGACTGGAGGACTTCCAGTGTTGACATGGCGGCAAGTGATTGTGCTAAGTCATCTACTATACTGTATGTATGATCAGCTCTGTTACAAGTTGCATTATCGTGTAATAGTCCCTTTCGGATCTTGGAAATGGCCTTGACTTTAGGTTGAGGGATATATAAAGGATGATTGTGTCATAAGAGGCTCAGTGGATACTTTGGTTTTGGACTCAGTAGCTGACAAAGTTGAGGGCTTGCCATATTGATGCAACCGAGTTTGTAGGTTGATATTGGAGTGGTTAACCTCATCAGAGTTCATCATAAGAATTTGGTAGTCACTGGTGTAGTGTTGTTTTAATCAATCTTAATTGAATAACACTCCAAAATTTAATTGTTAACCCAGGGTAGGTCTTGTTGTTTCAATGGGGTTCGCACTATCTGCACTCCAGCCAAGAATAAGGAAATTCCAAAAATAATAAAAGATGTTGTTGATATAAATTATTGAATCAAACCATGCATGTATACATAGAAACACTATACAAGATTAAATCATGCCTCACATCTATCAAAGTAAGGGCACGCCACATAGGAGCTAATATCTACTCCAGCTGGTTACCGCCATTCTGTTGATTAACTCAGTGTAACAACATAATATAAATGGAAAAAACAACAAACGTAATCCACTATTTGTACAACAATAGCGAGAAACCATAAATGAATTAGCTAAACTAGAATCTACACTATCTCTATCACTACAATCTCTACCAAAGAGGAGGGCCCTTCCTTCTCAACAAGGTGTGGTAGTAACATAAAAATAATTAACGAATCAACTGAAGAGCAGTAACAACATCACCGTGTTGACTAATGTTAAAAATAAACTTAGAATTACAGAAGTAGAGTAACATTACTTTTCTATATGTCATGTGCTTGTACATGAAAAATTGAGTTCCTTTATAGTTTTACAACCCGAAATTAGAAAACAGATCAGTCATGAGAATCTCACGATTCTCATACTGATCAAAAATAAAAGTAGTTACAACCTATTTCTAAATAAATATACATCAGTTATGATTGCAACTACTTAGATCTTGTTGCTTCCAAAATAGACTATCCCTAATGCTGACAACTGTTATGTGGAATAGTACCCACATTTTCCAGCTTCGGTGCAACAACATTGAGTGAATGGCAGCTAAGGATGTCACGGCATCACTGGCAACAACAATTTTGGTGTGACATCGAACTCTTGTATCACCGCGTAGTGTAACAACATCCTGTAACAACATCCAATGTGTAACAACATCCAAAGTGTAACAACGTCTAGGGTGTAACAACGTCCAAGGTGTAACAATGAACCATTCTGCCCTTCTCTTGCAGTTAATCTGCATTGCCTATCTGCTCCATATCTTTGTTCTCGTAAGCCATCACCTAAAAAGAAGAAGAGCTTCTGAAAATACTTCTTCAATACTCTCCTTGTTAGCCACAAAGTTGAATAAAGACTCGTATTATTTGGTAAAATACAACAAAGTAACATGACAGTAGAATAGGTTAAAAGGGTGAGAAAACAAGGAAATGGATCATGTAAATTCATAGGCCTAGAGGGCATAAAGGTCAAAACTAGGGAAAGAATGTGTAGAAAATAGGTAAAAAACCGCACCCAACATCTCCCCCTGACTGAAGCAACTGCATGTCCCCATGTAGAGTCTCAACTCCTTATACTGTACCCCCGAAGCAAGTCTATGAAATTGTAGGCACCAACAGTATCTTTCCCTGGAGCTTTGAACCCTTGAATGGCCATCAATTGACATGGCCAGGATTCCTCTTCGTAGTCACATAGGTGGTAATCCGGCTGATACTCCTCTACTGGCAATCATATGAAAGGAAATAAGAATCCGAGGGAAATCCAAAATGACCCCAGTGTCTACACAATCCGAGCATATTTGGAACTCATGTAATAGTGGCTGAAAAGTTCTTGTACTCAAAAGGATCCCCTTCTTGTAATTCAATGCTATAGGCCTCAATGCACTTGAGACATCCTATTAGCACTCGACTTTTCATATTTGCATATAGGTTGAGGCAGATTCTCATGATCCTTTTTCTATAGGTGGCTGATTGTTCTCTGATTTTTGTGCCTAATGTTGCCCAGTAGGAAGTAAGGAAGGTTGACCAGCTACTGATGTCAGAGGTGGTTCAACAATGGAGAGTGGTAATTAAACACAATTTTTGTTGTTCCCTCACAAGTAATGCACTTGATGAGGTAGAGGGGAACATCAGCCCATGGCTATGGGAGTGACAGTCTATCAATGCCGCTTCCTTTCTTTACTAGCAACTCTTCTTCTTGGAGGAAATCCCCTTCCAGTGAGGGGTCATTAACCTTCCTATTGAAACACCTCTTTCCTTCCACTATTAATCCTGTTACTCTAGCAATCACCTCTTTCGTGACCTCTAGCTTCAACCCTCTAACCTCTGTCTTGTTTCTCTCCAAATTCTTTACAAATTCCATGGCAACACCACTATCTGATCTTTCCAACCTCCATAAGAATTCAAACCAGCCTGCATCCTTAAAAATCTAGCATGCTTCTAGGAAATCCTCCAAATATTCTATGGACCCTGGCTCATGTCGTATTGCTGCGCCACCCATTGCTTATGCAAATTCATTTTTGTTTCAGCCTGCACTGTTATCTTCCAATTCTCCAAGCACTCTAAATGGGGATTCAACACTTCCAACATGGGTAAATGGTAGGGTGGTAGGGTGGCACAGGTAAGGATTTCGAATTCGGATTTTTCACTTATGATTCATACTGCACAGTCAATTTGCGCTATTAATGGTGAGTCATGGGAGGTCTCGTCGATGGTTCACTAACCATTTTTGGTATGATTAGAATTATGTAACAATGACTGCCAGGTCATCATGCCTTGGTTGTAGGATTTTTTGAATAATCACAAATCATGCAACGATCATGTTGCAATATGATTCGCTCCCCCCCTCGGCTTAAATATGACAACTATCCTAGACCGTCAAAAGTCATGTTAAATTGTCATAGTTACCAAATAAAGTGAATTCAATATAACCTTTTAATGACATACCTCGGCGATGTGGGGTGAATTCATAGGTGGCGTGACGCGAGAACCAAGCTCTCGCAGCGAGACACATGAAATTAATTCTGATGATGAGGATCATGGTGATGTTTGCTATTTATTACAATAAAATATCTTGTTTATTTCTGAAAAGTCGTCGGCTGTTATAGATGTAACAACCAAGACAACTAATATATATTATTTTAATTTATGCTAAAAAATAAAGAATAAAAGATCATGTAACAACACTTATCATAATATATGCTTTGAAATAACAGATGATGTTACAGAGTGTGTAACAGCCTCCACCAAGTGGCTTTCAACTGCTACAATAGGTGTCTGTCTGCGCTTGGGAAAGGTTTTCAGTGCCATATTGTTATTATTATTATTATAATAATATTATTATAACTATATATCTATATCTATATCTATATCTATATCTATATATATATATATATATATATATATATATATATATATATTTTAATTTTTTTCTTAGGTATTTATGTATTTATTTTTATTTTTATTTATTTATTTATTTATTATTTATCATTTATTTTTATTTTTTAGTTTAAACGTGTAACAGCTACCAACCATAGTTGATTTACATCTCTTACACTTATTGGAAAAAATAACTTTTTTGCAGCACAAGGGGGCTTTCCCTTGTTCCTGTAATCCGTAAATCCAAATTTGTGACAATTTTGACAAACTAATCCCTTGAATCAAGTTTGTGATATAACCAAAGATAGTGCCCATTTGCAAGAAATGGTGTCATCGCACTGTCAATGGTCACCAAATTTACAGTCCCATTTTCAAAAACTACATCTACCTGATAGGGACCTAGCCATCTGTTGCAGAGCTTACCCTTGAAGTCTTTAAATTTTGAGTCATATAAGATAGCCCAATATCTGTTATAGACATTTTTGGGCACTGCAACCCCAATCATAAATTTTCATAAGACAAGGGCTCTTAAGTCCCTAAAAGTGTTGTTCCAACCTCTAAAAGAACAAGGTCAACTGATTACATCTTCTCCCAAAAGTTCTCCATGAAAAACTGCTCAGAACTGGTCAAAACTAGACCATCTCACCTGCCCCATGGTCAAAGTGTGCTACATCTCACCTAAATACACATGGGATGTGCGATGCATACTGAAAAGCCCTTCTATGGGGTGTGATGGGCGAGAGTGGACAAATGTCAGGGTCAATCTACAAGGTGGAGGATCATGGAATCTTCCAGAAACTTCTCCTGTGACACTTGCCTCTCTGCATTCGCCCAGGGATGAGTAAGAGATCATCAATCTCCAAGTGGAATCAAGAACTATCAGAGAGAGGACACTAATCAAATCTCAAAAGTTGACTCACCCCCCTTGCAAACATCTATATATGGATCCCTCATCGCAGAGATCTAGAGGCTGGAATTTTATAGCTTGTAAGGAATTGTTGTTGGTTTCTTGGTGCAACATCATAGTGTTGGGTGATCTAAGATTTTCATGAGGTGAAGAAGGGCTTTCTTGCTGAGAGGATGATGCTGGGTCAGAACAATTGGTTGTAATCCTCTTTGCTATTCTTGATTATTAATAAATCTATTCATGTTTTCCTCCACATTCTTGTATGATTGTTGATATATGCATTTGTGTGGTCAATATATATCTGGTCCTATATTGTTTATGATAATAGATCTATGTTCTTGGATAGTGTTACACTGCTTTGATTCTATAGTTATTCTTTGAATCTGGGTAGACGAGGAAGCGAGTGGCAAAGATCTATCAGAAGGGAGAGGAATCAAGCAAGGAACCAAGCGCAAGACAGAGGTTGGTTTCCTTTATTCCCCTCTTATCTATTTCTCATAAAGGAAAACGAAAGTGGCTTTAGTTTGTTTGTTTCTAAGGTAGCTACCAGCCTTAGTGGGACTAGCAGCTCTGCATAGACACTAGATTTCCCGATAACAAAATGGTGACTCCAGTGGGGAGCAAATAGATTATTTGTTTATCTACATTTGTTTACTTCATAAACTTACAGACAGAGCCTGAAGTTAAGCCAGTTGGCCTTCGAACTGCATTTGCTATGCAAGTGCAAAGTAGATCAATGCTGCTTCAGTCTATCTCCAATTTTTGTTTATGAACTGAACAATCGATTTACAAGCTCTCTAATTGCCCTTGTGGTGGCTCTAGTAACCTCCTTAGATCTAACCCTGTGATTGATTTACTGATTACCACTTGCTCCGCCTAAATCCCTGAACTGAGCTGCAAACTGTGACCCAGAACCCAGTTGAAGTCTCGTCCTTGGACCATCGCACTATCTCTTCTTTGGATTCTGGATGTATCGCACTTCCTGAGTGTAGTAGGTGCGCTGCATCTCTTTTTCCCTGTGTTACAGGTGTGTAGATCGGACAAGGCCTCTTCTGCTCTTAGATTTTGGTTTCTGTGTTCACTCTTTTCAGCTCTATTCAGGAGTTTCGCTGTCTGTAGTCAGTACACCTCTGTTGAAACCCCCTTCCTTGCCATTATTCCGCCTCCATTGTGCAAAGAACTGTAAATTTTTTATGTATTTTGAGCCATTTTCAGTTCTCTTTACAAAGAAGTAGCGTAATTGAACTATTGTTTCTTGATTTGAAAGTGTCATTTTCAGTCATAGAAGAGAATCCGATTGTTCTTGATAGTCGATTACACTGTTACTCTTGTATTTGATTTGAATTAGTAGTTTTTCAAGTGTCGAAAGCAAGTTTTCAATTCCAAATCGCAAAGTGTCGTCATTGCCTTCATTTTGTCTTGAAAAGAAACTTGTTAGTAATGTCGCTTTGAAAAATAATTTAGATTTTCTCTTAGCTTTCTTTTTATCATTCACACATTAAGAAGGCTGAAAACAAATACATGCATGTGCATTTGCATTTAGACTGTTTGTTGGTTTGATTTAAGACAGTGCATATAGTGTGTGCTCTCTGCTCTATGTTGAAAGAATATCATCTCTCTTTCCTTAGTAGCTAGGATTTTCATTGCAAAAAGAAGATTAAACGATTGTTTATCATCTTAGATTGCATTTTAGGAATTGTACATCTACATCACGCGGTGAACCTGAAAGGCAAATTTCTTAAGCAAGATCAACTGTAAAATAAATTTAATGAATCTAAAAATGCTTTGGAACCTAACGCACAACATTTATAAGTCTAGGCTAGAGACGTATTCCGGCGTCGTAAAGCCTGGTAACTGTTGTTTTCATTGCTGGTTGGGTGATTCCTCCACTTTGAGACGATAAGTGCCAGTATGGACTTGTGCTCCCATGTACCGTCAAGTATATATTGGGAGACCGCAATAGTCTTTATCCTTTATCCATAAGAAGCCGTGTATGCCTCCCTATCGATCGCAATGCACTGAACACAACATTCGGGAAGATTGACTGCCGTACCTTAAAAACTATTATGCAGTTTTGCGATTGGTTTGGTAATCCCTCTATCTAGATTTCTAGAGCAGTCTCCTTCATTCCTTTTCAAACTCCTTAAAGGAAAAGCTCCATATGAGCACTTGTCACTTTAGGCTCATTAAGAATAGAAGGCGACTAGATTCATATTTTGTTTTTTCTCGACTCTTAAAAATTGAAAAAAAAAGTTGTGTCAAAGCGTCTAAAATTTATTTTAATCGGAATAGATATCACCTTTCCTACGTTGGTCTTAGGTTGAGAAAAATGGAGTCCACCAACCAAGGTGTTCCCCTTGGGGGAAATCCTAGTCCTTTCTCCTCTTGGGGAGATGTTGGTGCGCCCCATATGGCCACATTGTCGCTTCCAGGATTGACAATCGGATTGCCCGTATGGCTCTTCTCAACCTCTATCATTCAGAACACCGTGATTCCTGAACAATCAAGTTAGCAACTAAACGATACCAGAGTTACCCCACAACCTTCTACTTCATCCAATTCTTCCTCTCCTCCTTCATCTTCACTTGATGAAGCTGGTAAAGCCAAAAATCAAGTAACCGAGAAGAAGGAGGAGAAGAAGAAGAAGGAGCCAAAGGCGAAAAGGGGCAACCAAGCATCATCTAGCGAAAATCCACACACTGCACCATCCAGGCCTAAATCGCCATGTGTCATTTGCAAAGGAGAACACTATCATCGAGATTGTCCTTGCATCCCTCAGTTCTTAAGAGAATGGTCTCCTCGTTTCCACAATCCGATGTCATCAACCTCTGATGATCATGTTGAAAGTACATTGTCAACTAGTGAAAGTGAAGCCCCTGGACAAAAAGGAAAATATAAATTTCCTTGTAAACTGTGTGAAGGCAATCACGCCGTCCACTGTTGTCCCTTCTTAGACGAGGCTGAAAGAGTCTTAGATGACCGTCCGATTTCACTGTTATGGATTCCTCCTGGATATAAGAAGCTGTTGCCGAGTCCGTCACTAGTTGAAAATCCGGCTGACACGCCCTTGTGGTCGGCCGAAGCGTCTATCATTGAAGATAAACCATTTGAATCCACACCAGACGAAAGTCAAAATGTCGAGGTGGCAGTTGACCTGGTCTTTCCTTCAGAGGATCCATATTTAGATGATACAGTCACCGAAGGGAACAAGAACGACACCGTTCAAATTCTCTTTGTAAGCACAGACTTTGATGAACATGGGGGCAGTCTACACATTCCTTTACCGCAGGAAGGAAGTTTGTCAAAGTCATATCCGGCCATCTATTCGGTCCCACCTCCAAGCAACCTAGTTGTTTCCTTCGATTGGAATCTACTAGGCAGACCCCACTTATCGGTTAGTGTACCATTTCGAATCATTGCTCAAATATACAGAATGGTCATGGCCGGTACCATCATATATGAAGTGGCTTCTGTGAGTATCCTTTCCTCAGCTGCTAGGAAAGCGCTTGGTTTGCCATCGCTTTTGCCTAAAATGAGAAATCTAATAGGCTTTCACAAAGGAACCAATTGACTGTTAGGGATCCTTCCCCATGTGCCGATAACATTGAGAAGGAAAACCGTTCACATGAACATAATGGTAGTCCAAGGACCCCTGGATTATAATCTACTCCTTGGACGTGACTATATTTATTGCATGGGAGCCATTGTCTCCTCACTCTTTAGAGTAATGTGTTTTCCGCATGAAGGAAGAGTGGTCAAGCTCGTAGACCAGCTTTCATTCCTCGGTTCACACATAGCAAATAGTCATATACCATCCCTGAATGGTATTTTCACACAAGGAATGTCTCATCAATCCCCAGTCCGTCCTCCTGATGAGCGCGAGCAATTCGGAGGATATGACTGAAACCCAGGGGGCATGCACCCTGGCTTGTTTTGATAGGAAAACCTTGGGTATAGGGTAGGTTTCCGCAAAGGATATATGACTGGTTGACACACCCATCCATTTAGGAAAATGGGGTTAGACCAGAATAAGATACCTCTGTTATAAGGTAGGCCTTTCCCGATAAAACAAATTTTTTGTTTGCAAATTGAGGGGTAACCTGGGAATTCTACTTCACTATACCTGGGGGCATGCAAACCTTTTGGCATGCAAGAGAAGAGCAACCATTTATTTTTTTAAATTTGTAGGTCCTCTAACCCTTTAAACTCATAGGATTGGTCGTTTCCTAACTTGCATAAAGAAAGGATGCGGGGAAAAGCTTTGAAAAAGGCCGTTTTTATATGAGACATCCTTATTATATTACTAGATCGAGCAATTTTAACGCAGAATTCAAGCTCGTTAAAAAATAAACATAAGCAATGAGCAAATGTTCCCCCAATGTTTAAGCTCATTAAAAAATGAACCATTTTCCGGTAAATAGCCATCGTGAATGTATTATCATCAGCCTTTGAAGCCTTGGTCGTGTTCTCATCATCACCTCCACTTCGTTTTGGCAGATCATTCACCTCCATTTGATTGTTTACCCTTTCGAGGAACAGCTGCGAAGAGTGATCCTGTTAGCCATCCTTGTGACACTCTCGTGATTGGAAAATTCCAAACCTTACCTGGAATCAGCTGCTACCCGAATTTATCACTCGTTCCTTAAAAAACGAGTCTCCTTTAAGATCTTTTCAACTGACTCGTAAAATATGAAAAGATTGCCGAGAAATTGGCCTCTCTAGCTCTTTAAATGGACCGGAAGTGCTATCCCTCCTTTATATTTTAATCTTTTTGGACTTGAGGGATTATTACACAAAAATATCAAGCACTTGTTTTGTTCGGCTCATTAAAATTACCGAAAATTCATCCCTTTTGTATTGTTTTATACTTTTTCGGACTCAAGGGATTATATGACGAAAAAGGATTATTGGAGTTCTCTTTACGTCCTTTTTTAGACTCTCTAAAATCGAAAAGGACCGAGTTATCCTTGTCATTAAACTTGTTAAAACTGAATAGCGACAAACTTGTCCATACAAACAAGAACGAGTTTTACTATCGCTAGGCTCGTTAAAAAAAAGCGATGGGTTTGCCCGAAGGGAAAATTATAGAATAGGCATATGTTATCCTCCTCAAGCTTGACAAAAATAAAGAGGTATTGGTCAGCAATGATTGGGGAAAAATTGGGAAGAAAACTTGAAGAAACTTTATTGGTAGCAAGTCGCTCTTGAACATGACACTTTCACTCTGCATCCGAGTCAGGTTGGGTTGTTCCGTTCACTGGTCATATCACCATGGGTCCATCACACCATCCATATTTAGGGTTAATGCTACCAATCCATCATGTCAGTGTCGCCAATATGTTCAAGAGAAGTTTCTTAGAGAATTCACCTGTGTCTCATCCACTGCAATACATTCACGCTCCATCCTTTCATGACCGTCACCCTGAACCTTATATCACCAGATCATCTTCACCTCCATTAAAATCATTTTCTCCGTTCCGTGTCATTGATGTGGGATTCACTAAGGCCCTCCTATGATGGATCACTTCTTGTCGAAATCAACTCATTATCCCAGAAGTCGATCTAGGAACAACCCTTTCAGTACTTTGAAGCTTGCATGCCTCAATGGCAAGTTTCTCACTTCCGGCGACAGGTTTACATCAATGGCCTTCGACCGAAAGATTTTTCATGGTGTTCGATGCCAAGTCCCTTATTCACACCATGTGAATTGTACTGTAGTACCTTGAGGGTCATCATCATTATCGGTGATTCCTCTCGCGCCTGTTAACAACTTACATAATTCGCTAGTAATTAGGCGATGTCTTTCCATGTTCGACTCCAGAACATCTCTCACATGGATCGACTTGTACTTTGAGTGAAGATCAAATGAGATTGAAGACCCCAGATCTAGTTTCATCCATCCGGGCTGCAATATATATTCAGGAAAATAAAGACATCAAATGTACATCATTACTACATAGATAATCATCCAACCTAAGGGATGATGGCTCTACCAGAATCATCAGTCTACACTCAGACGATTGTCTGTCTTATGTACATGAAAATGAATTTATAAAGCTGAGGATGGGAATGCCCGCCTCAACTAGATCATGAAAATATTATGAAGATAATTTATTGTATTGTATCTTATTACAGGTCGCCTCCCAGCTTGAAAGAACTTCAGATCCTCCTGATAAAGCATTTCACCCGACATCAACAGATTAACGACCTCATGCTTTAGGGGGCAATTGTTATAGACATTTTTGAGCACTGCAACCCCAATCATAAATGTCCATAAAACAAGCGCTCTTAAGTCCCTAAAAGTGTTGTTCCAACCTCTAAAATAACAGCATCAACTGATTACATCTTCTCCCAGAAGTTCTCCATGAAAAACTGCTCAGAACTGGTCAAAACTGGGCCATCTCAACTGCCCAATGGTCAAAGTGCACTGCATCCCATCTAAATACACATGGGAGGTGCGATGCATACTGAAAATCCCTTCTATGGGGTGCGATGGGCGAGAGTGGACAAATGGCAGGGTCAATCTGCAAGGTGGAGGATCATGGAATCTTCCAGAAACTTCTCCTGTGACACTCCTCTCTGCATTCGCCCGGGGATGAGTAATAGATCATCAATCTCCAAGTGGAATCAAGAACTATAAAAGAGAGGACACTAATCAAATCTCAAAAGCTGACTCACCCCCCTTGCAAACATCTATATATGGATCCGTCATCCCAGAGATCCAGAGGCTGGAATTTTGTATCTTGTAAGGAAGTGCTGCTAGTTTCTTGGTGCAACATCATAGTGTTGGGTGATCTAAGCTTTTCATGAGGTGAGGAAGGGATTTCTTGCTGAGAGGATGATGCTGGGTCAGAGCAATTGGTTGTAATCCTCTTTTCTCTTCTTGATTATTAATAAAGCTATTCAAGTTTTCCTCCACATTCTTGTATGATTGATGATATATGCATTTGTGTGGTCAATATATATCTCGTCCTATATTGTTTATGATAATAGATCTATGTTCTTGGATAGTGTTATGTTGCTTTGATTCTACAGGTATTCTTTGAAGCTCGGTAGATGAGGAAGCGAGTCGCAAAGATCTA
The DNA here is from genome assembly GCA_031772625.1 of Pinus tabuliformis. NCBI lineage: Eukaryota > Viridiplantae > Streptophyta > Pinopsida > Pinales > Pinaceae > Pinus > Pinus tabuliformis. The sequence continues at coordinate 1,259,317,380 of CM062818.1, read as the reverse complement.
TCAGAAGGGAGAGGAATCAAGCAAGGAACCAAGCACAAGACAGAGGTTGGTCTCCTTTATTCCCCTCTTTTCTATTTCTCATAAAGGAAAACAAAAGTGGTTTTAGTTTGTTTGTTTCTAAAGTAGCTACTAGCCTTACTGGGACTAGCAGCTCTGCATAGACACTAGATTTCATGATAACAATATCCTTTCGGGAACTTCTTCTTCTTTATGGATCTGTCATGCCACTTAGCTCTTTACTGCTGGATAATCTCTATTTTCTGGATAGCAGCTAACCATTTCACCTCCAATTCGTTGAGCTGGTTCAATCTCTACTTTTGTGCTGTAGCCAAATCCAAATTGACCTATAACGTTGTTCTTAGTGTCTTGATTTCAAATTCAATGGGGAATAAAGGGTTCTTACCATACACAAGTTCATATGGTGAGAATCAAGTGGTATTCCTCCATGTAGTCCTGTATTCCCACAACACTTTTTGAATTTTATCAGCCCAATTTCTTTAGTGACTAGCCACAGTTGATCTGAAAATGGGGCTCTTAGGCTTCTTGTCTAACTTACAAGAACCTCTCCGACTTCCAAAGCTTGAATATTCCCATGTCTTATATGATTAACCAATGTGTAATTAAGAAATGCTCGAAAATGTAGGTGTATGCTTGTAGTTGTTTTCAGCTGATTATTTGCTTTAAAATCTGTTGTTTGTGTTGATATGTGAATGCGCTTAAACTGATATATTAATGCATATAACAGTGAATAATGCAGCAGCAAAAACAAACACACAAGACAACAAATTAATTAGGAGTTCACCCACAACTCTTGGGCTACATCTCTGTGAGCTCTAGTTAATTCAACTAAGCTCTCTGGGATTATGGTATTAGTCTTTTCTACAACCTCTTGGCCCAACTCTTGTTGTTCTTACACAAAAACAGTGGGTTCAAACACCATTTAATCCCCTCTGGCTCTTGAAGCTCTAGCTTCTGGCTCTGGCTCTTGGCTCTGGCTCTTTGGCTCTTGCTTCTAACTCCTGGCTCTGACTCTGGCTCTTTAGCTCCAGTTCTGGCTCTTGGCTCTAACTCTAGCTCTTTGGCTCTTCACTCTGGCTTCTTTCTGCCTTCTACAATTTTCACTCTCTCTGTCTTTTCACTTGAACTTCAAGTGACCCCAAAGGCTCCCTCACCTGCTCTTTTTCTTTTGCGCTGCCTCCATAAGTTCTTTCTGCCTTCTGCAACCTTCACGCTCTCTAGCTTTTCACTTGAACTTCAAGTGACCCCAAAGGCTCCCTCAGCTACTCTTTTTCTTCTACGCTGCCTCCTTAGCTTCTATGCTACCTCTTTGGCTTCTACACTACCTCTTTGGCTTCTGCTTCACAACAAAGCCCCAACAACAACCTTCAACAACAACTCGGCCACCAACAATTCAGTAGCCTTCTGTTATCTGTCGTTTTGTGGCTTTTAAAACAAATTGCACTGCCTGTTCATTTTAGATTCTCATCTCTCGGTCTCCCCGGCCTTTGTCTACTTCGAATCCCTCCTCTAGGCATTATGCCATCATTGCTTAACACCAAAAGGGGAGCTGGCCATGATTTCTGTAACATAACAGTGCCTTGGGCCTCTGTATCTCCAAAAATAGTCACGCTCTATTTACATATGGAAAAATGTATTTTAACAGAGAAAATCTGCCAAAACTCAATGTATCAGACTTCAAAAGTCCTTAAATCTACCCAATTATTCTATCAGGTTTGCTTGCAAGTCGCCATCGCATATTGGAATTGGCCTTCATCCTTCGCATTTCATTTAATAAACAAAACTGTGAAAATACATTGAAAAATGGTGTTTGACGAATCTCAGGATCCATACAATATGGTTTATAATGTTATCGGGTCTGGTCCATCAGATCGCCCATATATATACACACATACACACACACACACACACACACAAATATATATATATATATATATATATATATATATATATATATATATATATATATATATATATATATATATATATATATATATATCTGTGTGTGTGTGTGTGTGTGGCCCCGCTCGATTATAACTCTCCGATGAGATATTGCGTTGCGACTTGTCACAATCGCATATCGCATAAGTCCGCAACCTTCCCATATAACATGGTTTATTTCCAACGCCGATTGCGATTGCCGCTCCACCTATCACCGTCGATGTGATATGCCAATTGGATTTGGACCTTTGATTGGCCAGATCCAACGGCCCTTGTGCAACCACTGTCCGAGCCTCCGATAGAATTGTTTTCATGGTTTTCCTCATGTTTTCAGCCTCCAATATTGTTATCCGCCTTCTCCATACTTCTCCTTTTTTGGTGGTCTTGCCCTTTTGGGAGATTTGAAAGACTTAGAGGCTTTTTAGACCCATTATTCCAAGGATTTTGCCTCTTTTTCCTTTGAAAAAGGGCAGCTTCATTTTATGATAGCTTTCCCATATGAAGTTCATTTTCACCCATTTAAGTTGCATTGGATTCAAAATAGAGGGATCCTTGCAATGAGACTATTTCTGAGAGCAGCCTACAATTTTCATTTTCCTCTGATTTACAAAGGATTTGTGCCATTTGGCACCTTTTACCTCTTGCATGAAGTCTTTTAGACTTAGAGGTTTATCTAGGATCCATTTTTTGATCACGCCTTCCCACTAAAAGAACTTTTGGTCTCCAAAACACTGATATATTGATATGAATAGTAAATGAGAGTGACTCACCCTCTTCCTTCAGCCTCCCTACACTTGCCTTTGCATAGTGCCTCTGAACCAAAGTTTCCAACCATTTCCCTTGTCTGGATGGGCTGGTCTTCCTGAGAAGAACTGTCTTCCGCCTTGCCTTTCTACTGAAATTGTCATAGAAGGTAGTTTGAGCTTCTTTGCCTTAATCATTGATCCAAGGTGGCTCAACAAATGTGAAGTACATCTGCTCCACAAAAATTTCATTTGTACACATTTGACAAGCTGCCAACAACAACTATTAACAAGAACAGGCATCTAGACAACAACTGGATGGACTAACTCTCGCTTTAACAAAAGAAACAGATTTCACATCTTGTGAACACCTCCATGTCTTACATCTGCATACAAATGATGCACTAGATAACAAGTCCACAAAACATGCCTTTAAACAGATGACCCTTAAGTCAAGCATGTAGAAAAAAACCATTAGGACTCTTTTTCAAAAGATGAAACTTTCTTCATTATCTCCATTTGGAGACCAAGTTAACTTCTTCCAAGTCAACATGGCATCACATGCATGTCAACACAACCAACCCTGCAAGTTAATTACACATACATGTTCACAAACAAGGAAATCATCAACATCCCTGTGCCATGCATTTCATTCTTCAAATTTCACTTAAGCACACTGTACCTTCGAAGTTGTAATGAAATATAATGTAGATGCATCAATAGACATGCAATCTTAATCGGATAAGAACTCTAACCTTTCCTTACCAATCACTTTCAAAGGTACTACCTTTTTCTGCACATCAGCACCATCATGTAAATCATTTTGAGACACATCAATCATGGAATCTTCACTTCCACTTCTACCATCTTCTCTTTCCACTTTCTTCAGCTTTGGTGGAAGCATTGTTGGATTCAGTGTCCAACACTTTGAATCAAGATGTCCTTACTTATGGTAGTAACTTCATTGCATGTGCATCCTCTTGACGGCATGATTTTCCTTGTCCAATGGACCTTTGGCTGCTTGCTTCTTTTCCTTCTTCCGCTTCCTGTATGTGGCCATTCTCTTCCAACATCTAGAAACATCATGGTTATCCAAACCACAAAAGGAACATGCCACTCTTTCCCCACACTTATGTGGAAATTTATCATGCTTTGAAAAATCAAAAGGAATGTGTTTAGAACTAGATTTATACCTACCTTTTTCACCTTTATTTCCTTCATGAGGAGGTGAAGCAAATGAAGAAGTGGATTCCTTTGGAACACCATCAAACTCTTCAAGGCTGTTAGAGTCTCCCCAACTCTCTGGTTCAAGTGTATGCTTTTGAACACATGCATCCTGAAATTTGATGTTTCAAGCTATTGTATTCCTCTTGGATACAACCGTCACACTTCTGAGGTAGAGGACATGAAATGAAACTCCTTCTTGGTACTGTTTCAATGGCTTTCATGGCAGCTTTGGAATTCTCTCCATAAGACTGTCCATAGCCAAGATCCAAACATTTAGGCCTTTCCTCAACCATTATTGGTTCAACAATACCTTGTGCATGCTTTCCCAAGCCATTTTCTTGATAGCCCATCTTGGACATTAGCTTGGAACCTATGCCTTTAGTATGTTTTTCAAAAGAACCAATACAAGCATTCTCAGAAGAATTTGAAGACAAACTAGAATGTCTTACCTCTTCTTCAAGCTGGTACTTGACTAAGGTTTCTTGGGAAACAAAGAGATGTGTTTCCAACTCATGCATCCTTTTTAGGTTCATATTTGTAGTATGAAGTTGCCTCTCCATTTCTTGCAATTTGTCAGAAATAAATTGCTTCTCTTCCTTCATGGAATTCAACTGCTTTCTAAGCATGTTTCTCTTCCTTCCATCCTCATCAATTTCTCTCACCATATCCATCATGGTGGACAATTCTTGCTTCACGTCTTCATCAAAGAATCTTGTGGAGAGAGCAGAATTTGAGGACCCACTTGTAGAAGTTGTCATTATGCCAATGAAGAAAAATAACTTCAACAACATAAATAAAGAGCTTATTTAAGCAACCTCTTGCAACAAACCCCTTGTGCTTTGGATTGCCTTGAGGTCCTTTAGATAGAATAATGCCTTCAGCCCTTCTTCCTATTTGTCCTTTTTGGACTGAGCTATCAATAGCTTTCCCTTCACCTCTACAAACTCATAAAATACTTACTCTGCAACCAAGCATACAATCAACCCCTTGCTTTTCAAACACCTTTCAGACAAGTAATCTTTGCTCTGTCAATCAAGCATTCTGACATAACCTTATTAAAGGTGTGGTTAATCAATCCTAAGCTCTGATACCGCCTGATCTGAAAATGGGGTTGTTATGCTTCTTGTCTAACTTACAAGAAACTCTCCCATTTCCAAAGCTTGAATATTCCCAAGTCTTATATGATTAACCAATGCGGGATTAAGAAATGCTGGAAAATATAGGTGTATGGTTGTAGTTGTTTGCAGCTGATTATTTGCTTTAAAATTTGTTGTTTGTGCTAATATGTGAATGTTCCTAAACTAATATATTAATGCATATAACAGTGAATAATTCAACAGTAAAAGCAAAACATAAGACATCAAATTAATTAGGAGTTCACCCACAACTCTTGGGCTACATCTCGATGAGCTCTAGTTAATTCAACTAGGCTCTCTGGGATTATGGTATTAGTATTTTTTATAAGCTCTTGGCTCGAATCCTGCTATTCTTCCACAAAAATAGTGGGTTCAGACACCATTTAATCCCCTCTGGCTCTTGAAGCTCTGGCTTCTAGCTCTGGCTCTTAGCTCTAGCTCTTTGGCTCTTGGTTATGGCTCTTGGCTCTGACTCTCGCTCTTTGGCTCTGGTTCTAGCTCTTGGCTTTGACTCTGGCTCTTTGGCTCTGGTTCTAGCTCTTGGCTCTGACTCTGTCTCTTTGGCTCTAGCTCTTTAGCACTTCGCTCTAGCTTCTTTCTGAATTCTTCAACCTTCACGCTCTCTAGGTCTTCACTTAAACTTCAAGTGACCCCAAAGGCTCCCTCAATTGCTCATTTTCTTCTGAACTGCCTCCTTAGCTTCTAGGCTGCCTCTTTGGCTTCTGCTTCATAGCAAAGCTCCAATAGCAACCTTCAACAACAACTCAACCACCAACAATTCAACAGCCTTCTGTTATCTATCGTTCTGTGGCTTTTACGTCAAATTGAGCTGCCTGTTCATTTTAGATTCTCATTTCTTGGTCTCTCGAGCCTCTGCCCACTTTGAATCCCTCTTCCAGGCATTATTCCATCATTGCTTCATGCCAAAATGGGAGGTGGCCATCATTTCTATAATATAATAGTGCCTCGAGCCTCTGCAGCTCTTGAAATAGCCACGATATATTTACACAAGGAAAAATGTATTTTAATAGAAAAAATCTACTAAAACTCAATGTTTCAGACTTCAAAAGTCCTAAATCCACCCTATTCTTCTATCGAGTCCACTTGCAAGTCACCATCGCATATCGAAATTGGCCTTCATCCTTCACATTTCATTTAATAAACCAAACTGCGAAAATACATTGAAAAGTGGTGTTCGACAGATTTCAGGATCCATACAATATGGTTTATAATGTTATCGAGTCCAGTCCATTGGATCACCCATATATATATGTGTGGCCCTACTTGATTGTAACTTGCTAATGTGATATGGTGACGTGACTTTTCACAATCGCATATCGCCTAAGCCCGCAGCCTTCCATTATAACATGGTTTATTGCCAATGCCGATTGTGATTGCTGATCCACCTGTCACCACTGATGTGATATGCTGATCAGATTTGGACCATTGATAGGCCAGATATGACAGCCCTTGCGCAACCACCGTTCAAGCCTCCGATAACCTTGTTTTCATAGTTTTCTTCATGTTTTCAACCTCCTATAGCGTTATCGGCCTTCTCCATACTTCTCCTTTTTTGGTGGTCTTGCCCTTTTGGGATATTTGGAAGACTTAAAGGGTTTTTAGACCCATTATTCAAGGGATTTTTCCTCTTTTTCCTTTGAAAAAGGACAGCTTCATTTTATGATAGCTTTCCCATCTAAAGTCCATTTTTTCCCATTTAAGTTGCTTTGGATTAAGAATAGAGGGATCCTTGCAATGAGACTATTTCTAAGAGTAGCCTGCGATTTTCATTTTCCTTTGATTTACAAAGGATTTTTCCCATTTGGCACCTTTTACCTCTTGCATGAAGTCGTTTAGACTTAGAGGTTTATCCAGGATCCATTTTTGGATCAACAGTCTTAGTAAGGATCCCCTCAATGACTTTGTTAGTGCTTTCCACTTGGAAATTTGCTTGAGGATGATAAGGTGTTGTGATTCTATGATGGATTCTATATTTTTCGACCAACTCCTACATCTTATGAGATGTGAACTAAGGCCCTCCATCTGCGACTATCTCCCTGGGTATGCCAAACTGGACAAATATATCTCCAAACAAAAAGTCTGAGACATCTTGCTCTGTGACTCTAGTTAGCGCCCTCGACTCTACCCATTTCGTGACATAGTCAACGCAGACCAGGATGTAACATGTCTATCTAGATGAAGGATTAATTGGTCCCAAAAAATCTAGAGCTCATTTCTCAAAAGGTTTTAAGACAATTTGGGGCTATAATGGCATCTCATCTGATTGTAGTGGTTGAACCATCCTTTGACAACTATCACACCCCTTCACAAACTTCTTGGCATCCTGAAATATTGTTGGCCAATAATACCTTATTGAAAGGACTTTGTATCATGTATGTTTGTCTATGAAGTGCCCTCCACAAGGTTCCTCGTGATACGATTTATGGATATCAAAGACCTCATCTTCTCTAACACATTGTTTGATATGGAAATATGGTCCAGTGTGATAGAGGTTCCCATCTATCCAGGTATATGTAGCACTTTGTTGTATCATCTTTCTTTTCTTCTTGGAGGATAAGTACTATGGAAACTTCCTTGTAGCAAGATAATTGGCTATATCTGCATACCAAGGTGAGTAAGTAGAAATAGCAAAAAGATATTCATCAGGGAAAGAATCCTCAGTGCGAATGCAACTATTATCAATAGTTAGCCTAGAAAGAAAGTGAGCTACTAAATTATATTTTCAATGCTTATCTACAATAGTGATATCAAATTCTTGTAACAAAAATAACCAGTATGTACTCCTACCATTGGTAATTGGTTTATTCATTAAAAAACAAATGGAAGAGTGATCAATGTGTATAGATACTTGATACCGAATGATATAATGTCTGAATTTATTGATGGCATGTACAACTACTAAGAACTTCTTCGTCACTGTGTAACTGAGCTCAATTGGGGTTAGATTTTTGCTTATGTAGTAAATAGCATAAGGTTTCTTATCCTCGAGATGGCCCAAAACAACACCTACAGCAAAATTAGATGCATTCGTAGCTATGTGAAATGGCAGTTCCCAATTAGGTCCTTGCAAGACTGAATCTACTGATACACAACATTTCAGCTTTAAAAAGGCCTGATCACACTTCCCTATGCACAAGAAATCAACATCCTTAAAGAGAAATGAAAATAATGGCGATGCAACTTTTGAAATTTTTTCTATAAGTCTCCTACAATACCTTGCATGCCCAAAAAAACTACATACCTTTTTTTGCATTTTGGGGGTTGGAATTTTAAGAATGACCTCTATTTTTGCAGGGTCTACCTTGATTCCGTTAGCAGAAATGTAGTGTCGAAGCACAATCCCTTGTTTCATCATCATGTGACATTTTTTTAGTGCTCAAGGCAACATTAGTCCGTACACACCGTTCCAACACTTTTTCCAGATTTACTATTGTTGTTTCAAAAGAATCTCCATAAGGTGTAAAATTGTCCATGAAAATTTCTAGGTAGTCATTCAACAAGTCAGAAAAAATTCCCAGTATTGCCCTTTGAAAGGTTACTGGCACACTACAGAGTCAGAAAGGAATTACTTTGTATGCATAGGTTCCCCAAGGACAAGTAGAGGTCATTTTATCCTAGTCTTCTAGGGCAATTTGTATCTGATTGTAGCCACTAAATCTGTCCAGAAATGAAAAGAATTTCTTTTCGAAGATGGTATCAAGGACCTAATCTATAAATGGTAAGGGAAAATGGCCCTTCTGAGTGGCATTATTGAGTTCTCTATAATTAACATAGACTCTCCACTTTCCATTCTGTTTAGGAATGATGACAAGTGGAGACACCCACTGACTATCAAATATTGAATAAATAAAATTAGCACTCAGGATTTTTTGTAGTTCTTCTTCACCACCTCCTTTAGTGTAGGGTTCATGCAGTGCTACAATTGTCTGTCTGGTTTGTAGCCATCCTTCAAATAAATATGGTGAGTGAATAGGTTAGGGTGGATCCCTTTCATATCTTTATAGTCCCATGAAAATGCATTTTTTTATTTCTGTAACAATTGTAACAACAGTTGGTTTTTCTCGGTAGTCAAGTAGGGGTTAACATTCAAAAAATTTCTAGATTATATCTCAATTGGACTGCTTTCAATATTTAGAGTAGTTCTCATTTGTTCAAAATCTATATCTTCCACCTCTTCTTCCTCATTCGCATTCTTAACAGAAGCAACATAAAGTGAGTTGCTAATAAAACCGTTACTGACATCATCATTTCTCTCATTTTTGAAATACTGGGCTTTCCCTTGAGTGAGGAGTGGCAGGGAAAGATTTGACTCAGGCTCAAACTCATCCCACCAAGGGTTGTATACATCCACATTTGGTTTTGGGGGTAAAGGCTAAGGTTCTTGGTTGCATGGCCATTCGAGATCACCATAGACCCCGATCTACAGCCTATAAATGCACCCGCAGTGGCTAGCCAAGGTCTACCTAGGATCAAAGGATGTCCTCCCAAATTAGATTTAGGCTGTAACATAAGAATGTCAGCGGATACCTCCAGGAAGCTATTGTAATCACTATATCGTCTAACATCCCCCGGGGTCTAACACGAGACCTATATACTAATTCAAGTACAGTAGGAGTATGTCTAAGTCCTTGTAGTTCGAGAGCGACAAAGAGGTCCTTTGTCATTACATTAATGGCAGCCCCAAAATCGATCAATGTGTTGGCTATGGGTTGAAAATTAATGTAGACAGTGACCGTATGATTTCCTGGATCATTGTACTTAGTTAGGAGAGGCTGAGCAGCCATTACTTTGGATAATTTCCCCATCACATGTATGGTGGCAGGGTCTTTAGGCTTCCTCCCAAGTTTCTTAATGCACAAATATTCCACCATTTCAGCCTAAATAGGTACTTCTTTAAGGGCTTGTAGCAGAGGAATTCGTACATGCAAATTTTGCAACTCCCTAAGAAAATCAAATTTGGGCTATGAAGTCATCCTAGGTTCATCAAATCTCTGAGGATACAGAGGGTCCTACGTTACAATAGTCAAATCTGTTGTTATAGGTGTATCAGCCTTCCCTGCGTTGGATGTTACAACAATAATAGTTCTTCATGGTTCGGCTGTTATAGATGTAACAACTTCCTCTATATCAATTGTTGTAGGCGTAGTAGCTGCCTCAGAGCCTCTGAAATCTCCTCTAGATGGTTCACATTCCTCCTCTTTAATGATAGGGGAGTGACTTGGTTTAGTTACCTTCTCTGATCGCAATTTTATTTGGGGTAATAAGGTAGACCTAGAAGGTAGTCAGAGCCTTTATGCCCTAAGCTTCTTTATTATTTGTATTTGGGTTAGGTTTCATAGGTAGTTAGTTTCGTACAGGTGGTGGAGGAGCAAGAGCTTGGAAATGAGGTAACTGTAGTTGTTGTTGCATGGGTAGTCTAGGCAGAGCTAAATTCTAGGTATTTCCTCTCCAATTCTAGTTCCAAGGATATGGTTGAGATTCAAGATATTGAACAGGAGGAGTGGAGACCACTAATTCTAGGGTGAAGGAAACTATGTTGAAGGAGAGGTAGGATATTGCCACGGATATTGCTGAGTATTAATGAATTGTTCCATGAATTAAAAGAGGAAAAGTCTTGAGACATACATGGAGGTTGTAGTTGCCATGGCCTCCTTGGTGCGATGAAATAAGAGGAGCACACTGCCTCACTTGATTATCTGAGTACTACCTTTATTCTCGGAAGCTTCAGATATTTCCCTGTTGAATGCTCCAGCTCACAAGTGTTACACAAGATGATTTTGTTCAATTTGTATTCCCCGAAAGGATGTTTCTTCTGACAGTTCGGGCATAACATAGCTAGAGGTGTGTCATCTTCTGCTTGTGTCTTCTTAATTTGTGTTGTCATTATCTAGCCAGAGAGAGTACTGAGGATATCAGTCTTGGAATTTTTGAGCAAATTCCCAATCTTCGCTCTGGTTACTCATCCGCCTGTATAATTTTGTATTCGGGAAGAGGCATCTCGAATTGCACTCCTCACCTTGGATGATCCTTTAGAGCATCTTAGGAGGAGCTTTAAAATTTTAGTGAACGGCTCTTGCGATATATCCCCTTTTCCTAATAGGTTCAGGGTGTCAAGATGCCATCGCTCATTCCCTTGAGAAATATAGTCTTCAAGATTTCCTGGTCTAAATCACTATGTTTAGACCTCTATAGATTATAATGGAACCGTTCCACATAATCTTCCAGTCTTTCATCCTCCTTCTATGTCATTCTAAATATCTCTTCCCTTAAATCCCTGGTTCTTCAATAGTCCTGGTACTTTGATAGGAACATCTCCTTCATATCATTCCATGTTCGAATAGAAGCAGAACCCAATCCCATGAACCATCTCAAGGCTACCCCTTTTAAAGTAGTAGGGAATAATTTTAATTTCTATGCATCTAAGGTATAATCATAACTTCTGTATAAGACATCGAACTCAAACAAAAAGGTGTCTGGCTCTTCCATAGTCATCCCTTGGAAGTATGGTAAGGATGATAGAGGAATATTTTTCATAGGAGCTTCACCTCTGATATCCTCGATTGGGAATTCAAAGGTGGTGATAGTAGCATTTTTTTTAGGATTGCTGTCATTGTTTTCCCCCATGACTAATTCTTCTAATCCTTGTTGTAGCATACATGCTTCAAACTATTCTTGTGATGGCCTTGTAGATGTGATTAGTGCCTCCGATACCCCTAGGACTAGTTGTTTCACAACACTAATTGTATCTAGATATTGATAAACCGAAAGGTTATCTTATGTCTCAGGTGTTCAATGTTCCCCCCAATCTCCCCTTGCCCCTCAGTCCTCAAGTTCTGGCTACTAGCTTCCCCTTCTTGCTCATGAATTAGATTCTTGATCATGGGGGTTATGGGTGCTAGCCTTAGAATGATATGGTCTCAAGATAAAGGAATCAGAGGTATCTACTTTTGTTATGGGAGTAATAGCTTTATGCAGCCATGTTTTCCTTGCATCCCTTTGAGAGCTAGACTATTCTTTTTCTACCTTGGAGATTAGTTCCTGGATAAATGTCTTCCTTTCGAAATTTACACTCTTTCTTTCCTTTTTACGACTTGTTTTTCCTGTGACTAACTAGAGTGGGGTGTGATTTTAGTATCTCTATAATTCATACAATTTCACACATGGACCCTATGTGTATTAACTCCCAACCTAAGTGTCTTAGTCTTCAACAGTGGTGAGCCCATCTAGGCATGTTAGAGTGATGCACTGGTTCTTACCTTTCATCTTACCGCCATTCTTACCTCTTGTCTTACCGCCCAACAACTAAAGAGCTAAAGACATGTTAAACAAAACACCAAAATGGCCTAAGTGACCTAGTAGTCACAATGGTGAGCCCGCCTAGGTATGTTAGAGCGATGCATAGGTTCTTACCTCTCATCTTACCACCCATCAACTGTGGACTAAGAACACTCTATATCAAACAAACAATTTGGCTGACTGTATCGTCAACTACCATCCCTGGCAATGACGCCAAAATGTAGTGTTGTTTTAACCAATGTTAACTGACCGAGACTGCAACATTTAATTGTCAACCCAGGGTTCGTCTTCTTGTTTCAATGGAGTTTGTATTGTCTGTGCTGATACACTCTAACCAAGAATAAGGAAATGCCAAAAACACTAAAATATGTCATTGATCTAAATTGTTCAATCAAACCATGCATGTAGACATAAAAACACTCTACAAGATTAAATCACGCTTCCCAGCTATCAAAGTAAAGGCATGCCACACAGGAGTTAATATCTACTCCAGTGGGTTACTACCATTCTGTTGATTACTCAGTGTAACAACGTAATATAAATGGAAACAACAACAAATGTAATCCACAATTTGTACAACAACAGCGAGGAACCAAAATCAATTGGATAAACCAGAATGTACACTACTTCTATCACTACAATCCTTGCTAAAGAGGAGGGCCCTTCCTCCTCAGCACGGCACAAGAGTAACAAAAAAGTAGTTGACGAATCAACTGAAGAGCAGTAAAAACATCACCATGCTAATTAATACTAAAAATAAACTCAGAATTACAGAAACAGAGTAACAATAGTTTCCTATATTTTGTGTTCTTGTACATGAAAAATCGAGTTCATTTATAGCTTTTACAACTCAAAATTAGAAAACAGATTGGTCATGAGAATCTCACGATTCTTAGCGCACAGGGCTTCGGATTGACGGTGAATGGGTGCATTGTTAAGGCACTCCTTGCGATAGGTCACTGGTTCAAATCCCCTGTGGGTGCTTACCTACCAAAAAAAAGAGAATCTCACGATTCTTACGCTAATAAAAAATAAAAGAAGTTACAACCTATTTCTAAATAAATATACATCAGTTATGATTGCAACCGCTTGGGTATTGTTTCTTCCAAAATAAAAAAAAATCCCTACTGCCGACAACTGCTATGTGGAATAGTACCCACATTTGCTAGCTTCAGTGCAACAACATCAAGTGAGTGGTGGTTGGGGATTTCACGAAATGATTGGTGATAACACTTTTGGTGTGGTGGTGAACTCTTGTATCGGTGCATAGTGTAATAGTATCATGTGACAACATCCAATGTGTAACAACAACTTGTAACAACATCCAATGTTTAACAACAACCTGTGACAACATCTAGGGTGTAACAACGAACCGTTCTACCCTCCTCTTGTAGTTAATCCATGCTACTTGTCTAAGCCATAGATTTGTTCTCGCAAGCCATAACCTTAAAAGAAGAAGAGCTTCTAAAAATACTTCTTTAATATGCACCCTATTAGCCACAAAATGGAATAAAGCCTCGTATTATTCGGTAAAACACATCAAAGTAACATGATAGTAGAATAGGTTAAAAAGGTGAGAAAACAGGGAAATGGATCATGTAAAGTCATAGGCTTGGAGGAAAAAAAGGTCAAAACTAGGGAAATAATGTGCAGAAAATAGGTAAAAAACCACACCCAACAACCGGGGCCAGAAGGTTGTGGGAGGTAGGCTTCTTGACCTGGGTGGGGTTGAGCATCAATAAATCCTTGCTGAGGGAAAGGATTTGTGAGCACTATCGGTTAGGGTGGCATAGGAATTTGAGGCCATTCTTGGCCTCCAGAAGGTTCTTGAGCTTCCCACATTTGGTGCATCTTGGGTAGGAGAGGACACTCATGTGTGTAGTGGCCATGTACACCACAACATGCACAAGGCTTGTTCATATGAGTATCCTTCTTTTGCTTGGGCTAGATGCCTTGTTGCTGGTTGTTGGTGTTAGGTTGGTTCCCCTGGGGTTCACTAGGCTGCTTACCTTGATTACCTTAGTTACCCTTGTTACCCTTCCCCTTATTCTTTTTCTTCAATTTTTGGGGATTGGTAGCACTCTCTTGTGCAAACACCTAACCGTAAGGAGGAAGTGGTTACTGGGGTTGAGGATGCATGGGAGGCTACGGCACTAATGCTTGAGGGGTTAGGGTGCTCGGCTTTGAATAAGGAGGAGAAACAGTTTGGCAAACAAGTTGGGGTCCATGAAACATGTGGCTAACATGAGGGGCATAAGTGTTGGAGGAACTGGTGCCCCATGGGAGTAGCGATAAATCTACTGAGTATATGGAAAAGAGTGTGAAAGGGATCCAATGATACCGTCAGTGGCATGAGATGCCCCAGGTGCATTGGCACTTCCAGGATGAGGGAGGCTTGGAATGACGGTATAGACATAACCGGATTGTATATAAATCAGATCATATCTCAAAGTGGTCTGGAGAGCTTCTTCCTCGGACTGAGGAAAATGGCATGTGACATCTTTCCCAATGGGGAATAAAAGGATCTTCAGGAACCATTCTAGATAGACATAGTCTTCGAAAGGTTGGGCATGACATGTGCTCCTCCTTCGATGCAACTCTTAAACATGGTCAAAAAGGCGAGTGGCGGAGGACTGATAGAATGTGATCAATAGCTCTGAACCAGTGTTCTACAAGAGAGATAACTGGAATATGAAAGGAACACTTTAGCAACAGTCATGAAAATGGAATGAGGTGCGAAGGGCTGGTCTACATACCATTTTGCAGCATCTTCGGTGAGCGTGCATTGGAAGAGCCAAAGACGAATGGAGTCGTCGATTATGGAGTTGGATGAACACCACATGTGGAAGGATCAAACATGGTTGGTAGGATCCTCTCGAGCAATACCCCCAAACATGGGGATGTCCGAGGGAAGCTTTGTCGACATAGAGGACCAACCAACATCATGGTGTATGGGGTCGTTTATCAACTGGTTAAGATCCGGCAGACTTAAGCCAGCCATAAAGGGGAGCATGGGAGCTACCGGAATGGTTCCTGAGATTATTCTGCTTGATGCTACCACCGATGTGGAACCAAAGCCAACACCAATTTGGGTTCCTGCACTAGCTATGGGTCCAGACATGGTGACAATATGCAGTGATAGAGGCTTGGAATCAAACGAGGAATCAGGACAACTAGGAGAAGAGTCGGTATGGGGACTTGAAGGGCTATCAACTCGAACCTGATGGGGAGGAGTAATATGTCCAAGCAGAAACTAGGGGTGAAGGCCTAATAGTCTCCATGACACATGCCTTGGTGGCGCAATGCTGATAGGAGACATGGAACATGGAAATGGTGAAGGGAGATTAAAAATATATCTTTGTCTCGATGTAGGGAGGTAAATTTATTATGTTAAGTCTTGGCTTGGAAGTGTAAACCAAGAACCCTTCTCTTAAGGTGTGCTTGTGTGTGAAAGTGTACTAATTGATTAAGCCCAGATCATGTTTGTAAAAATGAAAAAATCTTGCTGAAAATAAATTGAAATAAATAACAGAAAATGAACAATAAAACAAGTAAACCCCACCCAAACTGGGTTTGAAAACACTCTACTACTTGGTGGCTATAATGATGGGAAATAAACTGAAACAGTCAAGAGATCTGAATTTTGGTGTGACTGGTATCAAGTGACACTAAGCTGCTAGAAAGTGGTGCAACAACAACAAAAAACTAGAGGGAAGGTTGTTGCAAAAAGATAGGGAGATGGGTGAGACACCCAAGGAAACCAATGGGACCCTAAGGTAAATGACTAAACTAGTGGAAATGTGACACTATGAATGGTAACTACCTATCTTAATAGATTCGAAGTAGAAAGGTATAGATCTGTCAAATGTGGCTGAAAGCGCTGCAGAAACTCAGACTACTCACTTAGCTAAACTCCTCCTAGAAAGGTGGAAGTGTACTGGAAGCCTCAGGGGAGGCTAAATTCGACTTCGAAGAGTAAAACAAAGTGGATCAAGGCATAAGATGGATGAGACAAAGGTTAGACACCTAGCATACAACTATCTGTAAAACCCAGAAACTGATCTGAGAAAAACCCTAAAACCTAGAAATCGTAGGTAACGATCTGTTTCTCTATAGGGATCACACTTTTTGGGCTGAAAGGTGCATTCTGAAGCCTAGATTGTACTTTTTGGGTTAAAAACTACGATTTTTGTTCCGAGGATATTGGTCGGAAAATCTCGAAAAAAAGTGTTGCCTTTGTCGTGGCTAGTTCCTGTGACCTGTGGAAACAACTAGAAAGCTTGCGGAAGTTAGAAATTTATTAGATATAGGGTTAAAACAATAGGAAACATTAAGAGAATTGAAGAAAGAAGAAACCCTAAGTTGAAAACCGAAGGCCACCTAGGTTTCTAGATCTGAAGTATAAAACCTAGTCGAGTTGCCAATTTTGTATTGGAGACCCAGGTTTTTGAATCGGAATTATTCCCCAGTGGAGTCGCCAATTTTGTTTTAGTGTTTTCTTCTCAATGATGTAGGAAAAGAACCCACTTAATATTGTGAATGACCAACAATCTCAACAATATAAATGGCTGCTAAATTTTGTAGATCTGCAACAACTAGT
The DNA here is from genome assembly GCA_031772625.1 of Pinus tabuliformis. Taxonomy (NCBI): domain Eukaryota; kingdom Viridiplantae; phylum Streptophyta; class Pinopsida; order Pinales; family Pinaceae; genus Pinus; species Pinus tabuliformis. The sequence continues at coordinate 1,259,300,398 of CM062818.1, read as the reverse complement.
AGAAGCAAAACCTGCCAAATTCCGGATCTATGCCACAATCATAGTTAAACAACAAAAAGAAAGAGTAATAACTCCAATCATCCAATGGAAATCAGATATGTAAAGAATAATTTTTAATTACACCTATGAAGGGAACAAATAGATGTTACTAGTCCCCTTCTATGGGATGGGTTCTTGGCTATCCTCAAACATCTTCATCTTGTGTGGAGTCTCTCTCCTCTATAATGTGTAAACCCATCAAAAATATGGTGTGTGACAATGAAAATAATTAGAGTTATGAGAGTGAGTGCAATACTGAAAATAATCAAAAGTGAATAATGAATGGAAAACCCTTCTTTTGTTATCCTCGAATAATGAGCAATAATAAAATATTATTGATCCCATTCTTGGAATAACCACTTGGAATATTTTATTATATTTGGTTAGGAGAGAAAATATATTTAAACTGTTATTTAGAAATAATAAATAAATAAATGCTTTATTTATCATCTCAAGGAATTAGAGTGAGTGCAATAATGAAAATAATCAAAAGTGAATAATGAATGGAAAACCCTTCTTTTGTTATCCTCGAATAATGAGCAATAATAAAATATTATTGATCCCATTCTTGGAATAACCACTTGGAATATTTTATTATATTTGGTTAGGAGAGAAAATATATTTAAACTATTATTTAGAAATAATAAATAAATAAATGCTTTATTTATCATCTCAAGGAATTAGTTAAGGAATAATAAACAAATAAGGATTTATTTAATTATTCCTAAGGGATTTAGTCAAATTTAACAAAGAATAATAATTAGTTAGTGATTAATTAGTTATTCTTAGAGAAAATAAGAAAAATAATGATTTGTTTGTTTATTTTTTGTGATTGGGTCAAATTTGACAAGGAATAATAATAAAACAATGGTTTAATTAACTATTCCTAGAAGAAAATCAAGTAAATAGTGATTTATTTAATTATTCTTCATGGGTTTAACTATAAATTACTTAACAAGGGTGGTTTATTAAGTAATTTCTCACCGTACAAGAAATTTTACTATGGTAAAACTGGCTTTACATAGTGTACTTCGATCCATCTAGTAAATTAGGCTAGATGATCAATTATTTGGTGATAACACATAGCACCATATGCATACAACAACACATATCCATCATGCATATTGTACAATATGTACACAACACCACATATCCAACATGTACATAACACCATCTATGCCCGGTATTGAATATGTAATATTCATACAACACTATCTGTATCATCCTATACATAACACTTCATAAATAACATGTAAACACACTATATATACACAACATTTCATGTGCACACATCATATATGAAACATGTACAACATATATAGTATATGCATAATAGTAGTACCACACATCCAAAACCACATTGTCCTTATCAAGAAACCTTTATTCCCACACTGTTTTCATTCCATTGGTGTATCCTTCAGCGTTACTTGTCATAACATAAACATAGGAATAATACAAGCATATAAATTTATATTCACATGACACTGACCTCATATATTTGTCATGAATACTCTTCCACTTGATTCCTCATGAGACCAAGAACCTCTTCATGCCATTCACTTGCAAAACAAATCATTCCTCCACAACAATGATTCCTAATGACCCTATTAGACAGTGACATAGATACATGTACACATACATACACCATAAAATAATAATTATCTCATCAATAAAAGTCATACATAAATAAATATGTACATATAAACATTAACATAAAATAATCATGATTCATGATCACCCTATCAAATATGACATACATACATGTATACATATATAAACAACATCATAATCATGATCGTAAAATAATTAATAGATATCAAGATCAAGTTTAAGAGAACTTCCTTGTTCATGCACAACATGTACAATATTGAGAACAATAATTCCCAACATAGAAAAGGCATCTGATGCCTCAGATCCATTTACTTTACCTTTTTTGGTTACCCTTCTCATGACTATACTCCCAGTATCCATTTACACCAATGGACTGAACTAATCTAATCTGATTGCAATAGTCTTACCTTCTGTTGTGCTTACTCATACACTGAGCTTCATCCAGTTCTTGCATTACCTATTGGGTACCACACAACTCTACTTGAGCTCCATTAACTTTCCTCTTTCCCAATCAATTCCCAAGAATTGAAACATTAAAATGAAAGTCAAGAAATAAACAAGCAGATCATGGAAAACCAACAACAATACAACACCAAAAACAAAGTGGCATGGCCATGAACCATACATAATCAAAACCAAAAATGAAGCATAAAAGAATCATAAAACACTGAAATCACAAGACTTCCAAAAAACACCATGACTCAACCCCCATGATTTCCTAGTACTTCCAAGGATTCATGACTGAAAGCTCAGCTCGAGCCTTCATTAAGATCTATGACAAACTCTTTTGTCAATTGATTCCCTACACCGCACAACATTAAATCATGCTTTTATTCACGCTTTTACGATATTAGAACTCAAACTCTTATCTCAAATATCAACCTTAATATAACAACCTATCAAATGCATATTCATGAAGATAACACATATCCACATAATCTAATACAAAATTAAGGTTAAGAAAACTTTTTGTATTCACGCAAAACACTCATTCATTTGGAATTGTGGTTTCCAAACATGGCCAAATGAATTATCACCCAATTCCTTTATTTTATTTTTTTACCTTGCTGAAATTGAGTCTTATTAAGTGCTATCACATTCAGCAAGATGTTAGTTATATAAACAAACCAACTATTACCTTGTCAAGATAATACCAAACATGTTGCTCTGCAACTACTCACACATGTCAGTCACATGTTTCAAAAATCAAGAAATCATGTCAATTAATTTGAAATCAGCCATCACCAATACTAACAACCATGTCATAGTCGGCAATCAACTCACAAGCGTAGTCATAATACTAAAACTAGAACCCACTTGTAAGCAAGTGCATATCGGTGGTCTCAACACATATTGTGTTAGTACAATCGTATTAAAACAAGACCATTCCTTCATAGAATTTTATAAGCACAAACACATATTACGCACTTAATCAAGCATTAAAACAACCTATAAAGATACCCCCTTACTATCCATGGTCCACACTAAGGTAAAAGGAGGAAGCTACTATAATGGCCTGAACTCCAATGTCCAATTATGGAAATGGGATCTCCAAAGATCTATTAAATTTAACCACACTTGAAATGAAATTTATTTTCATTTCTCATAGATTTTATATGAGATTAATTCAAAACATTGTGCTTATTCCACTTGTAACATAATAACTAAAAACATGCCACATTTCCATTTCCTTGCATGCAACTTTTCAAATTCCTTCCATGCAACCTTTCAAATTCCTTAAATGCAATTCTTCAAATTATTTGCATGCAAATAGGCATAGATCAGCTACATCCATATTATCATACTACAATACTTTCCCATCCAAAAAAATTACATTTTCTTCAAACAATTACCATACTTTTACATTTTATTCAAAGAACTACTATTGAATTTGCATATAAGCATTTCTTCAAACACTTACATGCAAACTAATATAGAAAACTATTTGCATACAAGTAAGAAAACATTAACTACAACAATACTATTATACATAAATACTATCCCCAACCACAAACAACATACTCATTGGGGCATTTTATCAAACAATTTGTATACAATTAATCATTGAACCATTTAAACATTTCATCAAACACTTTGCATGCAAACTAGTGTAGTGAATGATTGAATGCATATATCCTAAAATGTAGTAGTAAAAGTTATGGAAACTGAACCATATGATCATTGGTATTTTCCCTCGCTGTGGTTCAAGTTTTAGCTTTTGATATTTCATAGACTAAAAGTTATAACAAAAACACCAACACAATCCTATTTGGTGCACAATTCTAGGAGTATCCAAAAAGCTTGACTTCCACTGGTCATATATCCTACAATATAGCAAATAAATGTATGAAATTTTTGTCACAATATTAGTGGGATTTCCCTTCATTGTAGAAACAAATTCAGCTCCTGAGGGTGCCTAGAAGAAATGTTATAACAAAACTTTTAGCATGACTTGTTTGAGGCCTGATTTTAGGAGCATTCAGAAGGCTTATCTCCCTCTACTCATATCTCCTAAAATATTGCGACCCAATATCTTAACTTCATACCACATAATCTATGGTGTGGCCCCTCAATGTGGAAAATTTTTCAACTTCTGAACACCTATATAAGATAATTTATTGCAGAAATTCCAACATGACCTGTTTAAAGGTGCATTCAGGAAGGTCATCTTCCTTAGATCATAATTCCTAAAGTATTGTGAACCAATATCTGAAATTTTTACCACATTATCAGTGGGATTTACCTTCAATATGGACAATGCTTCAAAGTCTAATATGCCACAGAATAAAATCTATAAAAGATATAAAATAAAGGTATAAAATTTAAACCTTTGTTCTTCATTTCACCTATGGTAGATCCCATCCAGTCCAAGTGTTTGAACCATGCTCTGATATCGCTTCATAACACCCGCCTCCATATCTACCCAAGTAACTAGCCATCCAAGGTAAACATGCGACGAAAGGTCAATATGAATAAGATTCAACTTCTTTGGTGACTCTAAGGAAATGGAATCGAAAAAGCAATAATCTGAAAAATAACCAGAACCCCATTAGAGATGACAAACGTTTCGTCAAACATATTATCAATATGTAATAAATAGGTGTAAATAATAGAATTAAGTGTAGGGATCTTATACTTATCTAATAATCACTATGAACCATTGTTCCCTCATTCCATTTTCTGCATTATCCTCCATTAAGTCATAGACACATTATCCATTCACATACAAGTAAAAACTTGCTAAGAGCCATACATTGTTGTTGCCATAAAATGTACATATAACCAACATAATAGGAAGATGAATACAATAAAAATATTAGCCATAAAATCCATAAATACATCAATACCTTTACACATGAAAATCAAGGGAATGGATTTCTTATTAAGGAATGCAATCAACCAACCGAAGATCAGACCACCATGTTACGCCCGACCATAGAGTGGTTGAGCCAAATATCTCTTCAACCATTCACCCATGCCATATTCCAAGCATGAAAGTGGGATCTCATAGAACACATCAATCAAAACTCATCCAAGGCTCTTAAAGGCCATCGACCTCAACCCATCAAAGATTGGTTCCAGATCACTGTCGAACATTACGAAAAACCATCATCAGATTGGTCTCCATCCAAGCCTTCCATGGCTTCTAGAGCTTTTGTCTAACTAAGGCTTCCAAAATTAGTAACTCAACCCACAACTTATACAGGGCTTCCAAAGCGTTTTTCCAACCAAGGCTTCCAGGACTAGTAGCTCAACCCAGCAGGGGATTCCAAAGCGTTTGTCCAACCAGGGCTTCTAAGACTAGTAACTCAACACAAGTTGTTACAAGGATTCCAAAGCGTTTGTTCAACCAGGGCTTCGAGGACTAATAACTCAACCCATGTTAAGGAAAAATGAGAACCAACAAAATAAAACAATGAAAATAAACCCACAATCACCACGGCTATCCAAGAAATGGCAAGGCTAGGAAATCCACTATCGATCTAGGAAATCCTCCATGCCCATGACAGTTCACAACCAAGAAACCACATGCATGTGCCATGCATGCAAAAATAGTTAAGAAATCATACATGCAACTCGGTACCTATAAGAAAATATGATGTAGTTGCTAATATCGATGCCTTCTTGCACTTTCCTACTCTTCCTTTGCCTTCTTTCTCCAAGAATCGAAGAATCCAAGTATGCCACACCCACCAATAGTGCTCCAAGAAAACTTTAAGTCTCCAAGAGTATGAGGGAGAGAGAGAATAATGAGAGAGCTCCAAAACTAAATTGACAAAAGCTTCACACTAAAAGGAAGAAATTTTCCAACTGATCCTCAGAAGCCTTTTTATGAATGAGGCCTTTATTTTCTTCATTTTCCATTATTTTCCTTCATTTTCCTCCTCACATGAAACCTATGACCTTTCACTTCCTTTTTCTCCTAATTTCCATTATTTAAATAAATAAATGTGCCAAAATACCTTCTTGCCTCTTTAATGCCTTAGCCATTTTCTTCGCCAATTTCCTTGATGATAAACAACCATTGAACACCCACTAGGATGTCTTGCCCACCATTCAGATTGGAATACATGTCCCCTCATCCATGGTATTTATATATTTTTACATGGAATTTTCACCAGGGTTGTTACAGTTACTCGACTGTCAATGATTCGAGTTTGTGAGTGAGGATTTGGTGATCTCAAGTTGAGTTAGAGAGTTAATGATGTGGAAAAGACTCCCTACATTCTCTCCTAGTTATCTCCATCAAGCCTCTGCATAGAAAATTGCTAAAAAATGCTTCTTTTTGCTACAATTTAATCACATTAGGCCACATACTATGACAAACATCTTTTAGTCTTATTTCTAAGCATATTATGAATAAAATGTGAATTATGTGAGAAAAGGATGATTCTTAGGGTTGGAGGATAGCATAATGAACCTCAAAATATACATATTAATGGGATGCATCAACTTACCTTAGTTATCATTAGGGAATGTGAGTTCCAACTTCTCAACCTATTCTAGGATATCCTAGATATCCTCCTCCAGGGGTTGGACTCAATCCTCTAGGATATCAATATCCCCAACAAGACATTAAATTGCAGTTACCTTTCACTGTGAGTTTAGATTTTCCATATTTATCCTGGCTCATGAGCAATCCCATTTATCATTATCCTTTTTGTTCAGTGATTCCTGTTAAGTTACCAAGTGAGATACTAAAATTTGATGGTAATTCTAGAGAGGATCCGTCAAATCATATCATGAAATATCACCTATGGTCTTTTTAAAATTTATTAAATGATGATTCCATCAAGTTACAACTTTTCTCGTGGACTCTAACAACTTCAACAGCAAAATGATATATTGAGTTACCACATTCCTCTTTCCACAATTTCAATTCCTTGGAAATGACATTTTTAATGCATTATCAATTACCCATTTGGTATGACACAGGTACTAAACTTTTGACTTCATTAGAACAAAATGATTCCATGCATATTTTAGATCATATACATGAGTGGAGATGTAGACATCGTTGTAATAGACCTGGTGAAAATTCCATGTAATAAAAGTTAATAAAGGAAAAAATAATAACCACAGTTGATGGGACACTCATTCCAAGATGAATGTTGGGCAACACATCCTTGTGTCAGTGTTTATTAGTTTATTATGGCTAAGGAAATTGGAAAAACTAATGGCTAAGGCTTTGGAAAGGCAAAATGACATTTTGGCACATTCATTATGAAAATAATGGAAATTAAGAGAAAAGTGAGGTGAAAGATCACAGGTTTCATGTGAGGAGGAAAATGAAGAAAAATAATGGAAAATGAAGCAAATATAGGCCTCATTAATAAAAATGCTTCTAAGGATAAGTTTTTAACCTTTTGTTAGTTAAATTTTGGATCTCTCTCATTAGTATCTTTCTCTCCCATACTCTTGGACACTTAGAGTTTTCTTGGAGCATTTTGGCATTGGATCAAGAAAGTAAAAGAAGGCAAGAGGAAGTAAAGATCAAGCAACTATAATAGGATGCTTTGCAGGTATCAATTTGCATGCATATTTTCCTTGCTAGATTTGGCATGCATGGTATTGCATGTGGTTCTTTTGCTATTATTGCATGGGTTTTTCTAGGTGTAATAGTGTTTTCATCCTAGCCTTACGATTTCCAAATAATCATGGCACGATAGGGTTCTCATATTTTGGTTGAGCTGGATCGCTGGATGGATTCGAAACTGAGTGAGGTGGATCTCTGAATGATAGAGAACATGGCCTAGTGGTCTCTGAACCAGACTGTGGATCATGATAAATCCACTGGCCTAGTGACCCCTGATCTAGACTGTGGGTTGCAGTAAAACAATGACTGTGTTGCCTTGGTGGGCCTAGGAATACTTGTCAGTGAATGGTAGGATATAGAGAAAATCCAATAGGTGTTTTTCTCTCCATTGGGACTAGTAATCTTGAGTTTGGGATATTCGGTAAATCCTAGAGAGTGGGTCTCGATTTATGGCCTAGTGATTCAGGTTTGGATTGCGGTAACGCCTAAGAGACTAGGAGACAGGAAAATTCCTTATGGTGTAGGTGCAAAAATCTGGTGGCATCCGTGCTTGTTTGGCCTAATGATCAGGTGGAGATCATCGTAAAGCCTATTGCGACATGTTTATTATGTTGGCGTAGTGATCCAAGTTTGATTATGGTGATGAGGGTGAGGTGGTTTAACCTTGGGATGCCCTGCTTGGTTCTTTTGGTTTGATTCCCACATTCATGCTTGGAATATGGCATGAGGGAGAATGAATGAAGAGAGATTTGGCTCAGCCATTCTATGGTTAGGTGGAATATGGTATTCCCATCCTGGGTTTGGACTTTGCATCAGTAATGAGGTTTTATTTCTCCTTGTATTTCTATGAGTATTATATTGATTTATATGTGGATCATATGGCTGCAATTTCATTGGTATTTATGTTGTTATTATGCTAGTTATATATATGTTTTATGAAAATGGCTATGTATGGCTCTCTTCATCTTTTTACTTGTAAATTAATGGACAATGTATCTATGACCCAGTAGATAATAATGCAGCATATGATATGAGGGAACAATGGTTCTTAGAAATTCTCAATTAAGTATGAGATCCCTATGCTTAAATCTATTGTTTACTCCTATAGATTACATATTTGTGACATGTTTGATGAAATACCTGTCATGGCCAGTAGGGGTCTTGTTAAGGGATTGTTCAACTATTTTCTTTCACATCATTGTTTCCCTGTTGTTTTACTGTCCTGGAGATGTTATTCAATTTTGGGTAGTGTCCTAGGCTCCGGGCCTTAAAAAATGGCTTAAATCCTAGGAACATTGGCACATAACTGGACAAAATAGTCCTTTGATGTTGGCATGCCTATAGTATGAGAGCATCAAGAGCCTCCTCGATGATGACAAGCCTATAATGTTATAGATCTGATATGGAAATATAAGACAATGCAAATAAACCCAAGAATAATAAGAGAGAAATAGATAGAAATGATTCTTTATTGATCAAACCCTTAAGGTAGGGCAACACCATACATTCACTCCTTAAGGAAGGAGAACACTCCACAAGCCATATGCCTATTCATACAATATTCCTTGACATCTCTCAATGTGGAGTCTCTAGCCTCTATATAGGCCTCATACATACAATACCATGGATCATTACCATGGTTCCATCAATACCATCTATCTAATACCATGGACCCATTACATTATTACTAACTACTTGTGGTCCCTTACATGATACAGGTTAACCACCTTATTTATTACTATGGCCCATCCCATTATTACATTATTCCCTTGGGTACCTCCCTTTGTACCCCATATTATCCCCCCTAGGTATATAACATTCCACCCCCCTTAACATGTTTCGTCCCCGAAACATGGGAAGAACACAAATAATAAGATTTACTCAAAAGAGTAGTCCACTGGTACCATGCATGTGCATCTAGCCATCCAAGAGAAAGGTGAACCCTCGATCTCACTGGTGCGTTTCTCGCTTGAGATGAAAGTTTACCATGGTAGCTCTTCTACGTTGATGTGTAGTAGGTGGATCTTCGTTCCTCGCTATCTGTCATGCGGGGGTTGTTGTCCTTGTGTCTAATTTGTCACCATCTTGTTGGTTGTTTTCTTGCGGGGTGATGTGGGTGATGATATGTTGAAGTTTTAACCCATGATGTATTTTTCTTTAGTTCACCCTTTACTAGAGCCTGACTGTTATCTGATGCATGTTGTGGTGCTTGTTGTGGTGCCTTTTCTTCCAATATTACTTCAACCACTGAGCCCTCATTTGATGTATCAACACTTGTAACCTTTTCTGCTTCAGCCTTTATTTGTGTTTGATTTTCGATCATCACTGGCTCATCATCTGATATGTCATTCCCTGGAACATCTTCTGCTTCAGCCTCCATGTACTCTACCTGTTTATTGATGGAAATATCTTGTAATGTAATTTTCTTCATTTTATACCAGAGCTTCAAGAATTTCTTTTGCACATTAATATTGATAGTACCTACAGATTCCATTCAAGGATATCACAAAAAAACATCCATATTATCCATCTCTAAAGTATAAAAATCACCATGCAACACACACTTATCCATAGAAATCTTCAAATCCTTATACACTTGAACATCCTCATCATCCACCTGTGTGTTTTCAATGTGTTTTGCTGGAACTTGCAATTTTTTTGCCAGATTAACATTGATAAAATTATGCTTGCAACTAGGATTTATAGAAACAATGATCTTCTCCTTCTGAATCAATCCATGAACTTGCAATAAGGAGATATTGGCAGAAAATAACCCTTTAGGTTTCTTGGTTTCCTTCTTTCATGTAAAATAATATCTTTGCTAGGTTGTGTGTTTGTCTATGTGAGCTTAGTAAGAGGACCCACAAGATTAGATTTAGGGTCAAAGTGATCACAAATATATTTTGTGAACATCTGCCAAGTAGTTATCCTTGGATGGCATTTTTGATGACATTGCCACCATTGCCATCTTTCGTGGTCCAAGTACATTTTTCCCGCACTCAGCTGAGTCACATCATCCATGATGTAATTCAATCTAAAATATTTCTCCATTTGTGCTAGCCATCTGGCTGGATGAGAGCCATCAAATTTATACACATTCCTCTGATCTAGGCCTGCCATCACAAAAAAAATTGGCGAAAAAATTTCTCTAATACAACTTGTTATAAATCTGATCCAAAAATATAAGATAATAGAAATAAACCCAAGAATAACAAGATCTGAATATAAATAAATGTTTCTTTATTGATCAAACCCTTAAGGTAGGGCAACACCATACAATCACTCCTTAAGGAAGGAGAACACTCCACAAGCCATATGCCTATTCATAGAATATTCCTTCTTTCCTGTAAAAATAAAATCTTTGTTAGGTTTTGTGGTTTCCTCCTTTCTAGTATGAGACCATTTGTCCAAAAGTAGTTCTTCAATTTCATCAGCACTACATAGCTTCAGAAACTCACTGTCAAGTGATTGCCACCATATATAGGCCTCATTTGTCAAATAAGACCCTATTTTCTCCTTCCAACACCCTGGATGGTACAAATTATGATATGCTATAAAATTTTCAATAGAAGACCAATCATATTTTCCTTTAAAAAGCTTACTGCTATAAGCAATGAAGAGAGTTTGTAAAACAAATCGCTTACTTGGCAAAAATTTGAAATGGCCACAATTCTGTCAATATTTCCTAGAATCTCTATTATGACCTATTTTCAGAAATGGAACAATCATTCTACATCTACCCATGTGATAGAAATCCTGATCCAGGCACTGGAATTTCAGATCTGCACTGCAACTCTCCCACCGTCACCAAAAATTATAGAAAAAGAGCTGATTTTAAATTAGTGATATCTCCCTCATCCGGACTCCGATTCGACTATTTTTTTTTTTGATATCAGGTATATTTTCACAAAGAATCCAGATCTACAATTAGATAGTGTAGATTTTGCCCCAAAATATACAGATCTACGTCGCAAACTCGCTGCCTCGAAAAATGTCTGCAACACCACTGATTTTTAGATCGGCGATATCTCCTTCATCCAGACTCAGATTTGGCCAATTTTTTTTTTGAAATCGGGTATTTTTTCACAAATAATCCAAATCGGCAATCATATTTTTCATTTTTTGCCCCAAAATGTATGGATATGTGCCGCGAACTTGCTGCCCCGAAAAAATGTCTGCAACACCACTGATTTTTAGATCAACGATATCTCCTTCATCCGGACTCTGATTTGGCCGATTTTTTGTTTTTTGAAATATGGTGTTCTTTCACAAAGAATCCAGATCTGTAATTAGATTTTCTATATTTTGCCCCAAAACGTACAGATTTGATCTGCAAACTTGCCGCCCGAGAAAGTTCCTGCAAAAAATAAAAAATTTCTCCACTTTTGCCCAAGAAATTGCTCTGATACCACTTGTTATAGATCTGATCTGGAAATATAAGGCAATGCAAATAAACTTAGAAACAATAAGAGAGAAATAGATAGAAATTCTTCTTTATTGATTAAAACCCTTAAGGTAGGGCAACACCATACATTCACTCCTTAAGGAAGGAGAACACTCCACAAGCCATGTGCATGTTCATACAATAATCTTTGACATCCCTCAATGTGGAGTCTCTAGCCTCTATATAGGCCTCATACATACAATACCATGGGTCATTACCATGGTTCCCTTAATACCATCTATCTAATACCATGGGCCCATTACATTATTACTAACTACTTGTGGTCCCTTACATGATACAGGTTAACCACCTTATTTATTACTATGGCCCATCCCATTATTACATTATTCCCTTGGGTACCTCCCTTTTTACCCTATATTATCCCCCTTAGGTATATAACATATAACATGAGAGCGTCTAGAGGTTAAGTGGTTAAAAAATTTAGTGGGACCTGGGAGCAAACTACTTGAAGTGTTGGGATGGTTCTCAGGGGTCCTATAGTTGATGTGGAAGGTTTGTATGTTGTGTTTCTATCGATTCCATTTCCTTAAGGTCACAGAGGAATTGAATCTATTCATAGTAGCCTCTCATATCATGTTTACCCCAGTTGGCTAGTTACTTAGGTAGATGTGAGAGGAGGCTGTTACTGTAACACCCTCCTCCCACATCCACCCAAGTAACCGTGACAACCATGATAAACATGAGACAATACGATACTATTATCAGATTCAACCTACTAGGTGACGTTAAGGAAATAGAATCGATGGAACATCACATACAGTCATCCAACATCATCAACAGAACCTTGCAAAGACAAGTCAAACACTCAGACAACCTATCCCTGGGTCCCACTGTGTTTCAGACCTCTGAGTCCATAGTTGCTCTCATGCTATGGGAAAGGAAGCAACCAAAGAGCTAAATTCACTCTCATATACCTGCATGTCAGTGACTATGGGCCAAACTTGCCAGTTTTGTGCCAACGAACTTGGATTTAAGCCACGTTTTTAGGCACAGATCCGAGGCCATTACCTAGAATGGAATGAAAGCTTGAAACCAATAAAAGTATAGGAAACAATGATGCAAAAGCAATAAGCTCAACAATATCTTAGCTAGACCCCTACTAGCCCTGATAGGAATTTCATCAAACATATCATTGACATATAACCTACAAGTGTAAACAACAAAATTGAGTTTAGGGATCTCATACTTATATGAGAATCACAATAAACCATTGCTCCCTCATGCCACTTTCTGCATTATAATCTACTGTGTCATAGACACATTATCCGTTCATGTACAAGTAAAAACATGATGAGATCCATACAAGTTGTTGTCAAAAAATGTACATATAACCAACATAATAGGAAAAGAAATACCATAAACATTTCAGCCATCAAAATCCATATATACATCAACACATTTGCACATGGAAATCAAGGAAATTAATTTATCATTAATGAGTGCAATAAACCAATAGAAGACGGGACTACCACGTTCCACCCGACCATAGAATGGCTGAGCCAAATCTCTCTTCAACCGTTCACCCCCTGCCATATTCCAAGCATGAATGTGGGATTCAAACCAAAAGAACTCAACCAGGGCACACCAAGGCTAAACCACCTCACCCTCATCAATAGAAATAGGCTTTACCATAATCCATCCCGGATCACTAGGGCAATAGAGTGACCACATCATAAGAGGATTTACCATGATCTCCACCTGATCACTAGGCCAAACAAGCATGGATGCCACTAGATTTCTCCACCTACACTGTGAGGAATATTTCCTATCTCCTAGTCTCTCAGGCTTTACAACAATCCAAACTGAGATCAATAGGCCCTAAACTAAGACCCACTCTCCAAGCTTTACTGCATACCCCAAACCCAAGATTACTAGGCCCAATGGAGACAAAACCACCTCTAGGATTTACTGTATATCTTGCCATTCACTAGAAAAGATTCCTAGGCCATCTAAGGCAACACAAAATTTGGCTTTACTGCAACCCACAGTCTAGTTAAGGGGTTACTATTCCATGTGTTCTATCATTTCAGAGATCCACCTCACTCAAACTTGAATCCATCCAGTGATCCAGATCAAGCAAAACATGAGAACCCCAACACACCATTGCTATCTTGAAATGGAAAGGCTAGGCTGAAAACATTGTCACACCCAGAAAAACCAATGCCATGATAGAAAGGATTCACATGCAATATCATGCATGCTAGATCTAGCAAGGAAAATACACATGAAAGTCAATACATGTGATGAAGCCTACTATAGCTGCTTGATCTTGTCTTTCCCTGCTTTATCCTTGCTTCCTCTTACCTTCTTTTCTTTTCTTGCTCTAATGTCAAAGTTCTCCAAGAAAAAATCTAAGTATCTAAGAGTATGAGAGAGATAGAATAATGAGAGTGCTCCAAAAATGAACTAACAAAAGGTTACCAATTGATCCTCATAAGCCTTTTTATGAGTGAGGCCTCTATTTTCTTCATTTTCCATTATTTTCCCTCATTTTCCTCCTCACATGCAACATGTGACCTTTCACCTTATTTTTCTCCTAATTTCCATTATTTTCATAAATATTTGTCAAAACATATGCCAAATCATATGGCAAAACATATATCAACATATACTAGTCATCATATCTAATAACATATCAAAACATCATCTAACATATATCAAACCATTATAAAGCATATATCGAACCACCATAAATAAGCATATACCAAAGCACCATAGGAAAATACTAAAGCACCATGTCAAGTTGCTTTTCCTTAATCAGAAAACAAGGAAGTATACATGGCCCGCATCTGTTCCGCCATTTCCCATATAGCTTCATCAGTCCCAAAGTGCTTCCATTGCACTTTAACTTGCTCGATTTCTCGATTCTGGAGCATGAGCACCTTTTTCTGCAATATATGTTGAGGCTCTAGCTGGAATTATCCATCTG
Organism: Pinus tabuliformis; assembly: GCA_031772625.1. Lineage (NCBI taxonomy): Eukaryota > Viridiplantae > Streptophyta > Pinopsida > Pinales > Pinaceae > Pinus > Pinus tabuliformis. Next base: position 1,259,285,317 of record CM062818.1, on the reverse strand, counting down.
GTTCCACCTACAATATAGACAATTAAATTACATGATTAAAATCCTTAACGTACTTCTTAAGCAAAGATACATGGAAAAAATTATGGACTTTCACTTTTGGAGGTAGTGCAAGTCGATAGGCTACTATCCCAATCCTATCAATGATACCAAAGGGTCCAAAAAACCATGGTGCCATCTTGGCACATGATGAAATCTGCAAGAAGCTCTTCTTCGGTTTGATGCACAAGTACACCTATTTCACAATCTCGAACTCCTTGAACAACTTGTTCCTATATGCATAACTCTTCTACCTATCCTGTGTTTCCTCGAGATTCTTCTTGATCACCTGCATCTCTTGTTCGAAGTCTAACAACATATCTAGTCCAATCAATACCCTGTTAACCAGATCACTCTAGTTGATGGGAGTGTTAGAACTCTGCCCATACAATGCCTCAAAAGGACTCGTCCTCAGTGACTCTTGATAACCGTTGTTGTATGCGAACTCTACCAAAGGGGGATCATCTTTCAAATTCCAATGCTGATGCATCACATACATCCTCAACCTATCCTCTAATATCCTGTTGACCCTCTCTATTTTTATATCTATTTGTGGATGATAAGTTATGCTAAAGGTGAACGTTATGCCCAAACCTGCAAATAACTCCTTCCAAAACTTGGAAATGAACTTGTCATTACTGCCTGACACAATATTCTTCGGAACACCATGTATTCTAACCACATCTCTAATGAATGCATGTGCCACATCACTAGCTGAGAATATAGACTTCACTGAAATGAAGTTTGCAACCTTTGTCAACCTGTCCACAATGACCATGATGGAATCATGCTACTTCACTGTCTTCGGTAACCCTGTGATGAAGTCCATGTAAATGACCTCCCATTTCCATTCTGGAATCGGAATTGGCTATAGTAGACCACCTGCATGTTTACACTCTGCCTTCACTCGTTGATAATCAAAGCATATAGCCATGAACTCTGGTACATCTCTGTTCAAATTCAGTCAATAGTAATACCTCTTCACTACTTTCAAGGTCTTTTGATAACTTGATTGACCTGAATATGGTTTCTCATGAAGTTCCATAAAGGTCACCTTCTTGAGCTCACTATTATCTGATACATATATCCTGTCTTAAAACCTGACCAATCCATCCGATATAAGACAATAGTCCATGCCCTGTGCACCTATACTTGTACCTACACCTATACATGTACCATGATCTATACCTGTACCTGTACTTTCACCCTACTGCAACCTATGCACAATCTCCATATACCTGACATCCCGTTGTCCTGCCTGCAAGATCCTATCCTATAAGTCCATCCCATAGGAGCTCACAAATTCCAAGTGATGTACCTGTACCCATCTGCTGACAGAATTTGCCACACTGTTCTCTTTACCTTTGATGTACCTGATCTCGAAATGAAACTCACTAATCATGGCCAACCACCTAGCCTGCCTGGCATTCAAATTGAGCTAGTCAAACAAATACCTCAACCCAATGTCATCACTCATAAGCATAAACCGCCTGTCAAGAAGATAGTGGCTCCACATATTCAGTGCATGTATAATCATTGCTAAATTAATATCATGTTTTGGGTAGTTATGCTCGTGCTTATTTAATTTCTGGGACTCATAGCATACCACATGTCCATCATGTATAAGGAATCCACAAAGCCCTCTCTTGCAAGCATCTTTGCATACTACAAACTCTTTGTCTGAATCTACAATCTGTAGAACTGGTGCATTTGTCAACAACTACTTAAGTTGCTCAAATCTAGCCTCATACTCCTCTGTCCATTTGAACTTCTTACCTTTCCTTTGCAGTGATGTAATAGGATAAGAAATCTCTGAGAACATCTTAATGAACCTCCTATAATAACCTCTCAGACCCATGACATATCTCACCTCATCCACATTCTTAGGAGCTACCCACTCCATGATGGCCCTTATCTTATTTAGATCTACTACAATGTCCTCCTTGGAGACAACATGTCCCAAGTCATGTACCTCGGTTTGAAAGAAACTAGACTTGCTAAGCTTAACATACAACTGATGCTCTCTCAAAAACCTGAGTACTGCTGCTAAGTGCTTGGCATGTTATTCCTCATTTTTAGAATGTACCAATAAATCATCAATGAACACATTAAAAGGATTATCCAAATATGGATGCAAAACACTATTCATCAAACACATGAATGTATCTAGAGAATTACTTAAGGCAAATGGAACAACAAAAAACTCATAATGCCCATACCTGGTCCTAAACACATTCTTGTAAATTTCCTCCTCCCTGATGCTTACCTGATGGTATCTAGATCTCAAGTCGATCTTCGAGAACGCTAATACTCCCTTTAGCTGATCGAACAACTCATGAATCCTCGGTAAAGGGTACCTATTCTTGATAGTAACCTTTTTCAACTGCCTATAGTCAACACATAATCTAAGAGTACCATCTTTCTTCCTCACAAACAAGACTGATGCACCCCAAGGTGATTCACTTGGCCTAGTGTATCCCGTGTCCAACATTTCCTTCAACTACAATTTTAACTGAGCCAACTTAGGTGTGCTCATCCTGTAAGGTTCTTTTGATGTTGGAGCTTCCCCTGACACTATCTCAATAGAAACTTCTACCTCCCTATGACGTGGCAACTCTATAATGTCCTCAGGAAATACATCCTAAAAGTTTTGCAACACTGGATATCTATTCAATGCATGTACATCCTCAACCTCCTTACACCTATCACTAGAAATGTGTAATGCAAATAGCTTGCATCCTTTCATGTGGCTACACTTTTCTTGCATAGTTGTCACCATCCTAACTGATGTGGCTTTCTTCTTACCTTGCAGGACTCTTGGTTCTCCATTATCATAAAAAAACTCAATAGCTTTTCCATAGTAGTCAACCTTGGTTCTATGCAAATACAACCAATCCATGCCTAAAAACATAATGTATGACACCAATGGTAATACATTCAAATGTTGTATGGTAGGCATACCATTCAAGTAAAATGCATAAGATCTTACCAGATGATGAACTTGTTTCTTTGTACATGTAGCCAACTGCACAAACAAAGACTCTACATGGAATTCCTTATTCAAACCACACTTATCCACCAAGTCGAACTAACATAGCTATAAATATATCTAACTTCAATCAAAATAGAAATAGCTTGAGCAAAAATTTTACTGTCCATATCAATGATAGATGCCTACTGTTTTGCTTGCCTGTTGTTCACTGCTACATAGATACGTGGAGTACTCTGACCAATGTCCCCAATAGTTTGCACCTCTTGTGCACTATATATTTGAGGCCTACCACTCTGGTCTTGTGGAAAATCTCTCTTAAGGTGTTCCTTCCCACATGTCCAACACTCCAACTAACCAATACCAACACCTCTATGCTGTTGTTGTGACCCATGTCCCTATCTAGCTACATTAAATCTCTTTTGCAGTGCCACATTCTCTTTCTCAGCTACATGCTAGGGCCTTATTCTCTTAGGCTACCATTTACCTTTACCTTTGTCCTTTCCTTTCCATCCATGTTGAGATTCATTTTTATGCTTTGATTGTTGATAGAAATGCTTCAGTTTCCCAATAACTTCCTCAAGTGATCGAGGGTTATCATACTCAATCTGATGTCTAAATGCTAATGGAAAACCACTTACACATATCTGAATTTTAGCTTTCTCTTCAATAAGATATGGTTCATACCTCAATAACTGCAGAAACTTGGTCATGTACTCTTCATCTGTCATCGATGAAACCTTTAGCTCATAGAATTATTTTTCCTTCCTGTCATAGTACACTTCTAACAAGTACTTCTTCCTGAAAAGTCTCTTGAACTCTTGCCACAAGTCATCTATCTTGATGTCTCGAACCCGTGTAACATCTTCCCACCAGATGTCTGCGTTACCTTTCAAGATGAAGATAACTATTATGTCCTTCATGTTATCCATGTGCTCATGCAACTCAATGATTTTTTTCATTCCAAGTATCCAAGCCTCTACATCTTCTAGCGTCTTCATATCTCCATCAAAAGTAGGTGGTTTTTATTTCTTGAACTCAGCTAGCAGGTGTACCCTATCATTTCTCCTATAAGGATGATAGTGATGATGATCATGATGTCTATCAAAACAAGAACTAGAATAATACCTATATTCATCACCCCTCCTTTTTGGAATGTCCAAAAACCTTCCATCTCTCACTATATGCGATCTATCCGACCTCTATCTACCAGGGGATCTACTGTCATATTCCCCATTAGTTTTATCGTCATGTCCATGGTTGATCCAAAATGGCCCTTGTCACTACAAGTCAGACAAACTCTGAAGAAGTATAGAATTCACTTCTGCCTACTTCTCTTATACCTGTATGATCTAAAAACTATCCACCTGACAACTCCTTATCTCTTCCTTCAAACTTCTTAATGTGACTGCCAAATCTGAAGAGTTCCCAACACCATACTGCTCTTCAGATTCATAGGGAGAGTCCTTGTAGTCAACCATATTGCTAGCCATTTGATCTTTCTCTTCCTGCAATGCATAATATGTCAAATAAACCAAATCATAGTAAACCAACATACCTTATTATAGCTCGGGGAGGATAACTTGTTTGCAAGATCACCCAATCAGCGTGATACATGTATAACATAATCATAACAACATATTAACATACATAAGTAAAAGTATGAACACATAAACATCACTCTAAGTAGGATCCACTCATCAATGCCAGGCCATATCATAAATGCATGCTACGACCTCATGCTTGTCAACAACCATTACTCCACTATCCACATTGCCACATGCAACCAACGCCATGCATAAGAAATTACTAACCAAAGACACATACATATAAACACATGTAGTTGAGAATAATAGATCAATCCTTGTAATCAACCTACAAGACTGATACATGTAATCAAAATACTCAAGGATGTAACCTAGCATACAAGGATGTAAGTAGGTGACATAAAATCACCATGTAAGTGACATATAATCCATACGAAATCTGTCACATACTCATGTCAAATACCCTTCATGAAATAAACATAAAATTCTCCAAAACAACCATACTACAACCCTAATCCTACATCAAGCAAATGAAACAAGTATATAACAGTAAGAGACACACATGCAACTAACATGCATGCATGACTAACACATTCTACCCATCTAGTTTGAGAGTTGAAAGATGCTATGATACCACTCTAAAACACCCTCCTCCCACATCTACCCAAGTAACCATGAAAACTAGGGTAAACATGAGATGAGAGGCTACTATGATAATATTGTACTTCCTAGGTTACCTTAAGGAAGTGGAAGCAATAGAACATCACACACAATCATCCAACATCATCAACAGAACCCTCAGAAGACAATTCATCCACTCAAAAAACCTGCCCCTGGGTCCCACAACTATTCTAAACCTATGAGGCCATAATTGATCTCATTCTATGGGAAAAGGAGAAACCAGAGACCTAAAGTCACACTCATAGGCTTGCATGCTAGTGATTGTGGACCAAACATGCCAGTTTTGTGCTAGTAACCCTAGGATTTGAGCCATTTTTTCAGGCACAGAGCCTAGGCCATTGCCTAGAATCGAGTGAAAGCTTGAAATCAATAAAAGTATAGGGATAAAATATGCAAAATAAATAAGCTCAACAAGACCTTAACCAAACCCCTACTAGCCATGATAGGTATTTTGTCAAAAATATCATCAACATGTAACCTACAAGTGTAAACAAGAGAATTAAGTGTAGGGATCTCATACTTATCTAAGAATCACTATAAAGCATTGTTCCCTGATGCCATTTGCTGCATTATCATATATTAGGTCAAACACACATTATCCATTCATGTAAAAGTAAAAACATGCTGAGAGCCATATATAGTTGTTGTCACAAAATTTACATATAACCAACATAATAGGAACATAAATACCATAAGCATATCAGCCATCAAAATCCATATATACATCAGTACATTTGTGAATGGAAATCAAGGGAACAAATTTCTCATAATGAGTGCAATAAAGCAACTGGAGATGGGACTACCACGTTCCACCTGACCATCAAATGGTTGAGGCAAATATCTCTTTAGCCATTCACCCCCGTGCCACATTTTGAGCATGAATGTAGGATTCAAACCAAAAGAACTCAGCTAGGACATACAGAGGATAAACCACCTCACCCTCATCAACAAAAACCATGATTTACTGTAATCCATCTCTGATCACTAGGCTGAGACAGTGAACACATCATTACATGCTTTACCGTGATCTCCACCTGATCACTAGGACAAACAAGTATGGATGCCACCAGGTTTCCCCACCTACACCATGAGAAATTTTTCTTGTCTCCTAGTCTCTCAAGATTTACTGCAATACAAACCCAGATCACTAGGCCCTAAACTAAGACCCACTCTCTAGGCTTTACCACATATCCCAATCCTTGGTTTACTAGGCCCAACATAGAGAAAACCACATCTAGGCTTTACCATATATCCTACCATTCATGGGCAAGGATTTCTAGGCCATCTAAGGCAACACAAAATCTGGATTTACCACAACCCACTGTTTGGTTCAGGGGTTACTAGACATGTGTTCTATCATTTCGAAGATCCATCTCACTTAGCTTCAAATCCATCCAGCATTCCACCTCAACTAAAATGTGAGAACCCCATCACACCATGGCTATTTCGAACTAGAAAGGCAAGAATGAAAACACTATCACACTTGGAAAAACCCATGCCATGATAGAAAGGACCCACATGCAATACCATGCATGCCAGATCTAGCAAGGAAAATATACATTCAAGTCAAGACCTACAATGAAGCCCGCTGTACCTACTTAATCCTGCCTTTCCCTATTTGATCCTTTCTTCCTCTTGCCTTCTTTGCCTTTCTTGCTCTAATGCCAAAGTGCTCCAAGAAAGAATCTAAGTATCCAAGAGTATGAGAGAGAGAGAATAATGAGGGTTCTCCAAAACTGAACTAGAAAAAGGTTACCAACTAATCCTTAGAATCTTTTTTATGAATGATTACTCTATTTTCTTCATTTTCCATTATTTTCCTTCATTTTCCTCCTCACATGCAACCTGTTACCTTTCACCTTCTTTTTTTCCCAATTTCCATTATTTTCATAAGTAATTGTGCCAAAAATTCCTTTTTTCCATTTAATGCCTTAGCCATTTCCCTTTCCAATTTCCTTACCCATAAATAACCAAATGAACACCCCCTTAGGATTTCTAGCCCAACATTTAGCTTGGAATAAGTGTCACATTCATACGTGGTTATTGTTTTTAACTTTGATTACATGGAATTTTCACTAGGACTCTTACAGTTATAGTTGTTTAGTCAAAGTTTATATTCTAGACCAAATATTGGTTGAATGGTTTACTAAATATTTACTTCCCGATAAAACGAAAGATGTTGGTAAGGGAGGGGTTGTAATGGAGGATAAAGTTATTTCTCATGCCCAATATTTAGACCTTGTCTATTTAGAATCCAACACTTTGTACAAAAAAAATCCAAATTTTCCTCGCCCATCCAACACAACTCAACATGTTTGTACTCCTATCGGATCTTTCACATCTGATGGGGTAAGTGGTTCTATTAGCCAATAGTCAAAGGGTAAACATTCTAAAAGTAATTCTAAAAATAATCCTATAGTGGCAAAAAAAATTCACCATAGAATTTTTTTTTCCTGAAATTACTACTAAAGTCAATGCAATAGAATCATCTATTGGTAAGTCTCAACAACCTGGAAGTAAGAAAAAGGGCAAGAGAAAAGCAAAACAAATTTCCCCTCAAAAGGAAAAACCAATGAAAAATTAACCTTCTAAATAGAAAAAGAAACCTCAACATCCTTGTTTGATCTATAATGAGGACGTTTATACTAAGGATTGTCCACATCACACAAATGTTAGCAATAGGTTTACAATAGATGAGAATATAATGGAAATTATGGATTTTAGATGAAATTCCTTGGGACAATTGTCATCATCATTCCTCTTTTCTTCCTAGCTTTGAAAATATTGAGAATAATATTTCTACCATGTTTTCACATGAGATATTAGATGACCCTAAATTCCCTATATCAATTTTTGAATCTAAATCTGAAAAGAAATTAGAGAATTTATCTACAATAATTTCACTTCATATCTCAATGAAATATAGAACTGCAGAAAACATTCATATAGGTGCCTCTTGTTCACTTGATGAAATTCAGACTTATAAGGCACTATTCCCAGAATTCTATGACATTTTTGCCTGGTCTTATGAGGAAATGTCAGGACTCGACCCAAGTATTTTAGTTCATGAAATCAACACTTACATGGATGTTAAGCCTATAAGACATAGATTATGTTTGATACCTCCTAGAAAAGGTGTAGCTAGCAAAATTGAAGTTGAAAAATTCTAAAGGTAGGACTTATATGTATTGTTCCCTTGATTGATTGAGTTTCCAACATCAATCCTATTAATAAGAAGAAATGGACAATAAGAGCATGTGTCGATTATCCTATCCTACTCCCTACATTGACCAAATTATTGGTGATTCTGCCGATAATGAAATATTTTCTTTTATGGATGGATTTTCTAGATACAATCAAATGAAAAAACTCCCTACGGTTCAACATAAAATGACATTCATTTTCCCATGGGGAACTTTTAGCTATCAAAATATTCCATTTCGACTAAAGAATGTTGACACCACTTTTCAATGTTATATGTCTTATGCTTTTCATGGTGTTAACCATATTGTACAACCGGATTTAGATGATCTACCAACCCACTCATTGAAACACAAATATCATCACGTGCATCTACAAGCAATTTTTCTTCGATGTTGGCATTATAATATAAGATTCAATCCACAAAAAAATTGTTTTTTGTATGAAATGTGCACATCTACTGGGATTTTTCGTATCTAAGGAAGAAATTTGTGTTGACTCCATTAAGGTAGAGTCTATTCTAAATTTGTCTCCTCCCAATTTATGCCAACGTCAAAGTTTGTAGGGGAAAGCAAACGTTTTACACTGATTCATTCAAAATTATGCAGAGCTAACTAACTGTTTTACTCAACTTTTTAAAAAGGGAATGCCTTTCATTTGGGATGAAACTTCTCAAAAGGATTTTGATGTATTTAAACAAGTGTTGACTCACACACCCTTGTTGCATCCACTTGATTATCACCAAGATTACTTTTTTTATTTAGCTGCATCCGACATTACCATTGGTATGGTATTATTCCAAGAGGATGAATTAAACAATGAACATGTGATTTACTACTTAAGTAGGAATCTTACCAATTCTGAAATAAAATATGCACATGTGGAGAAATTGGCCTTGGCAGTTGTGCAATTTGTCCAAATATTTCATCACTATATTCTATTGCATAAAACATCAGTGGTTTCAGATTGCAACCCCATGGTTTATATTGTTACCAGACAATTGCTTGGTGTAAAATATTCCAAATGGGTTGTTATCCTATAAGAATTTGAGTTAGAATTTGTAAAATTCAAGTAAAAGAAATCATTAGTGTTTGTTGATCTTATTTGGGATTTTTCCTACTATGGGACAAAAACTGTGGTAGAGGATTCTCTTGCAGATGAATCTTTCTTTCTTATTAGCACATTAGACCCTTGGTATGGAGATATTATTATTTATTTCCAAACTCAAACTTTTTCGCCCGATTTATCTCGAACTGACCATTGTCGCATTTGGTACTAATCCCTGTAATATACTATTGTTGATGATACACTTTATCATCATGATGCTGATTCAATATTTAGACGATGTTTGGCATATGATGAAGTCGAAAAAACTTTAAATTATTGTCACTCTAGAGCATGCGGCGGTCATATGTTATGGTTTTCCACTGCCCAAAAAATCTTGCACGTTGGATATTTATGACCTTCCATGTTCAAATATTTCATTATTATAGTCCAAAAATGACATAATTTTAGATCTAAGACTTTAGTGATCCATAATGTAGAAATCAGTCTTTCGGATTAATCACATCATTAGGATTGGGTCAACGTTTTGAACTAACTAATGTGGTTCATGCTCATGCCAAGGTGAGAAATTAATTGATCTGAGAGAATAAATAGTAGAGATGCATCATTGTTCAGGGTTAGCCATTCAAAATTAGCCATTGGTGAAATAAAATTATTTAGGAATACATGAGGAAGAAATGTTTAAATTATCTAATATTAGTTAGAAACTAGTTGTTAAGTAATAATTAATTATTTGATATTGATATTGTAAATTATTTGTCAATTTATATAATAATATTATCTAAGAATACTTAATTTATATAATATTATTTGTTAGGGTTGACCTATTCAATGTGAATTAGGTTTAAAACTAGCTGTTATCTCAATATAATAAATTATTTACCAATAATAATATTAAAATTAATTAATTTATATAATAATATTTGGTTGAAAATTAGTTGTTATGTAATATATTAATTTCAATATATTAAATTAATTAATTTCTATAATACTATTACCTGAAATAACTGTTTATAATTTTATTAGTTAGAGGTGACTTAATCAATATATATTTGGTTGAAAAATTATTGTTGGGAACGATTCAAAATAAAATCTTTTATTTCATTATATTTTAGAATCTTTTATTAATATTACCAAGACCTCTATTAAGACTATTTATCAGAATCATACAATTAATGAGACCATTATAAGATAAAGGATAGCTTATCATCCTTGAAAAGAAGGAAATCAAAGATAACAATAAAGGTATTACCATAAAAAATATGAAAGACAATAAATTTTAGATCGCAAAGCATCTGAAGTTAAAAAATATAAGTGGAACCAGGATAGAACAAGAAGAGTAAAATGATAAAGGCGAGGAAAGGGAGGAGGAGTTATGAATAGATTCAGAATCAAGCTTTTACTTAATTTCTAGCCATCATCCCTATTAAGGTTCTTTGCATGCCTCTCAATCTCAATCGCCTCCCTGAGTTACATGTGGTGGAAATGATCAATTTTAGCAATGACTTTGGATTCTTCAATGAAAACATGGTGTTTTGATTTCTGAGCATGTTTTCCAAGGGCTAATGTGCGGGAGCAATTGTGTTTGATATCAAGAACGTGTTCACTGATACTCTACTTAATAGACCTTCCTACTTCTCCAATATAGGGGATACCACATGAGTAGGGAACGAGGTCGACCCCTTTTGAGTCCTTAGGGTCAATAGGGTCCTTAACTGATCTAAGAGAATTTTTAATGCTATTGAGAGGTTTGAAGGAAGAAGAGACATTAGTTTTCTTAATAATATGGGCAATCCTATCCGTGGTTACATGGACATACTAGAGATTAATCTTAGAGATAGGATCAGCAAGAGCGGGTTTAACCCTAATTTCTTGCTAGCTCTATGAAAGGTCTTGAGGCTTTAGGGTCTGTTATATCCATTATTTCAAAAACCTCAAGAAGATGAGATTTCTCCTGATCAAGGTGGCCATCATCAGAGATTTTTAGACCACAGGTAGTAAGAGTGCTGAGAACCCCAAATTTTTGAGCTAGGAAATGATGAGAACTGGCATGGAGGTATTGATATGTGTGAGTCTTCTTTCGAAAAACTTGGTGACAGATGAAACCATCCCCCCTAGAAACGAGAATGTCCAGAAGGGAAGACAACCATTCTCCTCAACTTCCATAGTAAACTTGATGGATTCTAATTGAGAGTTAAGGTGGTTAAGAAACATATCTAGTTTCTCTTGACCATGAGGCCAGATGACACAGGTGTCATCGACAAACATCTTCCACTTTTTAGGACAGAATTTAGCAGAGGCTAGGGCTTTAGTCTCAAAATCTTCCATAAAGAAGGTTGTGATGATAGGGAAGAGTGGGCAACCCATCGCAACACCAGATGTTTCCTCATAGAACTCACTTTGGAAACTAAATAAAGTTGAGGTGAAGGAAAGGCCAACTAACTTGGCAGTGTCTTTATCAGTAATGTGATTAATGATATCAATGGCTTCTTGGATGGGGATTGTGGTGTATAAGGAAACGACATCAAAAATCACCATTAAATCTCCAAGTTTTAACTTGATATCTCTCCACTCTTGAACAAAGGAGGCAGGGCCTTGCACAAAAGAATTAGTACAATGAACAAGAGGTTTGAACTTTTGGGCTAGGAATTTAGCAAGAAGATAGTTCGGTCTGCTTATGGTCTTAATGATAGGTCTTAAGGGGCCCCTAGATTTATGAATATTTGGTAGGCCATAGCTTCTAGGGGTAAGGGGGTTTCTTTAAATGAGCTTTTAGGAAAGGGGACTAAGAGACGGATCTGCTTGAATCACATATGCAACCTTATTAGAAATGGATTTAAGGGGAATTTTCTTCAGCTTGATGTAACTCCCACTACTACATAGATGTTCTACCATTTTTTGGACATAATCACACTTATCAAGAATGAAAATAGCTCCACCTTTGTTCGCCCTAAGGAAGAATATGTCAAGGTCATCCTTTAAGGATTTAACGGAAAGAAACTCAGCCTTGCTTAGGTTTTCCTAAGGAGGTTTAGCCTTCCTAAGAACAACATCGCAATCTTGTCTAATAGTCTCCTTGACATTGTTTGGAATGTTGTTTATCTTGTATTCGATACTACAGATAATGTCATCAGTTGGAATGCTATTTGGGGCAAGGGAAAATTTGAGACCATTATTAAGGAGACTAAAGACAGATGGATCAAAATTTTTGCTCAAAAGATTTATAACATTCTTAAACCTAACATAGATCTATTATTATTATTATTATTATTATTACTACTACTATTACTACTACTACTACTACTACTACTACTACTACTACTACTACTACTACTACTACTACTACTACTACTACTATCAAACGTAAAAGAGGAGTTGTTATTGTTATTATGTGAGAAAGTGTGAATAAAGTTATTATTATTGATAGTATTCATATTTTCATATTGAATTGAATTTATAGAATATTTATTATGTTTATTCATATTATTTTTAATATTGTTAGAATATATGTTATTATAATCGGGATGTGAGGAAGACAAGCTATTATTGTATATAGTAATATTAGTATTAGTGTCATCATTTTTGTTAATAATATTGTTAGATTTAATACATATATTAATTTTATAATTAAAAGGCATGGGGGAAGAGAGAAAATCGAAGACTGAAGGAGGAGGGAAGGTGAATTATCTAGAAGAAGGAGTTGAGGGAATTCAACCGTCCATGCAGAGAGGGGCAGGGATGACATAGGGAAGGGAAGATGGGAGTAGAACAGGAGAAGGCAGGGACAACACGAAATAGGCTGAAGCTAGGATGGATGATGAATGCGTAGACAAGATCGATGTTTCGATAAAGGTTGATGAGGGGCGAGCTGGAGGCATTGCGATGGATTGAGAGAGGGTGGAATTAGAGGGTCTGATGGACAAATCTAGTTCCACCTGTTTGGCCAATTTAATGTCTTTAAATTGTCAATCATAAATTGTCAACCAGGGTACGTGTACTAATGAAGTATAGGTGCACTATATGTGCTAGAAGTTATTCCTTATGTCATTATTCTCTTCTTAGGGTATAAAATTAAGGTTAGTATGGAAATGGTGTGGTTATATTAATGTCTCAATTGCTAAAGTTATCAGCTAAATTCTTACGAGTTATTGTCTATTGAATCAGTTTATGGATGATATGAGAGTGATTCTAAATTCTACTTGTGTTAGATTATTTTGGATTTTTACCTTGAATCTTTATGCTACATCTCTAATTAACTAAGTGCAATAGAAATCTATTCTATCAAACTGTAGAGAAGTATTGCTTGAATTCAATTGTTAAGGAGAAGACTCTCACACTTTTACTAATTCAATTTCATTCAAACAAGATATTCTGAATAACATCTACACTACGAGTAAACATAGTTGGACTACACTAGATAAAAAACAAATAAAATAACCATGTTGTACTATGTAAAAATCAATTCAAGTAGCAGATTAAACTAGGTATAAAGTAGATGGAAGTACTAATGCATATAACAATTCATTGGTGAACTCATCATACTGCATTTCTCACACAAAAACAGAGTATTCAAGCAATGAAAATAAATATAATTGCAATTGGTTAAATACCTATCGCTGGTCATAGGGGCCCTCCATAGATCAGTTCATAATCTCCAATAAACTTAGCACATACACACACAAGACCAATTCTATTGCTGGCAAATGAAATTTCACAAACTGTTTCAAAATTACATCATCCGGTGTGCACCAAATCACATTGCATCCTTATTTTTTATAACAAGTCTTTGGCATAACAACATGAGAATTCTAAGCCCAAATATCTTTATTCTAACTAAAATATCTCACTAAACCTTTGATTTTCTATTATGAAAGAAAAGCGATAATGTTTTGATGAAACTCAGATTCTATTCCGGTGACAATCCTATGGTTGACTTTGGGGTTTGATCGTGATATCTTGCGCTCATCATGATGAAGTCATTCAAGGGGATAGGAAGGGATCCATGAGGGGACCATTCCTTATCCATCTGTATCCTTTGTTTCTGACCTAGAGCTTCTAAACCTTGCAAACAATGAAGATAACTGTAGAAATCTAGATTAGCTGTGGAAATAGACCAATTCTGTAGCCAATTGCATTCTTTAACAAAACATTAGGGTATATAGTCAAACATGAAGAAGAAGACATATTATTGCTTACCTTTATCAAAACCTTGTGGATATGGCTTTATTTAGGTGGTAAATATAGGAAAAGAGAGGAAACATATGCAAAAAGGGGTGTCATGGTAAGACAATCTTTGGACTTCACATTCCCCTAGGACGGAGGTTTTGTATGTCCTCATACACATCATCATTATCAGTCACTTGCGCCTTCTGTTCATCACCTCCAAGTTTCATTGTTTTCTTCTTTTTGGCAACTATTGGCATCTTAGGTTTTCTCATGAAAATTTTGTATTTTAAGTTGATAATCTCTCTTTGCATTATTCTAGTTTCCTTCTTCAGCTTTTTGTTATTTTTATAACAAAAGATCAAATGAAGGATGAGATTTTCACTTTTTGCAATCTGGATCTCACTATCTACCTTTAATGCTTGACTCTGATTCTTGAGATACATGTTCAATGTTTCTAATTCAAAAATCTTGTGCTTTAAAATGTTTGAGGTTGAGTGTTCCTGTGGTCCATTTAACTGGTTGCTCCCTTCTCCAGGAATTTGAATTGTTTGATTAGTTGTTGTCTTTTTTCATTCCAAAGACTCTATATAGTCATATATCTCCTGCTAAATAGGGTCAACACCTAGACTATGTACTGGGCTTCTTAGCGGTGAGCCGCAAGGTGGCAGTGATCCCCTCGGTGATGATTCTGGTGACCCTTTTGAAGAAATTTTAGGGTTTTTAGTTGGCTCAATCTTAGTTGGCTCATTTCCCTCGAGATTAATGTATTCTATAACTTTTGAGATTGTCTGTTGACTATGCTCAACCTTGTGCTCCTCCTCAGTCCTAAGGTTTGTAATACTTGTACTTTCCTTATTTTAGTCCCTAATTTCTCTTTTTGAGGAAGGGTCCTATTTTGTGGCATTTCCTTTGCTATTTTGCTAACTTTCTTCCTTTTAAGATTCCCCTTTTTCATTCTCTATAATATTTCTACTATGGATAGCTCTTCTTCTGATAATTCTGGGTGAGTCTGGGGTTCCTACTCTTTTACCCCTTCTATGGTTCTCTTCCTTCCTCTGAGGGTCCTACTGCTGCTGGCTTGTTCTGGGGATCTTTCTTCAAAATGGTTCCTCACCAGGAAACTCTCCCAGTTATCCCCTATACTCTGAAGATGGAACTCAACCAATATCTTTATCAGGCCATGATGATACATGGTGTTTTCTATAAACTGAGTTCTCTTTTGAACGTTTGTAGACATTTTCTTGAGACTATTTAAGCGAAAGTAAAGAATATTCATTTGGTGATCTTCAGGAAAATGCATCATCATCCTAACATGGTAAAAATAAATATACCACAACCTACCCTCATAGGTGACAAATTTTTTAAGTATAAGCAACAAATTTCTCCATTTTCTCTTAAGGGCTATGTTGGAAATACCTTTCTTGAAGACAATGGTGTCTATATTTGGAATTTTGAGAAATACCTTCCAATTTTCTCCACTAATTTCCCTCTTCTTGACCCATTTTTCCCTGCTTCTTGGTAATTCAGTAGCCTTTGTGATCATGGATTCTGTTATGGTGATCTTAGTGTCTCCTATTTTGGCTTCAGTTCCATCAAATGAGTGCACAAATGTCTTGGTCACTTCACTGTGAAAACCATTGTTTCTTTTGCAGCAACTCCTTGGTCTGAGGGTATCCCTCCAAGAATTTCTTCCCTACTAGCTTAGTTCAAACAATTATCCCCATTATGGAGGATGCTTTCCATCAAAGATTAGTTACCTTGACAAGAGAATGGTGTTGGTAGGGTTTTCTAAGTGGCAGAAGGATGGAGTGGCTATGAAAGTTCAGAGGAGTGTAAGAATAGGTGGATTATAATAAGGGTTATAAGAGTGAATCAGACCATTAGGTGCATTTAAAATGATGATTTGGTAGTAACTTCGATGTATTTGGAATGAGGATGTGACATGAATTTTAAGTGGTGGCTTATGATATTTTCTTAGGTGGCCATCACCCTTATATTATAATGATTTTGTTTTAGTTTTCGGCAGTACTATGTCTTCTGTGTCATATATGCAATATATCAATCCCTATGGCTAAATTAAGCTACCACACACCTTTGATCGACTTTTACTAACCTTATTTGTTGTTTTGAGATCTCCTATAAGGACTTTTCTTTGTCAATAATCTTTCAATTCAAATCACCAAGTGTCCTTGTAGGATAAAAATATTTATTACGCTACAGAAACTTGTCCAAGCTATGGAAAGCTATTGGTTCTACAACTGAGAAAGAAAAACCTTTTAATAAAGGAACTTTTATTTTCTTTTTGAAAGGAAAATTTGATGTGCCAGCAAAAATTGGTTTTCATGTTTATACTTTTTTTTCATTTTATTTTATTATTATATGTATATATATGTATATATACATATAATTTACTTATTATTTTTTATTTTTTATTACTTTTTAGAGAGTAAACTGAGTAAAAATTTCTAAGGTGAAAAAAAAGAAGAATTCTTCTTGATCATTTTCAGTTTTGAATTATCATGGAAAATTTTAACAAACTCCTCTTCTATCAATGGCTTCTAGTACAATCTGAGTCAATGTCCCTTTACTTATAGAGGAATTTTCTCTTTATCGATAGTCCTAATTCTAACTGCACCATTTTCAAAAACACTTTCAACTTATAAGGTCCAGGCTAATGGGTTTTGAACTTACCTTGAAAATTCTTGAATTTTGAATCAAAGAGTAATGCCCAATCTCCTGGTTGAAATTTTCTTTCTTTAACGTACTTATCATGCCATCTAGATCTCTGTTGTTGAACTAGGCTAGTTCTTTGGAAGGCTTCTTCTCTGATTTCATCAAGTTCATTTAGTTGTCTCATCCTTTGCTTCTATGCTTCTAATAAGTCAAGATCTAACTAGATTGCTGTATTATAGGTCTAGATCTGGAACTCTATCGGAAGTAAGACATTCTTCCCATAAATAAGTTCATATGGAGTCTGTCTTGTAGTATTTTTCCATGTAGTTTTGTAGGCCCATAAAGCCTCTGGAAGCTTTTCCACCTAGTCCTTCCTATGTAGACATATAGTCTTTGTAAGTATAGCTTCAATCACTTTATTTGTGGACTCAACTTGTGCATCGGTTTGTGGGTGGTATGGAGTGGACTTCCGATGTTTGATTTTTTATTGATCCACAAGATTTTGCACTAATCTCGAGGTGAACTATGTTCCTTGATCTGTTAAAATTTCTCTTGGAACACAAAAACAAGTAAAAATATCCTAAAAAAGAAATGAAACTACAACATTTTCAGTAGCAAAAGGAAGTACTTTAGCTTCTACCCATTTAGTGACACAATTAGTTCATACCAGAATATACTTCTTTTTCTTTAAAGGTGGGTTGATTCGTCAAACAAAATCTAGTGCACATTTTTCAAATGGTTTGATGAGTACCTGTGGTTGCAGTGAAATCTCATTGGAAAGTGTAGGGTTTCCCATTCTTTGACAACTGTCACATATTTTAACATATTCTTTGGTGTCCCTGAAAAATGGAAGGCTAATAATATCCTGAAAGCAAGATTTTGTAAGCAATCCTTCTATTAGAAAAATGTCCGCCACATGGCTGATCATGGCAAGATTTAAGTATTTCTGGTATTTCATCCTCTCGAGCACATCTTCTATTGATAAGATCTGGTCCTGTCTTATATAACTCTTCATTTATCCATGGATAAGGTCTGCTACTGTGAACTATTCTCCTCTTTTCTTTAGGAGATAAATGAAATGGAATTTTTCTTGTGGCTAAATAGTTAGCAATATATGCATACTAGGGTGATTTAGTAGACACTGCAAAAAGATACTCATCAGGAAATTTATCCTCTATGGGTTGATCATTATTTTCATTTTGTATCCTAGATAAAATGTCGGCAATTGTATTATGTTTTCCTGACCTGTCTAGAATGGTTATGCTAAATTCCTGTAGCAGTAAGAGCCATCTGGTTATTCTTCCATTAGTGTCTGGTTTATTCATTAGGTATCTAATGGCATAATGGTCTGCGTGAAGAAAAGTTTCATAGCCAGTTAATGTTTGAATTTTTTAATGGCATGAACTATAGCTAAAAAATCCTTTTCAGTTACAGTATAATTTAACTCTGCAGGAGTTAAATATTCACTGGTCTAATAGATTGTATAAGAAGTAAGATCTTTTTGTCCCAACACAACTCCTAAATCTGAATCTGAGGCATCTGTTGAGATATGGAAAGGAAATTTCTAGTTAGGTCCTTTTAAGATAGGTGCTTCAGAAATTCTCTTTTCCAAAGCTTCAAAGGCAGCTTGACATTCGAAATCCCAATTGAATTCACAGTCCTTGGTGAGAAATTGAAAGAGTGGGGATGCAATTTTTGTGAAGTTTTCTATGAATCTCCTATAATATCTAGTAAAACAGAGAAAAATTCTAACGTCCTTTACAAAACTTGTCATTAATAAATTAGAAATGACTTCAACTTTAGATGAGTCTACCTTGATTCCATCTCCTGAAATATGATGACCTAAAACAAATCCTTCATTAAACATCACGAAACATTTTTCATAACTTAAGGAGATATTTGTTTCCTTACATCTTATTAATACTTTTTCCAAATTTTCCAGTGCTTCATTGAAAGAATCTCCATAAACTGTGAAATCATCCATGTACACTTCCACACAATCATGAATAAGATCAGAGAAAATTCAGAGGAATTCTCTTTCGAATGTTGCTAGAGCATTGCATAATCCAAAGGGAAGTACAAGGTAAGCATACGTTCCCCATGGACAAGTGAATGTAGTTGTATCTTAATCTTCAGGGGCTACATGAATTTGGTTATATCCACTGAACCTGTCTAGGAAGGAAAAATATTTTTTTCCTACTAATGTATCTAAGACTTGATCTATAAAATGTAGTGGAAAGTGGTCTTTTAATGTTGCTTTATTTAGTTCCTTGTAATCAATGCATACTCTCCATTTTCTATTTTTCTTAGGAATGATTACTAGGGGTGAAACCCACTAACTATAAGATATTGGATAGATGAAATTTACATTTAATAATTTCTGCAACTCCTCCTTAAAAATTTCTTTTAAATTTGGGTTCATTCTCTGTTGAGGCTGTCTAACCAGTCTTGCATTTTGTTCAATGCAGATATGATGTATGTATGTTTTAGGATCAATCTCTCTCATGTCAATGTATTGCAATGCAAAAGCAGAAGAATGTTTCTATAAAATTTCTATCAATTGATTCTTTTACACTTCTTCCAAGTTTTAATTGACATTCAAGGTTTTTCATGGAAATATTTCTATCGAGGAATTCCCAAATTTTTGCATGGAGAGAAATGATACCTGTTTAGATGAGAGATAGTCATTGCGATTATGATCATAATGTGAGAAAGATTCATTATTTTCCACTAAATTTAGAATTTGGTATTCCTCTTTTACTTGTTCAGTATTAAAAATAAGTTGTATATCTTCTTCATCTTCTATCCATTCTTCAGTTTCTATATTTATTGTTGTTCTTGCAGGACGATATAATGTAAATTTCTTTTTATAATTTCCATCTGAGATAAACATGTCACCTAATCTACAATCGATGAAAGCATCAGTTGTAGCTAAGCAAGG
Organism: Pinus tabuliformis; assembly: GCA_031772625.1. Lineage (NCBI taxonomy): Eukaryota > Viridiplantae > Streptophyta > Pinopsida > Pinales > Pinaceae > Pinus > Pinus tabuliformis. The sequence continues at coordinate 1,259,265,018 of CM062818.1, read as the reverse complement.
TCTTCCTAGAATTAATGGATGTCCTCCTAAATTATTCTTGGGTGTTAAGATCATGAAATCAACAGGATGTTACCAGGAATCTAAGGATACACAAATGTCTTCCAACACACCATCTGGTTTAATCACAGGCATATCTGTTAATTGAAATAAGGTTGGTGTGTATTGCAGGTTATGAAGCCTAAGTGTGTCCATAACTTGTTTGCTCATTATGTTTATGGCTGCTCCGAGATCAATCAGTGTGTTTGGTATTCAGTTCTATTGATGTGAATTTTTATAATGGGGCTTCGTGGATCTAAGTATTTTTGAATTTTCATCTTCCCCATCATAATGTCTACAATTTTTCCAACTAACTGAATTCATTTTATATATTTTCTTTTTCTCCCTAATCTTTGTGTACTTAGTTCCTTAATTGTTTTTGCAAAATTTGGTATTTCTTTTATGGCTTGTAATAAAGGAATCTTCATACAAACATTTCTCAATTCATCCATCATATTGTAATTAGGCAAGATAATTTGTTTTTCTACTCCTTCAACAATTTTCAATCATTTGGGGAAAGGTGGTCCAATTGATACTGAGGGTTGTTCTATGATGGGAGTGTTTATTGGAACTTCTTTTGTTTGTTTAGTCCTTCTAAGGGAGAGAGGTCTCCCCTTCTTCTGATTGATTTTTGTGTTTTTGAAGATCAGATATTTTTTCTTGAATGACAATAGGGGGTTTTCTTGGTAATACTCTTTCAGACCTTAACTGGACATTATTTAGGTCTAGTGGAGTTATTACATAAGTTTGAGGATTATGTCGCTCCATGTCGTACACCAGTTTTTGTGGTATTTTATTGTTAGGATTCGGAAGTGGTTGAGTGGGTAATTGATTTATTTTTTGTGGAAGTGGTAGGGAGAACTATGGGTTTTGATTCTGATTTGGAATTTGTGGTAATTGGTTAGCTTGGGGAATTTGATTATATGGCGGTAGAAATTTTGGTCGAAGGTAAGATGGTGAGTATTGTTGATATTGAGCATAGGCTCCACAAGTATTTTTCCATCCTTGATTCCAAGGCTATGATTGTGGCTAAACCCAAGGCTGCCAGGCTGAATTCCAATTATTTTGTGAAGACTAGGCAAATTCTTGTGGTCTAGATCCTTGTGATTGATTTGGTTGTGGATTTTTCCATGTTGTTTTGGCTATAAAGTAGAGAGAATCTATTGGTTCTGATATTCCTTCATCATTGAATACAACCTTGAGACCTAGTAGGGATGGAAATTCCTTCGTCATGATTATCTGCACATATAACACAAGTTTATATGGCTTTTGAATCTAAGGGACACTCTCTTAGAGCCCATTTCTTTCAACAGTTGGGACAAAAGATAGATAATGCAACATTTCAGAATATTGCTTACTTTTTATTTTAAGGGTGTTTATCTGCTCACTTAGGCTCCCTAAGATATATGTTTTGAACGTATCAAGAAAATTTCCTAATTCTACCCTGCTGACTGTCCAAGCTGTAGATTTATTAGTTCTTGACAAGAGAGGGTCTCTAGAACTCCTTCCAGCTCATGCTTTACCCCTTGATATATGTACACATAAATCACAAATATCTCCAAATGGTAGTTGGGAAATATCTCTTTTCCTAGTTAGGTTAAGGAGATCGATCCACTGATCTTTAATATCTCTGAATAAGAGGGATTTTAATATTTCTTCATCCAAGTTATCCATTTTTTCTCTTTTAACATTGTAAACAAACCTTTCTACTATATCTTCAAGATTTTCATTTTCTTTTTGTGTCATTTGAAGACTTCATCTTTAATATTACTAGACATACAATAATCTATATATTTGCCTAAGAAAGCCTCTTTCATTCATCCCCATGTTGTTATAGAATGCACTCCTAGACTCATGAACCATTTTAATGCTGAGTCTTTTAATGTAGCAAGGAACAATTTTAACTTTTGAGGATCATGCAAATAGTCATACGATCTACATAGTACTTCAAATTCGAAGAGAAATATCTCTAGATCTTCATTTCTTTTTCCGTGGAATTTAGGAAGAATTGAGGGTGATATATTTTTCATTGTGAGAGTTGTATCTTCATAAAGAGTAGGAAATCCAGAAGGATCTTGGTTTCCTCTACCTATACCCCCTCCTCTATTCCTATCTCCACCTCTACCTCTAACTCTTCCTCCAATCCTATTTTCCTTGCCATGTACATTGTGTACTTTTGCTTCCCCTTCTTCAGCCATGATAGATTCTTCGAAAGTAATACAATGTTCTTCTAATATTTCTAGTTCCTATATCAATGGTTTTTCAAAATAAGTTTCTGATTCCTCTTCTTCACTAGGAACATCTAATTTTTCTCCCAGAATTTTCTCACCATTAGAGGATAGAAAAATTACTCCTGTAGTTGGGGATATAGGATTTTCTTCAATTACAGCTTTATTAGAGGAAGTGGGTGAAGTTCTATATTGGATTTATGATCTTGAGATTTTAGGAAGCCTTTGTCGACTTGTAAAAGGAATTCGAATTTGAGTAGGTGGTGTGGATTCTCGAAATCTAGGTGAAGTGAGTGGATTTGTGGGAATTAAACTTATTCCTCACCCTAAAAATCTACCTCTAGAGTCTCTATCCCTACGGGTATCATGTTTTGATTTTTTTCTTAAGTTCTATTTGTACTTCCTTGGCAACAATGCCAAAATGTTTGGCCAATTTAATGTCTTTAAATTGTAAATCATAAATTGTCAATCGGGGTACGTGTATTGATGAAGTACATGTGCACTATATGTGCTAGAATTTATTCCTTAGGTCATTATGTTCTTGTTAGGGTCTAAACTTAAGATTAGTATGGAGATGGTGTCGTTGATTATATTAATTTCTCAATCCCTAAAGTTATCAACTAATTTCTTAGGAGTTATTCTCTACTGAATCAGTTTATGGATGATATGAGAGCGATTCTAAATTCCACTTGTGTTAAATTATTTTGGATTTTTGTCTTGAATCTTTATGTTGTAGCTCTAATTCACTAAGTGTAAGAGAAATATATTCTATCAAACCATAAAGAAGTATTGTCTGAAATAAATTATTAAGGAGAAGTCTCTCACACTTCTACTTATTCAATTTCATTCAAACAAGATCTTCTGAACATCATCTACACTATGAAGTAAACACTGTTGGACTACACTAGATAAAAATCAAATAAAATAACCATGTTGTACCAGGTAAAACAAAATTCAAATAGAATATTAAACTAGGTATAAAGCAAATGGAAGTAATCATGCATATAACGATTCACTAGTGAACTCATCATACTGCATTTCTTACACAAAAACAGAGTATTCAAAGAATGAAAAGAAATCTAATTGCAATTGGTTAAAGAACTGTCACTGGTCATAGGGGCCCTCCAAATATCAATCCATAATCTTCAATCGATGCAGTGTATGCACACACAAAACCAATTCTATTGCTGGCAAACAAAATTTCACAAACTGTTTCAAAATTACACCATCCGGTGCACACCCAAATAACAGTGTGGCCATAGCTTTTATAACAAGTATTTGGCATAACAACATGAGTATTTTAAGCCTAAATATCTTTATTCTAACTAAACTATATTGCTAAACCTTCTATTTTCTATTTCGAAGGAAAATCGATAAGGTTTTGATGAAACTCGGCTTCTGTTCCAGCAACAATCCTGTGGTTGACTTTAGGGTTTGACCGTGATAACCTGTGCTCATCTTGATGAATTAGTTCAAGGGGATAGGAAGGGATCCATGAGGTAATCATTCCTTATCCATTTGTATTCTTCGTTGTTGACCTAGGGCTTCTAAACCTTGCAAACGATGGAGACAATTGCAGAAATCTGGATTAGCTGTGGAAACAGACCAATTTTGTAGGCAATTTCATTATGTAACAAAACAATAGGGTATGTAGTCAAACATGAAGAAGAAGACATATTATTTCTTACCTTTATCAAAACCTTGTGGATATGGCTTTATTTAGGTGGTAAATATAGGAAAATATAGAAACATAGGCAAAAAGGGGTGTCATGGTAAGACAATATTTGGACTCTACACCACTTGCAATACAAACTGTTCAATTACATGATTAACATCCTTAACATATGTCTTAAGAAGAGATACATGGAAAACATCATGGACTTTCACTTTCAAAGGTAGTGCAAGTCGATAGGCTACTGGTCAATTCCTATCAATGATACTAAAGGGTCTAGAAAATCATGGTGCCATCTTAGCACATGATCGAATCCGCAAGGAGCTCTTCTTTGGTTTGATGCACAACTACACCTATTCCGCAACCTGGAACTCCTTAAACAACTAGTTCCTATCTGCATAATTCTTCTGACTATCCTGTGTTGCCTTGAGATTCTTCTTGATCATTTGCATTTTTTGTTCCATGTCTAGAAACATATCTGGTCCAATTAATAACCTACTAACCGGATCTCTCTAGTTGATGGGAGTGTTAGAACTTCGCACATACAATGCCTCAAAAGGATTCATCCTCAATGACTCTTGATAACTATTGTTGTATGCGAACTCTACCAAAGCGAAATACTCTTCCTAATTTTGTTTTTGATGCATCACATACATCCTCAACCTATCCTCTAATATCTTGTTGACCCTCTTTGTTTGTACATATGTTCGCGGATGATACACTGTGTTGAAGGCCAACTATGTGCCAAAACCTACAAATAACTCCTTCCAAAACTTGGAAGTGAACTTGGCATTCCTATCTGGTACAATCATCTTCAGAACACCAAGTAGTCTAACCACATCTCTGATGAACATTTGTGCTACATCACTAGATGAGAATGTAGACTTCACCAAAATGAAGTGTGGAACCGTTTTCAACCTATCCACAATGACCATGATTGAATCATGCTGTTTCACTATCTCTCAACAACCCTATGATGAAGTCCACGGAAGTGACCTCCCATTTCCATTCTGGAATTGCAATCAGCTGTAGCAGACCACTTGGATGTTTACACTGTGCCTTCACTCGCTGATAAGTAAAGTATGTAGCCATGAACTATGGTACATCTCTATTCAAATTTGGTCAATAATAATACCTCTTCACCACTGTCAGTGTCTTATGATTACCTGGGCGATCTGAATATGGTTTCACATGAAATTCCCTCAAGATCACCTTCTTGAGCTCACTGATATCCAATACATTTATCTTGCCTCGAAATTTGAGAAATCCATCTGTTGTAAGACAATAGTCCATGCCCTATTCACCTGCACTTGTACCTGTACCTACACCTATACATGTACCATGACTTATACCTCTACCTGTACTATCACCCTACTGCAACCTATACACAATCTCCATATACCTGACATCCTCTTGTCCTGCCTGCAAGATCGTATCTTGTAAGTCAGTCCGATAGGAGCTCACAAATGGCAAGTTATGTACCTGTACCCCTCTACTGAGAGAATATGCCGCCATGTTCTCTTTACCTTTGATGTACCTAATCTTGAAATCAAACTCGTTGATCATGCCCAACCATCTAGCTTGTCTAACATTCAAATTCATTTAGTCAAACAAATACCTCAACCCAATGTTATTACTCATAAGCACTAACCACCTACCAAGAAGATAGTGCTTCCACATATTTAGTGCATGTATAATCTCTGCTAAATCAAGATCATGTTTCAGGTAGTTCTTCTCGTTCATATTTAGTTTATGGGACTCATAACATACCACATGTCCATCATGTATAAGGACTCCACCAAGCCCTCTCTTGCAAACATATGTGCATACTAAAAACTCTTTGTTTGAGTCTGCAATCTGTAGAACTGGTACATTTGTCAACAACTACTTAAGTTTCTCAAAGCTAGCCTTGCACTCCTATGTCCATTCAAACTTCTTAACTTTCCTTTGCAATGATGTAATAGGATAAGAAATCTCTAAAATTTCCTGCTGAACCTCCTATAATAGCCTCTCAGACCCATGAAAGATCTCACCTCATCCACATTCTTAGGAGATACGCACTCCATGATGGTCCTTATCTTCTCTGGATCTACTGCAATGTCCTCCTTGGAGACAACATGTCCAAAGTAATGTACCTTAGTTTGAAAGAAACTACACTTTCTAAACTTGGCATACAATTAATTCTCTCTCAATAACCTTAATACTGTCGTTAAGTGCTCAGCTGCTCTTCCTCATTTTTATAATGTACCAGTATATCATCAATGAGGACATTAAAAATATTATCCAAATATGGATTCAAAACACTATTCATCAAACACATGAATGTAGCTGGAGCATTAGTTAAGCCAAATGGATCAACAACAAACACATAATGGCTATACCTAGTACTGAACACAGTCTTTTAAATTTCCTCCTCTTTGATGCTTACCTGATGGTATCTAGATCTCAGGTCGATCTTCCAGAACACTTCTTCTCCCTTCAGCTGATTGAGCAACTCATCAATCCTCAACAAAAGGTACTTGTTCTTGATAGACACTTTGTTCAATTACTTGTAGTCAATGCATAATCTGAGAGTACTGGATTTCTTCCTCACAAACAAGACCAATATACCGCAAGGTGATACACTTGGCCTAATGTATCCCTTGTTCAACATTTCCTTCAACTGCAATTTTAACTCAACCAACTCAGGTGTGCTGATCCTATAAGGTGCTTTTGATGTTGGAGCTTCCCCTAACACTATCTCAATAGAAAATTCTACCTCCCTGTGAGGTGGCAACTTTGAAATGTTCTTAGGAAATACATCCTGAAACTATTGCAACACTGGATATCTATTCAACACTTCTACATCCTCAACCTCCCTACCTCTATCACTAGAAATGTGTACTACAAATAGCTTGCATCCTTTCATGCAACTACACTTTTTTTGCATAGTTGTCACCATCCTAACTGATGTGGCTTTCTTCTTACCTTGCAAGACTCCTGGTTCTCCATTATCATCAACGCACTCAATAGATTTGTCATAGCAGTCAACCTTGGTTCTATGTAGATACAACCAATCCATGCCTAACAACATACTGTATGAACCCAACAGTAATACATTCAAAATGTGCTATGGTAGGCATACCATTCAATTCAAATGCACAAGATCTTACCCAATGATGAACTTGTTTCTTCGTACCTATATCCAACTGCACAAACCAAGACTCTACATGGAATTCCTTATTCAAACCACACTTATCCCCCAAGTCAAGACTAACATAACTATAATTAGATCCAATGTCAATCAAAATGGAAATAACTTGATCACAAATCTTACCGTCCATCTGAGCGATCATAATAATAATAATAATAATATTAATGTTAATAATAGATCTATGTTAGGTTTTAAGGATTTTATTAATCTCTCGAGAAAAAATTTTGATCCCTCTATCTTTAGTCTCCCTAATAAAGGTCTCAATTTTTTCCTTGCACCGAATAGGATTCCTACTATTGCAATTATCTGTAGTATTGAATACGAGATCAAGGACCTTCCAAACAATGTCAAGCAGACTATTAGACAAGATAGCGCTATTTTTCTTAGGAAGGTTAAACCTCCTAAGAAAAACCTAATAGAGGTTGAGTTTCTTGCCCTTAAATCCCTAATGGATGACCCCAACATAGTTGTCCTTAGGGCAGACAAAGGTGGAGTGGTTGTCATTCTTGATAAGTCTGATTATGTCCACAAAATGGTAGAAAATCTATCTAGTAGTGGGAGTTACATCAAGCTCAAGAAAAATCCCCTTCAATCCATTTCTAAGGAGGTTGCATCTGCGATTAAAGAATATTCGTCTCTTAATCCCCTTTCCTAAAATCTCATTAAGAGCAACTCCCTTACCCCTCGAATGTATGGCCTACCAAAGATTAATAAATTTGCCCCCCCCCTTAAGACCTATCACTATTATGAAACCAACTCACAAAAATATAGAAAAGATAGTTGAACGCCTTAGAATTCAGCCTCTTTGAGGGGGTAACCTCCTTTACATTACACAAATAAACAATTCTTTGATGATACAAATGACAAAACCTCCTTTCTATATATAGGAGTCTAAGGGGTCACAATATAACCAATTCGACCTAACAATAATAATATAAAGGCAGAAAAATAACAATAGAGGGATTCTACGGGGCACAATAATAACAATATGGGGACAATAGGGGCACAACAATATTAATAAACGATACAACTACAATAGTAATGGGGGCATCACTAGTATTATAGGGACCTAACATGCCCCTCTCCTTCAAAAATGTGTTGTCCTCAATGCTTGAGTAGTTCTGGATGCTTCTGTATAAAATTCTCATCCTACCATGTGGAATCATTAGTGGATAAGTTCTTCCACTTGATGAGATACTTTGAAATGGATCAATTTCATAGTTGTTTAGTTCTTGCTTCTATGACTGCTTCTAGTTCCAATATGATTTTTCCTTCCTCATCAAGTTCTGGAAATATTGTTTGAACTGGGAGCTTGTCACCTATAACCTTCTTTAAACATGAAACATGGAAAACTAGGTGTACTCGAGAAGCTGCAGGAAGCTCCAATTTGTATGCCATAGTACCAATATTTTGCAATACCTTGTACGGACCATCATACTTTGGTGACAATTTACTATCCTTTTTAGCTTGCTTCAGGGACATTTGTTTATATGGTTTTAGCCATAGGAATACCCAGTCACCTACATCAAAACTTCTTTTGCTGCGAGGTTGATCTGCCTATTGTTTCATTCTATTCTATGCCAACACAAGGTTATCATTTAAGAGTTGGAGAAATTGTTGTTGATGCTCGATGTGATGGTCCACTGCTTGAACCTTAGAATTTTCTCTTAGATATGATGTGATGGATGGTGTCTAATATCCATAAAGTGCCATAAATGGGGTCAATTTTGTTACAGTATGGAAGGAAGTGTTATACCACCATTCAGCCAAAGGCAACCATTTGACCCATTGTGTCTCTTTATCAGATACAAAGCAACAAAGATATCCTTCCAAACATTTGTTTACTATCTTAGATTTCCCATCAGATTGAGGATGATAAGATGAGCTATGAGCTAACTGAGTACTAAGACAAGAAAATAATTCTATCCAAAAATTTCCAGTAAAAATGGGTTCTCTGTCACTTACAATAATCTTTGGGTTTCCATGTAGCTTTTGAATTGTTTCCATAAATGTTGTAGAAACTGTGTTTCCTTTAAATGGATGTGATAATGCACAAAAGTGTGCATACTTGGTAAGTCTGTCAACTACCACCATGATGACAGTCTTTCCCTTAGACTTGGGTAAACCTGTGATAAAATCCATTGAAACATCTCCCCAACGTTGGCTTGGAATGGATAAAGGTTGTAATAGACTTGGTGTCTTTATTGTTTTAGCTTTATTTTGTTGGCATACCAAACATTCCGCCACAAACTTTTGAATATCCGATTTAAGGCCATCCCAAAAAAATTCCTTCTTAATCCTGTGGTAAGTTTTTAAAAATCCTGAGTGCCCTCCTAAGGGAGAAGCGTGCAATTCCAGAAGAATCTTTAGTTTTAGTTGGGAATTCTTATAGAGGTATAAGCGATCTTTATACCATAACGAATCATTTTTCGAGCTAATTGTATTAGATGTACTGGAATCTTGTTGTAACATTCTAATAAGTTCCAACACTTCTTCATCATTCTTACATTGCTCCCTTACTTTGTTTATCCAATTTGGTTGGATAATAGAAATGGAGCACAACAATGCTTCCACATCCTCATCCTTTGTTGAGAGTGCATCTACCACAACATTTTGCTTCCCTCTTTTGTATATGATTTCAAAGTCATAACCCAACATCTTTGTGACCCATTTTTTTTGTTCTTCTGAGGATAATCTTTGTTCTAAAATGTATTTAAGGCTATCATGATCTGTTTTTACCTGGAAGTGTCTTCCCATTAGGTAGGGTCGCCATTTCTTAAGTGCATGTAGTACTACCAACATTTCCTTCTCATAAATAGCTTTGTGTAAATATCTTCCTTGATTGGATGACTTTCGAAAGCAATGGGTCTTTCATCTTGCATTAAAATAGCACCAATTCCATTTCCAGAAGCATCACATTCCACAATAAAGATTTTTGTCAAGTCTAGTGTAGCTAAGACCGGTGCTTGGCCCATTGCCTCTTTAAGATGTTCAAAGGCCTTTGTTGCTTCTGGAGTTCATGAAAATGCATCTTTCTTCAACAATGTTGTTAGAAGTGCTGTTATTTTCCCATAATTCTTAACAAACTTGTGATAATACCCTGTCAACCCGAGAAATCCTCGCAAATGCTTTATGGATGTGGGGATTTCCCATTCCTTAATGGCTTTAATTTTGCTAGGGTCTACCTTAACTCCTTCATGAGATACAATATGACCCAGATATTCCACCTCATGTACTCCAAAGAAACATTTGGATCTTTTTGCATATAATTGTTTATCCTCCAATAGTTGTAGCACCCTATCAACAAGTTCAACATGATCCTTCCAAGACTTGATGTAGATTATTATATCATCAAAAAATACTAATACAAATTTTCTAAGGAAGGGTTTGAAAATGGAATTCATCAAACCTTGAAATGTAGAAGGTGCATTGGTAAGGCCAAAAGGCACGACCAAAAACTCATAGTGACCCTCATGAGTTTGAAATGTTGTTTTTGGAATGTCTTGAGTCTTCATTCTGATTTGATGATATCCCGAATGAAGATCTAACTTAGTGAAGTAAATTGATCCATGCAATTCATCCAATAATTCATCAGTGACAGTAATGGGAAACTTATCTTTAATAGTGAGCTTGTTGAGCTCCCTATAATCCATACACATGCACCATGATCCATCCTTCTTGTGCACCAATGCTACTGGAGTAGAGAAAGAACTTTGGCTAGGTTGAATTATACCAGCTTCAAGCATTTATGCAACCATACGTTGAATTTCACTCTTTTGGGCATAGGGATATCTGTCTGACCTGATGTTTGGAGGAACACTTCCTGGAATCAAATGAATACCATGATCATGATCACAAATAGGTGGGAGACCTTTGGGAGTCTCAAATACCTTGGAATGATTGTCCAAGACTTTTTAGAGATCTAGAGAAATGGATGATTTCAATGTGGAAACATCTAGCGAACATAATTGTGGAATTACACCTCGTTGTTCCTTTTTTTAGAAGCTTTGTCATACCATTAGAGCTTATTATCTTTCTCGGTTTCCCTGCAATACCCCTTAATTCAAAATCCTTTCCTTCGGCATAAAATTTCATCAAAAGTTCTTGAAATTTAAAAGCTATTGTACCCAAGGATTGTAGCCATTGGACCCCTAGTCCAACATTAGCACCTCCCATTGGAATGGAAAGCATTGGGCTATTCAATACATATTCTCCCATGGATAGCTTGATATTATGGTACTTTCTAGAGAAATTTATGGTTCCTCCATTTGCAACCATCACTTGATACTTTGGTTCTGGATATAGGAAGCAATTCAATTCTTTTGCTATCTTACAATGAATAAAATTGTGGGTACTTCCTGAATTAATCAACACTATTACCTTTTTCTTCTTGATATGTCCTTCTATCTTGATGGTTTGAGGAGTGGTAATTCCAGCCAATGCATTACAAGATATGGTCGGATTCATTTCTTCTTTATCTAAGCTTTGTTCCTGGAGTATATCCTCGTCTTTTGACTTTTCTTGTTCCTTTTCTTCTTCCTCTTCACAATCTGTGTAGAATAATCTCTTCTCGACACACTTATGACCTTTAGTGTATTTGCTACCACAACTGTAACAAATCCCTTTTGCTCTTTTTTCTTCCAGTTGTTGTGGTGTCAACCTTGTAGGTTGTGGAAGGCTAAGGGCAACAACACTTGCATCTTTATAGATGTGAGTGGTAGGTTTCCTGGTTGCCATAATTTTTCTTTCCATTTTTCTTGCTAACCTAAGTGCGTTCTCTAATGAATCTGGTTCCCAAAGGTAAACATCATGTTGGATATTATCCTTTAAAGTCCCTATGAACACATCAATCTTATGCTCCTTTGGAATATTTTTCCCCTTATGTTCAATTTTTGGAACTCCTCAATGTGCTCCATCATTGAACCCTTTTGTTTGAGACTTATCAATTGGCTAAAACAGTGTTTCTTTTTGTATCCTCATAATGTGTTGTCATTTCTTCCGTAAAAATTGCCCAAGTGATAATTTATTTACTAGAGCAAAGCCATTGATGCCATACAAACTGATTTGGTTCCAAATATAAAGTTGCAATACATACCTTTTGTGTGTTTTTCACATTATTGAGATCGAAAAATTGCTCCATCTGTAGTATCCATGTTGTGGGATCCTTGCCATCAAACTTCCTCATATCAATTTTTGGATTATGGTGGGCCTTCGATCCGACATTAAAGTCTATGAAATCATGATTTAGCATTTCTTTTGTTCTCATCATGAGTTTCTTTTACTACCCTTTCACCATTAGTGACCATTTCTTGTAGCAACTTATTCAAATTTATCTTCAATTCTTCCATCTTATCATCCATGCCATCCATTTTAGCGTCCATGCCATTCATCTTGGCTTCCAAGACATCCATCTTAGTTTCTACACCTTTCTTTAAACAATCCATCTTAGCTTCTATGCCTTTCTTTAAACCATCCATTTTAGCTTCTACATCTTTCTTTAAACTATCCACCTTAGATTCTATTACTTTTTTTGCAAGTGATATTTGTTGCACTTGGTCTCGTAATTTTGATATATCATGTTGCATTTCTTCCTCTTCTTCTTGAGTCATGCTAGAGCTTTCATGTTGCTTACTAGGTGTTTTCATTTTCTTTCCTCGAGGCATCAATTACCGATAATAATGCTTTACTATTCCCTTTGAATTCCTTCAAACTATTTTTTCAAACCAAGCTTATGCAAAAGTTAAAAAAAAAATTACACACCTTTTTTCACTTTGTAGGAGCTCGATATTGAATCTGATGTATCTTTGTAATTTCAGATTATCCAGTTCTGAAATTGCGACCTATAGTAGCCCTCTATGTCCTCTTTCTAATGCCACTAGTTTGATCGAATTTAGATTCTCCAAGGCAGAGTTATGGACAATCTCCCAAGATGAACTGATTATAGACCTCTCCAGAAGAGCAAACTTGTATGAAGTGCCACGTGTCACTGTTTTGACCTTAGTATCAAAAAATATATACATGAAACTATAGTTTGTCCTATTTCTGTAACTTCTTATGAAATTTGAATTTGATTCTCTAAACAAAAGTTATGACGATTTTCCGAAGGTCACCTGTTTGGAATGTAATTCTAGAGTCTGCAAAAAGGCTAACTTCCTCAGATAATATCTTTGCAAATATGGTGCAAAAAGCTTTGAAATTCGGACCCAAGGTTCAACGTGATTTCATCTCAAATGGGTTTTTTGTTTTGCTTTTGAAACATCGTAGAAAAATGTTATAGCGAAAATGCCACAATGACCTATTTGGAGCAGCGAAACCCTAGAATCCAAAGCTCTGACACCAAATGTTATGAAACTAGCTCACAGAAAGATAGAAAAGATAGTTGAACGCCTTAGAATTCAACCTCTTCAAGGGGGCAACCTCCTTTACATTAAACAAATGAACAATTATTTGATGATACAAATGACAAAATTTCCTTTCTATATATAGGAGTCTAAGGGATCACAATATAACCAAGCCGATTGAACAATAATAATATAAAGGCACAAAAATAACAATAGAGGGATTCTATGGGGCACAACAATATTAATAAGGCATACAACTACAATAGTAATGGGGACAACACTAGTATTATAGGGACCTAATAATTGCTAACACCATAACCAGACTGACCTATCTTCTTTCTAAATTCGTAGTCCAAAATTGGAAACCTCCTGTTGGTTGAACTGATTATTTTCTGATTCTTTTGTTCAAGAGTGAAGAGATATCAAATTAGACCCTTGAGATTTACTAGTGAGTTTTGATGTCATTTCCTTATACATGAAAATCCCCATTCAAGAAGCCATTGATATGATTAATCACATCACTGATAAAGACACTGGCAAGTTAGTTGGCCTTTGCCACACCTCAACTTTCTTTAGTTTCCAAGGTGACTTCTATGAGCAAACTTGTGTTGTTGAGATGGGTTCTCCTCTCTCCCCTATCATTGCAAACTTGTTTATGGAAGATTTTGAGACCAAGGCCCTAGCCTGTGCTAAATTCCATCCTAAAAAATGTAATAGGTTTGACAATGACACTTCTGTCATCTGTCCCCATGGTCAAGAGAAAATAGGTCTATTTCTCCACCTTAATTCTCAATCAAAGTCCATCAAGTTCACTATGGAGGTTGAGGAGAATGGTCACCTTTGCTTTCTCGACATTCTCCTTTCTAGGAGGTAGGATTGTTCCATATGTCACCAATTTTTTCGAAAGAAGACTCACATGGAACAGTACCTCCATGCAAGTTCTCATCATTTCCCAGCTCAGATATTTAGGGTTCTCAGCACTCTTGCTACCCATGCTCTAAGAATCTTTGATGATGACCATGTTGATCAAGAGAAACATCATATTCTTGAGGTTTTTGAAAATAATGGAAGCCACAAGGCCTTTTACAGAGCTAGAAACAAACCTAGGGTTAAACCTGATCTTGTTGATCCTATCTCTCAGGTTCATCTCCCGTATATCCAAGGAACCACAACTAGGATTTCCCATATTCTTAAGAAAAATAGTGTCTCTTCTTCCTTGAAACCTCTCTATACCATTAAAAATTCTCTTAGATCAGTTAAGGACCCTATTGACACTAAGGACTCAAAAGGGGTCCACGCGTTCCCTACTCGTGTGGTATCCCCTACATTGGAGAAACATGAAGGTCCATTAAGGAGAGGATCAATGAACATGCTAGTGAGATCAGACACAATTGCTACCACACATCAGCCCTTGCAGAACATGCTGAGAAATAAAAACACCATTTTTGCATTGAAGAATCCAAAGTCATTGCTAAAATTGATCATTTCCACCATAGGAAACTCAGGGAAGCAATTGAGAGTAAGAGGCATGTCAAAAACCTTAATAGGGATGATGGCTGGAAATTATGTAAAAGCTGGATTCTAGCTCTCTCTTCATAACTCTTCCTCCCTTTTCTCACCTTTATCATTTTACTCTTCCTATTTTATCCCGGTTCCTTTTATATTTTTTAACTTCAAATGTTTTTCTATCCAATATGTATTTGCTTTCAGCTTTTTTATGGTAATACTTTTATTGTTATGTTTTATTTCATCCTTTTCAAGGATGATAAGCTATCCTCTATATTATAATGGTCTCATTAATTGTGTAATTATGATAAATAGTCTTAATAGAGGTATTGGTAATATCAATAAAAGATTCTAAAATATAATGAAATAAAAGATTTTATTTTGAATCATTCCTAATAATAAGTTTTCAACCAAATATATGTTGATTAAGTCACCCCCAACTAATAGAATTATAAATAATTATTTCAGGTAATAGTATTATATAAATTGGTAATTAATCTATAATATTGAAATTAATATATTACATAACAGCTAATTTTCAACCAAATATTATTATATAAATTAATTATTTTTAATATTGTTATTGGTAAATAATTTATTATATCGAAATAACTAGTAGTTTTCAACCTAATTCACATTGAATAGGTCAACCCTAACAAACAATATTATATAAATTAAGTATTCTTAGATAATATTATTATATAAATTGATCAATAATTTACAGTATTGATATAAAATAATTAATTATTACATAATAACTAGTTTCTAACTAAATATTAGATAATTTAAATATATCTTCATCACATATTCCTAAATAATTTTATTTCACCAATAACTAATTTTGAACGGCTAACCCTGAACAAGGATGCATCCCCATTATTTATTCTCTCAGATCGATTTACTTCTCACCTTATCCTGAGGATGAACCACATTAGTTGGTTCAAAACGTTGACCCAATCCTAACGATGTGATTAATATGAAAGACTAATTTCTAAATGTCATAATTGTCAAATTTATCATCGAAAAATGTCTACTCCTTCTACTCGTCTTCATCCAATCATCGTCATCGGTCCCTTTGTGAAATGGGGGATCAATTTCATTACATGTGACTCTCACTCGGGTGGGGAGCATGAGTATATTATCCTAATTGTGTATTATTTTACAAAATGGGCCAAGTAGATGCCGACATATAAGCATGATGGTGAAATAGTTTCTCTTTTAAAAGTCAATCATGTGATTTCTAGGTTTGGTGTCCAACAAGCCATCGTCACGAACCATGGAAACTATTTTCGAAACTTTATAATGACTGAACTTACTGTGAAGTTTGGTTTACTTCATGATAGCATGGCTCCATATTACCCACAGGTCAATGACCAAGTATAAGTCATGAATAAACTTCTAACAAATATGCTTCAATGGATTATAGAGATTCATAAAAAAAATTGGCATCTAATTTTTTGTCAACATTTTGGGCATATCACACCTCAGCAAAAAAAGCAACTAGGTTTACACCCTTTCAGTTAGTTTACAGACTAGAAGTTGTTCTACCTATTGAATGTGAAATCTCATCGTTAAGGCTGGAAATCAAACTACTTCCTATAGTTATGTAGACGAGGAACAATTTTTATACTTAGCACATCTACATGAGACTCAACATGATACTGCATTGGCTAGCGAGACTCATAAAAAATGTGATAAGGAACAATTTGATCAAAATTTCAATCCTTGTATGTATTCATAAGGTGACTTTGCCTTGGTTTACGATCAAGTAAATGATAAGATAGGAGGTGGTAAGTTCAAACCTATGTGGCATGGTCCCTATATTGTAAAACATGCACTTGCAAAAGGTGCTTATGAGCTAGTTGACTATGACTGTATTCCTTTGGCTAAGCCCATAAATGGGCTTTACCAGAAAAAATTACTATGCTTGATTTATTGCATGTGTACATTATATATTTTTGTATCATATCTTACATGTGTAGATTTGTTTTTACAAACTTCCTCTATTTCTATTGATTATATTGTGTTACACTTGATTTTTAGATGTTGATGTTGATTCAAAATTACATTTGCTACACTGTTGGCATTAGTCATAGTACTCATAATATTTATTCCATAACTTGGGCCATCAATTCTGTTGGGTGCAGGAATTGTACTTAAGAAAACTCCTCAACACTTAATTGTCAACTCAAGGGATTCGTAAACTTAGAGATGAAGCACAGGCAATGCCAGAGATGGTATGAATTTTTCTGATAGAAATTCCTACTTTAAAGAAAAGCTTGCAAAATCAAAAGAGTAAAAAATATCTGAATCATTAGAGTAATCTAGTTCTGGAACAAGAACGAATGCATTTGCAAAAGAGATTTAGAAATAAAGGAGCAATCACTCTAGCTGACTATTGATTAACTACTGGGTGTGTTTTTTTTTAGTAGAGACACATTAGCAATCTCCTATAGATGGGCCCTTCAAACTTTCTTATGTAAAGATTTCCTTCGCGCAAGAATCTATCTTGCACTAGTGCAGTTTGCTTGCACTAGTGCAGGAACATCGATTTATGCAGAGGGTGTAAAATGATGTTTGTACTAAAAGCGTTTTTTCTTCGTGCAAGGGCTTGGACTTTCTCAAGTCCAAAGCACTCAGATCCAGTAATAAGAAAATGGTTCTTGTACCAGATCAGAGCTTCTTACACTTTAACATTTAATTTTTGGAATTAGTGCTTAATTACTACAAGTGTTATGAGGCCAAATTGCATACCAAAAAGATGAATGTTTATGAGTTTATCAAAGTACAAAAATAGAGAAACAATCTTTATAATTTATCCTGTCATGAAATATTAGTGAAAGCAAGAAAGTTGTTAGAAGTAAACTAAAAAGGCTTGCTGCATCACACAATCTTGCACTGGTGGAGGTTCAGTTCTTCTATTTTAAACTAGGCGGGAAAACCAAATCAAATAGACTTGCAGAAAGTGAATAGCACAACAATGTGCACTGGTGCAGTTAATTTCTCTGGCTTGGACCAGGTGGGGAAAACCAATCCAAACAAAACGTGTAGAAAGTGAATAGCACACCAACGTGCACTGGTGCAGGTAATTTCTCTTGGTTAGACCAGGCAGGGAAAATCAATCCAAACAAAACGTGTAGCAAGTGAATAACACACCAACGTGCACTGGTGCAGGTAATTTATCCTACTTGGACCAGGTAGGGAAAACCAATCCAAAATCAGTTGCAGGGAAAGGAAATTTAGCTACTTCATGCTACAGATCTGCTTTCAATCAAACAGGAATTCAGATGCTGTAAACTAAATCACACTTGGCAGTTTAAAACATAAATTACAATAACGGAAAATAGGGAGAACGCGCTGGGTTGGCTGGGCCCTAGCCAACTAGCGTGTTTCCATTTCAAATAGAAATGCTACTCAGTACTATATCTATTTATCAGTTTTCAAACATAAGGAAAACACGATTTATGAACATAAGGTGGAGCTCCCTTTCTTATTAAATCATAAAGGAAAATACATGATGAATTACAGAGTCCAGCCCAGATTTGGCGATACCAACAAGACAAAGTTACAACAACACTGTTGTAGCGTTGCTCCTCCACCACCCTTTCTACATGCATAATTCCTCCTTTTATAATCTTTCATAATGATTAAAACAAGTTGTTCATTTGCAAGGAATATGGGGATTGAATCCTAACCATTTCTAATTACATAGTATAATAGTACAACCGTTCCCCTATTAAAAGAATGAAGATTTAATACGAATTTTCCAATTCAGGGTTTTTTCTAGAATTTTGGAAAATTTGGTAATTTTAACAAACTTCCTCTAGAGTGCCCTTCGTATCTCCTCAACCATTACGTATTTTGGAAAATGGCCCACGTTTTACTCAATTTCCTATACTGGGAAAAAATCCCATGTCGTGGAATTTCTTTATTTACCTTCATTTGCATAAAAACCAAGGTGAAAATTGGCAGTCTGGAAACTTGTTGACCGTGTTTCCTAGAATTCTGGAAAAAACAATGTTTTTTACAAAAGTGCTTCAAATACCCGTTCGTAACTTTTGGAATACTTTGAATCTCAAGAAACGGTTTCGCTTATGGGTAATTGGTTATATTTGTGAAAAACCTAATTTCTCGGATTTCCATAATTCACCTCCATTTGCATAAAAACCGAGGTCAAACTTGGCCATTTAGAAATTATGCGGATTTTGAGCACACTTATTTATTTGCAATGCTAGAGTAGGAATGTGTTCTGCAGGAATTCTTCTGGTACTAGTGCAAGAATGTGTGGTGCAGGAACTTCACCTCTATCAAAATAGACATATAACCAACTCCATAAACCTCGAAACACACAAACTGTTATTAATGATGCTTTTAATGTTTAAATCTCGTTAAAAAAAGGGAATAAAAAATACTTACTTATTATCTCCAAGAATGCACAAAAATATGACAATGACAATTCAATTTAAACAAAAGCATGAGGGATTTCGAGTAAAAGGTGTTATGAATGATGGAAAAATAGAGGCCCAACAAATTTGCCTACCAGTGAGTTAGTGAGTCTACATGGAATATGTTGGGTCCCTATAATACTAGTGATTCCCCCATTACTATTGTAGTTGTATACTTTATTAATATTGTTGTGCCCCTATTGTCCCCATATTGTTATTACTGTGCCCCATAAAATCCCTCTATTTTAATTTTTTGCCTTTATATTATTATTGTTAGGTCAACTTGGTTATTTTATGACCCCTTAGACTCCTATATATAGAAAGGAGGTTTTTTCATTTGAAGCATCCAAGAATTGTTCATTTGTGTAATGTAAAGGAGGTTGCCCCCTCGAAGAGGCTGAATTCTAAGGCATTGATTTATCTTTTCTATCTTTTTATGAGTTGGTTTCATAACATTTGGTATCAGAGCTTTGGATTCTAGGGTTTCACTGCTCCAAACAGGTCATCATGGAATTTGCACTATAAATTGTTTTCTGTGATGTTTCAGATGCCAAAAAAAACCCATTTGGGCTAAAATCATTTTGAACCTCGGGTCCAAATTTGAGAGATTTTTGCGCTATATTTGCGGAGATATGATCTGAGGAAGTTTGCCTTTTTGCAGACTCCTAAATTACATTCCGAACAGGTGACCTGGGGAAAATCGTTATAACTTTTGTTTTGAGCATTGGATTGAAATTTCATAAGAATTTACAGAAAGCAGACAAATTGTGGTTTCCAATGTATATGTTTTAGAACCGAAGGTCAAAACAATGAAACGTGGCACTTCATACAAGTTGCTCTTCTAAGAAGGTATATAATCAGGTCATCTTCGGAGATTGTGCATAACTCTCTCTTGGAGAATCCAAATTTGATCAGACTAGTGGCATTGGAAAGAGGATGCAGAGAGCTACTACAAGTCACAATTTGAGCACTAGGTGATTTGAAATTACAGAGATACATCAGGTTCAAAATCGAGCTCCTACAAAGTGAAAAAAGGTGTGTAATTTTTTAAATTTTGCATAAGATTGGTTTGAAAAATTAGTTTGAATGAATTCAAAGGGAATAATGAAGAACTATTAGCATTAATTAATGCCCCTAAGAAAGAAAATAGAAACACCTAGTAAGCATCCTCAAAGCTCTAGCATGACTCATGAAAAAGAGGAAGAAATGCAACATGATATATCAAAATTACAAGAGCAAGTACAACAAATTTCACTCTCACTAAAGGTAAATGAAGCCAAGATGAATGGCATGGAAGCTAAGATGAATGGAATGGATGATAAGGCAAAAGAATTGAGGATAAATTTGAATAAGTTGCCACAAGAAATGGCCACTAATGGTGAAAGGGTAGTAAAGGAAACCCATGATGAGAACAAAATGAATGTTAGTCATGATTTCATAGACTCTAATGTTGGATTGAAGAACCATCATATTTCAAAAATCGATATGAGGAAGTTTGATGGAAAGGATCTCGCAACATGGATACTACAGATGGAGCAATTTTTCAATCTCCATAATGTGCAAAACACACGAAGGTACGTCTTGCAACTTTATATTTGGAACCAAATCAGTTTGTATGGTATCGATGGATTTTCTCTTGTAAACGAATTGTCACTTGGGCAATTTTTATGAAAGAAATGACAACACATTATGAGGATACAAAAACCAACACATTTTTTAGCCAATTGATAAGTCTAAAACAAAAGGGTTCAATAATGGAGCACATTGAGGACTTACAAAAATTGAACATAAGGGTAAAAGGTATTCCAAAGTAGCATAGGATTGATGTGTTCATAGGGACTTTAAATGATAATATCCAACATGAGGTTCACCTTTGGGAACCTAATTCATCGAAGAAGGCATTCAGGTTAGTAAGAAAAATGGAAAGCAAAATTATGGCAACCAGGAAGCCTACCGCTCACAACTATAAAGATGGAAGTGTTGTTGTCGCTAGCCTCCGCAACCTATAAGGTTGAAACCACAAAAATTGGAAGAAAAAATAGAAAAAGGACTTTGTTACAATTGTGATAGAAAATACACTAAAGTTCATAAGTGTGCTAAGAAGAAATTATTCTACATAGATTGTGAAGAGGAGGAAGAAAAGGAACAATAAATGTCAAAAGAAGAGGATATACTCCAAAAACAAACCCCGGATAAAGAAGAAATGAATCTGACCATATCTTGTAATGCATTGGCTAGAATTACTACTCCTCAAACTATCAAGATAGAAGGACATATCTAGAAGAAAAAGGTAATAGTGTTGATTGATTCAAGAAGTACATATAATTTTATTCATTGTAAGATAGCAAAAGAATTGAATTGCTTCCTATGTCCAGCACCAGAGTGTCAAGTGATGGTTGCAAGTGGAGGAACCATAAATTTCTTTGGAAAGTGCCATAATATCAAGCTATCCATGGGATGATATGTAATGAATAGCCCCATGCTTTCCATTCCAATGGGAGGTGTTGATGTTGTACTAGGAGTCCAATGGCTACAATCCTTGGGTACAATAGCTTTTAATTTTCAAGAACTTTTCATGAAATTTTGTACGGAAGGAAAGAAAGTTGAATTAAGGGGTATTGCAAGGAAACCAAGAAAGATAATCAGCTCTAACGATATGAAAAAGCTTCTAAAAAATTAACAACGAGGTGTAATTGCACAAATATGTTCACTAGATGTTTCCACATCGAAATCACTTATTTCTCCAGATCTCCGAAAAGTATTGGACAGTCATTCCAAGGTATTTGAGACTCCCAAAGGTCTCCCACCTATTCATGATCAAGATCATGCTATTCATTTAATTCCAGGAAGTGTTCCTCCAAACATAAGGCTGTACAGATATCCCAATGCCCAAAAGAGTGAAACTAAACATTTGGCTGCAAAAATGCTAGAGGCTGTTATAATTCAACCTAGTCAAAGTTCTTTCTCTACTCTAGTAGTATTGGTGCACAAGAAGGATGGATCATGGCACATGTGTTCAGATTATAGGGAGCTCAACAAGCTCACTATTAAAGATAAATTTCCCATTCCTGTCATTGATGAATTATTGGATGAATTGCATGGATCAATTTACTTCACCAAGTTGGATATTCGTTCAGGATATCATCAAATCAGAATGAAGACTGAAGACATTCCGAAAACGAAATTTAGAACTCATGAGGGTCATTATGAATTTTTGGTCATGCCTTTTGGCCTTACCAATTCACCTTCTACATTTCAAGGTTTGACGAATTCCATTTTTAAACCCTTCCTTAGAGAATTTTTGTTAGTATTTTTTGATGATATACTAATCTACAATATGGACCAATCAAGGAACAATGAGAAATGGAGAACATGGAAACTTCTAGGCTACAGTGGAATGGGCATGTTGCACACTCAAGCTATAGCCCTAAAAGTCTTTTAGACAAAAGGAAAATCTTGACATCAACCTTGGATGATCAACTAAGATGGGGAAAGAAGAAGGCAGATCTCTTCAACCTTAAGGAGGCCAAAATGATAGATTTAGGGCTTAAGCTTCCAAACATTGATAAGATGTGGAAAGAACTCTGGGATAATCCTCATTGGAAGAAATTCAAATTGTTCAAGTGGTTGGTTCAATAGGGCAAGATTTTGACATGGGATAACCTAAGAAAAAGAGGCTTTGTTGGCCCCTCAAGATGTAACTTATGTAGACAATGGGAAGAAAGTACAAATCATCTCCTGAATAGATGCACTTTCACTACAATACATTCGAATTGGTTGGGAGAAGACTTCGAGCAAACAGATAGAAATGTAAATGACATCATTGCTACTTTGAAAAAATGGCGGAAGAAGTTTTCAGATAATGAGATCATTAACTCTGCCTGGGTGTTGGTTCTAGGATTCATAATCTGGAATGTTTGGAAGGATCAAAACAACAGGATTTTCAAGGATAAAGTGAGTCTAGTGAGTAGCATCCTTAAGCTAATCCTTAAACAACTCAAAGAGACTGTTCACATCCTGGGAGGTGGAGCCACTGGTAAACCCACCGGACATAGAGAGGCCAGAATACTGAAGAAGTTAGAGCTCAAGGTTCAGCCCCCTCAAGGTCCTATGCAGATCAACAAGAATACCTAGATAGGAAAGGCTTCATGGAAACCCCCTGCACATGGCTTTTTAAAATTTAACATTGATGGGGCATCAAAAGGGAATCCGGGAGAAGCTGGATATGGAGGGGTCATGCAGGATGAGAAAGGAAACATACAAATCATCTTCCATAGTTATCTAGGAAAAGCTACCAACAATATGGCTGAGCTCATGGCGATGGAATTATGCCTAGAAATACTACTCAAGTAAAACATTCACAATGTCATCATTGAGGCTGACTCGGAATTAGTCATTAACTTAGTGAAGAGGATAAATGTTGGTGTTGCACCAGAGAAAATCTCAGGACATTGGTGGCTTCTGCAAGTCTACCAAAGAATCCAAGTGCACTTAAGAATGCTGAGAACTCTTAGGTTGGTGCATGTCCATAGGGAAGCCAACAAAGTTGCTAATTGGCTTGCCAATGAGGGGGTTCAAAACAAGAATATCGACTTGTGCTGTTGGTGGGAGGGGGTAATGGATGATAGGTTGAAGGAGGAATGCTCATCGAGGGCCCTCATTGACAAACAACAGTATCAGGAAAAATCAAGAGAAAGAATTTTAATTTATGAAAATGATAAATAAGTTCAATTCAGATAGCCCATCAGCAAAGAGGCACTGTCAGTTTTCTAAGGGAGCTTCCAGAAACCAAGGTAGATAGATATTCATAGGAGGAATGATTCCATGGAAGGCGAAGGCATTAAAGGAAGAGATTATCGGGGTCAAAACTGCCTGAGACATACAACCTTCTTTGGGCAATCTCTGTCCTAAGAGAAGTTTTCCTGGAAGACAAGCGATGCCATTCAGTAGGAGACGCGTGGAGGTGAACGGACAATGATTACTGCCTTCATCGCTGGGTATCTACTGAGCAATTGTTTGGTCTAATTTGGTCTATGGCCATCATATTTGGAGAGGGAAGATCATTGGCCACCTTTTGGTGTGCAAGTTAGAGGGACCGAAAGGATAAAACCACTTATGGTTTACGACCTTCATCGGGTGCCTTCGAGACCAAAGACAGTTTTAATGGAAAGCCAGCGATTCCAATCAGGAAGCAACACGTGGCGGAGGATCGAAAAGGAAAACCACCTTCATCATAAGGTATACTGCAGGCTTTTTAAGCCACATGATATGAACTCCATCCGTTGATTATCAGGAAAGGACCAATGACCAGCATTGATCGTGCAACTTTAGGATTTTTCGCGAGCAATTGTGTGGACCAATTTGGACTTTGGCTGTCAGATCTGGAGAGGCAAGATCGTGGTCACCTTTTGGTGTGCATGTTGGTCGGGCCGAAGGGATAAAACCACTAATGGTTTACCACCCTCATCGAGCGCCTTCCAAACCAAAGATGGTATTAAGGAAAAGCTAGTGATTCCACTCAGGAAGCAACACATGGCGGAGGACCGAAAAAGCAAACCACCTTCATCGTGCGGTATTCAGTGGGCTTTTTAAGCTGCGCGATATGGACTACAACTATTCAG
This sequence comes from Pinus tabuliformis, assembly GCA_031772625.1. Classification (NCBI taxonomy): domain Eukaryota; kingdom Viridiplantae; phylum Streptophyta; class Pinopsida; order Pinales; family Pinaceae; genus Pinus; species Pinus tabuliformis. Next base: position 1,259,239,976 of record CM062818.1, on the reverse strand, counting down.
GTAGAAGGAGAAGATCAACGGTCAGTGTTGATTGGGCAACTTTAGTTTTTTTTTTGAGAACTGTGCCCCTGCGCTAGTTGAATCTTGACCGTTGGATTGTTAGATGGTAGCTCTCCGGTCGGTTTTGGGCAATCTAGACCTTGTCTCGGTCTGTTTTTTTGAGGTTTTTTTTTGGGCACTTAGGGTATTTTCACTCCCCTTTGTAGGAGTTTGTGCCTCTTGGCATTTGTTGTAACATGTGGAAAATAATGTTTTACCTAAGTTAATAGAAGGATCGTCTCTTGCTTATGCAAAAAAAAAAATTATAATTTTAAATTAAAAAATAACCAAAAAAATAAAAAATTTAAAATAGAAAAGAAATTAAAAAATAATAATTATAATTGAAGAAAAGAAAAGGAAAACAAATGATTGTAAAATTAAAATTTTAATTTAAAAATAAAACAAATAATTATAAAATTTTAATTATAATGTTGAGTTTAAACAAATGAAAATAAAAATAAAAAATATAATTATAAAATTTTAATTTTAATTTTAAGTAGAAAAAAAACAAATAAGTACCTAATTTTTTTTATAATATTAAATAATAAAAAAAAAAATTAAAACAAAAAAAACTAATAATTTTATTTTTATAAATTATTTTTAATAATTAAAAAAAGATATAACAAATAAATTTATATAAAAGAAGAAAAAACAAAATTATACATATATACATATATATACATACATATATATATATATATATATATATATATATATATATATATATATATATATATATATATATGATGATGATGATGATGATGATGGTTAACGTCCACTGAGACCAAATTGGTCTATTGGACCTACAATTTTCTTAGTTTTTAATTATCTGGCTCCTCGTCTTTCTTGGTGAGATTGGTGCTATAGCTTTCTTTTTTTTCTCTACCTTCTTCCAACTTCCTTTATCTTGCATCTCTTTCATCTCTACTGGTTCTTTGGAAATTGGTGTCTTAACTTCGTAATCTATTGTGTTCGCCTTTTTGAAGATAGTCGGAGAAGAAATTTTGTTTAGGAGATCTGCTTTGTTGTTAAATGAAGATTTATTTTGTGCGGTATTCAAATCCTCATAGCTGTTGATCTGTTGGGCGGGGCTTTCTCCTTTCTTGTCTTGAGAGTTGTTTCTTTCTTGCCCGATCTCTTGTGATTCAGAGTATTCTCTAGAGTATTCTTCTTTGATGACATTGTAGTGTTCTTTTTGTGCTCCTTCACACCATGTAGATCTGTGGTGGTTTTTTCTAGCAGAATTTTTCTGAGAAGCTTTTGGGCAATTTTTGGCTAGATGGCCTGTCTCAAAGCAAGATCGACATCTGAAGAGGACACTTTCATAATCGAGTTTCTGGTTCCACACATAGTCTTTACTTGTTAGGTTTATTTCAGCTGGGAATCCAGCGCTGAAGTCCATTTCCACACAAATGCGTGCATAGGTGGTTTTGGCATATTCCTCTGTTTTTGGGCACCTGCAGTAAAATTTCCCAATTACATTTCCAATGGCTTTTAGTGAGGAGATATTCCAGAGATGCAAGGGTAGGCTTGGCAATCTCACCCAAAATGGTGCTGAGGTTATGACTGTTGTAGGGGGATTGAATGATGGGTTCCATGCCTTCATGAATAGGCCTGATTTTTCCCAAAACCAAGGGCCGGAATCTAGAATACATTGTCTGCTTTCAGGATTTTCAAAATCTACTATAAAGAAACCCCTAGCACAGGGGTAGATATTAATTTCATCAGAAATGACAGGCTTCCATACCTCTGAGATCCAATTGTGAAGAGTTGTCAGCTGCGGCCAAAACCATTGAACCGACAGATTAGGGCACTTTCAGAAAACTTCAAAGCCTCATCGAGTGAGGCTTGGACCACCTCGACAGTTGGAGCCAGGGCTTCACTGACAATATGGACAGGAGCTTCCCCTCCAGAAGCGGATGAGCCAGCAACTATTTTCACGAAGCTGAGAGCCATATTTTACTTGCTGGTAAACCCCAGTTGTAGAGAAATAAGGCAGAAGATAAAATTAGATCTAGATCTAGCCGTAGAAGATTAGATCTAGAACCTAGCTGCCTAGATCTAGCTGCAGAAGATTAGATCTAGAACCCAAAATGTGCAAACAAACTTATTCACTCAGAATTTCAGATGCCGGTGACTAACCAAATCTCACCTAAACAGCGAGTGCGGATCAGAATTAAGAACCTCCGGATCATCGCACCTCAGCGGACAGATTGGAACGCTCTGCCGCCGCTGCACAGTTGATGGTTCGGTTACTCAGTATCTAAGCTCGCCCTTTGCCTTTTGCGCAGAAGGATCACCGAAGAAGCCGCAGAAGGATCACTAAAAAGTTTAAATGCAAGCCTTTGTTCTTATGCAAGCTGCAGAAGGATCACCAAAGCCGTAGAAGGATATAACTGCCGCAGGATCACCGAAGCCGTAGAAAGATCTGTCTATATATATATATATATATATATATATATATATATATATATATATATATAATTTAAACTAAACTTTAATTAAAATTTTCGAATATTTTCAAACACATATGTTTTAGTTTAAAAAAAACAAAAAACAAAAAATTTAAAAATTACAAATATATAACAAAATAATTAAATGTATTTTTATTTTCTAATTGAAAATTTTTTGTTTTATTGTTATTTTTTTTTCCATGCAATAATTTTAATGCTCCCCAAACGAAATTGAAAAAATATAGAAAAAAATAACACCCATTTTTCATTTCAAAAGCCAAAAAAAAAAAAAAATTCTTAATTTTTCTCCTAAAAATCCTACAACTTTGTGTCTTTTTTTTTTCATCCCTATAAAATTAACAATAAAAAAGAGTTTTTAATGTGGTTTTTCCCGTAAAAACAAAAACTTCCCCCAAATTCATACGTCAATACTTGATATAGAAACAAAACTAACCTTTAAAATGCGTAAAACTCTTGTTGAATGTAAAAGTCCTAAATGCAGCTCCTTTGTCGCTCCTCCGCAAAATCGCTCGAAAGTTTCTAACAAGACCCAAAAGACTTGATTTGATGTGATGAATAGAAATGACAAATTTTATTTTATAGCGATGATTGTGGGAATGGTTTATCGTTTCTTGAATGTGGGATTAAACTTAAAATTAAAAAATATACATATAGTTAATATTATAGCTTTAGGTTAGTTTACATTCATTATGGGATAAAAAAAATATTAAATATAAAAATTAATTTACTTACATAGTCAATGTTAATAATTTAAATAGAAAAATTATTATGAGTTTCTATCAATATTTTGAATAGAAACTAGGGTGAAATTTTCCAAAACCAAAGGTTTAGTAATAGGTTTTCAAGTAAATTTTAGATGAAATTATTCGAGGGAAATATTTAAAAACGAGTTTTTTGGAGGGAAACTTTTCAACGAAAGTTTTTGGGGGCAAACATTGGAGGGAAAATTTTCTACGAAGAATATTGGTGGGAAAATTTTAGAGGGAAATTCTCGATATCTAAGTTTTATCGTGTCATTGGGAGAGAGTGCATTTGTAGAATTCAACATATTCTAGTTGAAGGTCATGGATCGTTCTGATAGTGAAGTTTTTATTTCTTCAGCATCGACATCTTCATCATGAAACAACTCTATTCATTTTGACAAATGTAATATTAATTCTTTCACTATGAATAGAGAGACAGATTTTCCACTTGGTCTTAACCCTAAGGCTGATGAGAGCAACATTTATGAAGGGCAGCAAAAGGAATTTCCTATGAATAGAGAATCAATTTTTCCACTTCCTCCTAATCCTAAGGATTATGAAAACACCATTGATGAAGGGGGGGTGAAGAAATTCCAGAATCAGTGTTTCCACATAGTCCTAATCCTAAGGATTACGAGAGCACCACTGATGAAGGGGGGGATGAAGAATTTGCAGAGTCAAAGTTTCCACATATTCCTAATCCTAAGGATTATGAGGGCAACACTAATGAATGAGGCGATGAAGAATTTGTAGAGTCAAAGTTTCCACATATTCCTAATCCTAAAGATTATGAGAGCACCACTGATGAAGGGGGAGATGAGGAATTTGCAGAGTCAAAGTTTCCACATATTCCTAATCCTAGGGATTATGAGAGCACCACTGATGAAGGGGGGGGATGTAGAATTTGTAGAGTCAAAGTTTCCATATATTCCTAATCCTAAGGATTATGAGAGCACCACAGATGAAGGGGAGGGTGAGGATCAAAAATTTCCAGTAAATGGAGATTCAAAGTTTCCACTTAGTCCTAATACTGAGGATTATGAGAGAACCACTAATGAAGGTGATGGTGAGGATGAACAATTTCCATTAAATAGAAATTCAAAGTTTCTACTTGTTCCTAATCCTGAGGATTATGAAACCACCACTGATGAAGGGGGGGATGAAGAATTTCGTGCAAATGATAAATTGACTATGAATACGGAGTCATATTTTCCACTTAGTCACAATCCTAAGGATTATGCAAGCACCGGTGATGAAGGGGAGGATGAAGAGTTTCTTGCAAATGATAATTTTAGAGGCACAAATGTCAATAATGCATTTTCTCTAAATGAGTGGTTTAAAGGTAGTAGTGGTGATGATGAATTGAGTCGTCCAAGGGAAGTTTTCAAAAGCAGGGATGAAGATGATGAAGAATTTTGTCTAAGTCAAGATTTCAAAAGCGTAAATGTTGGTAGTGAAGAATTTCCTTCATGTGAGGATGGTAGTGAATATTTTCCAATCAATGATGGTGATGAATTTTCTAACTATCTTCGTCAATATAATATTCCTCCTACTCATGATGAAAATTCTTTTGCAGATAATAATGAAATGAGGGAGACGTTGCGAGAAAATATTGTATCTAGGAGTAGGAGTAGGCCTTTTCATATCAATCTAAAATATTACATTTATACAAGGGATAGGAGAAAATATCTCACAAGTAGAAGTTATGTCGGTGATCTGATTTCAAGTGAATGTTGTCGAAAACATTGCTCGAAACATATGGATTTCAAATTTTCTTTGGAGCAAAGGAAGAAATATTTATCAGTTAATAAAAGCATGCAAAATTCATTTTTAGTGGGTTGCATGCAATCTACACTGGTAGGTTATGATTATCATATTGGGAATGTATTGCTCTGTAGAAAGGCTTTCAAAATGTTGCATTCGGTTGGTAATTTTCATTTGTCAAGGATCCAAGAAAGATTGGAAAGAGACCCTGCATACTATTCAGAAGTACGTTATAAAAGAGAGGTTGGGCCATCCACAACTACTACAATGTCATGGATGAAAGACTTATTTTCAAAGCATGGAGAGTGTATGCTAAATAAAGACACAATACATATTCTAGATAATTTCTCAAGATGATAAATCTACAACTCATACAGAGAATATGCAAAAGGTGCTGCAGGAGATGGTAATTTTATCACATATTCATATTTTACAATGATATGGAGGAACTAATTCAATAATGTTTGTATTCCTAAGAAGACAAGGATGGGGATTTGCAGTACATGTGCTTCTCTTAAACCAAAAAGAGATAATTTTCAAGGGGCAAAAAGAGGTATGTATTCATAACATTATTTTTAAAAATTGGATAGTTATTAATTATGAAAATATATTTATTAATATATTTCTTTTATTTTATGTGTAGATTCCATTGTCAAATCATTTCGAGAGCATCACAATTAGCAAATAAGTGAAAGACAAAAATTGTATAAAAATTGGAAAAAGTGTTATGATAATCCAAATAAATATTTTCATTTGATAATTGATGGTATGGAGCAAAAGAAAACACTTCCACCACATTTTGTCCGCACACCAAAAAATTTACACGAAGAAAATTTTATTCAATTCCACTTGGTTGGTTGTATGGTCTTTAACGAGAAGTTGTTGCCAAGGGTTTACTTCATAGCTTCAAATATTCATAATGATGCAAATCTTACCATAAGTATAATCCATGATGTGCTTTCTCATTGGTCTGGTCTTCTTCCTGAAGTTTTATATTTGTAATTGGACAATAGAAGCCATGAAAATAAAAATCAAATTCTTTTTGGATATCTAAACATGGTTATTTAATTGGGAATTTTTAAAAAGGTAAAGGTTGGTTTCCTTCTTGTTGGGCACACTCATGAACATATTGATCAGATTTTTAGTCGTTTTTTAGTAACATTGAGGAAGAAAAATGTTGGGAGACTTCCATGATTAATTGAATGTATTAAGGAAGCATATATTGCAAAGCATGTTTTTCATGTGTTGTAGGAAACTATTGACATGCTAAGGTTTATTTTGGGATTGCATGGTGAGGATAAATGCATTGAACAACTTAATGAAATTAGCTTCCAACATCAATTCTGTATCAAAACAATTGATGGAAAAACACTTATATGGGGCAATAAGTACTCAACTGTTGCAGAATGGGGGTCGTCGTCAAGTTTAGCATTTTTGAAGTTGATTCTAGATCATCAAATATTTGCATCAAAGGTAATATTATTACAATAAATTATTGAACTCAATAATGCATGAAGGCACAAGAGAGAGATAAATTATTTGAATGTATGGAAGAAATAAAAAATGTATTAGAGATACATATGACTACTTTGATGTTGTTGATTCAGTTTGGTGGGAGTCCTTTTTCAATGATCAAATTCATATCATCTCAATATCAAGAAATCAATATACACTATTGAAGACTCCATTTATTTGGCCTCAAAATATGCCAAATGAATAGGAGGAAAGACACATTGTTGAACAACAAAAATCTCAAGGCATTATTAATTCTCAATAAGAAGAGAAAAGAGAAATATATATTGGTTCTAGAATATCGCGTGTACAACGTGAAGACATGGAAGACCTTTACAGGGGTTCTATGCAGGTTGTTAAGGAGGGTTGCATGATAGTAGTATTAGCAGATGGAGATCAATTTCGTTATCCATTTTGGGTTGCAAAGGTTATAAAAGTCATTAAAGAAAATGAAGATATTACAACTATTGAGGTACACTAGTATGCCACAAATACCCACCCATTCAATGGTGTGTACAAGCCATAGATGGTAGTTGATAAAAAATTCACAGAAAGAAAAAAAGAGAGGGTACGAATATAAATCATCGCCGCACATACCTATTAAAATTGGAGGATGTTTACATACTTGTCTATGACTTCAATTTAACAAAGAGAGGAACTCTTCGCCTCAAGACCATAGGTATTTTGAAGAAGTTGCTACCAGAAGGAACAACATTGACATGGGAGCCTGCTGAACCTAGTCGTAGATCTAGAAGAATTTTGAAACCTGAAATGGTGGGCATGCATGTTGAGTCAAATGGGGCTCTAGTTGATGAAAGAGACGAATAGGGGTCATCTTCATATGCATCCAGTCATTCATTTGAAGATGTATATTCTTATGGTGTTCCAGATCCTATGGATGATTTTGAATAAATGTCTAAGACATTTTATGTAAATTAAGTTTGCATGGTAACTTGAAATAAATATTTTGAGTTCCATGATCTTACATGAATTTATGATTCATTTCTATGTTTGTTGGATTTAATGTTCAATTAAAAGAAATTCATGTCTTTAGAGATGTTTGCAAGGTAATTTGAAATAAATATTTTGGACTTCCATATGATTTTACATGAAGTTATGGGTCATTTCGATGTGTTTTGGATTATATGCTTTAATATATGTGATATTCAATCTACGAAAGTTGCTATTTTGATAAAAAGTAAATAAACATTAGAAATTAATGTTGATTTTTTAAATTATACAGTGATATTATCGTGATATTATTTATTGTTATCATTTGGTATAAGAAGTTTTAAAATTGTTGAAATTTTAATGCCTCATTAAAAAGAACACTTCACTTTGATTGTTGATTTTTAGGTTTTTCTTACAATAGGATAAGTTGTCTTAGGCTAAAATTTGGAAAGAGATATAGTTTTCTACTTTGAAATAAAAAATACTCTTGGAATAATGAATCTTTCATTTACATGTCCATTTTTAAAAATTGTTTTAGTTATAAATTTGTCCATAATTGCATGGTTAAAATCTGTTACAAACTGAAGGATATTAATTACAAGGTTGAAAATTTGTCAAAATGTTAAGGTGTTTCTGAATTATGATATTTTACCTTTAATGCTATGGTTGAGAACAATTACAATTTCAAGGTTTTGTAGAGTCAAAATATTTTATCTTTAACTCCATTGCTAGAAATTACTCTTGGAATAATGAATCTTTCATTTACTTGTTCATTTTAAAAAATTGTTTTAGTCATATGATTTGTCCATAATTTCATGGTTGAAATGTGTTACAAACTAAAGCTTTTTAATTACAATGTTGAAAATTTTTCAGAATCTTATGGTGTTTCTGAATTATGATATTTTATCATCAATGTTATGGTTGAAAACAATTACAATTTCAAGGTTTTTTAGAGTCAAGATATTTTATCTTTAACAACATGGATGGAAATAGTTGGAATTATCAAGATTTGAGACATGATATTGTATCTTTAACATCATGTCTAAGAATTGTTGGAATTTTACAATGTTTCAATGTCTAGATATTTTATCTTTAACTCCATTCCTAAAAAATACTCTTGGAAAAATGAATCTTTCATTTACTTGTTCATTTTTTAAAATTGTTTTAGTCATATAATTTTTCCATAATTTAATGGTTGCAATGTGTTACAAACTAAAGGTTTTTAATTACAACGTTAAAAATTTGTCAAAAATGTTATGGTGTTTATGAATTATGTTATTTTATCTTTAATACTATGGTGGAAAACAATTACAAGTTCAAGGTTTTTTAGAGTCAAGATATTTTATCTTTAACAACATGGATGGAAATAGTTGGAATTATCAGGATTCGAGACATGATATTTTAACTTTAACATCATGTCCGCGAATTGTTGTTATTTCACAGTTTTTCAATGTTCAGATATTTTCTCTTTAACTCCATTGCTAAAAAATGTCCAAATTGTAACCCAATTTTTTTTGTTATTCTAGAATAAAAAAAAAATTATTAGGGTTTTTTTCATCCATTTTTCAAATAAATTTTTTTTTTTCTTCCATTAAAAAAAATGTTGAAAATTTACCCTAAAAAAAACATCGTTCTAGAATAAACAATTTTCATTTTTGGGTTGTTTTCTCATGGTTTTTTAGGGTTTTTGGGCTCGAGTACCCATTTTGAGGTAATAGTTCCCATTTCATCCATGAATATGTTATAATACAACAACTCATTCAATTCATGCTTTTCATAATTAGATCAAAAAATATACGCGACTGTCATAAGATGGATCTGTATATATATGCATTTCTCATGTATTGCACTAGCATACACACGTGAAATTTCAATGAGTTAATCAAGATGCAAAATTCCAAGCCAACGAATTCTCATCAATATACTCATCAATCAACAAAAAAACTATCATATAAACACTCTCATACACCAAAGTGACAATAATCGACCAGAACCAACAATAAGTAGCTAAAATAAACTCATATAGCATACACGACTATTTTGAGGGAGATCCACGTATGTATGCAGTATTTAGGAATGCAACTTGTGTATAGATCTCAAAACATTGCTCATTAAAAACCTCTCTACAAACATAGTCTCTATCTAGCAAAATAATCATGTCAAACACAACATTACTCAGTTTCATGATACATTGTCAAATCAACATACTGATCTTTGCATATGCATAAATAACTAAATCAGATTTGCATAGACAATCAAATTAGATCCCTGCATTTGCATACACAATCAAATGAAATCTCTGCATTTGCATAAACAACTAACTTATATCTCAACATCTTTATACACAATCAAACCAAATATCTGCATCTAGATACACAATCAAATCAGATCTCTGCATCTAGATACACAATCAAATCAGATCTCTACATCCAAATCATATCTCAGCATATAATATTCAGATCATAGCCCATTGATCTTTTATTTTTTATCAACTTAAACATTTACCCATAATTACACATGCAATATGCAAATCAACCAACCATATCCATTAGTTTTGTAATACACTTTCAAATCTGATCATTCTCCTTTCTCCCTGGTGCACACTTGTTCCATATTAGATCACACAAGAATAATTCATCAAATGCACACACATGACCACTTGATCTCCTTCTCCCTTTATAATCTCTTCACCTTACCAATACCATGGGAAAATCCTTTTGGATTTGTCATTGGTAGTTGTTAACAAAATCAAATAGACGTTGGTGTCACAAAACTGCAGGAGATTTCCATGGAAAATTCTCATCGTATTTCATGTGCATGCACAAATTGGGAATTTTACTTTCAATACATAAACACAACTTTGCTAAAGGAAAGTAGCATATGTACTAGAATTTGCTAAAGGAAAGTAGTGTATATTTTTAAAATTTTATATTCTTTAATCAATTTCAAAATCAACCTATGAATAAGCTGCCAAAACTCTTCCTCATCTTCTACAACACCTATACAAGCATTCATATCATTTTTAATAGTTCAACAAATCTTCATAGTCATCATCCACCCATGGACTGTCTAGGAATAAAAAGAGTGTGACATCATAAAATATATGTAGTCATCATCCATCCATAGACTCGTTGGGCACAATAATAGTGTGAAATCATATGATAAGCTGACATCAAGGAAAACACATTTGAAATCTGGGTTAACATCATATTATATCTAGGTTGACATTAAGGATAACATATTAGCCATAATGTTAATAGAAGCATGTGAAGAAGAATTGGAAACAAGAAGGTTGTATCAAGTGCTACATGAAAATCAACATAATGTGGAACTGAATACCTTCGGTGAAATTTTAATTGCGTCACCTCTCTCTATTTTCATAGCTATGATACAAGTATCTACAAGTGGCAATTCAAAAACTATGAATCAAAAGCCAAAGAATGCTAGACGATTGAAGCAATCCCAACAAAAAAAAATCGGATTGTTACTCTATTAAAGAAGTGCCTATGCTTAAAGAAAAATACTATAAAATAATAATGTCACTACTACCAACTGATTTAAAGAAAGATTCCAGAAGTATCATTCAATTCAGGTAATGGTCTTGTCATGTTAATCATGTTGGACAAGTAACAAAATCTATTGGAGAACAAGGGAGAATGAAAAAGTCTGGTGCAAACCTTTAAAGGTCAAGCAACAAGATGGTGGGACACCCATTCATCTCAACTTCAAACATGGAAAAAATGAAGACATATTTTATTGAACGTTTTGGAGGTTGGAAGATTTTTGCACAAGAAAACATACCTACTTTTAGCACCAGATAAGATCCCATCCTCCATATACAGAACTGTGAGTTAGAATGGCATAAGATTGGATATAAATATGACAGAGACTGGAATTATATCTTTATGAATACTTTAGATGACTTTCCTAACAAATAGTATAAATTAGAAGAACCTTGAGGGAAATATTTACATTGGAAAGAGTTGAGATAAATTTTCAATAAGCATTTCGAATTTATACCAAATGAAAAAGATATGATGCACACAATTCAAAATATAAAGTAATTTATAAAGGAAAAACCAACTGACAACAAAAAATCAGTATTTGATGACTCATCAACTTGTAATAATTTGTCATGTAAGTTAGAATATAAATTATCCAACCAATTAGAAATGGAAGAAGCCCTTATCCCTGGCCAAAGTTTCTGTTAGAAGACAGATCATCTAGAAAATCACGACACACTAAAATTAATGTACAAAATTGAGAAGAAAGAAATTGAGAAACCCGAGGAACTAGACTTCCCACCTACATATCAAGAAATAAAAGTTGGGGATCAATGGCTGAATGAGTCAAAAGAACCAACTGTATGGGTGCAAAAGTAAAGATATGAGAAGTTAATATAACAAATGATGATCAGCCAAAGATCACAAAACTTGGTGACTATTGGCCAGATAAATAAATAGCATAATTCACCGATCTACTTAAAGAATATGAAGATGTATTCACCCTTGGCTATAAATATATAAAGGGTCTTGTGAAAGAAATGGGGGAGATGAAAATAAACCTCATTCCAGGAGCTAAGACAATTAAAAAGAGAACTTAAAATCTTTCCCATAAGTATAAACCCATTTTTTGGAAGGAAATAGAGGGGATTCTTGCCACTGGAATCATTTACCCAATTGAGAAACTATATTGGGCAAGTCATATGGTCATGCAACCCAAAAATCACAACCAAACAAGGTTGTGCATATGTGTTTATTATCGGTGGCTAAATAAATTAACAATGACTTATTCATTTTCTTGTCTGTTTGTTGACAAAATCATAAATGAAGTTGAAGATCATGAGTGTTATTATTTTATATACAATTTCTTAGGGTACAATCAAGTGCATTTTGTAGAAGAATATAGGGAGGAAACAATGTTTGTTACTAAATTTGGTTCTTTTTCTTATCGGGTAATGAATTTTGGACTAAAAAATGCTCCAATAGTATTTTCAAGAACCATCGTCAAAGCCTTCTATGAATATATTTACAAAAAAATGGTAGTCTACTTTGATGACTATATGGTTTATACATTTCTTAAAGATCATATACAATGGATTAGACTAATGTTGGAAATATGCAGATAAAATTCCTTTATCACTAAACATAAATAAATAAATAAATAAAATAAAAAATAAATGTATCTTTATAACACCCATCAAAATACTGCTAGGTCATGTAGTGTGAAAGGATCGATATGGAAAAGATCAAAGTGATTTTAGATTTGAAACCTCCAGTGAATCAAAATAAAATAAAAATATTTTTGGGCCATATTGGCTATGTTGAAAATTGCAACAAGAAAATCCTGATTTAATTTTCCCTTGAATTAAATTAGGAGAAAATTGTAATTCCACATCACAAGAAAACAAGAATGTGTTAACTAAGTTAATTTCACTTAGTTGGCTTAGTTAATTCATGTTGGGGGCATAAGTTGTGTCATGTATAGTGGTTCATAAATTTTAGGAACCTAGGTTGAGTTTAATTTGAGTTGTAATAATTTAATTCAATTAAACTGAGTTAATGTCAGTTAAACTAGTTCCAACTTTTGGAGGAACTAGTAGGAGGTCTAGCAGTGGGATGCATCTTGAGTGTTCAACTAGTTAACTGATATATCAACCATGATTAACTCATGTATGCATGAAATTTGAGTTAGCTAGTTGAGATTGGAGTTCAAGGGAACTATACTATCAATTGTATAATTTTCTGAGTTGTACAGGTGGTGCATGCAGTCAGAGAAGGGCCTATACAGATTGCACAATCCAGGATGGGGATTTTCCTAATTAATAGGGGGATAATTCCTTGAGAAACATCACAAGGAAGTAGGAGCTTGGAAGACAACAAAACTAGCTAATATTGGCCAGAGTTAGCTTGTGAGGAAATGAGATAGATTATACTTGTGTAGAGATTGTTCTGGCTCGAACAAGAATTGTATTTCTTCTCTATTTTATGACTGATGTGATACCGATAGGAAGGAGTTTTGAGAAGTTTCTTTCCCCTTAGATAAATATCTGATAATATGTGATTGAATCTTTTCTCATGTTTTTGTTGTGATTTCTCGATCAATTAATTATTTCTGCGAATGAGTAGTGTAGATTCAAGTCTTTTGTTTTAGCATATTATGTAATAAGTTTGAATCTACAAGGAATTTATACATGGTATCAGAGCTAGAATCACAATAGAAGAGAAGATAGTTTGAAGTTTGAGCAAGATGTTTGAATTACAATATCAGTGTTTCAAGTTTTCTCCGAGACTGAGAAGATGACTTCCACATGACTTAGGCTAGAGTATGCTTTGGAAGGAACCACAAATTTTGTGGCATGGAAGATCTGTATGGAGGCAATATTAGATGATAACGAGGTATTATATTATAAAAATAAAAATGTAGTTAAACCCCCAACAAATAATAACCAATATATCACTCAGTCGAAGTATGTAGCAAAAGAATGGATGATCATATTAGAGGGAGCTCGAGATCATATTGTCTTGAATCTCCATGAGAAAGAAACTCCATTCGTAATGTGGAAAATATTAATTGAATTGATTGAGAACATCAGTGACCACATGAAGCTGACATTGAAGGATAAGCTTCTTAGCATCAAGATGCAAAAGGCTAAATCATTTCCATAGTACTTGAGAAAGTTTACACAGTGTCGTGATGAAATTGGAGAGGTCAGTGTGACTTTCCTTGAAGAAGATTTGGTAGCTCTCGCTCTGTTAGATCTTCCAAAGAGCTCGTACAAATATCAAGATTCGATCAATGGTAGAGATAAATTATCAAGTTGGCGACATCTATGGTCTAATCTAGTGCAGGAAGAAATAAGGTGGGACAACCGAGATGGGAAGTCATCCAAAGAAAAGGAAGAAGACCTTGCATTAGTCAGCAAAGGAAATAAAGCCAAGGGAAAGATGTGCCAAGGTGAGAAGGGAAAGAAGAAAGACTTTTCCAATATTAAGTGCTTTCACTATCATGAATTCAAGCACTATGCCACGAAATGTCCACAAAAAAAGGAAAGCAAGAAGGAGCTTACGGTAGTAGCAGAAGGTGAAGCTCATGGCATGCATGGAAATCATAGTAATGGGCAGCATGTGGTCTATGGATAGTGGTTCCTTGTTCCACATGATGGGGAATATAGATCTCTTCAGTGACTTGGAGGAGAAAGACCTCAAGAAGAAAATTGAGTTTGGAGATGACAAAAGGTATAACACGACTAGTATTGGTACAATTAATTTTCAGAGGGAGACAAGCCCCCCTCTCAAACTCAAGGATGCGATGTTTATTGGAGGACTAAAGAAGAATCTTGTTTCCATCGCGGTATTGGAAGACTATGGTTATGATGTGATATTTAGAAAATGGAAGGGTTTCCTTAGACGGGACAGGTGAAGCAGATTGCTATGAGAGTCAAGAACCTATATGAACTTGAGGTATAAGATGTATGCAAAGCCTTGAGAAGCAAGGAAAAGGTTAGAGAATTGCTGGTTGAGAGGGATCATAATTTACCTCTCAAAATGGATCCTCAGAAGTAACCTCAACAAGTTGTGGAGAATCCACAATTGAAGAAGCAGAGAGGAGACAGAGTGGAAACATCCACTCAAGAAGAGACCTCCAGTAAGGGGAAATTTCGAGCTAAGTGGGTAGAGGGAGAACATGCATCCATACCTCTAGGTGTGAGGTTGGGAGATGTGAAGCAATAGTCCCAAGAGTTGCATAAATTTGGGCAGGGTCCATTGAGGTATTTTTGTCACATGGATCATTACCTTGCTACGGGGACCCACATTTTCCAGTAGTAGGAGGATCAACATTAGTGAAACACTGAGGAGTGCAGAGAAGAGTTGACAACAGAGCAGGAGGCTCAGTAGTAGAGTCAGCAACAACACAACTTTCTAAGAAGATAGTTTCATATTGATTCAATGATTAATTTTATTTGTTTTTTATTCTCAGTTGCATATGTTGTAGTAGCAACAACAACAATAATAGGTGTTGCATCAATACATTCCAAAGGTGATGGTCAAGGTGTATGTGAATCCCTTTCTCGTTGAGAGGGAGTGTTGAAAATAGTAGAAAGAAAATTTTGATTTAATTTTCCCTTGAATTAAATTAGGAGAAAATTGTAGTTCCACATCACAAGACAATAAGAATGTGTTAAGTAAGTTAATTTCACTTAGTTGGATCAGTTAATTAAATTTGACAGCCTAACTTGAGTCATGTAGAGTGGTTCCTAAATTTTAGGATCCTAGGTTAATTTGAGTTGTAGTAATTTAATTCAGTTAAACGAATTCCAATTGTTGGAGGAACTAGTAGGAGGTCTAGCAGTAGGGTGCAAGTTAAGTGTTCAACTAGTGAACTGATAAGTCAACCATAATTAATTCACGCATGCGTGAAATTTGATTTACCCAGTTGATATTGGAGTTCAAGGGAAACAACCTATTAGTTGCATAATTTTTCAAGTTGTACAGGTGGTGCATGCAGTCAGAGAAGGGCCTATAGGGATTACACAATTTTGGATGGAGATTTCACTAATTAATAGGGGGAAAATTCCTTGAGAAACAACACAAGGAAATAGGATCTTGGAGGGAAGTAGTATTGGCTAAGTATTTTCTAGAGTTATCTTGTGAGGCAATGAGATAGATTATAGTTGTGCAGAGATTGTTCAGGCTCGAACAAGAATTGTATTTCTTCTCTATTTTCCTACTAATGAAATACATATAGGTAGGAGTTTTGAGCACTTTCTTTCCCCTTAGATAGATATCTGACCATATGTGATTGAACCTTGTCTCATATTTATGTTGTGATTTCTCTATTAATTATTTTTTTCCGCTAATGAGTATAGTAGATTCAAGTATTTTTTTTTAGCATATTACATAAGTAGTTTTAATCTACAAGGAATTTATACAGTTACTATATATGGTTCACTAGGAACTAATTCGATATAACATTCCCCATATACGAACTTCTAAAAAAATATTTTCCATTCATTTGGTCAAAGGATTGTGATGAGTCGTTCCAGTTTCTAAAAGAGAAAATAGTCGAAGCAACCATACTTAAGTTTTGTCATTGGTCAATTCCGTTTCATGTGCATATTGATGAATCAAATGTAGCAGTCAGTACAGTTCTAGTGCAACCTAATGATAAGTAGATAGATAACCATAATGCATATGGGAGTCAGAAGCTTAACAAATTTGAAAGGAATTATTCAATGATGAAAAGAAAATCTCTAGCCATGATCTTCTATTTGTAGAAATTTTGGCATTTCCTCCTGGAAAACCCATTTATATTCTACACCAATCATCAAGAACTAAAGTGCCTCGTTAATAAAGTGGTTCATCAAGATCACATCTACTGATGGTTATTAATAGTTCAAGAATTTGAAATCGAAGTTATTGTCTGACCTGGCAAGAAGAATACTAGCCTTGATCATTTGTCCTGACAAGAATTTGGTGAAGAACCGACAGATATTAAAGATGACATCCTAGATGTACAATTTTTTAGAGTTGAAGTAGTCCCCACAGAGATTCTCGATATAGAATAATTATTATACATGGGAAAAGTAGCCAAGTTATTACCTGAAAAGAAAAAAAATATCATTATTAAAGCAGTGCCATTTACATTAATAAATGGACAATTATACAAAATTGGTATTGATTAGGTACTTCATAGATGTGCCTTGCAACATCAAATGGAATACATTATCAACAAAGGCACAGAAAGAGGGAGTTGGGGGTCATTATCAGGGTGACACAAATGCAAGGAAAATAATGCAAGCTAGATTATGGTGGCTGGAAATATTTCGAGACTATCAAATACAGGTACAGAAATGTGATATATGCCAAAGGTCTGGGTGTCCATTACCTAAAAATCAGTTCCACTACATTTTATTTTTCTATCATTACCTTTTGATATTTGGGAAATCAACTTTGTCAGATCATTTCCTAACAGAGCTAAACACACAAGGGCAAGATATATCATAATAACAACAGAATATCTAACAAAGTGGACAGAAGAGGAATCAATCAAATGGTGTACAAAAGAAGTAGCAACAAATTTCATATATGAGAACATAGTAACTCAATTCGACTATCTTATGATCATCATCTATGATAGAGGAATTTTTTTTTAAATTCCATGATTCAAACATTAATGAAGAACTTCATGATCAAGCATAGGAATACCACTACATACCATCTTAAACAAATAACATCGTCGAATCATTCAATAAAACATTACATAAAAGCATAACAATGATTTTCAATCTAGACAAAGACAAGTGGGATGATAAAATACCATCCATCCTCTCGGCATATCACAAAGTGTATAAATAGTAGACTCGATCAACACCTTTTAAGATTGTCTATGGACAGGAAGCCATCATTCCACTTCAATGTTCAAGAAAGGAAACAAATGTGTCCATTATACTAAAATATAATGTGAATATAAAAAGGAATGACTTTACCAATTATAACACTTGGATCAAGACCGAACATACACTCCATCACTAACAATCTAGTAAAGACCAACAAAAGGCATGACATGACATAAATATAAAAATTAAGTACTTCAAATTTGGTGATTTAGTTTTGTTATACGACAATTGAGTGAAGGGTAAACCAAGAAAACTAGAAATTTCATGGCTAGGACCCTTTGTTATTAAATTCATATGTGCTTCAAAAGTTGTTTAGTGGAAGACATTGTGAGGGAACCTATTCAACTCATTTGTCAATGGTGATTGACTCAAGGAGTATGTCTCTTAACAACAATTTTTTCTTCCTATTGAAAACCTTTCTCAGGCACCAAGAACACTGTGACACCCTCCCCCTACATCTACCCAAGCAACCATCCAACCGGGGTAAACATGTGATGAGAGGCCACTATGATATCATTCGGCCCCCTTAGACACATTAAGGAAGTGGAACCAATGGAAACACACGATACTAACATTAATTATTAACTACATGACCCTTATGAGACATGTCAACCACTCATACAACCTGTCCCTGAGTTCCACTAATGTTCTAAATCTCTTAGGCTAGAGTCGCTCTCATGCTATGGGAAAGGGAGCTGCCAAAAAACCAAAGTCACTCTCCCAGGCTTGTCTGCCAGTGGCCAGAGACCAAAGTTGCTAGTGCTATGCCAATGAATATAGGATTTGAGCCACTTTTATAGGTCCAAAGCCCAGGTCACTACACAAAATTGAACCATCTCTTCCAATCAATAAAATAACATGGAAATGGAAGTATCAAAGAAAATACATGTTTAATACCTTGACTGGGCCCCTACTAGCCATTACACGCATTTTGTCAAACATATTGCAAATGTGTAATCTGCAACTGTAATTAATAGTTCTAAGCATAGGGTCTCATACTTAGCTGAGAATCACTAAGAACCATTGATGCATCAACACATCAACCTCCATTCCATCCATTATGTCATGGATACATTCATTATTCAATTAGAAGTAAAAACATGATGAGATCCACACATGGATGATGTCAAAAACACACAAATAACCAACATAATAATAACATAAATACTCATGAAAGTAAAACCATATAGACCAAACACAATCCATCAAAATGCTCATAGAAATACAAGGAGAAATAACCTTTCATTAATGATGCAAAATCCAAACCCGAGATTGGATTTCCACATTCCACTTGACCGTAGAATGGTCAAGCCAAATATCTCTTTGGCTATTCACCCTTGTGCCATATTCCAAGCATGAATGTGGGATCTCATACAACACATCAATCAAAACTCATCGAGGGCTTCCAAAGGCCATCCACCTCAACCCTATCAAACATTGATTACACCTCACTATTGAACATCACAAAACCATAATCAAATTGGTCTCCATCCAAGCCTTCTAGGGATTCCAAAGAATTTGTCCAACCAAGGCTTCGAGGCCTAGAAATCAACCCACAACTTATTTACAGCTTCCAAATCGTTTTTCCAACCAAGGCTTCCAGGACTAGTAACTCAACCCACTAAGGGCTTCCAGAGTGTTTGTCCAACCAAGGCTTCCAGGACTAGTAACTCAACCCAAGCTATTACAGGGCTTCTAGAGTGTTTGTCCAACCAGGGCTTCGAGGACTAATAACTCAACCCAAGCTAAGGAAACATGAGAACCAACCAAAATAAAAGAATGAAATTAAACCCACAATCACCATGGCTATCCAGGAAATGGAAAGGCTAGGCAATCCACTATCATAGCTATCTAAGAAATGGAAACGCTAGGAAATCCATTGTCAATCCCACCCATCCTCCATGCCAATGACAAATCACAACCAAAAATCCACATCCATATGCCATGCATGCCAAAACTAGTGAAGGAAACAACATGTAGCTCAATACCTTTAAGAAAATCTGATGTAGTTGTTGATCCCGATGCCCTCTTGCGCTTTCCCAAACTTCCTTTGCCTTCTTGCTCCAAAAATCCAAGTATGCCACATGCTCCAAGAGTGTTCCAAGAAAAATCTAAGTCCCCAAGAGTATGAGAGAGAGAGTGAATAATGAGAGAGCTCCAAAACTAAACTGACAAAAGGTTATCAATTGATCCTTTGAAGGCTTTTGATGAATGAGGCATCTATTTTCTTAATTTTCCATTATTTTCCTTTAATTTCCCCCTCACATGTGACCTGTGACCTTTCACCTGCCTTTTCTCCTAATTTCCATTATTTTCATAAATAAATGTGCCAAAATGTCATTTTCCCTTTCAAAAGCCTTAGACTTTTCCTTTGCCAATTTCCTTAGCAAGAAACAAGCACAAGTGATCCCAACCACTACAATGTTGCACAACATTCAGCTTGGAATTAGTGTCCCATCATCCAAGGTTATTATTTTTGCCTTTATTAACTTTTATTACATGAAATTTTCACCAGTGCTATTACAGAACCCTCCCCCTTGGGGGAACACCGTCCTCGGTGTTCAACAACACCTATAAACACAAAACTACTATGAGAAAAATATATACTACTGATAGAGCTTTATAACTTAGTTTGATGCAGTACTTACAATGATAATCCTACTGAAAGAAAACCAACATAACAACATAATAACATGACATCATAACACCATACTACATAGTGGAGCTTTATAACACAACTTGTGGTGGTATTTACATCTGTAAACATATGTACATAAACCAACATGATTGAACATATACCACAAACCACATCAGAACATCAAGCCAAAAATGCATTGCTTCAACTGGAAAACAATGTAGGATACATACCCTGCATATGATCCACCATCCCCCATGTAGCTTCATCAGGGCCAAAGTGCTTCCACTACACCTTAACTTGCTCGATTGCTCGGTTCTGGAGCATGAGCACCTTTTTCTACAATATACATTAAGGCTCTAACTGGAATTATCCATCTAGTTCCACCTACAATACAAAATAGTCAATCACATGATCAATGCCCTTAACATACTTCTTAAGAAAACATACATGGAAAACATCATGGAATTTCACTATCAGAAGCCATGCAAGTCCATAGGCTACTGGCCTAATCCTCTCAATAATACTAAAAGGTCCACAAATCCATGGTGCCAGCTTCGCACATGATCCAATCCACAAGGAGATCTTCTTCATTTTTATGCCCAAGTACACATGAACCCCAACCTAGAAATCCTTGAACAACATGTTCCTATCTGCATAACACTTCTGTCTATTCTATGCTGCCTTTATATTTTTCTTGATTACTTGCATTTCATGTTCCATGTCTACCAATATATTTGGTCCAATCAACACTCTGTTAACTGAATCACTCTAATTGATGCGAGTGAAACAACTTCACCCATTTAATGCCTCAAAAGGAATTTGTTGTAGTGGTTAGAACCACCCTCCAAAATTTTTCCTTAGCCTGTTTTGAAGCCTCCGTACCAACCTTACACAACACTTTGTCTTGCTTCGTCAAGCACTCAAGCTTCTTGTGATATAGGTTGGGACATGAGCTTGAGTACTTGACGAAGCAAGACAAAGTGTTGTGTACGGTTGGTAGGGAGGCTTCAAAACAAGCTAAGGAAAAATTTTGGAGGGTGGTCAATCACAGTTGATCCATTCCCCTCATAGGCTACTCACGCAAACTTGGTCCAGCTGCAGGTTGAGTAGCTTCCCCTTGGAAATTACTCATTTATGGAGGGCAAGGTTTCTTCCCTCTAGGAATTATGCAATCCTCTCTAATAGCCTGGTGGGATCCAAGATTGTGCAATCCTACTAGCCAAACCTCCCAGCAAGATTTTCAAAAATTTTCCTAGTAATAGGTTGTTCAGCCTACAATTTGCACAAATCTAGATAGTAGTCAACTGCTCTACCGAAAAATTGCACAAATCTCCTAGGCATAAAGCCTAGCACCCAACCAGAAGTGTGCATTTTTCTCCAGGAATTGAGCAGTCTCTTGCATGCGCAACTAAGTTGAATGGTTCCCTCTGGGACTGAGCAAAATAGACTTGCATGCCTGGATTTCTTCTCCCAAGTCAGCATGCAAAGGCATCCCTTGTTTCAGGGATCTATGTTTAGAAGTTAGAGGTTAAATGCAAGGAGAATTTCTAAAACCTCCCACCAAGTGTCGCTTCCCGTAGATTTGTGTAATGCACGTAACAACCTCTATGTTATGAAAACTCATCAACTAGGCAATACAAACATCATTCCTCACATAAAACTTGCAGCTCTGACATCCGACATCAAATCTAGGAGAAGTTAGCACATTTAGCTCAGTTATTTTGGGGTAAGCCTGCTTCCCATGCTTTGTGCTACATTTCTGTTGCTTTTTGTCTTTTCACATGCGGGAATAATTTTTTGCTTGATTTCTTTGAATGTGTGTTGTTGGTTACATGTATACTAGCTTGTCCTAGCTCTATTTTAGTTTTTGTTGCTATCTCACTGCTGTCACATGCATCAAACTTTTTTTCGCAGAAGTTCGTGCAACCTGTGAACTGCCTCACCCACATGCATGTCGATCTATTTTTTGGATATTTCATTCATGTTCTACATGAACTATTAGTCACTTTTACTATCACTTAGTGTCGCCATGCATTCACTAACGTACATGCTTTCAATTTCCTGTTGGCAAGTCGGGCCAACCTTGGCCTAGGCTCTGCCTTCACCAAGGCTGCATTGCACAATCTGGGAAGGGAAGGATCACCTTCCTATCGATATTTGTGCATTCCTGCCCAACACTGGCCTCTAGGACTGCTTGGAACATTTTTGGAGGACAGTGGCTACTTGGCCCAAGAAATTGCGCAAATCTATTCCTAGGACAACAGTCCTTCCCAGCTAGAATTGAGCATTGTGCAATCCCAGCAGTCAGCAGCCAGATTGGATTGTGCATTTCATAGTTCCAGTAGTTAGTTAGTCTCCCAGTAGCCTAGATTGTGCCTTGTGCAGTCTTGGTAGTTGGTCTCCCGACCTCCCAACTCAAATTGAAAAGCCTTCATGATCATGCACCGAGGTATTTGAAAGTTAGTTCTCATGTTCATTTTTGTTTTCAACAAACAAATACCTTGCCGTGAGTGTTGACATGTCTTCGGTTATGATAGGTGTTCATCTGCCTCTCGGAAGTACAACTAAAATGGTTTCGAGGAGAGCAATGCTTAAGACATCGTTCAGAGCGCACTTGGGGATGTAGCTGATCAAGTGTCCATGGACTTGCCTACCCTCGAAGACATCAAGTTGTTCATAGACAAGGACATCGAGCAGCAGCATCATAGTGAGAAACATCATGAACAACAGCTGAAGGCAACATACCGAATGTAATGAATGCAGTGAGTGCAACAAATGCAACAGGAAGGTTATTGACAACACAGAGGTGGAACAAAGTTGCAAGATCAAGCAGATCCACTGATAATGAAAGCAACTTTTGAGACTCAGGTTGTGCGATGATAGTGCGACATGAAGATTGCGCGAAGGCAAAAGATGGAACAAACAAGGAGTTGCATGTGTTGAAGCAACAACTCAAGAAGAACATGAAGCTGCATAGATAGATGAATGAGTTGCAATAGGAACAAGAACAGTAGTGGGCGCAACATGCACTCACGGAGGAAACTGCACCCATACAAGCTCAGGCTCCATCCCAGCAGCTGACAGAGAGCAGTGTCGTTGATCGCATGTAAGGGATTCAACAACATGCATATCGTTGAGTGGACGCTTGCAATCCAATCCATTGAACACACTCACCAGGGAGAAGACAGGAAGCAAGTCCAACTGGGGCTGAACATGTACTTTGGCAAGTTGATGCGTATGACCACCAACACACACTTGAAGTTCAGCACAAACACTATGCATCAGTGTGTTTCCAGTTCAACCGTACCCAAGAAAACCATGCACATTTTAGTAGACAAGTTGTATAAAGGGGAAAAACGAATGCACTAGTTGCAATGGAGGCAAGAGTTCGATTCAACAAGATTTCACCATGAGGTACATGCACACGATCATGGACGACCAAGCTTGGAATAAGCACACTAGCTTCACCATCAGAAGAATGTCAAATACTTGGTCTCACCACAATGGATCGAGTGTCGATGATTTCTTGCAAGGCTTGCTCAAGCCATGTTGTTTGACATGAGTACATGTGCATTGTAATGTTGATTCATGTCAAGTGTAAGTCGAGTGTCAAAAGTTGGATTTAATAGTCATAGAGTAGGTGAAGAGTCATCAGGGTAGTTGAACTTTCATAAAGGGGGAATGTCAAGTTTCACCCCACCCTTTTCTATAAATAGTCCCTTATAACTCATTGTAAGGGCTTTTAGTCAGCCAATCTTCTACTAAGACTATCTTGAAGAAGGCTTGGACATTATTTTAACGCACCTTGGCTTCTCCACTGCACAGAGCTAGTACATCTCTTTGGAGGAGCAGGCGAATGTGGCTATAATGTTCCACTGTTGGGGCTAGCAGGTTTATATGGATGTATTGTATGATTGTGACTTTCACTTCTTTATATAATAAGAGCCAACACATTTTCATGCATATGTTGTTATTGTAGTTGGACTCTCTAGTTGCTTTAATGACATATGTTGTCTAACTTACGTACTTGTGTATGAACTGATTCACATGAAATTATATGAATCTTGTTGTTAATGTGTTGCATATGTTGCTAATGTTGTCACTGTCTGTGTTGACTTCTTTGTCGGGCATCAGAGAGACCTTTCACTTGAACGTTGCCATAACAACCGTCAGACTCATCTCGAACTGATCTGTGAGTTTTGTACGTGTTATCATAGCTTGTATGATGTGACTGCTGCATTCGAGTGGACTGCTCCACTAGAAGCGGTGCATGTAGTTTGTGTTGTGTGTTCCTAACTGAGTTGGGACTGATCCCTTTCAACCTGGAACTCACCTTCACCTCCCTCCCCCTTCGAAGTGTTGGAACCTCTCATACACCTTCCTTGACTCACTACAACAGTCACACTATTACTACTGACAGAGTTATTTTACTTGCTTCTGTGTGTCATCGTGGTCAAGGCATTACCTTATGACCCACTGCTGGGACTCCTACACCAAACGGTCTAAGGTATAATTGGGACTTCTTACCGGGGAGATCCCCTTGACATGTTGGCGGGCCCAACACCTTCAACATTTATGCTGCTAGAAGGAGGGCCTAATGACAAGCTCTGTCCTCTCAGCTAGTTTTGAAACTTTGCATATCTTTCATGGAGTCTTGCACTCTTCTTCCCCCGAGGAGTTTTTTGAATCATGAAGATGTCTCCAGCAGAGGGAAGCTTTTTGATCTCTTGTCCACTGACATGTATGATGGTGAAGGCGAAGTGGCCTATCCTAAAAACTTACATAACTTTCTTTCCATGATTCATGTTGAAGATGAGTTTTCTTACGAACAGGCCAGTTTGCTGCTTGCATACACACTTCACGAATCTGCATTTCGTTGGGTGCTCAACCTACTGGCTGACACCATGCACTCATTTGAGCACTTCTATGATCTTATCGAAGACACATTTTATGATTTTGATCCAGACCATCTTGACCAGAAACTGTTACAGCAACGAAGGGCTCCACATGGATCCATTATTGATTTTTGGCAGTGCTTCTGTGACTTGCAGTTTCAAGCTCTGAGGAGCCAAATGAAATTTTCTTATCTTTGGGACTAGTTCGAGTATTTCCTTAAGGAATCTACCCATCCCAAGACGAAGCTTGAGGTCAAGCCTTGCTTAACATTCTTCATTGATGGAACTGCACAATCGCATTTGGGAGCGGGCACTATCTCAACTGATTGTCCACCTCCCTCTCATTCAATAGCTCCACCACTACCTAGTGATGTTGAGGATCATGCTCAGACATGTGTTCATTATTCACACTCCCCAACATCACTCCACTTAATTTTCATGTAGATGTGGTTGTGATTCCTTCAAGTTCTCATATACATTTTTCTCTACGACCTCTGTCCTCGCACCTAGGTGTTCCTCTGGATGATGTTGTCTTGTGTTTGTCCATTCCAGACTCTTCACCTGTTGTGAACGAGGAACAAGCCATTGATGGAGTTGGTGTTTCACAACCCACGAGCGATGTCATTCATGAAGAATATGAGTGGGATCTTGAGCATCAACACTTAGCGATGTATGACTCCCTTCCATCTAAGCCCCCTCCATTCTTTCCTAACATTTTTGGTGAACCTGCCATCCATGATTTCGCATGTGTGTCTTCATCCATAGATTCACCCATTGTTGATATTTCATAGGACACACCATATGTTAGCCCATCATCCAACAATGGAAAGGAACAATAATCCATTGGAAATTCACTTGATATTTCACCTTGTTTTTCCAGAAACACAGAGGGTGAACATCCTTCCTCTTCATCCACCCCCGTGTGTGATTCATCAAACCATAAGGATGTCGACCAACATCCTGAAATTTCTGATCTTGGTTGTCATTATCTCTTCTCCTCATCATCCAATCACAATGTTGATTCACTCGTTTTTAATATGTCTAAGCTACTAGTCTACGAATATCAACCTATCAACGAAGTTGAAACCCCACAGACTGTCGAGGCACTTCAGCCTGAGCTGATGGTTATGTCAGGCCCTTGTTGTCCTGAGATTGACTTCGCTTCTAATCAAGAAATTGTTCAAACAATAAATTCTCCTCATCTCTCATCTGTATACACTCAAGATTAATCTAACACTTGGATTTTAATTCCTCCACTTGAACAACACGATCCCATTACTCATGCATTAGAGGAGTCTTACATTGCAAGTGCTCATGCGTGACACAAGTTATATTTGTTTCTTTTGTTTGCTTGCATGTCACAGTCAAGTGTGTGCTTATGCTCAAAGTTGCACGTAGTGTCACATAGCACAATGATAAGTCTGTAGACTACCCATCATGCACATGCACTCACGTATCTCCCATGGGCACTTTGAATCACAAAGTGTGGTTGTCTTCATTGTTATATCTTTCTTTCTTGTTGGTTCATACAACTGGGTTTCTCATGGACCAAGCCTTCACCAACATGGGTCTACCAATGCACTGGTGGCTGCATTGGAAGTATCACTTCATGTTATCAGGCCCATGTATTGTTAGTGTAGGAGTAGGAGTAGTGTTTTCTTTCAGTTGTTTGCTTGTATGCTTGTTTTCTTACATGCTTTATTTACTTGTTTGTTTGCTTGCGTGTTTTCTTACCTGCTTTGCTTTCACTTTCACTTCTAATTTTTCTTTTATTTTATGTTTGTTAGTTCATTTGTTTCTTTCATAGGTTAGTCTTGCGTGAAACCATGTATGACTCTTGAAGCAAGTTGGGTAAAGTACAAGAGGGCTTGTACATCTATCACTACATGTTTATTTTTCATCTTGCCTATGTATGATGAGCTTGTTACTTTTATTCCATGATACGTGAAAGAAAAATATGTACTATTTTAAGTGAACCTTGGTGAAAACACAAAGCTTGTGCGCTAACTAGTGTCACCTTCTCTAGTCAGTTGTTTTTGGGTTAACCCTTGTCAGCCCAGTCAAGTAGAGTAAGGTAAGGGGGAAAACCTTAACAGGCATGTCAGAGATATAACAAACTACTTCTCTTCTAGAACAACCTCTTCTTCTCTCAATAAGTTGGGATCCCTCTTCCTCCTCTTAAATGAATAAGTGCTACGCACACTGAAAATGAAAAAATTAAAAGTAAAAAAAAATCAAAATAAAAAATGAATAAGGCAAAAGAAGAGAAAGGCTTCCTGTGTAGGGAGGTGATGCAAGTAACTCCGACAGGGTACTGACTAGGTTTGCTGGCAGCAAAGCCATGATTGTGTTCCTATGTGACTCCAGTAGGGTACTATCCAGGCCTGCTAGAAGTGGAACAACACCAATGATGAAACTAAGACTCTGACGACTATATTGCATGTGCACCTATATACCTCTCAACCCCAATCTAAATAGCTATGTTTCCTTGGCTTGAAATGTGTGTCAATTGACCAAGGGTTTGACAAATGCTAAATCTTTCAACCAAGTTAGTGTGAAACCACAATGAGTTGAAAACCGAACAATACTTCTGGAGGGTTTAGACTTGCTTTTCATGAACAAGATCTATGCAAAAAGGTAGAGTTCTACCACTATGTCACAAAGTGTCATAGCGGCTACAAACACCCTCCAAAATTTTTCCTTAGCCTGTTTTGGAGCCTCCGTACCAACCTTCACAACATGTTTTCTTGCTTAATCAAGTAATCAAGCTTCAATGTTTTCCTCACACAAAGGCAGCCTATCGATCACAGTTCATCCATTCCACTCATAGGCTGCTCACTCAAACTTGGTCCAACAACAGTTTGAGCAGCTTCTTCTTGAAAATTTTGCATTTCTGGAGGGAAACTAGCCTTCCCTCTAGGAATTGCACAACCCTCTCTAACAGCCTGCTGGGCTCTGGGATCGCACAATCTCACCAGCCGACCCTCTCAGCAGGATTTGCGCAAATTTTCCGAGTAGCAAGCTATTCAACCTATGAATTTTTCAAATCTAGGCAGCTTTCAGCTGCTTTTTCTAGAAATTGCTCAAATCTCTTGGGCAGACAGCCTAGCTCCAAACCAGAAATGCGCATTTTTGTCCAGCAGTCGATCAGTCTCTTGAATGTGCAACTGATTTGACTGATTCCCTCTGGGACTGAGAAAAATAGACTTGCATGTGTGGGCTTCTTCTCCAAAGGTAGCATGCAAAGGCATCCCTTGTTTCAGGGATCTATGTTTAATAGTTGGAGGTTACATGCAAGGACCAATTTTATAACCTCCCACCAAGTGTCGCTTCCACTATATTCGTGGCATGTGCGTGACAACCTCAAGGTTATCAAAACTCATCAACTAGATGCTGATGAGCTCATTCCTCACATCAACCTTGTAGCTATGACATCCTGCATCACATATAGGAGAAGTCGGCACATTCAGCTCAGTTGTTTTGAGGTAAGCGCACTTCCCATGCCTTATGCTGCATTTTTGTTGCTTTTTGTGATTTCGCTTGTGGGAGTATTGTTGTCTCGATTTATTTGGACAATTTTTGTTGCTTACATGTATACTAGCCTGTCCTACCCCTGTTTCAATTTTCGTGCTATATCACTGCTGTCGCATGCATAAAATTGTTTTGCATGAACGTTCACCCAACCCGAAAACTGCCTCACCCACATGCATGTTGATCTGTTTGCTGAATATTTCATTCATGTTTTTCATGCACTGTTAATCACTTCTGCGATCACTTAATGTTACCATGCATTCACTAACTTACTTGCATTCAGTTGTCTGTCGGCGAGTCGGGTCAACCCTAGTCTAGGCTTTTCCTTCACCAACGATGCATTGTGCAATATGGGAAAGGAAGGCTCAGCTTCCTCTTCGGATTTGCACATTCCTTTCGAAAACTAGCCTCTAGGACTATTTTGTGCATTTCCGAAGGACAGTGGCTACTTGGCCCAAGAAAATACACAAATCTGTCCGTAGGCCAGTAGTCCTTCCCAGCTGGAATTACGCATTGCGCAACCCCAATAGTTAGTAGCTAGATTGGACTGTGCATTGTGTAGTTCCAACAATCATTCAGTCTCCCAGTAGCCCAGACTGTGCCTTGTACAGTCTTGGTCGTCGGTGTCCTGACCTCCTGGCTGAAGTTTCATAACCTTCATGATCATGAAGCTAGGTATGTTGCAATTCAGTTCACATGTTCATTTTGGTTTTCGACTGATAGATTGATTTCCATGAGCTTGACCATGTCTTTAGGTATCCTAGATGTTCATCTACCTATCAGCAGTACATGTATAGTGGTTTCCATGAGAGTAGAGATGAAGACGCATTTAGTGCACACTTGGGGATACAGTCGATCAAGTGTCCATGGACTTGCATACCCTCGAAGACATCAAGTTGTTCATAGACAAGGACATCAAGGAGTGGCATCATAACAAGAAGCATCATGAACAGTAGTTGAAGGCAACATACCAAATGCAACGAATGGAGTTAACGCAATGAATGAAGCCAATGCAAGAGGAATGTTGTTGACAAAATAGAGGCTAAAAAAAGTAGCAAGATCAAGCAGGATCCACTGATAATGAAAGAAACTTTGGAGACTCATGCTATGAAATGATGGCAAGACATGAATATCACGTGAAGGCATAAGATGGAATAAAGAAGGAGTTGTGTGTGTTGAAGCAACAACTCGGGAAGAACATGAAGCTACACAGACAGGTGAATGAGTTTCAAAAGGAACACCAACAATAGTAGGTGCAACATGCACTCATGGAGGAAAATGCACCCGTACAAGTTAAGGTTCCATCCCAACAGTTGACACAGAGTAGACATGGTGAGAATTGTTGTTGATCATGTGCAAGGGATTCAACAACATGCATATCATTGAGCACATGCGTGCAATCCAACCCATTCAACACACTCACCAAGGAAACGACAAGAACCAAGTCCCACTAATGCTGAACATGCACCTCTTGAACTTGACCAACATGACCACCAACTCACACTTGAAGATCAGCATGTTGACTATGCATCAATGTGTTGTTGGTTCAATCGTACCCAAGAAGACCGTGTGCACATTAACAGATGAGTTGGATGAAGGGGCTGCAACAATGCATCGATTTTAAGGAAGTTAAGAGTTTGCTTCACAAAGATGTCATCTTGAGGTACATGCACACCATCACAGATGACCAAACTTGGCATCAGCTCACCAGTTTCACAATCAAAAGCATGTCAAGGAGTTGGTCTCACCACAATGGATTGAGCGTCAGTGATGTCTTGCAAGGCTTGGTCAAGCCATGTTGTCTCACATGAGTACATGTGCATTGTAATGTTGAGTCATGTCAAGTGTACTTCGAGTGTCAAAAGTTGGATGTAACAATCATAGAGTAGGTGAAGAGTCATGAGAGTAGTTGAACTGTCACAAAGTGGGAATGTCAAGGGTCACCCCACCCTTTGCTATAAATAGTCCCTCATAACTCATTGTAAGAGCTTTCGCTCATCCAAGCTTCTACTAAGACTATCTTTAAGAATGCTTGGACAATATTGTAATGCACCTTGGCTTCTCCACTGCATGGAGCTAGTACATCTCTTTGGAGGAGCAGGCAGATGTGGCTGTAATGTTACATTGTTGGGGCTAGAAGGTTTATATGGATGTATTGTATGATTGTGACTTACACCTTTTTATATAATAAGAGCCAACACATTTTCATGCATATGTTATTATTGTAGTTGGATTGCTCTGGTTTCTTTAATGATATATGTTGTTTAACTTATGTAATTGTGTATGAATTGATTCACAAAAGTCTAAATTCCTTAATAATTTCCCTGCACGGAGAAGCCGCTGCTAAGAAGGTCCATCTATTCGAGCGGGCACGCATGCAGGTTACTAAGTTGAAATCTGATCTGGTATTTCTTAAACGTTGCAGAGATTCCTCGGTTATTCCTAACTTTGCCCGGATTAAGCATAATCTGAATGTTCCTAGAAATCATGGCGTTTTTCTGAAGGCTAGCTTGGGGTTGATCAGGTCTGAGATTTGTAGAGTTAGGAAGGATCTGGATCATCGATCCAGACTCCTTCTGGCGGCCCATTTGGAACTGGCGAATTTCTTCCCTGCTTCTCTCTGGGCAAGGATTGATGCCTGTTCGGCATTGAAATCCCTGAATCTGGAAGAGTCCCTTAAGCTCAGGCAGTCGGCAAAGTATAACAAGCTTGCGGGCTGTTCGTTTCAGGGATCAAGTCTTTTCGATGTTATGGGTTCAGGCAGCCGTGTCTCGTTTAACCAGGTCTCCTCCCTGCGGGCTTGGGTTCTTAATGATCGTTCTTCTGTTGATCTACCATCTGCTGGCTCGTGTCTATTGAGTGAAAGCGTAGCTGTGGGGAGAAGCCGGATGTCGAATGCTGTATCAGTAGACGGTAACCATGGACCCGTAATTTTGGACAACCGTTCAATGGGTTCTTTAGTTCGATCTCCTTTCCGTTTGCAGCAGCCAGATGGTGTCTCGGCTGGCTCAGTGGCTGATATTCCACGCATTGGTTCTTCTCCGGATGGCAGTTCGATTATTGGGTCTGATGTTGGTGATCTGCGCGATGGCTCCATTGAGCTGATAGGCGTGGAGAGCTCTGGCGGTTCTATTGCCCGTGGTTTGCGGAGGGATCTGCGCGTTGGATCAAATGAGCTGATAGGCGAGGAGAGCTCTGGCGATCCTAATGCCCGTGGTTTGCAGAGTGATACGGTCTTCGATGAGCCGGAGTCGGGGTTTCCAAGCTCGTCTCTCCAGCAGAGAGGTTCGGGGGATAATGAAACCGTGAACTGGTCTTTGAATGTTGAGCAGAATGTTTCGGCCGTTGATAAGCAGAAATCGGTGTTTCCAGATCCGTCGATCCAGCAGAGCGGTTTGGTGGGCAATGAATCCGTGAGCTTTTCTTTTAGGACCGTTAATCCAAGCTCGGGCAAGGTGGGTAGTGTTTTGAATAGCGGTAAGGATATGAGTAATATTATAATTTGTGATTATAATAATGAAGCGGTAAATTGTAAAAGTAACACAGATAATAATGGAGCTGTAAATGATAAAAGTAACATTGATAAAATCGATATTCCTTATTATGAACATACTAAAGTATTTAGTAATAAGAGCGGTCGTAGTAATATTGTTTTGGATGGGTTTAATAGTATGGTGGAAAATTCGAGTTCTCTTTCTCGGGACAATAAAGTGTTGAATCTTTCCAGTTTTTCCTTCCCGCCTGAGGTCTTTAATCTCTTAGGGAAGGGTCTTAATTTTTCCTTAGCTCCCAAAAAAATTCCGATTGAAGACATCATTTGCGATGTGGAGTATGGCATTAAGAACCTTCCTGATAAGATTAAGGATACGATTAGGCAGGATTGTGCTGTTACCCTGAGAAGGGCTAAGCCTCCCCGTAGCAATATCAACAAGGCTGAGTTTGAGGCTCTGAAGAGCTTGAACAGGAATCGTGACGTCGTGGTCTTAAAAGCTGATAAAGGTGGGGCAGCTGTTATCATGGATAGAAAGGATTACAGGAATAAGATGTTGGACCATCTTTGTAACAGTGGGAGTTATAAGAAGCTTTCGGAGAATCCCCTCAAGAAGGTTTCCAGAGCGGTCGCTCTTGCGATCAAGTCGTGCAATTCCACGATTCCTCTAGCCCAGAAGCTTATTGAAGGTAACCCCATCTCTCCTAGGATTTATGGTCTTCCTAAAATCCATAGGATGGGGTCCCCCTCTGACCCATTGTCAATACCATCGGTCGTCCTACTTACCTCCTGGCCAAGTTCCTCGCTGCAAAGTTGAGACCCTTGGTTGGGCAGACTGAGTCCTTTGTCAAAGACTCGGCTTCCTTTATTGAGGATCTTAAGAAAATTAATCTTGAGCCCGAGGACATTTTGGTCAGTTTCGACGTGGTCTCTCTTTATACTTGCATTCCTATCAATGAGGCCTTGATGGTTATTAATAAGCTAACTGACCCGGATACGGCTAAGTTAGTTGAGCTTTGCCTTACCTCTGCGTTTTTTAGCTTCGAGGGAGAATTCTATGAGCAAACTTGTGGAGTTGCCATGGGATCCCCCTTGTCCCCTGTCGTCGCTAATCTCTTCATGGAGGATTTTGAGTCGAAGGCTTTGGCCTCCTCTCATCTCTTACCTAAGCTTTGGAGACGATTCGTTGATGACACTGGTGTTGTCTGGTCTCATGGTCCTGCCGAGCTGGATCGCTTCTTCTGTCATCTCAATAACCAATCCGCCGCCATTAAATTCACGATGGAAAAAGAAGTTAATGGTTGTCTTCCGTTCTTGGATGTCCTCATCTCTAAAAAGGTGGATGGTTCATTTTCTCATCAAGTATATAGAAAGAAGACGCATACTGAGCAATACTTGCATGCTTCTTCTCATCATTTCCCCGCTCAGAAGTTAGGAGTGCTTAGCACGCTT
Organism: Pinus tabuliformis; assembly: GCA_031772625.1. Taxonomy (NCBI): domain Eukaryota; kingdom Viridiplantae; phylum Streptophyta; class Pinopsida; order Pinales; family Pinaceae; genus Pinus; species Pinus tabuliformis. The sequence continues at coordinate 1,259,206,088 of CM062818.1, read as the reverse complement.
GCCACCCGTGCCGTTAGGATTTCGGATGAGGAAAGCCTGGAGAAGGAGAAGGCTCACCTCCTTGATGTCTTTGAGAAGAATGGTTACAATAGACGCCTCGGTCAAAAAGCCTTCCTCAGGGCCAAGAAGGAGCCTTTTATCCGAAGGAATCCCGATGATCATATCTTGGGTGTGAACCTTCCTTACATCCAGGGAACCACGGACAGGATTGCGAGGATTCTGAAGAAGTATGATGTACCTACTACTTTTAGACCTCTCAATACTATCCATGGATCCCTCAGATCTGTGAAAGACCCGATCGACCCTAAGGACATGAAGGGCGTCTATATCATTCCTTGTTCCTGTGGAACCCCCTATATTGGTGAGACTGGTCTCTCGATCAATCAGCGGATTAGTGAGCATTCGGCTGACTTAAGACATGGGAGGACCAAGTCCTCGGCCCTGGCTGAGCATGCGGGAAAGACTATGCATCATGTGTGTATAGAGGAGGCTCAAGTCATTGCCAGGATTGCGCAGTTTCACCACCACAAGTTTAGAGAGGCCCTGGAGATTGAGAAAAGGCCGATCAATCTTAATAGGGATGATGGCTGGAAGATTAGCAGTTGCTGGGTCCCTGCCTTGTCTTCCTAACCTTTTCTCCCCCTTTTTTAGGTCGTAGGGTTTCTTTTTTCCCCTCTTTTTTCTCTCCTTTGGCAGGTTTGTCCTATTATTATGGGGTGTTTGGATTCTTTTTTTTGCTTTGTTTCAGGCTTAGTATTATTAACCTTACATACTATTGGGCATATTTGTTTTTCCTTATTTCTTTATTTGTACTTTATATGTTCCTTATTATTGGCATAGTTAACTGTAATAATTTTGAAATAATTATATATTGTATTTTGACCATTATGTTTTAAGGATAGATTTCGATTTATCAACCCTAGATTTTGACATTCTTCTTATAAGTAATAATTTGCTTACCTATATTCTTAGTTAACCTCAGTGTTTTAACAAATATAGCTCTAATATTGATTTTTTGACCATTAGGTTTAGTTATTAGTTATGATATTAATAGTCCTAGAGTTAACGACCCTAGATTACGGATTTACATAATATAACTAATTTCTAGAAATATTAATTATTAGTAGATATAGATGAATTAATAAACATAAATTGTTTATAATTATATTTTTTATCATTTTAATGACCAATTAATTTAAACACTATATATGATTTATTCTAAAAAACATGATATATCTTACCATTAGATAATTATGAATAAGTTACCTAGGGTAAATAAAATTCTAATAATATTAATAATGGGTTATCTTGACTTATAATTTATATTGGAATAATAATGGATTATAGATTAAGTATTATATAGTATGACCATTATTATTATAATATTAATTTTTCTTAATATTTGGGATAATATTAATATTATTATTATTAATATTAATATTATTATTATTTTAATATTAATAACCCTAGATTAGGGTTTTACCTATTATAACTAATTTCTAGAAATAATAATTATTAGTAGATATAGATGATTTAATTAACATATATTGTTTTTGATTATTGACCAAGAATTTTAAACATTATTTATGATTTATTCTAAAAATCATGATCTATCTTACCATTAGATTATTATTAATAAATTACCGAGGATAAATAAATTCTAATATTATTAGTAATGGGTTTTCTTTACTTTTTGGTTATATTGGAATATTAAGGGATTATAGATTAATTATTACATAATATGACCATTATTATTAGAATATCAATTTTTCTTAATATTTGGGATAATATTAAGATTATTCTTTTTCTTAAATTAACAATTGAATTTCCTTGATTTACCTTATTTTACTTTCTTCAAGAAATATTAAATATCTAATTTAGGGGTTTGACCTGGTCAAAATTAGCCGTTAGGATTTAGCTGTTGGAATCTCTGCACAATCTATTTATTCTCGCTACGCCAGATCAGTTCTTCATCTTGTCCTGACGATGAACCACACTGGTTGGTTCGAAACGCGTCGACAAAATATTGGTTATGTGATTTTGCCGAAGATTTCTAAACAATGTTATGGATCACAGAAGTCTAAATTCCTATATGAATATTGTCGTTAATGCGTTGGATATGTTGTTAATGGTGTCACCGTCCGTGTCAATTGCTTTGCTAGACATCAAAAAGACCTTTCACTTGAACTTTTCCATAACAACCTTTGCAGTCATCTCAGACTGATTCGTGAGTGCTGCAGATGTTATCTTGACTTTTATGATGTGACTGTTGCATCGGAGTTGACTGCTCCAGTAGAAGTTGTGCATGTACATTGTGTTATGTGTTCCTAACCGAGTTGGGATTGATCCCTTTCAACCTGCAACTCACATTCACCTCCTTCCCCCTTCGAAGTATTGGAAGCTCTCATTCACCTTTCTTGACTCACTACATTAGTCACACCCTTATTGCTGATAGAGTTATTCTGAGGCATTACCTTACGACCCACTGCTATGACTCCTACACTACATGATCTAAGTTCTATTTGGGACATCTTATCAAGGAGATCCCCTTGACATGTTGGCAGGTCCAGCACCATCAACATGACTCATCCTTAATGACTCCTAATAACCATTGTTGTAAGCTAACTTAACAACTGGAAGGTACTCTTCCCAATTCCGCAAGTGATGCATCACACACATTCTCAACATATCCTCCCATATCATGTTGACCCTATATGTTTGTCCATCAGCCTATGCATGATAAGCAATGCTAAAGGCCAACTCTGTGCCCAAACTTGCAAACAAATTCATCCAAAACTTGGAAGTGAACTTTGCATCCCTATGTGATATAATATCCTTTGAAACACCATGCAATCTGACCACATCTATTATGAATACATGTACTACCTCGCTAGCTAAGAATGTAGACTTAACCAAAATGAAATGTGCAACCTTTTTCAACCCGTCCACAATGACCATGATGGAATCATGCTGTCTCACTATCTTTGGAAAATCTATAATGAATTCCATGGAAATGACCTCCCATTTCCACTCTGGAAGTGCGATTGGCTATAATAGTGCACCTACTTTCACTCATTGAAAATTGAAACATCTAGCCATGAACTCTACTACATCTCTCTTCAGATTCGACCAATAATAATATCTCTTCACTATAGTTAATGTCTTATGATAACCTGGATGACCTGAATAAGTTTTAGCATGAAACTCCCTGAATATCACCTTCTTGATCTCACTCTTATCTGACACATATATCCTATCTTAGAACTTGACCGACCCATATATTCTGTGACAATAATCCATACCATGTGCACCTGCACCTATACGTGTACTGCCACCTGTACCTGTACCAACATCCTGCTACAACCTATGCACAATCTCCATATATCTGACATCCTACTCACCTACCTACAAGATCCTATCCTATAATTCTGTCCCATATGAGCTTATACCTGTCAAGTGATTTACCTATACCTATCTGCTGAGGTACAATGGTTTCCAAGAGAACAGAGATGAAGACATGTTCAGTGCACTCTTGGGGATGCTGCGCTTGCCTACCCTCGAAGACATCAAGTTTTTCATAGAAAATGACATCAAGTAGTAGCATCATAGCAAGAAGCGTCATGAAAAACAACCGAAGGAAACATACCAAATGTAGCGAATGCAGAGAACACAAAAAATGCAACAAATGCAAGAGGAATGTTGTTGACAAAATAGAGGCGGAACAAAGTTGTAAGATCAAGAAGATCCACTGATAATGAAAGCAACTTTGAAGACTCAGGCTATGAAATGACCACGTGACATGAAGATCACATGAAGGCATAAGATGGAATAAAGAAGGAGTTGCATGTGTTAAAGCAGCAACTCATGAAGAACATAAAGCTGTACAGATAGATGAATGAGTTGCAATAGGAACATCAACAACAGTGGGTGCAACATGCACTCATGAGGAAATTACGTCCGTACAAGTTAAGGGTCCATCCCAGTAGCTGACACAGAGCAGACAAGGTGAGCAGTGTTGTGGATCACATGCAAGGGACTCAAAAGCATGCATATCGTTGAGCGCATGTGTGCAATCCAAACCATTCAACACACTCACCAAGGAAAGGAAAAGAAGAAGGTCCCATTAGGGCTGAACATGCACTTCAGCAAGTTGATGTGCATGACCACCAACACACACTTGGAGATCAACATGGACACTATACATTAGTGTGTTGCTGGTTCAACCCTACCCAAGAAGACCATGGGCACGTTAGCAGACGAGTTGGATGGAGGGGCCAAACCAATGCATTAGTTTCAATGGAGGCAAGAGTTTGCTTCAGAAAGATGTCACCATGAGGTACATGCACACAATCACGGATGACGAAGCTTGGCATAAACACACCAGCTTCATAGTCACAAGCATGTCAAAGAGTTGGTCTCACCATAGCAAACCAAGCATCAGTGATGTCTTGTAAGGCTTGCTCAGGCCATGTTGTATCACATGATCACATGTGCATTGTAATGATGAGTCATGTCAAGTGTAATTCAAGTGTCAAAAGTTGGATTTAATAGTCATAGAGTAGGTGAAGAGTCATGGGGGTAGTTGAACTATCACAAAGTGGGAATGTCAAGGGTCACCCCACCCTTTGCTATAAATAGTCCCTCATAACTCATTGTAAGAGCTTTTGGTCATCCAAGCTTCTACTAAGACTATCTTAAAGAAGGCTTGGACAGTACTGTAATGCGCCTTGGCTTCTCCACTGCATGGAGCTAATACATCTATTTTGAGGAGTAAGTGGATGTGGCTGTAATGTTCCATTGTTGGTGCTAGCAGGTTTAGATGGATGTCTTGTATGATTGTGACTTACATTTCTTTATATAATAAGATCCAACACATTTTCATGCATATGTTGTTATTGTAGTTGGACTGCTCTGGTTTCTTTAATGATATATGTTGTTTAACTTATGTACTAGTGTATGAATTGATTTGCATGCAATTATATGAATATTGTTGTTAATGTGTTGGATATGTTGTTAATGCTGTCACCGTCCGTGTCGACTTCTTTGTCAGACATCAGACAGACCTTTCACTTGAATCTTTCCATAACAACCTTCGCAGTTGTCTTACACTGATCTGTGAGTGTTGCATCTTAAATTGTATGATGTGATTGTCACATCCAAGTCCACTACTCCACTGGAAGCTATGCATGTGCTTTGTGTTGTGTGTTCCTAACCGAGTTGGGATTGATCCCTTCCAACTTGGAACTCACATTCACCTCCTTCCCCCTTCGAAGTGTTGGAACCTATCATACACCTTCGCTGACTCATTACATCAGTCACACCGTTGCTACAGATAGAGTTATTCTACTTGCTTCTGTGTGACATTGTAGTCAAGGCATTACCTTATGACCCACATCTATGACTCCTCCACCAAAAAGTCTAAGTTCTAGTTGGGACTTCTTATCAGGGAGATCCCCTTGACATGTTGGCAAGTCCAGCATCATCAATGGGACTCATCCTCAATGACTCCTGATAACCATTGTTGTAAGCGAACTCAACCACTGGAAGGTACTCTTCCCAATTCCGCAAGTGATGCATCACATGCATTATCAACATATCCTCCCATATCATGTTGACCCTATATGTCTATCCATTGGTCTATGCATGATAAGCAGTGTTGAAGGTCAACTCTATGCCCAAACCTACAAACAAATCCTTCCAAAACTTGGAAGTGAACTTTGGATCCCTGTGTGAAATAATATTCTTTGAAACACTATGCAATCTGACCACATATATGATGAATATCTTTGCTACATCTCTAGCTTAGAATGTAGACATAACCAAAATGAATTGTTCAACCTTTGTCAACTTGTCAACAATGACCATGATGGAATCATGTTGTCTCACTATCTTTGGAAAACCTGTAATGAATTCCATGGAAATGACCTCCCATTTCCACTCTGGAATCATGATTGGAAATAGTAGTCCACTTGGATGTATACTCTACTTTCACTCATTGACAATCGAAACATCGAGCCACGAACTTTGCTGCATATCTCTTCAGATTTGGCCAATAGTAAAATCTCTTCACTAAATTTAATGTCTTATGATAACCTGGATGACCTGAATAAGGTTTAGCATGCCCTCAAGGTCACCTTCTTGAGCTCACTATTATCCAACACATATATCCTATCTCAAAACCTGACCAACCCGTATATTTTAAGACAACAATCCATACCATGTGCACCTGCACCTATACCTATACTGCCACCTGTACCTGTACCACTACTTGTACTTGTACATGTACTAGCATCCTGCTGCAACTTGTGCACAATCTCCATATACCTGACATCCTACTGACCTACCTGCAAGATCCTATCCTATAAGTCCGTCCGATATGACCTTATACCTTTCAAGTGATTTACCTATACCTGTATGTTGAGATCATCTTCCACCCTATTCTCTTTACCTTTGATGTACCTGATCTTGAAATAAAACTCTTTGATCATGGCCAACCATCAAGCCTACCTGGAATTTATATTCGGCTGGTCAAACAAATACCTCAACCCAATGTGATCACTCATAAGTATAAATATCCTTCCAAGAGGATAATGTCTTTGCATCTTCAATGCATGTATGATCGTCGCTAACTCCAAATCATGTGTCGGGTAGTTCCTTTCATGCTTGTTTAGTTTTTAGGACTCATAAAATACCACCTATCCATCCTACATAATAACTCCACCAAGTCCTCTCTTTCAACAATTTGTCCATACCACAAACTCTATCCAGATCTACAATCTATAGCACTAGTGCATGTGTCAACAACTTTTCGAGTTGTTCAAAGCTAGCCTCACACTACTCAATCCATTCAAACTTCTTACCTTTCCTTTGCAATGATATTATAGGGTAAGCAATATATGAGAAGTTCCTGACAAACCTCCTATAATAGCTTGCCAAACCCATGAAAGATATCACCTCATCCATACTCTTTGGATCTACCCACTCGATGATGGCTCTTATATTTTCTAGATCTACTACAATGCACTCCTTAGAGACAACATACCCCAAGTAGTGTACCTCAGTCTAAAAGAAGCTACACTTACTGAACTTAGCACACAATTGATGCTCTCTCAATAACCTCAACAGTTCTGCTAAATGCTACGTAGGCTCTTCCTCATTTTTAGAATATACCAGTGTATCATCAATGAACACAATAAAAAACTTATCCAAATATGGATGCAACATGCTATTCATCAAACACATAAATGTAGCTGGATAATTAGTTAAGCCAGATGGAGCAACAATGAACTCATAATGCCCATACTTGGTCCGTAATGTGGTCTTGTAAATGTCTTCCTCTTTGATGCATACCTAATGGTATCCAAATCTCAAGTCGATCTTTGAGAACACTGCTACTCCCTTCAGTTGATCATACAAGTCATCAATCCTCGGCAAAGGGTACCTATAATTGATGGTCACTTTGTTCAATTGCCTATAGTCAATGCATAATATGAGTGTTCCATATTTCTTCTTTATGAACAATATTGGTGCGCCCCATGGTGACACACTTGGCCTAACATATCCCTTGTCCAACATTTCCTTCAATTGTAACTTTAACTCATCCAAGTTAGGTGTGATCATCTTGTAAGATGGTTTGATTCTGGAGTTTCCCCTAGCAATAACTCAATAGTAGAGAAGTCTACCTCCCTGTGAGGTGGAAACTCTGAAATGTTCTCAGGAAACACATCCTTAAACTATTGTAGAACTAGGTATCTATTCAAAAAATCTGCATCCTCAACTTCCTTACCTCTATCACTAGAAATGTGCACTACAAATAAATTACACCCTTTCCTACAGCTATGCTTTGCTTGCTTAGTTGTCACCATCCTAACTAATATAGCTTTCTTCTTTCCCTGTAATACTCTTGTTTATCCATTGTTATCAACACACTCAATGGCTTTGCTATAACAATCTATCTTGGTTTTATGAAGATACAACCAGTCCATGCATAACAACATATTGTATGAACCCAACGGTAATACATTTAAATTTGATGCGATAGGCATATCATTCAAGTCAAATGCACAAGCTATTACCAAATGATAAACTTGTTTCTTTACCTGTAGCCAACTACACTAACGAAGACTTTGCATGCAATTCCTTACTCAATCCACACTTATCCACCCAGTCAGGACTAACATTGCTATAATCAAATCCAAGGTTAATCAAAATAGAAATAACTTGATCACAATGCTTACCGTCCATCTCAATGATAGATCCCTAATGCTCTGCCTGTTTGTTATCCAATACTACATAAATACGTGGAATAATCTGACCAACATCCCCAATATTATGTGCCTTCTTGTGCATTATATATCTAATGTCTACCACCCTAATTTTGCTGACAATCTCTCCTGCAATGATATTTGCCACAAGGCCCACACTCTATAGGCTTCCAACCTATCTCCTTGTTCTGTTCTCCTAACAAGAGTCCCTATCCCCTATCTGATGTATTGAACTTATTAGGAGGTGTAAGATTCTACTTGTTACCTATGCTATGGTTGTACTCACTTCTTCTTCCATTTACCTTTGTTCTTTGCATTACCTTTCTAGTCTGCCTTAGTCTCAATTCTGTGCTTCGATTCTTCATAAAAATGCTTAAGTTTTTAGATGACCTCCTCCAATGAGCTAGGCTTGTCGAACTCAATCCTATATTTGAATGAAACTAGTAATCCACTAATGAATCTCTGAATCTTAGCTTTATCCTCCTTGAGGTAAGGCACATACATAAGAAACTCCAAAAATCTGCTAGTTTACTCATCATCTGTCATGGATCCCATCTTTAGCACATAGAATTCTTTTTCCCTGTCATCAAAGCATCTTTCCAACAAATAATACTTCTTAAATAGTTTCTCAAACTCACTCCAAGTCAAATATTTTGCATTTATACCTCTCACATTATTCACATCTTCCCACCCAATGTATGCTTTTCCTTTGAGACTAAATGTAGCCACTCTAGCTATCATGCTCTCTAAATAGTCATGCAATCTGAAGAGTTTCTTCATTCCTAGAAACCATGCCTCTGCATCCTCTAATTTATTTACCTCTCAATCAAAATTAGATGGCTTTTCTTTCTTAAACTCGTCTGGAAAGTACCCCTGATCTGTTGTTGGGAAAAGTATCCAATATGGAATGACCCTATCCCACTCTAAGGGTGATAGTACCTCAGCAACAACTGAATATAAAGCTATTCAAGATTACTTCTTTATGAGATGTAAGAGAGAGGAGAAAGGGATCCACTAACCGTTATCTTCCGCTAATGGTTGATCCAATCTTCCTTCTTTGCTGCTTGCTCCCAGCTCCTTGCTCTTTCACTGGCCCAGCTACACAAAGATCCTGCAAAAGCACAAGAAAAGGAAACTACAAGAAGCATACATCCATAACTGATTCAAGGATTAGCATAAATCAAATATACAAGCATCAATTCGTCATAGAGACACATGCATATAGAAGAACCTCAAATGCTTTATTAATGGAAGAAGTAAAGTTCTGAGAGTGTTACAACCATAAGAGGCCCAATCCAACAACACCTCCCAGCAGAAAGAAATCTCCTCTTCACCTCCTTCAAAGCAATCACCCAATAGTTCTATGCACAAACCAACAACACTTCCTTACATTCACAAAATTCTAGCCTCCCTAGACCTCATGAGAGAGCTCTATATATAGGAGTTTTGGAGAAAGGATGAGTCAGCTTGAGGCTGGCATGAAGCTGGCTAGTGTCCTCTCCCACTTCAGTTATACTTCAGTTCTTGAGTCCACTTGGAGTTTCTTGCTTCCACTTGGAGATCTAGATCCTCTTACTCATCACAAGGCGAATTCCTTGATCCAAGTGTCATTTTGGAAGCTTCCTGGGCATTTGACACCTTGCAGAATGACTGTGCCACTTGGCCAATCTCGCCCAGCGCAGGTAGCCTTCCTTGCTTTTGACATTCAGTGCAGGTACAGAGTGGAGCAGTTGACATTCAGCGCAGATGCTCAGTGGAGCAGCTGACATGATCCAGAAATAGCCTGTTTTTGAGTGTTTTCAGGTGGAGAACTGATTTTCAGTGCTGTGGTTTGCTGACCTTGTTCCTCTAGGGGGAGGAACAACATGTTTAGGGACTTTGGATCCCTCAAATTATTGACATTTCATGCTTCATGCTGTTAGGCACAAAAATGTCTATAACAGTTGCCCCCTAAAGTATGAGGTCGTTTATCGGGTGAAATGCTTTATCAGGAGGATCCGAAGTTCATTCAATCGCTGAGAGGTGCCCTGTAATAAAACACAATACGATACATTATTTTTCATTCTGCTTTCATGATCTAGCTGAGGCGGGCATTCCCATGCTCAGCTTTATAAATTCATTTTGGTACATAGAACAGACGATCGTCTGATGGTAGACCGATAATTCTCTGCCGAAATTATCATCCTTTGAGTAGGATGATCATCTGCTGCAAAGATGCACATATCAAATGTCTTTATATTTCCTGAATATATATCGCAGCCCGGATGGATGAAACTAGATCCGGGGTCTTCAAACTCGTTCGATCTTCACTCTAAGTACAGGTCGATCCATGTGAGAATTGCGCTGAAGTCGAACATGGAAAGACATCGCTTGATTACCAGTCAATAATGTAAACCGTTAGCAAGCGCGAGAGGGATCACCAATAATGACAATGATCCTCAAGGTACTGCAGTACAAGTCACGTGGTGTGAATAAAGGACTTGGCGTCGAACACCACGCAAAATCTTCTGGTCGAAGGTCATTAATGTATACCTGTCGCCGGAAGTGAGAAACTTGCCATTGAGGCATGCAAGCTTCAAAGTACTGGAGGGATTGTTCCTAGATCAACTTCTCGGATAATGAGCTGAAGTCGACAAGAAGTGATCCGTCAAAGGAGGGCCTTAATGAATCCCACATCAGTGACACGGAACAGAGCTAATGATTTTAGTCGAGGTGAAAAAAATCTGTGAAATATGATTCAGGGTGGCGATCATGGGTGGATGAAGGATAATGTATGGCAGTGGATGGGACACGGTTGACTCTTTCTGAACACATCTCTTGAACATATAACGACACTGATGTGATGGATCGGTAGCATTACCCCAAATGTGGATGGTTTGGCGAGGACCATGGTGATGAGACCGGTGAATGAAACAACCCAACCCGATGTGATACGGAGGACAAAGTGTCATGTTCAAGAGCGACTTGCTACCATTGAAGCTTTGAGGTTCTCCCAATTTTTCCCCAGTCATTTCTGACCAGTACCTCTTTATTTTTGTCAAGCTTGAGGAGGATAACATATGCTTCTTCTATAACCTGCCCTTCGGGCAAGCCCATCGCTATGTTTTAACGAGCTTAGCGATAGGGAAACTCGTTCTCGTCTAAAGACAAGTTTGTCGCTATTTAATCATTTTAACGAGTCTAACGACAAGGAAAACTCGGTCCTTTTCATTTTTAGAGAGTCTGAAAAGGTACAGAAAGTTAACTCCAAAATTCCTTTTTCGTCATCTAATCCCTTAAGTCCGAAAAAGTATAAAACAATACAGAAGGGATGAGTTTTCAATTACTTTAACGAGCCGAATAAAACAAGCGCTCGACCTTTTTGTGTAATAATCCCTCAGGTCTGAAACGATTGAAATCTAGAGGAGGGATAGCTCTTCCAGTCACTTTAACGAGCTGGAAGGCCAAAACTCGGCAAACTTTTCATATTTTACGAGTCAGGAGAAAAGAGCTCAAAGAAGACTCGTCTTTTGAGGAACGAGTGATAAACAGGGATAGCAGCAGATTCCAGGTACAGGTTGGAATTTTCCAATCAGGGCGGTGTCACAAGGATGGCTAAGTGAAATCACTCTTCGCAGCTGTTCCTCAAAATGGGTAAACAATCATATGGAGGTGAACGATTGGCCAAATGAAATGGAGGTGGTGGGTGCAAACACAACCAAGGCTTTTTATGGCTAATAAATTTACGATCACAGTGGTTATTTACCGAGATGGGTTCATTTTTTAATGAGCTTGAATGCGCCAAAACACTGCTCAATGCTTATGTTTATTTTTTAACGAGCATGAATTCCGTGTTAAAACTGCTCGGATCTCGCTTTTCTATTTTTTAACGAGCATAAATTCCGCGGTAAAACTGCTCGATATACCAGTCATAAGATAAGAAATGTCTCCTGTGAGATAGCTATTTTTTATGGAGCTTTATCTCACGAAGCTATGCTCCTAATGTGGCAAAGTTTGACCTTTGCCCCATATCCTTTCTTTATGCAAGTTCGGAAACGGTTAATCTCAAAAAATAGATAAATAACCGCCCCTGGCTTGCACTCCAAAAGGTTTGCATGCCCCCAGGTATAAAGTATAATTTCAAGGCTGCCCCTACTTATCCGATAAAACATTTGTTTTAAAGGGTGAGGCTTGCCTCTTCCTGGTTACCCAAAGATGGTTTTGTTAACACCATCAAACGAAAACACTTCCTCGGCACTGTCTACCGAAGTAGAAAATGGTGAATGGCCTTTGTCAAACAAGTAACCTTATCAAAAGAATCATGTTCTAGAACAACCCCTCTTCCTTCCAGGGACGGGGTACGGACTAGTCATATTCTTTCGCGGAAATTCTACCTTATACCCAAGGCTTCCTCTGCCCAAAGCAGACCAAGATGCATGCCCCCTGGGTTCCAGTCCCATCTTTCCGAATCACTCGCACTCATCAGGAAGGAGGACTGGGGGTGGAGACATTTCTTGGGTGAATAGACCATTCAGGGTTGGTATTTGACTATTTGCGATGTGTGATCCCGGAAATGAAAGTTGGTCTACGAGCTTGACCATTCTTCCTTCGTGTGGAAAACACATTACTCTAAAGAGTGAGGAGACTATAGCTCCCATGCAATATATATAGTCTCGTCCAAGGAGTAGGTTATAATCCAAGGGTCCTTGAACGACCATCACGTTCATTTGAACGGTCTTCCCTTTCAATGTAACAGGCACATTGGGGAGGATCCCTAATGGTCGACTGGTTCCTTTATCAAAGCCCGAGAGATTTCTTATCTCAGGCAAAAGCGCCAGGGAACCCAATGCTTTCCAAGCAATAGAGGAAAGGATACTCACAGATGCCCCTTCATCAATGATAGTTCCAGCCATTACCATCCTGTAGATTTGGACTATGATTCTGAATGGTATACTGGCTGGCAACCGGGGTCTGCCTAGTTGGTTCCAATCAAAGGACTTGGTGGTGGGACCGAATACACGGCCGGATATGATCCTGACGATGTTCCTTCCTGCGATAAAGGAATGGGCGCATTGCTCTGATGCTCATCAGAATCTGTGTTGATGAAAAGAATCTGGATGGTGTCATCCTTATTCTCTTCAGTGAGGGTGTCATTTGAAGATGAATCTTTAGTGACGGTGTCATTTGAGGATGAAACCTCTGAAGGAAGAACTGGGTCAACTACCGTATCGACCTTTAGACTTTCGTCTGGTCTGGATTCAGTAGGTTCATTTTCAATGACTGACGCTTCAGCTGACCACTTGAGCAGGCCAGCTGTATTTTCAACCAACGAAGGACTCGGCACAAGTTTTTTGTATCCAGGAGGAAGCATTACCGGTGAAACCAGACGATCTTCCAAAACTCTCTTTGCTTCGTCTAAGAAGGGACAACGGTGGATGGTGTGATCGCCTTCACACAGTCTGCAGGGGGATCTTGCTCCCCCTCTTTGTCTTGAACCTTCACTTTCGCTGGTTGACGGTAAGCAATCAACATGACTATCAGAGGTCGATGCTCCCGAATTGTGCAACCGAGGGGACCAGTCCCTTAGTATCCGGGGAATACAGGGACAATCTCTATGGAAGTGGTCTCCCCTACATATGACACATGGCGATTTAGGCCCGGTCTGTGCTGTGTGTGGATTTTTGTTAGATGTCTTTTGCTTGCCCCCAGTCGCCTTAAGCTCCTTCTTCTTCTTCTCTTTCTTTTTCTTTTCCTTCTTCTCCATGGGAGCTTGGCTTTTGCCGGCTCTACCCTGCGAAGATGAAGGATTGGAGGAAGAGTTATAAGAAGTAGAAGGCTGGTGGGCAGCTCTAGACTCATCTAACTATTGACTCGACTGCTCAGGAACCATGGTGGTCTAAACTACATTAGTTGAGAATAGCCAAATAGGCAGGCCAATTGTCAGTCCTGGAAGCGACAATGTGGCCATGTGGGGCACACCAACTTCTCCCTAAGAGGAGAATGGACTAGGATTTCCATCATGTGGAATTCCTTGGTTGGGGCGTTCCATGTTCTCAACTTAAGATCAACGCGGGAATAGGAGGCGATTATGTTCCGTTTAAAATAAATTTTATAACGACGCTTAGACACAACTTGCTTTTTCACTTTTTAAGAGTCGAGAAAAAGCTAAAGATGACTCTAGTCTCCTTCGATGTTTTAACGAGCCCGAAGTGACAAATGCACGGATGGACTTTTTCAGTTATAGAGTCTGAAAAAGGCCAAAAGAAACTGCTCTGGAGTTCTAGGCAGAGGGTGTGCCAAACTTTTCGCAAAACCACAGAATACGTTTTACAGTACGAGTGGTCGATCTTCGTGAATGCTGTGTTCACTGCATTGCGATCAGTAGGTCGGCCGACATGGTTTCCTATGGATAAAGGCTTTATTCCTATAGGGGTCTCCCAATATATACGCGACGGTACGTGGGAGCACAAGTCCGTATTGATACTTATCGCTTCACCGTGGAGGAATCACCCAACCACTCAACGCTAAGATATCACGTTTAACGACGCTGGATCACGTCTCTAGCTTAGACCTCTATGTGTTTACGTTATGTTTCAATGCGTTGTTATGTAAATTCAATTTATTTTAAGGTTGATCTTGTTTAGCAGTTTGCCTTTATGGATCACCACGAGATGTATGATAACACTCCTAAATGCAGTCTAAGATGATAAGCAAGCTTTTCAATCTTTCAACTTTGAAAATCTTAACTACTGAGGGAAAAGAAAGATAACATCTTTTCACACAGATCATAGAGCACACACTAATGCACTTTTTCCCAAATCAACATGCAAACTGTCATAATGCACATGCACAATGCAAGTATTTCTTTTCTCTTTCTTAATGTTGGCGTAATGCAAAAAGAAAGCTGTTGTATAATTTTGAATTCAATTTCAAGTGAAAGCAAACAAGCTTGTCCAAAATCAAAAGACACCTTAAGATTTACTTGTTTCGACACTAGAAATATATAAACTCAAACCAAATGACGAAAGTGAAAGCTCAATCAGCTATGAACAGCAAACAAACTAACTCTTAAGATCAAAACGACACTTTATCACAGGTCTAGATCTAAGAGGTCACAGCAAGACTAGTTCACTTTCGTTATGGCAAACTGTAAATGTACAAGAAATACACAAAGAACAAACACAGTTTCTTTATACAACTGAGGCGGAATAGTGACAAGGAAAGTTGGTTTCAGATAGGCACACTGACTGGTAACAAACAGCAAAAAACAAGAGTGAAAACAGGGCAAGAAACAGCAGGAAACCCCAGTAGCACAAGGCAAGACTGGTCCAGCGCAGGTGGTACACTGCCTCTTTGACCTTCAGCGTAGGTAGCCCCTTCGGGAACTGCGCTGAAATGCAGACAGCCTTTGTACAGCCTGCACTGAAGAACGAAACTTTCGTTTCTCTTGGTTTCCGGGTCACAGATTGCTCAAAAATTCACAGTTTTTGCTCAAATCAGAAGCTATCAGTCAAGGACACACTAAGGGATGACAAGGAGGATGAAAAGCTATCACTAAGAGTTTATTAGAGTCCTTGTGGATCAGCTCTTCAAATCATAAACTTGCCCAGAAACTGAGCTAGAGTAGTTGCCCTCTACTTTGTATTTGAAAGATCCAAATACAGTTCGATTCGGTACTCTCTTTGTTTATGAAATGAATAGCAAAAACACAAACAACCAACAAGATACGATTCCCCAACGGAGTCGCCAATTTGTTGTTGGGAAAAGTATCCAATACGGAATGACCCTATCCCACTCTAAGGGTGATAGTACCTCAGCAACAACTGAATACAAAGCTATTCAAGATTACTTCTTTATGAGATGTAAGAGAGAGGAGAAAGGGATCCACTAACCGTTATCTTCCGCTAACGGTTGATCCAATTTTCCTTCTTTGTTGCTTGCTCCCAGCTCCTTGCTCTTTCACTGGCCCAGCTACACAAAGATCCTGCAAAAGCACAAGAAAAGGAAACTACAAGAAGCATACATCCATAACTGATTCAAGGATTAGCATAAATCAAATATACAAGCATCAATTCGCCATAGAGACACATGCATATAGAAGAACCTCAAATGCTTTATTAATGGAAGAAGTAAAGTTCTGAGAGTGTTACAACCATAAGAGGCCCAATCCAGCAACACCTCCCAGCAGAAAGAAATCTCCTCTTCACCTCCTTCAAAGCAATCACCCAACAGTTCTATGCACAAACCAACAACACTTCCTTACATTCACAAAATTCCAGCCTCCCTAGACCTCATGAGAGAGCTCTATATATAGGAGTTTTGGAGAAAGGATGAGTCAGCTTGAGGCTGGCATGAAGCTGACTAGTGTCCTCTCCCACTTTAGTTATACTTCAGTTCTTGAGTCCACTTGGAGTTTCTTGCTTCCACTTGGAGATCTAGATCCTCTTACTCATCACAAGGCGAATTCCTTGATCCAAGTGTCATTTTGGAAGCTTCCTGGGCATTTGACACCTTGCAGAATGACTGTGCCACTTGGCCAATCTCGCCCAGCGTAGGTAGCCTTCATTGCTTTTGACATTCAGCGCAGGTACAGAGTGGAGCAGTTGACATTCAGCGCAGATGCTCAGTGGAGCAGCTGACATGATCCAGAAATAGCCTGTTTTTGAGTGTTTTCAGGTGGAGAACTGATTTTCAGTGCTGTGGTTTGCTGACCTTGTTCCTCTAGGGGGAGGAACAACATGTTTAGGGACTTTGGATCCCTCAAATTATTGACATTTCATGCTTCATGCTGTTAGGCACAAAAATGTCTATAACATTATCACTCCTCCTGTAATGATGATATCGATGATGCTCATAGTAGTTATCTTACTTAGAACTAGAATCATACATGTATCTATTCCTGCTCCTATCCAGAGTGTCCAACAATCTTCCATCTCTGACTATGTCGTCTCTATCTCATCTATGACCACCATGTGATATACTACCATATGCCCCATTAATTCTATCCTCCTATTCATGCCTGATCTGAAGCAGTCCATGTTGATGCAATTCTAGCATGCTCTAAAGTATGACTGCATTTACCTCTCCTAACTTTTCCTGTGCCTATATGATTCTATCATTATATTCCTTAAAAATACTTATTTCTTCGTTTAAACTTCTCTGTGTCACTGTCAAGTTGGAAGAGTTCCCAACACCATATTGCTCTTCTAATTCACAAGGAGAGTCTTTGTAGTCAACCATCATGCCAGCCATTTGATATTTCTTCCTACAAGGTGTATCATGTCAGCTAAACCAAATCACAATAAACCAACGTACCTTAGTATAGCTCAGGAAGGATACCTTTTCTGCAATATCAAAAAATTAAAGTGATACATGTATAAAATAATAATGACAACATATAGAAACATGAAACATAACCATATGACCATGCAACTGTCATTCTAGCTAGGGTCTAGTCATTAATGCATGACCTCAACAACACCACACACCACAACCTCACGCATGAGAACATGAATAAGCGATGCATAACCATCCACACATACACATAAGCACATATGATCAAGCATGAGTGAACGATACTTCAAATCAAACCTACAAGAATGATACATGCAACCAAGCATACCAGAATGTAACCAAACATGCAAAAATGTAACCAAGCATACTACAATGATACATGTAAATGGCATAGATCGACATGGAACCAATAATACACTCACAATGATGCATTCCCCGATAACACCTCAAATTTCACATGACGAAATCACTACAAACATGAACAACATCATGCAAATGCAACAAGCACATGGAATGCAAGGGTGAGAGACACACATGCAACTGACATGCATGCATGACCAACACATAGCCCATCTAGTCTGAGGGGTGAAACATGTTTTGGTACCATTTTTTATCAGCCTCCTCCCACATCTACCCAAGCAACCGGATAGCCAAGGTAAACATGTTACGAGAGGCCACTAAGATATGATTTGACCTCCTAAGTCACATTAAGGAAGTGGAACCGATAGAAACAGACCATACAAACATTAATTATCAACTACAGGACCCTCAAGATACATGCCAACCACTTAGACAACCTATCCCTAGGTCCCACTAATGTTTTAAATCTCTTTTTCCATAGTTTCTCTCATGCTATTGGAAAGGGAGTGACTAGAAACCCAAAGTAACTCTCACAAGCTTGCCTACCAGTTACAAGAGACCAAGGTTTCTAGTGCTATGCCAGTGACTCTGGGATTGGAGCCACTTTTTTTAGTCCCAGAGCCCAGGTTAGAACCCAGAGTTGAACGATCTCTTCAAATCAATAAAATAACATGGAGATGATAGTATTAAAGAAAATACTTGTTTAAGACCTTGACAAGATCCCTACTAGCCATGACAAGCAATTCGTCAAACATATTGCCAATGTGTAATCTATAGGTGTAGTTAACAGTTTTGAGTGTAGGGGTCTCATACTTAGCTGAGAATCGCTAAGAACCATTGATGCCTCAACACATCAACTTCCATTCCATCCATTAGGTCATAGATACACTCATCATTCAATTACAAGTAAAAACATGATGGGAGCTACACATGCCTATTTTCATAAAACACATATATAACCATCATAGTTGCAGTAGAAATACTAGTGAAAGTATAGCCATATACACCACATATAATACATCAAAATGCTCATATAGATACAATGAGAAATAACCTTTCATTAATGATGCACAATCCAAACTCGGGAAGGGTCTTCCACACTTCACCTGACCGTAGAATGGCTAAGTCAAATATCTCCTCAGTCATTCACCCCCATTCCATATTCCAAGCATGAATGTGGGTTCTCATAGAACACAACAATCAAAACTCAGTCAGGGCTTTAAGAGGCCATCCACCTCAACCCATCAGATAGTGACTCCACCTCATGGTTGGACATCGCAAAACCATAGTCATATTGGTCTCCATCGAAGCCTTCCAGAGATTCCAGAGCATTTGTCAACCAAGGCTTCCAGGACTAGTAACTCAACCCACAACTTATTCAGGGCTTCCAGAGCGTTTTTCCAACTAGGGCTTCCAAGACTAGTAACTCAACCCACCAAGGGCTTCCAGAGCATTTGTCCAACCAAGGCTTCTAGGAATAGTAACTCAGCCAAAGGTGTTACAAGGCTTCTAGAGCATTTTTTCAACCAGGACTTCAAGGACTAATAACTCAACCCAAGCTAAGAAAACATGAGAACCAATAAAAAAAAACAATGAAAGTAAACCCACAATCACCATGGCTATCTAGGAAATGGAAAGGCTATGAAATCCACTATCAATCCCGTCCATCCTCCATTCCAATGACAGATCACAACCAAAAATCCACATGCATATGCCATGCATGCCAAAAATAGTGAAGGAAACACACATACACCTCGGTACCTGCAAGCATATTTTATGTAGCTTCTGATCCCGATACGCTCTTATGCTTTCCTGCTCTTACTTTGCCTTATTACTCCAAAAATCCAAGTATGCCACACCCTCCAAGAATGCTCCAAGAAAACTCTAAGCCTCCAAGAGTATGTGTGTGTGTGTGTGTGTGTGTGTGTGTGAGAGAGAGAGAGAGAGAGAGAGAGAGAGAGAGAGAACAACAATAGAGCTCCAAAAATAAACTAACAAAAGGTTTCTGAATGATCTTCTAAAGCCTTTTTGTGAATGAGGCCTATATTTCTTCATTTTCCATTATTTTCCTTCAATTTCCCCCTCACATGAAACCTGTGACCTTTCACCTCCCTTTTCTCCTAATTTCCATTATTTTTATAAATAAATGTGCCAAAATGCCATTTTTCCTTTCCAAAGCCTTACTCATTCCCTTTGCCAATTTCCTTAGCCATAAATAAATCGATCTCTATCACTGGAATTTTTCCCAACATTTAGCTTGGAATACGTGTCCTATCATCTGTGGTTATTGTTTTGCCATTATTTACTTTTATTACATGGAATTTTCACCAAGGTTGTTACAAACACAACTTAGCTTGAAAACCTCCCTATGGCAGGCCAACTAGCCAAATAATTTGTAAAATTACCATTTTTCACTTTAATTATAATTTAGCACATTTATTACAAAAAATAATTATATATTACAAATAAAGTAACTCAAATAGTATTTGGGGATCCAATAAAAAGAGGAATCACAAACAAGAAAACAATTGACATAAATAATTCAGAATGCTCATCATTAATTCATGAAAGCAAAGAAAACAATGCAACACACACTTGTTAAAGGAGTTACTCTAACTACTATGTTGAACAATTAGCCCACCTATCCGGCATCAACCCATGGCCATATTAGAACACAAAAAATTCTTATTCGCGACTTGTCCTTAAGGGAAGTTGTAGATCAAAGGGAAAAACATGCATTAGAAAATAAATTGGAACATGAAAGGGAAATATATGAACAATTGATGCAGAATGAGTGCTACTGGCTCAGAGAAGGGAAAAAAGCATAGATGGAAGAAAATAATTTTTTGGAGATTTTACAGGGAATACTTAATTATGTGTAGTATATCGAATAGGAAAAAGTTGTTGACCAAAGAATATAAAAAGAGAATCCATTGGAAGATAGAGTTCAGTTTCTTATAGGTCTTAAAGAATCAAGTGTGCAAGCAAAGCTAGTAGTCCATGAGTGGTCAATATTTGATGAACATAAGCAACTTGTTGAACCACTTACCTATCAAACTTCCTTCCCGAACATGCCACCATCGGTGGCAGTTCATTTGTCACCTCTGTAACTGCCATAGATACCCATTAGTTATTTGAACTCAATGTTTCAACATGTGCTACAACCTCCAAAAAACAATTTCATGAAGTTGAAGTGGACCAAACAACATATCATTCGAGAAATCCAATTGATGAAGTATCAACCAAAACTTTAGATGTACTCCTCAAAAACTCATAAGAAGTTCTGCATTGATTCATCTTTTGTTTTCTATCTTACATTGTAATTCCTTTTGTATCAAAATTTCGTTAAATCCTCAGCTATTAAAGAGCCAACGTTGTTCAAGTCACAATGATTTTTTCCATAAAAAAATTCTACCAAAACTTTTGTATCACTCCAAATATCCCCTTGTTTGGGACAAAGAAGGCTTTAAGGGTACATGATATGTTGGAGGGGCTACTTGAGTATGTCGAGTTAGGATAAACACAATGTAATTTGGTCGACGAGCTTGTTAAGTCGACAACTAAGTTCGATTAAGCTAAGTGTGGTCAACAGTTAAAATGATGAAACTATCTCGACATGGTATAAATATCTATAGATGTATAAATGTATCAGTTTTGATTGACTTTTAAGATATATAATATAAAGTGTGCTTCTGCTAGTTCTCCACTACTTGTGCCTCTTCTTTCTCTCTTTACTTATGTTCTTTTCTATGTGAATACTTTATGTCCTAAGTACTAGTAACCATGTATACTTTTCCCTAGATTGCAATAAGAACTTTGTCAAACTAAAAATCCCAGGTTAAGGTCATACAAAAATGAAGTTTGGGATCTTATTGAAAATTCTCCCAAGAATTTAACATAATTTTTTTTCCTTAGGATCAAAACAAGCTTACTAATTCCTTAGTTGCTTCAGCTAGTAGTTTCCGGCCACCCCAAATCCATGCTTAAGTTATGAAGATGAGGTTAGACATCAAACCTCAACACTAGATAATATTAAACACTAGAAATTATCTGAGGATTTTGAGAAAATTAAACACTTCATGGAGTTTATTGATGACTTTGTAGTCTGAGAAGTCGAGAAAGGGGATGAAAACCTAGAAGAAGAATTACAAGATGAAGCTCAATGTGTGAAACCAAAGTTTAAAGGCAACAATGTTGATCATAAAATCTTGCAACTTAAAAAAAATGCTATTACTAGAGGTCTTGACCATATAGAAAGTATTTTTTATTCAAATGATATCCCACCCAAAAATACAAGGTAAATTGAAGAACAAGATGTCGAATATTGCAATATTGGCACTCAACAGGAGCCTAAATTTATTAATCTAGGAAAGGGTTTAGCAAAAGCTCTAAAAGAAAGGTATGTTAATATTTTTAAATGATATTCAAATATTTTTTCTTGGAAATATGAGGATCTTGAGACACATGGCACAAAAATAATTCAACATAAATTCCTTTGAAACCTAGTCTTAAGCCCTATATGAGAAAATTAAGACATATAAATCCTTTGTTACTATCACTTATTGAGAAGGAAATAAAAAATTGTTTTAAGAAAAAATTATATTCGCTCTTAGATATTCAGAATGGATAGCAAATATTGTGCTTGTTAGAAAGAAGAATGGTGAAATAAGGTTATGTGTTGACTTTTGAAATTTGAACACAGTTTCTCTAAAAGACAATTATTATCTTTGAAAAATGAATTACATACTGCAAAAAGTAGTGGGATCGACCACTTCATTCATGATTGATGGGTTCTCTGGTTATATTCATGTTATAGACATTTTTGTGCCTTACAACATTGAGCATGAAATGTCCATAATATAAGGGATCCAAAGTCCCTAAACATGTTGTTCCTACCCCTAGAGGAACAAGGCTAACAAACCACAGCAATTCACAGAAGTTCTCCACCAGAAACTGCTCAAAAACAAGTCAATTCAGGATCATTTCAGTGGCTACACTAGTTGTTTGTGGTGAATGTCAAAGCCAACACTGGCTACCTGCGTTGAATGACATATGGAACACTGGCTACCTGCGCTGAACGAGAGTGGACATGTGGCAGGCTCATTTCTCAAAGTGTCAAAACCCAAGAAGCTTCCAAAATGACACTTGCCTCAGGGAATTCGACTGGTGATGAGTAAGAGGTTCCAAATCTCCAAGTGGAAGAAAGAACCTCCAAGTGGACTCAAGAACTGACAGAGGGAGAGGACACTAATCAGATCTCAAGCTGACTCATCCTCTCTCCAAACATCTATATATGGATCTCTCCTCCATGAGATCTAGAGGCTGGAATTTTGTTATTGCAAAGAATTGCTGTTGGTTTGAGATTGGAATCATTGGGTGCTTAATGCTTTGAAGGGGGTGAAGATAGGAATTCCATTTGTTGGGAAGGAGATGCTGGATTGGAGCCCTCTGGGTTGTATCTCTTCCTGAACCTTGTTATTCATCAATAAAGCTATCTTGGTTTCTCCTATATGCTGATGTATTTTTGATGTATGAATGCATTAGTGTATTTAGCTTATTTCTAATCCTAAACTAGTTATGAATGTGAATATCTGTCTTTGTGTAGTGTTCTTCTCTTGTCGCAAGTAGATGTTCTCTTGTGATCTTGCAGGAACCCGTTGAAGCTGGGCAAGTGAGAAGGCAAGTAGCTGTGAACACCCAAAGAGGAGAGGGACCGGATTGAGGGACAAACGGAAGACACCGGTAAGTCCATTCATCTCTCTTCTTTCACATTTCATAAAGAAAGAAACCAGAATATCTGTATCTGTTTGTTGCTAAGGCACTGTCATACCTTAGGTGGATAGGATCGTCCCGCATAGGCATTTTTCCCCACAACAAATTGGCGACTCCGCTGGGGAGATCTGTTTAGTCATTTTGTTTGTGTTTCTATCATTGTTTGTTTCATAGACTTGACAGCAACAATCGAACTGCATCCGCTTTTCCCGGATGCAAAGTAGACAGTTGCTGCTTTGATCCAATTGTTGGACTTGTCTATGATCTGAACAATGGACTCACAAATGATTTGATGATCCTTTGTGATAGATCTTAGTAACCCCTCAAAGCTTCCCTTTGATTACACCTTGCTCGTTGCTTTTATTTGGCCTGAAACAGTGAATTAAATAACAATATGTGACCCAGAAATTGTGGGAAACGAGAGTTTCTCCTTCAGCGCAGACCCAGTGAAGGGATTCTACATTTCAACGCAGTTCCCGTGAAGGCTACCTGCGCTGAATGTCAAAACCCCTGTGTTGAGGTTGCGCTGAACTAGTTTGTCCTTGTGCAGCTGGGGTTCTCTGCTCTGTTTTGCCTTTTTTGATCTCTGATTTTTGCAGCCTGTAACCACCATAGGTACCAGTCTGATAACTCCTTTTCTCTGCTTAGATTTTGCCTCCTTTTGTACAAAAAGACCGTGAGTGTTTTTATGTGTTTGTGGCGTCATTTACAGTTTTCCTATGCATGAGTGAAATAGTCATCCTGTAGCCCTTGATACATATCTGTTGATTGTGATCTTAGAAGAGAGTTCATTGGCTGTTTGCAGATTGATTATACAATTACTTTTGCATTTGGTTTGAGTTTGTCTCTTTTAAGTGTCGAAACAAGTCTTCATTTCGACCCTCTCTGATTTCGAAAGAGTAAACTTGTTTGTATTGGTCATTTAAAAGCAAATTCAAAGTTGTACAAAAAGCTTTCTTTGTAGGCATCAATACTAAGAAAGCGGAAAACAAACACCTGCATTGTGCATTTGCATCTTGATAGTTTGCATGTTGGATTTAGGAAAAGTGCATTAGAGTGTGCTGATTGCTCTCTGAGAAAAGATGGTGTCTTTTTTTTCCCTTAGTAGCTAGGATTTTCAAAGTTGAAAAGATATAAAGCTTGCTTATCATCTTTAGACTGCATTTAGGAATTGTATCATACATCTCGTGGTGAACCTTGAAAGGCAAACTTCTAAAAAGATCAACCTAAAATAAATTGAATGAACTTAACAACGCTTTGCAACATAACGCACAACATAGAGGTCTAGGCTAGAGACGTGTTTCGGCGTCGTTAAGCCCGGTGACTGTTAATATCGTGGATGGTGGGTGATTCCTCCTGAGGGACGATAGCGCTAGTACGGATTGTGCTCCCACGTACCGTCGCGTATATATTGGGAGACCCCTATAGGCATAAAACTTTTATCCTTAGGAAGCCGTGTCGGCCTCCCTACTGATCGCAATGCACTAAACACAGCATTCAGGAAGATCGACCGCCCGTACCCTAAAAAGTATTCTGCGGTTTTGCGAAAAGATTGGCACACCCTCTGCCTAGAACTCCAGAGCAGTTCCTTTTGGCCTTTTTCAGACTCTATAACAGAAAAAGTCCATCTGAGCATTTGTCACTTCGGGCTCGTTAAAACATCGAAGGAGACTAGAGTCATCTTTAGCTTTTTCTCGACTCTTTAAAAGTGAAAAAGCAAGTTGTGTCTAAAAGCGTCTAAAAAATTCATTTAATTCGGAAACACACTTTCCCCTTTTGGTATTTTGGTTGATCGAGTAATCCGCAATCGTGGAAGAAATTCAATTGAAACCCCGTCGTTCGCGGAGGCTTACGAGTCAACCGTCTTTGTCTCCGGAATCGAAAACAGTACGGACAAAGTGAACTCATTTAACCGGTTCGAAATCTCCTATCAAAGTTAGAACAAGTGTTCCAACGACATCTGAGGTTCCGGTTACTCCAAACATTTCTGGAAACCCTTCCTCTATAGAAAAAGTTCAACAGCCGCAGAGGGACAGTAACACTGATCCTAGTCTGGAGGCAAATACTTGCGTTACTGAACCAGTTCCATCTGTGACCGGTTCAGAGAGTCTTGCTCCTCAAACAACTGTCGCTGTCGATTCAACCCCTTCTTCGGCACCAGAAATATTTTACGGACCTGACGGTCTTCCTCTTCCACCTGGTTTAATTGCGATAGAGGAAATTGTAGAGGATCCGCAAGCAAGTACTCCAACCCATTTTGGAGTCGGGGTCACTCTATTTCCTTCGTCAGAAGTTAGTCCACCACAAGTGGGAGTTCCTGTAGAATCACTAGGCAATCTATTGGATAGACTCAAAATGTCTGAACAACTGTCAACATCTAGGACTATGTCGAACGACGCAGCGACAGCAGAAGCCCCTGCCATCACTCCGACAATGTTTGCCAGCATACCATCTGTCCCGACTAGCTCACAACCGCTAGAAGGAGTCCACCAAGGGACTATTTCGACAGTGTGGTACGTTCCAGTTTGTTCATCCGGAATAATATCCGGCAACTCTTACGTTGAGACTCACCAGATCGATCCATTTGGAGGTCAATTTGGGCAATCCAGTCCTCAAGGACAAACAATCCCCTTTAGTTCCGGATTGCTACCGTATGGGGGGCAGTATGCCCTTTCATTACCCCCTCCGGGAGGGTATCCATACGGGAGTTCACAACAGTATTCAGGTTATACTGGAGTTACATCAAGTGGTTGGGTACCTATACTACCTCAGCAACCAAGGGCTGTATATTCTATGTAACAGTGTGTACCTATGTCGAACATCCCGACCACACCGGCTATTGTAACAGTGTCGCAAGTTCAAATGTTGCCTGTTTTATGTCAAACTCAAATTTCTCAGGTTGTAATGCAACAGCCCCTTGACCCTGTGACTCAACCACAATCGCCTACTGGTGGGGCGACACAGGTCCAAACGGGTACGATTATCCCACACCTTGGTCCAACAGTTAGTATAGCACAACAGAACATGGCTTCACAACCATGGCTGGTGCAATACCAACAACCACAATTCTAGCAAGTGTACCAAGGTTCTGAGCAGCAGATCTTTGCGAACAATGGACAACCATATATTCAAAACAGTGAAAACCAACCGCTTTACAGTGGTCAAGTCCACCAACCATATCAGTCATACCAACATCAATTACATTATGCTGGTATGCAAAGGCCCACTGCTCAGGCGATCCCATCATGCCCTGGGTATGATTCACCTAACCTGAATCAACAGTTACCATTCGTGGAAACTTTAGAGTTACCCGATTTACACCGGTTAACCAACGATCTGATTGCTTATGCCCCTTGGTGGCCAGCGATTCCTCACAAACTCCCATCTGACATTCCTAAATTCAATGGAAATCCAGGTGAAGACCCATCGAATCACGTGATGACTTTTCATCTGTGGTGTTCATCAAACACCCTAAATGATGATTCAATAAGGCTTCACCTTTTCCAGAGGACGTTAACGGGTCCAGTGGCAAAATGGTATATTGAATTACCTAGAGCATTGTTCGACAATTTCAGCTCCCTAGCCACGAATTTCTTAACCCATTTTCAATTACCGATAAGGTATGAAACGGGAACAGAAATCTTAACCAAATTCAAGCAGACAACGGCCACTCATATATCCGATCATATACATGAGTGGCGTCGTCGTCATAGGATGGTGAAAACATACGTTCCCGATCAGCTATTAGCTGAATGGTTTATAAAGTCGTTACTTCCGGCTATAACGGAAGATGTGGCAAAGGGGGGAGTCGTAACAAAGGAGCAAGTTATTGCTCGTGCACAAGATCTAGACTTAGTTTATACTCAGTCTGGCACTCTCTACGATAAAATACCTGACGCCCCTAGACCGGAATTCTCAATTCCTCCTCCTCCTAAATCAAATAGTGACTCTCATGCCGGAGATGGTGTGATTGGCACGGCAAACGCGAAATCGAAAAAGGCTTCGTCTAAGAAAGCCCGTAAGAATTTGGATCAAAATGCAAAAGAAGAAATTCTTGCTTCGGAAGTAAATGCCATATCAGCAGATAAAGGCAAAGAAACCAAACAACCAGGAAGCAAGAAGAAGCAAAACAAAGGGAAGAAGAAGAAACAAGGTGAATCATCTCCCCGAAAAACTTCTTCAAACTCTCCTGGAAAAGGGAAACCAAAATATCCATGTCAAATATGTGATGAGGATCATCGGACAGGAAATTTTCCATACAAAGCTGAGCTTAAAAGGTTCTTCAAAAGTTCGCAAACCTCAGCTGTGTTAACTGATCCGTTTCCCAATCCAGGTCAAAATCTGGTTGATAGTGGAAATGCTTCCCCATTGCAAGTGCTTATGTTGTCAGTTTCAAAATAGCAGAATGATGCTTTGATTTCGACAAGGAACAAAGATTACGGGAATCCGCAGCTGTCGAACGACAAAGGTAAAGATCAACCAAGTAGTTCGACAACAACTTCGACAAAATTTGTACCACCCATCATTCCTGAATTAACAATAAAACCACCAAAGGGAGTAGTACACAAGTCGACATTTAATCCTCGCGCCAGAGCGGCGCAACATTATAACATAGTGGAAGATTTGGCCCAATCGCCATCTGCTATGTCAACTCTTGAAGTACTACAAAATTGCCCATCCCAAAGGCAAGCTTTGTTATCGGCTATTGGTGGGGTTGATCCTAAGGATTCCAATCTTGTATCCTTTGACCACAAAGGATACGATCCTCAGTTACCAGCTCAACTAGCTTTCCTTATTCAAGTGAAACCCCTCAACAAAACTGTTCACAGAACAATTATTGATGAGGGGGCATCTACATGTATTATGTCGATGAGTTGCTGGAAAACTTTAGGGTCTCCGACCTTGTCGCGATCTTCGATGACATTGAAAGCATTCGACGGAAGGACTTATACCCCGTGCAGTATCCTTAATAACTTGAAAGTTGAACTAGGAGGAAAAACAGTAGAAATAGTTGTTGAAGTCATCGATGGGAATCTTGACTACAACATCCTACTAGGAAGACCGTGGATATATGCCATGGCAGCTGTAGTGTCGACTTATTTTAGGAAGATCGAATTCCCTTTTCAAGGAGGGATTACGATTGTCGACCAACAAGACTTCCTCCCTAATGGTTCACAAGTTACCAGAAGCATTCCCATGATCCACGGAAGCAACCACTCGCTTCAAGACATCGGAGTAGGCCTACTGAAAGACCCCACATTAATGGGAACTTTCGCACTTCCACCTCCAATCCATACAGGAGAAGTAGCATTGGTAAGAGCCTGCAACATGATATCTTCCACGAGGATCTCAGAAGACGATATCACCATGGATCATGCAATGGTTTTGCCCCCAAGCCCTATAGAAATATTGTAGCAATCAGTGTTTCGGGCATGGGAGGCGAACCCAAATCAACGCTCGTCAAGCGTTTGGGTAGATAGGTCTAGAGAATATGGTACCCCATTAGATCCTTGGTCGAAAGTACATGGGACTGACGAAGGAATTCTACAATCAATGTTGATTGAGGGGACACCATGGAATGATTGCCACCATCGTTCCCTTCTTCCGGAATATGAAGAAGAAACTCAACAAGACCTTTACCACCCTTCAGTTTTTGAATTCCTATCAAATACTGTAAATACGGTGGATTCCGAGCGAAACTTATCCAATATTGAAGAGACTATAGCCATAAATATCTCGACTAAGAGAAATGTTGTAGAGAATATTTATGTCGGCAAAGGTTGTTCTCCTTCAGAACTGGAAATATATAACGCTCTTTTTCGCGAGTTCAGAGATGTCTTTGCTTGGTCATATGATGAAATGCTAGGCATTGACTCGAGTATCGTTGAACATGAAATTAAAATGTATCCTGATGTCAAACCAGTAAGACAACGGCTTCGGCAGGTGCACCCCAAGAAAGCCGCTGCCATTAAAGCAGAGGTTGAAAAGCTCCTCCACGCTGGTTTCATCTACCCGGTTCCTCTAACCGATTGGGTATCGAATATTGTCCCTGTTATGAAGAAACAAGGGACAATTAGAGTGTGTGTCGATTATAGGGATGTAAACCAAGCTTGTCCAAAGGAGAACTACCCTACACCCTTCATCGACCAGATAATTGATGAATGCGCCAGATGTGAAATCTTTTCATTTATGGATGGATTTTCTGGGTATAATCAAATAAATATCCGCCCACAGGACCAGTCAAAGACTGCCTTAATTTGTCCGTGGGGCACATTCGCTTATCTAAAATTACCCTTTGGTTTAAAGAATGCAGGGGCGACGTTTCAGAGGGCAATGAATTATGCCTTCCATGACATCAAGAACATTGTTCAACCTTATCTTGACGACCTTCCAGCTCATTCGCGAAAGTGGACTGATCATCTGCAGCATTTAAGAGCGATATTTCTACGTTGTCGACACTACAAGATAAGACTCAATCCACACAAATGTGTGTTTTGCGTCGGTTCTGGTCGTTTACTTGTCTTTGTAGTCTCTAAGGATGGGATTCGTCTCGACCCTTGCAAGGTTCAGGCAATCATTAATTTGCCTCCACCTTCAAATTTGCTTCAGATTCAGAAACTCCAAGGGAAAGCAAACTTTCTGAGGAGGTTCATTCCAAATTACGCAGAACTTGCTAAAGGTTATACTCGTCTTTTGAAAAAGGATGTGCTTTTGTCTGGGATCACGTGGCGCAAGCTTCCTTTGATGCTCTGAAAGATTCTCTAGTAAAAGCATCATAAATGTATGCCCCGGACTATCAAAGAGATTTTAACCTGTATCTCGCTGCAGCAGATACGACCATTGCGATGGTTTTAGTTCAAGAAGTCGATGGAATTGAACATCCTATATATTATTTAAGTAAAAACTTGAATGATACAGAAAGCAAATATTCTTATGTTGAAAAGCTAGCACTCGCTGCTGTTCAAGCGATACAAGGATTTCGACATTATGTCCTCTTTCAGAGAACTACCATTCTATCAGATTGCAACCCCATGACTTATATATTGTCGCGACAGTTGCTGGGGGGCAAATATTCAAAATGGATAGCGATCCTTCAAGAGTTTGATCTGGAATTTGTAAAATCCAAATCAAAGAAAGCTTTAGTCTTCGCAGAATTATTCTGCGATCT
Source organism: Pinus tabuliformis (assembly GCA_031772625.1). NCBI lineage: Eukaryota > Viridiplantae > Streptophyta > Pinopsida > Pinales > Pinaceae > Pinus > Pinus tabuliformis. The sequence continues at coordinate 1,259,175,251 of CM062818.1, read as the reverse complement.
CCCATCGTCGTCCAACAATGAAACATCTGAAGAATCAATCGTGGACGAAAGTTTGTTTCTAATATCTACAAGCAATGAGTGGTATGGAGATATCATCATTTATCTCCAAACCCAAAAGTTCAGGCCTGACACCTCTCACTCAGAACAGAAACGTATACGATACCAAGCAAAAGACTACATGATCGTCGGTAATACGCTTTACCGTCGTGGTATCGATACAGTTCTGAGGAGGTGCCTTACCCATGAAGAGGCCGAAAAAGCCCTGAATGAGTGTCATTCAGGCGCGTGTGGGGGGCATCAATCTGGATATGCTACAACACAGAAAATCTTACGAGCAGGATACTTCTGGCCAACCATGTTCAAAGATTGCATAACCGCAGTCAAAAGTTTCCATGCTTGTCAAATTTTTGATAGCAAAACCAGAAGACCACCCGCACCTTTACAGCCAATAGTTGCTGTTGGGCCTTTCGCCAAATGGGGCATCTATTTCATGACATGTAACCCCACCTCGACCGGGGGGCATGGGTATATCATAGTCTCTGTTGACTATTTTACCAAATGGGCCGAGGCGATGCCTACATTAGATAACACTGGTGAAACAACTGCCCTTTTCTTTTTCAATCATGTAGTAACCAGGTTCGGCGTACCACAGGCCATAGTTACAGATCATGGGTCGCATTTTCGCAATCACATGATGGTTGAATTAGCTGCCAAGCTAGGGCTATCTCACGACAGCTCTACCCCATATTATCCGCAAGCCAACGGACAAGTTGAAGCAATCAACAAGGTCCTGAAGCGTATGTTGCAAAGGATGATCGGGGTTCACAAAAGAAGGTGGCACCTAATCCTGTACTCAGCCTTGTGGGCTTACCGAACATCGGTAAAGAACGCGACCGGGTTCACACCTTTCCAACTGGTGTATGGCCTGGAAGCAGTCTTGCCAATCCAGTGTGAAATTTCGTCTCTTAAACTCGCAATTGATCTCCTCCCCGGAACTTCAGAAGAAGAGGCTCGTTTCTTGGAATTAATCCAATTGGATGAAACCCATCGTGACGCCGCTTTGGCTAACGAAGCCCATAAGAAACGAGTCAAGGCGCAGTTCGACAAAAATGTCAAACCCCGTGTCTTCTCAGAAGGTGACTTGGTCTTGCTTTATGACCAAGAATCCGATAAATTGGGAGCAGGTAAATTTAATTCTCTATGGATGGGCCCCTATATTGTTAAACGAGTGTTAGCAAAAGGAGCCTATGAGTTAATGGATTATGAAGGAATTCCACTGGCGCAACCCCGTAATGGGTTGTACCTCAAGCGTTACTATGCTTAAATAGTAACCTGTATGCTTTTGTTGTATTTTCTTTTCGCTAAAAGTGTTTGTTTTGGTCGAGTAATCCACCTTTTTACATTTATTGCAGATGTCAAACCTTCTGGAGACATGTGTTGGATATGCCGACGGAGCAAGTCATAGTTCGCGGAACCTATCCTCCGCAGCCTGGGCCATTTTTGATCCAAGCGACGAGTTAGTAAGTTTCAGAGGTGTATGTATCGGGAAATCAACGAATAACATCGCTGAGCATAGCGTGTTGATAGAACTACTCTCTGATGCCATCACCCATGGTATACGCCGAGTAATCATCAGGCTAGACTCACAACTCGTAATACTACAACTCAATGGTATATATTACGTTCGCAATCCAGCTATTTATCGCATGTTCCTAAGGGTTAAGATTTTAGAAAGACAATTTGATTCAATTCAATACCAACATATTTCCAGAAACTTAAACACATTAACTGACTCATTAGCAAACTATGTGTTAGATAGACATTTGCGACATTTATAAAAAGAGACACATCATCAATGTTGTACATATGGATCATATAACTCAACCGAAATAAACCTCGAAAATCAAAATAAATATATAAGCTGTTTATCGTTTATACATAATGTTCTGTAACCAAGACAAAAATCGATCATATGACCCAAAAACTCAAAAATGCTAGGGGGCACCCTAGCCTAGTGATGCTCATGATAGCACGTCACGGCCTATGCAATCATGCGCAAGGGACGAGTCCATCGTCTAGGCACACCAGTAGTATGCCGCTGCAACTGTAAAGGTAACTCATCAATCCTCACATCAGGAATGCCGAGAGTAAGGCTCTCAACCTGCTCCTGCATAGCTGTAAGAGTCTCGGCTACGTCAAGGTCGCGGAGAATAACTATCCCAGCAGTCTCCCCTGCTGGGGCAGCGACTGGCGCTCTCGGGCGAACTGCTGGACGAACAGGACCAACATCTGCATGCACACATGAGTTTGATTAAAGTCTTGATAGAATAAAGCACAAGGACATTATAAATAAGAACAGTAAACAGTAATATGGTCGAAGATGTTACCAATAGCGCCCCACTGTTCGCCATCCGGCAGTACCAAGTCCGGATCACCTCGGAAATCCATACCAACATATGGATACTCGGAATAGACCATCTCCTGACGCTCGAACCACCTGAAGAAGGTATCAATGAAAGAAATCTGAGATTGACCAGCATGCCTATACATGTGATCAACCCATCTCTGCATGCGTGGCTCGGTAGGAGAAGGCAAGTCGAGTGCGATATACTGAGGATGCATCAGTGGTATTTTCTCCAAGGCAAAGGCAGTCAGAATAGAACCATATCCAAAGTTCTTCAGCTTCCCGTCCTTTACCTTGTTCAACTGACTTTTCATCTGAAGAAGTACTGCATCGCACCAGCTGAATACTTTCGGTTGGAGACACTCCAAGGTGTGCTGCACATAAGATCTGTTGGCAACATGAAGAGATGCGCTACTGGCCATCCTACCAATAGTATACAGAATGGACCTGAGAGACCTGTCAGTAATCTCACGGATGACAACCTTGCCATCTCTACTCGGCTGGGATCCTTCCCTGCAATACTAGCGGACATAATCTCTCACGGAGTCATTCCCTCGGGTCGAACCTGACAAAGAAATGGGGGCACCCCACCTCGACAAACCAGTCAAGAAGTAAATGTCTACCACGGTTAAAGGGATGGATTTGCTCCTGATCTGAAATACTTGGTTGATAGGATCCCAAGCTTCAAGCATATACTGCAGTAAGGAGATTTGTGCTCTCATGTTAGAGATACAGAAGAACTTCAGTAGGCCACAGTTCCGCAGCGCGTTCACCGTGACAGGGTCATGGAGGGCAATCATGTCCTCTTGTTCATGTTCTCGTTATCGCCATGTAAGGGTCATTTTGCTCGAGAGTCCCTGCAAAACAAATAAGAGAAAGAGTAAGGTCCTAGATTTGATGAGAAACTGGCAAAATTTTCATCAAAAACTGTGCAACAGAACTGTTTTTCTATGCTCAACGCAACTGGCTAGTGTCCTACCTGCGTTGAAGGTCAAACTGCCTTCATGCAGCTTAACATTCAACGCAGGTTTCGAATGGACTGCCTGCGCTGATGGCAGAGCGCCCTAACAAAAACCCAGGGGCTTAGGAGAACATGAAAACAGGCACATAATGGAAAAAGGAAACCATGAAAAGAAAGGGCTAAGGTTTAGCTCCTACCTGGTCCAGACGGCGTCGAAAATCGTCCGGAGAATCTCCCGGAATCAGCTGATGAAAATCAAGGGGGAAGAGGCACCTCCAAAGCTCCAACAAACCAAGTTCAAATGAAATAGTAAAATGAGAGGTAAAAACACCTTTTAATGGCTTTTTACGTAGTTCAAAGAAAAATATTAGGGTTATAATCTCATTTTCAAGAAAATGTTATTCATTTCTAACTAGTTTGATGCAACAATTAAGGATACAGTACTATCTTTGAAAAGGGCAAAGCTAGTCATGGTAAAAATAAAAAATTTGACCATATAATATCGAGCAGTTTTAGCACACAGTTCATGCTCGTTAAAAAATAAACATAAGATTGAGCAATGTTTCCACCCGCGTTTAAGCTCGTTAAAAAATGAACTATCCTGGTAAATAACCACTGTGAATGTAATATCGTCAGCCATTAAAGCCTTGGTCGTGTTTGCACCGTCACCTCCACTTTTCCATTGGCTGATCGTTCACCTCCATATGATTGTTTACCCATTTTGAGGAACAGCTGCGAAGAGTGATTTCACCTAGCCATCCTTGTGACACTGCCGTGATTGGAAAATTTCAACCTGTACCTGGAATCAGCTGCTAACCCTGTTTATCACTCGTTCCTCAAAAAACGATTCTTCTTTAAGCTCTTTTCAGCTGACTCGTAAAATATGAAAAGATTGTCGAGTCATTGGCCTTTCGGCTCGTTAAAGGGACAGGAAGAGCTATCCCTCCTCTAGATTTTAATCTTTTTGGACCTGAGGGATTATTGCACAAAAAGATCGAGCGCTTGTTTTATTCGGCTCGTTAAAACTATCGAAAACTCATCCCTTCTATATTGTTTTATACTTTTTCGGACTTAAGGGATTAGATGACGAAAAAGGACTTTTGGAGTTAACTTTATGTACCTTTTCATACTCTCTAAAAATGAAAAGGACCGAGTTATCCTTGTCGTTAGACTCGTTAAAATCATTCAATAGCGACAAACTTGTCTTTAGACGAGAACGAGTTTCACTATCGCTAGGCTTGTTAAAACATAGCGATGGGCTTGCCCGAAGGGCAGGTTATAGAACAAGCATATGTTATCCTCCTCAAGCTTGACAAAAATAAAGAGGTACTGGTCAGCAATGACTGGGGAAAACTTGGGAGAAACTAAAGAAAACTTTGATGGTAGCAAGTCGCTCTTGAACATGACACTTTTCCTCCGTACCACAATCGGGTTGGGTTGTTTCATTCACCGGTCACATCCATGGTCTCGCCATACCATCCATATTTTGGGTAATGCTACCGATCCATCGTATCAGTGTCGCCATATGTTCAAGAGAAGTCGTTCAGAAAAGTCAACCGTTTCCCATCCACTGCCATACATTATCCTTCATCCTTTCATGACCGCCACCCTGAATCATATGTCACAGATCGTTTTCTCCTCCATTAAAATCATTAGCTCCGTTCCGTGTCACTGATGTGGGATTCATTAAGGCCCTCCTTTGACAGATCACTTCTTGTAGACATCAGCTCATTATCCAAGAAGTTGATCTAGGAACAACCCCTTCAGTACTTTGAAGCTTGCATGCCTCAATGGCAAGTTTCTCACTTCCGGCGACAGGTATACATCAATGACCTTCGACCGAAAGATTTTGCATGGTGTTCGACGCCAAGTCCTTTATTCACACCACGTGAATTGTACTGCAGTACCTTGAGTGTCATTATCATTATCGGTGATTCCTCTCGCGCTTGTTAACGGTTTACATCATTGACCGGTAATGAAGCGATGTCTTTCCATGTTCGACTTCAGAACATTTCTCACATGGATCGACTTGTACTTCGAGTGAAGATCGAACGAGTTTGAAGACCCCGGATCTAGTTTCATCCATCTGGGCTGTGATATATATTCAAGAAAGATAAAGGCATTGACATGTACATCATTGCAGCAGATGATCATCCTACTCAAAGGATGATAATTTCATAAAAAATTATCAGTCTACCATCAGACGATTGTCTGTTCTATGTACAGAAAAATGAATTTATAAAGCTGAGCATGGGAATGCCCGCCTCAGCTAGATCATGAAAGCAGAATGAAAAATAATGTATTGTATTGTATCTTATTACAGGTCTCCTCTTAGCATTGGATGAACTTCGGATCCCCCTGATAAAGCATTTCACCCGATAAACAGCCTCATACTTTAGGGGGCAACTGTTATAGACATTTTTGTGCCTTACAACATTGAGCATGAAATTTCCATAATCTAAGGGATCCAAAGTCCCTAAACATGTTGTTCCTACCCCTAGAGGAACAAGGCTAACAAACCACAGCAATTCGCAGAAGTTCTCCACCAGAAACTGCTAAAAAAAAAGTCAATTCAGGATCATTTCAGTGGCTACACTAGCTGTTTGCGCTGAATGTCAAAGCCAACACTGGCTACCTGCGTTGAATGTCAAATGGAACACTGGCTACCTGCGCTGAACGAGAGTGGACATGTGGCAGGCTCATTTCTCAAAGTGTCAAAACCCAGGAAGCTTCCAAAATGAAACTTGCCTCAGGGAATTCGACTGGTGATGAGTAAGAGGTTCCAAATCTCCAAGTGTAAGCAAGAACCTCCAAGTGGACTCAAGAACTGACAAAGGGAGAGGACACTAGTCAGATCTCAAGCTGACTCATCCTCTCTCCAAACATCTATATATGGATCTCTCCTCCATGAGATCTAGAGGCTGGAATTTTGTTATTGCAAAGAATTGCTGTTGGTTTGAGATTGGAATCATTGGGTGCTTAATGCTTTGAAGGGGGTGAAGATAGGAATTCCATTTGCTGGGAAGGAGATGCTGGATTGGAGCCCTCTGGGTTGTATCTCTTCCTGAACCTTGTTATTCATCAATAAAGCTATCTTGGTTTCTCCTATATGCTGATGTATTTTTGATGTATGAATGCATTAGTGTATTTAGTTTATTTCTAATCCTAAACTAGTTATGAATGTGAATATATGTCTTTGTTTAGTGTTATTCTCTTGTCGCAAGTAGTTGTTCTCTTGTTGCAAGTAGCTGCTCTCTTGTGATCTTGCAGGAACCCATTGAAGCTGGGCAAGTGAGAAGGCAAGTAGCTGTGAACACCCAAAGAGGAGAGGGACCGGATCGAGGGACAAACAGAAGACACCAGTAAGTCCATTCATCTCTGTTCTTTCACATTTCATAAAGAAAGAAAGCAGAATAGCTGTATCTGTTGTTGCTAAGGCACTGTCATACCTTAGGTGGATAGGATCGTCCTGCATAGGCATTTTTCCCCACAACAATTCAAATTGTTGTTCATCTAGAAGATAAAAAAAGGACAAAATTTACAACACTGTCGGGAACATTTATCTATGAAAAGATTCCCTTTGGATCCATGAATGTAGGAGCAACATTCCAATGAGCCGTGGACAATACTTTTATGGGTAAGAAGGACAAATTTTTAGTAATTTACCTTGATTATATTACTATTTTCTCTAATTATGATGAAGAGCATTTGAATCATCTACAATGTACTTTTTACAAATGCAAAAAATATGGCTTGTCACTTAACCCAAAGAAGTCTCAATTTTCTTTGTAAGAAGGAAAATTATTGGGTCATATGATTCTAAAGATGGAGTTATAATTGGTACAAAGAGATTTAAAGCGATGAACACTATTCCGTTACCAAGAAATAAAAAGGAGATATAATTTTTTCTTGGAAGAATAAATCTTCTAAGAAGCTTTATTCCTAGCTACGCAAAAATTTTCAAAGTAATCAGTGATATCTTAAGGAAAGACTGAGAAGTCAAATGGACCCAAGAAGTAAGATGTTCTTTTATATGGGTAAAAAATTCTTGGGTGAAACTCCTATTTTGGTAAGTTTGGATGATAGTAAACCATTTATTATATTTTGTTTTGCATCAGAAACCACTTTGGCAGTTGTTTTATTGTATAGAAATAAAGAAGGAAAATAACAATTTGTCACCTTCTTAACCAAAGTATTAAGAGATGAAAAATTAAAGTATGATATCTTGGAGAAGCAAACCTGTGCATCAGTTAACACATTAAACACTTCAAACACTTTTAAGACTTATATCGTACATTCACATATTATAGCTTATGCTTCAATTTTTGTAGTTAAATAGATCCTTACAGAGGCAGACAACGAGGGAAAATGAGGCCGATGAATAGCTAAAATACAATAATATTACATGGACATCAAGTGATTTAGATAGTTTGAGGAATGAGACCCCAAAAAATGTGATAAAATAACTAAAAATTTCCTAAGAACTCACCAATCATGATACTATTCTAGCCCAAGTGCGCTTAAGTGTAGATTTCTCATGAGTTGTGATACATTAATCTTGATGCAATCCTATTTGTTTAAGAAATGAAACTTAACCGAATGAAAAATGAATATATCACAATGTAAAAGTGGCTAAGAATATGACACATTGCATAAGAGAAATATTTTATAAGAAAACAACATAAAAAGAACAAAACTGTTTTTATTGAATGCAAAATATAGCATAATACTACATTAGGACAAAAAGCTTCCTTTACTCCATGGCGAAGTCCCGTATTTATAATTTTGATGGGATCTTTCACCAAGAGCCATGCCTCTAATTACATTTCAAATACCATGGATAAATAGCATGATTTACAAAATCCATGGGTGAATACCATGTGAAAATATAATAAATTATGATACCATGGGTAAATATAATATATTACAATATCATGGGTAAAAACCTTTGCTTACAAAATTCATGGGTAAATACCATGGGTGTGTATCATAATTACAATGGTAAAATTGAAATCATCCTGCGATTAGATTCTCACTTTAGTATTATTTTTGAATTATATAATAAATTACAATACCATGGGTAAATACCTTGGTTCAACAAACATTGTTATAAAAATAATTATTAACTATGGTAATTATTATCCACGTTGGTCATCAAGCAAACTAAATTATTAAAAGGTTAGGGACTTGCTACCTTGCTAAGATTCTTCCCAGAACAAATTGCAAGATGATAGGGACTAATTTGTTGTCAGATAATATGGATTAGAACCTTGAAGATAAAAAGAAGCATTCCAGTCACTTAGTTATGAAAATTAAATACAAATATCTTTGTTCACCCTAGTATTAGGATATAGTTCACTCTCTGGTATATCTTCAATGTCCTCAGATATCTTCATTCTCCTCAGATAGATACAAGTATAAATTTTTAAGATTGAGAGCTATGAGTTATTTCATTTAAAATGGGAATTTTTATTAGAGAGATCCTACTAGAATTATACCCCTATGTTTAACTAAGGAAGAGACTTCAAATAACATACAAAAATTCCATGTTGGAATATGCAAAGGACATCATGCTTGGAGAGAAAAATCTTATAAAATTTTGAGAGCGGGATTTTATTACCCTAAGATTTTTGTGGAAGTCAATCTTAGACTTATAGCTTGCAACAAATGTCAATTCTTTTATGGTAAATAAAATATTTCTCCTTTACCAATAATTCATGTTTTGGTTGAAGTTCCTTTTGTTTGATGGGGCTTAGATTTCATTGGTGAAATTCATCCTATTTCTAATGGGAAACATAAATGGATCCTCACTGCTACAAACTATTTCTCCGAATGGCTAGAAGTGGTTCCCACTAAGTCTGCAACAAATAGTGTTGTCATTAAATTTCTCGACGAAAATATTTTAGCAAGATTTGGATGTTCAAGGAAATTAATTACTAACAATTCTTAAGCATTTAAATCAATAGATATGATTAATTTATACCATAAATATAATATAATTTTCAGTCATTCCACTGCATATCACCCACAAGGAAATGGCCTCGCTGAGTAATCAAACAAGAGCATGGTTAGAATTATCAAAAAGATCCTTACTAATAATAAAAGGAACTTACCTAAAATGTGCTCCATGGGAAAACAAAATAACAACAAAAAATATCCAAAGGAAAATCTCCCTTTGAACTAGTATATGGAATCTTTGCTTTATATTCTAGTCAATTAGCTTTGATGGTGGCTAAGTTATTACAAGATGCCGAGGATGAACCAAATTTCGTAACAAGAAAAATGAATCAATTGATAGAATTGCAAAAGAAAATAAAAGAAGTGAAGCATAACTTATAAAAATACCAAGAAAAAAAGAAGCAATTTTTTGACCATAGAGCAAAAGACAAAGTTTTAAAATAGAGAGATTTGGTATTAAAGTGGAATAGTATGCTTGAAGATAAAGGAAAGCATGAAAAGTTTGATCCCTTATGGCTTGATCATTTTAAGTTTGCTAAAGTCGAAGAAAACAACACATTATTGCTTGAGAACCTAGATGGACAACTATTACAATTGCGTGTAAATCAACAATATTTGAAGCACTACTTCCAACATTAGATAATATATTATCACTCATTGTATATATCAGTGTCACCACTGTAATTATCGATGTGTTTATTTTCTTTGTATGCAAACCACTACAATACAATTATATTTATGAGGTGAAGGGACTAATCTGCGGTTCTTAGTACTTCTTGACAAAAATTTTATCCCCAGGTGGAGAAAATTTATACTTTTTCAAAAAAAAGATGGAAAAATGATTAAAAGAATAAAGTAACAAAAATACGAATGAATAAGAATTGATGATTTATTGTCATTTGAAATATATGCCTCACTCTTTTTAGATAATGTGTATATCGTAGTCTAATTTGTAGGTAGTATTTTGTGAAGTTAAAACTATATAGAAGTTGGTTAGCCATAAAAATATTTAAATACTAAAGGATGTTCAGCTTCCGGCCTTATCCTCTGACACACACATCTCCATCTTCATCAAACGTGATGAGGGATATTTTTTTGTGGCTAGTTAAAGGGTAGGAGGCCCCGCATAGCAAAATTTTGGGGAAATGATCATCGAGAGATCAATGGTCAAGATCATAGTGGGACTCCTCCTCCCACTTATTGCAAATAATATCACAGACCCCTACATGATGGTTTGTGGTTTTTGCAATACCACTCATCAAGACATCCCACATTAAGACAATGTGTGCCATGTCAACTAGTATGATGACCTAGTATATACATTAAGTGAGCCAACCACATAATAGTACAACTAGGCAGTGAGGTGGCATCCTATGTCATCCCACACCAAATTTATGACATTTATGGATTGTTTCATTTTCTATCCCGATAAAGTTTATTTTAAAAATATGTAGTTTTATTCATTTTCCACTTGTATGCCTATCCATTGTCGAAGAATGGAACCAGTCACTTGATTATTCCACCGACCTTCAAAGATTAGTCAAGGTATTTGATCTCACTAGTGTGGATACAAGGGTTGGGGATTGGTTTTTATTTCAGGATTACAAAAGGATTGAGTTGTATGGTTTTGAAGTAGCACATTATCACCTTCTAGTGTACTTACTAATGAGAATTTTGTCTCTAGAATTCATAAGAAAAATCCTACATGTTGACCAAATACATTTAGTGCCTAGACATAAGCAATACATGTTTAAACTTGAAAAAACAATCAAACCTTTCATTTTTAATTCTAGGCAAGATTCATAACAAATATAAAACATGATGAAGGAATTCAACTTTTTAAAAGGTGAGGCTTGGAAATATGATCCTCATGATATTGTTTCATATAGAAGATTAAAAGTTGGTTTAGAGCCCTATATTCATGAAAGTAGGCCAAAATTAATTCACTTATCAAAAGATTCAGATTAGTAGCTCAACAAGTCAACATTCAAATAAAGTTTCAAGATATCAAGACATTTCCATTGAAGCCCATGCCACGAAGGAGAAAAGTTTAAAAATATCTACCAAAGAGCAATAAAATGTTGAAATGGGAGACCAACATGCAGAAAAATGAGTTAAAATTCAAGGAGAAGAAGATGAAATGGATAATTTGGAAATTAGATTGAGGGAGAAACAATCTCAACAACCCAGTTTTGAAATGTAGTTAGAAAACCCTAAATGGAGGATTTCTTCTTCAACCTCTATAGAAGTGATAAAACCTATTGTTGGAAGTATTCCCTTTCGAATGGAAGCTTGGTAAGATGGGTATCAACAGATTGCAAGAAAAAGTGGAAAAATATAAAAGGATATGACCGCCCAATTGTTGGCTTGTGATTATCAGACAAAGTTTCTGTCTGCGGATTTGGAGACAAATCAACTTAGATTATCCTTGGTTCACCCTAGTTCAAGACTATTAATTTATTTGTTGGTATTAATTTACATTCCTCTACAAAACAAGATTAATTTGTACAAACAAACTGGAGAGATGATTTATAGTGACCTCACTAAAAGTTATCTAACAATGAAAAAGGCAGAGAACATATTTGAGAAAGTTACTGAGTAGCTAAAACAAGAAAAACATAATTCTAGAGTGAAACATAATCAAATAGACAAGTACAAGACATTGATAGTAACATTTTCTTACAAAAATGAAATATGAAATGAAATCTTTGAGAAAGAAGCTTAAAATGCCAAGTAAAAAAATGCTCAAACAATAAAGCTTCTTCAAGTTGAAGAAGAAAAAGAGAAGTTACTAGAACAACTAACACATATAAATAGTGAAGTTAATAAACCGCAAAAGCAATTTCAAAAATTAGAACAATCTATTCAAAGTCATGTTTGCACAGCCTTGTTCCAATTGACCGAAATTCACAAAATCCTATAGAAAGCCTTTCTAAATTGTTGTTATATTTCAAACTTTTAGAAGTTGAATTTAAGAAAACACAAACATATTAGGTATAACCAAAAAAAAAATGAATATTAAAGAGAGGAAACTCAATCAACATATGAAAATAGCAATCAACTGCAACATGAAAAGAAACTTGATCAAGAAGAAATTAACAAGCTGAAAGGAAAATTGAAGGGAAATGCCTCTTTAATAGAAGAAAAACTAGTAGTTTGGCTTGACATTATATAGGTAATGCACTCAATTTGGCACTATATTTGTGTTGTTGTAGAGAAAAAATCTCTACTGAAAATGTCACATCCAGTCATAAAAAGATTTGAAAATGAAATAGGAGACAAAGTCCTAAAAGAAAAATAGATAATAAATTATTTGAATGAGAAAAATCCAAATGAACTCAAAGCCTTAGATGTGGTTGACAAAGTATATTTTATTTCACATATAAGAAATTTCATCAAGAAAAATCTTCTTCACATCCAAGATTTTAATCGATAGAAAGAAATTCAAATGGACATTTTAATATTTAGTAAAAATTTTAATCAATTAACAAGAGAAGGATTGTCGAGTTGTTGGGACCAATGTTGGAAATTTATTTCTTCAGAAGCATATGGAAAAATGTTATTACAAATGAAAATTCAAAATGAAAGGATTCCTCCATCATCTAAAGCTTTAAAAGGTCAAACTGTTGTTAATTACCTATAGTGTAATTCTCAACTCTTGTAGTTGGTGAATACCTTGTTTGTGGAAAAACAAAATTATTCTAAGCACTCAATCTTGCAAATGGTCTATCAAGAATTGACCACATATCAGTTTAAAGATGAAACAATTTGGCAAATATTTGAAAAGATGATCTCACCTCTAGTTGTGGAAGTCATGGAACTAATACCTAGTCAACCTAGTCAATGAAATATTGTATTTAGTTTTGTTAATTTTGAGAATTATCAAATTTCTCTTTTATGAGAAAAATTTGTATAAAATATTTAAAAGACTCATTAGAAAAAGTTAGTTATAAGTAGTTAGAAGTCTGATAGTTACTTGGTAACTAAGAATTGAATTTTGATATGTTATTTAAGGAGAAGAGAACCACATGAATGGGGTTCAAATATTTTGCAATTTTGGTCTATGATTGTAATGCTTCATCTTCCTTGGAGAATAATAAATGCAAAGACAGATTGATTCCATATTTTGATATGTTACAGTATGTTATGTTTCTTTCCTACTATACTCTTTCCAAAATTTGTTCTTCTTCATTTGAAGTTAACGTATGATGCAATAGGTTCCTCTTGAAATAAAATTATAATTTATTGATGTTACAATCTATGAAAAAAATAACTATTTCTACTTTTTAGACGCCTTAATAGGTGGTTTTTCATTTTTTGCATAAACATTATCCTTTGTTTTCTCTATTACATTATTATTTCTTACTCAGGGTTCTAACATTGGATTCCACTTTGGCCCAAGTGAAAACCTTGTTCAATTTCTCATTTCTTCTTACTATCTTGAAATATCTTAAGGTCTATAACTATTAAGAAAAGGTTAGTATGTTCGGTCTTAGTTACTCTCTGGGAATAAGTCTACATTACATTCTAGGGTGTTGCATCTTCTTCAAAGTATTCTATAAAATCTTTATTTTCTTTATGGACATACTAGGCACTGGTTCTTTGTAGTCAATAATTGTCTCTAGTGTACAATAGGATCATTGTTCTCTAGATATTGCCTTAAGATCTACTATATTTCATATAAAATGTTACGCAAGTTTCCCCTAGATATCAATGTACACAACCTTTCATATAGAAATAGAAACAAAGAAGGAATGGAATATTCACGTAATTACCCTCACTTTCCAATATAAACTATGGGCTCAATTCAATGGCTAAAACTCCTACTCTTCATCTAAATATATCCAACACTTGAAAAATATCACCTACACACAATCATAGGAAAACAAGGATGATCCTCTTCCCTAATAGAAGTAAAATAAGTGTAATTAAAAAAATCAAATCATAATATATGAAGGCATATCATGATCTCATATCTAATAACATCATGTAAGTGGGGAACACATTCCACATCTATATATATATATATATATATATATATATATATATATATATATATATATATAGATATATATACACACACACACACACACACACACACACACACACATATGTATATATATATCAAAACGTGTCCAATAACCTTGGAAGCAAATTGCTTCCTTCTAGTTACTTGATCCTAGCCCTTCCCTAACTCAGAGAGCATAGATTGTACTCATCCATGTATTAGGGAAAGGTATCATAGTACTAATAATTCAACATGATAGGATAATATATAATCTCTTTTCCTGATCTTTGGGAGGATGTATTTGGTCACCTGGGGTTGAGAGGAGTTAGGGTACTTCTTTAATAACTGACCCTCATCTAAGTCACACAGAGTTGATTATCTTAGGAAATCCAAATTCTAGAATCTTGAAGCATCATCACTCGATGAAAAAAGGCATCCTAGGTAGTCTGTAAGTTCCATAATTGGATGTACCCTAACATGGAATGTTGTTCCATAGGTTGATAAGGGACATGGAGCAATGGGATAGCTTATGAGAAAAAACAAGGGTGAAAGGGGATGGAATTTATCCTACAATTCATGTGAGATGAACTACGGTCTCCCCCAACATAATTAAGCGGAAAATAGTGTTATAACACCAATCCCCAAATTTTGAAACTTTGGAAACTAAATGAGAATCAATCCCCAAATTTTCAAGGGAATAATAGGCTTATAGGAGGAGTTTCTGAGCCTATCTTGAGCACTAAAAGGGGATTCTAACAAAGCAAGGGGCTACCCATACTATTTATAAGGGTATAAAGGACCCATTGACCATTAAGGCATCTAAATACTTCATCTCAGATCCATTCACCATCTTCAAGTTCTTCAGTAGTCTTCCACCATTCAATATCCCTTTAAATTATTAAATTAAATGATGAAATGTTATTAATATAAAAAAAGTAATATTAATATATTTTAATGTTAATATTAAATTTACTAATTTTGGATTAATAGATATTATTAACGTTAACATTTAAAAATTTCTTATATTATAATATATACTAGCACAACCACATTAATAAATGTGGTTGATATACACAACAAATGTCTAAAAAAATGTCATTAATACAAAAGACGAGTCGTACAAGCTGACTCAGTATGCAAATTTTATTTAAACTATTTTTTTATAAATATAACATAATAAAATATACAATATTTTTAAAACCTCAAAGTAATCATAACTAAAAGCTACCTTTAAAGAAATAAAACCTAAACAATTTCAATTGGAATACATGAAGCACTCTATTTATATTTGATGGAGGTAGCCGAAACATTAATATTTTGGAAAATTTTAAATAATATTTACATGGAAAATTATCTTTTTCCATTTAGGTGAATGTACAACACACATTTGGAATATGTATTATATAAAAAAATTAAATTTTTGTACAACATCAAAATAAAATAAAAATATTTAAACATACTATTTAATAGTCAATGTATTCTATTTTTTTTTAAATATAGAGGAGAGAGAGTGGGAGATAAGGATAAGATAAAAAGATGGGGACACAAATATGGAGAGGGAGAGGAGGAGAGAGTCTCAAATAAAGAGGGAGATCGAGAAATGGAGTTGGAGGAAAAGACAAGGAAGGAAGAAGTTGAAAAAATATAAAGAGAGAGAGGGAGTGATAAGGGAGAGATGCGGAGAGAGAGTGTCTATGTTTTGGGGTGAGATAGAAAGACAAAAAAGGAGAGATGGAGAGAAGGGCGAGAGCGAATGAGAGAGGTAGGGATATAATCAACAGAGTTGTAGGACGAAGCCTAAAAGAGAGGGAGGTATATAGAGAGAGTGAGTGAGTGAGCGACAAGGGGGAGAGATAGAGGTGGTGGGAGAGAAAGGAAGAGATAGAGGACTTAAGAGGGAGAGAGAGAGAGATATGGTGTTGGATGGGGAGAGATATGGAGGCAAGGCAAATACATATATAGAGAGAAAGGTGGAGAGGGAGAAAGAGAGAGGGAGTGGAGAGGGAGATGGAGAGAGAGAGGGAGTGACAACGAAATGGAGAGAGAGGGAAAGAGGAGAGTAGGAGGAAAGAGAGAAGGGGAGATAGAGGGGGAGAAGGGTAAGAGAGAGGGAGACATGGGGTGGGAGAGGGAGAGGGAGGGATATATAGATAGATATGGAGAAACAATGCATATGTTTGTGGGGTGATATAGAGAGTTGAAGAAGGAGAGACTAAGGGAGATAGAGATATAGATGGAAGGGAGAGAGAGGGAAGAAGAGAGAGATAGAGGGAGGTAGGAAGATATAGATATATATGAAGAGAGAGAGAGAGAGAGAGAGAGAGAGAGAGAGAGAGAGAGAGATATTCTGGGGGGTGAGAGAGAGAGAGAAAGAAGGATATATGGAGGGAGATATCAATGTACATGGAGGGGGTTGAGAAAGGGAAGAAAATTTATTGCACTAGATGGCTTGATTTCAGCATAAACATGTTGATTTATAATCCTATATGATTTCTTGCATTAGATGTATTGATTTCTATTTATATTTTGACTTCTAATCTATTGCATTAATTTCATTAAAGATGTTAATTACTAATATTGTTTGATTGAGCTTGCAATAGATGCATTGATCTTGATGTATATGTTAATTCCTAATATTATTGATTTCTAAGACTAGATGCATTGATTTCAATGTATATTTTGAATTCTAATCCTATTTGATTGCTTGCAGCATTGGATGCATTAGTTCTAGTGTAGATGTTGATTTCTAATCCCATTTGATTGTCTGCATTATATGCATTGATTTTTATATAAATGTTGATTTCTCATCCTATTTGATTGCTTGCATTAGATGCATAGATTTCGGTGAAGATGTTGATTTATGAGTTGATGTAACGATATATATGGTGTATATTGATTTCAAGGTAATTAGTTTAACACTGTGGATTTATTTTAGTGTAAGCAAAAAAAATTATTGATGACGAGGATTATGACTAAGCTTTTGTAGATAACCTCAAACAAAATAAAATTAGATAAAACTTGTATTTGTAACCTTTACATCTCCACATATTTTAAAATTGAATATATAACTTATTTCAATCATATTTGAGCTTTTAAAAATTGAATAAAACGTAGTTCAATCCTATTTGTGTTTTTTAATTGAACCTTGAGATAAGAAATTGATTGAAATACTTAAAAACGTTGTCCATGCAATGGTATATGGGTGGGTCACAAAAAAATTCATATATACGTGTTGATTGCACTAAAATACACTTTCTACAAGCCAATATGAAGCATGATTCGAATTCTCTCCATGTTAAATATTAAATTGATACATGATATATCTTAGTTCATTTTAAATATCAAAGTGATTTGAATCATAACTTAGGATTGTACTTATTTTCTTAGTTTATGAAGCTAGAAATCAAAACTGAACATATATTTTAATAATAAAAGTTATATTATATAGAAAAAATCTGAAATTAGTGAAATAATTTTAACATATTAATAAAATTCAAAAATTAATGAGCATCCATAAACAAGATTAGTAGAGATACATAAACTAAAATAATGAATACATGTATCAATAAATTATCCATATGAAAATATATACAAATTAAAAATATATCACATGGACATCCATGCACTAAAATAATAAGCATCCATAAGCTAAAATAATTTCCATGTGTACATCCATAAAACTTCAGTCTATGAAAATACACAAAGTCTGTATCGCACATGTGAATGTGCCCTATGAAATGAGCCTGCAAATATACAAACTATGACACTCTAAGTACCACCAGAACACTTATGTGAGTTTGTCGTGCAAAGTAAGTGTCAATAAGATAGTGCTGCAATATAAAATATTCAAATTAAAACTAATTAGATCATTACTTGTACAAACTAATAAATATGGAAAAAATGATTTTGAACGACATTTTTAATTACATATACTTGAATCTACTAACCCCAGTCGAGTCCATATGCAAGTCAGATAAGATGGGTATTTGGTCATGAATCTGGGTTTGGTGCTCCCTTTCCTATGGCTCAATGATGGTGCCTGCATCGATGGACCCACATCATTAGTGCCTCTAAACCCAACATCCCACAAATGTCTACACATAACAACGACATCAATGACACTATGCATATGGGTCTTTGTACACAATGGGTTCAAGGACAAATTATAATTAGTCTACAAATTAATTAGCATATATGTGTAACTTAAAAAAAAAGAAAATTTGAAATATTAGGAATAAAAATGTTTACCTCAACTATTGGTCCATGTGGTTGTACATAGTGACTCTCTTCCACATTAATTAACATATAAGGTGGAGATGGAGCTGGAGGAGAATCCATGGAAACATGCTTTGGTCGAAGATGGACTAGCTAATCAACTGCCCCCTTAGATGACCTCATGAGCTCATCCATGTAGTTGGGATGTGTCTACATGTTATAATGAACTTATTAATATAACTGTAGTCTAATACGAACTAGAAATTTTAGTATAAATAATTATGCATAATTTAACAATAGAACTCAAAAGTTTTCTATATATATGTACCCAGTCTATGCCATGCAAGTCATGCACCCTCCAAG
The DNA here is from genome assembly GCA_031772625.1 of Pinus tabuliformis. Taxonomy (NCBI): domain Eukaryota; kingdom Viridiplantae; phylum Streptophyta; class Pinopsida; order Pinales; family Pinaceae; genus Pinus; species Pinus tabuliformis. Next base: position 1,259,156,342 of record CM062818.1, on the reverse strand, counting down.
TCTCATGAATGGCATCACAATACATACATGTATATGTCAAAATCTTGTCAAAGAGTAAAATTGCGATAACTGCATCATCATATAAGGGAACTGGTGGGTCACGAGGCAATGGTAGTGGTCTCTTAATGTCTCTAGCCAATGTAACATGCACACTTTGCAATGACGTCTGCATGATGTTTGCAATAGTCTCCATGGTCTCACCGCCAAGTCGGGACAAATCCTCTAGCTATTTTGATAATACCAACCTCTGATATGGTAATGAAAAGAATCTAGGAGGTCGTAGTTCATGTCCAGGGTCCTTACTAGCCCCCTCGCGCTCATAGGTACGTCCCAAGCCGAGGTCAAAGCAATGAGATCGATATCACTGTAATCTAGCCTCATATGTAACACCAACTATGCATAGAAATGTTTAGAAAAATAAATGGTGACCTAGTCATGGTGGGGGAACTCACCCCAATATCGACTGAATCTATCATACATTGAAGGGGATGCGTCAACATTCCTAAAATATTTCAGCGGAATTGGACCTCTATGTCTAGCAAGGCAATCTGGAGGGATGTCGAAAGAATCCCCATGAAGATCAATTTCATCGGTGGCCTCTTTCACCACCTCCCAAGTATGTGGGTGTCTAACCTCATGCCTCGTAAGCCTCTATATGTATTGTGATATGTAGCTATGTGGGCTCGACCTTTGGTATGTCTCGATTAACTTATTGATGTCATCGAGCATAAAAGACAATGGAAGATGAGTCGATGAATTGGTAGGGGTCTTCTTTATCTCTATTTTGATTTTCATATTGTTAGTGTCCCATGTTATAATAGTCAAATCCAAGCTTAGTATTTTTTATTATTTTGGTCAATTTGTAAAGTTTTTTTATGATCTCATTAAGATCAAGTCTTAGTGTCAATAGGATATACCAAAGTTTGAGTGCTAAATAAAGATCAAGTTGTCAAAGTCTTAAAAGGTCTAGGTATAGTAAGTATAGGGTAATGTGTTATCAAAATAATGAGTGAATATTGTTGAGTTAATTTATGTTCCTAAACTAACACAATTATTTATTATCAATCCGGGTTGTTTATTCTTTGAGGCAAATTCACTATTTGTGAAGATCTAATATAACCAAACCTTGAAAGATAAATGATTAAAAACTAAAGAGAATATATCTTATAACTCTAATTCAATCAGCTCAAAAGAGAAAACATTGAAAGGGTTCTTGAACTCAAGAAGTCCACTTCCACCTCAGTTATTACTTAATGAATTAGAGATTGCAACCAAAAACTCAAGATGCATAAATTATACATGAAAGAAGCTCTTAACTTAAGAGACACATAAAGTTTTTCCATCATAATTCATTCATCCCAAGTTCTCAATCTAAATAGAAACAAAACTATTTGCATGTAAACAAAAGAAACTAGTTCTGATTCACCATTTCATAGAGGGAATGCCCAACTTGAACATCTGTTTTCCAACTCAATTAGATGATGGATAAACCATTAACAAATAAAATCAATCACTATGCATAACCATAAAGCAATATGAAATAAGACTTTGAAAAACTAAAGCTACAATCAACCAAATCGCAATGAAATAAAACTAGTTTAACTTGGAAGTGTACTTAGCTTGGAGTGGGGGCCCTCCACCCTTGCCTTGCACACTTTGAAAGATGATTTCAGAAGCTTAGATCAGTCACACATCCATGTATTGAGCAGCAAGAATTAGAATAGCACAAGTCTTCAAATTAAGTCTTCAAACCAAAAATATTACAGCATAATAGTATCATAAGTCAATGTGTTGAGCCATCAAAGCTGTGGCTCTTAAATAAGGAGTCTCATGAAACAAACTGATCTACATTGACTCTAAAAAACCTAGCTACTCTAATCCATCTATCCAAGTCGAATCCACTCCCCTCATCCCAAGAAATGTGACTAATATCATGGAATCTCAAAACTGCCCTATTTAGATGGGGTTTCTGGATGACTAGTCATGATTGACTAGCTCCAAATAGGCACAATAAAGCTCGTTCTGTTGGAACCAAGCATAGGTGGCTTGGTCCTAGTTCCCAAGCTTTCCATTCATGTATCCCATTCGTACTGAAGTGGTCTGCATCCATATCAACCATGAAGTGATTACGAGAATTTCTGAAATTGCCAAAATTGCACTTAAAATCAAACTTTTATAAAAACTTTAGAAATTGACAAATTAAAGCTAAATACCTGATTAGACATCAAATATTCATTAAAATGGAATGAATGGAGTGAAAATGGAGGATAAATAGATGGTTAGGTAAGTTTCTCAAAGCAAAATAAGATAAAAACTAAGGCCCAACAAATATAATAGTGGATCTTCCTTGTATCATAATTGGAACAATTCAGTGGTGTCTTTTCTATTCAGTTGCAAATTCACATCAAATACTTCATCATATCATTATCAACACAAGTTGTTGTTGCACTTCTCCTTTGTGTTGCATTTTCATAGTTGCTATCATTTATTGCACCTTGACGATCTCCAGGTTATATATGTTTGATTTTCTTGTTCATTTCATGTTGAATACCTTAAAATTCATCTCAAAATTTTTAAGAGGGTGCTCAACTAGTCAGTTTCACATCTATTCCTTCACGCTCTGATTTATTGTTGTGCTACTATTAAAGAATATAAGATATGAAGAAAATCCATGATTTTTCACTTATTTTCATAAGTAGAGTTTCAAAGAGGGTTCATAAGGTTGTAAACATCATCTACCAATTATTTTTATCGATCATGTATTTCAACACTTGGTCAAACCCATGCAAATGAAATTTGATGTGCTTTTTTGTAGGTGGTGATTTTCAAGAAGGGAGGTCTCAATTTTGGAAAAATGTTTTATAATATGTATTTAATGATTTATGAGTTTTATTCCACCTATTTAACACATTCATAAGTATGGGAGATGGTCATAAGTATGCAAAGGATGAACTTGTTGTGTTTTTGCTGTAGGGGATTTGTTGCGTTTTTTACTATTTTAGAGGTTAACTTCAAAATTGCTTTGTGACCAAATGAAGATGAATATTAAAAAGATGAACAGGTTTTTGTAAAAAATGAGTTAAATAACAAAAACCTCCTTTGGTTTTATAACAGGTGTCACATGTTGAAATATTCAAATGAATCTTTACAACCTAATTTTAGATTTCATCATTTCCTGTTTTAGTCATGCTTTTTTTGTGTGGATTCAGAGGATCTTGAGAATAATTTTAGAAAACTGAGAGACATTTCTCTCAAGAAAAATCTCATATACAAAAAAATCTCTCGGTTTTTACACAGGTTCTATAGTTTGGGAATTATAGGTGTCACTTTGAGACTCATTTTTCACAATTTCGCCAAGCTAGATTTATTGACAGAGTTCTAGAATATTTTGACATTCAACTTGGTGGACCTCCAAATTGGTATAATTGATGCCAAATAAATTTGGATCATGAATTTTTTTTTCAACCAAATCCCATGATTTTCTCTTTAGTTAGCATATTCTTGATTAGTCAAAAAAGAAAAAAAACCTATATAGTAGGATATGGGTAGATTTTTCAAATATTTTATTCCTAAAGCATTGTAACCTCTTCCTGTCTTTGGGAAAAGGATGGAATTCGACATCATTAGTCCAGGGATGAGATAATTGTATATATTCGATGAATTTTAGTGTGTGAAAGGTTGGTTGGTCACGGTTTGGTAGAGAAGACATGGAGTGTTGGGTCCCTATAATACTAGTGATTACCCCATTACTATTGTAGTTGTACCCCTTATTTATATTGATGTACCCATGTAGTGCCCATATTGTTACTATTGTGCCACATAGAAGCCCACTATTGTTATTGTTGTGCCCTACAATATTATTGTTATGTAGGCTTTGATTGTATTGGGACCACTTAGACTCCTATATATAGAAAGGAGGTATTTTCATTTGTATCATCCAAGAATTGTTCATTTATGTAATGTAAAGGAGGTTGCCCCCTCGAAGAGGCTGAATTCTAAGTCGTGGATCTCTCTTTTCTATCTTTTTGTGAGCTGGTTTCATAACATTTGGTATCAGAGCTTTGGATTCTAGGGTTTCGCTGCTCCAAACAGGTCATCGTGGAATTTTCGCTATAACTTTTTTTCTGTGACGTTTCAGAAGTCACAAAAAAAACCCATTTGAGAAGAATTGGCGCTGAACCTTGGGTCCGAATTTCAGAACTTTTCGCGCGATATTTTCGGAGATATGATCTGAGGAAGTTGGTCTTTTTGCAGACTCCTGAATTACATTCAAAACAGGTGACCTGGGGAAAATCGTCATAACTCTCTCTCTGAGGATTGGATTGAAATTTCGTAAAAAGGTACACAAAGAAGACGGACTGTAGTTTCTTGTGGGTGAGTTTCAGATTCAAATGTTGAAACAGTGACTCGTGGCACGTCGTACAAGTTCGCTCTACTGAACCAGTCTAAAAGCAAGTCACTGTGAGAGATTTCACATAACTCTTCCTTGGAGAATCCAATTTGGCTCAGACTTGTGGCATTGGAAAGAGGACGCAGAAGGCTACTTCAGATAGCAATTTCAGAACTGGATGATCCGAAATCACAGAGATACATCAGATTCAATATCAGGCTTCTATAAAGTGAAAAAAGGTGTGTAGTTTTTTTTTTAAATTTTTGTGTAAGCTTGGTTTAACGGAATTCAAAGGGCATAGTAAAGCATTATTATCGGTAACTGATGCCCCGAGGAAAGAAAATGCAAACACCTAGTAAGGAACCTGAAAGCTCTAGCATGACTCATGAAGAAGAGGAAGAAATGCTACATGATATATCAAAATTACAAGAACAAGTGCAACAAATGTCACGCTCACAAAAGCTAACAGAAGCTAAGATAAGTGGCGTGGAATCTAAGGTAAATGGCGTGGAATCTAAGATAAAGGGAATGGAAGCTAAGATGGATGGCATGGAAGCTAAGATTGACGCTAAAATTGATGGCATGGAAGCTAAGATTGACGCTAAAATTGATGGCATAGATGATAAGATGGATGAATTGAAGAAGTTGCTACAAGAAAGGGTCACTAATGGTGAAAAGGTAGTAAAGGAAACTCATGATGAGAATAAAAGAAATGTTAATCATGATTCCATAGACTCTAATGTTGGATCGAAGACTCACCATGTTCCAAAAATCGATATGAGGAAGTTTGATGGCAAGGATCCCGCCACATGGATATTACAGATGGAGCAATTCTTCGATCTCAATAATGTGCAAAACACACAAAAGGTACGTATGGCAACTTTATATTTGGAACCAAATCAGTTTGTATGGTATCAATGGCTTTGTTCTCGTAAACAATTTATCACTTGGGCAATTTTTACGGAAGAATTGATAGCACATTATGAGGATACAAAAAGCAACACTTTTTTTAGCCAATTGATAAGTCTCAAACAAAAGGGTTCAATAATGGAGCACATTGAGGAGTTCCAAAAATTGAACATAAGGGTAAAAGATATTCCAGAGGAGCATAGGATTGATGTGTTCATAGGGTCTTTAAAGGATAATATCCAACATGATGTGCGCCTTTGGGAACCTGATTCATTAGAGAAGGCATTCAGGTTAGCAAGAAAAATGGAAAGCAAAATTATGGCAACTAGGAAGCATACCATTCACAACTATAAAGATGGAAGTGTTGTTGCCCATAGTCTTCCACAACCTACAAGGTTGACACCACAACAATTGGAAGAAAAAAGAGCAAAAGGGCTTTGTTACAATTGTGATAGCAAATACACAAAAGGTCATAAGTGTGCTGAGAAGAAATTATTCTACATAGATTGTGAAGAGGAAGAAGAAAAGGAGCAAGAAAGGTCAAAAGAAGAGGATATATTCCAGGAACAAAGCCTAGATGAAGAACAAATAAATCCGACCATATCTTGTAATGCATTGGCAGGAATTACCACTCCTCAAACCATCAAGATAGAAGGACAAATCAAGAAGAAAAAGGTAATAGTGTTGATTGATTCAGGAAGCACCCACAATTTTATTCATTGTAGGGTAGCAAAAGAATTGAATTGCTTCCTATATCCAGCACCAGAGTGTCAAGTGATGATTGCAAATGGAGGAACAATAAATTGCTCTGGAAAGTGCCATAATATCAAGCTATCCATGGGAGAATATGTATTGACTAGCCCAATGCTTTCCATTCCAATGGGAGGTGCTGATGTTGTACTAGGAGTCCAATGGCTACAATCCTTGGGTACAATAGCTTTTAATTTTCAAGAACTTTTCATGAAATTTTCTGTGGAAGGAAAGGAAGTTGAATTAAGGGGTATTGCAGGGAAACCAGGAAAGATAATCAGCTCTAATGGTATGACAAAGCTTCTAAAAAAGGAGCAAAGAGGTGTAATTGCACAATTATGTTCGCTAGATGTTTCCACATTGGAATCATCTATTTCTCCAGATCTCCAAAAAGTCCTGGACAATCATTCCAAGGTATTTGAGACTCCCAAAGGTCTCCCACCTATGCGTGATCATGATCATGCTATTCATCTGATTCCAGGAAGTGTTCCTCCAAACATCAGGCCGTACAGATATCCCTATGTCCAAAAAAGTGAAATTGAACGTATGGTTGCAGAAATGCTAGAGGCTGGTATAATTCAACCGAGTCAAAGTTCTTTCTCTGCTCCAGTAGTATTGGTGCACAAGAAGGATGGATCATGGCGCATGTGTCCGGATTATAGGGAGCTCAACAAGCTCACTATTAAAGATAAGTTCCCCATTCCTGTCATTGATGAATTACTGGATGAATTGCATGGATCAATTTACTTCACCAAGTTGGATCTTCGTTCAGGATATCATCAAATCAGAATGAAGATTGAAGACATTCCGAAAACAGCATTTAGAACTCATGAGGGTCATTATGAATTTTTGGTCATGCCTTTTGGCCTTACCAATGCACCTTCAACATTTCAAGGTTTGATGAATTCAATTTTCAAACCATTCCTTAGAAAATTTGTGTTAGTATTTTTTGATGATATACTAATCTACAGCAAGTCTTGGAAGGATCATGTTGAACATGTTGACAGGGTGCTACAACTATTGGAGGAGAAACAATTATATGCAAAAAGATCCAAATGTTTCTTTGGAGTCCAGGAGGTGGAATATTTGGGTCATATTGTATCTCATGAAGGAGTTAAGGTAGACCCTAGCAAAATTAAAGCCATTAAGGAATGGAAAATCCCCACATCCATAAAGCATCTGCGAGGATTTCTTGGGTTGACAGGGTATTATCGCAAGTTTGTTAAGAATTATGGGAGAATAGCAGCACCTCTAACAACATTATTGAAGAAAGATGCATTTTCATGGACTCCGGAAGCAACAAAGGCCTTTGAACATCTTAAAGAGGCAATGTGCCAAGCACCGGTCTTAGCTACACCGGACTTCACAAAAACCTTTATTGTGGAATGTGATGCTTCAGGAAATGGAATTGGTGCTGTTCTAATGCAAGATGAAAGACCCATTGCTTTTGAAAGTCGTCCAATCAAGGGAAAGTTTTTAAGAAAAGCTATTTATGAGAAGGAAATGTTGGCAATACTCCATGCACTTAAGAAATGGCGACCCTACCTAATGGGAAGACACTTCAAGGTAAAAACAGATCATGATAGCCTTAAATACTTTTTAGAACAAAGATTATCCTCTGAAGAGCAACAAAAGTGGGTCACAAAGATGTTGGGTTATGACTTTGAAATCATCTACAAAAAAGGGAAGCAAAATGTGGTGGCAGATGCACTCTCAAGAAAGGATGAGGATGTGGAAGCATTGTTGTGCGCTATTTCTATTATCCAACCAGATTGGATAAATGAAGCAAGGGAGGAATGGAAGAATGACGAAGAAGTGTGGGCACTTATTCGAAAGCTACAACAAGATTCCAGTACGTCTGATACATTTAGCTGGAAAAATGATTCGTTATGGTACAAAGATCGCTTATACCTCTGTAAGAATTCCCAGCTAAAACAAAAGATTCTTATGGAATTGCACACTTCTCCCTTAGGAGGGCACTCAGGATTTTTAAAAACTTACCACAGGGTTAAGAAGGAATTTTTTTGGGATGGCCTTAAATCAGATATTCAAAAGTTTGTGGCAGAATGTTTGGTTTGCCAGCAAAATAAAGTTGAAACAATTAAGACACCGGGTCTATTACAACCTTTATCCATTCCAAGCCAACGTTGGGAGGAGGTTTCAATGGATTTTATCACAGGTTTACCCAAGTCTGAGGGAAAGAGTGTCATCATGGTGGTAGTTGACAGACTTACCAAGTATGCACACTTTTGTGCATTATCACATCCATTTAAAGCCAGTACAGTTTCTACTGCATTTATGGAAACAATTCAAAAGCTACATGGAAACCCAAAGATTATTGTAAGTGACAGAGATCCCATTTTCACTGGAAATTTTTGGACAGAATTATTTTCTTGTCTTGGTACTCAGTTAGCTCATAGCTCATCTTATCATCCTCAATCTGATGGGCAAACTGAGATAGTAAACAAATGTTTGGAAGGATATCTTCGTTGCTTTGTATCTGATAAACAGACACAATGGGTCAAATGGTTGCCTCTGGCTGAATGGTGGTATAACACTTCCTTTCATACAGCAACAAAAATGACCCCATTTATGGCACTTTATGGGTATCAACCACCATCCATCACATCATATTTAAGAGAAAATTCTAAGGTTCAGGCAGTGGAACATCACATCGAACATCAACAACAAGTCCTCCAACTCTTAAAGGATAACCTTGTGTTGGCACAGAATAGAATGAAACAACAGGCAGATCAACATCGCAGTGAAAGAAGTTTTGATGTAGGTGATTGGGTATTCCTACGGCTACAACCATATAAGCAAATGTCCCTCAAGCAAGCTAAGAAGGATAATAAATTATCACCAAAGTATTATGGTCCGTACAAGGTGTTGCAAAAGATTGGTACTATGGCATACAAATTGGAGCTTCCTGCAGCTTCTCGATTGCACCCAGTTTTCCATGTTTCATGCTTAAAGAAGGTTATAGGCGACAAGCTCCCAGTTCAAACAATATTGCCAGAACTTGACGAAGAAGGAAAAATTATATTGGAACCGGAAGCAGTTATAGAAACAAGAACTCGACAGCTACGAAATCGATCAATTTCAGAGTACCTTATCAAGTGGAAGAACTTATCCACTGAAGATTCCACATGGGAGGATGAGAATTTTATGCAGAAGTATCCTGAACTACTCAAGCGTTGAGGACAACACTTTTTTGAAGGAGAGGGGCATGTTGGGTCCCTATAATACTAGTGATTACCCCATTACTATTGTAGTTATACCCCTTATTTATATTGATGTACCCATGTAGTGCCCATATTGTTACTATTGTGCCACATAGAAGCCCACTATTGTTATTGTTGTGCCCTACAATATTATTGTTATGTAGGCTTTGATTGTATTGGGACCACTTAGACTCCTATATATAGAAAGGAGGTATTTTCATTTGTATCATCCAAGAATTGTTCATTTATGTAATGTAAAGGAGGTTGCCCCCTCGAAGAGGCTGAATTCTAAGTCGTGGATCTCTCTTTTCTATCTTTTTGTGAGCTGGTTTCATAACATGGAGCATTATACATTTTCAGTAAAAAAAGTCCAGTTCATGATGCATGCTAAAGTTTACTTGTTCATCGATTCATGTGTTAGTATTTTATGGTGATATTTATCTGATGTTTTGTTTCATTATCCTATGTTATTTCCATGCTTAAATTTCATGTCTTAAATGTTTAGTCAAGAAATAATTTTTTTCATAATTCACCTTTAAGTGCTTTGTTTTAGCTAACTAAAAATTTTCATGTTTTTCCTCCATTGTAATATCTAAAATTCATCCTCATCTAGATGCTTTAGATGTTATCAACTCCACTACTCCTTTGCTCACCTCTCTCCAACAAAATTTGACAAAGACACCATAAGGATTTCCTACCTTTCCCCTATATAAGGATTCCTAATTTTCCCATCATATCACTAAAAATCATTAGCTTAGTATGACTCCATGCCCAATGGATTTTCTCTCTCCCCTACCATCAAACTATTAAACTTGTTCCTCTTAGATCTCAATACCTAGCCTAAAAGCTAAGATAAATAGTTACCTAAGTGTATGAAGATTGATATAGAGAGTCCTCAATGAAGCTGGAAGGGCTAGATTATAGTTTTAAAGTAGTTTGTGGTTTCCTTTGGGTTCCTCTCCTCAACTTGAAGGAATTACAAAGCACTAACATAATGGTTTCGTTTTTGGGAAGCGAAAGTTTCCATATTCCCTAGGAAAGAACCATCAAGTCTTAGATCTGATTACTAATGGTGAACATTGATCAGACATAAGGAATTTGTGCATTATTCATTGGGAAACTCCATTATCACAGAGATCCAAAATTCAACATTCAGCATCCCATGGAAGATTCAGTTGCCTAGTCAATTGAGATGATAACGTATGTTAAAATTCTTCTTTCTATTGAAGGTTTTAAGGAATATTGGGACAATTTTGATGATACTCATTGATGAATATTTTTCAAGGTTTTTTTCTATTTATTTAAATTCACATAAATGAAACTCATAAGCTAAGATCAATTTTTTAAAAACATTTGTTGAAAATATTTTAAAATATATTAAGGTCTTAGAGGCTTAAATACAGTCCCACAACTTCCAAGATCAAAGTCAATATTTTGAAATCTTTTTCCAGACAAAACAAAAGGAGGTAGTGTTTCCCTTGTTTCTCACAATGGAAGAAAGCCTCGTCTTTGAACAAGAATTTAACAATTCAAAGTTGAAGTCATGGTTTGAAATAGAGAATACATATGAAAAATTCTTCCTTAATGATCCAGTCATTAAATACCTTAATGATCATCAGAGAAATCATGTCTTTTATGATCTTGTACCTCACTATATGAAATGTTTTTTCATTTCAATCATGTTTTCAATATGGAGACTAGATGCATCATGGGTTGCCATTGCCATTACACTATCTAATTTCCATATGGTGCAAGCACAATCAAGAAATCCACTTATTTCAGCAGTTACTTGATTGGCTTCAGTAGTATTTTTGGGTCACCTGATTTCATAAGTTCTTCAGAAGGTTAGAGTAGGAAATGGTGTTCAATAAGCTTGTTGGGAAAGTATTTATTTCAGTCATTTCAATTTTTAGTTTGTCACATGTACAATCCTAGTGTATAGCTCAATTTGGATTTCAGTTTTGGTTCTCAGGCCTGCAGAGCTTGAATATGTTGTAGGATTGGGAGCATCCCAATGGATCGAGCTACTAGTCTATGGTGTTCTCTGGCACCTAATTGGGAGGATGTCATCCCCATTGGAGCCAATGTTAGTGTCCGATGTTATAGTAGTCAAATCCAAGTTTAGTATTTTTTATTATTTTGGTTAATTTGTAAAGTGATGCTATGATCTCATTGACATCGAGTCTTAGTGTCAATAGGATATAATAAAGTTTGAGTGGTAAATAAAGATCAAGATGTCAAAGTCTTAAAAGGTTTAGGTCTAGTAAGTCTAGGGTAACATGTTATCCAAATCATGAGTGAAGATTTTGTTTTCTTGTCATTGGAACAAGTCAATAGTTTCTTTTTAATTTAGTTGCAAAGTCACATCAAATACTTCACCAAATCATTTTCACCACAAGCTATTGATGTGTTTCTCCTTTGTGCCGCACCTTCATAGTTACTATGGTTTCTTGCACCTTGACGACCTATAAGTTCTAGAAGTTTGTTTTCCTTGTTCATTTTTGTTTAATACCTCAAACTTAACAACAAAATGTTCAAGAAGGGGTTCATTTAGTTAGTTTCACATCTATCGCTTCACCACTGCACTTTTCTGCTGTGCTACTATCAAGGAATATAAGATATGAAGAAAATCAATGATTTTGAACTTATTTTCATAAGTGGAGTTTCAAATAGGATTCACGAGTTTGTAAACATCATCTATCATATATTTTTTCTTGGTCAAACCCATGCAAATGAAATTCATTGTGCTTTGTTGTTGCACTTTTGTCGTAGGTGATGATTTTCAAGAACGAAGGTTTGAAATTTCGAAAAACGTTTTCTAATAGGTATTTAATGATTCAAGGGTTTTCTTCCACCTATTTGACAAATTTATAAATATGAGAGATGGACAGAAATATGCAAAGGATGAACTTGCTACGCTTTCACTGCGGGGGATTTGCTACATTTTTTTATTGTTTTAGCAATTAACTTCAAAATTTGTTTCTGACAAATGGATGAATCTTGAAAAAAGAAGAGGTTTTCTTCAAGCATGAGATACATAAGGAAAAAATCCTTCATTTTTGTAAAAAGTGTCATAGATTTAAATATTTTAATGAATCTTTACAACCTACTTTTTAGATTTCATCTTTTCCTGTTTTAGGCATGATTTTTGGGCGTGGATTTTGAGGATATGGAGAATAATTTTTGAAAACTAAGAGATATTTGTGTCAATAATAAGCTCACATACTGAAACCTTCCTAATTTTTATACAAGTGTTACAGTTTGGGAATTAGAGGTGTCACATTGAGACTCATTTTTCATAATTTCGCCAAGCCAGATTTGTTGACAGAGTTCTAGAATTTTTTGAAATTCGACTTGGTCGACCTCCAAATTGGCATAACTGACTCCAAATTAATTTGGATAATGAAGTTTGAAGATTTTTGTACAAAATCCCTTGATAGTAGGATATGGGTATATTTTCCAAATATTTTATTCCTAAAGCATTGTAACCTCTTCCTATCTTTGGTAAAAGAATGGATTTCGACTTCCTTACTCTAGGGATGAGCTAATTTTATATATTTGATGATTTTTTTTGTGAAAAAGGTTGGTTGGTCAGGGTTTGATAGAGAGGACATTGAGAATTGTAAATTTTCATTAAAAAATGTTAGTGAATGATGAAGGATGAAATCTACTTGTTCAGGGTTTCATGTGTCATTATTTTATGGTGATGTTTATCTCTTGTTTTGTTCTATTATCTTATGTTATTACCATTCTTAAATGTTATGTCTTCAATATTCAGTCAAGAAAAAAATTATTTCAGAATTGACCTTTAAGTGCTCTGTTATAGCTAACTGAAAATTTTAGTGTTTTTCGTACATTATAATATCTAAAATTCATCCTCGGCTAGATGATTTAGATGTTATCAGTTCCAATAATCCACTGCTCACCTCTCTACAACAAAATTTGACAAAGACACCATAAGGATTTCCTACCTTACCCCTGTCTAAGGATTCCTCATTTTCCCATCATATAATCGAAAATAGTTAGCTTAATATGACTTGATGCCCAATGGATTTTCCCTCTTCCCTGCCATCAAATTGTTAAACCTATTCCTCTATGATATCAATACCTAGCCTAAAAGCTACGACAAGCAGTCATCTAAGTGACTAAAGATTCATGTAGAGAGAGCCCTCTCTGAAGCTAGAAGGGCTAGATTCAAGTTTTAAAGTGGTTTATGTTTACCTTTGGGTTCCTCTCCTCAGCTTGGATGAATTACAAAGTGTTAACATTTATGATAGGTCATAATATCCTCTAATGTGATCTGAGTTGTAGCATCATCCCATGGAGGGATCGATGGTACACTCTGTGATCCAGATCACAACAAATTACAGATATAACCATAAGTACAGAGATGCAACAAAAATAATTCTTCATTTCATTACTGTAAAATACTGAAATATGCTTACGAACAGAAATGGAAATAAACTAGCTAGGGCAATGGTAGCTTATCTCTGAGAAGAGATGTGGTGGCTACATGCCTCTGAACTGTCTTACGGTGAGGCTCAAAGGCCTATTCATTGTTTAGAAACAATGGAAAACCCTAAGCATCCAAAGACCTAACCCTAGGAGATGAAGCGCCAAAGTATGGGCACTGTTCTAAGTAAATTTGTACATCAACTTCCCGGGGTCGTAACTTTGGCATATGATCTCCGTTTCACATGCACAATATCTCGTTAGAAATATCTATTTGAGGACTACAACCTCGTGAAGAGAAACATTGGTCCATGGACCCATGTTGCTCCTAGATTTCCCAAAATACATTGTTTAGGGCCCCATGTTTCTCCCAGATTTCCTAAAAAACATCGTTTAGGGCCTCAAAATGGCTACGGAAGTTTAGGACCCGAAAAACTGCTAAAAATAGTAAATTGTGCCACAATTAAGGAAACTGAAAAGCTAAAAGAAATAATGGTGGGGGTCCAAGTGGAAATGGCAGGTGGCCACCAATATCTGTTTGGATCATTCCTCCCCCCTTAGGAAGCAATGGTCCCCATTGCATTGAGTTCCTCCATGAGATGAGGAAAATTTTGTTGAACTTGGTCCCTGGTTTGCCATTTACCTTGGTGGAGGAGTTGGTCTGCTTTGACAAATTGATATAGTTTGATATTATGATGGTGAGTGCGCTTGATCATGTCCATGATCTGATCAGTTGCAGCTTGTTCCATACAATTTGATTTAACACTATGGGTGTGATCTGTTTGGCAATATCAGATGTGTATAGTAATGGTGGAAAGTATGGCCGAAGGCGGTCCACATTAAACACTGGGTGTAGGCCAAGGAATGGGGGAATGCTGAGCTCAAATGCATTGTCTCCCACAGCCTTGGTAATCATGTAAGGACCATATTGGAGTGATCTGAGTTTCTGATAGGCTCCAATAAGACTTATTTTTTCAAATGGAACCATACTTTGTCGCCCACCTAAAGCTTATGTGGCACCCAATGTTGATCATGTCACTACTTGTACTTGGCGTTTGATTTCTTTAGAATGTTGTGGACCTACTGGTTAATATGTTGGATGTGCTCAATGAGGTTGTTTGCCTTATCTGTTTTGGACTGGACATGAGCCGAATCTTCCTGAGTAGCTGCAAATGGCATGGCCACATCAATGGGACATAGTGGCTGGAATCCCAAGCCCACCTAAAAAGGGTTATCGCTACTCGAGCTGTGGAGAGCCCAGTTATAACTGTGCTGAACATAGGGAGGCTCTCATCCCATTTGCCTAGATGCTTTGAGTTGTACATGCGCAGAATGTGTACGATCATCCTATCGACAACTCTGTCTAGCCATCAGTTTGGTGATGGAAGGCTGTGAGCTTAGTGAGTTTAGTGTCCAGCACTGACCAGAGACTGGACCAAAATGTACTAAGGAACCTGCTATCCCAATCTAAGATGATAGAATATGGCATCCCAAAATGTACGACACTCGTTCAAAGAAGAGTTTAGCAGTGGCTTCTACTGTGATATTGTTCTTGCAAGCCTCCATAATGGCCATCTTCGAGAACCTGCCGATGACCACAAAAACATAGTCATTTCCATGCTTAGTAGAATGAAGGCCTGACATGTAATCCATGGAGATGGATTCCCAAGGTTGACTATGGGTAGGCAGTGGGGTATAAAGGCCTTGCTTCTTGATGGTCGGTTTGGCAATGGCACAGGCAGTGCATGATCCAATGTACTTCTCGACATCCTATCGAAGATTAGACCAATAGAAATAATTCTGCAGTACTGCCATCATTTTCTTGACCCAAAAATGCCTAGCAGCTTGATTGTAGTGTGATTCCCAAATCATCTTAGCATGCTCGCTCGAAGGAACACAAAGGTGACCTAGGTGGCATAGCAGGGAATCATGGAGGTGAAAATCTGGAACATGTTGACCCTCCAAGAGTGTCTAGTATGTGTGGCCGAATTCTAGTTTGCTTTTGTAGAGAAGTAGCCAATCATAAGTCTTGTGCCCACAAGAGTTGAGCACGGTAGTTAATGCCATGATCGGTGGTCGACTGAGGCAATCTGCAACATTATTAGTGCTTCCCTTCTTATACTTGATATTCAAATGGAACTGTTGTAGGTATGTGGGCCACTTCTGATGGCAATCATTCTGCAATTTCCCTTGGGTCTATATGAACTGCAGGGTCGAGTGGTTTGTGTGGATGACCGTTTCCTTCCCCAAAATGTAGTACTTCCCTTGTCGGTAGGACTACACAATGGAATACATCTCTTTATCATAAGTGGGATACTTTTGGACTGTGTCTGAAATTGTCTCACTGTGATATGCCACTAGATGCCCATGTTGACTAAGGACCACCCCAATAGCATAGTTAGAGGCATCTGTCTTGGCCTCAAATGGTTGTTGCAAGTCTGGTAATGTGAGAATTGGTCCCGAGTAGAGGCGATATTTCAACTCTATGAATTCCTTCGGTTGAGATTCAGACCAAAAGAATATTTCTTTTGCTCCTCCCTTAGTGACTAGACTCAAGGACCAAGTGATATGAGAAAATTCCAACATGAACCTACGGTAAAAGTTGGCAAGACCCAAAAAGCTATGGAGCTCTGTCAGAATGGTTGGAGATGGCCAATCCCAAATGACTTGGATCTTGGTTGGATCCACATGCACCCCCCATTCATCAATAATGTATCCTAGATACTGAACCTAAGTCATGACAATAGTGCATTTCTCCAAATTGGCACATGACTTGTGTTGCCACAGTGTTTGGAGAACCTGTCGGATGTGGTGGAGGTGCTCTTCCGAACTGTGGCTGAAGATCAGGATGTCATCCATGTATACCACTACAAATGGGTTGGTGAATAGCCACAAGATGGCATCCATTAGCCTCATGAAGGTTACAGGAGCGTTCGTCAATCCAAAAGGCATAACCAACCATTTGAAAAGGCCCTTCTTGGCTTTAAAGGTAGTCTTCCACACATAGAGGAGTTTTATTGGCACCTGGTGATATGCTAACTTCAAATCAATCTTGCTGAAATATTTTCCCCCCTTCAGTTGGTTTAGGCGGTCATCAATCATGGGATCAGGTACCTATTATGGACAGTAACCGCGTTCAATGCTCGATAGTCAATACAGAGTCTCCAAGTCCCATCCTTCTTCTATACCAACACGATCGGGCTCCCACTGGGCAATGAACTTGGATGGATGTGACCTTTCTATAGCAACCCTTGAATCTGCCTCTTGATTTCATCGTTCTCTAGAATGGAGCACTAATAGATTGGTCCATTGGGAAGTGGCACACCTGGGTAAAATTGATGGAGTGATTGACTTGATAGTGCAAAGGTTCCCTTGTGGGGGAGGTGAAGATGTCCTCGTACTCCTCCATGTCTTTTTCCATTTGTAGTTGTCATGCAGAGGGGCCCTGTCTGGAGGTCATGGCCACCATCATCTTCTTTACTTGAGGGCATATCATGAGAGAAAAAAATTTCCCAGATTTGGAAATTAGCTTACTACATTGGTGTCCAGTAACCAAAGAGATGGTGGCAGGTGGTGCTACCTCTAGTATTTTGTACAACTTATCTCCCAAAGTAACGATAATAACATGGGGCCTTGATTCATACACAACATGTCACTTCCACAAGTATGATTGTCTTAATAATACATCACAAACATCAATGGGAGAAACGTCACACAATACCACATCCGTGAAGGGCTTGATGTTGTATGGTAGACGACACTACTGGCTCAAACGAAGATCCCGTCCTTGGTGAAGCCACCCAATTGTGTATAGTTATGGATGTGTTGTGGTTAGTAAGCGCAATTGCTTCATGACCTCTATTGAAATGAGGTTCTTTTGGCTCCTGTTGTTGAAAATGAACTTTAGAGGGGAGCCCTTTACCCATATCTAGGAGTGGAAGAGGCACTCCTCCTCCTCTGGATCTTCAGGTTCCTCCTTCTGGATCTTCATGGTGGCAATGGTGCCGTTGGGCTCCACATCAATAATTTTCTTCCCTTTGTCATTCCCCTTGTCAAGTTTTGACTCAGAGCTGGAACATACATCTGAATCTGAAACCTTTCGCTCAGCCACCAATGACTGCATGGCCCGAAACTCACTTGTGTTGTGAGTGGAGCTCTTATGGAACTCACACCACTTTCCCATGTCTTTTTTTGGCCTCGCGGCGCTATTCTTTGCTTGCAGCTTTTACGAGTTGTTTTGGGTTGACCCGCCTTGGATTTGTCCTTCGTTTTGTAGTCTGGGGCCACCTTTCCCTTCCTTCGGATTCGTAGATCTAAAGTCTCAGTACTTTTATTTAAACTTTTTCTCAATCTTGACAGCATATTGGTATGTCGTGTCAAGTGAGGATATGTTCAGGAATTATATTTCTTTGTGGATGTACTTGTGCAGGCAGCCACAATATTTGAGTACCAATGAATCCTTGATACCAAAAGTTTTGCGAAGGGTATGGAAAATCTTGGTAAACTCTAGCACGTACTGGTCCCTTCCCTAATGCAGCATGGTCCACTTTATCTATTGATTCTCATAGCTTCCGACAGGGTATTACTACTCCTTGATGGGAGCCTAGAATGAATTCCAAGTGGGTGTGGTTGAAAACAGTGAGGTCGTACTTTCTTCCTTTTGCTTGTAATAAAATTCCCACTAGTCCTTGACGTGTGGGGTGGCTTTGAAAAGAGTGAAAGTAATCTTTTCCGGCTGGAAAAATCATGAACAGAAAAATACCCTTCTAACAGAGTTAACCATTTATCTATGGCGTCTGCATCTATCTGACCCTCAAATATGGGAATGTCAAAGCTCACTTGTATCTGCTTCCAGAGTAGCTGTTTGAAGTAGATGTGTCGCCCCTGGGTAGTTGTTGAAGGATCTTGGAAAATTTGTCCATCATCACGTTCATTTGTTGGTCGAGGGCCTCTTCGAGGAAGATTTTGATAGGATCTTCTTCTCCCTCATATTTCTTTTCATCCAGCATGGGTGGCCATCAGGATTCGCGAGGTTGGTCTTGCAAAGGTTCGACCAGTTCAAGCCCTAACTCCTTATATCCCATCCTCATTGGGGAGATGCAAAGAAAGACAGAGAAAGAGAAGACCCCTCTGATACCACTGATTCAGATTTAAAAACGAACACAACAAATTACAAATATAACCATAAGTACAGATAGGTAGCAGAAATAATACTTCATTTCATTACTGTAAAATACTGAAATATGCTTACAAATAGAAATGGAAATAAACTAGCTAGGGTGATGGTAGCTTCTATAAGAAGATATGTGGTGGCTACATGCCTCTGAATTATCTTACAATGAGGGTTAAAGGCCTATTTATTGTTGAGAAATAATGGAAAATGATAAATATCCAAAAACCTAACCCTATCAAATGAAGCGCCAAACTATGGGCCCTGTATTGGGTAAATTGGTACATCAACATCCTGGGGTCGTAATTTTGGCATATGATCTTCGTTTGATGTACGCAATACCTCATTAGAAATATCTATCTGAGGAATACAACTTTGTGAAGAGAAACATTGGTCCATGGACCCATGCTATTCGTAGTTTTCCTAAAAAATGTCGTTGACGGCCTCAAAATAGCTCCGGAAGTTCAGGACCTGAAAAAAATGTTAAAAATAGTAAATTGTGCTACAATTAAGGAAACTGAAAAGCTGAAAGAAAAAATGGTGGGAATCCAAGTGGAATTGGCGGGTGGCCACCAATATCCACCTAGATCACTCTGATCCTCAGCTTCGGTTTTCTAATGGCCTATATATCATAAACATAATTTAACATATATAATTAACAAACTAGAAGCATAGTAACAAATACATTACATCTAAACACATCAGCTGAAGACAATTTAAAAATTAAATACAATTTCAAGACACAAGCACATAAATTTTAAGGAGGTTTTAAAAATGTAGGAGGTGTAGATGAAATAGATGAACAAGGTCTAATAGATGTAGCATGGTCATCAAAAAAGACAGAAACACTTCCGCTGAAACTCTGACTCGCATCAGAGGCAGACCTATGAAGGGAACGTCAACTCTCGATAGGATACGTGATCTGTCATGAGCTTTACCATGTATAATAGAACCTCTTACACTGCGATGGCCTGCAATTGGGGTGTGTATATGGAATGCCTCTACATATTATATATAATACATATAAACTAATGCGAGAATTTTGTTTTGGCAAAAACACCATTTCTAAACTCAAGTAGAATAATCGAGCTTGAAGTCCTAAACTTTAGATTCCATTTTTTGATCATTTTTCAACCAAAGTATTGAATTCCATGTAAACAAAATCGAAAGAAGTGATCAAATCTACCTTTACACTTTTTCTCGTCTCTAAATAACGCATTTTATTCATAGTGTATAAATATGTAAATATATATGTAAAAAATTCAAATAAACATATTTACAAAACTAATAAAATATCATGCCAACAAAATACTACAATAGATATTAAGTTCTTAATATTTGACTTTGATAACTGACATGTACTAGGTGCAAGCACATGAAGAAAATGTTTTTTGTACAACACACTACATAATGAAATAATAAGGTACAAATTAGAAAAGAGCCTAAATGCTTTTATTCACTAGACCAAATGCACTTTTCATGATGGATTTAGCGTATCTATCAATGTTGCATTGTTGAAACATATATATATAGATGTATGTATGTATGTTAAATAACAAGTAATGTTATGAACAATATATATAGAAATCTAATATATCTAATTATGTGATATGTTAAAACTTTATAATCTAGTTAAATATATATAATTATATTTAAATCATTATATAGTTATATAGTTATAGTTATGTTACATGCTATGTTATATATGTGTGTTGTGTTAAATAACATTATGTTATACATGTTAAATAATTATAGAGTTCTATTTTATATATATATATATATATATATATATATATATATATATATATATGATATGATGTTATAATTAAGTTAAATATATATAATTATATAGTTATATTATAAACTATAGTTATGGTTATGTTGTAACATGCCATGTTATATATATATATATATATATATATATATATATATATAATTTTATGGTATTTTAGATTTAAGATTTATGGGTTTGTTCATTAGTTGTATTGATTTTTCAGATCCATCTCATTCAAGTTGATATTAAATCGATGTTTCAAATTTGTGACTGAGGTTCATCATCAGGAAACATATTTTTGTTTCTTGATGAAGGACCTTAGTCGCAGGTTTGAAATGTAGATTTAATATCAACTTGAATGGGATGGATCCGAAAAATCAATTACAATTAATTTTGTGTATAGTTTTTTAAGCTTGGAAATACTATATCTTCATCATGTCCAATATATGACCCTCGTTGAGGTGGGGAATTGAACCGATAGCATCACATTAAGGAGTGCATTAACAGAGCACCTGATAACAATCTATCTAAGACCTTGTGGACATGTTATGTTAAATAGTTATAAACCTATGTTATGTTATATATTTTATATATATAACTATAAAATATAGCTATGTAATGTTATAATTATGTATAGTTAAATATTATATATAACTAAGTTAAATGTTTTGTTATTAACATAATGTAATATATATATATATATATATATATATATATTTCTTTTTTATATTTTTTAACTTTAAAGATTAATATTTTATTATTAAAATTAGAATCATACTATATTTATTATTAAAAAATTATTTAAAGTGTAAATTAATTTAAATTTAATAAAATAAAATAAAATAAAATATCTTGTTTTACAAATAGAGGTTCACTATGAGCAATTAATTCATCATGTCATTCTCAAGCTGCTAATTTACTTATTTATCAGTTATAGTTTAGTTGTTTTCTATTTTGGAGTTTTTGGTGTATCATTGTTTTTGTACATGGTTTTTTTTTTAAATTAATTTGTTTAATTTTACAAAAAAAAATTAAATAAGAAAGAGGAAAGACACAATAACTACCTTTGTTTAATCCTTTGGGATGTTGGATGGGTGGTTGGCGAGATTGATTTGAACACTTTATGCTCAAATTTCTCGATCAAGCTCCAATACTCTTCGTCGAGCTCCTAGTTTACCTGTGGTCTGTACAAATTGTACACATAGACCATGGGAGTAGTATTTATAAAAAAGGGCTCAATCAAGCCATATTTCTTCATCAAGAATTATAGCCTGATCGATCCTTAAAGCTCGATCGAGCCATAATGCTCAATCGAACACTATAGCTCAGTCAAGGGTTTGTTTTTAACCCTCATTAGAGCTACCATTTTAGTGACCAAGGAACTCAATTGAGCGCTTACAAAAGGCTCGATAGGGTGCTTAAATGGATTGACTGAGCCATTGTTTTTTCCACCCAAACACGCTATTTCACCAAAAAGTGTAACCCAACTCCATTATTTCACCTTTATATACTTCTTCAACTTCACTACAATGAAAAAGACATTACAATAGATGATAAATTTAATGAAAATATATTGACCTACGAACCTAATTAAACAATGGTTTTCTCTTTGTCTTGCAAGCCATATTTGGTGTGCGTTCCCCCTTTTGTTACTATTTTGGGTTATTCTTTATGTTATCACTTAGGTTGTTCCCTTTGACTCCCAAAGGAATACGGCCGAGGTAACCACTAACCAATCTTTTGGTCACAGGTTCTAGCCTACCTGTGACTAGAGAGGGCTCTCTCTTTATGATTTAACTTTGTTTGTATAAGGTTTTAGGCTAGTTATGATGCTCAAGGTTTTGTTTAGGAATTTGCTGGATGGTGACTTCAGTCAAGATATATATGTGCTTACCAGGGTGTTCTAGGCCATTGGGCATGGAGTCAGTGGTGCTTGATCTATTTGATATGTCTGTGTTGTTACCATAGTGATGATGCAGAGCCAGATAAGTGTCTGAGAAACAATTCTTTGAATCTGTGATTAAATGTGATATAACCAGGGTATGAAAGGCATTTAAGAATCTTTCAACAAACTGATATGGAGAACAGTGAGAATATTATTTAGAAGCAGTGAAGAATTTCTACATAACATTCATATTTATAGAATTAATGAAAACATGAGAAATTAAGAATTCATGTTCATGGTCAATTCTGAAGAAAACATTTACAGCAATAGAGATTGAGCACAAGGTGCAGTCAAACATTTCCTGTACTATTCCTTTTCCCTACTGCTAGATTAGTGAAACATGTATATGATTTAGATAAACATAAGAAGACAAAACATAGATTGAGAAAACTTATTGTTCCATCAGACAGCACAGGAGTTCTGCAACAACAAGCATAGCATCACCAAGACATCAAACATTCAGGAAAATCACTGAGCTTTTCCAACCTTTTTCATTAGATAATCTGAAAGTATACAATACATTTGCCTCAGAATGAAAATCACCAACCCCTTATACGTTGCTAGGGGAGGTATATATACATAATTTACATAAGAAAATATCTAGCTGATAAGTAAATGTTTCATTAATGTCGTGCCAACTCCTGGAGCATGGTAGCTGAGAAAGTAAATGCTGTAATAACTCTTCAATGCCTTAGCTGTCCAAAATAGTCAGAAACTGTTGACTTTGTGGCTGTTGGAGTCGGCTGAGGATACGCTGTCAAAAAATTGCGTATTTCTTATCTCTTGGGCTTGATGTCGTTGTCCATATGCTGAGTCACCTTTCGGCTGCCTTAAATGCTGACTTTATTCCGCTGCTTGACTTCTGCTGAGTTGGAGCTGGCAATGAATGAGCAACTGAGGCTATTGTGGCAAAATTTGAAGCATTTCCTGCCACCAATCCTCCTTAGGCATTTGATGTCTTCGAATCTTCACTAAAGTTTCATTTGCCTCTATATATCTGTAAAAATTTGGAGGAATTTCAAAAAGGTGATTTACTTCATTTTCAATAAAAAATAGACCTTCAAGTTTATTGTATAGGCTCTGTCCTGTTGGAGGCCCTGTTTCCTCAGAAGTACTGCCAGATGCAGTGATTTGATTTTCAATATAATTTGACATTCTGGTGGCATATTGCTCTCGGGAGATGAGTCTTCCTGCACCGTTTAGTAGGCTGGGCAGTCCCTTTTGTTGCAGTGCTCCCATCTTGAGTTTGTACTCATCCACCTCAGCCTGTATCTCATAGCATTTTCTCTCCACGGTTTGTACAAAATTTCTGAGAGTTAGCACCTTTTTAGCTGTGAGGACAGCCTCTGTTCTGTTGACAATGCCGAAGGCTGCCAGTTCTTCCTTAGTCTGGTTATTCAAAAAATCAATCATTCTATTGGCCTGCTCAGGCTTGTTTCCCAGCATTGTTTTGGCCTTCTGAATTTCTATCTGTGCTTGGCCAATTAAATCCATTTGTTCATGTACAGTTTTAATTGACTTCCATTGTTTAGTGATGGATTGGTCAATTTTGGCCCACAGAATTCTTTTTATTTCAGCCATAGTGCTTTCTAGATTAAGCTCTTTCTCCAAGGCCTTTATCTTTTCTTTGAGGGCCTTTATTTCTCTTCCTTGCTCTGCCACAGTCATTTTTGATTTATCATATTTGGCATCCAGCTCTGCCAACTTTTCCTTGGCTTGTTTTATCTCAGTGGCCTGGAGCTCCATTTCTTTAATAGCCTTAGTCAAATCTTCCATGCTTGTACTGGAGTCTGGAGCTGTTGTTGTTGTTGCTTCTGTTGTGGCTGTGGTTGTGATAGGGGCTACTGCTGCCTCTGTTGTTGTTGCAGTGGTTGAAGTAGTTGGGGGAGCCTGGGATGTGGATTCTCCCTGCTTATCTTGTAATGCTCCTTTGAGTTCCTTCTCCAAATCAAGGAGCTTTTGGTTGAGCTACATTATAAGGTCCAGTTGCTTATCGGCCTCCTTTTCCTTCTGTAACTCTGCTGTTTGAGGGTGCTCTGTGGGCAGCAGCTTCAACCTTTTCTTCAGTGCATTGAGGTCATCTTATTTTTTCTTCAGGAGGGCCCTTACGCCCTTTGGATCCTTAGGATCATGTCCTAGGTCGATGATGATGTGCTCCAGTGATTTTATTCTGTTGTCCTTAGCCATAGAGGACATTCTCTCAAAATCCAACTGAATGTTGGTATTTTTTAGTGATTGTTTTAACTCATGGGCCATGGTTGCCCTGTCCACCAAGGTGGCATAGACCATTTCTCCAGTTTGTTTGTGGAGTTATATTTGGTCCATGGGATGAATGTCCTTTGCCATGACCTCTACCCTTGTCCTTACAAAATCTGCAGCTGATTTAGGCTGCGGCACTTTAGGCTTAAAATGACTGAGGATCATTTTCTCCTCTTGAATGTCATATACAAACATTAGCCTTTCTTTCTGGGCTGCTGTTGCATTTAGAAATTGTTTATACACCTCTACTCTCAGCAAGTCATTTTGTGCCTTTATTTGCTTGAAAGAGGCCTTAGTGCTTTTAGGCTTCTTGCTTTGCTGAGTGGAGGATGACACCTCCAAGCCAAACTGCACTCCCTGCTCCTGTTGAAAGGAGCTTGTACCTGTTTGCTGGCTGCCCTCCCCATCTTTCCTTGGGCTATCAAGGACTTCTTCACTGATTACTTCTATCTCTGGGGAGTCAGCCCTTTGCCTTTTGGTCTCCGGTTGCTGGGAGGATCCACTGGCAGGAGTGGACTCTTCTCTTTCTCTCTTCTTACCCCTCTCCTCATGTGCTGGAGTTTGCAAGATTGGAGCTGCTGGTGGCTCAGTTTGTGGAGGGGGGGTCTGCTCTTGTTGCTGCTCACTTGAAGGGGCAGGTTGTTCTTTTGGTGCTTCCTCTTCAGCTCCCATTATCCCTTTACCTTTATCTGTACCTGGTGCTGCTGTAGAAGGTGCCTGTGTGGCTGGTGCAGTTGTTGTGGCCGAGGTCCCTTCTCCTACTGGGTGCAGTCGTTTGAAGGGTACCTGCTGCACAGAATCTAGGTCAAGAGTCTTTTCCAAATCCTTGACATTCTTTTGCATTAACTCTTCCTTAGTCAATTTTTCAATTAATGTATCGGGTTTCCACTCTTTCTGATTGGCATACTGTTCAATGTGTGGATATTTGCAATGCTCATAGCCTAGCAGCCTGTACTTGACTCTTCTAGCAGTGATGAAGCCTTGAGGGTCATAGGGGACCCACCGAAAGCTTTTGGAGAGCATGTACTGGTGTTTAAGGATTAGCTCAGCATCTTTCCATCCTTATTTCTTATTCACAATGAAGGGGTCTAGGTGCTGCTTGAACTTGAGATGGGCTTTCTTTTTGGAGCTGTGGAAGTGAGTGAGATCAGAGTGAATGAGCTGCCTATAATACTCCAAGGTAAACAGTCTCATGGGAACATATTTTGGGAGCCTGTATGGACAGAGCTCACAACCATAGATTCTGATGACTGTATGATCCTGGTATAGGTACCAATCACCTATTTTATAATTCTCGGAGAGCTGCAGGACTTTCTGTATTTCAAATGACATTCTGGGAGGAGGGGACCTCATCAACAAACAAGAGATTGGATAAACAAATTGGTCAATGAATTCACAATAAGAATAAGGTGAATTTTGCACTCGGTGGAAGAGAGATGTCCAGAAGATGACAGATCTTCTTTCTCCTTTAGAATCGAGATTTTTAATGTGGCATGGAAAAGCCTCAGACTGGTAATACATGAACAGGTGGTAGATATAAGATGAATACTTGAAGATGCCCTCCCTGTCCACTTTGAAAAGTTGCTCATTTATCTTGTTGGCTATGAAATTAGCAAAATTATATTTGTAGGCAGGAGGTTGGCCTGGGCTATAAGCAGATAGTAATACCAGCACTGTCTCATCCACATATTCACTGGTCTTATAGCCCAGCACATATGAAATCACGTCTAGCAGAAGTTTGCCTACATCAGTAAAGTGGACATATAAGTAGGGAGGTGGCCTTGTGGGCTGGCAGTCAGGCCTCATAAATGTCTGGGTGATCTTTTGCCTGTCCTCAGTGGTCATCTTGGCACCTGTATCCAGAAGATAGTTCATGGAGAAAGGGAACAGCAGCTGAGTTTGTTTGAAGTTGAGCATCTGGTTGATGGAATCAGCATTAATGTGAAAGAGGATGCTCCCAGATGGAGACTTGACAGCTCTGTGGTTTGCATCATAATTCTCAGCACATAGGCAGATAATCTCTGGAAAAATGTTAACAGATGGGAGAAAGTAGTATGGCAGATTTGACTCCCATATCCCATAGGTATCCTTACCATTTAAATAATCATCTCTCAATTCCCTGAAGGTCTGCAAATGGTCTCTATCACCTACAAAATCTTGGATGAGGTAGTCCCTGTCAGCAAGAGGCAAGGACTCCAGGTCTTTATTTGGTGGATTTATGGGGGCAACACTGAAAGCTGTGGGTGCACGAGCAGCCATTATGTAGTTTCTGAATTAAACAAGGTAAGTGTAATAGCTTGCAAGGTTCCTCAAAGCTCAAATGACAGAGTCAATGTAGATAATGCTAGAAATTTTCTTCAAATGGAATAGGCAGGCTATGCAGGATTGCCTCTGCTTTTGCTTGGGTAAATTCACAGGGATTGTGAATTGATGAGGATGAATTGCAGAGGGTGTGTAGGCTTCAAGTTGGTGAAATGTAGCTTTGGGCATGCACTCGGCAAAAGGGAACAATGCCGGGCAGCTCGAGGATAAATTTGTAAATTTAGACCGTGAGTTTGTCGCTTAAATATCAAATTATGGAGCTGGGGCAATGCAGGTTGCTTTAGTTCAAATTTAAGTAGTAGACAGTGTTGAATTTGGGATTTGACAGGTGCTTAATGGAGAATTTGCAGAGAAATGGCATGCATAGGGGCAAAACAAGAGAATTGTGGTGAATACCTGGATGAACAGTGCGGAAAGCCTTCGGGTCGAACAATGGGTGCTCAATGCAGCTGAATCGACAAGTTGTGGCGGCTGCAACTTTGAATTTGGCGGTTCGGAGGCAATTTCGCGGTGAAGAGGTCTACAACAGCTCTGTCTTTTTCGCTTGAAAATGACATAAAACGGCCGAAACCGCGCTTTTTAACGACAAATTTGGACAAAAAGGGTCATTGGAGCTTTTCCGCCGATGACGTCAGCATGACATCATGGCGGGCCCGGGGTACGGAGGGTGACGTGGGCGCTGAGTTGGAGGCCAGCGTGGCAGGATGCAGTGGAGGTGGCATGACGTCACAATGACGTGGAGGTGATGCGACAAGGGAGGTGGTATCGGGAAGGTGGTAAGCAGTCTCCCTGCACCACCTTTGGGTGAAGGCGGTATCGGGGAGGGGGGCTCCGAACAACCCCGCCGGTCGCCACGCGTCCTGTGTACGGGAGCCAATACCACTATCTCCCCGGACGTTAAAGGGAGGCATGTTCAAATCCAAAAAGGACCGCCCACCATTGGATCGGGGGTGGCGGGTGATGGACGGCTGGCGGGCGCTGTGATCCGTCGAGCACGTTTGGGGGGGACCCGCCGGCGGAAATAAAATATTCGGTTTAATATTTGGGGTTTCAAACTTTGGTTAAATGATTTTCTGTGGGTTTTGATGGGGTATGAATTAATCTGTCGGGGGGGGACAAAAGGGTTAGAGTTAGATTTGAGCAGAGAAAAAGGGGTTTTTTATGAAATTTTCGGAAAAGAGGGGAAATGAAGGTTTAGGGTGGGCTATTAGTCTAACCAGGGGTTAGAGTAATTCCCAAAGCAGGGTTGACCATAGTCCCTGGTGGACTAATGTCTCCCTTAGGAGTATTATTTAGCTATATTGCTAAAGGGGGGATATTTATACATTGCTTGGGGTTTTATACACCATGGTGTTATAATAGTAGGGGAAAGGGGAACATAGGGGATTTAATGTAGATACAGTTAGTAGTTAGTACTGGGAGGGGAATGAGAATGGGAAGTGGTAGTTACTAAGCTTTTCAGGAATCAAACTTAGTTAGGAAGTAGATCAAAATGAAAAGAATTTTTACACAAGAAATGTGGCTTCTTTTCAAAGAAAGAAGTCATTTATGACATGAAATTTGTACAAATGAAGGGTGTAAGGAGGACTGATCAGGCAGATCCTGCAGTGCTCATGGGGAGGTTAGTAAAAGATTTTGAAGGGGATGAGGGAAGTTAGTGATGGTTTAGTAGTATTCCAGATAGGCCATTGCTCTTGCCTTTCCCTTGCTGATGACCACTTTGATTTACTCCAAGTGATGTGCTTGGATTTTGCTTTCTGCAACCTTCAACTGCCTACCCTGCCTATTATGCCTAACATTTTTTCTTCATTTTGTATGGGTGCACTTAGCCTTGCAAACCCTGATGATTCTCTTTTCTTTCTGCTGCCCTCCTATCTAAGCCTACCCTTATGACTTCCAAGGGCCCAGATTAAGCAGTTGGGCTCCTTTCTTTCTCTATCCACCTAGTCATCTGTCAAGCTTGAACTGTTTGATCAGGTACTTCCTCTCTAATCTACAACATGAAATTTAAAACATGGTGAGGCCCAGCTTGAGCTGTTGGGCCACCCATCAAAGTAGCAGTGGCAATTTGAACTAGCCACTTTCATGGTCTTTGTTTGGGGTTCATTTCTTTTATTTTTTCTTTGACCAATTCATTTTCTTGCCCTTTGATTTTTATTTTAAGGCATACCCTCTTTACATTTTTTAACATGTCTGCTTTCTTCACAAAAATGGAACCTTACTGATATGGAAGGTGAGCATTTTTGGCACTTCCACTATCAATCATGAGAAATGAGAAGCTATTGGTATAGGAGGCTAACACTTTAGATAATGACAATGAGGATGAAAATCTAGCTCTGCTTACTCACTTTCCTTAAGAGCAGTCTATTGAACGTGAGCTTATACTAGCATTAGCACTAAAGATTATTAGATGGCTTGATTCAACATGAGAGACAACTATCGCCTTGTCAGTGATCCTACTGATCAACATCATAGTCACTAATAATTGAAATATTCTTCCATTTACTCTATATTATTTTTTAGAGACTCATAATCTAAAACCATTTTCAGAAAGTTAAGGGCATATAGATTGAGAAACAACAATGAATGAAGAATATCATTCCTTAATGGGAAATGACACTTGCAAGCATGTGCCACTTCCAACAGGAATAAAACTTGCTTGATGTAAATGGGTATAATGAATTAAATATTCATTATATGAAATTGTTGAAATACATAAGGCTCGATTAGTTTCCAAGTCAGGATATAGAAATTTTTGCAAAGCTTCAATCATTTTGATTGGGAAAAAACAATGAATGAAGAATATCGTTCCTTAACGGAAAATGATACTTGGGAACTTGTACCACTTTAAAAAGGAAGAAATCTAGTTATACATAAATAATTATATATAACTAAGTATGCATCATATGGAAGCATTGAAATACATAAGGCAAAGTTTGTTGGTAAAGGATTCTCTCAAGTTGAAGAAAGTGACTACAGTGAAACCTTTACCTATGTCACCAAAATGAATTCAATCTTCCTTGTTTTAGCCCTTGCTACCTCACATGCATGGGAAGTCCATTAGATGGATATTAAATTCCCCTTATTTCATTGGTATCTATAAGAAGAAATCTACATGGACTAACCTCTTACCTATGTTTACAATGACTCTAGCATTGTTTATCACCTTAAGAAATCTCTATATGGTTTTAAATAGGCTACTTGAGTTAGGTATGTAAAAATGTATAACATTCTTATTGAGAGTCACTTCTCTAGATGTAATTATGACCCCAACACATACCCCAAGAAAGTATGAATCCATCTCATAGTCCTTATTATTTAATTTGATGACCTAATCCTCACCAAGACTGACCCTAAATTTTCAACCTATGTGAAGTCAAGCCTTAAGAAGAAGTTTGAATAACAAAATTAGTCTATTTACATTATTTCCTTGGCCTCTAAGTATTGAGAACCAAGGATGGAATTTATCTTTCACAATATAGTTATGCATGTCATCTTGTTCACCATTTTCATATGGAATAATGTAAACCATTCTCTTAACTCTTTTAGTCTAGAGCCTTCAATCATGCCAACACTTTGGACTACACATGAAGGTGACGCCACTTTGTATCATGGGTTACCCGGTAGCCTCTTATATTTGATTCGTACCCATCCTTTTATTTCCTTTGTTTTTGGTCATTCTTTATAGTATATGAAAACACCCCATGAAAGTAACTGGAAAGAAATGAAAGGGACAATTTTGCATATCTAGGGTATGATTAATTTTGGGATATATTACAATTGAAAGGGGGCTCCGTTGTTTGCTAGTTTTAGTGATTTAGATTGGAATGATGACCTAGATGAGGGTAATTCTTTTGTACGTTATGTTTTTATTATTCTCTCTAAACTTATCACTTTTGGTCACAAAAAATAGGAGGTTGTTTCTCTTTCTTTAGTAGACATAGAGTATCTAGCAGTGACTAATGGAAGTTAATAATGCTTGTGTCTTTGACAGATTCTTTCAAAGTATGGATCCAAACAATAGAATTTTACCATGCTCTAGTGTAATTATTATAATTCCATAAAGCTCTCCAGATATAATTTTTGGCATCAACAAAAGAACCACATTGAGCTACAAATGCACTTTATCAAAAAGTTCATTCATGATTAAGTTTTTGAACAGTTATCTTTTTCCTATAGATGATCAATTTTGCAAACATTCTCAAAGTCTCTTATAAAGTGAATTTTTGTAAACTTCAGTCTATATTAGGAGTTTAGGAATATCTCATTAAGGGGGGATAAGATATAATTCCTCCTTCGTTATCATATTATGTGACCTTTGTAAATATTTCATGTGTATCACAATTTATTCTTAAGGGCAGGGAGGGAGGGAGGGGGGACATGTTAGAATATTTATACAATCGAGAGTTAGTTGAAATCAACTCGGTCTAATGTCTCTACTAAGTAAAAGTTTGTTTCTTTAGTATGCACTAGTTTCATTTTTATGTAATGGTCATAATATTTTATAGACATAGTGATATGATAACTCATATTCTCATCGATACTAATGTATATTAACAAATGGATTAACAATCAATTGATCCATGATCTCTATTTAATGAGCATAGATAGCCATGGTTGATGACTGGTTGTTAGAACTCTCTTATGTAAAAATATTTATTTTTCATTAATACAATTATCTCAAGTGGCCATGTTGGTTGGGGCCATGGACTATTTCCCTCTCACATGGTTTTAACCACGCAAAATTATTAGACATATTATATTTGATCTCATTGTGTTAATGGCTGCTGAAGGTTTTCAATCTATATGTAATACCCTTTTTTCCAAACAAGATTTCGTAGAACATGGTAGGGGATATCTATTGTTATAGAATTTTTTTCCACACATATGATAATATGCATGTTTTTTGCTAAAGTTATCATTACATTTCCTTTTTTAGACATTTTATATCAAATGAAATCTTTAAAAAACAAAATACGAGTTCATATTTACATCCTTTCTTTTGTCGTAATGCATACATATGTAACCCTTATGAAATCACAATGTGTATATACACTAGTATCCTTCATACAAGTAGTGTATACCTTCATTTTTCGCAAAAAAAAATATGTGAATAGTCTTGAACATTTTAGGGAGGTGTTTATGGGTTCAACAAATAGCTTATATCTTGTATCCCATCCATAGTGACCCAAAGTAATTTTCAAGAGTATTTAATGATGCCTTGGGTGGATGAGATGCAGAAGTATTAACAAGTATCCTTATGTTAGCAATATCTCTCTTGTTCCTTTTGTTTGTAATCACCTTTGATCTTTTAATCTATAACCTTAGATAGGAAACCATTGTTTCTTTATCTTATGACTACTCTCCAGAATATGGAAATATACTCCTCTTTCTATCTATTAGTCCAAAAGAGGAAGACGATGTGGTGTATATCTTCAATATCCCAAGGTATATAGGCATGAAGGATAGTTTCAATCAACATATTTAGAAAGAACCAGGTATTCTCTAAGCCCTAGATTTTTGTCAATTACTATAATAAGAAACTCATTTTGTCTTGTTCCAATTCAGTTTTTTCATCATATTGCTTATGTATACAGTTTTTTTTGTAATTTATTTCATTTAATTCATGTGATTTCTCTTTTAATGCATTATTGTATTATGTTCATTTATCTTGTTACACAAGGTCATTTAGGAAAAATTTTAAGGAAGCCTTTATGGAATTCATATCTTAACAAAACTTCAACTTTCGAGGTATGTATTCTACCCTTACATAGAAATTAAGAAATACTCCATGTTTTCTTATAGATTGGAATAAATATTTCTTATTTCAGCTTTATTATGGTTGTTAGACTAGAATGAGGAAGAAATTCCATAAACATAACTAGCAGATTCATTGAAGAGAAACTTATCTAAGTTTATCTCTTAGGGGTTTTATGGATTCTTGGGGTCATTTTAGACTTTATTTTTACCCTTTTCCAGTCAGTTATTGTTAGGTTTATACCTATTTATAATGCTCTTACATTTCTCTTTTAGCCCATCTTTTGATTTTTTGTTTAATTGTCCTCTATATGCCTCTTTCTTGAAGAAAAAAATTGTATATGTGCTTTATTACTAATGTATAGTAATGTATGCATGAAATTTTCTTAAACAGTAGTCACATATATGTGGTAAAGGTGGAAACATTCCCAACTTCTTTAATTTAGAACACATTTTAAAGGGTTTTTGGATCTTTTTATGAGCCTTTACTATAATTTGAGTCTATATTATAGTTTTTATAAGATTTAATAGGTATTTTGAATTGCATTTTGATTTTTTATAAGAATTTCTCCTCCATTTCTAGGGTTAGGGTCTCTGGGTCTAGAAAGAGTTATTTGTTCGGAAAGGTTCACTATTTTTGTTTCTAGTGACTCTTAAAGTGTAAATTTACCTTTATTTAAGTCTTAGAATTATTTTTGTGAGATTGGTACCATTATTCCTTACATCTCCTCCAATGGAAGGAAATTTGAAAATAATCGGTTTATTTTTTTACATCACAGATCTTACTCCTTTTCCTTTATTTCTTTAATAATAATAAAACATTAATAATTTTGTTTAGTAGGTATTTTTCTTTACTTGTTTGCTTCCTTGAATTCGTACTTTTGTAAAATAAAATATTTTGGGTGTGATTCCTTTTATTTTTCATTTTAAAATGTTGTACCTTGCTTATCTATATGTGGATCACTTTTAAGGTGTTTCCAATAGGATTTTTTTCCTCACCCAAACTTTGACTTTATACACACTTTTACTTGAAATAAATTTCATATTTACATAGAGTGACATTTTTAAATATGTGCGTTCACATAGGTTTCCTTTCTAGAGGCCATATGAACCAATTGTTCGGTAGTTTTTGTTTGTTTTGGTAACAGTTTGTCCTGCTTCAAGTCATATACATGGGTTACCTTCATTATTTATCCATATATTATCCTTTTTCATTCATAATACGTGCATATTTGTGTGGTTTTCACTCCAAAGAAAAGCATATACCTCCAAAACCTGTATTTTTACACATTTTTTTCCTATGTTTTTCACCTTTTACAATGTTGTTTTTCTTTTCTTAGATGGAAAGACATAATGGAAGTGAACTTTCACTCTTATTTGTGTTAAATTAGTTTCATTCATGCTCATTTGAAATAAAGAAAAGAACAAAAAGCATCATCCTACTCGCTTCTATTATTTTTCTTGTAACATCAATAGGAATTGTTCATGGTTTATGCTTACGTAAAACTCAATTCAGTAAATGATAAGTTTGAACTTTTCTTTCCAATATTATTATAAGTTTCTTTATTTAGGATATAAAAACGTCATAATTTGCATCTCCATAACCTTGCATAAAATACAACCCCTTGAAATGAATGCTTAAAACTAAAAGCTATTAGGCTTTTTATTTTATCTAGGGAATTGAACAAGTCTATGGTTTTTAGGGCATTGGATCAAGTTTGGAGAGTTAACTATCGAAATTCATTCAACTAAAAGTACAAGTTTAATAATGAGTGTGTAAAAACCCAACATCATGTAGGTGTTACCAAGGAATATCCTTTAATAAATGAATAAAACATGTTGTGTTTAGGTAAGTAAATATATATACACCTTCTCTAGCCCATATTCACATTTCTATACTATTTTTAAAATATATTTTTTTTTGGGAACAATCCAATTTGTATTTTTTATTCGTGAAGTTGCAGGTTAAGATACCCTTTCCATGTGCATGATTGTGATTAATAAGTATCTTAAACCTGCCATTGTGGTCAATACTTATGAGTTGGAAGCTTAGTTTCCCATCATAGGTTCCTCCTAAGTGACTTTTGTGGGAATACCTATGGTATTTAAGGTAGACATTGCATCACCATTAAATTTCCCCTAATCAGTCATCTATGATGTGAGGGTACCTACATTCATAAAGGTTATGCTGAGAGTTTAGTGTAACTACTTCTCCCACTTTCATTTGTAAGTCATGGTCCCTAATAATTCCAATGTTCCCTCTCAAAGGCCCATTATATTTGGGTATTCACGGTTCTAGTTTTATGTCCTAAGCACCTAAACTAGGCTCAAGGATAGTAGTTTTATTTTTATTTATCTTTAGGACCTTTTTCTGGCATACTAATTTTACTTATCTGGTTGTAGGTTTTCTTTTTGTTATTACTTTTGAGTCTTTTATTCAAAGTGGCAAAATAATGGCTCCATTGGTCTAAAAAAACTCAGGGTATCCCTCTTGAATGTGTGGACCTATATTCTTAAGGGTGAAGGTTTAACTATACTAACTCACTTCCTCAAAATTAAGTTAATGAGACATAAGTTGCATTGAATATTCCCATAACAGAAGAACCTATGCATAATAAGAGACCTAAATTTCATTGATTATTCTCGTAACAAAAAAATGTATGAATAATATGATTATGGCTAATGTTGTTAAGGATATGAACTAAATGACCCCTTATAAAGGGTGTCCTTTCATGTTTCCTTTCATCAGAAACGTTGCTACCCCCTTTAAAACCATCTTGACTATTCCTGAATTGAATGTTGGGAAACCTATTTGGTTGTATTCCACTCCAAATCTAACAACTTCACTTGAAACTTCTTAGCTAAACTCCTTGTATCAATGGAATCACATTGTTGCCAACCATTCATCCTCTTTTCTAGTGAAATATTTTCCTTTTCTTTCTTCCTCATCTAGTGAAAGTATAGCTATTTGTAACTAGAAGTCTAAAAATAGTAGAAACAGGAAGAATAAGAAGAAGAATCAAGGTCAACGTAACTCTATATTTTTGAATAATTGGTTTTTGGAAACCTTTGAGAACTACTGGGGGGGGTGAATTAATAGTGTAAATTCTTAACAATTTTTACAAATTAAAACTTCTCTAATGAATCATGCATATATTAACCAACATCACATTATATTATCTCATACACGTAAACCATATAAGAAGCTAAAGCAAGATAACCATGAGAGGAACAATAAAAAGCACATAAAAAAACATATCCAGACAAGAGACACAAAATATCTAGTGGAAAGCCCTTCTCTGGCCAAAATACCACCCTTGTTGTTGTTGCACTTCTTTGAATCTCTATTATGTCAAGAAATGGTATTTTACATAGATTTTTTGACTCCCATCAACTAGGAGACTCAACCTCATATATAATTAGTTGAATGCCATCATCCAGGAGACTTGATTATGCTTATCAATTCAGAAGACTATGTTATGACACATATCTACAAACTACCATCTGTTGAAAGACACCATGATCAATGATCCTTTCCCAAATCTGATTGGACAATCCATCTTTGGTTGTATAGAGAAATTTTTCCTTCCACTGAAACTTCAAAATCACTACTTGAAACTCATGAAGTGGTTGCTCCTCTACTTCTATGTGGACCTCGTTTTATGTATTTTCACACTGGATCTAATAGAATCTACTCAACTCCAAATCATCTTGTGAGTCATACTCTCAGTAGCAAAACACAATAAAAAAAAAAGTCACCACAATAAGTATGCTCTCTACTCAAGCAAATAGTGGCGATAATCCATCCAACAAAAATTTAAAAATAAAATCACCAACAAAAAAAAAGAATTTTACACTCAGTCATACTATCAAACCCTCACTCCAAACTATAAATTCTAAATATTATAATCAACAACATGAAACATAATGGTTATGTGCCAAATGCATCAGTAGCACCTGCAAAACAAAAGTGAGGGTCACAAACATGGAACTATATGGAGATCTCCATATATACCAACACATTCTTCTACATATCTCTACATCTCTGATATGTAATTTGAAACTCTGCATCAAAACTATGCTTCAATAAATAGATCTACTCATTCTGTTGCCATTAACACTCATGCACAAGCTATCATTTTGCTACACCAGTTCTAAATCATTCGTATACTTCTTTACAGCCTTCTCACTCACATACTCACTCCAATTACCTCACCTAACTCGAAATTGAAGTATATAAAACATGTTGGGTGAAATTTACCTTTGGCTTAGGATCAAGAGTGCACAAATTTGATGAAATCAATCCTCAACCATCACTACTTGTGCACTAAATTCATTCACACCCATTGGAATACTTTTCAAACCAATTCCAACCTTTTTCAATTAATATAGAAGCCTCCCAATATTTCCAAGTCGATGTACTGTGGATGTACACAAGAAATACAAAGGAATTTTCATGTTAAACCATAACCACACCCATAAGACTAGGAATTCCCAGTTGTAACTACATGTATAAACCTATTTCCATGTAGTTGGATCCCTTCAAACACATGCAAAATATTAGCTCCATGCGATTAAGGAAAAGGATGGGAGAAAGCCAATCAAACCTCTTAAAATCCTTCCTAAAGTTTTCCAGAGCTATACAAGCCTCTATAGGACCTCTAGAAGCCATTGTGACTTTAGCAACACTTCTGCAAATAACCCAAACATGTCTCCCAAGTGTCACAATCAAGTTTTCCTAAAGGCTAACAATCAAGGTTTGGAATGACTACCAATAAGTACTCCACTCTCAATAAACACTTGCAAAAGATGCAAAACATGTGTACACCAATGTAGCATCTCAATACCATCATCACCATTATAATGAGGCTTAAACATCAGTGCAACAAGTCATCTCCATGAGCATAAGAATGAAGACCTAGTATGCCAACTCATCAAGTGTGGAAACTCAACAACATGGATCACCTGAGAAATCATATCCAACAACTATATAACTACATCATCCACCCGTATTAACATCTCCAATGCCTCCAATCAATTCATATCAAGGCATCGGAAAATTTACATCAATGCACATGCCAACGCATGACACATCCTCCATGACCACCATGCTACCATCAAGATACATCATTAAAGGTTGACATCAAGGACAACATAACCAAATCAATGGCTACATAAATAACTACAACAATACTACAAGGATGGAATCAATACATTAGCCAGGCTACATAGGGTTTACATCAATGGCAACATAAGCTAGCTGCCATCATGAAACCAATGGTAACATTAGCTGGCTAGAAGCATGCAAACCATAATTCCAACATAGGTATGTTTTCCAAGGTCTTGGAAATGGTTTAGAGAAGGAGGACATGGCTTATGTTCTACTGAAATATTTGAGGCACCCAAATACATGAGAATTTCCTCAAACCACCAGAATTGACCCTTGGACGGCATCCTTAGCCTTTAAGAAATGATATTAATTCCACCACAAAAATTTGGGCATAAGGCATGGGTCTCACGACCCTTATATAATAAAAGGATGAATCCCAAGCCTTAGCTAAAACATAAAGAATCTAAATATTTAGGGGAAAAAATGATCCCACAAACCACCACACCTATCCCCTTGAGGTTTTAATTAGCTTTTAGAGCTCAGAAAATATGAATGACAATTTAAATCACTATAGCTAACTTCCCAAGAGGATGTTTAGTCTTCATGTGGGAATATGGGCATCATTAGGTATTTTGATCACTAGATATTGATCTTGGGTCCTTGGACATGATTAAGAGTGGAAAGCCATGTCTTGGGTCATAAAGGAACCTTTTAGGTCTATATGGCTAATAATGTCCTCCAAATAGGGATATTCAACACTATTAGGCTTTTAACATGAATTATGGGTCTATAGACCCTAAAATAGTCAGACAATCAAACCCTAAAGTTAGGCCCTAAAGGAAGATTATAGGCTTACGAGACCAAGAAGGACACCCTAAACCACCACAAATGACATATCAAGTGCTTAGAATATTATATATGGTTGTCTGATACATTATTATTATCCATAAAGGAATAATTAAAAATTAAATTTTATTAAATTTATTACCTCCAATTAGTGTTAGAGCTTCCTTTATCTCCTTATGCTACTTAGCCTATTATGTTTTCTTCCTTGTTCTACTTATTCATCATTATTCCTTGTCATATATGATCCATTATTGTTGTCATGTTCCTTCTCTTCATGCATCCATTCCTTCCCTCCATTGCTTGATTCATTCATCAATGTTTCATTTCTCTCATTGTGTTTTTCTACTCCACCACATCCACCCATTCCCACATCATTCTATTCTAGCTACATTATTCCTTCCTCGCACCATGAGGTAGGCTTGCATTTTTCTCTATCATATCTTGATTTTACACCTTCCACATGATTTCAAAACCTCAAACCCCCATCTATGATTTTGAACCCACAATTCACTCTCCATTTGTGCATTTCAACCCCATATTCATCTAGCCAATGTTGGAACATATCAATGTGTTAGGATTCCCAAACCTTGGACACAACCCATTTCCATCCACACTCATCCAAGTGGATTGCTATTACTACATATCATGCACCAACTCACCTTTATATTTCCCATAATTTTCAATTTTGACAAGGCAGAGAAATAATCCCAACAAATCCTGTAGCAATATGAGAATTACATCATCACCACCTACGGAAAATTTTAGTAGCGAAATTAAAGGTTTAAAATAATCTATTGAATATATTTCCAACAAGCTTGGGGAAATAAACATTAAAGGTCTAGTAATCTCCATGAATGAGATCACTAACAAACTAGAATACATTGATCCAACTTTTTTCATATAATTCTACTTTGAGAACCAAGGAAATGTATGATTCACCATACATAATTGCATTAGTAGAACAATATTTGGAATGATGGAGCAACAACATTGTTAACATTAAGAATAAAATTAAAGAACTAGGAGTGA
Source organism: Pinus tabuliformis (assembly GCA_031772625.1). Taxonomy (NCBI): domain Eukaryota; kingdom Viridiplantae; phylum Streptophyta; class Pinopsida; order Pinales; family Pinaceae; genus Pinus; species Pinus tabuliformis. The sequence continues at coordinate 1,259,116,405 of CM062818.1, read as the reverse complement.
GAAAAAGGCCGAGAAGTCAAAATTCACATGCCACATTTTCATGATCTAAGCCTTTTCCTAACCTACCTTCCTTCAGTGGAAGCACTCACAAACTAAAGTTTCACTAAAATAAAATAGGTCATTGGCGAGGGTCATGCCTATGACAGACATTTAAGGTCCATCCCCAATGTCGCATATGGTGACGGTCTTTAAAGAGCGTTGTTGTAAGTGTATATAGTGATGGTCCTTTAAGGTTTGTCACAAAGCCCATTTTCAATGACACTTTTGGTGAGGGTCGTTAAAGGCCCATCACTAATTCTCTCTTTGGTAACAATTGTGGTAAGGGTCGTTAAAGGCCCATCACTAATTCTCTCTTTGGTGACACTTCTAGTGATGATCTTTAATTGACTATCACTAATGATGTTTTTGGTTAGTTTTGGTGACAGTCAATAAATGTTCGTCATCATTGATCATTCTAATGAGTTTTTGATGAATCTCCATACCTATGATGGACCTTTAAGGTCCATCACCAATGTAGCATATGGTGAGGGTCTTTAAAAAATTGTTTTTGTAAGTGTATATAGTGATGTTCCTTTAAGGTTTGTCACCAAATACATTTTCGATGACACTTTTGGTGAGGGTCGTTAATGTCCCGTCACTAATTCTCACTTTGGTGACACTTTTGGTGAGGGTCATTAAAGGTCCATCACTAATTCTCTCTTTGGTGACACTTCTAGTGAAGATCTTTTATTGACCCTCACTAATTCTCTTTTTGATTACTTTTGGTGATGGTCAAAAAAATTTTGTCATCATTTATCATTCCAATGATTTTTTGATGACGCTATGTACCTGTTACTATATTTTTTGTCAAAATATAATGATTTAAGACCATTGTTGTGGATTCTTCTTCATTATGTGTCCAAGGTCATAGCCTCTATAATAGTCAGTCAATTTGTTAAGAAGTAATTAGTGTGTATCGTTTCCATCAAGTCATAAGAATATAGTCTTCCTATGGGTCAACACATGATTCATGTCTATCAGGTTTATTATCTAGCAAAATTATTTTAAATAAAGTTCCACTAGTGTGTGTAAGAAATATATTATTTAATACATAATCAAGTTCTGTAAATTATGTCAATGAGAGAGACCTATCACTCCTCAACACTCATGCAATGCCTTAACATTCATTGGAATAGTACACTAACATTCCTTGGCACCTCGCATGTCTTGGAACATCTTTGTACCTCGAACATCTTTATACCTAGAACATCTTGCCATAAGTAAGACGCCCAAGCACATGTTGGCATGTCATAGCATACCATAGCACTCCCCTATCATGTGTTGGCATTCCCTATAGTCCCTAGCACGCCTTGGAAATCCTTGGCATAATATTGCATTGACAAGCATTAGCACTTGGCACACATTGGCACTTGGCATGTATTGGAACATATTATTAGTGTGCCTAGCATGCCCCTTTTGAAAAAGATAAAGTCCTAACTTATTAACCCTCTTATGTGTTTATTTCCTTGCATTTTAGCATGGTTATTCCTTTTGTTTCCTTGAAACTCCTTGATGCAAATTGGCATACTCTAGCACCCTGCAAATCCTATCATGTCTTAGCACGTGGCATGCCTTGGCACTATTTGGCACATGTTAGCACACCCTGGAACTACCTAGCACACTCTAGCACTTCTTGAAATTCCCTGATATTCCTTATGATGCCTTACCCGTGCTTAGCATACCTTATCACTCTCACCTTGGCATGACAGTTAGCATTGATTGACACTCCCTGACACACTCTCATATTCATTCACTTCCATGCATTTTGACCTAGTTCTCCCTTGTGCTGTCCTAGTACTCCCTAACACTCCTCAACATGCATTGGCACTCCCTAGCACACCTTAGCACTAATAATTAAAGAATGAAACTTGTAACCAATGTTACCAAACTTAGAATAGACAATAAATTGGTGAGGAAAAAGAGCTAAGAGTTTTAATCGGATTGGGGAAAAATCGAGAAAAAACTGGGAAAAAATCAGTGAATTCAATAAATAAAAATATACACATATATTAAATTAAAAAAAACATTTTCCATTGATATTCAGTAAATCCATGTCCAAACAATTCATAATATCAATAAATGCCGAAAATATCATGAATGAATAAGCATCTCATATATGCTATGAGTCCAAACATGATCCAAAGTACTGATTCATGACTCCTAACTAGCGACTACATAAAACTAGAAGCAACTGCTTCTAACAGTTTACAAAAATCTACATACTAATTAGAAAAAAATTAGTAACTAAGAGTCTAAGATTCTTAACAGTGAGAACTAGAAGTGATTCCTCCCATTCCTTCGCTTGCTTGACTCTCAATGCTCTTCAATTCATGTAGGCTTAAAAGAGGAGCCTCCTCTAATTGGACCCAATCTACTGCATTTGTACTTTGCAAATCTACCTCTTCAAGGTATATTGGTGAATGATCCAAACCTATCATTATCATGAGACATTGAAATGTTAATTTAAGTTTTACTTTGAACTTTAAAGTTTAAACTTTAAATTGCAAATCAGATTATGAAACCTTCAAATTCAAGCTCTCTCCTAGTATTTTCTTGTTGCGGAGTCGTAGATTGTAATGGAAAAATACAAGGTCATTTAAGTGCTTTTGTGTCAATTGATTGTGCTTCTTAGAATGTATTTTATGAAACATGCTCCAGTTGCACTCACGACTTGAAGCACTGGATTCTTGATTTAAGATTCAAATGGTGAATCTCTTCAAATATGATGTATCACCACAAAAGTTTTTCCAACAAAGACCGAGCAAGTGGCAAGGGTTTGTGAGTAGACGTACTAAATACTAAATAGTAAAAACTTAAAAGGACAACAAAATTTAATAAAACATTTAACATACAAAATAAAATTTAAACAAATTTAATGAATTGATAAAGCCTTCAAGCCTCAAAGGGTACCTGGCAACATCTTAGACCTTTCTCGTATAACACTGGTATAGGAAAATAATTTAGCCAGTGCTATATAATCCTATAGTTGGGAAAAGACACGAATTTGAAATTCTGGATCAGGGAAGCACCTTTTCATGCGTGTCATAGGTCCTCTGCTACCCTCCCCATCTCATTAAATTTTCTCTTATCATAAAAATATTGTGGTTTTAAGAAATACCTAGCAGCATGTAAGGGGGAATGCAATATCCTATCCCAACATGCATCAATAATGTCCCAAAGATGCATATACTTTTCCTCCTCATCCCCATATCTTCTTTTGATGGCCTCCTTTCTGATATCCATCACCTCATAAATGTAACCCATAACGGGTTTGTCACGATCAACCATCCTAAAAGTTCAAGCTTTGAAATTTAAATAAATATGAAACATTGAAAATAAAAAGAAGCTTGAAATGAAATTTAAAAGATGAAAACTTAAAATACTTGAGGTACCTAAGAACTCTAACAAGGGACTCCATCATAGCAATAATCTCTTTGGAAACTTTCCAAAAACTGTCGTTAAACACAAGTGCAACAACTTCAATGCCTTCAAGGGTATTGGAATGTTTAGATTCCATCAACTTAGGTCCTAAGAACATCCTCTTTAGATTTATCTTTTTATCAACCACAAATTGCAAAGATATGAAATTTGTTGCAAATCTAGTCATTGCAGGTAAAACAATCTCTTTACCTTCAGTGTATTTTCTCATGGTGTTTAGGACAATAGTGTGGCTATATAGGTATTTGGTTATGGATTTTCCCTTCTCCACAACCTCATGTATCCAATGAAGCTTACCAACGTCCTCAAGAATTAAATCTATGCAATGGGCAACACAATATGTCTAAAAAATAGTGGGGTGCCTAATCTGAAAAAATCTACCATCAACCATATAATTAGCTACATTGTCAGTGACAACTTGTACAACATGTTCTTTTCCCACTCCTTGATCAACTTCCTCCATCATTTCACAAATAGGTTGTGCATTCTTAACCTTGTTTGAGGCATCCACTGATTTAAGAAACATTCTACCTACTAGACAAGATACAAGGAGATTTATTGAAGTTCTGTTCCTCTGCTCTGTCCATCCATAATTCATGATGGTGCACCCTATTTATACCCAGGATGAATGAAATTCAAATAGCACAAGCATGACATCTCCAACACTTTCTAATAGAAAATTTGTCCTAATGCTATCTAATGAAGGGGATTTTAACCCTGGACCTGAAACAACAACTGCATCAATCATAGCTTGCCAAAAAGGACTTATGGCACAATGGAAAGGTATGTCAAAATAGTACCAAAAGTTAGAAATGGCCTTCCTTGCTTGACTATGGATATTTTTTTCCAACCATTGGTATCCAAGGTAGGTTGGGAACTAGGTTTTGTGCGTGGATAAAGAAAGGTGTTTATGTTTCCACCTCCAATGTTGAATGCAGGAGCATTCATTTGGCCTTGAGTTTGACTTGGACTTGGAGGCATGTTTGGGAAACTTGGGAATTGCATTGAGGATTCAACAAAGGGAGATGAGAATGGGGTGGAATAAAAGTTGTCAACTCTAGGAGTTCCTATTTCTTTTCTTGTTTTTCTTTCTTTGTATTATGCTGACCCAACATATCAAAGGCCAAGGTTGCTTGGTGTTTGACATTTTTTTCAACGTTTTTACAGAGACCTATATCATGGTTGGGTATTTGTGCAAGGTGGTACTGGAATCTATAAATGCCTCCATTACATTTCAGTTTTCAAAACTTGCAAAGGAGCTTGGGGTCTCCAACAATCTTGTCACAATAAGCTCAAGCAAAGTCCTTCTCCCTCGACATTGTTGTTGTTTTGGACTTGTGTTTAAATTGCGGCTTCTGTTTAGATTTGGATTTGTGCCTTCTTTTTAATTTGGCTCCTGTAAAAGACAATAAAAAACTGAAATTAAAAATTCCATATATAACATCGCAAAAAAGAGGGTTGGTTTTAAAGGATATGAGGTTTTGTTAAGGATCAAATAGGAGTCTGTGTAGCAACACAAGCACATTTCAACCTACTATATCATTATGACCCTGAAACACAATTAGGTATATATGAGGAAATGCTACCTAAAGGAAATATTATCAACATATATTGCATTGTAATCTTGAATTTTCAAGTTCATTTAGCATAAGACAACTGAACCAATACGTCAATAACAGATTATGGAAGAACAAAAATACCCAAAGTTGTGAATGAATGGTCAAAGCCTTTGGAGTTGGCAAGACATCGATGAAGGAGGGAATGCTTGATGACTTGGCCGATGATTGTTATGAAACCATTTCTTAGTGAATTTTTAAAATCTATTAAAGCCCAAATTATAGGGTTGAAAAGTCATAATCAAAGGAATGCGTTGAACATTTGATTGTTGAACAGTGAAACTTGAAACTTGCCATTGAAAATGACATTGAAACTTGAATATAGTAATATACCTATTATTTAAGCCAAGTGCCAACGTACCTCGATTGTTGAATAGTGAAGTAGCTAAGCCTAAAGGTAACACACTGAAGGTGGCGTGAAACTGCCCGAGGGTCAATATGGAGTATGGATAGAGCACATGCTGGTGACTTCCCGATATGGAGTCTGCACTTAGGCTCATGCTCGCGATTTCCCGATATGGAGTCTTGACTGTGTAATAGTGAGTACTGATTGATTACTAAAGGTCTCAACATATGAGTTGTGGGACTGAGAAATGAGAAAAAAAAATTGGAACGATCAATGTTTAGTTTTTAGAAATGTGGCATACCTAAACTTGAAAAACTCACGCTCATTGAGTCAAGGCCAAAAATTGAATAAATCAGAATCAACCGAAGGAATCTGCTTTAATCGACAAATCGTAAGTCAAACTTGCATTGACCACGAGTTAAACTTGGTCAACATGAGTTTCACTCACAAAGATTTGGATCAGATCATTTGGAGAGCGAGCATATTCTGACTCGTGATTAACCACGATTGATCTGCGAGTCTTGTTTTACTGCTTGTAATTGAAATCTAAACTGAAAATAAGAGATCTTACAATTGAAACTAATTGTGAATCTTCTAAACTGAAATTGGCCCATCAACATCATTTCTATTTGTGGTTGGGCATGTCAATGGAAGAGATTCATTTTAAATCAAGTTCATGGAGAAAATATTTTATGGAAGATGTTTTTTTTTATGTCGAGGAAGACATAGTAATATTTTTTATTAAATTTGAACAACAATAGTATCTACTCTATATCTCCTGTATCTCATTATTTTATTTCCTGTAACTCATACAAAAAGTGAGGTAATAGTGGACATGTGGCATCAAGGTCCACTCATTTTAATCCAAATTTTTTCATGCAAACCTTTGTATCATTTGCGCTACAAAGCCTTGGCTGTAGAGTGTGGAGTCAACAACTGCCTCTGCATGACAAAAGCTACACATACCTTTTGACTCGGTTTTTTCACCTTTCTTCCATTCTTTGTGTGGAGTCTAGCACAACAAGCTCCACATGCTTTTTTTCCATACCTCTATGCGAGTGTAACTTTACACATTTTCTTTGCTTCAACCAATATCAAAAGCATTTGTGAGCTTCTTTCAAGGCATGAATACATGCTTGAATCATGGAAATTAGCAATGTTTCTTAAGCAAAAAATAACCATTGAGTTAACCTTTTCCATTTCAAATATGTTAGGATTGTATTGAGAGTTTTTAGATATAATTATTAACTGGCCCTCTACTCTTCCCATTTTCTTAATATAAAATGCATCTCTTATTACATTTCTAATCAAGATATTTACATCAAATATTGGATCAAAGGGCCAAGGACTTTTCTTGTCTGTTAACTACATCTGAGGCTCCCCAAAATGCATGTGCATCATTCTCCTGCATTCGCGCCAGTCCTCAAAGCTTCCTTGGTGCATGCCCCACCACCTCGTGGGTGTAGCGCAATACCCATTTCAAAGCCTCGAAACATTGATGTTCCAACACCTCTCTTTCAAATATGTTCAAGAAACAATCTACCTCACTTAACCCATCATAAGTAGGTAGATCCCTTACCTCTATCGATACACAACACAATGATCTCGTCACCATCTTTTAGTTCAACGTGGTTACCTCGTGTAACTGGTTCTACCATCGCTCTATTTCCTCATTCGAATCAGATAAATAGGAGCTTTCGTGCTCCCATGAGATTCATCCATATGTGGTGTGATTTACCCAGTCTTACTCTCGTACGGTTATGTTGTAGATGCAATTAAAGTCGTTGTCATTCTCATAGTCATGCATCGGCTCTGTGTAGCATGATCCCTCAGCAGGGTCTAAAGGTACGACTATGCGTAGAGAATTTTTGTCAAAAATCATTTTGCGCTTCTTCAGGTTTATCACCCCATTCATGTCAGTGGTCCAGTTGATTCCTAATAATGCGGGGTAGGGATTGCTGTCATCCATAGTCTCTATCACTTCAAAGTCTACTAGTGTGCTTTCCCCTTCAATATCCGCGATGATTCCCTGTAATCTCCCCATGGGTATGATCTTTTGTTGGTTCACCATTCATAGCTGGATAGGAGACCATTGCGACATAGGCCTTCCAATACGCTCCCATGTCTACCTCGGCAAAACGTTGACATTCGATCCTAGGTCTAGAATCACTTGTTCCATCTCATATTCTCCAATCTATGCGGTCAACCTCATTTTTCTTCTTGTCCTCATCACATGGTTTCCAATCTTCCGGACTACATGTGGTTCTCCTATCGTGGTGCCACCACATCTATTAATGAGTTCCTATAATCCCTTTATAGGCTTACTATCGCGCAATAGCTTCATGCATGTTTCGAGGAATGTCATGAGCATTGATGGGTCCATTTCTAGATCCGGTATATTTTTGCTTCCTAAAGTGGAGGCATGAGTGAAGCTCTTCTTAACTTCCATGAAGGTTTCCTTAGCGTGCTCTACATCAAAGTCGAGTTCTTTCGTCAGAGCCTTGCGAACCCAATTACTATCTTCGGGCTACTTTCCTTTATCATCTCCTATCCTAACTCCACCTCAGAGCACAATTTTCTCATTGGGGTCTTACTCGCGCAGCTCAGACCTCATCATTTGCAAGTTCTGAGTCGGGGGAGGTTGGAGCGCTCCATTGTAGCACAACCTTGCTATCTCTGTGGGATAATCCTCTGTCTCATGATCAAACAAGGTATAATACAGACATGATGGACGTGTTGGATTTGTATAATCACGGGCATAATGTCCTGCACCCCCGCAATTGTAACAAATCAGCAGCCCGCGACCCCTTCCAAGTCCTCCTCCACCTCGACATCATTCGTGCCCCTGAAATCCGGTTCACGCCATTCCTGCATTCTGGTCAAGGGGTAATTTTTCGGTCTAAACTCTATAGGTTGGATTCATATCCATCATTAGCTCATAGCTTCTACAAGTATGGTCATGATGTCCCACTAATCTATAGAAATTACAAAACAATCATTGTAAATTCTGTGTGTACTTCTGCAACAGATGGCAGTTGTCTATAATATGCTTTCCTCATATTTGAAAAATTGCACACCACAAAGTAGGCATCATGCTAGGTCTTTCTTGTGTCTCCAGTCTTAATGGCATTGACCCTCCTCCCGCGAGGTAATTCGCAAACACCAAGTAGTGGTCCTTGTCATGCCCCTGACCCTTGCACTCTATGCACCATACTTCTTCGTGCACTTCTCGACGAGTTGTCCTATCCTATTTCAGACTCTGCATCTCCAGGCATAAGTTTTTCAATTGCATGCGGATCAGTTGAACTCCCAGGTTAGGATCCTATATCAGTGTCTCTTGCAATGTCATCACGATCTCCAAGGCCTCTGCCTGAGTCGCTAACCTCCGTTGTGACAACACGTTCCTCAAATGCGGTGTTAGCAATGCTACAAACCATTCCTAGTGGTGTCCATCCATCAAAGTCATATTGGCTTCGCAAATTCTGCACTTCAGTCTATGATCCAAATCCCAAGAAGTCTTTCTTGACAACATTATGATCTCCTTGAATCCAGCAATTGACTATGCCTCTGACTTCGGCTTGCTAAATTATTTGTTCAACACAATTTGGATATTTGTGATCCCCACATTTGGATTGTCATTAGAATGCTTAATATACCAGGTTAATGCACGATCCTGCGGAGCACTGACCAACTTTTCTTTCTTTATGTTATCATCTATAACTCCCTGCGCTTCCCATACGGCTTTTATCATGAACCAAAACTAGTCTAGATCTTCGTTTCATACTCCCTTGAACACCAGCAACTTTATCGCACTTTCCATATTGACTCGTGGTTGTGGCGAAGGTGGTACAGGCGAAGCTGGGGATGAAGGCGGCGAAATTGGTGGTGGTGTGGGTGGGGGTGTTATGCACGGAATCCTCTACCTTATCAAATGGATCACACTTCTTGGTGATACCTTCGTGAGATCTTCCTCGTCCCCTCATGAAGGTGAAATTAAGGGACTAGTTTCTAGTTCTATACTACCTTCATTTCTATAAATTCTCCCAATTCACGTAGCCCTAAAAATCAATATATTTGCATAATCTTCTTTTCACACAATAGCATTTTAATCCAAGTGTTCAGAGACTTAACGTACCTACCTCGCGGTCCTTTGAGGGAGCGTTGTTCTACCTTGCTATAGTTGACTGAAGTGTCTACCATGAATTTAGTAATGAATCCTTGTATAATTTGATCGATCCATTGATCAGCATTTCACATGATCTTATCCTCTGATGCTTCCAATATACACACCAACTTTGGAGTCCATACAATAGAATTATCGAGTTTCCACCTCCCTTGGCTATATTCTAGCTTCATGATCTGCTCATATAACTTAGTAGGGAAAGATACGAAGAAAATTTTGTGGATTTCCATGTACAGGTAGCAGTCTAACCACTTTTCCTTTCATAATCATAGATTCTTGTTCTCCTGCGCAGAGAACTCATGAATTTTCGTATCCATACAATCTTCAATTTCTTTCTTAGTTGGATTCTAATGATACGACATGAGACATCTCTATGTGGATTCTGGTCCTGGAAACAGAACCATTTGTTGGCTTGTTGGGGCCTAACCCAGGTTCGCAGTTAATTAGCTAAACAAATCCTTATACTACTGGCCCTTTTGGCAACAATCCAAAAAGTGCAGACTAAGGTCTCACCCCGAGCAGTATCGGGGATGCTAGAACAAGGTTTCCACACCCTTGAGATGTCTGAGCGGTTGATTTAGTCGAACTGTGAATACCTTAGCACAGGTTATTTCGCACACTTTCCTGACCTATGAGGCCTTCGTATCCTGTTATATTCACCTTTGCGCAACCCTAACTAAGGGCTGCGGGTCTTTTGTGCTGCTAGGGCAGTGATCTGCACTATTTCCCCAAGTCATACTGTGGGTCTTACTTATCTTATTATAATAGTTAGTTATCTCCGCTTAAATAGACACCTTTTATTAGATTTACTTATTTAGAACATTCATATAAGTTTACGCAGTAAATAAACAATAAGCTTATAATTCATACCCCGTATATTTCAATGCATAAAATAGGAAAAGATACACAGAAATATGGTAAAACTCCTCTTTATTAATGCTTCAAATGGTTACAGACTCAAGTTGCCCTGCCCACTCAGCTATAGGGGTCTGCGTACTTAGCTGCAGTCTACTAGGCCTTTGTGCACCTAGCTGTAGAGCCTTCTCCTACTCTACAACCCAAAGACACGACTCTAAACTTTGACTCGATCGATATTCCTTAGATGATGATGATTGTCTCTTTACACTTAGAGCCTCTCTATATTTACATAATCCCATGGTCTTCGGACCATGGGTAGATCTCTCAAACTGACATTACATTACAAAAATGAGGGTGGAAAACCCTATGACTCATTTACCATCTTCGCGCTTCGCGCCCACAAATCGTAGAGTCTTTACATCAGGCTTAGTCAAAACTTGGGCTTTAAGCCCCAAAACTTGCCTTGGGGGGGGGGATCCCATGTCCAACAATACTTCCTTGTCCACTAGAAGAATAAATGGTCAACATGTCAGCTTCGCTCCAATTTCTTGGGAATTAATAATTGTTTTGAAAAATGACTACTCTTGTTTGAATCTAGAACTATGTTTAAGCTTTGAAAATGGATTTTCTTCCAAATTGATCTTCGAAAGGTCGTTATTAAAGGCTTATTTATATCTCCTGCACTAGAATGTATGGCTTGTATGTTGAAAATTATAGCAGAGCTCCCTTATGAAAAGCTTGATCATCCTATTGTCACCAAGAGCTCCTCCTTTCCCCAAGTTCGACCCAAAACAATATTGATTACTTAGTTACAATCCAACAAGAGAAATTTTGATGGACAATACAACTCAAGAGCTATTCATTTAAAGTGCGCTAATAGGATTCATCATTCTTTCATGATTCTCTCTCTACCTTTCTACCTCCATGTCTTTCTTCTTCCTTCCCTCTCTCTCTGCCTCCAACCTCATCTCTCTCTCCTCTCTCTTAGTCCTCTCTCTCCCTTTCTCTCTCACCTCCCTATATCCCCCCCATCACTCTATCTCTCTCTCTCTCCCCCATCCATCTTTGTGCCTCCATCTCTGTCTCTGTCCCTTCTCTCCCTATGTTTATCCCCACCCATTTTCTCTCTTGCCTCCTCTCTTATCTCCCTCTCTCTCTATCCATCTATCCATTGTATCTCCTTCTCTCTCTCCACCTCTATCTCCCTATGCCTGATTTCTTTCCTCCCTCTCTCTCCCCCTCCAACTCCATATCTCTCCCCCCCTCTCTTCTTCTCTCTCTCCCCTATCTCTCTTCTTACCTCCTTCTCTCCATCTCCCCCCATTACTCCCTCACTCTCTCTTTCTCTCTCACTCTCTCTCTCTCTCTCTCTCTCTCTGTCTCTCTCTCTCTCTCTCTCCATCTTTGTCACTATCTCCCTCCCCCTCTCTTCCCTTCACTTCTCTTGCTATCATCACTTGGATCCTTAGTTAAGATAGATCTATGTTGGTTCTTACTAATATTTGTATTATATAAATTTGACATCTTTAAATACAAAAGTGTTCTCATTTTTAATTTTATTAAAACCTTAGTTTAGTTTATATGGGAATAATTTTAGTAGTCGTGAGGATAGAGGGTTTATATATATCTCAAAAGTAATTAAAACCCTTTTCATATTAGCTTCAGATAAAAAATGTTATAAAATTAAATTAAATTAAATTAGTTTTATTGTGAAATAAGTTATGGTTTTTGGGCATGTGGTATTGATAAGCCATGGTATTCTAACAAAGCCTATTTACAAGTTAATATTATCCATGGTAAAGTGTGGGGAATATCGATGGTTAAGAATCTTGTAATATTGTTATAAAATATTTAGATTGTGACATAAGATATGGTTTTTTGGCATGTGGTATTGATAAGCCATGGTATTGGCCCGTGCTATTGTAACAAACCCTATTCACAAGTTCATAATATCAATGACAAAGGGGGTGTGAATATCCATGATTAAGAATCCTTTCATATTCTTATAAAATATTTTGCTTTTGAAATAAGTTATGTTTTTTTGGCATGTGATATTGATAAGCCATGGTATTTACCCATGTTATTGTAACAAAGTCTATTTAGAAGTTAATAATATCCATGGTATAGTGAGAGTAAATATCCATGGTTAAGAATATTTTCATATTGTTATAAAATATTTTGATTGTGAAATAAGTTATGTTTTTAGAGCATGTGGTATGGATAAGCCATAGTATTGACCCATGGTATTATAACAAAACAATTTTTTACAAGTCAATAATATCCACTGTAAAGTGGGGGGTGAATATTCATGGTTAAGAATCTTGTCATATTGTTATAAAATATTTTGGTTGTGAAATAAAGGTATTGATAAGCCATGGTATTGGATCATGGTATTGTAACAAAATATATTCACAAGTTAATAACAAAATCAAAATATAACAAATTGAATTTTATTATTTTTATTATTAATTGAGCCAACATTTAGATTTTTGCACTCATCCCCATACTTCTGACTTTTATTATCATTATTACTATTATTATTTATCTAAGCCCATAATTGGAATTACTTACATACTTACATTACACTACACATCTACTCTATACTCTATAAATATTGTATTTATTGTTTTTTAGGGAGGGGAATTTTAACATTTTTGAAAAAAATCAGCCTTAATTTTGATGTAACAAATCCCTCCTAATTCTAATATTCATTTACATTCTAAAACAAGTAGTATATTTTCACTTTTCATAGGGAGGAGGGAAAATGAGTAGATATTTTCAATTTCCACGGGGGAGGGAAAACAAGATTGAAGAGAGTTGTGAATTTAATTTTCACTTTTCATAAGGTGGAGGGAAAATGAGTAGCATATTATCACTTTTCATAGAGCAGGAGGGAAAATGAGATTGAAGAGAGTTATGAATTAAGGTTTTACTGGCAGCAGATTAATATCGAACCGCACCATTGGATCTTCAATCCATTAATGGCGCCCAAGTATGTTTCATTTCTAACATCACTACATTTCCACCCCACTTTTAGTCTTCTTTCACACAGGGAGGAGGACACACACCTCAGATCTCTGGTTCAAAATTCACTATTTTGTTCATCCTTCCTTTTAAGTTTATGAGTAGCATATTTTCATGTTTCACGTGGCGGGAGGGAAAATGATGTCGAAGAGAGTTGTGAATTAAGGTTTTACCAGTAGCAGAATGATATCAAACCCCACCATTGGATCTTCAATCCATTAATGGCACCCAAGTATGTTTCATTCCTAACCTCACTGCATTTCCACGCCACGTTTAGTCTTCTTTCACACAAGGAGGAGTACACACACCTCAGATCTCTGGTTCAAAATTCACTATTTTTTTCATCCATGCTTTTAAGTTTATTTTCACTTTTCACAGGGCAGGAGGGAAAACAAGATTGAAGAGAGTTGTGAGCTAAGGGTTTACCAGTAGCAGACTAATATTGAACCCCACCATTTGATCTGCAATCCATTAATGGTGCCCAAGCATGTTTCATTTATAACCTCGTTGAATTTCCACCCCACTTTTAGTCTTCTTCCACATAGGGAGGAGTACACACACCTCCGATCTCTGGTTTCAAAATTCACTATTTTTTTCATCCTTGCTTTTAAGTTTATGCTTTAATCCCTGTGCCGCACTTTGTTACTATTTGTAGGGATGGCATTAGCATTTGATGAGTTTGGGAAGAAATTTATTATAATAAATAAGCAAGGGCAGAAGACCCAAATGAGAGGCTTAGATGTTCAAAATTTCTAACATTGTGGTCACCAGGGTTGTTATAAGAATATTGTGCATCTCACTAGACTCCAATGGAATAAACATGATGTTCTAGAACCCCTAAGGTGATGTCATCATCAGTAAGCTCCTATTAGTTTTATTCATTCTCTATTTCTGGATCAGTGAAACTGCCCTTAAATTATGACAATTAGTAGAATATAATTTTAAAACTTGTTAAAGAGAGAATCCATACAAGCTGGCAAAGCGTTATGCTAGTGGAAAAACCTGTGAGCCATTTATGAAACCAGCGTTTCAGACTAGCTAGGTGAGTCCATCATCAGGGCAATGAGATATGTATTTTGAGAAGAGGGAAAAATCTATGAGCAAACACATGGCGTTGCAATGGGCTCTCCATTATCACCATTGATTGCTAATCTATACATGCAGCCATCCGCTTAAACGAGGTCGAAACATTTCTCTTTTCAATAAACCTAGTAAAACCCTCATAAAACATGAAATCAAATTTGCCAGATTTCGATTAATTAAAATATCTGAAAATATTTTTGGTTTACACCTTCGACTATCATCAACTCTTAGCTCTGATCTTTGGCAATACTTAGACGCCCTCACATTCGCCAAAGCTGAGAGATTTCTAGATTTCACTCTTGCCAACAAAACCAAAAAACTTAACGCACTGAGAAACATTAACTTTAACAGTAATTATGAAGATTCTACCTTAAATAGGCAAAAACCTAACTGGTATTCCAACTCCATATCTCTCCAGGCCGCGCCCAGCCACTCCCATCAGCGTTCTCCCATAACTTGGTATCCAGACTGCGCTCTTCCCAATCGAAATACGCAGGTCCCCCTCACGCAGATGAACTCGGACCTGAGCAGCAGTCTCTCCAACAAGCCTGCGCAGAAGGAATTCAAGGAATTCAATGAATCTCATAAACCTGTCAATACGCAGAAGCAGTTGGACAGGTATGCGTACCAGGGTAGTAGCTCCAACAAACCAGCGCAGAATGAATTCTACATTCCTCAGAAGTCTGTCACCGCGCAGCAGAAGCTTAACCATTCAAATAGTTTAAAACAACAAATTAACGATGCTTCTCATGCAGGTGCTTGCAGCTATTCTGGGAATTCGCTCTTCAACCTTATCAGAATATCCACGGTAATTAATCTTTCACAACTATTTTTAGATGATAACTTAAAATTGCTTCAAGAAAAAGGTTTAAATTTTGCATTATCTCCAGCCAAAATTCCTATAAATGACATCTTAAGTAACATTGAAGTCATTATCAAAAACATTGATCAAAATGCAACAGAAGAAATAAGACAAGATGTTTCTAAAATTCTCAGAAATGCCAGACCTCCGCCCTGCAACATATCCAAAGAAGAAGCCATAGCCCTAAAAAGCATCAAGAATAACAAAAACATTATAATCTTAAAAGCTGACAAAGGAAATGCCACTGTTATCATGGATAGAACAGATTATGATCATAAAATGGAAGAACACCTAAACAATAGTGGCTGTTATAAAGCTCTGAACGAGGATCCTAGCAGCAAAATTCTTCGCCAAGTAAGTAACAAAATTCAAAACTCCACTCTTGATGTCACTATTAAGAACAAATTAATCCCTAATAATGCTATTATCCCTAGGATTTATGGAGTGCCTAAAATCCATAAAACTAGTGTTCCATTAAGACCCATAGTAAACACTATAGGATCACCCACTTATTGGTTAGCAAAATATCTTGCAAACAAACTTAGACCTTTATCTGATAACACTCCCTCTTATATCAAAGATTCGGCTTCCTTCATAGAATGGATCAAAAACCTAGAATTTAGTGACACTGACCTAATGGTTAGCTTTGACGTAGTGTCTCTCTACACTATGATTCCGATAGATGAAGCCTTAGAAGTATTGAAGAAAATCACAAACCTTGAAACGGTGGAACTAATAGGCATTTGCCTTAAATCTTCATACTTCAATTTCAAGGGAAAGATCTATGAGCAAACACATGGCATTGCAATGGGCTCTCCATTATCACCGTTGATTGCCAATCTAAACATGGAACACTTCGAGCATATGGCCCTTAGGTCTTTCCCCTTTACCCCTAAAGAATGGAAACGATATGTAGATGACATTTTTGCTAAATGGAGCCATGGTTTGGACAAACCTAAGGAATTTTTATCTCATATAAATAACCTCTCTAAACACATAAAATTCACTATTGAAATTGAAAAACACAACCAGCTCCCCTTCTTAGATGTCCTCCTTACCAAGAAAAATGGCAAACTAAGCCACCAGGTCTTCAGAAAGATGACACACACTGATACATATCTTCATTCAATCTCCCACCACCATACGAAGCAAAAAGTTGGTGTCATCAAAACCCTAGCCACCAGAGCCTCCAGAATCTCTGAACCTGAACATTTAGAAGAAGGGTGAAAGAGGCAATTGAAATTGAGAAATCCTCCAATAATATGAATAGGGATTGACGGTCTTAAATTATGTAGCACCTGGAAACCCTTATTAAACAGAATGAAAAAACATTAAATTATTCTAATACTTTCTAACTAATTCATAATAAGTAACTCATTTATATAGCATATCATATAATTAAATAATAAAATAAAAAAATAATATATCTTTATAATAATAATAATAATAATAATAATAATAATAATAATAATAATTATTATTATTATTATTATTATTATATTAATAACCATAATAAACTAATAGATAAATAACTAATAATAAGAACAATGTTTAAAAATAAATGAAAAAATGAATAATATGTAATTAATATTAATAAATAAATAGAAAATAAATATAAATCATAAAAAATAATAATAAATAATAAATAAATATTAATATTAACAACAGTAATAGTAATAACAATAATAGATTATATATTTAAATAAATAAATAATAATAATAATAATAATAATAATAATAATAATTAAAAATAAATCTGCCATATTTACAGAGAACACAATGCATCAGCAGACCAGCTTTCAAAAAATGGCCTTCAGCAAGCAACGGGGAGTTGGTCTATAGAAGAAACATGTCAGGGGCAGATCACCACATCACAGCTGCCTCCTTTTGCTCCGCCTCTTTGATGGTTTTTCCAAATACATTTTACAGCTGCAACACGTTTCTGCTTTATGGTCATCTTCTTCCATGGTGTCGTTTTCAGGAGGGCCGCGTATTTTTCTATCTCTCACATAGGATGTTGAAGCTGACTAATATCTTTATTTTTCCTGCATCCTTTACATTCGTAAAAGGATTACATATATTCGTGGCTGTTTATATGTTTATATGAAGGAGGCCACATAGTCTTTTTTAAATGGATCATGAAGAAGTTTTATTGTGGATCCAGAGAACCAGAACAGATAAATATGCTTCTAGCAGCAGTTCAGATCCTCTGAATGCGTTTTCTTTTGGTTTTGTTATGTGGAGGTTGACAATGGGTCCCTCTTCTCTCTGCTCACAGTTCTAAAATAGGGAATAGTCCTATCAGTTTGGATACCGCTTCTTGGTGGTTCGATGATGATTAACTGAAAAATGTAACTTTTTATACCATTAATAAAAAGTTTTGATTTTTTTCTCCGGAAAAAAAAATAATTAAAAATAAATAAATAAATGATATACAATCAGACATAATATAATAATACAAATAAATAAATTGTCACATAGAATAATATAATATATATAACAAACAAATACGTTTAGATATATTCAAACATTAAAACCTAAAATTTTAAATCATATTAATAATATTATTAATATTAAATAAATAGTTAATATAATTAATTAATTATATTATTTAATATATATAATAAAATAAAGAAAGGAAATATATATATATATATAGATAAAATTAAAAATAAAAATAAAAAAATAAAAATTTATTAATTAATAATTATGAATCAATCAGGCCAACATTATAAACAAATAGATATCAAATTTCTTTCTAAAGAACTATTAATAGCTCCATATTTTTCACAACTCTCTCTTCTCAAAATACAGATCTCATTGCCCTGATGATGGACTCACCTAGTTAGTCCGAAACGTTGGTTTCATAAATGGTTCATAGGTTTTTCCACTAGCATAACAATTTTAAAACTCATATGATTCATAACCAGAAATTACTTAAATTTTCTGTAAAGACTGAAATAAATGATTAAATAATGAAAATTAGTAGAATTTACTTTAAAAATTATATGATTCATAACTAAAAATTACTTAAGTTTTCTGTAAAGACTGAACTACTCACTCTTTCTCACAAACTCTAAGGCCCACCGAGCTAGATACTCTACATATGTCGATGCCTTCCTACTAAAGCTCTTAAAATTGTTGAATGCATTCAGATGTTGTTTGGATCATTAGATGTCTAATGTGCATTAAGGGCATTTCCACCCCTAGATTGGTATGTACCATATTCCATCATGTTGGTTCTATTTATAGGTGCATGACCGTTTTCATTGTGGGTAGTTATCCTATTTTATAGGAGCTAGATTTTTAGGGCCTGCATGTTAAACATAGCTACATGGTAATAGTACATGCATGTAATATACTCAATAACTTCCGTGCACTTTGAGGATGTGGTACTTCAGTTTACAACCCAAATTTACACAAAAACTTAACCAAAATTCACACAAATTTGCGAAGTAACTAAAATGAATAATTCACACAAAATGTGAACCCAAATTCACAAAAATTTATGAATTCACACAAATTTACAAAGTAACTGAACTGAATAATTCACACAAAAATTGAACCCAAATTCACACAAATTTACGAAATAACTGAACTGAATTGTTTATGTTATTAACTATTTACTATTGACAGGCATGAAACTATATATTTATGCAACCTAAATACACACAACCATTCCATTAATTACAAATCCATAAATCACAAATGCGGTTAACACAAGAAGTTAGAGAGGCAACATAAAAATTAATTCAACAACGAAATAAACCATAAAAAATTAGTAATAATTCAATACAATTCATATATACATTTACGAATACTTATTTGTCAAGCATTGTTCAACAATTAGTTGCAGAAGAGGGAAGTAAGATCACAACCATATAACCGAAGATCAACCAGAGCTCATATTTTACTTGATGACTCGCTTCATCATTGACATTAGCACTATCTTACTTGATCACAAGGTCCATTATTAGTAATATCTTTGTTTCGAAATAGACCACACATAAGGGTATGCAGGCGTATTCTATTACTGTCCATAAGCATACATGAAATATAATCTCTTCATGAGTATAATTAATGGCTTTTACTATATTGGAGCTAAGCAGTTGCTAAATTGAAGATTAATTTTTGCAAAGGATATTGAGTAATTTCACTGCCTTCTTTTTTATAAATCTTCCTCCCAAACCCATCCCTGAAAAATAATCTCTTCATGAGTATAATTGATGGCCTTTATTATATTTGAGCTAAGCAGTTGCTAAATTGAAGATTAATTTTTGCAAAGGATAGTGAGTAATCCACTGCCTTTTTTTTATAAATCTTCCTCCTAGACTTGTAGTTGTTCCTGGATGATAGGTACAGACAAAATAACATGATGCACTTCGTGTCTTCAAATTATTGTTTGTTAAGTCTATGCTTCGAAAAAGACATGATAACTCTTTTGACAATGCAAAAAAAAACACTTAATACTTGGTGAATAACCTGAAGAAGTGCCTTGGTGGTGCTATGCACAAACTTATGGACAAGAACAAGAAAGTGAAAGAGAGCTGTGAAATTGGTTATAACATAGATTTTCTACTAATCACTAGATCCATAGCTAATGATCCCATAGTGTTAGTAGATAATAATTCCTTCAAATAATTATCCTTATATATCTCGGGTTATTTTTGTTTTATTCCACCTTCCATGGCGCTGACCTGTAATGTGGAAGAAATTTTCTGATGAAGGCTACTAAATTAACCCGCCAACTTCATAGGGCTCCAATTGATGTTCTTATGTCCATCTTCTAATTTCACAATTATATATATATATATATATATATATATATATATATATATATATAGATATATATATATATATATATATATATATATATATAGATATATATATATATATATATATATATATATATATATATATATATATATATATATATATATATATATATATATATATATATATATATATATTGATGGGCCTTTGCAGACTATCTATGTAAACAACTAATATTGGACTAGATAGACAATGGAGTTAGAAGCCTCAAGTTTTCTATCACTTTTTTATTTTAAAAGAGAGTCCTCTAGTTCTTCTCTCAGGGTTCCTCTCAAGGTTCCTTCTTTCCCTTCATGTTCACTTCCATCATTTACTTTGGCTATAATTTTTCTCAGTTGGGCTATTTCTATGGTTTCAATGTTGTAGTAATTGTTCTCAACATCTCCATAATGTTTGCATTTCTTCGATATATGCTTCTCCAATTCACATCCACTCCTCCACACACCATGTTTTTCCTCCTTTCACAACTGGCTTCTGAACATCATCTTACCATTTCTCATCCTAGAGTTGCTTCTCTCCCCTGAATCTCCTTTGTTGGATTTACAACAAGGGAGCGAGAAAAAATATTCCTTGTTGGATTTGCCTCACTGCAAGTTCTTCCTACTTTAATACCAATTGATGGGTGTTGGAAAATGAAAAGCCTGAAAAAATGCACACCAATCTATTGTAGGTAGATAAGAAATAAAATTTACTACCCATCTCAATGGATGGTGTCAATCACAATCAATGTACTTTGCTAAACAGAGGCCAAACAATTCCACATGATGATTTTATCATTAAACTGTTATTATAACATTAAACTAAATTAGTGAAATAATAGTGATGCTACTCAATTACATTCACTTTACAGGAGAAATTGATCCTATTTAATAGGATTAAGAAAGGATAGATAAAAATAAATACTCTATTTCTCATAGAACAATGGTTTGCACGGTTTCTTGTTTAGGCAAAGATTCAATGATAGTTCTCTTTCCAGGAGTTTACCCTTCTTACTGCCCGATGATTATTCCTTAACAATCTCCTTCATTTTTAGTGGAGTGATCTTCCTCAATTTGCCAATGATATGCCTCAACTGATGCAAGGATCTTCTTGCCCAATGATTGTGCTCAAGTTCAGTTATGGAGAATACATAAGCCCTCTATAGTCACATCATCAGACATGAGTACCAAATAAATGACATTTCCATTCTCTAGCAGAGCTTTAGAAGTAATTTTCCCTTCCACTAGAGCTATAATTTGGATCCGCTTGAGAGATATGCCGAGGGAATAACCAAAATCAAACTTCTACTTTCCTAGCCTTGTATTTTCCATAGTGATCGCCCTGTTGGATTGACCACAGTATCTCTGAGTGGTTTTCCACTAGATGTACAAAGAGGGCTCTAGGGTCTTTCTGGCTTCCAAGGGCTAAACAAAATCTACCACAATGGAATGTTGAGCAGGGCTGAATCTGCCATACCAAATCAGATGAACATCCACATTAGGACTATTAGTGAGCATGGGACCATTGAGATAAGTTAAAACAAATGGCTACTATTCAACCAATACGGAGGAACACAGATCAATCAGAAGAAGTAGACATACAACAAACCTAAACCCTCCCATTCCCAAAAATTAGAGAAACCCTACAAACCCTAGTGTTGTTGTGTTTTGCCTGACAAACAAGAAATGCCTAGTTTTTTTTTTCTCCATCATTTGTTAGATATGCCTTACTACAGGTTCTTCCTTCTTTAATACTAATCAATGGGTGCTCGAAAGTGCAAAACCTGCACAAATGCATACTAATCTGCTCTAGGTAGATAAGAAATAAAATTTACTACCCATCTCAATGGATGGTCTCAATCACAATCAATGTACATCACTAAACAGAAGCCAAAAAATTCCACATGAGGATTTTATCATAGAACTTGTATTATGACATTTAAGTAAATCAGTGAAATAACAATGATGCTACTCAATTACATTCACTTTGGAGCAGAAATTGATCCTCATGCGTGGGATTAAGAAAGGATGAATAAAAATAAATACTCTATTTCTCACACAACAATGGACTGTATGATTTCTTGTTTAGCCACAGATTCCATGCTAGTTATCTTTCAAGGAATTTGCCCTTCTTGTTGCTTAGTGATTATTCCTTAACAATCTCCTTCATTTTTAGTGGAGTGATATTCCTCAATTGCCCAGTCATATGCCTCAACTACTCCAAGGATCTTCTTTCCTAATTATTGTGCTCAATTTCATTTGTGGAAGTCATTCCCTTCTTCTCGAGAGAGTCTGTTGCTTCTCTTAATTTGTTTTCCTCAATGAATTCTTCCACTTTAGCCTAGTGATTTCTGGTCTACGTTAAAATTTCTTTCTCAGTGCTCTCCTCCTTTGCAATGAATGTATTAATTATTGCTCGAGTTGATCATTGTTTCATCATACAACAAGATCTGTGATGCCATGCCAACACACCCTGTTGTATTTCTGTTAATTTGGTATCTCTTAATTTTTGTCTTATTTCTCCAGTAGCAGCAATCCGTCATCTCAACTCCTCTTGTTTTTATTTTGGTTCCAATGTAATCGGTGAACAAACTAAGTACATTGTGTCTTACCTTTCTTGCTACCTCTTTTTTAGAAATCTCATGTTTAAAGTGGGAGTTAGTGAAACTAAGAGTGATCTTACGTGGGATCATGTAATCCTAACAAGCACAAATTGATGATTAAACATGAATGAGATGCTAGAATTTAAACACATTTTTGGTGATAAAAGAACACTAACAGACTCGGAAGGCTCCTACATCACTCATTCCAATGTCCAGTCGATAACCTTTGTTTGAAAACATCTGTTGAAGTTACAAATTATTTATCATGTGGCACCATTTGGTGCAGTTATAAAAGATTGAGTAGACAAGCAGATGAATAAGTACAGTAGAGAAGTGGATCAAAGCCTGAGATTCCAATGATAGTTTTCTTGATTTCAATGATAGGAATTGGATTTGCAACATGCCCCTGATGTTTTTAACTTCTTTCAACTTTTATGTTTGACAACATGTTTATGCCCTTGTTTGAATGCTAGGATTTAGTTATTTTCCCAATAACTATTTGGAGTAGTTTATGTTCTATTTGCAGCAATAATCTTTATTTATCAGGGTTCTTTGAATTTATAGGTTCATGTTTGAAGACATATACATTTGAGTTCCCCTCGGTCTAATTCATTTTATTTCATCCTTTTATTCTATCAATCCGTGTGTTTGTTGGTGATTTACAATTTGGTGATATCAGTTTCTAGATGCAACACCTTGTTGGATTTATTAAATATATTTCCTTACCTTTATCTTACTATCTTTCTTGTGAAGCATGATTATTTATTTGCATATGTAGGGTTGAAGTTTCAGCAGTTGGTTCTGCATTTGAAGGACAATTTTCTTATATCATTTGGTTCTGTTTGGCAGGTATATCAACCTTAAGAAGATGGAGTAATGGGATTTCTTGATCCCTATGTAAATATAGTTTTCTTAGATTGTAATGAGGTTGGTGATGGTGATATTTTCTTATTGTGTGATCACTATGATTCAACATATCATACATATTTTTTTGGCCTTGGAAGGGCTATCCCTGAAGGAGATTGGTATTCTCAAGGTTATCAAACATCTATGCTTGGACAATCTGGCACACATGATGAAGATGTTGAGGATTTTGTGCTTGATTTTGACAACGGGGATGAAGCTTAGGAATCAAAGGTATTTTTGGAAGATGCTCTAGTTGGGATGGTTGTAGAAAGAATAAAATTAGAGCTCAATTTATCACCACCTTCTTCTTCTTCTACTCCTCTTGTAGAGACAAGGCCAACTCATGTAAGAACAATCCACCAAAGGGTTTTGCGACGAAGCACTCCAAATCCATCTCCTAGATTGCCAAAAGTGTGAAGGGATCCACTTAGGTAAACTGATGTATCTAAGACTACATCCCAAGTATCCATTATATGAAAAAAAACTCTTTTAGGTTAGCACATCCTTCAGAACTGTGTACAAGCTTTACATGACAATTGGTCTGTATGAGGAAAAGGATTTTATTAGTATTCACCTAGCACTTCCCTTGATAGATTTGGGGCTAGAGATGGGATTAATGCAATTGTACAACCCATACCTAACAACAGGTTGCTTCTCTTTCGTGAATTAGCTTGGAGAAGTAATTTAGCCCCTATTTTAGAGATGGAAAATTATACCATTAAATATGATGTTGATCGAGCATGGGTAATGATGGAATGTACACTAACTTCAAGAGAACATAATATAGGTCTGACTAATTCTCATAAAGATGAAAGACATTGTCAGGGATCACCTTCTAGTCATAAAAAAAATATTTATAAGAATTGATGGGCAATGCAAGGTCAAGTGTTGTGATAGGAAGCATCTTAACTGCTCATGTACGATCAAGAACTATCTATAGTGAAGATAGACACATTCCTGCAACTACTAACTATTTGGAAAATCCAAAAAGGATAATAAAGGATATCTCATGTAGGGATGTTGGAAATAATAGGCTACCCATACCTAGTGTTTATAATGAGATATTTGGTATAAGATTATCTAAAGGAAGTAACAATTTACATCATCAGCTAAAAAATGGCACTTCATTTAATAAACCTCATGAGAATGGATTCTGCAAAGTTGAATTTGAAAAGGAGAAGGTGATTTCCATGGTAAAATCTGACATGAAGTGCACACTCACAAGGGAAAATAGGTAAAAGAATCTGTATTTTTCCTTCTTTTATGGTTTGTCTATATAGAGTTGATTTTACTAGGTGTACACAACATGTATCTCAAAATTTATCTTTAGAAAATCCTATTTTTATTCTTTCCAAGAAAACCTCTCTGGGGAATCCAAGTGTATGTTTCCAGGCATTCATGGATGGCATCCCTAGTAAACCCATTGGCATTGACTAGTGCACCTCAGCCAATGGATTTTGAATAGGGAACCTATCAACATAGAACTAGCCAAATACGTAGTAACATTAATGAAATTCGGTTGGGCTAACCCCTTGGGCTCAATAAATCATAATCAACTACACTATTTTCCATATTAACATATTGATCCTATTTAACACTTTTTTAGAGTAACCATAACAATCCAAGTCTGTTCCTATTTTTATTTTGGTTTTTAATTCCTTTTTGGGTGTGGTGACAACTTTATATGTCTGTATAGATGTTTCCTTTTGTCAGAGTATATGTTTCAAAGTATATGCTCTTTTGCATTCTACCTTGTCTGTTATGTATTGATGGTGTTCACGTTCATTAGTTGTGACCAAAGAATTGTGTCGGACATGTATACAAGTATTCTTGTATCACTATTTATAAACTGAACATTGTCCTTAAACAAGCAAAGTAGATCCTTAATGCTACATGTTTGCATCTCAGGGAACTTCCAATCCTAATAAATGAGGTGGAATTTAAGTGTTTCTAGAATCCAAACCTCAAGTTTTGTGAATTCACTCATATATGGTGCTGGAATATTTTGAGAAAACATGAAGAAATTCTTTTAGTTGCATTCAAATTTTGCAAAAATAATACTAAATTTATCCCTAACTAAAATTATGCCTGAAATGGCTTTGGGATTGAAAATTTTGTAAATATTTTTAGGGAAACTACCCATAATACTTTTTCTAGATTAGGGTTTTATAACACTAGGTAATAAAACAATCTTCTATTTTCTACTGCAAATGTATGATAGAGTCTGCCCAGAAACTGATAAGAAAATTAGGTAGATGCACTGGACAGACTAAATAATTTTGAACAAATAATCACTTAACATAAATGATATATTAGGTTGCATAAATATATAACTTAGAAGCATGAACTGGAGAAGAAATATCAACGAGATTGACTAGAGGGTGTTGGAAATGGCATAATTTTGTTCTGGTTGGATATATTTAGAACTAAAAATCAGCAATTTTCTTGCTTGCATAACTTGGGAAGATTTTTGTATATCAAGTCTCAACCTTATTGAATAGTATGATTTATGCCTTGCAATGTTGGGATATGTTGTGATACCACTTGCTAGTAACCTAAACATTTTGGTTGAAAATTTAGCTGTGAATTTTATTTGCAAAAGATATAAGTGAAAATATAGATTAATTGTCCCTTGTGTAGAATTTCCTTGAAATCCTGCTACTGCTCACATGAATAAATTTGAAACTAATTGCTGCACCAAGGCAAAAAATACCTCTACCAATTTATAGTGGAATAGAATAGAAATAAAATAGAGTCACACTATAGCGAAAAAAAAAAAAAAAATCTAGGGAACCCAACTGGGAAAACCCTCTGTTAGCTGTAGAAATTTAAAATACTATCCATATTAGACTTTGAGACACCTTCTTCAAGACTAGGTTCATCGATGCTTATTACTTTCCATATTCATTTTCATAAGCATTAGGGTTGTTGTCCATCAAATTATAGTAGCTGGAAAGTTTCTCTTTGATTTCAGAAAGAAGATGAAGATCAACTTCATCTAAGAATTCCATAGAAGGCTCACCAGTAGCAAGAAGAAAGGTCTTTTTTCATTTTATTTCATCACATGCATCGACCATAATCATGAAATTGTCTTCATTTATTTCACAGTCATTTTCAATGTTAGATGCAAAAGGTAGTTTAGTATGATACAATCCTTAGGTAACAAACCTCAGACATATTGTTGGTTAACTTATGTTGTTTGAATTTTATTGATTTTGAGTTTTATCATGAAACTACTAGAAGCGTAATAGCATGGGTGAGTTGATTATCTTGATAACAATGTTATCGTTTGATCTAGTCCTTGAAGGGAACTTTTAGTTGATGGTAAAAATTTCACCTTCCTTTCATTTTTTTATCTTCACATATAACAAATATCTTTATGTTATAGCCTCATCTAGATATATACATTAACTTCCACTCAGAAGTTGGATTCCATCATTTTGGAGCTTAATCTTACTCAACTTACCTTTGTTTGAGTTGAAAATGTCATTAGATGCCATTATATTGTCTATTGCAGAGCATGAATCCAATTTACCATTGTTTTAGTAAAAAATGTAGTTAGATCTTGATATATCATCTTTTGTAGAGAATGAATCCAATTTCTCATAGTCCATTTGCTTGAGAAATAACAAAGCTACTTTAATTCATTAAACTTACTTTTCATATTCTATTTTCTAATTGTGATTCCACAAGCCACATCTGCATTGGAAAAGTGGCATATTTAATGAAGTGTGGAAGGAGAGGGAAGCTTTAGTTATGTCCATTCAAACTTTCTAAGGTATGTAATGAAATATTAAAAAAAATCTCCATAGAATGTTGTGCTTTAACTTTTTCTCTTGATAATGAATTATTTATGTGATCTCCTCTCTCTTACACATAACCAGAGTCCATACATACATGGTTTTTTGGGATATGTGGACAATGGATAGATTTATGCTAGCCATTTATCTAGAAATTTACACTGTAGAAGTTCAAGCATTTACAATTGAATATTTCCTTTCCACTAAATTAGAGTTGAAGAGTTAGACTCCTATTTGTGAGGCATATGCCTCACCTTTAAATCAATTTATTGCTGACTCTGTATAGACCTTCCATGGGAGGGAAAAGAGTGATCACTACCATTGCTTAATCTTTCTGCAGACCAAGTAAAGATTCCAAATGCGTATAAATTAGTGGCTCCTTGGAGAATCCCAAGAGTGGCACTATTGTAGCAAAAAGAAATTCGTTTATTTTGAGTTCTTCATTAGTACATTCATATTATATTGTTTATTCCATACAATACCTCAACAGTGTATGATCAAATTACAATTAATCCTATCATAATATTTTGACTTACCCTCTTTTAGAGGGAAACTAGAGTGTGTGTCAAGCTTACATGTCACAATTGTATCATGCAAAGTTTATCTGGGACAAGTTTTGTGGATCTAAACAACAAGATACCTGTTGGAATTCAATAGGAAACAATACTGCAAAGTGGGAAAGAGGTTTCACAATTAACCTAGCTTTCACATTATGGTTTGAGTTAGTTTGTTGGTAAGATGTTGGATACGCTAACTTCCTTTTTATGACTGATTGAAATATTTAATCCTTCAACATATTCCTCGCTCAAGTGTCATTAAGTGATGGGTTTTCTCAAAAGTGCTTCACAGCTATAAAATTTAGTAGAGTTGTTCTTGAGTCTTTGGAGGTGGTTATATTTTCAAAGCACACACGTACAAGAAGAGGAGAAATAATATGCCCAACCAATTTGAAGTTATTTACCTGTGAATATGGTGTTCCCATTCATAAACCTGACAACTTGCTCTACTTACTTCTAGTGAAAAAATTTGGGACTTGCCATGAATCGTGAGACAATTCCAACCCCATAACTATAAATTTCTTATTTAAATCTATACCCAACAGATTATAATCTGCACAAGGAGAACTCCATTCTTGTTTTAAAAGCACCTGCAATTGACTTGTACCATAGTATTTAATCTTTTTTTTATTTATTCGCATCCTTGGTCTATGACATAAAGATGCAATAGGATACCTTGTATTTTCTAGACTAACACTGCTAAAAAATAATAAAGTATGCCCAAATCTATCATTTCAAGTGATCTATGTAGCTCACCTTTTGGTTTTTCAATTATCGAAGTTGTTACCTATATTGATGAGATCTTCTACAACTGATACCACAGTCACAATATATGTTATAGTTTTATCTTTGCTTCTCTGAACGTGTTTCTCCTTTAGAAGAGCAACAATACACTGCAGTTTCCATTTAGGGGAGAAGTGTACCCAGTAGCAACTTTGGCCTGTGTGCAGATGGGTTGAATGCACATTAGACTATATCTGTTGTTTTGAATGTGTTTCTCCTTCAACAATAATTCATCCCAGTAGATCCATTTGGTCTCCACCATTAGTAGATGCATGTAGCCTTGGGATACATGTTGTAGATTATAGTTTTCCTATGAGGTTGTAGCAACGATGAAAGAAGTGCATCGGTTTTAGGAATATTTAGTATTCTTTTATAGTCTAACTTAGATGCTCACTTTTCTTAATTTAGGTGATTTTCTTAGTTTTATTTTATGCACAGATTTATCTTTAAGAAAAGTGCACAGTAGAGAAGGGTTCTATATTTTGAGCAGGGGACACACTTCTAGGTGGGAGGTACTCTATTCTAGGAAGCTTTTGTGACGCAGGCTATGTGCTTTATCCGGTAATCCCAAGAGGTGCTATTGTAGCAATAAGAAATTCATTTATTTTGAGTTCTTCATTAGTGCATTTATAGTATATTGTTTATTCCATGCAATACCTCAATAGTGTGCGATCAAATTACAATTAAGATTGTCGTAATATTTTGACTTACCCTCTTTTAGAGGGAAACTAGAGCATGTGTAAAGATTGCACATCACAATTTTATCATGCAGAGTTTACCGGGCACAATTTTTGTGGATCTAAGCAGCCGGATACCTGTTGGAATTCAAGAGGGAACAATACTACAAAATGGGAAAGAGATTTTACAGTTAACCTGCCTTTCACATTATGGTTGGAGTCGGTTTGTTGGCAAGATGTTGGATACCTCAACTTCCTTTTTATGACTAAGTACAATATTGAATCCATTGACATATTCCTCACTCAATTGTCATTAAGCGATGGGTTTTCTCAGAACCGCTTTACATATATAAACTTCACCAGAGTTGTTATTGAGTCTTTGGATGTGGTTGTCCTTTCAAATCACACATGTACAAGAAGACGAGAAATAATATGCCCGACTAATTTCAAGTTATATTCCTATGAATAGGGTGTTCCCTTCTATAAACCTTACGACTCACTGTGCTTCTTTCTAGTGAACAAATTTCAGACTTTTCATGAATTGTGAGACAATTTCAACACCATAACTATGAGTTTCTTATTTAAAGTTATACCCACTAGATTACAACCCGCACAAGGAGAATTCCATTCCCATTTCAAAAGAACCTACAATCGACTTATACCATGCTATTTAATATTTTATGTATTTCTTCGCATCCTTGGCCTGTGCCATAAAGGCGCAACATGCTACCTTGCATTTTCTATACTAACACTCCTAAACAATAATAAACTATGCCCAAATATGTCATTTCAAATGATCTATGCATCTCACCTTTTGGTTTTTCAATTATCGAAGTTTTTACCTATATTGATGAGATCATTGACAACCGAGGCCACAGTGACAATATCTGTTAGAGTTTTATCCATGTTGTAATAAAGGTGTTTTTTTCTTCAGCAACATTATAATACATTACACTTTCCATTCAGCGGAGAAGTGTACCCAGTAGCAGCCTTGGTCTGTGTGCAAATGGGTTAAATTCACAATAGACTTTATCTATTGTTTCGAAGGTGTTTCTCCTTCAATTGTACTTCATCTTAGCAGATCCTTTCAATCTACACCTTTAGTAGATGCATATAGCCTTGGAGTACATGCTATAGATTCCAATTTTGCTATGAGGGTATAGAAATGATGAAATAATCGCATCGATTTTAGGAATATTATTGTTCTTGTATGAAATCATGCTTGTCTAGTGTTTCCAAAACTTATATAGAGCCATATTTATTATAGTTTTATAGTTTGAATTAGATGCTCACTTTTATTAATTTAGGTGCTTTTCTTAGTTCTATTTTATGCACAGATTTATCTTTAAGAAAAGTGCACAGTAGATAAGGGTTCTATATTTTGAGCGGGGGACATGCTTCTGGGTAGGAGGTACTCTATTCTAGTGATTTTCTGTCATGCATGTTAGGTGTTTTATCCTAGACATAGTTCCAAGTCCTTGCCTCCTTCACAAAGACCCTACCAGATAAGACACCAGTGGCTAGAGTTCCAAGTCCCTAAATTTTCCAAAAACCCACTTGAGCCTAGCTATCTAGCCTAAAAGCCTTTACATTCCAATCATCTCTTGGTTGTTATTTCATAGAGAGATCCCTCTCTGGTTTGGTAGAGCTAGAAACTAAAAGCTTGGCCTGTGGTTACCTCCATTGATCTCCTCAGCAGCCTAGGACATTATGGAGGATAATAGAGGGCATGAAAACTAGGGATTTCCAAGGTGTTCTAGTGAATGTAAGGTTCCCAAGTCATGGAAAAATGCAATGCTAGTTGTGAGGTCATGAATGCCAAGTTGTGATAGGGAATGCTAGGGCATGCTAAGATGTGCCAAATAGTAAGAAGACATGTCAAGCAAGCTAAGATGTGCCATGTGCTAAGGCCTGCTAAGATGTACAAGGGTTCCAAGTCCCTGCCTCCTCTTCTTCCATATGCTATACACTTATGACATTTCCTTTGCAATATTTGGTGCATTTGATAGTTATAGCTCATTTATAGGTTATAAATGTCTTCAACGTTTCACTTCTAATTGAGTATTCAACTGAAAATTTTGATTCTCTTATACATAACTATTTTTCCCTCCACCCAATTTTCATAACTTAAATAACCATTAGGTAGGGGCCTACAACTTCGATGTTGCTTTGATTGTTTATTAAAATCTTACCGAGTGATCTAAAATCACTCGTGAATGACCTCAGTAAACTAATGAACGTATTACAGACTCATATGCTGGGGTGTGCCTATGTTATTTTATGCAATAGATCGATAAGATTGCGAAATATACATAAACTAAAACAATAAGAGAAACACAGTAAGAAAACACATAAAACACAACAAGATTAATAAGGAGTTCACCCAATCCTCCTAGGCTACGTCTCCTGGTCTAGCCTTTAGTGGTGGCCTTTCTATTGTGTCTTAAAGCAGGGTTTTTACAATAAGGAGCTCAATTTAAGTCTCACTTTAACAGCTGATGATCAGTAGGATTGTACTTGGATTCCCCAAGTCCCTAGAGTACACCGACTACCCTTGCTGGATCTCGACCTCAACTGGTCTCAGTGGTATGAGTCCCATTTGGTACTCAATACCTGACAGATACACACATAAGAGTTTCTTGAACCTCTCAAGCCTTCTTTGGAGTTCACAGACTCTCGGACTCTCTCTGTCTCTATCTGCTCGATGACGCCTTCCCTCTACAAGTTTGCTCAAATTCTTTGTTCTCTGCAATTCACTTCTTTCTTCCCTCTCGGCTTTCTTCTTCTCTTTCTCTGCCTCTTTTTCTTACTCTTTGTCTATTCATGGCTTAAAGCCAATCTACTCCCTAACTGTTCATTTTCGCTTCCCAGCTCTCTGGATCTACTGCCTCTACCCGCTAGAATTCCCTTGCTCTGTGTCATCATCACTGTGTAACGCTTCACAGAGAGGTGGCCACTTCTTTCCTCATGAACTGAGTGTCAATTGTCTTTGAACGGTCGTTATTTCCATTTCTCCAAGATTGCCCATGAAATTGATTCCCCTACCAATTCATCGATCATGCGGGACCTCAATGTTGGAAATAATACTGAGAGGGGGGGTGAATCAATATTATAAAATCAATATAACTTTTTCATTTCCATGTTCAGATTCATATACGCTACTTCAGTTAAGGATACTTGCGTATATACGCAACTGTGTTTAATTAAACTAGCGTATATCTTGTAAGCTTATGATTCAATTATTTGATCTTCAATGAGTGCATCAGAACATTATTAACCATATTAACAGTAAACAGGTGCAGTAAAATAGAATAGATCATCACACATAAGGAGCACACATGAACAACATGATATAAGGTGGAAATCTAATGTGGGTGAAAACCACCTGCTGCAATTCGTTTCTATCTTCTTTAAATAAGAAAACTTATTTTTACAATAGTACTGGTGCAGTCTTATACCAGTACAGAGGCTTCTACCTGCAGAAGGCTACAACCTTGTCTCGTTCTCCAGACTCTCCTGGAAGGGAGCTACAACACCCTTAGCTCTTCTACTAGCTGAAGTAATAGTACGTAGCTATTGGCCTACAGAAGGCTACAACTTTCTCATTTCTTCCAGGGACCACATTTCATAAATTTTCAGACTGGATCCATAAATACAAAACAATCACCACTATAAGACAATTATCAACCATACCTGAATCATCAATCACTAAATCACCCAATACTGAATCACTGAAACCCTGTCATCAGAACACAGTTACCGGAAAGCAGACTAGAGCCCAGAACTCTGCAACAACCACTAGAACCAATAGCAACCTAAAACATCAAATCTCATAATGCATACGCTACTTGACTGTGTCAAAACCATGTGTACACGCGCTTTCACCAAAGAGAACCCGCGTACAGATCTAAAGATAATTACTTATACCTTCACTATAATTTCCAACTTGATTCGGATTGAGCCAAGCATCACAAACCCATAACTAGCATACTGGATCTCCACACTTCATTAGATTGTCATTACTGGTGCACCTGTCCTTGGCCTAATGATATTCTCTTTATATAGGTTTAGGCTTCTCTCAATACCATGGTCCAAAACCATGTAGAAACAATACCTTGGACCCAATACCTGGGGTCAACACTTTGGACGCAATACCATGGACCAAAACCATAGGTCTAAATACCACAAACCCAAAAATAAGCTTTTCCACATGTACGCGCTTTTTCGTGCATGAAAGTGTGTGCATATGCATACGTGACTTTTGATCAGAAATCCCACGTGTATATGCGTCTTTGTATATAGTGTACCTGCGTGTATAACCTGCGTGTATGCCCTACTTGGTATATAGCGAACTTGCGTATATATGTGACTTGGTACATAGTGAACCTGTGTATAACCTGCATATGAACACGACTTGGTATATAGTGAAACTGCGTATATACTCTTCTTTCTTCATTCTTTGTAGTCTGATCATCAACTCTTTGCTACTGACCTGTTGCACTATGATTCGTCATCTGTGATTGAGTTGCCATCACCTGTATCGTACCTCTGAGTGAGTTTCCATCAAGGAAAACACTTGTATCATAATGCCAACAATCTCCCCCTTTCGACTTGATGGCAACCACCACACCAAGTCACTCTCCCCATTTGACATCAAGGGCAAAGTGCAGACCAAGAAGTTCTCTCCCTCTGTTGTCCATACTCCCCCTGAGTACCTACTGAAATCTCTGATTGGGCTACCCCTTTGTATATGCCAAGATGTACCAAGCCGTCCATGCTCCCCCTGAGCACATGCAAGCTCTCCATTCAAGACCATTATAGTCATTAGCCACTATCATACACCATATATGATCTGCACCATAAGCATCAGCATCCAGTTCTATAACCCGCAACACCATTCTTTTGATCAAACAGCAAGATGTATCATTTAGCCACATAAGCATCATCACTAAAGACTTCTAACCATAATGCCAACAATACATTATTTGAAGTATATGCTGCCCCTAAGCCTGTGCCAACCATCATATACCATGACTGAACCATTTCCTGAGTCTGTTCTGCTGCCTTTTTCTTCTGAGCTCCATATACGTGACTCTACAACCTCTAGATCACGTATATACGCGACTTATATTCATTATATCAACATATGCAAAATGGAATACTGAAGGTATTCACTTTTAGTTTCCCCTGTGTCTGTTATGTCAGCTAACTAAGTTATGTCACACCTTTCTGTCTCTAATTTTGTCTTCTTCAATACCTGGAATTATGATGATGTATAATCCTCTTGCTTTGGAGTTTGAATTTTGCTCCTGCATTCCCTTGCTTTATGTCCAAACTTGTTACATGCATAACATCTTACATGATTTATGTTCCTTCTATTGCAATCAATTGCTTTGTGGCCAAACATATTACATGCCAAACAATATCCTTTGAAGTACCTGGAATGTGATGATCTTATGTGACGGTCTTGAACCATTATACTTCTACACCTGGCTGCAACATCTCCAAGATTATGACATACATAACATTCAAAATTATTCAATGGAGGGAATAATCATCTATCACTTCCATAGTTAGAAGTAAAGGATTTTCTTTGAGGAATTTTTTTCCTTGGCTGTTGATGAGGTTGTCCTCTCATCTCCTTGTTGGGTATTTCAGAATTCTTGTTAGAGTTCCTTTCCTCACCTTGTGAGCTAAATTCACCTTCACTGGATTCATAAAAGCTAAGAACAGTTTTGATAGTAGGGGATCTTTAACTACCGAGAATGTCATCCAAAATCTTAGTACTATCTTGAAATAGTAAGATCTTATCCTTTTCTTCTAATTTATCCTTTAGAATATCTAGCTCAACCTGAAGATGCTCTTCCTTTTCATGATACTTCTTCTTTATGTTCTCTTCAGCTTTCCTTCCTTCTTCCAACTGATGTCTTAATTCAAGAACTTTGTTTTCTTGTTTTTCAAGAGCTTGGAGTAGTTCTTTATTCTGCTTATTTGATTCTTCAAGATCTTCTTTTAGCGAGCGAATCGTGGCTTCAAGACTTTCATAGTAACTGGGTCTATCTCTGAGTTTATTGATGGTTGTTCTCCTTTCATTGACTTCATTTCTTAATGATGTCACTTCATCCCGCAATTTTTGACATTGATCTTCCTTGTCCTTGAATAACTTCCTTACCTTGATTCCTTCCTCTAGTTGAGCTTTTAGTTTGGTAGCTTCTTCTTTGAAGGCACATTCCCTTTTTTTCAATAGATCTTGTTGATCTCTAATTTGGTCGTTAAGTGTTTTAAATTCTGCCTCTATTTGATATCTTTCTTGCTCACCCATAAGAGCAAATTCAGTTGTTTCGCTATCACTTTCATCATCTCCAAATGGATAGATAAATGTATCACCAGAGGATAACAAATTCATACCTGGAAGTTCTTTTGTTTGTTCGTCTTCATTCTAAAGTGATTTTGAATCTGAAGTGCTTCTTCCACATATTCCCCAATCGATTCTCCCGCTGTCATAGCTCTTCTGAGATGTCTTCTTCTTCTTAGGGGCTTTATTTTGAAGCTTCTTTCCCATTGTTCTACGGATCTCCTTCAAGAGATCAAGCTTCTAACAAAGCACCTGCTGTGATACCAATTGTTGGAAATAATACTGAGGGGGGGGTGAATCAGTATTATAAAATCCATATAACATTTTCATTTCCATGTTCAGATTCATATACACTACTTTAGTTAAGGATACTCGTGTATATAGGCAACTGTGTTTAATGAAACTAGAGTATATCTTGTAAACTTATGATTCAATTAGTTGATCTTCAATGAGTGCATCAGAACATTATTAACCATATTAACACTAAACAGGTGCAGTAAAATAGAACAGATCATCACACATAAGGAGCACACATGAACACCATGAAATAAGGTGGAAACCCAATGTGGGTGAAAACCACCTGCTGCAATTCATCTCTATCTTCTTTAAATAAGAAAACTTCTTTTTACAATAGTACTAGTGCAGTCTTATACCAGTACACAGGCTTCTACCTGCAGAAGGATACAACCTTCTCTCATTCTCCAGACTCTCCTAGAAGGGAGCTACAACCCCCTTAGCTCTTGTACTAGCTAAAGTACTAGTACGTAGGTGCTGGCCTACAGAAGGCTACAACCTTCTCATTTCTTCTAGGGACCACGTTTCATAAATTTTCAGACTGGATCCATAAATAAAAAGCAATCACCATTGTAAGACAATCATCAACTATACATGAATCATCAATCACTAAATCACCCAATACTAAATCACCGAAACCCTGTCATCAGAACACAGTTACCATAATGCAGACCAGAGCCCAGAACTCTGTAACAACCACTAAAACCAATAGAAACCTGAAACATCAAATCTCATAATGCATACGCTACTTGATTGTGTCAAAACCACGTGTACAAGCACTTTCACTAGCGAGAACCCGCATACAGATCTAAAGATAATTACTTATACCTTCGCTACCATTTCCAACTTGACTCAGATCGAGCCAAGCATCACAAACCCATAACCAGCATACTGGATCTCCACACTTCATTAGACTCTCATTACTTGCACACCTGCCTTGGCCTAATGATCTTCTCTTTATCAAGATTTAGGCTTCTCTTGATACCATGGTCCAAAACCATGTAGAAACAATACCCTGGACCCAATACCTGTTGATCTGAATTTGAAGCTACTTGTAAATTGCTTGCAAGGTATTCAATTAAGAAATATACATGTTTAAAAGATTTCCATGTCTTGCAGAAAGAAAACAAATGAAAATTTCAGCTGTTCATGACCCATTTAAGCATAGCAGATTTATTTCCTTTTACTATTTAACACACTAAAACGATTTTTTTCTGCAAAATAATTCAACCACAGATGCAAAAGAAGTTGATAAAGCAGTTCACCCCTCCTGGGCTACATCTACTGGGTCCAAAGCTCCCAAATGGGCTTGTCCTTGTTTTCATTAAATGCTCAAATTGAATATAAAGATGAATAGAAGCATATATAGGTGGAATAGATGGTAAAAATGGATTCAGAACACTTGAATTCTTCAGGATTGACTATTGGATCACCTCCAATGGATACCTGCAACCCTATACAGTCTTCACAATCTTGGGCCTTGGTGGCTCCTAGAACTTTCACGGCTCCAAAACCTCTACAAATGACCTCAGATGGATGTAAGACCTACACCAATGGCTTCAAAAGGTCGAAAATACCCAAAATAAAAAAAAAAAAATCATCCAAAACCGCCTTTCCTAGCCAAAGTTATGGCCAATTAAAGTTTTCCTCCAGTTTTGCCTAGAAACACTCAAGCTAAATTTAGTTGGAGTCCAGTTAGGTCCGCCATTTATGGCGGGACCACCCAAATTTGGCACTCCATCAAAAACTCTGCCAGTCTAACTGCAGTTACATTAAATGCTGGCGGTTAGCATGGGATTCCGTGCTGGTGGTTAGTGCTGGCGGTTGGGGCTTAAGCCCTTGGTTCTGGGCCCGCGGTCATATGAAATGGGGGGCTGGCCCTTAGGGGCTAGCCCCCTTTGGTTTCCACCCCAACAATATTTAACGTTCAAATAACAATTGTTTCGCCCTTTTAACAACACATGACCCCGTGGCCTAACAGTAAAGCGCTAGACTGTTATTCCATAGGTTGTGGGTTCAAAACATTGAACTCCCAAAAAATTTTGAATATGCGCCCATGAAGCTTGCTGACGTGGCAGATTTCTATTGGCTGTGTGAAGGGAATATTCCTTGGAATATTCTGTGGAATATTCCTTTTTTAATTTTTTTTGAAAAATTTCAAAATTCCAATGTTATTGACAAATTCTTCTTTTTGCCATAACTTCCTCATACGGCAACCGTTTTTTGAACCGTTTGCGGCGCCGGAATCAAGAAGATGAGAAATTTCCAGTCATTCAACTTTGAACTAGTTCAGAGCATTTTAAATTTTGAGGATTTTACGACACTTAGGATATGAGCACCTGATCACGCCTCCCCATTGGGAAGATTTTGGACCCCAAAAGCCTTCAACTACCTGTTAATGAGGTGAGGGTACAACTCCCTCACTCTCTCCACCTCCATCCACTTTGCCTTATTCGGTTTGCTGCCTTTGAAACCAACCCGAACATAATCTACACTGCCCCTCCTTGAAGTGCATGTCCTTCTATCAAGGATTGTATCTTCTTTCAACTCATCTAAGAATTCTGGCGAGAAATCTTCTATAGATGGCAGCTGAACAACACTTTCATGATCAGCAATCAAAGGGGGTTCATACAAATGTAAGTTCTCCACATTGACAACAGAATACATTTGCATGTAGGAAGGCAAATCTAATTGAAAAGCATTATTTCCAACCTTCTTGAGGATTTTGAATGGACCATAATGAATAGGCTTCAGCTGTTTACCTTCTCCTTGCATCCTTTCCTTATTAATGTACAGCCATACCTCATCCCCTTCTTGAAACTTGTGATCAACTCTATGCTTATCGTGTCTTTCCTTGTACTTGCCTTGACTCTTCTCAAGTTGTTCTTGAATTTTCTGATGTATTTGCTGAATTCTTTGAATGAATGAATGAGCTTTGTCAATATCACTATGTCCCTCAATGGCAACATCTTTCTCAAGAATGAAATCAAGAGGTGATTTTGGCAAGTAACCAAAACAAGCTTCAAACGGTGAGGTGTTTGTGGAAGAGTGCTTGGCACGATTGTAAGCATGCTGTATGTAGTGCAAATGTTCATCCCACAGCTTGGGATGCTTGCTGCAATATCCTCTCAAGAGGTGCACAATGGTTATGTTCACAACTTCGGTTTTTCCATCTGTTTGCGAATGGAAAGCAGTACTTTTCTTCAACTTTGTGTCCATCATCTCCCATAGGTTGGACAAAAAAATCCCCACAAATCTGGAATCCCTGTCACTAATAATGGAAGTAGGCAAACCAAAGTGAATCCATACATGATGAAAAAGTAATTCAGCAGTTTGTTCAGCAGTTATAGTTTTCTTACAAGGCATAAGTATACAAATTTTGTTGAAACGATCAACTACTACATATAAATAATCATGTTGCTTTCTAGATTTTGGCAAACCTCCTACAAAATCCATAGAGATGCTCTCCCATGGTCTAGAAGGTACCGGAAACGGAGTATACAAACCAAGCTTCCTATTACTAGGCTTGCTTGTAGCACATAATGAACAACCTCTTATGAACCTTGAAACATAATCTACCATGCGAGGCCAATAGCAATACCTCTGTAGATGTGCAACTGTTTTGCTCACACCAAAATGGCCAGCAATAAGAGAAGAATGAGCTTCTCTTATGACATTTATCCTCTCCCCCTGTGTTATACACAACTTTCCCAAATGAAACAGCAAATTGTTATCATGCATGTGATAGTCATTTTCCTCTACATGATTCCCTTTACTCAAGTTAGCATACACATCTTTAAAGTCATCATCAGATGCATATTGTTCTATGTAACTATCATGTACAATGGAATCATTCTTAAGTAAAGTAACAACACCAATAATAGGCCTTGAAATCATATCAACAACCTTATTCAAAGTAGCTTTCTTGTAACTTATTACCAAATGGAATTGTTGCAAGAAGCCCATCCATCTGAAGTGTCGTGACTGTTGTAACTTGCTTTGTGATTGCAAGTACTGTAAGGGATGATGGTCGGTATGTATAACAGTTTCTTTGCCCATCAAATAGTGCTTCCACTTTTTGATGCTTTGTACCAACGCATACAACTCCTTATCATATGTAGGATAATTTACAACATCACCATTAAAAGTTTCAGAATGAAAAGCAATAGGCTTACCATGCTGTAGAAGAACTGCACCCATAGCATAATCACTAGCATCAGTTTGTATCTCAAATGGTTGTCTCAAATCCAGTAATGAAAGGACTGGAGCTGAACTAATCTTCTCTTTCAAAGATTCAAAAGCTTTTTGCTGCTTGCCTCCCCATTGCAAAGCATGCTTCACACTTTTCACTGCATGCATAGGAGCTGCTATAGAAGAGAAGTTAGAGATAAACTTCCTCCAATATTGAGCTGCACCCAAAAAACTTCTTACCTCTGTTATGGATTTGGGAGTAGGCCACTTCACAATAGCCTCAATCTTAGCAAGATCAATTCTCAAAGCACCTCCTCCTACTATGTGTCCCAAATAAACCAAAGAAGTCTTTCCAAATTCACACTTTGAAATTTTAAGAAATAACTGATTCTTCTTCAAAACATCAATTACTTTCCTAACATGCATGACATGATCTTCTCTAGACTTGTTGAAAATTAAGATGTCATCTAAGTAGACAATAACGAAATCATCAAGAAAAGGATGCAAGACATCATCCATTACCTACATGAAAGTTGCAAGTGCATTGCACAAACCAAACGGCATCACAAACCACTCAAAGAGTCCTTGTTTTGTTTTAAAGGTTGTCTTCCAAATGTCACTTTCTTCAATTCTTACTTGATGATATCCACTGTGCAAGTCTAGCTTAATGAAATATCGAGCATCTTTCAGCTGGTCTAGCAAATCATCTATCCTTGGGAGTGGGTAACAATTCTTTACTATTATCTTGTTCAAGGCCCGGAAATCAACACACATACGCCAAGTGCCATCTTTCTTTGGAATCAATACAATCGATGACCCACATGGCGAAGTACTTGGCCTTATGAAACCCTTGTCCAACAAGTCCTTGATTTGCTTCTTTATTTCAGTATTCTCCATAATAGACATGTGGTACATGCCTATGTTTGGAAGAGGACAATCTAGATGCAAATGGATTTCATGTTGAATCTCCCTCTTAGGAGGCAAAACTGTTGGCTCCTAAAACATCTCATGATATGCATCAACTACATCATATAGTTCTGACTTAAGTTTTGGATCACAATTGTCAAATGACTCAT
Organism: Pinus tabuliformis; assembly: GCA_031772625.1. NCBI lineage: Eukaryota > Viridiplantae > Streptophyta > Pinopsida > Pinales > Pinaceae > Pinus > Pinus tabuliformis. Next base: position 1,259,074,903 of record CM062818.1, on the reverse strand, counting down.
GATTCACATCAACCTTGGGCTTAATCATAAGAAGAACAAAATTCTTACTTGAATTGACCAGCCTTTTTACCTGTCCTACATTCACCATCGCTATATTTGTCTTTGTGCGATGAGCTCTAACAATGAACTCCTTGCCATCTTTGAAAAGATGATATTTGTTTTCATGGCGATGAAAGATAGCTTTCCTGTCAAACAAGTAAGGACTTCCCAAAACAATTCCTGCTATATCAAAAGGTACCACATCAAGTTCAACTCTCAATAAAATGTGCAGTAATTGCAAAGCGCAATGTGCACTTTCTTGAAACTTGTAAATTTGCATCCTTGCAAATCCATCCAAGTGGATATGGCTTTGGATGTGGAATGGTCTCAAGTTTAAGCTGCTTGACCAAGTCCTCTGATATAAGGTTTGCTTGTGACCCACTATCAAAAAGTGTGTCAATTTTAGTATGTTTTGAAATCACCCTCACATGAAACAGTTCAATTCTTTCTTCCTCATTAGGAGCTTGTACATGGCAGTTTGAGGTACTAGTGATGGCTTGAGTTTCAATTTCTTTTCCCTTCAAGTTTTTCAAACCCATGGCTGAAATTTTGGTTTCATCACCTGAATCATGCCCTAAATCCTGTGGTGTAGATGTAGTAGCAGCAATTTTCTGTTTCCCTTTGGATTTGTTAGATTGAGGTCTTTTTTCAGGATGTAATTTCCAACAGTTTTTCTCCTCATGGCCTGGTTTAGAACAGTGTTTACAGATCACTTTCTCACTCTCCTGTTTGACAGATGCATTCTTTTTGCCCTTTCCCTTGGAGGTTTTCTCTTTGTTTTTCCCCTTGGGGGGCTTGTTTCTACCCTCTTCAAATGTGTTTTTTCCCCTTGCCTCTAAATGGGTAGCTTGGACACAAACCTCGTCCAGGCTAGTGGGGTTAAACATCAAGATGGTGTGTCTAAGGTAGCTATGCAAGCCACCAATGTATTTCAGCAAGGTTTCCTTGGTCTGTAAATATACCCCTAACAAGAGAGCTCTTCTCCTGAATTCTTGGGTGTAGTCTTGGACACTCTGACCCTTAAGTTGTCTAAAATTTTTCCAATTCATAATGGCTTTCTGCATCTGAGCAAGAGGATAAAACTGTTTTTTAATGGCTAACAGAAATTCAGGCCATGTTAAGGTAAACTTACCAAATTTCTTGATCTCCTCTTTAGTCTTGGCCTCCCACCAGATCAATGTTGCTCCATCCATTCTTAAAGAAGCCAACTGAATCTTTGTGGCATCATCATGCATATTCTGGATCCTCAAGTAAACTTCCAACTTCCTAATCCAGTTGTCAAGCTTTTTTGCATTCACTTCACCATTAAACATAGGTAATTGGAATTTTACATCAAGCTTCAAAAAAGGACTTTTTCTAGAGGATCTATGCTTATGCACAGAAGAAGAAGATGAGGATGAAGAGGGAGAAGGTGACGATGGGGGTGGTGGATCACCATTTCCTCCATGTCCTTTCTTGGAATGATCATCATCCTTCTTACCTCCTGAAGAGCCCTCTCCTTCATGTGGATGTTTGGACCCTTCTCCAGCCAATTTCTCATTTCTTTCTTGGTACAATATCCTCACCATTTCAGTGAGATCCAAGAAAGCCTTTCTGAAGACTCTTTCTTCTTCTTTTGGATCCATGTCTGCAGGAATTTCTCCTTCATGTGCAGACATTCTTAAAGCTTCTGTTGAGACTCTTGAGGGTGAAATTGAAGGTGGAGGTGATGGCTCTCTGGACTTCCTTGACTGAGGATTCTCTTGTTCTCTAGTCAACTGTCCTTCCCTTCTTTTAAGTTTCAACCTGGTAAGCATCAATACTTGCAAGACAGTTAGAAGATCTTTGCACAAAACCCTGAGCTCTGATACCAACTTGATCTGAATTTGAAACTACTTGTAAATTGTTTGCAAGGTATTCAATTCAGAAATATACATGTTTAAAAGATTTCCATGTCTTGCAGAAAGAAAACAAATGAAAATTTCAGCTGTTCATGACCCATTTAAGCATAGCAAATTTATTTCCTTTTACTGTTTAACACACTAAAACGAATTTGTTCTACAAAATAATTCAACCACAGATGCAAAAAAGTTGATAAAGCAATTCACCCCTCCTGGGCTACGTCTGTTGGGTCCAAAGCTCCCAAATGGGCTTGTCCTTGTTTTCATTAAATGCTAAAATTGAATATACAGCTGAAGAGAAGCATCTACAGGTGGAATAGATGGTAAAAATGGATTTAGAACACTTGAATCCTTCAGGATTGACTATTGGATCACCTCCAATGGATACCTGCAACCCTATACAATCTTCACAATCCTGGACCTTGGTGGCTCCTAGAACTTTCACGGCTCCAAAGCCTCTGCAAATGACCTCAGATGGCTGTAAAACCTACACCAATGGCTTTAGAAGGTCGAAAATGCCCAAAATCAAAAAAAAAATCGTCCAAAACCACCTTTCCTAGCCAAAGTTATGGCCAATTAAAGTTTTCCTCCAGTTTTGCCTAGAAACGCTCCAGCTAACTTTAGTTGGAGTCCAGTTAGCTCCGCCATTTATGGCAGGACCACCCGAATTTGGCACTCTGCCAAAAAATCCGCCAGTCTAACTGCAGTTACATTAAATGCTAGCGGTTAGCATGGGATTCCATGCTGGTGGTTAGTGCTGGCGGTTGGGGCTTAAGCCCTTGGTTTTGGGCCCGCGGTCATATGAAATGGGGGGCTGGCCCCCTTTGGTTTCCGCCCCAACAATCTTTAACGTTGAAATAAAAATTGTTTCGCCCTTTTAACAACACATGACCCCGTGGCCTAACGGTAAAGTGCTGGACTGTTAATCCATAGGTTGTGGGTTCAAAACTTTGAACTCCCAAAAAATTTTGAATATGCGCCCATGAAGCTTGCTGACGTCATCTGGGGGCCACGTGGCGGCCTCCGGGCCTGCCACATGGAAAATTTCTATTGGCTGTGTGAAGGGAATATTCCTTGGAATATTCCAAGGAATATTCTGTGAAATATTCCTTTTTAATTTTTTGAAAAATTTCAAAATTCCAATGTTATTGACAAATTCTTCTTTGTGCCATAACTTCCTCATACGGCGACCATTTTTCGAACTGTTTATGGCGCCGGAATCAGGAAGATGAGCACTTTCAAGTCATTCAACTTTGAACTAGTTCTGAGCATTTTAAATTTTGAACATTTTACGACACTTAGGACATGAGCACCTGATCACCTGGGGTCAACACTTCGGACGCAATACCAAGGACCAAAACCATAGATCTAAATACCATGAACCCAAAAAAAAGCTTTCCCACATGTACACACTTTTCTGTCCATGAATGTGCATGCATACGCATACTTGACTTTTGATCAGAAATCCCACGTGTATACACATCTTTGTATATAGTGAACCTACATGTATAACTTGCGTGTATACCCTACTTGGTATATAGCGAGCCTGCGTATATACGTGACTTCGTACATAGTGAACCTGCATATAACCTACATATGTACGCGACTTGGTATATAATGAAACTGCATATATACTCTTCTTTCTTCATTCTTTGTAGTCTGATCATCAACTCTTTGCTACTAACCTGCTGCACTATGATCTGTCATCTGTGATTGAGTTGCCATCACCTATATCGTAGCTCTGAGTGAGTTTCCATCAAGGAAAACACTTGTATCATAATGCCAAAAATCTACCCCTTTCGACTTGATGGCAACCACCACACCAAGTCACTCTCCCACTTTGACATCAAGGGCAAAGGGTAGACCAAGAAGTTCTCTCCCTCTGTTGTCCATACTCCCCCTGAGTACCTGTTGAAATCTCTGATTGGGCTCCCCCTTTTTATATGCCAAGATGTACCAAGCCGTCCATGCTACCCCTGAGCACATGCAAGGTCTCCATTCAAGACCATGATAGTCATTAGCCACTATCATACACCATATATGATCTGCACCATAAGCATCAACATCCAGTTCTATAACCTACAATACCATTCTTTTGATCAAACAGCAAGATGTATCATTTAGCCACATAAGCATCATCACAAAAGACTTCTAACCATCATGCCAAAAATGTATTATTTGAAGTATATGCTCCCTCTGAGCCTGTGCCAACCATCATATACCATGACCGAACCATTTACTGAGTCCATTCTGCTGACTTTTTCTTCTGAGCTCCATATACGTGACTCTGCAGCCTCTAGATCACGTATATATGCGAGTTATATTCATTATATCAGCGTATGCAAAATGGAATACTGAAGGCTTCACTTTCAGTTTCGCCTGTGTCTGTTATGTTAGCTAACTTAGTTATGTCACACCTTTTTGTCCCTAATTTTTTCTTCTTCAATACCTGGAATTGTGATGATGTATAATCCTCTTGCTTCGGAGTTTGAATTTTGGTCATGCATTCCCTTGCTTTATGTCCAAACTTGTTACATGCATAACATTTTACATGATTTATGTTCCTTCTATTGTAATCAATTGATTTGTGGCCAAACATATTACATGCAAAACAATATCCTTTGAAGTACCTGGAATGTGATGATCTTATGTGACGATCTTGAACCATTCTACTTCTGCATCTGGCTGCAACATGTCCAAGATTATGACATACATAACGTTCAACATTATTCAATGGAGAGAATAATCATCTATCACTTCCATAGTTAGGAGTAAAGGATTTTCTTTGAGGGATTTCTCTCCTTGGCTGTTGATGAGGTTGTCCTCTCATCTCCTTGTTGGGTATTTCAGAATTTTCGCTAGAGCTCCTTGCCTCACCTTGTGAGATACATTCACCTTCACCAGATTCATAAAAGCCAAGACCAGTTTTGATAGTAGGGAATCTTTCACTACCGAGAATGTCATGCAAAATGTTAGTGCTATCTTGAAATAGTAAGATCTTATCCTTTTCTTCTAATTTATCCTTTAGAATATTTAGCTCAACATGAAGATGCTCTTCCTCTTCACGATACTACTTCATTATGTTCTCTTCAGCTTTCCTTCCTTCTTCCAACTGATGTCTAAATTCAAGAACTTTTTTTTCTTGTTTTTCAAGAGCTTGGAGTAGTTCTTTATTCTGCTTATTTGATTCTTCAAGATATTCTTTTAGCGAGTGGATCCTAGCTTCAAGACTTTCATAGTAACTGGATCTATCTCTAAGTTTCTTTATGGTTGTGCTCCTCTCATTGACTTCATTTCTTAATGATGTCACTTCATCCTGCAATTTTTGACATTGATCTTCCTTGTCCTTGAATAACTTCCTTACCTTGTTTCCTCCCTCTAGTTGAGCTTTTAGTTTGGTAGCTTCTTCTTTGAAGGCACATTCCCTTTTGTTCAATAGATCTTGTTGATCTCTAATTTTGTTTGTAAGCCTTTTAAATTCTGCCTCTATTTGATATCTTTCTTGCTCTCCCATAAGAGAAAATTCAGTTGTTTCGCTATCACTTTCATCATCTCCAAATGGATAGATAAATGTATCACCAGAGGATAACAAATTCATACCTGAAAGTGCTTTTGTTTGTTCATCTTCATTCTAAAGTGATTCTGAATCTGAGGTGCTTCTTCCACATATTCCCCAATCGATTCTCCCACTGTCATAGCTCTTTTGAGATGTATTTTTTTTCTTAGGGGCTTTCTTCTGAAGCTTCTTTCCCATTGTTCTACGGATCTCCTTCAAGCGGTCAAGCTTCTACCAAAGGACCTGTTTTGATACCAATTTCTAGAAATAATACTGAGAGGGGAGGGGTGAATTGGTATTATCAAATCAATATCACTTTTTCATTTCCATGTTCAGATTCATATACACTACTTTAGTTAAGGATACTAGCGTATATACGCAACTGTGTTTAACGCAACTAGCGTATATCTTGTAAACTTATGATTCAATTAATTGATCTTCAATGAGTGCATCAGAACATTATTAACCATATTAACAGTAAGCAGGTGTAGTAAAACAGAACAGACCATCACACATAAGGAGCACACATGAACAACATGATACAAGGTGGAAACCCAATGTGGGTGAAAACCACCTGCTACAATTTGTCTCTATCTTCTTTAAATAAGAAAACTTCTTTTTACAATAGTACTGGTGTAGTCTTATACCAGTACGTAGGCTTCTACCTGCAGAAGGCTACAACATTCTCTCGTTCTCCAAACTCTCCTGGAAGTGAGCTACAACCCCCTTAGCTCTTGTACTAGTTGAAGTACTAGTACGTAGGTGTTGGCCTATAGAACGCTACAACCTTCTCATTTCTTCCAGGGACCACGTTTCATAAATTTTCAGATTGGATTAATAAATACAAAACAATCGCCACTGTAAGACAATCATCAATCACTAAATCACACAATACTGAATCACTGAAACCCTGTCATCAGAACATAGACTAGAGCCCAGAACTCTGCAAAAACCACTAGGACCAACAGCAACCTGAAACATCAAATCTCATATTGCATACGCTACTTGACTATGTCAAAACCATGTGTACACGAGCTTTCACCAAAGAGAACCGACATACAGATCTAAAGATAATTACTTATACCTGCACTACCATTTCCAGCTTGATTCAGATCAAGCCAAGCATCACAAATCGATAACTAGCATACTAGATCTCCACACTTCATCATACTCTCATTACTTGCACACCTGCCCTTGGCCTAATGATGTTCTCTTTATATAAGTTTAGGCTTCTCTCAATAACATGGTCCAAAACCATGTAGAAACAATACCTTGGACCCAATACCTGGGGTCAAAACTTTGGACGCAATACCAAGGACCAAAACCATAGGTCTAAATACCATGAACCCAAAAATAAGCTTTCCCACATGTACGTGCTTTTCCGTGCATGAAAGTGCGTGGATACGCATAGCGAATTTTGATCAGAAATCTCGCATGTATACACGTCTTTGTATATAGTGAACCTACATGTATAACCTGCCTGTATACCCTACTTGGTATATAGAGAACCTGCGTATATACGCGAGTTGGTACATAGTGAACCTACGTATAACCTGCATATGTACATGACTTGGTATATAGAAAAACTACATATATACTCTTCTTTCTTCATTCTTTGTAGTCTGATCATCAAATCTTTGCTACTGACCTACTGCACTATGATCTGTCATCTGTGATTGAGTTGCCATCACCTGTATCGTTCCTCTGAGTGAGTTTCCATCAAGGAAAGCACTTGTATGATAATGCCAACAATCTCCCCCTTTGGACTTGATGGAAAGCACCACACCAAGTCACTCTCCCCCTTTGACATCAAGGGCAAAGGGCAGACCAAGAAGTTCTCTCCCTCTGATGTCCATACTCCCCTTGAGTACCTACTGAAATCTCTGATTGGGCTGCCCCTTTGTATATGCCAAGATGTACCAAGCCATCCATGCTCCCCTTGAGCACATGCAAGGTCTCCATTCAAGACCATGATAGTCATTAGCCACTGCCATACACCATATATGATTTGCAACATAAGTATCAGCATCCAGTTCTATAACCTGCAATACCATTATTTTGATCAAACAGCAAGATGTATCATTTCGCCACATAAGCATCATCACTAAAGACTTCTAACCATAATGCCGACAATGCATTATTTGAAGTATATGCTCCCCCTGACCCTGTGCCAACCATCATATACCATGACCGAACCATTTCCTAAGTCTGTTCTGGTGTCTTTTTCTTCTGAGCTCCATATATGCGACTCTGCAGCCTCTAGATCGCGTATATACAGGACTTATCTTCATTATATCAACGTATGGAAAATGGAATACTGAAGGTCTTCACTTTCAATTTCCCCTGTGTCGTTTATGTCAGCTAACTGAGATATGTCACACCTTTCTGTCTCTAATTCTGTGTTCTTCAATACCTAGAATTGTGATGATGTATAATCCCCTTGCTTTGGAGTTTGAATTTTGCAAATGCATTCCCTTGATTTATGTCCAAACTTGTTACATGCATAACATCTTACATGATTTATGTTCCTTCTATTGCAATCAATTGCTTTGTGGCCAATCATATTACATGCAAAACAATATCCTTTGAAGTACCTGGAATGTGATGATCTTATGTGACGGTCTTGAACCATTCTACTTCTACATCTGGTTGCAACATGTCCAATATTATGACATACATAACATTCAACTTTATTCAATGGAGGGAATAATCGTCTATCACTTCCATAGTTAGGAGTAAAGGATTTTCTTTGAGGAATTTCGTTCCTTGGCTATTGATGAGGTTATCCTCTCATCTCCTTGTTGGGTATTTCAGAATTTTCGCTAGAGTTCCTTGCCTCACCTTGTGAGATACATTCACCTTCACCAGATTCATAAAAGCCAAGACCAGTTTTGATAGTAGGGGATCTTTCACTACCGAGAATGTCATCCAAAATGTTAGTGCTATCTTGAAATAGTAAGATCTTATCCTTTTCTTCTAATTTATCCTTTAGAATATTTAGCTCAACATGAAGATGCTCTTCCTCTTCTTAATACTGCTTCATTATGTTCTCTTCAGCTTTCCTTCCTTCTTCCAATTGATGTATTAATTCAAGAACTTCATTTTCTTGTTTTTCAAGAGCTTGGAGTAGTTCTTTATTCTGCTTATTTGATTCTTCAAGATCTTCTTTTAGCAAGCGGATCATGGCTTCAAGACTTTCATAGTAACTGGATCTATCTCTGAGTTTCTTGATGGTTGTGCTCCTTTCATTGACTTCATTTCTTAATGAACTCACTTCATCCTGCAATTTTTGACATTGATCTTCCTTGTCCTTGAACAACTTCCTTACCTTTTTTCCTTCCTCTAGTTGAGCTTTTAGTTTGGTATCTTCTTCTTTGAAGGAACATTCCCTTTTGTTCAACAGATCTTGTTGATCTCTAATTTTTTCTGTAAGCCTTTTCAATTCTGCCTCTATTTGATATCTTTCTTGCTCACCAATAAGAGAAAATTGAGTTGTTTCGCTATCACTTTCATCATCTCCAAATGGATAGATAAATGTATCACTAGAGGATAACAAATTCATACCTGAAAGTTCTTTTGTTTGTTCGTCTTCATTCTAAAGTGATTTTGAATCTCAAGTGCTTCTTCCACATATTCCCCAATCGATTCTCCTGCTGGCATAGCTCTTCTAAGATGTCTTATTCTTCCTAGGGGATTTCTTCTTAAGCTTCCTTCCCATTGTTCTACGGATCTCCTTCAAGCGATCAAGTTTCTACCAAAGAACCTGGTCTGATACCAATTGTTGGAAATAATACTGAGAGGGGGGGGCGGTGAATCAGTATTATCAAATCAATATAATTTTTTCATTTCCATGTTCAGATTCATATACGCTACTTCAGTTAAGGGTACTCGCGTATATACGCAGCTATGTTTAATGCAACTAACATATATCTTGTAAACTTATGATTCAAATAGTTGATCTTCAATGAGTGCATCAGAACATTATTAACCATATTAACAGTAAACAAGTGTAGTAAAACAAAACAGATCATCACACATAAGGAGCACACATGAAAACCATGATATAAGGTGGAAACCCAATGTGGGTGAAAACCACCTGCTGCAATTCATCTCTATCTTCTTTAAATGAGAAAACTTCTTTTTACAGTAGTACTGGTGCACTCTTATACCAGTACGCAGGCTTCTACCTGCAGAAGGCTACAACCTTCTCTCGTTCTCCAGACTCTCCTGGAAGTGAGCTACAACCCCCTTAGCTCTTGTACTAGTTGAAGTACTAGTACGTAGGTGCTGGCCTACAGAAGGCTACAACCTTCTCATTTCTTCCAGGGACCACATTTCATAAATTTTCAGACTAGATCCATAAATACCAAACAATCACCACTGTAAGACTATCATCAACTATACCTAATTCATCAATCACTAAATCGCCCAATACTGAATCACTGAAACCCTGTCATCAGAACACAGTTACCAGAACACAGACCAGAGCCCAGAACTCTGTAACAACCACTAGAACCAACAACAACCTAAAACATCAAATCTCATAATGCATATGCTACTTGACTGTGTCAAAACCATGTGTACACGTGCTTTCACTAGAGAGAACCCGCGTATAGATCTAAAGATAATTACTTATAACTGTGCTACCATTTCCAAATTGATTCAGATCAAGCCAAGCATCACAAACCAATAACCAACATACTGGATCACCCCACTTCATCAGATTCTCATTACTTGCACACCTACCCTTGGCCTAATGATGTTCTCTTTATATAGGTTTAGGCTTCTCTCAATACCATGGTCCAAAACCATGTAGAAACAATACCTTGGACCCAATACCTGGGGTCAACACCTCAGACGCAATACCAAGGACCAAAACCATAGGTATAAATACCACGGACCCAAAAATAAGCGTTCCCACATGTACGCGCTTTTCCATGCATGAAAGTGCGTGCATATTCATACGCGACTTTTGATCAGAAATCATGCGTGTATACCTGTCTTTGTATATAGTGAACTAGCATGTATAACCTACGTGTATACCCTACTTGGTATATAACGAACCTGCGTATATACGTGACTTGGTACATAGTGAACCTGCGTATAACCTGCATATGTATGCGACTTGGTATATAGTGAAACTGCTTATATACTCTTCTTTCTTCATTCTTTGTAGTCTGATCATCAACTCTTTGCTACTGACCTGTTGCACTATGATCTATCATCTGTGATTGAGTTGCCATCACCTGTATCGTACCTCTAAGTGAGTTGCCATCAAGGACAACACTTGTATCATAATGCCAACAATATCCCCCTTTGGACATGATGGCAAGCACCACACCAAGTCACTCTCCCCCTTTGAGATCAAGGGCAAAGTGCAGACCAAGAAGTTCTCTCCCTCTGCTGTCCATACTCCCCCTGAGTACCTGCTGAAATCTCTGATTGGGCTCCCCCTTTGTATATGCCAAGATGTACTTAGCCGTCCATGCACCCCCTGAGCACATGCAAGGTCTCCTTTCAGGACCATGATAGTCATTAGCCACTATCATACACCATATATGATCTACACCATAAGCATCAGCATCCAGTTCTATAACATGCAATACCATTCTTTTGATCAAACAGCAAGATGTATCATTTAGCCACATAAGCATCATCACTAAAGACTTCTAACCATAATGCCAAAAACACATTATTTGAAGTATATGCTCCCTCTGAGCCTGTGACAACCATCATATACCATGACCGAACCATTTCCTGAGTCTGTTCTACTGCCTTTTTCTTCTGAGGTTCATATACGTGACTTTGAATCTCTAGATTGCGTATATACGCGGCTTATCTTCATTATATCGGCGTATGCAAAATGGAATACTGAAGGTATTCACTTTCATTTTCCCCTGTGTCTGTTATGTCAGCTAACTGAGTTATGTCACACCTTTCTGTCTCTAATTTTGTCTTCTTCAATACCTTGAATTGTGATGATCTATAATCCTCTTGCTTTGGAGTTTGAATTTTGCTCCTGCATTCCCTTGCTTTATGTCCAAACTTGTTACATGCATAACATCTTACATGATTTATGTTCCTTCTATTGCAATCAATTGCTTTGTGCCCAAACATATTACATGCAAAACAATATCCTTTGAAGTACCTGGAATGTGATGATCTTATGTGACGATCTTGAACCATTCTACTTCTGCATCTGGCTGCAACATGTCCAAGATTATGACATACATAACATTCAACATTATTCAATGGAGGGAATAATCATCTATCACTTCCATATTTAGGAGTAAAGGATTTTCTTTGAGGAATTTCTTTCCTTGGCTGTTGATGAGGTTGTCCTCTCATCTCCTTGTTGGGTATTTCAGAATTCTCGTTAGAGTTCCTTGCCTCACCTTGTGAGCTAGATTCACCTTCACCATATTCATAAAATCCAAGAGAAATTTTGATAGTAGGGGATATTTGACTACCAAGAATGTCATCCAAAATCTTATTACTATCTTGAAATAGTAAGATCTTATCCTTTTCTTCTAATTTATCCTTTAGAATATTTCGCTCAACCTGAAGATGCTCTTCCTTTTCATGATACTACTTCTTTATGTTTTCTTCAGCTTTCCTTCCTTTCTCCAACTGATGTCTTAATTCAAGAACCTCATTTTCTTGTTCTCAAGAGCTTGGAGTAGTTCTTTATTCTTCTTATTTGATTCTTCAAGATCTTCTTTTAGCGAGCGGATCGTGGCTTCAAGACTTTCATAGTAACTGGATCTATCTCTGAGTTTCTTTATGGTTATGCTCCTTTCATTGACTTCATTTCTTAATGATGTCACTTCATCCTGCAATTTTTGACATTGATCTTCCTTGTCCTTGAATAACTTCCTTACCTTGTTTCCTTCATCTAGTTGAGCTTTTATTTTGGTAGCTCCTTCTTTGAAGGCACATTCCCCTTTGTTCAATAGATCTTGTTGATCTCTAAGTTTGTCTATAAGACTTTTAAATTCTGCCTCTATTTGATATCTTTCTTGCTCACCCATAAGAGAAAATTCAGTTGTTTCTCTAACACTTTCATAATCTCCAAATGGATACATAAATGTATCACAAGAGGATAAAAAATTCATACCTGAAAGTTCTTTTGTTTGTTCATCTTCATTCTGAAGTGATTCTGAATCTGAAGTGCTTCTTCCACATATTCCCCAATCGATTCTTCCGCTATCATAGCTCTTCTGAGATGTCTTCTTCTTCTTAGGGGCTTTCTTCTTAAGCTTCTTTCCCATTGTTCTACGGATCTCCTTGAAGCGATCAAGCTTCTACCATAGGACCTGCTTTGAAACCAATTGTTGGAAATAATAGTGAGACGGGGGGGTGAATCAATATTATCAAATCAATATAACTTTTTCATTTCCATGTTCAGATTCATATACACTACTTCAGTTAAGCATACTCATGTATATACGCAACTATGTTTAATGCAACTTGTGTATATCTTGTAAACTTATGATTCAATTAGTTGATCTTCAATGAGTGCATCAGAACATTATGAACCATATTAACAGTAAATAGGTGCAGTAAAACATAACAGATCATCACACATAAGGAGCACACATGAACACCATGATATAAGGTGGAAACCCAATGTGGGTGAAAACCACCTGCTACAATTCGTCTCTATCTTCTTTAAATAAGAAAACTTCTTTTTACAATAGCACTGGTGCAGTATTATACCAATACGCAGGCTTCTACCTGCAGAAGGCTACAACCTTCTCTTGTTCTCCAGACGCTCCTGCAAGGGAGCTACAACCCCCTTAGCTCTTGTACTAGCTGAAGTACTAGTTCGTAGGTGCTGGCCTACAGAAGGCTACAACCTTCTAATTTCATCCAGGGACCACGTTTCATAAATTTTCAAACTGGATCCATAAATACGAAACAATCACCGCTATAAGAAAATCATCAACTATACCTCAATCATCAATCACTAAGTCACTCAATACTGAATCACTAAAACCCTATGATTAGAACACTATCACCGGAACACAGACCAGAGCCCAGAGCTCTGCAACAACCACTAGAACCAACAACAACCTAAAACATCAAATCTCATAATGCATACGCTACTTGACTGTGTCAAAACCACGTGTACATGCGCTTTCACCAGAGAGAACCTGCATACAGATCTAAAGATAATTACTTATACCTTCGCTGCCATTTCCAACTTGATTTGGATCGAGCGAAGCATCATAAACCCATTACTAGCATACTGGATCTCCACACTTCATCAGACTCTCATTACTTGCACACCTGCCCTTGGCCTAATGATCTTCTCTTTATATAGGTTTAGGCTTCTCTCAATACTATGGTCCAAAACCATGTAGGAACAATACCTTGGACCCAATACCTGGGTTCAACACTTCGGATGCAATACCAAGGACCAAAACCATAGGTCTAAATACCACGGACCCAAAAATAAGGTTTCCCACATGTACGCACTTTTCCATGCATGAAAGTGCGTGCATATGCATACGTGACTTTTGATCAGAAAACCCGCATGTATACACGTCTTTGTATATATTGAACCTGCGTGTATAACCTGCGTGTATACCCTACTTGGTATATAGCAAACCTGTGTATATACACGACTTGGTACATAGTGAACCTACGTATTACCTGCATATGTACGCGACTTGGTATATAATGAAACTGCGTATATACTCTTCTTTCTTCATTCTTTGTAGTCTGATCATCAACTCTTTGCTACTGACCTGCTGCACTATGATCTGTCATCTGTGATTGAGTTGCCATCACCTATATCATACCTCTGAGTGAGTTGCCATCAAGGACAACAGTTGTATCATAATGCCAACACTCAAATATCATATGACTCAGCCTGTTTCCCCATCGAATCTGGTCATCCATCGGATCATTTCTCCACCATTGATCTAGAGCCTCCAGATCCTACGGTCTCCATCCATATCACGTGGCTAAGTAGCCTGACCTTTATCCGTGCAATGTGAGCCATTTTCTCTCTCATCCACTGGACGCATGTCACCAAGTGTATGGCATCGGGCGGGACTTGGTTGAACCTGCTTACTACTTGAAGCCTTTTCGTTATCCTGCCAGTTTTAGCATAGGACCCACCTTCTGATAGAATTGGCGATTCCCATATGGTCTTATGCTTTTCCTGGTGATTGTGCGCTTGGGGGCTTTCCTTCTGAGCGCTAATCGCGTATTAGAAACTACCTCTGTTTTTGGATTTGACCTCCCATTTGTCAATTTGTGCTAGTGCACGATCACCATGGGCCAACGGTCTGCACGCTTTGACCGAGGGTCCTCGTTGTTCCGTGCTGACCACAAATTGCCATTGTTCAGAGGTTATTTCTAACAAGTTCAATATCCATAAGATTTTTAGGCTTGACATAATTTGAAATAGTAATTAAAACATAGAAAATGTTTAAGGATCCAATTCAGATCACAGCCTTCCCATTGAAAAAGATTTTGGACCACCAAAAGTTGGTTTTCAAGCATCAACTAAGTGAGGGTATAGCTGTCTCACGTGTCCAATCTCTATCCACTTTGCACTGCTTGGCTTTGTGTTAAAATTGTCAACCAGGGCAAAACTTCATGTGGGTAATCTTATTCATGGCTGATAATATTTTTATTAGATTCCTCTCGTCGAGAGGTGTAAGATTGATATAAAGATCATCCGATTATGATAAGCATTCATGGAGATATGAATTTATTTTGATTATGGAATTATTATCAAGCCGACCTACAACTCATGTAGGCTCAGAAGCCCAACAGTCGCATCTATTCACCCACCAACGTTGTGTATAAATATAAGAGGAATTTTCCTCATTTGGACTCAGTCATCTCATCACATCTCTCTCTCTCTATACTGCACAGATATGAGTCTCTTCTCTACTGCGCTGAAATCGGTCTCTCTCTCTCACACATGTGAAGCCGGAAGCTGTTGAATCTGAAGCTGCAACTGCAGAAGTAAAGATTGACTTGCGTGGCCTAGAATACATCCTCATCTGAACTACGTTGTCAGTTCATTTGAACCTCCTTTGAAAGCTGCAACTTTTGGTGGTGGAATGAAGTCAATCCGACGAACGGTTTGCAAGATATCGACTACCCTAGTTTGAAGCCGGAAACTGCTGAAACTGAAGCTGCAACTGCAGAAGTAAAGATTGACTTGTGTAGCCTAGAAGATCTCCTCATATAAACTGCGCTGTAGGTTCATCTGAACCTCCTCTGGAAGCCGAAACTTTTCGTGGTGGAATGAAGTCAATCCGACGGTCGGTTTGTGAGATATGGTCTGCCCTAGTTTGATAATGAAGCCGCTAATGCTAATGCTGCTGATCTAGGGTTTGCTGCTGCTGATATGAATCAGATTTATTGTTCTATTTCTCTCTGCTGAATTATTGAAGATAAAAGAACATTTGATCAAAGGGTTTCCCCACACATTGTGGGGTTTGTCCCTGGCTAGCCGCCACATCCTGTGTCTCTTGTCTTGGCTTGTTTTTTGTCGATCGTTTAATGTTCTATCTGCACTTTACTTTATGTAGATGTGATTTCTAATCAGTGGAATATAATAAGAAAAAGAAGTAAATTGTTATAAGCATATAACATACCATAACTTAACATGGTATCAGATCTGAGGTGAAGACAAAGCCCGAGCAAGAGCAAGAGAAATCATCGAAGAGAATATTGGCAAGGCTATCCTAAAAGAACTATGGGGTCCTCAACACTCTTTCCTGCTGAAGATAAGCTCCGTGAGAAAGCTGACTATCACGGATGGAAGATGTCTATCGATCTAACCCTTGAGAATCGAGGAGTGTTGGATCATGTGAGAGGCAATATTGTTGAGCCTCCATCAAATGCATCCGCTGCTGCCTGGAGAAAATGAAAAAATGGAGAAGTCAAAACAATAGAAGATCATCTGGGACTCTATCGACAAGCACTTGGTGGCCTACATCTCTGAACTGGACACGTCCAAGGAAACCTACGATAGACTGGTGAGTTTATTTAAAGTTAATGATGCAGATCCAGTTTTGTTTCTTAGAAATAAGATGAGGGAAATCAAGAATGGTAAAGATGAAAGTATGCAAGCATACTTCTTAAGAATCACCGAGATCAAGAACGATCTCCTATCTATTGGGGAAACAATTACTAACAGAGAAATGGCACTCACAACTCTTGGAGGATTGCCATTTGAATGGTATGTGTTCAGGACTACTCTTTTGAACTATAATGTAATTCCTGGTTTCGAGGAATTAATGGCTAGATGCATTCAAGAACAAACAAGGGTAGAAGAGCAGGAAATGCCCATGCCTAAAGGTCCTCCTGCTGCCTTTTCTTCTCATGCAAAGAAAAGAAATAATTCCAAGACTAAATCAAAAGGAAAGGCTGGACCTAAGGCTAGAAGAAAATGACGATATTACATTTGCGATAAAGCAAGTCACTATGTATGAGATCATGAGCATCATGATGAATGAGATCATGGACATAAAGGGCAACATGAGATCATGCACATATAGGATAGCATCATGATGATGCACACTAGTTTGAGCAGCATTATGATGGATAAAATCATGGACATGGGCAGCATGATGATAATCATGATTAGAGAAGCATGGTACAGTATGTAGTGGTGCAACTCGAAATCCCTCTGATGGAAATCAAAAGAATGACAAATTCAACAACAAAGGTAAGAGGAGAGCTGGGAATCAAGGAAGAGGACAAGCATTCAAGAAGGCTAGAAATTCTAGGATGTATTAAATGCACCTGACCTCAAAAGGAACCTGGTGTCCATCTTGGCAATGGAAGACAGAGGCTTCAGGTAACCTTCGGCAATGGCAAGGTATGTATATGGAAAAATAATGTTAAATATGCCTTTACTCTTGGGTTTAGTGTTGATTCATTATATCAGGTCGATGGAAGTCCGCTAGGTGTCATGTCTTGTGACACATCTCTTTAGTCCGAACTTTGGCATCGAAGGTTTTCCCACCTTCATTACAAAGCTCTACCCGATGTAAGATAGATGGTAAAAGAGATGCCCGAATTCCAAGTAGAGAAAGAAGGTGTATGTCCGGGATGTGCCTAAGGAAAGCTCAAAAGGGGACCATTCCCCTCAAGCCAAAGCAAGACCTCTGATATATTACAATTAGTTTACTCAGGCACACCTGAGGTTGGCATTAAGAGGGAGACTACTACACCACATACTCCTGAGCAGAATGGTGTGGTGGGAAGGAAGAACCACACGATGATGGAAGTTGTCCGGGCCATGCTACATGATCAAAGACTTCCAAAGTTTCTATTGGCTGAAACTGAAAACACTGACGTATATGTACAAAATCGATGCCCTCATCAAGCATTGGGTTCCAAGACTCCTGAAGAAAAATTCACCGGTAAGAAACCTGATATTTCTCATTTTAAAATCTTTGGAAGCCCTATATACTTTCATGTACCAAAAGAGAAAAGAAATAAATTGGGAGCATTTGGAAAGAAGGGAATTTTCGTGGGCTATGGTGAAAACACTAAAGGCTATAGAATCTATGTAGCCAGTCAAAGGGAAGTCATAATTAGTCATGATGTCACCTTTGACGAATATATGGCTCTCAGCAAGGTGATCAATCTTCTGACTTTGAAGAGCTCTCAAGAAGCCGACACCAGGGAACCGAAAGAAAAGGATGATGAATCAATGCCTGATGTAGAAAAACCCATGGATCCGATTGATCCTCCTCCATATGAGCCTTCCTCTTCTAGGAAGAGGCCTTCATGGCTTAAGGGGTTACTTGATGATGCTGAAGGACATGGTGCACCCCGAGGAACCTTTCGTGAAAGTAAGAAACCTAATAGGTATCAAGGATACCCGACCATCATGAGCACGATCATACAAAATGAGCCTTCGTCATTCTTAGATACTGTCAAGCATCAAGTATGGAAGGATGCTATGACCGAAGAATATGAGTCTATCATAAAGAATGATGTTTGGGAAGTAGTTCCCAGACACCAGGACAAGACTGTTGTTATTTCCAAATGGCTTTACAAGATAAAGCATGCAGCAGATGGAAGCACGGAAAAGTATAAGGCTCGTTTTGTTGCTCGAGGTTTCTCCCAAAAGGAAGGTATAGACTATGATGAGATATTTGCACCTGTTGTTAGATATATGACCATCCGCTCGATCATCACCCTTGCCACTTCACAAGGATGGAACCTACATCAGATGGATGTCAAGACTGTGTTCTTGCATGGCTCGATCAAAGAAGAGGTCTACATGGAGCAACCGGAAGGATTTGAGATTTATGATTGAAAATCTCATGTATGCAGGTTGAAGAAGGCTCTCTATGGGCTGAAGCAAGCACCCCGAGCATGGTATGAGAGGATCGATAGCTACTTGATGATGTTGGGATTCACTAGGAGTGAAGCTTATCCTAACCTTTACTTTAAGGTTGAAGAAGACAAGCCTCTCATACTCGTGTTGTATGTGGATGACCTCTTTCTAACAGGTGCAAACCCTCTCATTCACAAATGTAAGAGGGAGATGGCTTATGAATTTGAAATGAAGGACCAAGGACTTGCAGTGTGGTAGAAGCCAAGGGAAATTTTCCTATCTCAAGGAAAATATGTGGTAAATATATTGGAAAGATTCAGTATGATGGACTGCAAGCCTGTGACTACCTCGAGGATCTCAACTTTTAGAAGTTATATGGTAGTGATGTCCGACCAGACTTGGGAAATGCCTCTGAGTTTCAAAAACTCATTCGCATTGATGTTATTGGTGAAACTCCGTCCGAACATATGTTTTGCAGTTAGCATTGTGAGCTCATATTTTGTTGAGCCTCACTGGATTGATGCCAGGAATCTTCTGAGATGTCTTCAGGACACAATCTCTCATGGATTAAGATACACTGTCGGAGATGTGAGACTACTTGGATATACTGATGTTGATTGGGCAGGCAGTGTGGTGGACTGTAAGAGAACTTTCGGGTACTGTTTCACCTTGGGATCTGCTTCGATATCCTAGATGAGCAGGAAGCAGAAGTCGGTGGCTTTGAGCACCGCCGAAGCAGGATATATTGTTGCTAGCTTAACCTCGTGTGAGGCAGTCTGGTTGCGAAAGCTCTTCAGTGAGCTGTTTGGATTTACATTGGATATCACTGTGATTCTCTGTAACAACTAGAGGTGGGATTCGATTATTGAGGAATACCGTATTCGTCAATTTCTCCAGCAGATAGACATCATCGGGGATGTGGTACGTCGATGAGCAAGGAAGCTCCATCACATTAAGATGATGTACAGGTTGATACACCTTGTCAAAGCCCCGAGGAAAGATCTAATCTGTGATTTTCCCAAACGAATTGGAGTCGGCAAGAAACCTTTGTACAAGGGTCCTGCATGTTGCATACATTGAGCTCTGGGAGCTCTGAGGGCTTGCGGTTCCTACTGGAGCAACATATGACCACAGGGTGACTCACCCTCCCCTGGTGGTGCACACTGTAACAAGATGATTCACTATCTTGTGGGACAAGATGATTCGCTCTCTTGTGGAACAGGATGATTCACTCTCCTATGTAGCAGGATGATTAGTTCTCCTGTGAGGCCTGGATTGATGTGTTCTTCATGGCAGCCTGGATTGATGTGTTCTCCACGGTGATTGTAGGAGGATTGGTGTGTTCTCCTGTGAGGCCTGGATTGATGTGTTCTCCATGGCAATTGTAGCAAGATTGATGTGTTCCCCTATGAGGACAGGATTGATTAGTTCTCTTGTCGAGGCATCCTACCCATGAAGTCTAGGACTCATGGGAAGTACCTCTCATCTGATCAATGAGCAGGGAAATGAAGTTAGGGGCCATAGTAGTACCGATGGACGCATCATTGTAACTACCGTACTCCCTACGCTAGGATGACCTCCATTGATCTGGGATCAATGATACTGGTCTGGGACCAGTGGTAGGAGTTGTACCATACTATGACGCTGACTTTGGGTTGGTTGAGACTGGTCTGGGATCAATGGTACATACTCTGAGACTGACTTTGAGTCAGTGGAGGATGATATTGGTCTGGGACCATTGGAGTTGTACTCACTATGACGTTGACTTTGGGTTGGTTGAGACTGGTCTGGGACTAGTGGTACATACTCTGAGACTGACTTTGAGTCAGTATGATACATCCTCAATCATTTCTTCTTCTTCATAATTCGGACAAAAGCAGAGCAGAACAGAACAATGCAAGAACAGAGCAAAACAGTATAGATCAGTGCAGGGCAGAACAAGACAAAGCAGAACAGGCAGAATAGAGCAGAGCAGGGCAATGCATTTGATGGATGAATAGTAATGATCGATAGACAGATTGCAGATGAAGTTCTCCATGGTTGAGAGGGAGTGTTAAAATTGGCAGCAAGGGAAAAACTTCATGTGGGTCATATTATTCATGGCTGATAATATTTTTATTAGATTCCTCTCGTCGAGAGGTGTAAGATTGATATAAAGATCATCCGATTCCGATAAGTATTCATGGAGATATGAATTTATTTTGATTATGGAATTATTATCAAGCCGACCTACAACTCATGTAGGCTCAGAAGCCCAACAGTCGCATCTATTCACCCACCAACGTTGTGTATAAATATAAGAGGACTTTTCCTCATTTGGACTCAATCATCTCATCACATCTCTCTCTCTCTACTGCGCAGATATGAGTCTCTTCTCTACTGCACTGAAATGGGTCTCTCTCTCTCACACATGTGAAGCCGAAAGCTGTTGAATCTGAAGCTGCAACTACAGAAGTAAAGATTGACTTGCGTGGACTAGAAGATATCCTCATCTGAACTACGATGTAGGTTCATCTGAACCTCCTTTGAAAGCCGCAACTTTTGGTGGTGGAATGAAGTCAATCCGACGAACGGTTTGCAAGATATCGACTGCCCTATTTTGAAGCCGGAACCTGCTGAAACTGAAGCTGCAACTGCAGAAGTAAAGATTGAATTGCGTGGCCTAGAATATCTCCTCATCTGAACTGCACTGTAGGTTCATCTGAACCTCCTCTAGAAGCCGAAACTTTTGGTGGTGGAATGAAGTCAATCCGACGGTCGGTTTGTGAGATATGGTCTGCCCTAGTTTGATAATGAAGCCGCTAATGCTGATGCTGCTGATCTACGGTTTGCTACTGCTGATATGAATTAGATTTATTGTACTATTTCTCTCAGCTGAATTATTGAAGATAAAAGAAGATTTGATCAAAGGGCTTCCCCACACATTGTGGGGTTTGTCCCTGGCTAGCTGGCACATCCTGTGTCTCTTGTCTTGGCTTGTTTTCTGTCGATCGTTTAATGTTCTATCTGCACTTTACTTTATGTACATGTGATTGCTAATCAGTGGAATATAATAAGAAAAATAAGTAAACTGTTATAAGCATAGAACATACCATAACTTAACACTTTGAAACCTTGAGTCCAATCCTGAGGTACTCAACATCTCCCCTGCACATCATCTTCACCATTCTGTCTAGAACTGTGTCTTCTTGCAATTCATTGAGATATTTAGGTAACAAATCATCAATAGAAGGCAATTGATTCTGCGCTTCAGGATCTTCAATTAATGAAGGTTCAAATAGTCTCAAGCTGTCTACATGAACGACTGAGTAGATGTGCATATAAGCTGGTAAATCAAGGCAAAAAACATTCTCGCCTATTTTCTCAAGTATCTTGATAGGTCCATACCTTATTAGCTTTAGCTTTTTACCTTCACATTGCATTCTGTCTTTGCTGATATACAGCCAGACTTGATCACCAACTTCGAAACTATGCTCCATCCGATTCTTGTCATGCCTTGCCTTATATTTGGCTTGGCTCTTTTCCAGCTGTTCCTATACTGCCTGGTGAATATCTTGGATTTGTTCAATGAACTTGGTTGCCTTTTCCACAACACTGTGTCCATCAACTGCTATGTCTTTACCAAAGGAAAAATGCAAGGGAGACCTTAGTGTGAAACCAAAACAGGTCTCAAAAGGAGATCTCTATATAGAAGAATGTTTTTCTCAGTTGTAAGCATGCTGCACATAACACAAATGTTCATCCCAAAGTTAGGGATGCTTTCTGTAATAGCCTCCAAGCAACTGGATCACTGTCCTGTTGACCACTTATGTCTGGCCATCTATCTATGGATGAAAGGTTGTTCTTTTCTTCAGTTTGGTGTCCATCAGTTCCCACAGATTCAACGAAAACTTCCCAACAAATCAGGAATCTCAATTGGATGCAATGGAAGTGGGTAATCCAAAGAACCCATACAAGTTGAGAGAACAACTTTGCAGTTTGTTCAGCTGTAATCTGCTTATTACAAGGTATCAAAATATGCATTCTCCTGAACTTATCCAGAAAAACATATAAATAGTCATGACCTTTCCTAGATTTAGGCAGTCCTCCAACAAAGTCCATGGAAACACTTTCCCATGGATGAGAAGGAACTAGTAGTGGAGTGTACAAGCCTAGTTTTCTATTGCTGGGCTTGCTTTTAGCACACATGGTACACCACCTTACATATATAGAAACTTTCTCATTCATTTTTGGCCAATAACAAAATCTTTGCAACTGTGCAACCGTTTTACTTACCCCAAAGTGACCTGGTATTAGAGAAGTGTGTGCTTCTCGAATTATCTTTACTCTTTCAGTTTGTGAAATGCATAGCCTTCCACAATGATGCAAGAGTTGGTACTTAATGTGATAATCCAATTCTTCTACTCGTTTTCGTTGACTTAAAGTTGCATATACATCTTTAAAATCTATATCTTAGGCATATTGTTCAATGTAGCTCTCATGAAATACTGCGTTATGCTTAAGTATAGTAGATGCATTTATAATTGGTCTAGATAACATATCTACAACTTTATTGTGCATGCCCTTTTTATATCTGATGACAAAATGAAACTGTTGTAGAAAGCTCATCCACCTATAGTGTCTTGATTGCTGCAACTTAGTTTGGGAGTGTAGATATTGGAGTGGTTGATAATCAATATGTATAATTGTCTCTTTGCCCATTAAGTAATGCTTCCACCATTTCACACTCTGTACTAATGCATACAATTCTTTATCATATGTGGGATACTTAACTACTGCAAAATTAAATGTCTCAGAATTATAACATATGGGTTTATCGTGTTGTATCAACACTGCTCCCATGGCATAGTCACTAGCATCCATTTGGATCTCAAATGGTCTTTGAAGATTAGGCAATGCTAGTACTGGTGGTGTACTAATCTTTTCTTTCGAGGTGTCGAAGGCTTTTTGCTTATCTTTCTCTGCCTCTTTTTCTTACTCTCTGTCTATTCGTGGCTTAAAGCCAATCTGCTCCTTGACTATTTATTTCAACTTCCCGGCTCACTGGATCTCCTGCCTCTGCCCGCTGGAATTCCCCTGGTCTACATCATCATCACTGTGTAACTCTTCACAGAGAGGTGGCCACTTGTTTCCTCACAAACTGAGTGTCAGTTCTCTTTGAATGGTCATTATTTCCATTGCTCCAAGATTGGCCATGAAACCGATTCCCCTACCAACTCATCAGTTATGCCGGACCTCAAATTTCATATGACTCAACCTATTTCCCCATCGAATCTGGTCATCCATCGAATCATTTCTCTGCCATTGATCTGGAGCCTCCAGATCCTACGGTCTCCGTCCATATCGCGCGGGTAAGTAGCCTGACCTTTACCCGTGCAATGTGAGCAGTTTTCTCTCTCATCCACTGGATGCGTGTCACCCAGTGTATGGCATTAGGTGGGACTCGGTTGAACGCACTTACCGCTTGAATCCCTTCAGATATCCTACCAGTTTTAGTGCAGGACCCGCCTTCTGACAGAATTGGTGATTCCCGTATGGTTTTATGCTTTTCCTCGTGACTGAGCACTTGCGAGATTTCCTTCACTGAGGTGAATGCCCTACGATATGCAATTAGTGCCTCTATTTTTGGATTTGACCTCCTGTTTGTCAATTTGTGCCAGTGCACAATCACCATGGGCCAACAGTCTGGATGCTTTGACCGAGGGTCCTCGTTGTTTCGTGCTAACCAGAAATTGCCATTGTTCAGAGGTTATTTCTGATAAGCTCAATATCCATAAGATTTTGAGGCTTGACATAATTTGAAACATTCATGAAAACTTAGAGAATGTTTAAGGATCCAATTCGGATCACCGAGACTTTAATTTATTGAAAATTGTAGAATTTACAATTTATAAAGTTTCAAGGTCTAATTTTTAAAAATATAATTCTTTAAATGGTGCTAGCTCAATGGAAGAGCACCTGTTTTACATGCATGAGGTTGGTGGTTTGATTCCATCATACCCTGACATCCATATGGAATGATGACGATCAATTTTTGGTGACGGAGGCTCTTTTGACCATCACCAATGAGCTTTGGTGACATTTTTCAACCGTCGCCAAAAATATGAAATGGTGATGGTCAATGAATGCCACCATATATACACATCAATAGTGATGCCCCTCAAAGTTCCGTAACCATAAATCGTTGTTGTTGATATGAAATGGTGACAGTCGTTGTCTGTCATTATAGTCATTATTCGTGATGGACCTTGAATGTCACCATAATGCCTATACTTCTAGAAATGTGGCTTTTGGCTACGTTAGATGAACGTCACCATATATATGCACCAATAGTGACGACCATTAAATATCCATCACAATAAATCATTATTTTTCATATTAAATGGTGACGGTCACTCTGTCATTATAATCAATATTCGTGACGAGCCTTGAATGTCACCATAACACCTATACTTTTGGCGACACCACCTTTGGTGACATTCAGTTTTTGGTGACCGAGGCTATGGTCTACCACCATTGCTCATATGAAATGTTGATGGTCACTATCTGTCATTATAAATCATTATTGGCGATGAACTTTGAATGTCACTACAACACCTATACTTTTGGCGACGCCACCTTTGGTGACGTTCAGCTTTTGGTGACAGAGGCTATGGCCCATCACTATTGCTCATATGAAATAGTGATGGTCACTATCAATCATTATAAATAATTATTGTTTACAGACTTTGTATGTCACTACAACACCTATACTTTTTGTGACACCACCTTTGGTGACAAATGTTCTTTTGACCATCACCAATGAGTTTATGGTGACATTTTTCACTGCTCACCAATGTATTTTTTTCCTGTAGTGTTTGATGTACCTATATTCAATGAGGATGATGATAGGGAATCCACAAGATGGATAAAATAACTTGAACATATTTTGAGTTTCACGAAATGTACGACGAGGAAGAAAAAAGATGTTTCATAATTACATCTTGAAAGCCCAACTTGTGATTTTCTTTGTGGAAAAAATCAAAGGATCAATAAAAATTTGGGAAACATCCAAACAAATTTTTTCAAGAGATTTCAAAACATTGAGGAGAAAAAGGTTCTCTTCAAACTCACTCATCTACAAAATTCAAGTTCAATGGATGATTTTTTTAACAAATTGCTTGTGTCATCCCTTCACATTCTTGGATTATTAAATAAATGTCTCTTACAATTTTCCATATCAAGAATAAAATAAAACAGAAAGAATGAACTTAAAATGTTAGATATAAATGAAATTAAACAAGCACAAATAAAAGGATAAAACTGCTAAAGAAAAATTGACATCCTTGCCAGAATCCTTTGGGATCCAATTAGAGAAAAAAAAACTCCAAGTATGTTCCCCCCAATAAATGGATTTCATCATTTGACATAAATGATGACAAAAATTGATGCTTTTGATGTCATGCTCACAACTAAAGGCCAAACAGCAAGTGCAAGGACAATTAGTTTTATTAATGTGAGGTACTAAGTGATAATGACAATGATACAAGAAATTCATTTTCATCCAATTAAGATTTAAATAATTCAAAGAAAGAATAAAAATATACTATAGGCTTTGACAATCATAATTCCACTCCAACACTCTCATTGTAACACCCTCCTCCCACAGCTACCTAAGTATCTGGCCAAATGGGGTAAACATGTGATGAGAGGCTACTATGATTGGATTCAACCTCTTATGTGAACTTCAAGAAGCGGAATTGATGAAAAGAAAACATACACACCTTCCACATCATCTATAGGACTCCGAGGAACCATCTGAACCAATTAGGTAGCTAGGCCTGGGTCCCATTCAGGTTTTAGACCACTTGAGCTTGGGATGATCCCATGGTATGGGTCTGACAATGTCTAGGAGGCTCTAGATGCTCTCATGAAAGGACCTGCCAATGTCGAGGGACTATTTTACTCAGTGTTGTGCCAGTGTCCCTGAGATTTGAGCCACTTTTTTAGGCCTAGAGCTAATGTCTCTGCTCAAAATTGAATGAAACCTTCATAACAAAAGGATAACAAGGAAATAATAATCAAAATGGAAATAATTGAACAAGCCCTTAATCAGACCCCTACTAACCCTGACAGTCATTTCATCAAACATATCACAAATATGTAATCTACAGGTGTAAACAACAGATTTAAGAATAAGGGTCTCATGCTTATCTAAGAATCGCTATAGAGAATTGTTCCCTTACATCATTTGCTGCATTAGCGTCTATTAGGCTGTAGATACATTGTTCATTCATTTACAACTAAAAACATTATGATAGCCATACATAGCCACTTTCATAAAACATATATATAATAAACATAATATCAATAGATATACCAAGGAAATCACAACCATATAATCCACATATAAACCAGTATAACACTCATAGAATTACAAGGAGAAATAACCCCATATTGATGATGCAAAAGCCAAATCCAATATGGGACTACCACATTCCATCTGACCATAGAATGGTTGAGGAAAATCTCTCCTCAGCCATTCACCCCCATGCCATATTCCAAGCATGAATGTGGGACTCAAACCAAAAGAACCAACCATGGCACCCCGAGGCTAAACCACCTCACCCTCATCAATAGAAACTAGGTTTTACCATAATCCATCCCAGATCACTATTCCAACATAATAAACATAAAATATGGGATCTAACATGATCTCCACCTGATCACTAGGCCAACCAAGCATGGATGGCATCAGATTTCTCCTACACCGTGAGGATTTTTCCTATTTCCTTGCCTCTCAGGATTCACCGCAATCCACAGTTTGATCTAGGGACCACTAGGCCTAAAATGAGACACCACCCTCTAGGCTTTACCGTATATCTTGCTATTCACCGGAAAGGATTCCTAGGCCTAATCAAGGGAAAAAACATCTTGGCTTTACATATGTCCCACCATTCACCGGCAAGGATTCCTAGGCCCACCGAGGCAACACAAAATATGGCTTTACCACAACCCACAATCTAATTCAGGGGTTACTAGGTCATGTGTTATACCATTTGGAGATCCACTTCACTCAGCTTCGAATCCATTTGGAAATCTAGCTCAACCAAAACATGAGAAACCCATCACACCATGGCTATCTGGAAATGAAAAGGCTAGGCTGAAAACACTCTCACACCTAGAAAAACCCATGCCATACTAGTAAAAGAACCACATGCAATACCATGCATGCCAAATCTGGCAAGGAAAATACACATGAAAGTTGATAACTCCAAAGAATGTTGTTGTAGTTGTTTGATCCTGCTCTTCCTTGCTTGTTATTTCTTTCATCTTGCCTTCTTTTCCTTTCTTGAAAAAATGCCAAAATGATCCAATACAACTTTAAGTGTCCCATAGTGAGAGAGACAGAAAGAATAATAAGAGAGTGCAAAAACTGAACTGGCAAAAGGTTACAAACTGATCCTCATAATATTTTTTTATCAATTAGGCCTCTATTTTCTTCATTTTCCATTATTTTCCTTTAATTTTCTGCTCACATGCAACCTATGACATTTGACCTTACTTTTCTCCTAATTTCCATTATTTTCATAAATAAATGTGCCAAAAACTCCATTTTTCCTTTCCAAAGCCTTAGCTATTTCCTTAGCCATAATAAACCAAATGAACACCCACTAGGATTCCTTTCCCAACATTCAACTTGGAATAATTGTCAAATCAACCGTGGTTATTTTTTTTCCTTTATTAATTTTTATTACATGGAAATTTGATCAGAGTTGTTATAGAACCCTCCCCCTTGCGGGACACCTTTCTCGATGTTCAACCACTCCTATACCTAAACAAAACCTCTTAAAAGAAAACATACTTCCCATGGAGCTTTATAACATATCTCGATGCGGTATTTACAATGATCACCCTGCTAAAAAGCAAACCAGCATAAAAACATGACAACCATAAAAGGTATGAAACCCTTACCTCTTATTGGATCTTTATAACATAAATCATGGCAATATTTACATCCATATACATGTACATATACCAAAAAACTCACTAAACATGTACGAAAACATATACCAAAACGACTTTGCCTCAATAGGCAAGCAATGAAGGATACATAGCCCACATATGATCCTTCATCTCCCATGTAGCTTCATTGGGCCCAAAGTGCTTCCACTCCACTTTAACCTACTCAATTGCTCAGTTTTGGAGCATGACCAATTTTCTCTCCAATATACACTGAGGCACCGACTGTAATTATCCATCTGGTTCTACTTGCAATACACATGAGTCAATCACATGATCAACATCTTTAACATACTTCTTAAGAAATGACACATATAAAACAACATAGAATTTCACTATCGGAGGTAGTGTAAGTCGATAGGATACTGGTCTGTTCTTCTCAATAATCCTGAAAGGTCCACAAAACTGTGGTGCCAACATGGCACATGATCCAATCTACAAGGAGATCTTCTTTGGTTTGATGTGCAATTACACATATTCCCCAACTTAGAACTCCATGAACAACTTGTTTTGATCTGCATAGCTCTTCTTCATATCTTGTGTTGCTTTCAAATTCTTCTTAATTACCTGCATTTCCTGTTCCATTTCTGCCAATATGTCTGGTCTAATCCACACCCTATTCACTGAATCTCTTCAATTGATGGGTGTATTACACTCCAGCCATACAATGCCTCAAACATACTCATCTTCAAATATTCCTGATACCCATTGTTGTAAGTGAACTCTACTAGTGGAATACACTATTCACAATTTTGTTTTTGATGCATCATGTACATCCTCAACATGTCCTCCAATATCCTGTTGACCTTCTCAGTCTTTCCATCTTTCTACAGATGATAAGTTGTACTGAAGGTCAATTTTGTACCCAAACATGCAAGCCGCTCCTTCTAAAAATTCTACGTGAAATTTTCATCCCTTTTTGACACAATATTCATTGGAACTCCATCCAATATGACCAAATCTCTCATGAATACATGTGCTACATCGCTAGCTAAAAATGTAGAATTCAATGGAATGAAGTGAACAACCTTCATCAACCTGTCCACAATAGCCATGATGGAATCATGTTGTCTCACTGTCCTCAATAGTCCAGTGATAAATTCCATGGAAATGACCTCCCATTTCCATTACGGAATCACAATCAGTTGTAGCAGTCCACCTAGATGCTCACGCTCTTCCTTCACCCGGTGACAATCAAAACGCCTAGCCACAAACTCTACAACATCCTGTGCACATGCACCTATACCTATACTCTACTACAACCTATGCACAGTTTGCATATACCTAACATCATCTTGACTTGACTGCAAGACCCTATACTGTAAATCTATCCCATAGGAGCTCATAGATTCCATGTGATTTACCCATACTAGCCTGCCAAGAGCATCTGCCACCATGTTCTCCTTTCCTTTGATGTACCTGATCTCGAAGTCAAACTCACTGATTGTGGCCAACCATCTAAGCTTGGCATTCAGATTTGGTTGGTCAAATAAGTACCTCCCATTGTGATCACTCATCAGTAAATACATTCCGCCAAGAAGATAATGCCTCTACATCTTCAATGCAAGTATGATCATTGATAATTGAAGATCATGTGTCAGGTAGTTCTGCTCATGTTCATTTAGTTTTCATGACTTGTAGTATACCCCCTATCCATTCTACATAAGGACTCCACCAAGTCCTCTTTAGCAAGAATCTATACATACTACAAACTCTTTGTCTAGATATGCAATTTGTAGCACTGATGCATGTGTCAACAACTACTTAATCTGCTCAAAACTGGACTCGCACTCCTCTATCCATTCAAAATTCTTAACTTTCCTCTGCAATGATGTAAGAAAATAAGCAATATGTGAGAAGTTTCTGATGAACCTCTTGTAATAAGCTGCTAATCCCATGAAAGGTCTCCCCTCATCCACATTCCAGGGAGCTACCCACTCCATGATGGCCCTTATATTTTTTGGATCCATTGCTATGCCCTCCTTGGAAACAACATGTCCAAAGTAATGTACCTCAGTATGAAAGAAACTACACTTGTTGAGCTTACCATACAACTAATGCTCTCTTACAACCTCAACATTGCTATCAAATGCTTGACATGCTCTTCCTCATTTTTAGAATATACCAATATGTCATCAATGAACACAATAACACACTTATCCAAATACAAATGCAACACAGTATTCATCAGACACATAAATGTAGTTGGAGCATTAGTCAAACCAAATGGAACTACAACAAACTCATAGTGCCCATACTTGCTCTGGAAATATGTCTTGTAAATGTCCATCTCTTTGATGTGTACGTTGTGTTATCCTGATCTCAAATCAATCTTTAAGAAAACATCTACTCCTTTCAACTAATTGAACAAGTCATCAATCCTTGGAAATGAATACTTGTTCTTGATAGTCACTTTGTTCAGCTGCCTCTAATCAATGCATAATCTGAAAGTACCATCCTTGATTTTCACAAACAATACCAGTGCACCCCAAGATGATACACTTGGCCTAATGTATCCCTTGTCCAAAATTTCCTTCAGCTACAAATTCAATTTTACCAATTTAGGTGTGCCCATCTTGTAAGGTGCCTTTGGTACTGGAGCTACCCCTGGAACTAACTCAATAGAAAAGTCTACCTGCCCGTGAGGTGGAAAATCTGAAATAGCCTCAGGAAATACATCATTGAATTTTTGTAGAACTAGGTATATGATGAAAACATTCGCATCCTCAACCTCCTTACCTTTGTCGCTAGAAATGTGCATTGCAAATAACATACACCCTTTTCCGTGACTATGTTTTATCTACATAGTTGTCACCATCATAACTGATGGGGATTTCTTCTTTCCCTGTAAGACTCTTGGTTCCCCATTTTCATCCACACACTCAATGGATTTTCCATAAAAATCCATCTTGGTTCTATGAATGTACAACCAATCCATGCCCAACATCCACTAGTACAAAATGACTAATTAGTTACTAAAAAAACAACTCAGATTTGCATATAAACGACTATCTTTCAGTCGGTGATCAATAGTAGCTAATTTACAATATCTTATAACATGACCAGCTTTTAGTCATTTTTAGCTTAGTCGTTAATTCGTTTCCTCAATTTTAACATCTAGTAGTATATTTAGTCATAAATTTGGTCATTAGTTCTTCATTGGTTTAGTCATTAATTGTCATAATTAATGACCAAGTATACAATAAAATATATCGCTATATGAATCCTCGAGAAAACCAATTAATGACAAAAGAAATATGACCAAAATGTTGGTCATGTCATAAGATACTATAAATTAGCAACTAATAGTCACATATATGGAAATTTTAATCATCATTTGAAACCAATTAATGACCAAAGATATATCACTAAATTGTAGTAGTGTTATAAGATATTGTAAATTAGCTACTAATAGTCGTATATATGTAAAATTTAGTCATCACTTTAATAAAAAAAT
The DNA here is from genome assembly GCA_031772625.1 of Pinus tabuliformis. Taxonomy (NCBI): domain Eukaryota; kingdom Viridiplantae; phylum Streptophyta; class Pinopsida; order Pinales; family Pinaceae; genus Pinus; species Pinus tabuliformis. The sequence continues at coordinate 1,259,042,642 of CM062818.1, read as the reverse complement.
TATCATTTGCAGTAGTCATTCAACTTTTTGTAGTATTTTCTTATTCATTATATAAATGACTGATTTAGTAGTTTCTATTCATTTCATTTAATTTCATTCATAATAATTATAAACGAATAATTTAGTCATGTATTCATTTTATTCATGTTCATCATTAATTAATATAAACTAGTAATTTAGTAAGTTTAGATTGATTTTATGCATTCATTTTAATCAACATAAATTAATTAGTATGATTTTGCGACTAAATTTAAAAAATATGCCATACAACGTGCATGTTTATATAATATGATAGCACAAAGTTACATATGTTAATTACAAGACTAAATAATATCAAGTGCAAATAAAAATAATTTCAACCATATAAATTTTATTATATAAAATATCAAGTATTACAATATGAGTTTCCAACTTAATATCAGTTAGACTACAATTTACACATGAAATATTGTTTTATCATTTCAAAACATTATCACTATATTTCCAAAGCATTGCAAGTGAATTCACCAACTCTGAATGCTTGACCATCAGTCTCCATGAGTGTGTCTTATGTAAGATATTGGCTCTAAGGGTATCACTAAACAGATTCTCTTCCCTCTCTCATTTTGCATTTGTCGCTCCAATATTATTTTTCTCCTCTTTCTTCAATTGTTGCTTCTTACCATCAATATTGAGTTCCTATTCTGAAAATGAAAGACAATGAATGCTTGAATATAAAATAAAGTAGATTATAAAATATTTATACGACATATACCTTAACATTTGATAGTGGCCACTATGCGGCTAGATGGCCTATATAAACAAAGCAAATAAAACGTCATCATAGAATATAAAACCTTAGGAAATTAGTATTCAACCTTTAACAAAACCTTATGCACAATCATACCAACTAAGTTACATGTTAAAAATATCGAGCAATAGATAACTTGTGAAAACAAATAGAAAAAAATATCAGTGTAAAAGATATGCTTATTTCTTGTTCTAAAAGAGTCATGTTCCTTAAGTTTGGATATTCTTTTGCCCAAAGTAAAAGTTCCTTGCTATTATGACCTATGTTTTAAAGATCATAAGATTGTTCCAACATCATATTTGAGTGTGGAGAGAAAATGATTCAACTTTCCAAGATGAGTGTAGAAATTTCACCATATATCACCTCATAATGCAATGTAACTAAAGCAAAATACTTGATCTACTTATATTATCAAACTTTGTGGAAGCTTAATCAATTTAAGAAAGATCAATTAGAGCACATATAATAGAGAAGAAAAAATCATATACATGAAACACAGAAGAATACTCTGGGGAAAGCCTCGGCTAAAAACCCCGCTATCTGTATTATCATATAAGTTGAAATATCTCAAGATTACAAAAAGCTTTAGCTCTCAATCTATCCAGCTCTTAGTACAACCCCTCATTGCTGCTCATAGATATAATAGACAACACATATGCCTTCATTTAGTCCTCCAAGCCTCATATTTCATTGCGCATTTTCTCCTAGGTCCTCCAGCTACAACCTGTGTGATTCTCACCTCACATACAACAATGACCTCTGAAATAACTGTGCAATCGTGAAGGAGTGAATTCCTTCTGCTTGGATGACTTTCCCTTATAGGAAAATTCCTCAAACTAATAGTACACTCTCCCTTCCTTTAATCTCAATTGGGTTTTTCTCTGAACTGACATGCATGAGCTATTTATGAAAGAATATTTAGTTATCTGGAGAACACTAGTTGCATGCATACATTAACTAACTGAACTCACAATTAGTTCCTCGAACTGTTTGGAACTAACTTAACTGGACTTAACTCAATTAACTGAGCTAACTAATTACAACTCAAATACAACTCATCCTTATCTCCTTAATTAAGGGATAACTTCCTCAATCAAAGGGATAACTGTTGCATGTCTTCACAAAGACTTCATTTTTTATTTTCTCCAACTAATTAACTCAAGATGAATTAATTAATTTTTTTTGAAACAACTGCTAAGATCAAATTCGAATTTTAATTCTCAGTTTTATTTCAAGGACTAACTAAAATTTGAATGTATCCCAAAATTCTATTTATAGCAATTCTATTTTTAGCAATTCTATTTTATAATTCATTGTTGCTATCTCTAACACTGGTACCTGAAATGCTATTTATAGAAATGTTATTTATATCATTTCTATTTTTAGCATTTCTTGTTGCTATTTACAGCACTCCCTCTCAACAAGAAAGGAATTCAACTTGAACTTGATCTTGAACCTTTGGAATGTTCTGCATGCAACACTTCTCCCTAATGTTGTTGCTCCAGCGACTCTGGAAACAAAAGCTATCCAACCTGAATTAGAATGATGTCTCTATCATCCAAGTCTTTGACTGCTATTGCCTTTGTCGACTGAGAACTCTACACCTCTGTGCCCTTCAGTATCTAACTACTCTAGCTTCTATCACTTTGAACTATAACTACATCAATCACATTGATTCTTCCTTCTGCATCCATGTTGTTGCTAGTCCTATCTCCCAAAACTGCATCCAAACTACCCCTCCTCTCATCATGTTGCATTGTGCTGCCCACTGCTGCACTGCAACTTAGTTACTGAGAAGTAAGTAACTAATCTCCCAACTAACCTGCCTCTTGTTCTAGAAACATCCTCTGATGCTGAAGCTTCCTCTGCTACTCCATTCGCATATGTCTCTACTCACTTAGCTAGTCTTGCTACTCCTTGTCGGGGCTCCCGTAGAAAGGTCTAATCAGAGAGGTTGGGTACCTCAAGGATCCGACCCCTATTTCAGACTTCTTGGGACTATCTCTTCACATCGCCCCACCTCCCACCTAGAGGTATGGCTCCATGTGATCCCTATGCCCACTTGGCTCGAATTTTACCCGTACTGGAGGTCTCTACATGAGTGGATGCCTCCACTTGGTCTCCTCTCTGCTTCTCCAGTTGTGGCTACTCCATAACCTCCTAAATCTTCTTCACCAATTGTGGCTCCTCCACAATTATCTGAGACTTCTTCTAGCACTGCATGTTGAGAGGTAATGTAGTCTCCCTCTCAACCTCCAAGTCTCCAACATATGCCTTGCTCCTCAAGGCTTTGCATGCATCTTGAACCTCAAGAGCATACAGTTTCTTGACTCGTGAACCGATCTGCTTCACCTGTCTCGTGGTTACGTGTCTAAGGAAAACCTTTCCATTACTGAAGACTACATCATAGCCTTCGTCCTCCAGCATCACGATCAATACCAAGTTCTTCTTCAGTATCGGCACATACTTCAAATCTGTCAAGGTAATGCGATCTCCATGCTCCCTCTGAAAAGAAACTGTGCCCACACCTGAAACACTATACTTTTCATCATTACCCATCCCTATGAGTATCTTGAGGTCTTGCTCCTCTAAGATACTGAACAGACTCTTATTTTTGGTCATGTGGAATGAGGCTCCACTGTCGAGAAACCAACCACAACCCCTCATCGATGAAACCATGCATACGATGACGGTAAAATCCAATTCGAACTGAGAGACCAATGCCTCACCTTCATATCCTTCCTTGGATCCCTTATTGGATTTTTTCAATGGAAAATTAGTTGAATAATGGCCCACCTCATGAAAATTAAAGCATCACATTTTAGATATGTCAATCTTCTTCCCACCATGAGAATAACTTGATTTGGGATGAGAAGCCGTCTCCTTCCCTTTCTTTGCCTTACTCGCTAAGGCACAATTTTCTTCATCCTCCTTCAATGAAGAACCATCTATGGTGCTTCTCCCGATCTCCTCCTACATCAGATCCAACCACAGTCGTTCCCAATCTGGAAGTTTCTCTTGTCCATTCACTGAGTCTTAGTAACTATGCCAGCTCTTAGGAAGACCGGGGAGAGAAGGACTCACCATGTCATCATTGGTTGTACTTATTCTTACACTTCCAAGCTCATCCCTACAGGTGGTGAGCTTTTTTAGATATGTAGAGATCGTGTCGCCCTTTTCACACTTTATTTTTCGAAGCTTGTCTTTCAGTGCCAGCTTCCTCTGATCACTGCTATTTTGGTATAGATCCTGCAATGTTTTCCACATTGAAAACGGTGTATCCTTCCTATGGAGACTCGAGACAATGTGGTCTCAAACTCCCTCCAAAAGAATCCTCTTCACTCTAGCCACACATTTCTTCCATTTTGCCAATTCTTAGGCATTAGCAGCTGCTGGCTTGAGGACTTCTTGATCCATGAGGTCCTTCAAACTGTTTTCCTCTTATACCGCTTCCATGCGGTCCTTCGAAGGTATATAATTCGAGCTTCCATCTAGGGCATACTTGAGTCTCAAACCGTTGAATGCCATTGGTGAAATTTGAGATGTGATAAGAATTCGATTTCCATAATCAAGAACTTCAAACTTCTTACTTCTCCCTTCTTTGTATACTATTCTCCGCTTTTATCACGTTTTCTCTGATACCATGTATACATTCCCACTCTAGATCACCTGATAATGCAATGCAGCTAAAGAAAAATACTTGATATACTTCTACTATCAAACGTTGCGAAAGCTTAATCAATTTGAGCAAGATCAATCATAACACATATAACAGAGAAGAAGAATTCATACACATGAAACACAAAACAATATTCTGGGGAAAGCCTCAGCTAAAAACCCTGCTATCTGTATTATCATACAAGTGGAAATATCTCAGGATTACACAAAGCTTTAGCTTTCAAGCTGTCCATCCCTCAGTACAATCCCTCATAGCTGATCATAGACAGAATAGAGAGCACATATGCCTTCCTTTAGCCCTCCAAGCCTCCTATTTCCTTGCGCAGTTTCTCTTGGGTCCTCTAGCTGCAACCTGTGTGATTCTCACTTCACACACAACACTAACATCTGAAATAACTGTGCAATCTTAAAGGAGTGAATTCCTTCTACATGGATGAGTTTCCTTTATAGGAAAATTCCTCCAACTGATAGTACATTGTCCCTTCCTTTAATCTCAACTGGGTCTTTCTCTGAACTGACATGCGTGAGTTATTTATGAGAGAATATTTAGTTATCTGGAGAACACTAGTTGCATTCATGCATGCACTAACTGAATGAACTCATAATTAGTTCCTCCAACTATTTGGAACTAATTTAACTGGACTTAACTCAGTTAACTGAGCTAACTAATTACAACTCAAATACAAGTCATACTTATCTCCTTAATTAAGGGATAATTTCCTCTATCAAACGGATAACTGTTGCGTGTCTTCACAAAGACTTCATGTTTGATTTTCTCCAACTAATTAACTCAAGATGAATTAATTAATTTTTTTTCAAACAACTGCTAAGTTCAAATTCGAATTTTAATTCTCAATTTTAGTTTAGGGACTAACTAAAATTGGAATATATCCTGAAATGCTATTTATAGTAATTCTATTTTTTTCATTTCTATTTTATCATTCCTTGTTGCTATTTCCAACACTGGTACTTGAAATTCTATTTATAGCAATGCTATTTATGGAATTTCTATTTTTAGCATTTCTTGTTGCTATTTTCAACAATGAGTACCTCAATTGATTGAATGAAGGTGATAGTTGTGAGTAGTGTCAAAACCTTAGGGAAGCAGATGACTAATGCCTAAGAAAATATATCACCACTTGTCCACTGAAAGAAAAAATTTCCATCCCACAATGGCCTCTAGGAGTACATTTCGTTGGATGGATACCAGACTCTTAGAGATTATTATCTAATACAATGATAAGTGTACATATATTGTCACAATGCCCCTCAAAGTCAAACCCTGTAGTTGTGTCCTATAATATTAATCATATTATACTATCTAATTATAAATTATGACTATCAAATAATTATTAGTTTGAATAATTAGCTTGAAATTGCATTTTAAGTATTTATGTATACATGAAAGTATTTAGAAAAAAAAGTTACTTTTTGTGACTAGTTAATTTCAAGTGAATCCAAATACACAAGAAATTATGGTGCCTCGGTGTTTCTCTAGTGGTTATCCACTCATTGTACAAATTTCTCCCATGTCCTCTACCACTTTTGTTGAATTCCTCTTTGATGATGTCCAATGCCAATGCAATGGACATTTATCCTCGATGTTTTTTTGAGCCAAAGGGAAGCTCCACAAGTAACAACCAAAAAGTAGCCTGAAATATATTATTGGGGGCCAAAATGTAGTAATTATATGAAAATCCAAGAAACACTACACCTTAATCATCTTCCCTTTAATATTGATTAATAATTTCTTTGCATAATCATGTAATATCAAAGTGTCAAGTAGTGACATTCAAAATTACTCATCCATCAATATCACCTTTGAGAGTGATTAGTAGTTAATATTTCCTATTAGACACATAGTATATCACCAACTTCAAGGATAGAAATATAAACACAAGAAAAATAAAATTAAAATAAATGTTAGGAACTCAAATGTGACTAATCTTCAGTCAAGAAAATACCAACCCCTTCACGTTAGCAAGACATTCTTAGGCACTAAAACATAAAATCCTTCCATTGCATCATTTTCACCTTTTGTTTAATTTCTTAAATTGACAACATAACTTTGAGAAAAAAATTTAAAACTAAAGAAATTAAAAAATTTATTAAAATTCATTGAAAAAGGTCTCAAAATCCAAAAAAATGCTCAAGTGATTATTGTATCAATTAAACTGAAAGGAAATAATTCGACATGCTTTTAACTTGTAGAATATATTGAAAAATATAAATCTTTCTCATCCCTTGCTCCTAATCAAATTGTAACCTGTGGGTTCCAATCAAGTAATCAATTTCCCTCGAAGATTGTTAAGAGGTCACTTTGGAATTCTAGAAGCATTGGGATAGTAGAAATGGAATTAACTAGGAGTAAAATGAATCACTTTAGTGGGTGCTCCAAAATATTTAAATGCAACTGAAAATGATTTTATATCCCTCCACACATTTTAAAACAGAAATCATTCAGCTTCATCTCATTTATTTTCCACCTTTCTATAATATGTAATTCTTTGAGCAAGAATAGAGCATTCATAAATATTGTCATGAAATATGAATCTTCATAATCCTAATAAGTTGGGCTCTAACAAATAAAAAATTTCATGTAGTGAATAAATCTTACATGGTACATTTCAGTTATTAAAATGACAACTTTATTCTTAATCTCATTACAACAAAAATAAATTCAACCCTAACTAGTTTGGATCTAACAAATCAAGAATTTCATGTAGTAAAGTAAACTTACATGGTAGATCCCAATTATTTGCAATGAAAATTTTATTATTGATCTTATTACAGTGAGCTCGGGAGGCTTCTCTCGAAGCTTTTTGAGCATAGGAATAAAATCTTAAATCAAACTAAATAATCCATTTCTTTAGTTCTGATAGACAAAAGTTTGGTGTCAGTGGACATTAACCATCATCATCGTCATCATCACAACATAGATAAATTAAATAGTACATAAATATTTGCTTATTTGAGACAATATTTGAACACATTCCGAGATTTCATATAAATATAATGATACCATTTACCTGTAGGATATGAGAAAGATAAATACATCTAGCACCTGTCACTCGACAATAGTGTTATTGAGACACCATCTCATGGAATTATAATCATGTATATAGATAGTGTTATAGAGGTACCTTGAAACACCTATTCAATACTACCTTCAAGCTTCAAATTCATCAATTGATTTACTTTAGTAGCAAATTATAGTGGGATTTCATTAAATAAAACCTAACAAAAGCCATTTATAATAATTGTCGTTGCCTTCTCTAGATCTATCCCCCTCTAGAAATAGAATACGTGATATTCCCCAATTTTTGAGGTACTTGCTTCATGTTCAACATGAGCTATTGGTTTCCTCACATGGAAAAGGTTGAAAATATTAGATGTATAATGGAAACAAGCATACAATTCAAGGTTTCTCCTAAAGTCTCTTGGGTGGATTATAAAACACCATCTACTTAAAACATGAGATATGGTAGTAACAAAAACCTACCTAAGATCCAACTTAAGAGTTCAAGAACTTTCAAATAGGAGATGTCTTAAACAATGTCAACTATTTAATTGCATAATCACACTAAAATAGACAAATCTTTAAACTGTTGAAAAGTGTGAAAAAATGGAGTTGGAATGTTATGGGTATATCTGGGTAGATATAGTGATGTGAAATGTAACTTCTATCTAAAACATGTAAATGAAACTTCTATAGCTACATGAAATGTAACTTCTATATAAAAAAATAGAGTTGGAATATTATAGTTACGTCAGGGTAGATATAGCTACATGAAATATAAATTCTATATAACATTCTAAATATCCTTTTTTCCAGTAATTTAAGAGACTAACATTTTTTTATCTTCGATTAATAAATTAATAATCCACCAAAAATAGCATTCGAATGGTTCTTCACTAACGAAGGGGAAATTTTAAGCCAGTGTGAAAATGCCTACTCATTCCCCTGCCATTTTGATATTTTATTTGTGTGCACATTTAAGCTAATGTAATGTAACTTCTACATATTTGAAAATTTAAATATAAAAAATTACCCATACTGAATTTATACAACTAGCATATGCACAATAACATACAACATGCATGAGTTATAAGTAATATGACATTTACATTTTATATCAAGACAAAAAATTTCTCATCTCATTAACTCTTATCTTATAGTTTGTGATGGATATACCCTTTAAAATAATGAGCCATCCTTGTCATATCTTATATTTAATGATGGATATAGCTTTCAAAAGCATCAACCTTGTTTGTTATTTTATGTATGCTCAATTTAAATGGAAGTGCTCATAATTTTATTCAATATTATCTTGTACAACTGGAAATAAAATGATGCGGGGGTTGTGTTTCTAGTGATTTTCGAACTTGTTTTAATTACCTAAATTTAGCCTATTTAAAATGAATAGGTGTGGTGTTTCTAGTGATTTTCAAACTTGTTTTAATTGCCTAAATTTATCCTATTAAAGTAAATAGTTGCACTGACCATCTTATCTCCAGGTCAATAACTTTCCTTGATGGCATCTTCATGACATTCACCATCTCTAAAAATTATGAAATATTAGTAGTATCTCGCACTAAATAGAAAATGTTGGCATAGAATCTTTTATTGTGTTTTTTTACTCTGTGTCACAAATTTATTGATATTTTATGATTCCTGCTTTCGATTTCCATGCTAATACTAGATTCATCATGCCTACTAGGATTTTTAGTTGTGTACACATCATATTTCTCACTTCTAATTGTATCACATACAGAGAGTATGCATAATGGCATGTAGTAACATGTGGGTGTCTATTTTACTCAATGATATGCTTAAGTTTTTAACTCATTCCAATCCTACCATAATGAGATTAAGAGTGACAAGGACACAAGAAGGAATATCAATAAATGAAATTAGAGACTTTAGAATGCAACTCAAATTGTACCTGAATATAACGATAAATTTATAGAGTTGCCTAGTCACTGATGAATATCAAATCACACTGCAAAAAATTCATTTCATTATGAGAGTTTGGTTGCACCTGCAATAATCTTCTGTAGTAGTTCCTTGAATTTCTTGTAGATATAATTTTAGAAACAATCCTACTCCCAATATTCTTCCTATATGGATCATCTTTGTCCCCCCCTATTGATAGTTATTTTTCAAGGCAACAAAATAGAACTCTCCAATTGCATCATCACCTTTCAAAGCAATGCTTGAGTATTTCCAAGTGATTATCGAACAAGTATCTACTCAGGTCCATGAAATCCTTCATTTGTCTCCATCACACAAACCTATTTTCGTAGTAAAATTATAAATCCCATGTCTGCATTCCTAGCAATTGACATACCAATTCTTCACAGTGGAATACTTTATCATTGCTCCCTCGGTGCAATAGAGATCCACTACTGTGGAATGGAGATGATTGGTGTCACAAAATGGTACAGTGCATCCTTCAATATATGTCACAGAACTCGTCTTACCTCACATAACTCCTCTCATCTACAACAATAAGAGTCCTCTCAAACTGCATGGTTTCTATCTCATTCATCCTAGAATAAGTGGATATTTCTGTGGGTGACAAAGTGTGCTTGGGGATTTAATAGAAGGAGTTATCACTAAAAATAATATTACAATGCAGCATAATAATTATGAACAGGAGGAACAACCCTTCCAAGCTACTTCCTAACTAGATCAAGATACTCCCGAATTACCTCTTATAATGAACAAAAGATAATCTAAACTTCCTATAGAGTCTACCTATGCATGGTAGCAATGAAAACACTGCAAAAAACAACATCTACAACAATGTTGGTCAATCTCTTCTTCTACTCAAGGGCATGCCCTACTTTTGAAAAGTATCAAGTAGGTTAGAGTCCACCTCAACTAGGCTCCTCTTCCTCTTCTACTCTCCCTATTTAGGTTCAAGAAAATAGAAAATCTCTTGGAAATTGATGGGTGGGTAAAAGTTATCAAACCATTTTGCTTCTTCCATTTTCTTTAATCATTGTCTGTAATCATTGAGTCTAAATTTCAAAATACATTCAAGTTCTTATTTTTAGCTGAAATTAACCTAATCTTTGGAGAGTTGTAAGGTTTAATGGATCTAAGTATATTATAATTAATGTATAGTAACATGGCTTAAAAATTTAGCCATTGAGATCAAAATCCAAGGATGAAAGAGAACATATTTTATGTTCATGATTACAAGAAATTTTAATTTCATGTAACAAAGTTTGAGGAAGGTCTAGAATTTGCATCCTACCTGAAAATTTTCTTGCATCACTCGAGCCCTTTCAATCTGGCCATGGTAGAGTCCATTACACAAACAATGGAACACTAAAAAAAAGGTGAAAAGAAAAAATAAAATTTCATGAATTTTAACCCTAGAAAAGTTAGAGAAGAGCAAACTAATCTATACAATAAGGACATGCAAAATGCTTACTTCTCCATTGTCTTTTGATGAATTGTTGGCTTCAATCAAGATATGCATTATCATAATCATTAAACCCCTTATACAATAAGGACATGAAAAATCCTTACTTATGCATTGTCTTTTGATGAATTGTTCGCCATAATCAAGATCTACGTTATCATAATCATTAAACCCTCAACTCTAGATGAAATTTATGCTTTGATCATATAGACGCTCGAAATTTTTTACCCATAAGAACAAAAATCATCTTTAGTAAAAAGGAAGAACTTTCTGGAGTCCAAATTCATACCCATGTACAAATGACCAAAATCTCCATGTCGAATGACCTTTCCCTTCCTCCATATAATCGTTGATTCCATCCTAAGGTGTTTCCCATGAAAACTCCATATGGGGTTTGAATCCCATGAAATCCATAGATCACATTGATGGTCTTTCTTCTTTGCATTTCCACGTAGATATCAAAAAGGCAGAGAAAAATGCAGTGCTAGAATGTGATGTTGGAATCTATGAATTTATTATTCTTGGGTAAGATGCTAAATTAAAAAGAAGAAGAATAAGTTAAAACTAATACTGGGATGAGTGTAGACATTTAAATATGGCCTCAATTAATAATAAAATGTTAAATTAATAAAAATAATAAAATTCGGTTTGTTTTATTTTGATTTTGTTATTAACTTGTGAATAGGCTTTGTTACAATATCATGGGCCAAACTATGGCTTATCAATACCATATGACAAAAAACCATCACTTATTTCATTGTAAAAATAATTTAGTTTAATTTGAGATATATCTAAACTCTCTCTCTCTCTCTCTCTCTCTCTCTCTCTCTCTCTCTCTCTATATATATATATATATATATATATATATATATATATATATATCCATCATAGCTATATATATATATATATATATATATATATATATATATATATATATATATATATATATATATATATATATATATATCCATCATAGCTATATATATATATATATATATATATATATATATATATATATATATATATATATATATATATATATATATATATATATATATCCATCATAGCTAAGGATCCAAGGGACGACAGCAAGCAAATTGACCAATTATAATAGATTAAATATAGCGCATGATTTTTTAAAGTCTTTCATTATTTTATTTTCTTTGACATGATTGATCCAAAATATAGGTTTAATATTCTACAACCAATTACGTTTTTTAATTTAGATAATTTATTAAACACAATACAATGTGATCAAATTTACGAGAGATTTGGGGAGGGGGTAGAGAGAGGGAGGAAGATAGTGAAAAAGTTGGAGCGAAGATAGAGAGAGAAAGAGAGAGTGATGGAGGGGAGAGAGGGAGTGATAGGAAGGAAGATAGAGGAGAGAGAGAGATGGATTTGGAGTGGGAGAGAGAGGGAGGAAAGAAAAAATACATAGAGAGATAGAGGTGGAGAGAGAGAGGAGTGAGAAGAGAGAGATGGAGAGAGATTGAGGGAGAGAGGAGAGGAGGGAAGAGAAAAATGAGGACATAATAGAGATAGGGAGAGAAGGGGAAGGGAGAGAGATGGAGACATAGAGATGGAGAAGGACAGGCAGGAGGGGAGATAGTGATAAAGTTGTATGGAAGAGAGAGAGAGGGAGAGTGATTTGGGGGGAGAGATAGAGGGAAGTGGGAGATAAAGGATAGAGAGGAAGGAAGATATCGATGAGGAGAAAGAGACGGAATTGGAGGGGGCGGGATGGAGGGAACAAGAAAATCATAGAGGGAGAAAGGTGCAGGGAGAGGGGTTAAAAAGGGAGTCATGAAGAGAGAGTGAGGGAGGGAGGAGAGTGGGAGGGAATAGAGAGAATGATATCAATAGAGAGGGAGAGAAGGGGAAGAGAGAGATAGACAGAGAAGGGAAAGGGATGGAGAGAGAGTGTTTGTATGTTTGGGGGGTGAGATACAAAGAGAGAATAACAAAGAGACACAAATACAAATATAGATATTATATAGTATTACATAAACAACCTAGATCGATATTAACCCTGTAACTACCAAGTGCTAAGAGGAATCCAATCTCTCGAGGTGAAAACCTTTGCTCAATTTTTTCACTATAACAAAAAGATTGCACCTCGAGAGATGGGATCCCTCTGGACGCTTGATTGATCCATGGTTAAGATAGATCTAGGTCGGTTGATATGAAATTAAATTAGTTTTTATTTGATATTATAGCCTTAAAAATTAAAATTTCTTTTCAAATTAATTTCAAATTGGAACTAGATCCAATTAGATTCAATGAATATATTTTTAAAAAATACATAAAATATGTTTTTTTAACTAAAAGATATATTTTTTAAATTACAAATTATTAGAGATAAATAATGCAAAGTTGGCTTATCTATACACCATTTTCAGATGAAGAAGTGTTTAAGGAAGGATAACCTTTCAACCAATGTTTAACAGCCTTTCAATCCCATATCACTTGTAAGTTTAGATTGCTTGACAAAATTAATATGACTAACATAAAAAATAGATTCATATAATTTTAGTACTTGTTAGGTAGTTGTATTTTTGTTCTTAAACTAAATTCGTCATTCATGTTAGTCATTTTTAGTTGTATTACTTATTAGCTAGTCACATATTTTAATCCTCGACTAAATTACTGATTTATGTTAGCCATTTTAAGTTCAGTCACTTAAGATTTCTCATTTTTGGTAGTATTTCACTTGGAAAAGTTGTGGTGACTAAATTATTTAGTCACCTGGTCACTAATTTATCATTTTCTACTAGTGAACATATTGTATGATCCCAATGGTAATATATTCAAATGTGTTGGAGTATGCATACCATTCAAATCAAATTCACAATGTCTTACCTAATGATGAACTCTCTTGTTTGTACTTGTAGCCAACTGCACTAACCAAGATTTTGCATGCACTTATTTATTTAAAGCACTCTTATCCACCAAGTCAGGACTAACATAAATATAATTAGATTCGGGTTCAATCAAAATAGAAATAACTTGATCAAAAATCTTACCATACATCTCAATAAGAGATGCCTCATGTCTTCTTGTTTTTTATCCAGTGCTTCATAAATACGAGGAACACTCTGACCAGCATCCCCAATAATCTGTGCCTTATGCGCACTATAAATCTGATGTTTGCCGCCTTGATTCTGTGGAAAATCTTTCTTGAGATGCTACTTACCACATGTCCAACACTTCGACTGACCAATACCCTCACCTCTATGATGTTGTTGTAGCCCATGTCCCTATCCAATTGCATTGAACTTCTTTTATAGTGACACATTCTCTTTCTCGTCTACATTCTGAGGCCTTTCTCTTTTCGGCTGCCATTTAAATTTACGTTTATCCTTATCCTTCCCTTTCCATCCTTGCTAAGATTCATTCTTATTCTTTGATTGTTTGTAGCAATGCTTCAATTTCCCAATAAATTCCTCAAGTGACTCATGCTCATCATACTCAATCCGATCTATAAATGCTAATGGAAATCCACTAAAAAATAACTAAAATTTAGCATTCTCATCTTTAGGATACCGTACATACCTCAATAGCTCTAGGAACTTAGTCATGTACATTTTGTCTCTCATTGATCCCATCTTTAGCTCATAGAATTCTTTGGCCTTACTGTCGTAGTACCTTTCTGACAAACACTTATCCCTTAAAAGCCTCTTGAACTCATGCAAACTCAAGTCCTTTGTCTTGATGTCTCTAGCCCACTTCACATCTTCCCACGAGATATTTTGTTTACCTTTGAATTTGAAGATAGAAATTATGGCCTTCATGTTTTCTATGTACTCATGCAACTCAAAGAACTTGTTCATCCAAGTATCCAAGCATCTTCATCTTCTGACTTCTCCAAGTCTCCATGAAAAGTAGGTGGATTTTCTTTCTTAAACTCATATGGAGAGTATCTGCTACCACTCTTGTTGTAAGGATGATAACGATGACAGCCATGATGCATATCAGAACCAGAACTAGAATAATACATGTATCCATCACCTCTCCTATCTGAAGCGTCCAACAACCTACCATCTCTAACAGTGTCATGAAATGTTACCACCATGAGACCTACTACCATATACCCCATTAGTTATATCCCCCCATCCATGGCTAATTCAAAGTGGCCCTTGTCACTTTTATAAAAAAAATTGAAGTCTAACATGAACCTCTACTTATTTCTCTTGTACTTGCATGATTTTGTCATTGTCTACCTTACAACTCCTTATTTCTTCCTTCAAGCTTCTCATTGTGTCTACTAAATTAGAAGAGTACCCAACTCCATGCTGCTCATCTAATTGATAGGGAGAGTCTTTTTATTCTACCATATGTCCTGTAAGAAATCCTTTCTGTGGACAGAAACGATCCCTCTAGTCCTATGGGAGGATCTAGCAACTAGAGAAGACAACTACATGAAATATTTTCTAATTCATAGTAGAAAATAGAAAGGAATATAGATCTCCTACCTCTCTCTGATGCCAATACCCTTGATGTCGACCTTGAATCTTTGGCTTCCAACCTCATGATCTCCTATTTGCTGGTGAAGATGAGTGCATGAAAAAAAGATCACGTGGAGACAACAAAACTATGCAAAGCATAACATTTTATAATACAAATGATGTAACAGATCAAGGAGCATCACAATAAATGAACAATAATTGACACATTTATGGAAATAAAACACATATTGTATTATTAATAGATGAAAAAGGGAGCATTACAACCAATGAAGCCTTGATGTTGGAAGCCTCCTTCAAGTGAGATTCCAAGTCCATGCCTTCGCCTTAAAACACCTTTTGTCTTGTGCAAATGGGCAACATTTGGGCACAATTCAACACTAGGATGGAAACCAACCAACTAACGACCAACCATTAGTGGGTGGTGTGTAATTCATTTATAGGGAAGGAGAGGGAGTTGAGGATCCATGAAAAGAGGGAGGAGTTCCACATATCAAGGGAGAGATCCAGGGAAAGAGTATCTAGGTCTAGGAATGGGAGGTCTTGTTCCAATCTTCATCTACCTAAAAGCACATCATTTTTCTTGATATTTATAGTAAGAGAATCTTCTCCTCCATTTTGGGAAAAACTACTTGAAGAGGACCAACACAGATTTTCATGATAAAAGTAGTGCTGGCAGTGGTAGACATGTGTAATGCTAGTGGTTACCAACATGGATTTTCCTAATAAGAGTAGTGTTGGGCTTGCAAAATAAGGTTTTTGACAAGCTCTTCATAATGCTTTCAAGGTAAGTTTTCTTCCATTTCTTCAGGGATGTTCCAAACAAGTTTCATGGTGAATACATTGCTTTTAACAACTTTCATCACTTTGCGACACTTGTGACATTGACAACACAAAGTAAGACACTTCAGGATATGAGATTGGGAGTGTGAAAAAATATTGTATAATATATGACCCCTAAAGCATGAACGAAGAAAGTGAAGTGATGGCTGAAATGATTTAAAGAAAAAGGAAAGGAATTGAAGAACCACCGTCATGAGATCTAAAAATGAAACATAATATAATATATCTGACATCTTTGATGTAAGTATTCCTGAAGTGTAAGCATCTAACAATACATGGATCTACGACATCAACACAACCATATGTATAGAAAGGATCATGTTTACAATCGTGAATACTTAATAACTCCATGTAGCCTGAATTTATAAAATGAAACTGAAGGTCTTCATCTCTATCTCGATCCAACCAAAGTACGAATGTCACGATGCAAATAAATGGGTTGTATTTGAACATGGTAAATACCACCTGATTACTCGCCAATGCTGTAAACCATTAACAGTCACAAGAGAAACCACCAATGAAAATAATGGTTCTCAAGATATAATAACACAATCCACAAGTGTGAAAAATGAAGTTGAATCCGAACAATTGTAGAATCATTAGATCTAAGGGCAGTGATGCAAACTTATCATCAAATGCGAAGAACCTGTTATTGAGTGATAAAAATTTTCTTTTTAACCCCTATTTATCCTACATTAATTACCAATCCAGGCACAATTTTTTATCTCAAGAGTGTACTCAGTTCTAGGCGGTCACTTGTTCAAGAGTAATGTTTGCAGTATAGTGCTTGAAAAAGTAAATGAATGTTGGAAACAAAATCTAATTGTAATGGCAAGAAACTTAAATGCTTTGTAACTAAATCGTTTATTCAACAACCATCAGTCATGGATCCAGTAATGATAACTCTTTCGCCTATAAACTGATGTAAATGAAAATCAATCACAGATAATATCTCTAATCTGAGAACTTAAACAACAATAGTCAATGTTCATTACAGTTGTAGATCTTTCAATCCACGCTAAAGAAAATACTAGAAATAAAAATTCTATTAGAAGAAAAGGAACAACAACTAAATCTATTGAAAAGGTCGAACAAAAAAGCTTAATCTACAGAAATGAATTGAACAACAATCTTTAAATAATAAAGGAATAACAAATCTAATTAAGTGTAAACACACAATGATTGTGAAGTAATTGAATCAACAATCTTATTCTAGCATAGTGAACATTAATCGCATGTATAAAGGAATGACAATTGTAGTTATAATTGAACGGTAGTTAAATGAACAACAATCACAATTGTAAGTGAACTGTAGTTAAATGAACAACAATCGCAACTGTAAATGAACAGTAGAATATGAATTAGACAGTGCAATATTGCTTCAGAATGAACAACATGAGATTTTAAGTTGTGAATAATAATCTTGCTATCCAATTACGATTTTGATATAACAGAGCAATTCAGTGAAATGTTCAGAAACAGAAGATTACCAAAGAAAGCAAGTTAAGGAAATGCAAAGGAAATCAAACCACACATGTAAGGGCCTGATTCATATTATGAGAGCTTCAATCTATTATACACTAACAGATCTATTTTCCTGTTGATTTAAAAGTAATAAAAGGAGCTTATTAACCTTCTTACATAGCTTTAAACATTTAACATCTTATCATTTTATCATAAGCAACATAAATTAATGTGAGCATTCCATTGATATCAACTTAACAAGAGTAGTCCATGGAAAAATACCTGTTCCAGTGGTTGATGATGATACCTTTGTCTTATAGCTCCAGTTGAACACTCCTTCTCACCGACCCAACCCAATTTACCTCCCATCCAACAAGGAAATAAATCCGTAGCCCAGGAAACCTCCACAGGTTCCCTAGCCCTCTGTGCCCAAGTCCAACCAGATATAGTGTGTCCTCAAGAAGAATGTGCAAAACCAAATAACAATACTTTCCTCCTCTCAAACCCAAGAAACCTCCATAGGTTTCCAAGGTCTCCCAAAATCATAACAAGTCCAAATAATCACAACCAACCCCCACAATCCTAAGCCAGACCCCCCAACCTCCCCTTTCTTCCTTCCCCCTTCCCTTTTCATACCCTCCTTCCCTTCTCCATCTCAACCACCTCTCATTAATGTCATTAACTTCTCATCCATCCTTACAATTGACTTCTCTTCTCCCAAGTAAGCTAGGAGTACATTTGGAAATGTGACATGAATATAAAATTGAGAATTTAATGGGAAATGATCATGTCTTCTCCCAAGTAAATCTGAAAAGTACATTTGGGAATGTGAGGTGAATATATATATAGTGATAATTGAATGGAGAGGACTATGTCTTCTCCAAAGTAAATGTGAGGGTACATTGGGGAATGTGAGATGTAATTACATGGAGAGGACCATGTCTTATCCTTAGTAAATGTGAGGGTACATTGGGGAATGTGAAATGAATATATATATTGATAATAATATGGAGAGGACTATGTCTTCTCCCAAGTAAATGTGAGGGTACATTGGGGAATGTGAGATGTAATTACATGGAGAGGACCATGTCTTATCCTTAGTAAATGTGAGGGTACATTGGCTAATGTGAAATGAATACATATATTTTGAAATAATGGAAGGAGACCATATCCTACCTAATATTCAATTTGAGAAGGTAAGTGGGGAATTTGAATAATGGAAATCATGAATTATATATTAGACCAATATTTCTCAATATTTTTAGATAATGTAAACATTAACAAAATTTGTAGGATAAGATTTAAGTGGGGCATTACAACACACAACTGTAATTGTAAAATATTGATACAAGAAGCAAGTGGATCCACTAGGGTCGGGCCCTTAGCCACCAGTGAAGCACTGCTGAGTTTACTCCAGGATCAGATAATGGAACAACAACTGAGTTATATATTAATCATGTATGGCAATATTTATAGCTATCTCTCTCAAAGAGAGTCGATGATCAAAGTTGAAATTACAACAGTAATTCTGAAAAATCAATTCCTCTCCCTGTGTCTTACAATTGCTGCCCCATTTATAATGGGCAGGCATATACATCAAGGTTATAGATAAATTTTAAAGTAGCGATCCCTCAGGATCAAAAGATCCTGAGGGCTTCGCTTAATCTTGCATTTTCAGTTGTCTTCTTGTCCTCTTGTGCAAACACTTTGTTTTCTCCGTCTTTTCCTGAACTGTGTGCTCCAGTCTTGTTCTTCTTGTCTGGACATGCTTTCCTAGTGGAGGAACAACAGTTGCCTTGCTTTTGTCTTTACCTTCCAAATAGCGATTCTTCAAATCTTTCCTTTTCTGTATAAAAAGCACAATAATTGATTAATTCGTATTAACCATTACTTGCCCATTTCAACTATAATCCCTTATCATATTGCCAGTTTTTAGGATAAAAAAGAATTATGTTTAAAGGAAAAGATAAAGAAATAGATGGCAAAAACGTACCTTTTCCATTGCTCAACACACCCCCTTGCTTACCCTTTTTCATGCCCTCATGAAAACCATGTAGTTTACATGCAAAGCAATTAACGAGTAGGCTGGAGAGGGGTTTTCAGTAAGGGTTCTACAACCATGATTTGCAGCTAATACTTCAAAAATGGCTCTTGTCTGCCCTTCAGGAAATTCATGATATCCAGGATACCAGATAATGGGACATCGAAATCTACAACCTAGCCAAAGTGGGCCTTCTCTTAAGATGAGGTTACTATAGGTAACCAGTAAATTGTGAGATAATTAAAAAAATTTATAATTGAAGGGTTCTTTGTCGTGGATATTTCGATTGGAAGTCTTCCATTGGAGTTTAGCTACTGCTATGGCAAGGTGTTTGATTGAAAGGAAGTATTCTACTCCTCTCTAGACAATTGCTTTATGGATGGGTCCCAAAATCTGGATCACACCCTCCTTTTTCATTAAGCTTTTATGCTTAGCCCACAATTGCAATGGGTCTCTCGGTTCACTTCTAACCCAGAGATCCATCCCATTTTCTTGTCTCTGAAAAGTATTATGGGCTTTAAGCCACTTTATCTGGTTAACAGAAAAAGAGATGAATGCCTGAAGCTGGATATCACCCACAAAATGACTGGGATTCTTTTCCATTTCGTCCTCCAACACAAAATTATGCAAAGAAAACTCACATAGCAATCACTGGAATTTCACCCCATAATGTTTACAGCAGTTTATAAATTCATCAATATTTTTAACTCTATAGGCACCCCTGCCTTGACAACCTTAATTTTTAACTGTAAATACCTTTCTAACAAAAACAAAGAATAATTTTTGGAAGGTGCCCTACATGCTAGAACATCAGTATATAGAGAATAGAGGGTATCCATTCGCCTTACGACTGAGTTTAGCTTATTTGTTACCTTTTCTACCTTTTCCTCTGCCTTTCGACACTTATCAATGGCCTTGCTCTCTGATGCATTGATGTTCTTAAATTGTTGTTGTAAATTTTGGTATTTCTCCTAAGAAACAATCTCTTTTGTGAGTTTTCCTATCATCTATTGGGCCCGTGCCAGATCCTCTTGAAGTTTCACTATCCTAGGATCATTTTCTATCAAAACATTTTTGGGCTGAAGAAATACCAGGATCTTCTTATCTGATATCTGGTTCCTATAATCTGCATTTCCTTCTCATGAGACGTCTGGTTAATTGTGACACTAGAGGACAATGCCTCTGTCTGAATGTCCCTGTCGCACACGGGTGGACCTTTTGTTTGGGTTGTTGCGTTCGTAACAGTTGCATGTTGTTCCTTGTGGTCTTGAATGACAATGGGCTTAATTTGAGTTCTCTTGGTCTTCATTTTATGGGGTTTCATTTGGGTGGCTATATCCCTTGTTCTCAAGATTCTCTTTGATGTTTTCCCCCGTTTTAGGACTCTTATTTGTTTTTTAAGCTATTTTACTACATTTAGTAGCCTTTGTTGTTCCTTTCATAGCCTCTTGCTTTCATTCGTCTTCTTCTTCAAAGGAACAGATGTTTCCATTCTTAGGCATGGGCTTTGTTCTTGCAGGACTATGTCCTTGCCCTGGCTTGTCTCTGCTTGGAGCACTTCTTCAGTGTTCTCGTTATTCTGATCAGATTTCTCAGGTGAGGTAACCGTAGTTTGATCTGCCACTTCCTGAGTGGCCTCTTCCTCTGCTTCATCCTCATCATTCATCTCCTCAGATGCACTCTTACTGTGAGCAGAGTGTTCATGTGATTGTCCTACCTCAATATCGAGGTTGAGTGGGCTATGGGGCTAGATATACTCACCCATATTGGGAAAAATTTGGGCCGATTTGTCTTCTTGCAGAGGGTTTTGTCATGGGCTTCCGTTGGGTGGCTCTTCTTCCTCCCCTTCTTCCTCACCAGAGTGCTTCAATTTTCTCTTCTAGTTCCTCTTCCATATCTTCTTCTAATTCTTCTTCTTCGTTTCCCCTCCTTCAAGTTGTGGTGGCTGCTCATCTCTGGTGCCCTGTACTTCTAAGGGTTGGCTACTGTTATCTTGGAGACTTCCAAACATTCCCCGCTTCTCCTCATTCTAAAGGATTGCCTGCACTTCTACAGTTCATTTGATGTGCTGGTAGTTCATTTTCATTTCGGGGCTGGTAAGGCCAGTCCCCCTTCTATTGAAAACACTAGTTCTTCCCAAGTACACTGCTATTGAGAAAGATTATGGTTGACTATTAACCAAATCAAACCATGGTGACTTACTACTATTTCTGTGTGACGAGATTTCCTTATACTCCGAGCAGTGTCATGTAATAAAAAATTTAAATATGTAGGCAAATTTATAGCATATTTTTGTCTTAACACTGCTAATAATTTAAGGTGGTGTGGTCTTACCACATCTTTTCTCCCATCACATGTGATATAACTCTGTAGTATTCTAGCTAATTCTACCCATGGTTCTCCCAGAGTTTCAGGAAGGACTCCTTTTCCTTTGATGGTAAGGTTCTATCCTTCATCCCAAAAGATGGCCATGGCATCTCGAAGTCTCACCTTTTTCTGGGTTCATACTGGTCTGACTGCTAGTAGTCTAGATACTTTGGCAATTACTGCCTCTGTTACCGTTATTTGCTTTCTCCTCACCATGGAATAATATTCCTACAAATTCTTTAGAAATTCAATGGACATAGCTTCATGGGACTGTTGTAGCCATGTAAGGTAATTGATCCATCCTGCTCTTTCCAGAATTGCTTATGCAACGTTGGAAATTATCAGCACTTGTGGTTCACTGAGTATTGATTGGCCTTCCATTTCATCTATGCTTAGCACTATGTTACAATTTGTAGAACAAAACACAAAAATAGCAATGGAATGACAAAAATGTGTATATATTAGAAACATTAATATCGTTAAAATTTGTTGTCTTCAAGATCTGATAAGGTCTTAGTACCTCCGAGTAAAGGATTGACACGTATATAGGCATATTTCAAAAGACGTCTGCCCCCATGAAGAATGATAGGTCGCCCTCGACCGTACCAATGGAAGAGCAGCATACTGGATGGAAATCGGCATATATATTCATGGCATGATTGCAAAAGTAGAGAATTATTGAAATCAAGGATTATGATGAAAATCGTAAATAGATATGGAAATTCCATGAAATGATGCGAAAATAGGGAAGAGGACAACTAACATAATTAAAAGTGCTTATGCAGTCATTATCCACTTTAATCATTATGATTGATTGTTAAATGATATTTCATGTGTAATAGGTTTGAAAGAATTTTAGGACATACTCTCATTTGAGATCAAGATAAAGATATAAGAAGAGGGTTTATAATGACTATTGATGTGTAGTAATATGACTTCAATACCATCAGCAGAGCTTTGTTGCCCACAGGTGTTCATAACCTTGACAAAGTTTCTTTTTTCACCCTTGGAACCATAATCCTTTATGTATGCCTAGGAAAGTGCTTTTTGAGAGAATGGAGGCCATTGAGCTGGCTTGGTAACCAGATGAGTCTCAATGCCATTCACCAGGAAGGAATGAAAGGTGGGTAGGCTGGCTCGTGATGAGACCTCCTGTTCCAAGGGCTTTTATTGTTCTTATGTGCCTCTTGGATCATTTCCCTGGTGTGGTGGCCATAATGGGAATGCCACTTCATTGCTTCCTTATGAACATGGTAGGATGGCTCTTGATGAGACCCCCTATCCTCCATCTGTCAAATCATAAGACTGTTAGAGATCAGATGGATATATACATATATTTTTGTTTAGCACTTCCTATTTATATATAGAGGATGGCTCATCACTCCGTAATAGTAGGGATGGTGAAAGAAGTCCTAACATCTCAATAGAGAAAAATATACCCTTATTCTTATTCAACAATAATAATTAAAGAGAGGTATGAGGAGTAGGGAAGAACCAACATGATAAAGATAATCAATCAACTTAGTTTTAGTGGAAATAAAGACAACAAAGTAATATAAATAGTTGTATCCTTTCCCCCTTTTCTTACCAAATCAAAACAGTTTTCTCTAAGGATAGCTATTTTTCTTTTGTTTGCTGATTTCAGTATCCTTTGGTTTTGCATTCTTGCATGAATTTATATTTATGCCGTGAAGGGATCATGACAAATGAACCATTATTCACAAGAAATTCTCAAAATGATGTTCTTTTAAGAAACACACACAAAAATGCACTAAAAAAAGTGATGTTCCTTAAGAGGAACAACAAAAAAATGCAATCTGGTGGAGGTGTTGTTCCTTTAAGAGGAACAACAAAAATGAAATCTATTGGAAATGTTGTTCCTTTGAAAAGGAATAGAAAAAAATGCAAAATTTCCATTCCTTTGAAAAGGAAGAGCAAAAAAAATGCGGGAATGTTGTTCCTTCGGAAAGGAACAACAAAAATGTGAAAGTGTTGTTCCTTGGAAAGGAACAACAAAAATGTGAAAGTGTTGTTCCTTCATATAGGAACAACAAAAATGTGGAAGTGTTGTTCCTTCAGAAAGGAACAACAAAAATGTGAAAGTGTTGTTCCTTTGAAAAGGAACGGCAAAAATGAAAAAATGCTATTCCTTTGAAAATGAACAACAAAAATACGAAAGTGTTGTTCCTTCGCAAAGGAACATAAAAAATGCAAAAATGTTGTTCCTTTTAGCAAAAATGGGAAAGTGTTGTTCCTTCAGAAAGGAACAACAAAAATGTGGAAGTGATTTTCCTTCGGAAAGGAACAACAAAAATGCGAAAGTGTTGTTCCTTTGAAAAGGAACAACAAAAATGTGAAACTGTTGTTCCTTCGAAAAGGAACAAAAAAAATGCGAAAATGATGTTCCTTCAAAAAGGAACAACAAAAATGTGAAAGTGTTGTTTCTTCGGAAAGGAACAACAAAAATGTGAAAATGTTGTTTCTTTGGAAAGAAATAGCAAAAATGCGAAAGTGTTGTTCCTTCAGAAAGGAACAACAAAAATGTGGAAGTGTTCTTCCTTCGGAAAGGAACAACAAAAATGCGAAGATGTTGTTCCTTTGGAAAGGAATAGCTAAAATGTGTAAGCATTGTTCCTTCGAAAATGAACAACAAAAATGTGAAAGTGTTGTTCCTTTGGAAAGGAACAACAAAAATGCAAAAATGTTGTTCCTTCAGAAAGGAACAACAAAAAATGCAAAGTTTTGTTCATTCGAAAAGGAACAACAACAAAAAATGGAGAAGTGCAAAAGTCTATACAGAAAGAAGTTTATACAAGAAAAAAAAAAAGAAAAACATATATACAACATTTGGAAGCAATGGGATTATTTAGCGAACCAATTCTGAGGAAGGATTATTTTCCTCAGCAAGAATCTGCATATCAGAGTCTTCCTGTAGCTGTTGGTAAAAGGATTCCTGAGTAAACGGTTTATGGTATAGTCACACTCGGTGGTCGTTTGCTTTAAAGGCATGTCCAGATCTGTCAATGGTAGTCAAGGTAATGGTGCCATTGTCATGCACTTTCTGTATTTCATACGGTCCAAGCGATCGAGTCTGGATCTTTCCCGGAAAATCATGAAACCTGGAATCATATAGGAGTGCCCAATCTCCTTCGTGGAAGATTTTCTTTTTTATCAGGGCGTCGTGCCATTTTTCTCTCTGCTGTTGAATTGATATAGTGCGTTGAAGAGCCGAGAGCCTGATTTCATCTAGCTCGTTAATTTGCTGTAATTTGTTAGTCTGGGCCTCATTTAAATTCAAACCCACCTCCTGTGTTGTTCTTAATGTTTGTATCTCGAATTCTATCGGAAAGATGGGTTCTTTCCCAAATACTAGCTGATATGGCGAATGGCCAGTGGTATTTCTCCACGTTGTTTGGTATGCCCATAAGGCTTCTGACAATCTTGAAGCCCAGTCACATCTGTGCGATGCAACTGTTTTTGTAAGTATTGCCTCTATCACCTTATTCATGCTCTCTACTTGGCCATTTGCCTGTGGATCGTAAGAGGTTGTAATTTTGTGCCGAATGTGGTAATTTTTTAATGTTGAAACAATTTTATTACATACAAATTACAACCATCCATCTGTAATTATGTCCCTCGGGAAGCCATATCACACAAATATTTGGAACACTAAATGAATCACAGAGTCCTCTGTAGCTCTTGGTAGCGCCTCCGCTTCAACCCATTTGGTAACATACTATGTTGCTACTAATATATATGTTTTCTGATTTGATGATGGTTTAATTAGCCCAACAAAATCGAGTTCCCAACACTCGAATGGCTCAATTACTAGTTGTGGTTGAAAAGGCATTTCATCAGACTGTCTAGGGCATCCGGTCTTTGGCAACTATCACAGGCTTGAACAAATTTCTTAGCATCTTTAAAGATTGTAGGCTAGTAATAGCCTGTTTGTAAAACCTTGTGACCAGTTCTGCGGTCTGCGAAATGTCCGCCACACAGTCCGTCATGACAAGCTTTCAGAATGTCAAATATTTCATCTTCACAGACACATCTTCTGATGTGCATATCTGCCCTTGTATGAAATAGGTAGCCCCCAATCCATGAGAATCAGGTGTTGCGCTGTACAATCTGTTTTCGTTCATTGGGGGTTAGATGCTTGGGTAATTTACCTACTGCTAAATAATTTGCAACATCAACATACCATGGTGTTTTGACAGTAACAACAAACAAATGTTAATCAAGGAATTGATCTTCGACTACTGCTACGTCTGCTGACATTGGCATTCGTGAGAGAAAATCAGCTACAAGATTCTCTTTTCCAGGTTAATCTTTTGTTGTGATGTCAAATTCCTACAATAAAATCAACCATCTTGTTACTCTACCATTTGTAATAGGTTTATTTGCTAAATATTTTATGGCAGAGTGATCTATATATAGAACAATAGGATATCCAATAATATAATGCCTAAGTTTATTTATAGCATGTACTAAAGCTAAAAATTCTTTTTCGGTTACAGTATAGTTTAACTCAGCAGGAGATAGATTCTTGCTAATATAATAAATTTCATATGGCTTTTTGTCTTCTTCTTGCCCAAGAACTGCTCCAGTAGCTATGTGCGAAGCATCAAATGAAATTTGGAATGGCAAATTCCAATTTGGGCCTTTGAGCACCGGGGCTGTTGACACCAGCTTTTTCAGATCCTCAAAAGCATGGTCGCACATATCTGTCCAAATAAAATCAACATTTCCTATTAGTGCATATAAAGGTGTAGAAATCTGAGAAAAATCTTCTATGAATCTTCTATAATAACTAGAGAATCCCAGAAAACTACGTACCTCTATTTGTGTAGTGGGCATTGGTTTTTAACAAGATTATCTAAATTTTAGTTGGGTCTACCTGTATACCAGCTGTTGAGGTATAATGACCTAGGATAAGTCCTTCAGCAATATTCATGTGGCACTTTTCATGGTTCAAGAAAAGTTTAGTAGCGATACATCTTTGCAGCACTTTTTCCAGTGTTTGTAATGCAGGCTCAAAATCATCCCCATAGGGTGTAAAATCATCCATATAAACTTCAAGCCCTTCATTTATTAAATCTAAAAAAATGCTTAAGATATCCCTTTGAAATGTGGCAGGGGCATTGCATAGGCCAAAGGGTAAGACTTTGTAAGTGAATGTTCCCCATGGACAGGTAAAAGTAGTTTTATCTTGGTCTTCAGGGGCAATCTAAATCTGATTGTATCCACTGAAGCCATCTAGGAAAGAAAAGAATTTCTTTCTTGCTAATGAATCTAATACCTAATCAATGAATGGAAGGGGAAAGTGATCTTTTTGTGTTGCTTTGTTCAATTCTCTGTAGTCTACACATATCCTCCATTTTCCATTCTTCTTTGGCACCACTACTAGTGGAGAGACCCACTTGCTATCGGAGATTGGATAAATAAAGTTTACATCTAAAAATTTTTGTAACTCAGCTTTCACAATGTCTTTTAGGTGAGGATTCAATCTCCTTTGAGGTTGGTGAATGGGCCTAACATCTTTTTCCGTATATATGTGGTGTGTGCATAGCTGGGGTTCAGTTCCCTTCATGCCTGGGCAGTCTCATGCAAAAGCTTCCTTATATTTTCCTAGAAGTTGGACCAATTTTTCCTCTTGTTCAGCTATCAGATTTTCGTTAATATTTATAGTTTTTTCCGGTTCAATTTCTATAGTTTTGCTATTGTAAACAGAGGTAGTAGGTATATATTGATCATGGGTTTCTTTAAGGGGATCCTCTTCTAGTTCATTGTCAAATGCTACCTCTATCATGTGACTTTGTACATGGGATCTAGATTCAGATTGGTTAACGAAATTGTTAATGATGTCATCCTCTATTTGGTCTTTAAAATCGAGGGCATCTTCTATGGTTAATGGGGACCTAATGTTTTCTATGAGATATGATACAGGGTGTTTGTTAGTTTTCATTATTGTTAAACTTGGCTATGACGGAGGGTATAAAGATAAATTCTTGACATTGCTCCCTCTAGTTATAGTCATATTGCCTTGTTGGTAGCCAATGTAAGTGTCAGCAGTTGCCAGCTAGGGTCTACCTAAGATTAAGGGGTGTCCATCTAGCTGGTTTTTGGGATTAATTATCAGAAAGTCAGTAGGGTATTCCCAAGGGTCCACAGATACCATTACATCATGTAGTGTACCCTTTGGTCTGACTACTGATCAGTCAGCTAGTTCCAGTAGGGTTGTAGTTGGATCTAATGATGTAACTCCAAGTTTTTGACACGTGGTGGTTGTCAAAATATTAATTGCAGCCCCCAAATCAACTAAGGCATTCGAAAAGTTTTGTCCATTGATTTGTACTATCACTATAGGATTCCCTGGGTCTTCATATTTGACAGGTGCTTCTCTTCCTGATAATAGATCAGATAGGGTGCCAACTACTTGGACAGTTGGGTTAGTTGTTATTCTCCTCTTTGGCTTTCTTATACATAACTCTTTGATGGTTTTTGCATATATTGGGATATCTTGGATAGCTTGGAGGAGTGGGATTTTTATACACAAATTTCTTAGTTCTCCCAGAAGGTCAAAGTCAAGATGTTCTATTGGGTGCGGTATGATTAGCCTTTCTAGGAATGGAGGAGAAGAGGTGGTTGCCTGATCATGAGTTTGTTGTCTAACTAATTCCTCTTCTTGTACTGCTTGTTCTGAAGGAAACAAATTTTCAACTTGAACATTTTTGTCTCCCTTTGATTCTATTATTCACCCAGACCTTAATTGAAGGTCGTTGCACTCCCTTAGCTTGGTTTCTAGTTCTGGTGCTTCAATTATTTGAACAGATTGAACCGGTCTATTATTAGGGTTTGGGTTGGGTTGGGCTGGGAGTTGCGGTCTGACATTGGTCTGGGGATTTTGTTGTAATGCATATGGCATTGGCAATGTAGGTTGAGGGAGAGGGATGGTTCCGGCTAGCTAATTCGATCGGTCTTTGCTAGTTTGACTACCAGGCTTGACTCTGCGAAGTGGAAGGGGACCATTGTGTTGGATATGCATTGTTTTGCCAAAATGGTGGGCAATAGGGGAAGTTTGGCCAATTGTTTTGACTTGTTTGATTTGGCCATGGTGATGAAGGAAATGGTTGTTGTGGCCAGCTTGGGAAAGGTGGCTGATTTTGCCACATTGTATTATATTGCTAGGTATGATATTGCAGAAGTTGGAAAGAAAAGGATGGATCTGTGGGCATACCTGGTTATCATGGCTACCATTGGTGGCGCTGATTAAGTAGGTACACTAGTTCTGATTCTTCTTCCGCTTCCTTGTAAACTACAACTTTCAAACCTGGTAGTGAGGGGCAATTCTATGTGGAGTGGTATTTTGTGCAAATAGTGCAAACTTGAACTGCATCTAGTCAGCACTCTTTGTGGCTATGTTTCTTTCTATATCTAGGGCAGAATATTGCCAAATTTTGCTCTGCTTCTACTTGTTTCTGTTTAGCTTTCATAATATTGAGTTGCGTTCTCTGAGTCCCCAATGTATCAGTTTTAAAATCTTCAAGTAAATTCCCAATTTCTGTGTGGATTAGACCTCCACTGGAGATCTTATTGTCCCTAGTGATTATGTCACGTTCTGTGGTTTTAGCCTTGTACTACCTCTCGAACTCTTGATACATAAATCAATAATCTTAGCAAAACATTCCTGATATATGTCACCTTTTCCCATAATTTTTAATGTTTCAACCCATTGTTCCTTCATCCCTTTAATTAATGTAGTTTTTAACACATTGTCAGGTAAGGGTAAAGATGCATAAGGAGATCTTTGAAGATTTTATTGGAAGCATTCTACATATTCCTCCAATGTTTCATTGGGTCTGGCTATCATTTGAAAGATTTCATCCTTTAATTCTCTAGACCTACAATAATCTTGATATTTCTTTAGAAAAGCACCTTTCATCTGGTCCCAGTCATTTATAACACCACCACCTAACCCCATAAACCATCATAAAGCTTCTCCTTTTAGTGTGAAGGGAAATAGTTTTAGCTTTTGGGGATCGATGGTATAGTCATACCCTCAACATAATACATCAAAATCAAACAAATATGCATTTGGAACTTCCGTTGTTAAACCATGGAATGTAGGGATATGCTGGAGAGGAATGGCCTTCATAGGTGCATTAACTACAGTGTCCACAATGGGATATTGCAGTGTGGACGTTTGAGGAGTTTGCTGCTTCTAGGCCATTTGATCAAATATGTGCCAATATCCTGCTGGGATTTCTAGGGAGTTATTCCTAGGCTGACTAGAAGGAGTAGGAATGGCCTTAACAACACTTCCTTGATCTGGGATAATGAGTGTTCCTTGTTGTACTACTATCTGGGGTAATTTTGGCTCTTCAGACCCTTCGGCTCTATTCTGGATGATTTTGACAGCACTTCCCTTATCTGAGTTACTTAGTGGTTGAACTATCCCAAGAGGAGATCTTGGTTCTTCTGTTTCCCCTATTTCTCCTCCTCCTTCATAGAGATTACTAAGATTCCCTTCTTGTAAAGAATTTGGGCAAGAATTCTCAACTTCTTGAAAATCCTGCTCTTCTGTTTGGCTGTGGATCTCAGCAAAGGCTATAGATGGTGATCCTGTGGCCTAAAGGGAACTAGTAGGGTTTCTAGCAGTAGCTCTCATAGGACCTACGGATGGTTGAGATTCTGCTTTCTTAATGATTTCGTGTATAAAGGTCGATTGGCCAAGGGTCATCGGCCCCTTAGCTGTATCAGTTTTGGGTAGCGGTTTTGGATTCCTTTCAGGCTTTTTCTGTTTAGTCATGCCCACAACTCAAATATTTATTTCTAGCCAATGTAAAAAACAAACCTGCAGGAAATTAGGCGAGGGAGTAGGGTTGTTACATGCTACGTATGCAGGTTCTTACCTTCCGTTTTTAAAACCCAACTCTCTCCTAGCAAGTTCTCACACTACTTTCTTTTCAAAAGAAACAAATGGCTACACTCTCCTTGGCAATGGCACCCAAATGTTGAGTGATAAAAGGTGCCTTTTTAACCCATATTTATCTTACATTAATTATCAATCCATGCACGATTTTTTATCTCAAGGGTGTACTCAGTCTGTGGTGGTCACTTGTTCAAGAGTAATGTTTGGAGTATAGTTCTTGCAAAAGTAAATGAATGTTGGAAACAAAATCTAACTGTAATGGTAAGAAACCTAAATGCTTTGTAACTAAATCGTTTATTCAGTAGCCATAAGTTGTGGATCCAACAATGATAACTCTTTCCCCTATAAAGCGATGTAAAGGAAAATCAATCACAGACAAGATCTCCAATCTGATAACTTAGACAGTAGTAGTCAATGTTCATTACAGTTGTACATCTTTCAATCCACACTAAAGAAAATACTGGTAATAACAATTTGATTAGCAGAAAAGGAACAACAACTAAATCTATTGAAAATATCGAACAACAAAGATTAATCTACATAAATGAATTGAACAACAATCTTTAACTAATAAAGGAACAACAAATCTAATTAAGTGTAAACACACAATGATTATGATGTAATTGAATCAACAATCTTATTCTAGCGGAGTGAACATTAATCGCAGATATAAAGGAATGGCAATTGCAATTATAATTGAATGGTAGTTAAAAGAACAACAATCGCAATTGTAAGTGAACCGTAGTTAAATGAATAGCAATCACAACTGTAAATGAATGGCAGAATCAGAATTAGACAGTGCAATATTGTTTCAAAATGAATAGTATGACATTTTAAGTTGTGAATAATAATCTTTCTATCTAATTACGATTTTGATATAACAAAGCGATTCAGTGAAATGTTCAAAAACAGAAGATTACCGAATAAAGTGATTTAAGGAAATCAAACCACACACAACTATAATTGTAAAATAGTGATACAATAATCAAGTGGATCCACTAGGGCCGAGCCCTTAGCCACCAGTGAAACACCGCTGAGTTTACTCCAGGATTAGATAATGGAACAACAACTGAGTTATATATTAATCATGTATGGCAAAGTTTACAGTGATTGCTCTCAAAGATAGTCGATGATCAGAGTTGAAATTACAACAGTAATTCTAAAAAATCAACTCCTCTCCCTATGTCTTACAATCGCTGCCCCATTTATAATGGGTAGGCAGATACATCAAGGTTATAGATAACTTTTAAAGTAACGATCCCTCAAGATCAAAAGATCCTGAGGGCTTCTCTTAATCTTGTATTTTCAGTTGTCTTCTTGTCCTCTTGCGCAGACACTCTGTTTTCTCCATCTTTTCCTGAACTATGCGCTCTAGTCTTGTTCTTCTTGTCTGGACACGGTTTCCTAGCGAAGGAACAACACTTGCCTTGCTTTTGTCTTTACCTTCCAAATAGTGATTCTTCAAATATTTTCTTTTTTCTATATAAAAATCACAATAATTGATTAATTCGTATTAACCATTACTTGCCCATTTGAAATATAATCTCTTATCATATTGCCAGTTTTTAGGATAAAAAAGTATATGTTTAAGGGAAAAGATAAAGAAATAGATGGCAGAAACATACCTTTTCTATTGCTCAACACTTGCCATTGAGGAATGCAAACTCCAAGGTACTAAAAGGGAGTTCCTAGATCATCCTCCTAGATAATGAGTTGGAGTCAACATGAAGTGATCCATCGAAGAAGGGCCATAATGTTTCCCACATCGTCAATATGAGACATAGGATTTTGCAAATTTGGCAAGAGTGATTCAAGATTGATGTAGAAAAATTCAAATAGGATATAAGTGTTGAATTGAGGCTTCTGTGATCCATATCAAGTTTATGAGAAAAAAAAAATTGGCGTAAATCACATGATATATCATTTGTCGACGCGTTTTGAACCAACCAATGTAGTTCATTGTCAGGACAAGTTGAAGAATCAAATCTAGTCTGCACGTTAAATTGTCAAAGCAGAACCTCCAACGGCTATATTTGACTAGGCAACGACTATATTGGACTGGTAGGCTAGACCTGCTAACAACTATATTTGACTGGGAAACGACTGGTCGGACTGGATAAGGGATAGTGATAGCAGAGCATAACTATATTTAAATAATCAGTAGGAATTAATTACATATATTTAAGTAAAATAAATAAATATTTAGTTAGTTAATTGAAATTTAGTTAAAACTAGCTAAAATAAGTTAAAGTTGCAGATTTAAATAATTATTAAATCAATAGTAAGTTAGTTATACTTTTCTTAAATTAAAAAGGGTTTAAATTTATATAATTAAATAGTTAATGGGAAGTTAGTTTAAGACAATGTAAATAAGGTAACGTATGAAACATACATAAGAGTTATATAATTAAATATTTCATATTTATTTAAATATCTAGTTAATTAATAGTAAGTTAGTTATATATTTAATTACCTGATTGTTGTTATATCTATTTATTAATAAATCATAATAAAGAGAGAGTGGGATTTCCTAGAGATGAATTTTGATGAATCACTTGATAAACTAGTGGAGGATAAGGGGAAATCTTTTGATAACCAATCAGAAGATGAGGCTAAGAAGTTGTAAATTTGGAATTCCAGCACTCTTGAGGCTTCATCCATATTAGGGAAAAGGTGAGTAGGATGATTCCCTTCACATAACCTACAGGGAAATTTGACTTTACCCATCTTTCCATGTACCTCTCAATCACTCGTTCAGGGTTTTTCACCAGCATGATCTATAGAGGACGATGAAAAAAGCTGATGTGAGGCTATAGAGAACACTTCTAATACCTTGGGAATACTAGGAAAATCTCCAAGAGGGTGGTCACCCTTACAAGGCATGGAAGAGAATTTAACTTTGCAGGGTTGATTGGAAGGTTTCTCCATACTACTTTCATCCATAACAATGGCTGCTTGGTTGTCCCCCTGCTTATTTTTATTCTTCTTAATCTTCCTTTTCTTCTTCTTCTTATCCACCTAGTTTCTATCTTGTAGGATTTCACCAGACGAAGTGGGAGAAGAGGAAGAAGACCGAACAAGTGAAGAAGGAAAAGAGTCAATTGTAGGATCAACTTGATGTTGACATTATTCAGGTGGAGGAGAACCCGGTTGAGAAGTAGTTTGGACATTCAGAACCATAGGGGTCAAAAATAGCCAAACTAGAAAACCAATGGTAAATCCAAGAAGGGGAAATGTTTTCATATAAGGAGAATCGATATTTCCAAAACAAGGAAAAGCACCAGGATTCCTATTAGAGGGGTTCCCTCGATTGGTGGATTTTGGAACCATTTCCATTAATCTCAACCTAAGATCTACTAAGGAGTATTCACACAAGAAGGATGTTATTCCATAATCAATTAATTGATTTTAGAAATTAAATACACAAACAAAATAAAGGGGTAACGAGGAAAAAGGGTTTACCAAGAAACTGTGAACTGTAATATACACCTTGGCAAACCAAGGACTTAATGTATGACATTCAATCTCCTTGAATGTTGTGTTCATTATATCACAATATACAAGGCATTAGACTTGGTTACCTATGGATGAATAGCAACCTATAGGGGAATCCCAAAATATACTCGACATAGAGTTGTCTAATGTGTAATCGTTCGATGAGAGCATTCCCGTATACTTTTCATACATGGAGTGTCATCTAATATACCAAAAGGTACGTGGATAACAATCTTATACACTTCCGTACGTGGAATGAGATTTCACCTCTGGGATGCAACACTGGAAAACAACAACTCCTACATTTAATGACGCTGAAACATTTCTCTAGCCTAGACCTCTAGATGTTTTCATTAATGTTCCAAATGGTCCTTAGGCTAGTTGAGATGAATTTTAAAGTTGATCTTGAATTATGTTTCGATTCCAAGGCTCAAAACTCTATGTCACCTGAACACACCTATGATGAAACTAATATGAAAAAGGACCCTTTTCATTTTTGATGAAAGCTATCTAGTGTAGGGGAAAATTGCAAAAATCAATGAAAAAATCAAATATGCAACCTTTAAGAGCTTCCTAACTAGATCTTTCAACTTCACAATTCCAATGCAACGACCAAAAAGTAAATGAATTTTAATTCACTAAAGTTGACCTACCTAATTTTTTTCCTTTTTAAAATGAATGAGGATGCACTTATCATATTTCAACACCAAGCAATGTAATGTATGGTCAATGATAATCTCAAAAACAACTTTACAATGCAATACAATATAATGCAATTCCAAAAGTAATGATCAATTTTGAGATGAAGGCTTAACAAATGCAAATGCAATATCTTTTCTAGTTTTCAAAAGGACTAGAAATGCTTATCAGATAGAAAATCAATAACTCCCTCAATACATGTAAGCAGCAAAACAATAGATTGATTACCCAAAGAACTAAAGATTCAACCAATGTTCATTTTCACTACTTCAACATGGAATAGAATCTTGCAAACCATTAAATTTAACAACAATAAGTCAAAATCCTATGCACACCATTAAATTTAACAACAATAAGTCAAAATCCTATGCACACAAAGCAGGAGAAAGACTTTAGAGATCAAGACAGTCTAGGTTTTCTGTGTGAAACCCTAAACAATCTCATTTTTTGGACCAACACTACTTTAATGGTCAAAATCTCTGTTGACAGGGTCTTTAGTGTGGCTATAACAGGCAAAATCCATGCTAGAAGCTCTCCGTTTTTCACAAAAAGAGTGTTGGGCAAGAAAAAATTAGGGAAAAACAAACAGAGTTGAATAGAGATCTAGATTTGACACTCTAAACTACACACCTGTTAGGATATTCCGACACATAGGATATAGTTAAGTTCAACTTGGTCTAGCATAGAGTTAGGTTAGAGTTAGGTAAAGTGTGTTTCTTTACCGTTGTACATTTTGTAACTTACAATCCGACGGTCACGATATGTAGTGATCCGACGGTTCACTCTCACCTCGGTATTACCGACACTTGATCCGTGGCTTGATACCTGATTGGTCCATGAGTTCTATTTAAAGCGCATGGAGGGTCATTGTTCGGGTAATCCGTGCATGAGAGAAGCTTATGTAAATTTTCATTCTTTGATTAATAAATTTTCTGTACCCACGTTGGGACAGGCCGTGGACTGTTTCCCTCCTTGCACTCTGAGGGTTTTAACCACGTCAAAAATACTGGTGTATTGATTTGAGATCTGGTTGTGAGTGGTGTCCTTTTGGTATTCTTTCTGAGGAACTTACCCTGTAAATTCCTACATGGTATCAGAGCTATTTGAGGGCCGCGTCCGTTGGTGATCCAAATCTGAAGCCAGTAGAACTGCATGCGGCTGTCGTTTCCTAGATCTGCTGTTTCTGACTGCTTTCGGGCCGAGAGGACTGCTCTGTTGCATTCGGAGCATCTGTTTCAGTGAGGAACCCCTTTCGTTTCATGCGAAAAGGTTTCCGGTAGCCCTAGTTGCGTCATTTTTCAGATCGGGAGGTATACAGTGTTTTTTTTTGTAGTTTACTGTCATTTTCTCTCTGCTTATTTCGGTTTCGGTTTATATAGCCTTTTTTTTTTTCCCGGATCTATACCTTTCATTTCTGCGTATGCTCTTTGCCCTGCGACTCTGTGCGATCTGGGCAAATCAGAAACAGAAAGAAAGGATTTTTCTCATGCGTATGCTCTTTTCCCTGCACCTTAGTGTGATCTTGGAAAATCAGAAACATTGAGAAAAATATTTAGTTTTTCGGTTAAAAGCTAACTTTGAGATTTTTTTTAAAAATTCTAGTTTTTTGGCTAAAGCTAACTTTGAGCCGTAAGGTTCGTTTTTCTTTGCATATTCGTGTTGGGTTTTGTGTTTTGTGTTTTGTAAGGGAAAAGAAGGTTCGTTTTTCTTTGCATATTCGTGTTGGGTTTTGTGTTTTGTGTTTTGTAAGGGAAAAGAGCCTTCCCAAGGCAAGCACGCAAATCGAGGCCCCCCCCTCTCTCTCTCTCTCTCTCTCTCTCTCTCTCTCTCTCTCTCTCTCTCTCTCTCTCTCTCTCTCTCTCTCTCTCTCTCTCTCTCTCTCTCTCTCTCTCTCTCTCTCTCTCTCTCTCTCTCTCTCAAATATTTTGTATAGATCAATTGGTTCAAAGACCTTTTAAGAGAGTAGAGGTCTTGGGTTCAAGTCTCCATTTTGTGGGGGCGGATTTTTTCATTCCCGCACATTCGCGCACTTTGCCGGCAACGTCAACAATTTTTTTTCAAAAAGCCTTATCTTCTTCATCCGGAAGCCTTTTTCAGAGCCGTTTTTTTTAAAACCGCCTATTTTTTCGAGATCTATCCATTGGACCACTTACTTTCAGCATCTTCAGCTTCAAGGTTTTTTCAAAAAATGGAAAGTCCATGCCAAGTCATTCTTGACAGCACTAACTACTTCCAATGGGTAGCCTACATGGGAGATTTACTTAGAAGTAAAGGTCTCTTCAGAATAGCCACAGGCCAAGAGAAGAAACCCAAAGATGAAGACAAGGCCGAAAAATGGGAAAATAGACAAGATCAAGCACGTGGTTTGATAGGAATGTCTGTTTCTCCTGATCTTAGATTCCACATTGCAGAAATTGAAACTCCTCATGAAGCATTAGAAAAACTTGCTAAATTTTTTGGGATTAAAAATGAAATTAGAGCCCATCAACTTGAGAATGAGTTGCTTACTTTGGATCCTAATAATTTTTCTTGCATTGAAGATTTCTTGTCCAAATTCAAGACCCTTAGATATCTCTTGGAAGGTGTTAAAGTTAAGAAAGAAGATGGTAACCTTATTTATTCCATCCTTACTAAGTTGGGACCAGCCTACTCTGTATTTGTTTCCACTTTCCATTCTACAAGGGAAGCTTTCATTTGTCAAGGCAAAGACTACAAACCCCCTTCCTTTGACTCCTTTTGTGATTCCTTAATAAGAGAACAAGAAAAACTCTTACACCTTGGTCTTCTTAATCTTGGAAACTCTTCCTCGAAAGCGTTAGCCGCCCAGCAGCAACCAAATTCAAAGAATCCTAAGAAGTCTTATCCTCAAAGGAATGGTCCTAAACCAACTCAGCCTCAAGATGAAAGATCATTTCAGCAAAATGACAAGACCAATAAAAACAAATGGAAGAGGACTGACAGACATTGTAACTTTTGTAATCGAGATGGCCACTTAGAATCTAAATGCTTTAAGAAGATGGAAGCCTTGGAAGCCGCAATGAAGAAAGATAACATCCATCTGGAGCCTACTTCAACTTCAACTTCCGGAACGGCACTTTCTGCATGTCATCGTCAATCATCTTAGTCTGGTTATGCATTAAATGTATCTTCTTCTTCTTCTCATTCTCATGAGTGGCTCATTGATTCTGGAGCCTCTTGTCACATGGCCAAAAACCAAGCCATGTTTTCTTCTTTAAATGATTGTAACACCAAAAATATATATGTTGGTGATGATAGATCTCTTAATGTTGTAGGGACTGGAACTATTCATCTAGACAATGGTCAGTTCAATGATGTATTATGTGTTCCAAACTTATCCTGCAACCTTCTATCTGTCTATCAGATAACTCATTCAGGTGAAGGTAAAATTGTTGAATTTTCACCTCATGATGTTGTAATCAAGGATCTAAAAGATCCTAAACAGATTCTAGCTACTGGTCTTGCTGATGATTCCAAAAGGTTGTATAAGTTTCACAACTTTGGGTCATCCCATCTTCCCTCAGTGTTTGTTGCTCATAATGATGAAGTGAGCAAACTTTGGCATGAGCGGTTTGG
Source organism: Pinus tabuliformis (assembly GCA_031772625.1). Lineage (NCBI taxonomy): Eukaryota > Viridiplantae > Streptophyta > Pinopsida > Pinales > Pinaceae > Pinus > Pinus tabuliformis. The sequence continues at coordinate 1,259,003,836 of CM062818.1, read as the reverse complement.
TCACTTAAACTATCGCTCCCTTCAGCATCTATGTAAAGAAAATATGGTGACAGGTCTTCCTATGGTATCTTGCAAAGATGGTGTTTGTTCCGGATGTGTACTCGGAAAACATCATCAGGACAGTTTTGACAAACGTGCCTCTTGGCACGCCTCAGCCCCTTTACAGCTTGTGCACAGTGATTTATGTGGTCCTCTTCCTGTTGCTTCATTCTCTGGCTGCAAGTACTTCTTAACTTTCATTGATGATTTCTCTAGACGCACTTGGGTATACTTCTTAAAACTCAAGAGCGAAGTATTTAGCACTTTTTTGGCCTTCAAAGCATTTGTTGAAAAACAATCTTGACATCAAATTCTTAAGCTAAGAACTGATAATGGTGGAGAATATGTTAAAAACACATTCATCAACTTTTGCACTGAAAATGGAATTCAAATGCAACATACTGTTCCATACACTCCACAACAAAATGGTGTAGCTGAAAGGAAAAATCGCACCTTAAAGGAAATGGCTAATTGTATGCTGCAATCTAAAGGACTCAGTCTTAGTTTTTGGGCCGAAGCAATTAATTGTGCAAATTATATAATCAATCACACTCCTACTAAGGTTCTAGAGAATATCACTCCAGAAGAAGCTTGGAGTTCCATTAAACCAGATGTAAGTCACTTTCGTGTGTTTGGAAGTGAAGCATGGGCCCATATTCCAGATGAAAAGCATAAAGCTTTAGAACCTAAGAGTGAGAAATGTACTTTTGTTGGATATTCTGAAGATGTAAAAGGTTATAGACTTATTCCATTTAAGTCCAAAAATGTTATCATTAGAAGAGATGTAAAATTTGATGAAAATAAATCGGCCTGCGAGCCTAGTCCGGCGGATGTGCCACCTCTTCCTATCTCTTCTATCTTTGAAAACATTTCTTCTTCTGATGATGAAGGCGAGGATGATAATCCTCCCCCACCTTCTCAGGATCCTCAACTTCCAAGATGGGTCCATGCTACTCGGGATGCAGCAGGTGATCTTGCCGGTGATCCTACAGATCAGCGACGTACACGTTCTCAGTTTGAAAGAGCCTCTTCTTTACTGGCTCAAGCTCTAGTAAATCATGATCCTGACACTTTTGCAGAAGCTTCAGGCCATCCACATTGGGAAGCAGCTATGAATGAAGAATATCATTCATTGATGACAAATGATACATGGGATCTTGTTCCTCTACCAAAGGGACGCAAACTTGTTAGATGCAAATGGGTTTACAGAACCAAGTATGGACCAGATGGGAAAGTTGATAAACATAAGCTCGTCTAGTTGCTAAGGGCTTTTCACAGGTTGAAGGCATTGACTACACTGAAACCTTCTCTCCAGTTGCCAAAATGAACTCTATCCGCCTTGTTCTTTCCCTTGCTGCCTCTTTAAAATGGGAAGTCCATCAAATGGATGTTAAATCTGCCTTCTTGCATGGGGACTTGCAGGAAGAAATCTATATGGAACAACCCATTGGCTTCATACAAACAGACTCCAGCCTCGTTTGTCGACTTAAGAAATCCCTTTATGGCCTCAAACAAGCTCCTCGGGCTTGGTATGCCAAAATGGATAGCTTTCTTTTAGAATCTGGCTTTTCTAGGTGTCATTCTGACAATACTGTCTACACCAAGAAAGTGGGCAACTCTCTTATCATCCTTGTTCTTTATGTTGATGATCTTATTCTTACTGGTAGTGATCCCAACCTTATAAACCATGTGAAGTCCAGCCTTAAAAAGAAATTTGAAATGACAGACTTAGGACACTTACACTATTTTCTCGGTCTTCAAGTCTTGCAATCCCAAGAAGGTATTTTCCTTTCCCAGTCCAAGTATGCTTGTGATATTCTTCGTCATTTTCACATGGAAGACTGTAAGCCAGCCCCTTCTCCCTTTCAGTCTGGAGTCAAACTTTCAGTCTCTTGTACTTCTCCTGAAGTTGATGCTACCTTATACCGTCAACTTGTCGGAAAACTCTTGTATTTAACCCATACTCGTCCTGATCTTTCCTTTGCTGTTGGCCTTGTTACTCGTTTTATGCAAAACCCCCGTGAAAGTCATTGGAAAGCAGCTAAAAGAATACTTCGTTATGTTCGAGGTACAGTACAGTTTGGGATTCATTACAGTGCCAAAGCAGCTCCTCTGTTAGTTGGTTTCACTGATTCTGATTGGGCTGGTGACCTTGATGATCGGAAGTCTAATGCCGGTTATGTCTTCACTCTTGGTTCAGGACCTATTACATGGGCTTGTAAGAAACAGGCTGCCATTTCTCTTTCGTCAGCAGAAGCAGAGTATCGTGGTGCCGTGGAAGCTAGTAAGGAAGCCTTGTGGCTTCGTCAGATCCTATCCGAATTTGGCTTTGAGCAGCAGCATCCAACCACACTTTGGTGTGATAATCAAAGTGCCATTCAGCTATGCAAAGATCCAGTCCAGCATCAGCGCAGCAAACACATTGAACTACACATGCACTTCATCAGAAAGCTCATTCATGACCATGTTCTTGAAGTGCAATATTGTCCAACGGATGATCAGGTTGCAGACATCTTCACAAAGGCTCTCACAGAGGCGAAGTTCACTAAACTTCGATATATGCTTGGAGTTCAGGAAGTTGTCACTAAGGGGGGATAGGCTCTAGTGCCTCCTTCCTTCTCCTATTGTGTCATATTTGTAAATCCTTCAATCCTATCCCAAGTTGTTCTTAAGGGGGGATGTTAGGATATTCCGACACATAGGATATAGTTAAGTTCAACTTGGTCTAGCATAGAGTTAGGTTAGAGTTAGGTAAAGTGTGTTTCTTTACCGTTGTACATTTTGTAACTTACAATCCGACGGTCACGATATGTAGTGATCTGACGGTTCACTCTCACCTCGGTATTACCGACACTTGATCCGTGGCTTGACACCCGATTGGTCCATGAGTTCTATTTAAAGCGCATGGAGGGTCATTGTTCGGGTAATCCGTGCATGAGAGAAGCTTATGTAAATTTTCATTCTTTGATTAATAAATTGTCTGTACCCACGTTGGGACAGGCCGTGGACTGTTTCCCTCCTTGCACTCTGAGGGTTTTAACCACGTCAAAAATACTGGTGTATTGATTTGAGATCTGGTTGTGAGCGGTGTCCTTTTGGTATTCTTTCTGAGGAACTTACCCTGTAAATTCCTACACCACTTAGAATGTGGATCCACAATCAATCAATGTTAAGGATCACTAACACGTTGGATAAAGTTATCAAAAGAGACCAAAAATAAAAGGAGGTTTGAAGGCTTATGTACTCCCCAAAGGGGTTTCCATTTTTTTTGTGGAGGAAATCCTTTATGCAAACATAAACGACCCCTCTAGTCCTATGGGAGGATCTAGCAACTATAGAAGACAACTACATGTAACCTTTTTTAATTCATACTAGAAAATACAAAGGAATATAGATCACCTACCTCTCTCTGATGCTAATACCCTTTATTTCGACCTTTACCCTTTGAATTCCAAGCTCACGATCTCCTCTTCGCTGGTGAAGATGAGTGCCTGCAAGAAAGATCACATGAAAATAATAAAACTATGCAAAGCATAACATTTTCTAATACCAATTATGTGACAGATTAAGGATCATTACCATAAATGGACAATAATTGACACATTTATGGAAATAAAACACATATTATATTATTAATAGATGAAAAAGGTATCATTACAACCAATGAATTCTTGATGTTGGAAGCCTCCTTCAAGTGAGATTCCATGTTCAAGCCTTAGCCTTAAAACACCTTTTGTCCTTCGTAAATGGGCAACATTTGGAAAAAATTCAACACTAGGATGGCAACCAACCAACCAACATGCAACCATGACTGGATGGTGGGAAATTGATTTATAGAGAAGGAGAAGGAGTTGAGAATCCATGAAAAGGGGGAGGAGTTCCATGTAACACCCTCCTCCCATATCTACCCAAGCAACTGGCCAGCCGGGGTAAACATGCGACGAGAGGCCACTATGGATAAGATTCAACTTCCTTCATGACTTTAAGGAAATTAAATCAAAAAAGAAATAAAATGAACAAGATCATAACCTAAACCCCAATAGCAATGACAAAAGTTTCATCAAACATATCATCGATATGTAATCTACATGCGTAAATAAAAAAATTAAGTGTAGGTATCTCATAGTTATTTGATAATCACTATGAACAATTATTCCCTCATGCCATTTGTTTCATTATCCTCCATTAAGTCATAGAAACATTATCCATTCACATACAAGTAAAACATGTTGAGAGCCATACATAGCTTCTATCATAAAATGTGCATATAACCAACATAATAGGAACAAAAATACAATAAACATATCAACCATAAAATCCATAAATAAATCAGTACCTTTACACATGAAAATCAGGGGAATGAATTTCTCATTAATGAATGTAATGAACCAACTAGAGATGGGACTACCACGTTCCACCCGATCGTAGAATGGCTGAGCCAAATCTCTCTTCAACCATTCACCCCAGTGCCATATTCCAAGCATGAATGTGGGATCTTATAGAACACATCAATCAAAACTCATCCAAGGCTTCCAAAGGCCATCCACCTCAACCCAAGAAATAATAATTCCACCTTACAGTTGAGCATCACCAAAAAGACAATAATCAAATCGGTCTCCATCCAAGCCTTCTGAGGCTTGCAGAGTGTTTGTCCAACCAAGACTTCAAGAAGTCGTAACTCAACCCACAGATTATACAGTGCTTCCAGAGCGCTTGTCCAGCCAAGGCTTCTAGGACTAGTAACTCAACCAACCAAGGGATTCCAGAGAATTTTTCCAACCAGGGCTTCTAGGGCTAGTAACTCAATCAAAGTTGTTATAGGTCTTCCACAACATCTGCTCAACCAGGGCTTCCAGGACTAATAACTCAACCCAGGCTAAGGAAACATGAGAGCCAACCAAAAAAAAACAATGAAATTAAACCCACAATCACCATGACTATCGCAGAAATGGCAAGGCTAGGAAATCCACTATAAAACTATGCAATCCTCCATGCCAATGAAAGATCACAACTAAGAAACCACATGCATATGCCATGCATGCCCAAAACTAGTGAAGAAATCATACATGCAACTCGGTACCCACAAGAAAATATGATGTAGCTATTGATGTTGATCCCTTATTGTGGTTTCTTGCTCTTCGTTTCCCTTCTTGCTCCAAGAATCCAAGTATGCCACACCCTCCAAGAGCGCTCCAAGAAAAATCTAAGTATCCAAGAGTATGAGAGAGAGAGAGAGAGAGAGAGTAATGAGAGAGCTCCAAAACTGAACTAACAAAATGTTCACCCTGAAAGGAAGAAGCTTGCCAACCGATCCTCAAAAGCTTTTTTATTAATGAGGCCTCTATTTTCTTCATTTCCATTATTTTCCTTCATTTTTCTCCTCACATGCAACCTATGATCTTTTACCGTCATTTTCTCCTAATTTCCATTATTTTCCTTCATTTTCCTCCTCACATGCAACCTGTGACATCTCACCTCCTTTTTCTCCTAATTTCCATTATTCTCATACATAAATGTTCCAAAATACCTTTTTGCCTCTTTAATGACTTAGCCATTACCTTTGCCAATTTCCTTAACCATAAACAACCAAATGAACACCCACTGGGATGTCCTTCCCACCATTCAGCTTGGAATATGTGTCCCATCATCAATGGTACTTATATATTTTTACATGGAAATTTTAGCAGGGTTGTTATAGAACCCTCCCACTTGGAGGAACACTGTCCTCGGTGTTCAATGAAACCTACAGCCAACATGACTGCTGAAAACAAAACATGTTGCCCATGGAGATTTATAACATAGTTGATTGCAATATTTACAATGAATGACCCGCTGAAAAGTAAAACATCATGTCAACATGACCAGATAAAAATCATACCGCATATTGGAGCTTTATAATGCAACTCATTACAATATTTAAAATTATATACATATATACGCATACACACATTTTCTTAACCAACAAATAAAGGATATGAATCTCGTATCAATCAACAAGGGAATCTAGAGGCTCACACCTCCACCGTCAAAGTAATACCAGGATTCACCTCCTTCCTAGGAAATCCAAAATCCACTGTAAAGTCAAATCTGCATCCAATGTCCAGTGCTATGGTCCTTCACCACTTTTCCTCTCAACGAACAGTTACTGGCTCATTATTCCATGGTGCACTCCTAATATGCATTTGATTCCATCTAGAAATGGTAATGACTAAAACAAATACATTTGTGACCTTCCCTTCTCTGCTACATGGTTCCTGGGGAATCTAGTCACACCTTCCATGTAGTGACTCACCTTACAATTTCCACTAGCACCCCCATCCTGGGCAGTCCATCCCTTGGAAAGGCTTCCTCGCATCGGACAATACAACAACCAAGGCATATCTTTGCCTTAAAACCATCATACTGGTCATATCATGCTCATGCAAAATCAATGGACACTATTGGGTACCAGTGTCCCACAATGGCCTTGCTCCTGAATACTTTATCAACATGCTGCTACATGTTTCAATTTATTTTGTTGTTGCTGCCAATTCTTGCAATCGATTTTAATCACCCAACTAGGAATTTCATGCATTCTTGCACCAAACACATAACTTCCATTAGATTTAAAATAATTTGAAATAAATTCACATCATACCTCATTGGTATCTCATTAATAAGGTACATTTCCAATAATGTTCACTTCCTATCACAACAAGTCAAACTAGCATATTTGAGCAAATCAACATGTATACAAATATTACATAAAGTTAGCTGAAAACATAACCATCAAAAGCATAAATGACATGTAACCATCATAAATCAAAATCATAGATCAAATGTAATCATCATAGACCAGAATCATAAATCACTTGCATACTAAAACTGGAATACAATACTGATACTTATCCTTCATCGATCCTTACTTCTGCCTTTCTTCTTTCTATACACACACAAGATCGGTTTCCAGACCCAGCAAACACCCACTACCTTCTTGTCTACCAGGTTCACATATGCATAGTGTGAACCACACACATACAACTACACACTCCATACAACATCATGCAACACATGCATCTATACTTGACATACAACACATACATCTACACCTAGTATATGAAAGTATACATGCAAAATGTACATCATAAGACATAGATCCATACACAATGTGCAACAACACAAAATGCATACACGTACACCTAGTATAAGAAACAACTTGTCCACCTATACCTGATGTAAAACACAACTCATACTTCTACACCCAATGCATAACACAATACATGCACCTACAATTGCACATACATAGTACCACATGCCCTCAAAACAACATGTATGGCATGCACAAAATGCCACATGTGCACCAGTACCATATGTACAACATGTACACAATACCACCTATACACCACACCACCTACATAATATGTGCACAAGATCACATGTACACGACGACACCTGCATAGCATGTGAACAACACCACATGTACACTAGACCACTGTACAATGTGTACACAATACCACATGTACATAGTACCACACACACAACATGTACGCGAAACCACATGTACACAGCACCACATGCATGACATATACATATAAACACATGCACACAGTGCCACTTATACAAGATATACACAACACCACACACACATGACACCACTTGTACAGTCGTGCACACCACACCATATGTACATAGTACCAATGTACGACATGCATGCAACACCACTTGTACATAACACTACATATCCAACATGTACATAACATCATCTGTACACAAGGCTGCATATCCATCATGAACATAGTATAATATGTACACAGTACCACATATCCAACATGTGCATAACACCACCTATACCCAGTATCGAATATGTAACATTCATACAACACTATCGATACCATCCTACACATAACAATTCATAAACAACATGTACACACACTATATATACAAAACAATGCATGTGCACACATCATATTAGAAACATGTACAACATATATATTATATGCACAATAGTTGTACCACACATCCAAAACCACATTGTCCTTACCAAGAAACCTTGCTTCCCATGTCTTATCCATGGTTGTCTTAGCATGCCACGGACCATTCTGCTTTGATTCTGTTGGTGTATCCTTCAACGTTACTTGTCATAACATAAACATAGGCATAATACAAGCATATAAATTCATATTCATATGACACTAACCTCATATATTTGTCATGACTACTCTTCCACTTGATTCCTCACGATAGAAGGAACCTCTTCATGGCATTCGTATGCATAAGTAATCATTCCTCCACAATAATGATTCCTGATGACCTTGATAGACAGTGACATAGATACATGTACACATACATACACCATAAAATAATAATGATCTCATCAGCCAACATCATACATAAATACATATGTACATATAAACATTAACGTAAAATAATCATGACTCATGATCACCTTGTCAAATATGACATACATACATACATGTATACATAAATAAACAATAAAAAAATCATGATCATAATATAATTAACAGATATCAAGGTCAAGGTTAAGATAAATTCATGTATTCATGCACAACATGCACAATATTGAGAGCAATAATTCCCAACATAGCCAAGGCATTTGTTGCCTCAGATCTATTTACTTTACCTTTTCTAGTTACCTTTCTCATGACTATATTGCCACTATCCATTTACACCAATGGACTGAGCCGATCTAATCTGATTGTCATAGTCTTACCTGTCACTGTGCTTACTCATATACTGAGCTTCATCCATGCCTTGTATTACTTGCATTACCTATCAGGTACCACATAACTCTCCCCAAGCTCCATTAACCTTCCTTTTTCCCAACAAATTCCCAAGACTCAAAACAATAAAAGGAAAGTCAAGTAATGAACAAGAAGAAGATCATGGAAAACCAACAACAATACAACACCATAAACAAAGTGGCATGGCCATGAACCATACATAATCAAAACTACAAATAAAGCATAAACAAATCAAAAAACACTAAAAGAACAAGACTTCTAAAAAACACCATAACTCAACCCCCATGATTTGCCAGTACATGTTTAGTCAATTTAGTTTCCTAAATTGCTTTGCATAAATTATCAACCGAGGTTCATAAGCTGATGGAGTGTAGTGCACTATATGTGCTAGTTAACCCTTCTTACTTTGTTGTTTTGTATTTTCATATTGTTTTGTTTTAGGGCTTTCCTTGATTCCTAATGATGTACGATTTGAATTATGAGAAACTGAGTCTAAATTTCCTAAAGGTAAACTAATCAAAATCTAAGTTAAAGGAAGGAAAAACAAAACATCTATCCTATCTAGTCATTTATTCCTAAGTCAAAAATTAAGAGGTGAAGTTGTAAGGCAAATTGAAATAATTGCAGAGAATGAAACTGATTAAAGCACTTTTAGTTGTCCAAGCCTCCAATTTTGAAAGATAAATTTCTTGAGATGGAAAAAAAGCAAATTATTTTACTTTATAGTTTAAAGAACTAAATCAAATATGCAGAGAGTAACTAATTGATTTCAATCCTTGTGAGAAGTGAATGTTTAACCATTTAGTTTAGGATGGATATCAGCTTGAAATGGTGATAAAAAACATTTATCCACACAGTGCATTGACAATCTGAACTAGGAAATAAATAGTTGAGGAAACAAACAATAAGTAAACTAATCAACAATGCATCCTTGTTACTTTTCCACCTTACCCTCTTAAAACAAAACAAGATTCATTTATGAAATAGATAGGAGATACAAGACTGCACCATCGAATTCTAACATTATGCTACTGAATATAATTAAAAGGAAACAACTACAGGAAATCAACCTAAACTACAAACACTACTAAAAGTAAATATTGAAACTAAACCGAATAGTAAACGAAATAACAAAAGAAAAGCCTCCTTTAGTGCAGGTGCCCTCTACAACTGACTTAGTTGAGCTGCTAACTAGTTGAAGATACTCTTTCAAATGATCACTTGGTCGAACACGACTTCATATTATTAACAGGAAAATACGTTCCAAAATTATAGAGTTGTAAGTCTGAGCTTAATACGTATAGCAATTCGAACTCCTTCTCAGTTCCATACAACTAATATTTAAAGAAACATTCCTAACTATATTTTGAGAGAATTTAGCTACAAGAGGTCTCCACATATTACAACAGATCTGTGTAAATGGTTGATCAGCTACAGGTGACTTTAAGTCAGCAAGATGGTTCCATGAAATTGTTATCACAGATGGCTGGTTTGAGTTAATGCTACAACAAGACTGTCAAATTTATTAATTAGCCACGAAGAGTGGACAAAGAGTCCTATTGCTCCAGGGTTTCTTTGTTTGACTCCACCTTTGACTATCGTCTTGAGCTGACTTTTTTGTCGATCTGGGTTGGGTGACTAGGATAAGATCCATGTCGTGATCATTCCAGAGATGCCCATCTGGCCAGTTTCCTCGCTTGACACCTATAACCTATTCAACCATGGATGTAGATAATGAACACACGGTTAGATGTAGAATGGGCTACGTCCCATATCTAATTTGCAAAAACTTATTTCAGATAGCAAAAACATAAAAGTATAACATGTCAATCATTTAATGTCTTCCTTGAGACAAAATCTATCATTTTTCTGTGATGGGGATCTGTCTTTTGTAGAAAAATAAGAGAAAGAAGTGAGAAAAGTTATCAAAGAGAGAGTAATTCTAAGGTCCAACATACCCCCACTGCAAAATCATTGCATGTCCCTGTGCAGTTTTTCCAAAACTATGAACTCTTCCTTCCTATTGCATCTACTCATATACCTTTCCCAATACATCTAACCTTCTTCTCTTACTCCTCTTTGAAGTGACTGCCATCCTAGGTTTCTTCATGAGAAGCCTGTATTTAAGGTTGATCACTATTTCGTTCAAGTTTCTATTCTTCCTCTTCAACTTCTTATTCTTCTTGTGCCATAGCCCTAGGTGCAGTATTGTATTATCATGAATGACTTTATTCAATTTTCTTTGTTCCTTCACGGCTTCATTTTATTTCTTGACAATGCATGTTTAATATATCTAACTCATATATTTCATGTTTGAGAGAGTCAGTCAGAGGTTCTTGTGGATTGACAGGTTGTTCTGGATTGGCTAAGGATCCCCGATCCATTGAGGCATTTTTATTTTCTAGTGATTATATGTAGTCATAAATTTGTTGTTGTACTGGGTCTATGCTTGTGGATCCTCTATTGGGGCTGCCTTCAAAATACTATCTAGGAGAGTTTTGAGGATTGTATGTAAATGGAACATTTTCGGGAGATGATACCAGGGTTTCTTCTTCTAGATTTATGAACTTTGTTTCCTTTGATGATAACTTCTTTACCATACCTCAGAGCCTAGAGCTCCTTATGAGTTGTAGGGGTTTCATGTTCTCCTCCTTCGTACCCTTTTTCTTGTTTCCTATCTTTTCCTTCCTCTTGATTTGTTTCCTAATCTTTGTCAATTTTTCAGAGATTGGTTCTTCATCATTTTTCTGTACTAAGGGCTCAGGGTTGCTTTGAATGGTTAGATTAGTCTTCTTTTTCCTACTCTTTCTAATACTATCTTTTTCAGGAGATTCTGGTGTCTCCTGGAAATGGTTTCTTATCATAAAGTTTTCCCAGGTGTCTCCTATTTTTTTCAGATGATACTCAACTAGTATTTTTATCAACCCATGATGGTACATGGTTGTCTCCAGGGATTCTATTTTCTTCTGTACATTTGAAGCCATCCTCCTTAGATAGTTTATAAGGAAGAAAGGGAGGTTGATGTTTACATCTTCTAGAAAGTTCATCAATAAATGTATATGATAAACATACATACATCTGAATCTTTCCTCACCGGTAATAAATTTTTGTAATATCAAAAGAATGCTTCTCCATTTATTTTTGAGTGCTAAAATAGGAAATCCTTTTCTAAACATAGTGACATCCATACCTGGGCTCCTGAGGATTACCTTCCAAGATTCACTGTGAAATTCTTTGTTTTTGAACCATCTCTCACCAACTCTTGAAAGTTCTATAGCCTTTTCTATGTAAGATTCTGTTACTGCAAACTTAATGTCTCCAATCTCTACTTTTGTACCATCGAATTATCTAGAAAAAGATTTTGTGATATCCTTGCAATATCCATCAAATTTTTCAATGAATTTGAGCCATCTAGTCTTCTACAACATCTCCTTGAGTTGTGGGTACCATTCCATAAACTTTGCCCCTACGGGCTCTGCCCTAATAATGAGTCCCATGGTCTTTGTTTCATAGAATTTGCTAACCTTCATAATTACTCTCCTACTCTATGAAATGGACTGTCGACGAGTATGGTGAAAAAGAACTATGAGTTTGTATGGAATAAGTAGACGGTGAGGGTTTGGAGAGGCGTGAATACGTTGGTCACATCGTGGTTGTTACCATTAGCAGATGGAGTTATTAAAGACCGTTTAATTACAAAGTATGGATAATGTAGTGAAGGTGTGTTATGATTCAATCATTATAGACTGTTAGGTATCAAATGTGGAAGATGTGGCAGAGATGTGGTATCATGAAGTGGTAGTCAAATCAAATGATGACTTGTTAAGGAGACATATGATCATTCATATTATACATGACATGTTTATGACTTGTTGTTTGAAATAAATTTTCATTTTACCTTTAGAAATTAACCTTTTTCTTGAAAATTCTTTTGGTGTTGATCCATAGGTACTTTGAGCATGGTTGATCTCCAAAACTTGATTCTTCAATTTCCCTGAATTCATGATTTATTTGTAAGCTGTACAATTGTGACAGAGCTGATAAGTAAGTTGTAGCTGCAGAATCAGATTAGCTGCGGAATGGAATCAGCTGCAGAATGTAAAAAGAAGGAAAAGTGAAATATGGCTTATGAAATATGGATGTAAAAATAAAATGGAAATGAGTTATGACATTGAGATGGAATGAGACATAATATAAAATGAGAAATAGGGTGAAATGGAGTAAAACTGAAAATATAAAATGTAAATGAAATATGACAGTGAGATGAAGTGGAACTGTAAAACAGAATGAGATGGAATGAGGCTAAGCAATTGCAGATTCTATACTGCAAATAAATGTAGCTTTTTGTAACTACTTATTACGGAAAGGAAATGGAAAATATAGGATGTCAGAAATCTCTGATTTTCACCCTGTATTTTATGTATAAGTATGCCAATAAATGAATAGTTTTCAACCTCATATAATTTTTTATTATTATTATTATTATTATTATTATTATTATTATTATCAGTCATTTCTTGGGAAAAATAAAGTCTAAGTTAGTGGAGAAGAAGGATTCTTCTTCACTAGCTTCATTTTAGAGTTATCCTAGAAAATCCTAATGAACTCCTCTTTTGAAACTGGTTATTGATATATCTTCAACCGATGACCATTCACATGAAGAGGTGTTTTGCTTCCATCTATTGTTATTATTCTCACTGCTCCATTGTTAAAGACTTATTCAATCTCATATGGCCCAAGCCAATGAGTTTGAAACTTCCCTTAAAAATATTTGAACTTTGAATCAAACAACAATGGCCATTCTCTTACCTGAAATTTATTCTCCTTAATATATTTATCATGCCATTTAGCCCTCTGCTATTGGACTATACTGGTTCTTTGGACTGAATCTTGCCTAATTTCATCAAGTTCATTGAGTTGCTCCAATCTATGTTTTTATGCCTCTGATAAATTCAATCCCAATTGGATTGTCATCTTGAAGGTTTTAATTTGAAACTCTATAGGGAACAGGGCTTGTTTCCCATAAACAAATTCATAGGGTGTATGTCTCATTTTCTTCCTCCATGTAGTTCTATAGGTCCATAAGGCTTCACGAAGCCTTTCTTCCCAATCTCTTCTATCTAGATGCACAATCTTACTGAGAATTCCTTCAATCACCTTATTCAGAGATTCAACTTGACAATTTTCTCGTGGATGATAGGGAGTAGATTTCCTATGTCTGATATTGTAATTTTCCACAAGATCCCTCACCATTGTAGATGTAAATTGAGATCCCTGATTTGTCACAATTTCTCTTGGAACACCAAAACGAGTGAAGATGTCCTAAAAAAAAAATTTAACTACGGATTTTTCATTAGAAAAAGGTAATTCTTTGGCCTCTACCCATTTAGTGACATAATCAGTGCATACCAATATATACTTCTTTTACTTATATGAAGGATTAATTGGTCCAACAAAATCTAAGGCCCATTTTTCAAAAGGTTCAATGAGTACTTGAATTTGTAGTGGCATTTCATTTGAAGGAGCAAGTTTCCCTACCCTTTGGCAGCTGTCACACCTCCTTACATATTCTTTGGCATCTTTGAAGATGGATGGCCAATAGTATCCTAAAGAAAGGATTTTATAGGCTATCCTCTTGTCAACAAAGTGTCCACCACACGGTTCATCATGACATGCCTTAAGAATCTCAGGCGTTTTATCTTCCACAACACATGTACTGATCATAAGATCTGGGCCGATTTTATACAATTCATTAGTGATCCATGAGTATATTTCACTTCTCTGAATGATTTTTCTTTATTCTCTAGTAAACAAATGTGAAGGAAATTTCACTGTGACTAAGTAATTATCAATATCTGCAAACCAAGGAGTTTGAGTAGTCACTGCGAAAAGATATTCATCAGGAAACTTATCTTCAACAAGAGTGTCATCTTTGATATTCTGAATTCTGGACAATAAATCAGCAGCTGTATTTTGTTTTCCAGGTCTATCTAGCACAATAATATTGAATTCTTGCAAGAGTAAAAGCCATATTGTTACTTTAACATTAATAATAGGTTTATTCATTAAATATATAATTGTAGAGTGATCTGTATGAACAAAGATTTCATAGCATGTTATATAATGTCTGAACTTATTGATTGCATGAACAACAACTAAAAATTCCTTTTAAATTATAGTATAGTTCAAATCAATGGGAGCCAAATTCTTACTTGTATAGTGGATGGCATAGGGAATCAAATCTTTTTGTCCTAATGCAACTCCTGGAGCTGTATTTGAAGCATCTGTTGAAATGTGAAAAGGTAGTTTCCAATTTGGACCTCTCAAAATGGGTGATTTAGAAATTTTTGTTTTTAAAGTCTCAAATGCTAATTGGCAGTCAAGATTCCAATTGAATTCACAATCCTTGTTGAGTAATTTGAAGAGTGAGGATGTTATTTTACTGAAATTTTCTATAAATCATCTATAACATGCTATGAATCCTAGAAAACTTCGAACATCCTTTTGGCAATTTGGAATTGATAATTTAGAGATGACTTCAACCTTAGACTTACCAACTTTAATCCCATCTCCTGAAATGTGATGCCCTAAAACAATACCTTTTGTAAACATCATAAAACATTTTTTATGGTTTAGTGAAAGGTTTTCTTCCTTACATATTTAAGAACTCTTTCAAAATTTTCCAAAGCTTCTTCAAATGTATTCCCATATACTGCAAAATCATCCATATATACCTCTACACAATCACATATTAGATCAAAAAAAATTCCTAGTACTCCTCTTTGGAATGTTGCAGGTGCGTTACATAACCCAAAAGGAAGTACTTGGTAGGCATAAGTTCCCCATGAACAAGTAAGTGTGGTTTTATCTTGATATTCAGGTGCCACCTAAATTTGATTATAACCACTAAAACCATCCAAGAATGAAAAATACTTCTTACCTACTAATGTATATAATACTTGATCTATAAAGGGAAAAGGAAAATGATCTTTAATGGTAGCTTTATTCAATTCTCGGTAATCGATGCACACCCTCCATTTACGATTGTTTTTAGGCACAATTACTAAAAGGGAAACCCATTGGCTGTCTGAAATTGGGTAGATGAAGTTTACATTCAACAGTTTTTGCAGCTCTTCTTTCAAAATTTCCCTAAGATTTGGATTCATTCTTCTCTGAGCTTGTCTGATAGGTCTACAATTTTCCTCAATGTAGATGTGATGTATACAAGCCTTAGGACTAATTCCTTTCATGTCAGTATATTCCCATGCATATGTAGCAGAATGTTGTTGTAATGTCTTGATTAGATTTTCCTTTTGTAATTTCTCCAAGGTATTGTTTATGTTCAATGTTCTCCCTAAAAATATTTCAATTGTAGAGCTACCAAATTCTTCCTTGGAATAAAGAGACATTTGCCTAGATGACAAATATTCGATGTTGGATTTTTCTTGAAATTGATCATGTTCATATTCTGGAGATGAATCAAAATTTTCCATTGTATTTAAGATTTGAGTATCTTCAATAATATCTGAAATAGTAAAGAGAGGCTGAATGTCATTTTCATCATCAATCCATTCTTTGTCATCTATTTCTGTTATTGTTCTTGCTGGAAGATATAGAATGAATTTCTTTGTTGAACACCCATTAGAAGTGTACATATCACCAAATCTATAGCTAATGAAAGCATCAGCTGTGGCCAGCTAAAGTCTTCCTAATATGAGTGGATGTTGTCCTTCATTGTTCTTGGGGGTTAAGATCATAATATCAACAGGATATTCCCAAGAATCTAAGGATATTGAAATATCTTCTAACACTTCACCTGGCTTGATTACAGATCTGTCTGCTAACTGAAATAATGTAGGTGTGTAAATAAGATTAGGAAGCTTGAGTTGTTCCATGGTTTGTTTTCTCATGTTGTTTATTGCTGCCCCTAAATCAATCAATGTATTTGGAATTTCAACTCCATTGATATGTGTTTTCACAATCGGACTTCCTGGATCTACATATTTTTGTATGGAAATTTTTATCATCATTATATCTGCTATTTTTCCTACCAAGTGAATTCTTTTTGTTTTTTTTTGCTTTTCTTCCTAGTTTCTTTATGAATAACTCCTTTATTTTTTTAGCTAGGATTGGAATCTCCTTAATGGATCGTAACAAAGGAATTTTGAAACAGGATTTTTTCAATTCATCTAGAAAATCATAATTGGGCAACATGATCTACTTTTCTACTCCTCTATCAACTTGTAGTCTTTCAGGAAAAGGAGGCACAGAAGTAGATACTGGTTGCTCAATGATAGGAGTTGAGTTCATTGGTTCTTTCTATTTTTCATTTACAGTATTTTGGTTTTGGAGAGATGTTCCCTCAAAACCTTTATTGGGTTGTAGAGAATCTTCCTCAGAACTGTCTTGTTCCTAAATAACTACAGAAGGTCTTTCCTTTTATAATATCGTACCAAATCTTAATTGAACATCATTCAGATCTAGAGGAGATCATATAAGTTGGAAATTGTTTTCCTTCCACCATGTAAGTATTTTGAGGATTTTTATTGTTGGGGTTTGGTAATGGTTAGGCACGTAGTTAATTTGGTTTCTGCTAAAATGGTGGTAAGAGTGGAGGATTTTGGTTTTGTTGTGGAAATGGTAATGAAAGTTGAGGGTTCTGATTTTGAAGTTATGGTTGCTGATTTTGTTGTGGAATGTGTGGGGGAGGATAATTCTGATATGATGGAGGATATTGATAATATTGATAAAATCTCACATAAGGATTTTGTACACCTTGTGCCCATGGTTGAGATTGGGATTGAGATTGAGGCCACATTTGAGATTGAGATTGAGATTGAAGCCAAGGTTGCTAGAAGGAATTCCAATTTGGTGGGGGCTGAAGATACATTTTATTGTTAAATCCCTGATTTTGTGGCCCCTACCAAGGTTTTCTAGAGACAAAGCAAAGAGGTTCTGCTAAATTTGGAACTGTTTCTTCTTGAAAAACAACCTTAAGACCTGGAATCGAGGGACAACCCTTGGTTTGATGATCCTATGAGAAAATCATACAAGTCTCTATAATTCTCTTAGAGCGTGTTTTCTTCTGCATTTTGGACAGAAAATAACTAAAGCATCAGCCTCGGTTTTCTGCTTGTTTTGCAACTTAAGGTTATCTATTTACTCACTAAGACTCCCTATGATATCTATTTTGAATTCTTCAAGCATATTACCAATTTCTGCCCTACTCACTGATCTAGTTGCAGGCTTATTTACTCTAACAAGAGAAGGATCTCTTAGACCTTTCCCAGTTTTGGATTTCCTTCTTGAGAATTGAACACATAATTCTCCTCTATCACTTAATGGGAGTTGAGAGATATCTCCCTTCCCCATCATGTTAAGGATATCTATCCAGTCATCTCTAATGGATTCTAATAAAAGATCTTTTAAGGTATCTTCATCTAAATTGTCCATCTTTGCTCTTTTCAAATTATAGTTGAATCTGTCAATCAAATCCTCCATGTTTTGATCCTCTCTTTCCATCATTTTTAACACTTCATCTTTCTGATTGGTAGGAATGCAATAATCCAATTACCTATCCAAAAATGTTTTTTTCATGTCATTCCATGTTCTAATGGACTAAGTGACTAACCCCATGAACCACTTCAAAGCAGCCCTTTTAAGTGTTGAAGGGTACAACTTAAGCTTTTGAGAGTCTTGTAGGTAATCATAGGTTCTACACAAGACTTCAAACTCAAATAAAAATGTCTCAGGATCCTCACTTTTTAACCCATGGAAGTTTGGGAGGATAGAAGGTGAGATATTTTTCGTTGTGCCATTTGTTTCTTCGTCCACTATAGGGAATGCAAAAGAATTATCTATTTCCTAATTTCCTCTACCTCCTCCATTATTTCCTCTACCTCTTCCTCTACCCCCTCCTCCAAACAGTGTGAATTCTTCATCTTCCTTCTTCTACCATTATAGTTTCTTCAGGGTCAGTATAGGGTTCAACCTACAAGGTTACTTTCTCCTCCTCTAGTTCTTCTATTAATGGGATATGGGAGAGAGGTTATACTTCTTCTTCCTCACCAGGAATTCTTAATTCTTCAACTAAAATGTGCTCTCCTGTGGAGGTGAAAAAGGTTATTCCTCCTGTTGGAGATTCAAGATTTTTCTCCTGTAGGATTGACTTAGTAGATGAAGTAGGAGATTATTTTGATTGGATTTCTGCCCATGGAATTTCAAGAGTTCTATGACTGGGAGTATGAGTTTGGGATGAAGGTGTATCTTTTCTTGTTCTTGGTAGAGTAGGTGGTGTTGTAGGAATTGAACTCCTGCCTCTAGCTATAAATATACCCCTAGAGTCTCTTTCTCTATGCATATCAATTTTTTTTTTGAATGTAAGAGATAAAGTTACCTAGTTACACTTCCCCGGCAACAGCACCAAAATGTTTAGTCAATTTAGTTTCCTAAATTTCTTTGCATAAATTATCAACCAAGGCTCGTAAGACGATCAAGTGAAGTGCACTCTATGTGCTATTTAACCCTTCTTACTTCGTTGTTTTGTATTTTTATATTGTTTTGTTTTGGGGGTTTCCTTTATTCCTAATAGTCTGAATTATGAGAAACCGAGTCTAAATTTCCTAAAGGTGAACTAATCAAAATCTAAGTTAAGGAAGGAAAAGCGGAGCATCTATCCGATGTAGTTATTTAATCCTATGTCAAAAATTAAGAGGTGAATTTGTAAGAAAAATTGAAATAATTACAGAGAATGAAACTCACTAAACCACTTTTAGTTGTCCAAGCCTCTAATTTTGAATGATAACTTTCTTGAGATGGCAAACAAGCAACTTATTGTACTTTATAGTTTAAAGAACTAAATCAAATATGCAGAGAGTAACTAATTCATTTCAATCCTTGTGTGAAGTGAATGTTTAACCATTTATATTCGGATGGATATCAGCTTGAAATGGTGATAAAAAACATTTATCCACACAGTGCATTGGCAATTTGAACTAGAAAATAAATAACAGAGGAAACAAACAATAAGTAAAATAATCAACAATGCATCGTTGTTAATTTTCCACCTTACCCTGTTAAAACAAAACAAGATTCATTTTTGAAATAGATAGGAGAAACAAGACTGCACCATCGAATTCTAACATTATTAAATTGAACATAATTAAAAAGAAGCAACTACAGGAAATCAACCTAGACTATAAACACTGCTAAAAGTAAATAATGAAACTAAACTAAACAATAAACAAAATAACAGAAGAAAAACATCCTTCAGTGTAGGAGCCCTCTACAACTGACTGAGTTGAGCTGCTAACTAGCTGAAGATACTTTTTCAAGTGATCACTTGGTCAAACATGGCTTCATATTATTAACAGGAAAATAAGTTCCAAAATTACAGAGCTATAAGTCTAAGCTTAATACATATAGAAATTAGAACTCCTTCTCAGTTCTATACAACTAATATTTAAAGAAACATTCCTAATTGTCTTTTGAGAGAATTTAGCTACAGGTGGTCTCCACATATTACAACATATCTCCGTAAAATGGTTGATCAACTACAGGTGACTTTAAGTCAGCAAGATGGTTGCATGAAACTATTATCACCGATGGCTGGTTTAGGTTAATGCTACAAAAAAAATGTTGGATTTATTAATTAGCCACGAAGAGTGGACACAGAGTCCTATTGCTCCTGGGTTTCTTCGTTTGACTCCACCTTTGGCTGTCGTCTTGAGATAGCTTTTTTGTCAATCTGGGTTGGGTGACTAGGATAGGATCCATGTCATGACCATTTGAGAGAGTACCCATGTGGCCAGTTTCCTCGCTTGACATCTGTAACCTGTTCAGCCATGGAAGTAGCAATGGAACACATGGTTAGCTGCAGAATGGGCTATGTTCTATAGCTAATTTTCAAAAACTTATTTCAAATAGAAAAAACATAAAAGTATAACATGTCAATCTTTTAATGTCTTCCTTGAGACAAAATCTATCATTTATCAATGATGCAGATCTGTCTTTTATGGAAAAACAAGAGAAAGAAGTGAGAAAGGTTGTCAAAGATAGAGTAATTTTGAGGTCCAATAGTACTTCCAAGGATTCATGAGTGAAAGCTCAGCTCAAGCCTTCTTCAAGATCTATGATAGATTCTTTTGTCATTTGATTCCCTACATCGTGCAACATTAACTCATGCTTTTATTCATGCCTTTACAATATTAGAACTCAGCCTCTTATCTTAAAAATCTATCTTAAGATAACAACCTATCAAATGCATATTCATGAATATAACACATATCCACATAATGTTAGTCAAATTTAAGGTTAAGAAAACTTTTTGTATTCATTTAAAGCACTCCTTCATTTGGAATTGTGGTTTCCAAACATAGCCAAAGGAATCCTCACCCAATTCCTTTATTTAACTCTTTTACCTTGCTGCAATTGAGTCTTATTATGTGCTATCACATTCACCAAGATGTTATTTATATAAAAAAAAACAACTGTTACCTTGTCAAGATAATACCAAACACGTTGCCCTGCAACTGCTCACACATGTCAGTCACATGTTCCAAAAATCAAGACATCATGTCTATTAATTTGAAATCAGCCTTCACCAATACTAACAACCATGTCATAGCCAGAAATCAACTCACAATCGTAGTTATAATACTAAAACTAGCACCCACTTGCACGCAAGTGCATATCAGTTGTCTCAACACATATTGTCTTAGTACAACCATATTCAAACAAGATCATTCCTTCATACAAGTTTATAAGCGCAAATACATATCACACACTTCATCAAGCATTCAAACAACCTATAAACATACCCCCTTAGTATCCATGGTCCACACTAAGGTAGAAGGAGGAAGCTACTATAATAGCTCGATCTATAATGTCCAATTATGGAAATGGGATCTCCAAAGGTCTACTAAATTTAACCACACTTGAAAATAAATTGATTTTCATTTCTCATACATTTTTTATGATATTAATTCAAAACATTGCACTTATTTGACACATAACATAATAACTAAAAACATGCCACTTTTCCATTTCCTTGCATGCAACTTTTCAAATTCCTTGCATGCAACCTTTCAAATTCCTTACATCCAACTCTTCAAATTCTTTGCATGAAAATAGGCATAGATTAGCTAGATCATATTATTATATTACAATACTATCCCATCCAAAAAAATAACATTTCCTTCAAACAATTGCCATACTTTTACATTTTCTTCAAACAACTAATATATTATTACATTTGCATGTAAGCATTTCTTCAAACACTTTACATGAAAACTATTATAGCAAACTATTTGCATACAAGTAAGCATATATCAACTACAGAAATACTATTACAAATTAATACTATCCCTAACCACAAACAACATACTCATTGGCATAATTTATCAAACAATTTGTATGCAATTAATCATTGAACCATTTAAGCATTTCATCAAACACTTTGCATGAAAACTAATATAGCGAATGATTCAATGCATATATCCTAAACTATAGTAGTACAAGTTATGGAAACTGAACCATATGATCTGTGGTACTTTCTCTCACTATGGTTCAAGTTTCAACTTCTGAGATTTCATAGATGAAAATTTATAACAAAAATACCAACACAACCGTATTTGGTGCACAATTCTAGGAGTATCCAAAAAGCTCGACTTCCACTAGACACATCTCCTAAAATATGGCTCATAAATATCTGAAATTTTAATCACAATATTCATGGCATTTCCCCTCATTGTGGAAATAATTTCAGCTCCTAAGAGTGCCTAGAGAAAAGTTATAAAAAAACGTCAGTGTGACCTATTTGAGGCATGATTTTAGGAGCATTCAGAAGGCTCAACTCCCTCTACTCATATCTCCTAAAATATTTTGACCCAATATCTGAAATTTATACCACACAATAAGTTGTAGGCCCCATCAATATTGACAATTTTTGAACTTCTGAAAGCCTACAAAAGGTAAGTTATTACAGAAATTCTAACATGACCTATTTAAAGGTGCATTCAAGAAGGTCATCTTCCTTAGATCATAATTCCTAAAGTATTGTGAACCAATATGTGAAATTTTGACAACATTATAAGTGAGATTTACCTTCAATATGGAAAAAATTTCAACTTCTAATATGCCGGAGAACAAAAAATATAACATATATGAAAGAAAGGTCTAAAATTTAAACCTTTGTTCTTCATTTCACCCTTAATAGAGCCCATCCAGTCCAGACGTTTGAACCATGCTCTGATACCACTCTATAGCACCCTCCTCCCATATCTACCCAAGCAACTAGCCATCCAAGGTAAACATGCAAAGAGAGTCCACTATGGATAAGATTCAACCTCCTTTGAGACTTTAAGGAAATGGATTAAAAAAAGAAATAAACTAAACAAGATCATAACCAAAACCCCATTAGCCATGACAGGCATTCCATCAAAAATATCATCGATTAGTAATCTACAGTGTAAATAACAAAAATAAGAGTATGTATCTCACACTTATTTGAGAATCTCTATGAACCATTGTTCCCTTGTGTCATTTTCTTCATTATCCTCCATTAATTCATAAACACATTATTCATTCGCGTACAAGTAAAAATATGTTGAGAGCCATACATAACTACTATCATAAAATGTTCATATAACAAACATAATAGGAATAGAAATACAATAAACATATCAACCATCAAATCCATAAATACATAAGTATCGTTACACATGAAAACCAAGGATATGTGTTTCTCATTAATGAAAGCAATGAACTAATCGAATATAGGACTACCACGTTCCACCCAACCGTAGAACAGTTGAGCCAAATATATCTTCATCCAGTCATCCCCATGCCATATTTCAAGCATGAATGTGGGATATCATAGAAAACATAAATCAAAACTCATCTAGGGCTTCCATAGGCCATCCACCTCAAACCATCAAAAAGTGGCTCCACCTCACGGTTGGACATCACCAAAAAAACCATCATCAGATTGGTCTCCATCGAAGCCTTCTAGGGCTTCCAGAGTGTTTCTCCAACCAAGGCTTCTAGAACTAATAACTCAACCCACATCTTATACAAGAGTTCTAGAGTATTTTTCCAACCAAGGCTTTCAGGACTAGTAACTCAACCCACCAAGGGCTTCCAGAGCATTTGTCTAACTAGGGCTTCCAGGACTAGTAACTCAATGCAAGTTGTTACAAGATTTCCAAAGCATATTTTCAACCAGGGCTTCCAGGACTAATAACTCAACCCAAGCTAAGGAAACATAAGAACCAACCAAAATAAAACAATGAAATTAAACCCACAATCACCATGTCTATCTTGGAAATGGAAAGGTTAGGTAATCCACTGTCGAACTAGGAAAGCCTCCATGCCAATGAAAGATCACAAACAAGAAACCACATGCATATTTCATGCATGCCCAACACTAGGGAAGAGATCATACATGTAACTCGGTACCTACAAGAAAATTTGATGTAGTTTTTGATGTCGATGCCTTCTTGCACTTTCCTACTCTTGCTTTGCCTTCTTGCTCCAAGAATCCAAATATGCCACACCCTCCAAGAGTGCTCCAAGAAAACTCTAAGTATCCAATAGTATGAGAGAGAGAGAATAATGAGAGAGATCCAAAATTGAACTAACAAAAGGTTCACCCTGAAAGAAAGAAGCTTGCCAACTGTTCTTCAGAAGATTTTTTATTAATGAGACCGCTATTTCTTCATTTTCCATAATTTTCCTTCATTTGCCTCCTCACATACAACTTGTGACCTTTTACCCTCATTTTCTCCTAATTTCCATTATTTTCCTTCATTTTCCTCCTTACATGCAACTTGTGACCTTTCACCTCCTTTTTGTCCTAATTTCCATTACTTTCATAAATAAATGTGCCAAAATACCTTTTTGCCTCTTTAATTCCTTAGACATTGCATTTGTCAATTTCCTTAACCATGAACAACCAAATGAACACTCACTAGGTTGCCCTGCCCATCATTTCAGCTTGGAATACATGTCCCATCATTCATGGTATTTATATATTTTTACATGGAATTTTTACCAAGGCTGTTAGATTCCACATCTCAAGGGAGAGATCTATGGAGAGAGGATCTAGGGCCAGGAATGGTAGGACTCATTTCAATCTTCATCTACCTAAAACCACATTGTCGTTCTCAAGCTTTCTAGTAAGAGAGGCGTCTCCTCCATTATTGGAAAAGCTTCATGAAGGGGCTAGTGTGGATTTTCCTAATAAAAGTAGCATTGGCAGCGCTAGACATGTGTAATGCAAAGGGTTACCATCACACATTTTCCTGATAAGAATAGCATTGTGCTTACAAAAAAATGTTTTTGACAAGCTCTTTAGAATGCTTTCAAGGAAAATTTTCTTCCTTTTCTTCAGGGATCTTCCAAACATTTTTCATGGTGAATACATTTTTTTTGAAAGATTTCATATCTTTGCAACACTTGAGACATTGAAGACACAAAGTGCGACACTTCAGGATACGATACTGGGAGTGCAACAAATTACTGTCTAACACTATATTGCTAGTGATTTTATCTCTTTTCTACAAGGCATACTATGTCAACTAAACCAAATCATAATAAACCAATGTACCTTAGAAAAATTTGGGGAAGATATCTCATGTGAATGGTCAACCAATCATCGTACTACATGTATAACATAAGCATGACAACATATATACATATAATACATAAGCACATAACCATGTAACCATTAGTCTAGCTAGAGTCTAGTCATCAATGCATGACCATATCAACTACACATACCATGACCTCATGCATGAAAACACAACCATACCAATGTACACTGACAGTATGCAAACATAAACAATATGTAGCAAATCATATAGTCATGATGACACACTTTACAACAACAACATTCTCTTTCACATAGCTACATCATTACAACCATGAGTGACACATGCATATGCAATAATCATATAGATCACAAGGATGATTAACACACATGAAAACAACATGAATGCATTACCAACATACCACCCATCTAGTCTGAGGGGTGAACCACTCTATGATACCACTCTGTAATACCCTCCCCCCACATCTACCCAAGTAACTGTCCAACTGGGGTAAACATGTGACAAGAGGCTACTATGATTGGATTCAACCTCCTATGTGACATTAAGGAAGTGGAATAAATGGAAAAACAACATATAGACCTTCCACATCAACTACAAGAATCCTAGGAACCATCCCAACCCCTCCGATAGCTAGCCCCTAGGTCCCACTAAGGTCTTAGAACACTTGGCCTTTGGAAGCTCCCATGCTATGGGCCTGACAACATACAGGAGGCTCTGGAATCTCTCATGACAAGGCCTACTACAATCTAGGACTATTTTTCTCAATGCTATGCCAACGTCCCTGGGATTTGAGCTACTTTTTTAGGCCCAGAGCCCAGGTTACTACACATAATTGAATGACGCCTTCATAACAAAAACATAACATGGAAATAATGATGCAAATGAAAATACTTGAGCAAACCCTTAACCGGACCCATACTAGCCCGGAGAGGAATTTGAATAAACATATCAAAAGTATGTAATCTATAGGTGTAAACAAAAAATTTAAGCATAGGGGTCTCATACTTATCTGAGAATCACTATCGGGCATTGTTCCCTTAATTCATTTGCTTCATTATAATCTATTAGGTCATATATACATTGTTCATTCATTTACAAGTAAAAACATGATGAGAGCCATACATAACCACTGTCATAAAATATATACATAACCAACATAATAGAAATATAAATACCAAGGAAATCACAACCATATGATCCACATATAAACCAGTATAATACTCATATAATTACAAAGAGAAATAACCTCTTATTAGTGATGCAAAAACCAAACCCAGGATGGGACTACCATGTTCCACCTAACCATAGAATGGCTCTGCCAAATCTCTCTTTAGCCATTCACCCCCATGCTATATTCCAAGAAATGAATGTGGGCCTCAAACAAAAAGAGCCAACCAAGGTATCCTGAGGTTAAACCAACTCACCCTCATCAGTAGAAATCAAGCCTGACCTTAATCCATATTGGATCACTAGGCCAACACAATAAACATGTAATAACATGCTTTACCATGATCTCCATCAGATCACAAGGCCAAACAATAATGGATGACACCATATTTCTCGACCTAAATTATGAGGAATTTTCTTGTCTCATAGTCTCTCAGGCTTTTCCACAATCCACAGTCTGATCAAGGGATCACTAGGCCCTAAATCGAGACACCACCTTCTAGTCTTTACCATATATACCACCCTTCACTAGAAATGGTTCCTAGGCCTAATAAAGGGTAAACACCTCTTGTATTTATCATACATCCCATCATTCACTGACATGGATTCCTAGACACACCGAGGCAACACAAAATCTAGCTTTACTACAACCCACAATCCGGTTCAGGGGTTACTAGTCCATGTGTTCTATCATTCAAAGATCCACATAAGTCAACTTTGCAACCATATGATAATCTATCTCAACCAAAACAGGAGAACCCCATCACGCTATGGCTATCGAGAAATGGCAAGGGCTAGGCTTGAAACACTGTCACACCTGGAAAAACCCACGCCATAACAACAAAAGAACCACATGCAATACCATGCATGCCAATTCTAGCAAGGAAAATTCTAGATGAACTATTAGATGAATTTCATTAACCTAGATATTTGTTGAATGTTGTTTTAAAATGATATTATTATCAAATAAGGATACATAAATAAGACATTCCAAAAATGATCTTTTTTACCCACGAGGAAATATATGAATTTTGCATTATTAAGTTATCCAATGCACTAGATATGTTACAATAAATAATAAATGATATATGTCATCTAAAATTGAGGAAGTTTATCTAAACATGCATTGAGTATAATGAGAATTGGAAATTTCATCTTAGGCATGATGAAATTATGTTGAAATTATTAGAAGAAACTAAATTATTTGCAAACAATGTAGTTTTAACAAATGACAGTATTGTCTAAAGGAATTAACATGGATCGTAAGCACATTGAATCAATTACTAAATAACCTTATTGATCTACGGTCAAATTCATAAACTAAATCGACCACATCGACTTAAATATTTATTAACCCAAATGAGTCTATCACTAGAGCAACATGAATGGATTAGACAATTTTAGGTTTTTCAATTTAAAATTCTCTATTAGAATTACAAATAAAATCAAGTTGCACATAGTTTATCATGAAAATATGAGTGAAATGTCACATTATTTGCAATTTCCATAGCCATTCCTAAATCAATTTTCCATAGCTAAATATGAAAAAATCTGGAGGCCAAAAATGATAATTGAGGAAGACGATATAAACATAGCCTCATATCCGAATATACATGGGAGAAGGATATACTCTAGAATAAAGGAATAATATGTTTACCTAATACTCCCAAATTCAAAACACATATTTTAAGAGAGAATCATGACTCACCATCTATAGGAAATGTTGGGATTTTTATAACATACTACAATATCTGATAATCCCTCTTCTAGAAAGGAATGAAGAGTGGCATTCAAATATATGTGGTAAAATGTGACACATGTCAATGATATATATTTGAATGAGTGACACTTCTAACTCTTATTCAACCCTTGCACATCCCATATCAAAAATGGGTTTAAGTATCTATGGAAATTATCAAAATCTTCCCTACTTTGTAAGGGATAGATAACATATTTGTAATGGGATTGATTAAATAAATATTCCGATTTCACAATATTTTCATTGAAGGAAAGGCTAGTCAAATCACTAATAGTTATGTGAAGAGTATTTATAAGTTCCATGGGTCCTAAAAGTCATTATCAGCAATAGGGATCCCAAGTTTACTAGTTATTTTAGAAAGTATTATTTAGCCATGTGAGAACCACTCTGACGATGAGCACTTAGTACCATCCTTAGATGAACATAAAAAAATCAAAGTAGTTAATAAGTTCCTTATAGATAATGAATTTTTTTTTTTGAATGGTCATTAATCTTAGTAGCACAATTAAATACATCTTATATATTGGTGGTATAACAATGCATACCACGTGTCAGTAAAAATATCTCCATTTTAAGCCTTATATGGGTATCCTTCACTATCAATAAGGGAATACTTTTTCTCCAAATTCAAGGCTCACGCCATAAAAGAATACTTAGTGACTTCTAATTTTTTTTTTTAATCTTAAAATATCATCTCAGGTAATATAGTAATTAATCAATTCAAAAATTTATATGAAAATATTTGACCATGAATTTGATGTAGGGGGTTAGATGTACATTAAATTAAAACCCTTCAAGAAAAAATAACTTAAAAATACAAAAAAAATAAACATATGCCTAACGCTTATGTCTGTTATATGGTGTAAAGGATAATTGACCAACTAGCATATACACTAGACCTTCCAAACAAAGAAAAAATACATGATGTCTTACATATATCATCTTTTAACAAAAAAATGTGTTCAACAATTTTAGTACAAAAAAACTACCCATTTAGATGAAGAATGGAAACTAATACTACAACTTGAAGGGATACTAGAAGTCAAGACAAACTTATTACTTCTCTTGAGAGGTTTCAATGAGTACCTTATTAAGTGAAATAATTTCCCAAAGCATAAAGCTACTAGGGAAAATGAAGACTTGGTATGCCAAAAAATCCTTCTTTCTCATGATTTGTGGTCAAATCATTTTATGAAGGGATGAATTGTAATGAACTTAACATAACATATTAAAATTATTGTAATTAAAATCCAATGGAAACATGTGACATGAAAGGGTCATAATATTCTCCTCAACGAATTATGTAGAGTAGTACTCTACATTGTGATTATCCACTAAGGAATAACAAAAGATACAAGTTTATTAAATTTATGGCCTGTGTCAATGATATCCTTTACATCTAAGTAAGTGTATAGGACCATTAACAATTTTGAGCACTGTGTATGGATCTTAGGGACCAGTAAATTTTAATAGAAATAGATCCATACTTTAGAATGTATGGTTCCTCTTGGTTAATAATTCATGTGTTCTACAACATGTGCATTCTCATGCTTAAGGACATGACTATTCCCAAAAACCTAGGTTAGAAAAATGTGTGAATATCTGAGCACCAAGGATATAATACTAGGAATATGTGGACATTTATGAAACTTTGTATTTATTCCTATGTGTGCACATTCCTATTCACTCCAATTCCACTTTTCAGCCATCAAATCTATACTAGAATGTGAATGAGTTACTTCATTAGTTAAGTACAATGTAATGGTGTTGAGAACTAGGAAATTACTGAGAGGGGTGTGAATCAATAATTGTGTCCTTTAAAAAACCAATTTCAAATTATTTTAACAACCTTATAATCCTTTTATTAATGCATTAGCATATTTATATGTGTTCAACAACTATCCATGTATTGATAAGAAATCATACAAGAAACTCATGAAACACATTGAGACACCAGGTGTAAGTGGAAACCCATAAAGGGAAATACCATGAATTGTCATTATTGTGACATAAAGGGAAGCACCCACTCCTTTTACATAAATTTTCTATAGGCTTATACTTACCGGAGATATCAATTTTCTTCTACAAACTACAACTTTCTCGGAGCATGAATCCATCTTATTACAAGCTCCGACCTATTATTTTTCAGGCTACGACCAGAAAGGAGACACCAATATCCTCACAATATTACAAATTTACTTTTCTAGTTTACCTAGACTTTGAATTATGAGTTCTCCTTTTGTCTGGCTATATTTTGTACTCTTTCTATTTTATTTAAACTTGCTTATCTCATGCTATTCCTCCTCAATTTGACCATGTCTACTCCACTTCCTCTTTCTCTCTTTTCCAGGAAGTTCATAAAGTAGTTCTCACAAAAGTTCAAATTCAATAGTCGCTCTATCATTTAAAACACATATTTTGATAGAGTTTGCTGACTATTTGTATTCTAATGCAGGGATCTGAAGTGAAGGGTTGGATTTTTGTATTCTACACTCTTTTTGGTCTATCTCTTCATTTCAAAACTTGAATATCAAGTCAAGAAAAATGGACATCGTAACATTCAAAAAACTGGAATAATACAAGCCAACAATAACGATTGCACTATATGCTTTAAAAATAGTGCCTTCTTAGAAATTTAAATTCAAAATGTATCATACAAAAATATTATTAAAACATTTATATTAAATAGAAATAAAAATTTCTTTAATTCCCATGTATTCACTTTGGTTATGAACCAAACAACATCACAAACCTTGCTCATGAAGCATTGATGGCATGAGTTTAAAAAATGTTGTCAAGTGGATTGTTACTCTAATTTTAAACAATTTTTATCTACGTTTTCTTATGAAATATTTATTGTTATTATTTTTCAAGTCCCTTCTTATGCTATCACTTCTTTTGTCAACATTGCCAACACTACTAACAAATGGGCTAGCAATTTAGTGATCACTTAATGTCTTTGGTTTGAGAGATAGTCAATTAAGGAGTATGATCATTGGAGGTAAATTTTTCCTATAGAATTCTTACTTTTATGGTCTTATCCTATTCTATTAAAACCTTAAACCTGAAATTAAAAAAAAAAAAAAAAGTAGACCACCACAACAAGAAGAAGAAAAGAAAAAAGGCCTAAGACAAAAATTCAATTTTTCCACAAACAAATAAAAATCCATTTTTTATATGGATCAAACGATATAATCAAAATAAATAAACCATAAATAAATAATCCATCATTTATCATCTTTCTCAATGATTTATTTGACCTTCTATCCCTCATATCCTATCCTTATATTTGCATATTGCTCCTCTTATCATACATTTGTATCCCTTCAAAGCCAAAACCGTTTGAAATGCATATTGAGGTAAAATTTTCTTATTTTTATTAATTCCTAAGTATCTAATTAATTAATTGATTTTTGAGTTAATTTCATAAATATGAATTATGTATCCTTGTCTTTGTAGCTCCCAGGAAGTTCCTGTAAGCAACCTCCAAGTTTGGCATATCTATGCAACTCAAGGGGAAATTTTGAAACATGGATTTTGTTCCTAGAGTTGATGTCATGGTTTAATGTTATGTAGATTGTACCTAGGTCAACCCCAAAAGGTTTCAACTCATGATCAACAATTCAGATAACTTATGTCATGAAGAATCAAGTCACTAACTTTAGGTGTAATTTACAAGGAAATGAAGAAGAATTTGGAAAATATGACACATGGGTTTTTTTCTAGTAGACCTTGAGTTAGGTGCATTTTAAAGTAGTTTCAAAAAAAATGTGCATGGATTGGGAGATATATGTGGTTCTTTCAAGGGTATCTTTCTTGTTGCGACCATTCCCAGCTTGCATCCCAAACAAAGAAATCAACTAGCAAAGGAACCAAGTTCATCCTATTCCCATATGATTGTATGTTAAATGAATCATATGTAACCCTATATTTGGTTGTTATCAAACCAAAATCAACTAATAATGCATAAAATAGAATATATTGTAGATATGTCCATGATTGATAGTCCAAACTTGGGGAAATTACTTCCAGTTTGCCCCCCTCTCTCTTTTGTACAAATGTATGTGTAAAGATAGGTTGGGGGTTGTTTCATTATGGTTTTTGTTAGGAGGATAGTTGTAGATATTTAGTATATCATATTGTAGAGAGGAGGCTACCAAATTCTTATAATTCAAATTCTAGCCATTGGAGAAAATATTGATACCAATGATGTAACTCTAATTTTTATTTCATTAATATAAACACTAATTGTTGGTGTTTGCAATCATCAGTGCTGCTAATCGAATCTTTCTTCCATTTTGAGAGAGAGATTATAGTTTCGTTGGAAGAACTATCTATTTTTAATTTTTAAATATATTTTTACCCATAGTTTGTTTCTTGCAAAAGTGATATTGACCACTCAATGGAAGTAATACACGTTGCAACTCTTTTGGCTACATGAATACCTTATTAAATCATCGTGAAACATTGTAACCTATAGAGAAGGGGCTTCTTGTTGACACCCCAATGTCTACTATCTCATTACTCTTCCATTTCGTTTCTTACATTTATGATTTTTGATTTGGTTATCAAGGTTAGATTATTGAATGATTTAAATACAAACTACGACTCTTTGTTTGCAAGAATGCGTGCCTAGTTAGAGTAAAAGAGTGTAGCCTAAGTGAGAGGGCTCTGTGTTACTGCCCCAGATAAAAAACATATCCTAGGTTTACTTATTGTATGAATTCCTTTCTATTTAAATTTTGTATCATATGTTAGAAAGCCTATTGATACTGTAAACTCTGCTCATATAGTGTATGATCTCAAAGTCTATGAACTCTTAGTCAATAATTTATGTTGGAACTGTTAAGCAATTAGTTTGACTAATAGTTTCACACTATTGCCACAAAGGTACTAAAAAGGGTTAGGGAGTTTGTATTTTAGTTCTTCTTACAAATCATTTTTCTTGATGTCCCCAGTGATTAAGAGTTGAAGGAGTGAGAAGGTAAGATAGGAGTTAATAACCCGCATGACCTCTTTGTTGAGTCTATATAAGCCCTTTTTGTGTTGGTATAACATGTTTATTTTATGAATGTGTGTTTTCTTTTAGTTTTATTAATGGAAAATAAGAAGCTAACTCATGTCAATAGACAATTTGGTGAGAACAAGGTCTTATTAGCATGAGGGTAGCCAAGCACATGATAAATTTTTAGTTGAAATTGTTTTGTTTTAGAATATTTTGTTTATTTATTTAGAAAAAGATTATTTTCAAAGAGTTGTAATAAACCCCATACACTAATACATGTGCTAGAAAGGGATCAACAAACAATAACGAAACATACAATAATGTTCAAGAGTTTAGTGGAGAATGTTATTCTAAGAACTTTATCGAATCCTAGTAGTAGCTAATGCCTTTCACTCTACCTTTGAGGATGAGAAAATATTTGAAGAAATCAAGAACATATATGCCTCTATAGAAGTGATAGAAGATAAAAAATTCCATGAGCCACCTTCATAGGAAGATCTAAAACCTTTATCTAATCATCCTTATTAATTTGCATTGATGTGTGGACCAAATTCGATGGAGAGTAGCCGTTAGAACCTATGATTGAGTTCCAGACATGCCTATCACTAGATCCATCATACACTTAAGATACCAAGCAGTTGATAGAACAATATATTTATGACATGACATAGGAGGAAATACTAAGTGGACTAGATGAGCGAGAGAGCCAAGCACTTCATGACTACATCAAATGTTGGTTCCAAATGACCATTATATCGAATAACCACTCTCTTCTCCAACAAATCCTCTCATCACATCATCAAAAATAGTTGGTCTCTCATGTTGTAGTATACATTGAAGTTTTTTTCTTAACCTGAGTATGAGTACAATTACTATCTTGTTGCACACATGGCTTCATTAGAAATACTCTCGTACTTGAAGGAGAATGTTTTTTTTCAAGTAGGGTAAGATACCATGACAAATAAATAAATAAAATAGTGAATATATAAATAATTATAGTTGTGAAAACTATGAAACTAGCACAACTTGACATGAATCTTGCTTGGAAACTAGAAATCCTAGTGAGAAATATTCACACCAATTTCTGCAAGTCCATCTTGGTTCCAATCGTTCTTCAGAATATTTTGGGTTCTATGATTGAGTTGGATAATGTGGGATTCCTTAATTCCCACCATCAAATAAATTTTGTCCCATTGATTCCAAGACCTTAACTATGACTGGGATCATATATATTTTGAGTGTGTCGGAGTTTGCATATATTAATGGAAAATATCCTCACCTACAAACAAGGGAATACCTCAATGTCTCTTGATTTCTATGTCTTGTAGGTGACTCTATTTCAGGACATCTACTCATACCTTTCAGAATGCACTCTTGCACCTTGAAACTTATTAACATCAATGGGGAGTTACCTCACATTGGTTAATGACGTTTGTTAATGGTCAATAATCTAATGATTTATTTCCATGCTTGACTTCAAAAAAAAATATTCGCATAGATATCATTTTGATAAATGTGGGTTTATGGCGAAGACTATTTTGTTCATGATTCTAAAATTACTTTTCAACAATGTGCCTCCAATATCCAACATCAACATACAATCCCTTGGTTTTGGTATGGAATTTATAGAGTTTTTCAGATTCACTTCTTTCAGTTTCAAACAATAGCAATAAATATTTGTTAGCATTAACATTGACTCCATCAACCCCAACCTTATACAATCACAATAGTGGTTCCAAATTTCAATTCCTTTAAATAAATTGAGTTCTGATATCTATAGTCTCAAAATGCTTAGATCCAACAAGAACGTCAATGATTATTAGCAACAAAATGATTTTTAGGTAAAAGTACTTTTCATTCTTTGATTTATTAGAGACGAGGGAGACTTAATATGCATCTTCTGTTATGCTTGTCACTTCATATTTCTTCCTACCTGATTTCATTCACTACCCATCATTATAGTACATTATGCCTATCATTTCATTTTTTTCCCATTTCTTACTTTATCTTACTTATACCCAAAATTCGTTATCTTTGAAATTTCATGAAGAGGTTGAAACCTTATAACATCATGTGGTGTGAAACATCATAGAACAACATATAATAGGGGTAGCACATGAAGGTATAGATGTCCTAACATATGAGATGTTGCAAAAACAAATTAGGTCTTGTTATGTAGATAAGGGAGAAAGAAATGGTCATCATACTAGAAAGAATCTTGTAATCAACCCTTAGAAGGTTATTGTTGGATGGAAAGATAATTTGAAAAAAAATACCACATGTTATTTACTAGGAAGGATGACACCCCTAATGAATTTTTATACTTATATGGCTCTAGTTATTTGGTTCTCCCATTATATAAAATTTAAGGATGGTTTATTATAGATTTTCAGTTTTATTACCCTTGTTATTTCCTTTGATATGTTTGAAATGACAATGTGGTAGTCTGATTATGCAAATTTTAATCAAGCAATGGGAATTATATTCTAGGATATTACATTTGGGGTAGTGAATAAAATCATATCATTTTTTCTTCTTTGGTTGTTTCAATGGGTTATAGTTTGGTTAAACCTACTCTTGGTGGTATTACTTCAAAGGCTCTTCTTCTTCGTACAACATATTTCCTCACTTCTAAAGTGCTTGATGTGGTACAGAATATTTGGATAATTGATGATCTTTAAGGAATACAAGATTGTTCCTTATCTTTCCAATTGCTATTCCAAATGCAGTTTTGATACTTTGGATCTTCACCTCTCTTTCTAAAACATTGGAGATTATCTTGGAAAGGGGGAAGTATTGTACTTCTTTGTAGTGGTTATTCATAGTCATTACATTTACCATGGTATCTCCATCTCTTGATCATATTATTAGAATCTATTTCTAGCACAATCTCCCCCATTGGAAATCAGGATCGTGATTCCTCTACAACTTTTCAAATACATATTTAAATTCATATAATTTATTGCATCATGCACTTGGAAATAGAAGTTTAAATGATGATGGATTTACTAACCTTGCAATAATGTTTGCTGGTAGAGGACAACAATTTCCTTTGGGAAAACCAACTTGCTTCTACAACTTGTGTTTCTGAAAATCAAACAAGGAACGAATAGGATTTATTGGACCTTAACTAGTTTGAGTAATACCTTTCCAAGATATAATCAACCAAAGTTCTGCAAGCCAACTAAAATTTGGAATAAGGGGTATGTTTCACTATGTAATGAAATATTTGACTTTTTTGTAACAATGTTTAAGGGAGACATGTCTAGTTCATATCTTAGATGCAACCTGTAAACAATAATGTTCCTCTTTGTGTGGAGATAACTCAGGAATGGAACATATGCATTCATTATTGGGAAACCAAATTGAAGATGATATGCTTGCTTTGACTACATGGATTTCCATTGGAATCATCGAGAACCCTTATCCAGGAGATGAGGTGTTCATCTCAGTGACAACATGATGTAGAGAGAAATTTAGTAACAAGAGAAAATGGACTACTATTAAGGTGGTCCATGATATTATAGAGAGACACTATGCTATTAAACATATCTAGAACAACTTGTTACAATGTCCAATGTGCATCCTCCTAAATTGATGAAGGCGCATGAAATCATGAACAAGAAAGAGTAACCATGACTTGCTCTATAACAATTTGTAAGTGTGCAAGGGTTCTATATGTTTTGATACTTATGGTAAAAGAATGCGACTTGGGAATACTTATAAAGGAGTGGACCTTTCTAGGTTCATAGTGACTACCTAGGCTACTGGTGTGTGAAAGGGTTTTCTTATTATATCGGAATTGATAGTGAATACCTTGTTGCAATATATATTTGATGGAATACCACCATCTTTATATGTTTTGTTATCTATACCTCTAGTGGGAACTAGGATACTCATTTATTAAAAATATCCTTATCAAGCGAATGAAAAGAAACTACAAGGTATCATCTCTGGAATGGTTATACTAGATGGTTTGAATATATGCAAGTAAAATCATAGGAGTTAGAAGGTGCCACTATGATAGAGAGATAAACCATAGAGTTGGATCTAAATGATTGGTTAGTTCGTCTATGGGAAATAGCTCATACAGAGCAGGATTATGTGTCCCCCATAAGAGAATCTAGGAATACTATGAGAGGAGAAAATTGGATGCTTGCAAAATGGGGTACATTGATTACCGAAATTATGGAATGTGATCAAAGTGTAGCCAAGAGAAAAGTGAATCAAGAGTACTAGGAAACCTTCTATTATACATGGTATGGACTAGCTATTATGATGGGTTTTCATATTCCTAATAATAAATGATGGATTCTTGGAGAGAATGGAGAAGATCTTGAAAGTGAAAGAGGAAATACTTGGAACAAAGGGTGGGGATATTCAATGATTTAACATATGAAGTAGTTTCTATGTACATACAAATTCTGCCTCCAAGAGAGGAAACAACAGGTGCTACAACACAACCTATAGGTGACAGAGACCTGCATGAGATGACTACTGATATGCTTAATGTGATTGGAGTTATAACTAAATTTTACAGAACCACCTCATATTAGAAAGATTAGAGCGAAGCATAGAGTGATTGTGAGAAAAAGGGAAGAGGGCAATTTGAACAATATTAGAAGACTCTGTTCAAGTCATATTTCTTTTACATGAGGACATGAAAATGAGTTGGTGTGGTGGAAATGTTGGGCTCCCACTTTGTCTCCTTTTTCAATGACTTATTTGAACTTTTATTCCTTATATTCTATCCTTATAATCGTACATTACTCCTCTTATCATACATTTCTATCCCTTCGAAGCCAAAACCCTTTGACATGCATATTGTTGGGGAAATTATTTGCTTAATAAAAGCAACTAATCAACTAGACATTAATTATCAACGTAAGGAACATCTTTTTATTTCAAGGCAGTTTGCAAAATATATGCGAGAAACTACCCGAGACTAATATTAGTTTTATATGAGATTCCTATGATAACTTAAAAATTACATCTATCTATTCTAGGGATTTTTTTTAAGGATTTAATATTTTTCCTATATATAGTATTGTAGGTGATTATTCTAGTTTGAAATTTCATATATATAAAATATGGGGCGAATATTCAACATAAAACAGGTAATTTACTATTAAAATTGGTAATGTTTTTGTGAATATCATCAATTTAATCATATAAATGTAATAGGTAATAATTTTTAACCAAATTAGTGAATTTTGTTTTTTGGAAAATGGCAAAAAATAGCCCATTTGCGAAATTTTGCCCCTAAAATTTTCCCTAAGATTCTATTTAATGCATAACCTTAAAGCGAATGTAGGTTTGAGAAAACCAAGTAAAGGAAAAAATTATATCTCTAAAAGTAAATGACAAAACTTGAAACAAATTTTGTGATAATTGTAATCACATATGCAAAAAAAATAAAAAATAAAAATGCAATAAACCAGTAACAAACTCATTTTGTGAATTAAGAAAGAAACAATACAAGAAATTTTCGAGTCTATTTCAATAACTATTCAAATATCTTATAACAAGAATAAGAAACAACAATTAGAGAAACAACTCTAAGAAGTTAAAGGAATAACAAAACAACAATTCTTTATGCGGAGAAACTATCACTAATTGAAAATGAACAAAGATAAAAATAAAGTAAGGAACAGCAAGCTTTCACACAAGAAAGAGTGGTGAGAATTAGTGCGATAACTTTTGCAACCATTTACAATTTAGATTCAATCTTCACAAAACTATTTGAATTGTTAATTTCTTACAAGAAAGAAATAGTACAAAATTCTGCTAATGCAATTTTACAGATGTAAGACAATAGCCTCGTCTAGGAAGCAAGCCCAAACCACCAGGGAGTCAGATTGTCTTCTAAAAGAAGCCCAGATCAACACATGATTGATATAACTGAAATTAATAAAGAAATATTCTATTATTATATTTGAAAGAATAAATACAATCAATACTCGATTTACTGTTCAGTCTCAAATTACAGTTGTTCCTCCTCTCCTTTTCTCTATTTTTGGCTTCGTTTAAACATACAGAACGCAAAGGGAAATTACAATTGAACGGGTCATCATGATCTGATGAGAAAATTGTAGAATGACTTAGATCACAGATTGTTTATAATAGATCAATCAACCAAATTAGATCTGAAATATTTCTCCGTCATTACTTAGTTGAAACAAGTAGAATTTGGTTCTGC
Source organism: Pinus tabuliformis (assembly GCA_031772625.1). Taxonomy (NCBI): domain Eukaryota; kingdom Viridiplantae; phylum Streptophyta; class Pinopsida; order Pinales; family Pinaceae; genus Pinus; species Pinus tabuliformis. The sequence continues at coordinate 1,258,964,316 of CM062818.1, read as the reverse complement.
AATTTCGGGAAAATTGACAATTGGCCACACAAACAAATATGGAAAATCACCTTCAGAGAACCTTCCGTATCTTTCTAGTTGGGGGAATATTTTGGAAAACCACCCTCGATTCAGCTAAATTGGCCCGTTACACATAAAACCCATGTCTCTGATTTTTTAGATTTGTCGTCATTTGCCAATATATTAAGATGAAAAATCATCACTTCTTATGTTAGAAAATTTTTGAGTTGGAAGATTTGACTATGAGATGGAGATTGGATTCGCGAAATTGTGAATGATATTATAACAAATCTCTTCATAAAGCATAGTTGACAAAATCATGCATAATAATCTTTACTATATTAAAATTAAGGAACAATAAACGTTGTTTAAGCACAAGAATATAAATAATTATAAAATAGAATTATATGATAAATTTTGATAAATAGAATAATAAAAATTAAGAAAAAATTATGATAAATAGAATAATAAAATATCTATAGAAATTATGAGAAACGGAATAATAACATATAAGTAGAAAAGTGGAATTGACCACTGAAAAGCAGGAATACATGTTGCAACTCTTCCCATTACATAAACACATTATTAAATAATTGAGAAAGATTGTAACTTTTAGAGAAGGGTCTTTCGGTCAACACTCCAACATCCATTATCTCATTACTCTTCCCTTTCTTTTCTTTCATTTATGAGTGCTAACTTGGTTAAGAGGGGTATCAATATCCCATTACACTTCCTTTTTTTCCTCTCATTTATGATTGCTAACTTGGTTAAGAGGGGTAGCTTATTGAAGGGTTTAAATACACATTACAACTTCTCTTTGATTGCATGTTACAGTAAAATAGTATAACCCAAGTGAGAGAGATTTGTGTTAAGTTTATTTCTTTCATGAATTCTCATTCGTTTCCATTATATAGCATATGTTAGAAAGTTTGTTGATGCTTTGAACTCTATACATATATTGTAACATCTAAAACTCTATGAATTCATGATCAATATTTTTTGTTAAATTTATCGAGCAGTTAGTATCACCAACAAAAATTTTCTATTACATTCCAATTTTCATTACTCTATAAAACTATTAACCAAATTAACAATGATCGAAATGGGTCTAGGAATGCCCTCTAGGTCTTCTTGAAACTATTAAAAAAATCATGCCAAAGCCAAAAATCCCTTAAAGGATCGTAAACAGTGAAAGAGGGACACCCTTAGCGGGATGGAGAAACACTATCGGGAGGCCCAAAACATGTGAAATCAATAAAAAGACAGGCGGAATAAGTGATGCAAAGTAGCCATCTAATTTGGCCGATCAATGGTCCAGACTGAATCAGCGATTGCAATCAGCGGTTACCTTTGGCAGAGATCGGCATGATAAACTCAAGAGTAGTGATTGCGAATAGCGATATCGACGCTTTGTATACATATGTGACGACGACGATTGGCAAAGTTAATATGGACCATTGATCAAGCATGCAGATCGACGACCCATATTAACTCACAAGATCATTATCGGGGGATTGTAGGAGCACTTACAAAGGCCCGGGGACATTGTGATGGGAGATTGCGATATCACAATTAGAGTGACCCAATGATCAAGACCCGATAGGATTATCGGCAATATTTTATAGGATTTCAAGTCGATAATAGGGCCATTTCAATGTATTTTCACAATTTTTGTTTATTTCCAAAATACAAAGGAATTGAGTCATTCTGATATGCGATGTTGATCTATGAATGGACCCGATAGAGCAATGAAACAAATTTAAGTACTTTTGAAGTCCGATATATGAGTTTTGGTGGATTTCTCTGTTTCAATTGCATTTTCCTGTGTTTTAATAGAGCGCGGTTGTCTTCAAAATTTTAGAGACCCGGGTACTCTGGAGTTATGGATAGGTGGCCACCTCCCCTCCATACGTTAAAAAACTATTGAGAAACGCTGGCAGGGGGATTCTAAGCATTCAGAGGCCTGGAAGAATGAGAGTCCAGGAGGTGAAACGAACAGGCAGCGCAATTGGCTTTAAAAGCCACAAACAGAGAGCATAAGGGGAGAGAGCAGTATTCAGGAAAATTCCCAGAAAGAAATTGGGACAAAGAGCATTAGGGGAGTTTGTCTACTCATAGAGAACTTGAGAGGTTCAAGTAAGCTCTCATTGCTATTTTCTGTTGTGTGTGAAGCTCAAATTGAGCTTACTGTTGTAAACAAAACTCTGCTTGAAGATATAATAGAGAGGCCACCACTGAAGGCTGGACCAGGAGATGCAGCCCAGGAGTATTGGGTGAAATCCTTATTAAATTTACTATGTCATGTGTTATTTATTATGTTTATTTACTTCTTCATTGTCTGTGCATTTCGTAATCTTATCGATCCATTGCATAGAATGACATAGACTAATCCATGCACATAAGTCTGTAATACCTTATTAATTGTTTTAGATCTCATTTCAGATCAAGTGGTATTAGAGCTTTAGGTAGCTAAGGTTAGACAAGATTTCGTTGGATTGCTTATGAATGCTCACTAGATCAAAGCTTGAATTAGGAGAAGGAAATTGGTTGAATCTAACCCAGAAATTGGTAGAATCTATACTAGGAAAAAAATGACAAAATAAAACCATTTTGAATCAGACTCTCGGTACATGGACAGTTTCATGACCATGAGAGCCATGGTAGAAGAAATGTATAGAGAATTTAAGAAAGGTCGAAGTGAAGATTCTTCTACTTCCAAAGAAGACAAGGAAGCAAAAGAATCTCATATAGATGGCCATTCTAAAGGAAAAGGGAAAGGAAAAGAGTTTCCTCTATCCACGCCTCCTAATAGCCCTAAAAATAAAAAAAGAAAACATCTTTGATTAAATTATATGTTAAATTTGATTTGCCTATTTATGATGGAGAGATAAATGCAAAGAAGTTAAATAACTGGATTAGGCAGATTGATGTGTACTGCAGGGTGAAAAATATTGATTCAGACAGAGGTAAGATTCAGCTACCCAACCTACGTCTTGGAGGAACTACCTTGGTATGGTGGGAAGGCAGGACACAAGCTGACGTAAAGAAGCATGGTAAAACTCTTTCTGTCTCGAGTGAATTTTTTTCTGCAATTAAAAAACAATTTTATCCAGTAGCTTATGCAGCAAGCTATGATGAGTTGGCAAACTCTTCGCCAATTAAAAGGGAAAAGTGTAAAAGGCTACACTCAAGAGTTTAGAAAAATAGCTTTGATTCTAGGAATTTCTTTAGACTCACCTGAAACATTGCTGAAATATATAGGTGCTCTACATAGTTATTTGAGACATACCATTATCATGTTTAACCCTACCATCATAGATGAGATATCCGTTCAGGCTACCCATCTAGAGGCTAGAGGCAAGAATGTGAACCCAGAGATTTGGGGATCATCAAAACTCACTGCAAGCAAAAACAAGGAAAAGAGGAAGCAGAAATGGAAAGAGAGGAAGGCAAAGACTGTACAAAAGGCCAAACCTTCATGCACTCACTGCAAGAAGGAGGGACATGATGATGAACATTGTTGGTATTTGCATCGAGAGCTGAAACCCAAGAAGTTCGATGGAAAGAAGAAGAAGGCTCTTGCCTCTATACAAAAAGATTTTGGGTCAGACTTAGGTGACGAAACAACAGTTTCAACCACAGGTATAAAAGGTAGAAATTCTGAAGCATCTACTAGTAATTTTGCACAAATTATTGATAGTGAAGAAGATGAGAGAAGAAAACATGAGCTTTTTCATATTAGAGTTATTTCCAAGCATCAAAAGATTGGTACTTTGTTTGATAGTGGCTCACAAGTAAACTTAATTTCTGAAGAAATTGTAAAGAAATTGAGACTACTAACCACACCTCACAAGAAGCCATATCCACTAGGTTGGGTATGTGATAAAGCAAAACTACAAGTGACTAGACAATGTAAACATATGTTTTCTTTTGGGTTAGCATTTGTGGATGAGGTTGAGTTAGATATTGTTCCCTTGGATATATGTTGAATTGTTTTAGGAAGTCCTTACTTGTATGATAGAAAAGCCATATTCTATAGAGCTAAAAATAAGTATCAACTTGTTAAAGATGGGATAGAATATATTGTAAGAGCTCACAAACTCAAGAATAATTATGCTCTCATAAACTCAGGGAAAATGAAAATAATTGTAAATTCACGCATGCAATTTTTACTGATCATTGTAAAGGAAAAGAAACCTGATAAAACCAATGTTTTTGAAGGTTATGATGCTAAAGAGCAAGCTGATTTAGAAAAGGTTGTTTTAGAATATGATATATTATTTCAAGAGCCTAAAGGTCTACCACCAAAAAGGGAAATTGTACATGATATGAATTTGTAGCAAGATGCTCCATTGCTTAACATCGGAATGTACAGGATATCCACTTTAGAGAATGCAGAAATCAAGAAGAAGGTACATGAGCTGCTCGAGAAAGGGTTCATAAGACCAAGCACATCACCATACGGATCTCCAATTGTGTTGGTGAGAAGGAAGGACGGTTCGTGGAGGATGTGCATTGATTACCAAGCACTGAATAAAATAATGATCAATAATTGTTATCCCCTTCCTCGCATAGATGATCTATTGGATTAGCTGAAAGAGGCCGTCTACTTTTCCAAGTTGGACCTATGTAGTTGTTACCATCAGGTCTGAGTAGCAGAGCAAGATGCATGGAAGACTAATTTCAAAACAAAACAAGGGTTGTATGAATGGATAATTATGCCTTTTGGCTTAAGTAATGCTCCTTCCAATTTCATGAGAGTAATGAATGATGTACTCAGGCATTTTATTGATGATTTTGTAATTTTATATTTGGATGACATTCTTGTATTCAGTAAAACATGCGAAGAACATTTTCAGTATGTAAAGCAAACTCTAGATGTTTTGAAAAAGGAAAATCTCTATGTTAAATTATCAAAATGTGAATTCGGAAAAATATCTTTGAATTATTTGGGTCATATAGTAGGGGGTGGTGAATTGAAGATAGATCCCTCTAAGGTTGGAGTCATTGTAAACTAGCCAAAACCCAAGTCTGCTACTGAAGTTAGAAGCTTCCTAGGGGCAGCACAATATTGGAGAAAGTTTATTGCTAGCTTTTCCTTAATTGTAGCTCCTTTACATGCATTGACAGGATTGAGCAAGGTGTTTCAGTGGGGAGGCAAATAGCAGAAAGCCTTCAACACCTTGAAAGAAAAAATTAGTACAACACCAGTACTAGCATTGCCAAATCTTCAACAACCATTTGAGATCGAAACCAATGGCAGTGATTATGTGATGGGAGTAGTGTTGATGCAACATGGTAAACACATATGCTACATTTCTGGTACTTTTAATTCTGTAGTAGTTAATTATCCTACATATGATAAAGAATTGTATGCATTAGTCCAGAGTGTGAAAAAGTAGAAACATTACTTAATGGGCAAAGAAACAGTAATACATACTGATCATCAACCAATTCAGTACTCACAAACTAAGTTGCAAAAATCAAGACACTATAGGTGGATGGGTTTCCTACAACAGTTTCATTTAGTTATCAGATATAAAAATGGCATACATAATAAAGTTGCAGATATGATGTCCAAACCAATCATAAATGCGTCTACTATACTTAAGCATAACTTAATAATGCATGAAAGTTACATTGAACAATATGCTCAAGATATAGACTTTAAAGGTGTATATGCAACTTTAAGTAATGGTAAAAAGGTAGAAGAAGTGGATTACTATATTAAAGACTAACTCTTGGATCATTTGGGAAAGCTATGCATTCCACAAATAGAGAGAATTAATATAATTAGGGAAGCAAATACTTCTTTGATATCATGCCATTTTGGGGTAAGAAAAATAATTGTAGAACTACAAAGATACTGCTATTAGCCAAAAATGCATGAAACAGTTTCTAGATATGTAAGAGGGTGTACCATGTGTGCTAAAAGCAAGCCCAACAATAGAGAATCAGGCTTATACACTCCACTTCTAGTCCCTTCATGTCCTTGGGAAAGTGTTTCCATGGACTTTGTTCGGGGATTGCCAAAATCTAGAAAGGGGCATGACTATTTATATGTTATTGTGGACAGGTTCAGTAAAATGTGTATTCTAATACCTTGTAATAAGCAGATTACAGCTGAACAAATAGTGAAATTATTCTTTCAACATGTCTAGGTGCATTTTGGGTTACCCACTTTCATAGTATCTTATTGAGACTCCCGATTTGTTGGGAAGTTTGGTCAATTCTGTGGGAATTAATGGACACCAGACTGAAGAAAAGCACAACCTTTCATCCACAGGCAGTTGGCCGAATAAAGGTAGTTAACCGAACAATGATCCAGTTGCTCAGGGGTTATTGCAGCAAGCATTCCAAGCTTTGGGATGAACATTTATGTTATGTGCAACATGCTTACAACCGTGCTAAACATTATTCTACAAAGAGATCTCCTTTTGAGACCTATTTTGGTTTTATATCAAGGTTTCCCTTGGATTTTGTCTTTGAAAAAGACATAGCAGTTGTTGGACATAATGATGTGGATAAAGCAACTAGATTCATTGAACAGATCCAAGAGATTCACCAGGCAGTGCAGGAACACCTGGAAAAGAGCTAAGTCAAATACAACACAAGGCATGATAAACACCGGGTGGAGCATAGCTTCCATGTTGGCAATAAAGTATGGCTATATATCAGCAGTGACATAATGCAAGGTGAAGGAGAGAAGTTGAAGCCAATAAGGTATGGGCGTTTTAAGGTACTTGAGGAAATTTGCGAGAATGCTTTCCGCCTTGATCTTCGAACATACATGCACATCTATTCAGTGGTAAATGCGGAAAATTTAAGACTGTTTGAATCTTTATTAATTGAAGATCTTGAAGAGAAAAGTCAATTTCCTTCCATTGATGATCTGTTGCCTGAATACCTCAATGAGCTGGAGGAAGATATAGTTCTAGATAGGAAGGTGAGGACAACGTGAAGAGGACATGTTGGGTACCTAAGGATTAGACTCAAAGGTTCAAAACCCAGCAGTGCAAAATGGATAGAGATTGGACAAGTGAGGCAGCAATATCCTCACTTGATTGATGCATGAAACCAAAATTTTGGTGGTCCAAAAGCTTCTTTCAATGGGAAGGTGTGATCCAAATGGATCCAGGAATGCCCTCTAAGTCTTCTTGAAACTATCAAAATAATCATGCCAAAGCCAAAAATCCCTTGAAGGATCGAAAACAGTGAAAAAGGGAGACCCTTAGCGGGATGGCGAAACACTGTTGGGAGGCCTAAAACTTGTGAAATCAATAAAAAGGTAGGTAGAATAAGTGATGCATAGTAGTCGTCTGATCTGGCTGATCAACGGTCTAGATTGGATCGGTTATTGCAATTGGCATTTACCTTCTGCAGAGATCGGCAGGGTTAACTCAAGAGTGGTGATTGCGAACATCGATATCGACGCTTTGTATACATATATAATGACGGCGATTGACAGAGTTAATATGGACTATCGATCAAGAGCAGATTCACGATGCATATTAACTTCCAAGATCGCTATCAGGGGATTGCAGGAGCACTTACAATGGCCCGAAGACATTGAGATGGGCGATTGCAATATCGCAATCGGAGCGACCCAATGATCTAGACTTGATAGGATTAGCAACAATATTTTATAGGATTTCAAGTCTGTAATAGGGTCACTTCAATATATTTTCATGATTTTTGTGTACTTCCAAAATACAACGGAATTGAGCCATTCGGATATGCGATGTCAATCTATGAACAAACTCGATAGAGAAATGAAACATATTTAAGGACTTTTGAAGTCTGATATATGAGTTTTTGGTGGATTTCTCCATTTCAATTGCATTTCCCTGTGTTTTAATAGAGCGCGACTGTCTTAAGAATTTCAGAGACCCGGGTACTCTGGCGTTATGGATAGGTGGCCACCTCCCCTCCATACGTTAAACAATGATTGAAAAATGCTGGCAGGGGGATTCTAAGCGTTCAGAGGCTGGGAAGACTGAGAGCCGAGGATGTGAAATGAACAGGCAACACAATTGGCTTTAAAAGCCACAAACAGAGAGCATAATGGGAGAGAGAAGTATTCAAGAAAATGTTGAGAAACAAATTGGGACAGAGAGCATTAGGGGAGTCTGTGTACTCATAGAGAACTCAAGAGGTTCAAGTAATCTCTTATTGTTGTTTTCTGTTGTGTGTGAAGCTCAAATTGAGCTCACTGTTGTAAACAAAACTTTGCTTGAAGACATAATAGAGAGGCCACCACTGAAGGTTGGACCAGGAGATGTAGCCCAGGAGTATTGGGTGAACTCCTTATTAAATTTGTTGTGTCATGTGTTATCTATTATATTTGTTTATTTCTTCATTGTCTGTGCATTCACAATCTTATCGATCCATTGCATATAATGACATAAACTAATCCATGCACATAAGTCTGTAATACCTTATTAATTGTTTTAGATCTCATTTCAGATCAAACAACATCCCAAAGAAAGACAAAACTTTTAAAGCAGAATTTTTTTAAAAATGATAAAAAAATAACAATGATTTACTGCATTGTTAACCATACATTTAGTTATCCCAGATGCGGGTGTCATCGGAGTGGACAAGGCAGTGCCACATGACGAGCACGGGATGCCACGTGAAAATGAATGGGGTTTTAATGCCCCATGCCGTCGAAGCACCGGAACAGAGGAGGCTTCAGGGCGTCCTTAATGGAGCCGCTGGAGGTGATGGCAAGCCTGCGATGTGCATTCAATGCAGGTCACTTCATCAGAGTTGGTAATGAGCATAAGAATGAGCGTTGGTTGGCGATGGAAGCACAATGCGTGGAGAAGAATTCATGGCATGCTAAGGGTCCATGTCTCGACTTGGTGGTGGAGAGCTGGGGTGAGGTTCGCTTCATACCTGCGCCTCTTGGCCTGTGTCTACACTCTTTTGAGCACCGTTCAGTCTCATTTCGGAGGCAGCAAGCTGCGGGAAGGATTAGCATACTCTATAGGCCCTCTTGTGAACAGTACGAGGAACGGGTGGTTATCATGGTGCGCGAAAGAATGCCCTGCAGGAGAGGTCCTGGGCGTGGAGAATCCTCCCGTCCCCCTGCAGCGGACATTCATCACCATTGTTGCTGCTGTTATTGTTACCGAAGAATGGGAGCTACCCCAATTCCAGCATGTCAAGTTATGGAAGTTGGCAGCTCTTCTGAGGGGGAGCCCATGCTCCCAGCATTCGGCTCGGTTATCTTCTCACTGGGTAGCTCCAGGGATAATGAAGGAATTAATGCACATATCTCTGTGCTTTTCACCAAAATTCCAGCGGAGAACGATGAGGGGTCGTCACTGGTTCTGGCGGAGGACAGCACAGCGCGTGGCAAGGGGAAGCTCCCAATGGGGGAGCCGTCAAATGCAGTGGATAGCTCAGAGAGTGGCAAGGGAAAGCTCCCAATGGGGGAGCCGTCTACTGCTGCGGGCACTTCCGGAGGAGAACATCCTCAGCCCCCCTCCCAATTTCGAGGCCCTGATCAGCCATCCCCTGCGCAGAATCCCATGGCTATGTGGGAAGGCGTTCCAGAAGGAGAGGGCTGGAGCAGAATTGTGGAAGAAGAGCCAGAGGACTAGCTCCCAACGTCGCTCTCGTGCTTTTGCTTCCTTCTTTCAGGTTGGGTCCTCTCAAGTCGGGTTCTGGGTTCTGGTTAATGTCAATTTCCTGTTTCATATTATGGTCTGTGTTCTTCATGTAGCTAAGTCCTGCTCGCAGACACCACAGTCGCAGTGGGCGCGGAGTCTTCTGTTTGGTACTTGGTTTATGTCGCTGTTCGTTTTTTGTCTGTTCATGGCTATGTCTTCAGGCTATACAGATGGTTTATGTCACAAGTCTGTTTTGAGGTGCCCCTGTGTGGGTTGTCATGATGTTACTCGGGAAACTCTCAGTGTCATGTATTTTGATCTTTTTGCAAAAATCGCCCTGCGAGGCAATTATATGAGTCGGTCAATGCCACCCATGGAGCCACATATGGCCCTGGGCAACCAGCTTCCTTGGATGTAAAGTTTTTTCTGTACATATCAATATAATAGTAGTTAGTATTGCCGAGAAAAAAAAAAACCATACATTTAGTTAATTATATATGGAAAATGTCCCAAAAACAAGTTATATATATATATATATATAAGTAATATTGCAACACAAAATAATATAATGTAGTGATTAAACAACAATGCTAAATAAAATGATTTTGTATGTTAATTTAAATACTAAAAAGTGAGTGTGAAATCTAAAAATAAAAGAACTTATAAATATATTTTACTAAGGATAGAATTTCTTTATACTCAAACTTTTCGTCGATATTTCGCACTAAAAAAAAGTGCATCCCAAGGAATTTCAATGTTTTCTTCCCTGAAAACATAATACTCTATCTTTATATAATTTTTTTTACAAATTTGGTCCTGTAATAATGTTTATGATTTCTATAATTTTTAAATTACACAACTTACTATTTAAAACATCAACATTAATCTTGATTTGATTTTGATACTATTTATTAAATATTTAACTTTATTAGGAAAAAATTATAAAATATTTTTAATATTTCAACGCAATTTACCTTTATTTTAAGTGTTCATATATAATATAAATCAAAATAAGGTGATCTTTCACAACTTAATATGTTAATTTTTGTATTTCATTAACTAGCTAATCTAACTTTGGAGAGTTACAAATGTCATGATATTTTAAAAAATATCATTTTAAAAATTTTAGCGATTTTATGTGATTTAAATATGATTTCATAACTAAATGATTTTTTTTTAATAGGTAATAGAATAACAAAGTTCTATTTGTATAAATAGGCTTGAACAACCTGAAATGTCCAATTGAAACTCCTTGAAAAACTAATAATTATATTGTTAAATTATTTTAAGGTAAGTAACAAAATAACAAAGTACTATTTGTACAAATGGGTTAAGTAATTTGATAATTCTGTGTAGGGTTAGAATTTGACGAGAAAAATAGTCTTCATAGGCCATTTTGGTGGTTAAATATGTTTAAAGATTTTGCATGAACTTATCTTGTGATGTGTCTTGAATTTTCCAAAACGTATTTTTGATGGTCTCTTATTTTCCTAAAATGTTATTAATACCCTCTGACACTTGCACATATAATATAAATAAATTGAATTTGCCAACCATGAAGTTTGCAAGAAGTTTATCACAGATAGTGGTTAGAAAATCGCTTATAACCTGGCACGATTAAAATCTTATGGAGAATATTTGTGGGAAGCTTCCCCAAAAAATCTAAGAGCAAGGACACACTTGGCCTAAAACTATGTGTTGTAATTAAACAATAATCACATGCATCATGGAATTGAGAGCTGACACATTTGGCCTAAAACTGTGTGTTCTAGTTAAACAATAATCACACGCATCATGGAATTGAGAGTTAACACCACCAATAGCGGTAGGATAGGGTAATTTGTAAAATAGAAAAAGCATTTCAGTTTTGTTAACGGAGGATTTGGTTTTTATATGTGTTTTTCTATGTTTTTGGAAGATGGATCTTTAGCTCAATTAGATGGTAAATTTTACTACAATATTTGTTTTCTGTGTTTTTGAAAGATAGATCTTTGCATCCGACTACACTTTGGTGTGATAATAAAAGTGCCATTAAACTATGCAAAGATCTAATCCAACATTAGTGCAACAAACATACTAAACTACGCATGCACTTCATTAGAAAGCTCATTCATGGCCATGTTCTTGAAGTGCAATATTGTTCAGCAGATGATCAAGTTGCAGACATGTTTACAAAAGCTCTCACAGGGGTGAAGTTTGCTAAACTTCGATTTATGGTTGGAGTTTAGGAAGTTGTCACTAAGGGGGGATAGGCTCTAATGCCTCCTTCCTTCTCCTATTGTGTCATATTTGTACATCCTTCAATCCTATCCCAAGTTGTTCTTAGGGGGGATGTTAGGATATTCTGACACATAGGAAATAGTTAAGTATAACTTGGTCTAGTGTAGAGTTAGGTAAAGTGTGTGTCTTTACTATGTACTTTTGTGACTTACAATCTGACAATCACGATATGTTCTAGAGATGAAGTGATCCGACGGTTCATTCTCTCCTCGGTATTACTGGCACTTGATCCATGGCTTAACACCCACTTGCTCCATGATCTCTATTTAAAGGGCATAGAGGGTCATTTGTAGGTTAACCGTTCATGAGAGAAGCTTATGTAATTTTCATTCTTTTATTAATAAATTGTCTGAAGTGGTTGCGTTGGCTCAAGCCGTGGATTGTTTCCCTCTTTGAGGGTTTAACCACGTCAAGAATAATGGTGTATTGATCTGTGATCTATTTGTGAGTGGTGTCCTTTGGTGTTCTATCTGAGGAGCTTACCCTGTAAATTCCTACAAGATGAACATCATTTTACTGGGTCTCAAAGTAAACGAGGTGTTGAAAAATTTCACTCATCTCATGATAAATAAACATGTGTATAAATTTGTGGTCTATGGAGAATACATGGAAAAATAAAGACATGGAGGAGTACAAGTGGACGTGAAAAAACAAATTGACTTTGGTACACCTCTCCCACTTTATTAATACCATTTAGATGATGCTTTAGATATAGTTTCCATTTCCTTACCCTTTCGAATACGATGAAGGGAATATTATGGGTGGTTTGTATCCAAAAGATTTTTCTATAGAAATTTGGAGGCATGATAGCAAGTTATATGTGAGTAATGAGAGTTTATTTTTTCATTTATACAATTTAGGAATACCACTTCCTCATGATTTGGATTTCATTTACCAATGGATCTATTCAGGGAAACACGATATGTTATGCACTTGTTACCTGTAATATTACTGTGTTGGTTCATATGGTTGTGTGGTCTTCCATTTGGACAATTGGATGAAGATTTTACAAGTTTTGTTAATTTTCTAGATAAAGGAATCAAATGTGTGGGAAATTTAGCTTCTTTTAGTACAATTATTTTACAAGTCCAAATTTCAATATGGATGCACCAACATTAAGATATGAGAAATTGAAGAAAATAAAAGGGTTAGAAGGCCTGACAACTTGTTCCAAAGAACTCCGGACATGTGATGTCATAATATTGTCAAAGAGGACTCCCAGTTATTTGATGCAGAAATTATTAGAGTATCTCTTAGATGTTCATCAAGTGCACTCCATATTTTTGCAATGTCGCCCTTTACAATTTGCAGAAAAATTCATTGTGAACAATGTTCTATTATTGGCCTCTTTTGTTTTGTTTGGATTGGTTCGGATTTTCTTTTTAGTATTTTGGTGTGAGGAGGAAGGATGAGAAGCCACACCTGGATGTTAGTTGAAAGACAAGTATAAATTTAGATCGAGGATGGAGAAATGGGCATGGGGCATGAGATGGATTCAAGTACCATTGGTGGGCATCTAGTTTTCCACTCTAGAATTATTGATGGAGATTCACTCTAGAATTATTCATGGAGATTTTGAGAGGAAGCCAACAGGCTATAAGATGCAAATATGGTTTGATCTTGCTAATGTTTCTCTACATGCACTGAGCTTGGCTTGTTTAGTTGTAGCTCTGGGGGCCATGGCCAACAATCAAGAGTTTGGTGTTGTTATTGTGTTTGGGTTCAAGCTTACTATGTATTCCAAGTGGTCCTATCCTGATTCATTTGAGTGAGATTCAACCTATTTTTGCAGTCTTTCATGACTTGGCTTTGGAATTTAAGGAATTGGGTGTGTGGTTTTTGGGTTGTTGTAGTGTTGTATGTATGTTTAGGAACATGGAAAGTGTTTTGTTGTTTTAATATTTTTCATTGTTTGTAAGTTTATTATTGTTTTCATCTTAATGTTTGTGTGTAGATTCTTGGTGGGAGCTTTAGTTGCAGCTATTTCTCATTCATTACTTAAAATTATACCCGGTTGTTGTTTGCAAGTTATCACGTATCCCTCAATAGATGTATTCATAGTTTTGAAAATTCATGTCATTAGAGACACGGTTTAAACATAGTCACAAACACACATGTATGTCATTGAAGGCCTATTTCTTAGGAAGGAAAGGGATAACCTTCCTTCACACATATAAGTATCATTGAAGGCTTGCTACTCAACAAGGAAATGGATAACCTTCATGTGTCTCACACATATATTATTGAACGCCTACTCCTTAATAAGGAAAGAGATAAACTTTCAATAATTTGGCTACCTAAACTTTTAAGTGAAAGGATAGACTTATTCGTTCCAGATATGTAAAATATCAATGCAAGAAATTTATTGTTCTAGCTTGGAATTGATATGTTTTTGGTGTGATTAATGTGTTTCTAACATGGAATTGATAGGATTTTGGTGTGAGTTATGTGTTAGACACTATTTAAGTTTTAGAATTGTTCATAATAATTCTTATTTCTGAACTTATTCCATCTAGTGAGACAAAATATCAATGTAATAAGTCTCTTCTTCTAGCTTGAAATTAACAAGTTTTTGGTGTGAGTAATGTGTAATGTGTTTCTAACTTGGAGACACATTTTTGGTGTGAGTAATTTGGTTTTAGCTTGAAATTAACAAGTTTTTGGTGTGAGTTATGTGTTAGAGACTAATTTTTTTTTAGAATTGTTTATAATAATTGTCATTTTTGGGCTTATTCCATCCAATGAGAATAAATATCAATGAAATAAATCTCTTATTCTAGGTTGGAATTGACAAATTTTTGGAGTGAACTATGTAAAAGAGACTTTCTGTTTTAGAATTGTTAAAAACAATGGTTATTTCTGGACATATTCCTTTCATGGAGATAAATCATCAATGTAATAAGTCTCTTTTTATAGCTTGGAATTGACAAATATTTGGTGTGAGTGATGTGTTTTAAGCTTGGAAATGCCGATTTTTTGGTGTGAGGAATTGACAAGTTTTTGGGGGAATAAGTGTTATAAACTATTTCTATCATGTGTATAGATATATAAAATTTTGTGAGGTTATCATAGCATAATTCTATAAGATGGTGCCATGAGATCCACAATGCCCATTTATTATAAGTTATTCTTTTAATTTTTAAGGGTTCAAATACTATGCATTCAATCTTGTTAATATTAGTGTATATCCTACAATCCAAAGCAATACTAAAATATATATGGCGAATTGTATATTTTATTTTTAAATCCAGTAGTATTTTTTAGATTATTTAAATCATAACATAAACCATATTAATCAATCTATTTTTGAGTTTTTATGGATAACATTCAATAGTTCTACTATGTTGGTCATCTTATATGTACCATAAGATCTCCTTAGTCATATCTCATATATACAAATGCTATGACATGTATGGGTCAAGGACATTTGATTTCATTTCAGGTTCGTAAGATTTTATTGCTAGTGTTCCATGAAATTTCAAACCAAGATTCAAGATAAGTCATTTGCATGTCATGGTCATTTTGTTTATTACTTGTGATAAACATGTGAGAATGTTTAACATAATTATGTTATTGAATGGTAGTTCTTTTAATCAAGCTTTTATTGGTAAAGGGTTAATTTATAACGAGAACATTATTCTTGAAGAGAAAAATTGTAAACGTAATGTTTCTTGATGGAAAACATAAAAACCCAAAACGTCAAAAAAAATTGTATGATTTGTAAAAGAAAATAAAATTCCAACCCTTAAAAGATCAACTAAAATAATAAGGTACGCTTACTTGTACAAATAGGCATAAGCAACCTCATAATTCGACGGGAAATGACTTGAAAGTTTATTTTAGTGTTGAAAAGCCATTGTTAAATTACGAAATTTCAGTTTTTTCGCATTAATTTGTTGAACAGCCATTTATGAAGCTATACAATTTCAGATATATTTATTTTGAAAGGTCATTTTTGAAGTTATGAATGTCGATTGAAAAGGAAATTCTGTAAAACCTAGGAGCTGAAAGGAGTGATCATATTTTAATCAAAAGCCAATTGATTGACATTTTGAAATATTGCCTGACGACCTCTCATACGTCATCTCTTTTGAAATTTAAATCACGGTATGCATGTTCATGTTAAATTTTTCATTTCAACACGAACAGGTCAATGATCAGCAGACATATATAATTTCTAAAAAAATGGACAGTAACTTCATTATTTCGATTCCAGCCAGCATATGTTTCCATTACGTTTTGCTAACATATAGGCGTTGCGTAACTATTATAAAGTCTTTGGACTTGTAGGTTGGAATATAGCTAAATATAATATCTTCGTAGAAATCTATTAAATGGTGATTGATTTTTTCTGTTTTGCTTTTTATAAAATATATATTTTGATTAGATATAAGGATTTGGTATGTAAAAATTTTGGGGTATTTTAATTATGGAGAGTTTATAATTTAAATATCAAATATTTGATTTTAATAAATTTAATAAAATTCTGAATAAATTTGATAAAAAAATATACTATAAGAACTCCAAAATTTATGAGAAATTTTTCAAATTTGTATTCAGTGGAGTGATTTAAACTTTAAATGTCACCATTTTTTGGAAATAATATTCTTATCAACACACAAATAAATTTAAAAAGATATAAAATAGTAACATATTCTAGTTAAACAGAGTTGACATATATTTTATAAATAATTTTAAAGTATTATGAAGTTAGATTAATGATTTTTTCTTTTAAAAGTAGTTACCTGTTATGAAAAATTTAAACATAATAAGACCGAAAACTTTACAGTAACCTTATTATCACTGCTAGTGTGGGCGTGTTATGGTCACCACGTAGGTGCGTGGATATACAAAGTCAGCGAATTTCATTAAAAAAACCAAAGAATCAACTATTGTCTTGCCTGTAAAGTTTGCGATTTTTTATTAAAGAAAGTAATATATATATATATATATATATGACAAAATAAGAGGCATTTCGCTAGTTTGTGCGTTTTGTTTACTTATACTTTTGTGTAAGCTGGGTTGTATGGATATGCACGACAAGGAATATGCACCAACTATGTAGCATTTATGGTTCTATATATGTGTGCAGAAATCAAATGGTATAATTTTTATGATAACTGCACAAATTTAATTCGAGGTTTTTTTGGCGTGGGAGAAAATTTTCAAAGTTTGTTCTTTGTTGTTTTGAAATGAGTATTAATTTGAGTTGTTTTCACGTTCTTTTCTTTTTTTTTGGTCCAGGATCGAAAGTCTTTAGGGTGGACCCCATCCAAAGGGGGTCACACCCCTGGGCCATCACAGACCTAACCCCAAGAATTTTTGGGTTTCGACCCAGTGACCTCCCATTGGCGAGGCCCCGGCTTGACCGATTGAGCTAACCCTTGGGGCTTTGTTTTCACGTTCTTGTTTTGAAATGAGTATTAATTTGAGTTGTTTTAAATTTTATGAATAAAAATGTAAAAAGGTTAAAAGAAAAAATTTTATATTATTTTTTTCTTTATTAAATAATGTGATTTTTTACTTAATTGTAATTTATGGCGGTGATTTAAGATTTTTAAATTTTTAAAGTCTATTTGAGATAGCACATGGCCTAGCCACACCAAACTGTATATACATGTATTTATGTGTATATACACATGGATCTCGAGATCAATTAAAATAGAAATTCTCAAAACCTTATGTTAAAATAGACCAAGTGTATAATAGCCTGAACTGTAATGTAAAGTATAACAGCTATACAATATCTATATAAATTAATGGCTGCTGATAGCCATTTAGATACTTATAAGGCTGACAATTTGTAGCTATATAAATTAATTGCTGCTGATAGCCATCTAGATACTTATAAGGGTGAGAATTTGTAACTTGTAACTAGGAGTGGAGATAAGAAAAGAAATGGAAAAATTATTTAACTATCATTCAACTTATTTTTACTTAATTATTATATATTACAAAGATATTACGTTTAATCATTTTTAATTTAATTTATATCTATTTTTAAATAGGGTTTTAGAATTTTGACTGTTTAAATAATATGCACTAAAGGTATACATTTGATAAGTTCAAATATTCGTAGTACAAATTGCTCAAAGCTTAATATACATATTTCTTTTAAAATGTAAATAAAATATTTTCTCTCAATGAGAATAAATATTAGTTATTTTTAATTTTAATAGAAAACATTAATAATGCCAATTATGCTTGCTTAGTTTTTAGTTGAATTAAAATTTATAAAAAAGAAATTCTCACTTATAAATTAAAAGAAAATCATGAATCTATATCAAATTTATATATATATATATATATATATATAAAGATCATAAAATTAAATTTCATATTCTTTCTATATAATTATTATATATTTTTAAAAATGTTTTAGCCATAATAATTAAATAAATTACTTGAATGTATCATTTCTTTTGAAAATGTATTTTATTTATTTTTTTACTAAAAATTTGGTGTGGTATTTAAAAAATATTAATAATAATTTGAAGTTTAATATAAATTATCAATACAATATTCCAATATATAAAGCTAAATAACATTAAAGTCTATTTAATAATTAGTATATAAATGTTTGGAGATATCAACTCATGATAACACTTAATCATACATCTCAATTTTCTAAAATTAAATAATAATAATAATAATTAACCCTGAGGGGAGCGGAGGATCACAATTTAAACAATGCAGTCTAGCATGGATGAGTCCCTTGCTCATGATAAGAGGCGGACGTGAGGTGGGCGATAGCAACACTTGGCACCAATGACATAGAAGTCTTGAGAAGGGAGGAATGTGGTATAACCTTTGGGTGGTAGTTTGTTTGCAGTGTTTGTGGTCTCAAGGTATGGGCGTTTCTGTGCGTGGCAGAGACAATGTAGAGTATGCACATGTTGCCAACCTATGCATGATGGACCATCTGGTAAACTTGGTCTATGTCACCGCACTTGGTCAAAGGGGATTGCAATGTGGTCTTGTAGGAAAGCGTTGTCATTTAATTTGGAATCCTAGAGAAAAATTTTGCTGGGTTGTGTATTGCTTCTGACTTGGGCTGACAAGGGATGACTTCTCACTAGTTTGTTTCCTGGGAATTTGTCGAAAGGCACATTTTGAAACTCGGTAGGGTTTAGCTACATCCTTTCTTGTTGGTATTTCATTTAAGTTTTCTATCTGCAATTCAATTATGGGAGTGCATTTCACAAGCTTTTTCTTATCACTCCATCGGTGGGACATTGTCTACTGGGATGAAATTAGTATGAGGAACTACTAGCCGCTATCTCTAGGGTTCCATGAGGTGGGGATATGGAAATTAAATTGATGCAGGGGCAAAAGGAGACCTTCTATGTCTATTTGTGGCACCGTAGCCCCAAGAGGGTGGCAGATGGGATAAGAGTCTGTGTATCTGAATTGGGAGCTTGCGGGGGCTCAATGTGTTGAGACTCTATCTAGGTATCTTAGTCAAGGGATTTTTTTTAGTGGAGCCATAATTGGGTTTATTCTTTAGTGTTCGGTTGCACCTGTAGAGATGTTTCAACAAGAGGGTCAAGCCCATATGGGTATGGGGCCTCGTAGCCAACAAGATAGACATGGTGGTCAAGAATGAGTGGTAGTTGAAGGCTTCATCAATTGGTAAGGGGAGGTAGCACTCCATCGTCCTAGGATGAAGGCAGTAAGTGTAAAGTCTGGGTAAGGTGGGTTGATCCCGTCTGTAAAGAGAAGTGTCTATTCCCCACGCACTAAGCAGCGATTAATTAAGCAAGTGGTATAGGGGCAGTTCTAGGTCTTCAGGTGGGTAGGATCCAGTTCATGAAGACAATGTTTCTTCTCCTAAGATAGGAAGGGGATAGGTGCAGAGACTCAATGGAAGCTATTCTAACGAATGAATCTCATTTGGTCCAATACTGTAGTTATAGAACGATCTATTTACACCTCAAAAATGGAGAGAGATGTTATATAACATCAGACAAAACTGTCTCACTTTCACTTACCGGACACGGGAACAGCCATCGTTTGGGGTGAGACCCGAACCAAAATATGGAGTATTGGTCCGGGCCTCATATGTGGAGGGAGAGCTAGCTCACAATCAGGTTCATGTGAAAATTTCTGAATCTACACATCAGAAATCCCTGCAATCACTGCTTTATCATCTCCTACTTGTTTTTATATTCAACAAGTTATTTAATTATTTAAACACTCATGAAAAACAATACTGCAGACTACACTGACATACAAATCATAAACTGAAATAGATATGAGACAGACACACAAGGGACACTATTATTGTTTGGACAATCATCCCCGGAAAAACCCAATGTGGGAAAACCAGTTCAAAAGCTTTGAGTGTTTTCTATTGTCAAGCAATAGTTTTGAATACAACTCTGGATGTCGTCTCGGTTATCTAATTACAAAGATAAAATACACCTATAGAAACCTAAGTGAGATTACCTCACTTCACCCAGAAAAATCCCTTCGATCCAGCAACTAGACTGCCTATCCCTGGCTACAACTACGATGCCCCTTCACAGAAGCTGCGTGGGCCTGCATGGAGCACTCTGAGATTCTGCGTGAGCTTTGCACTGCCTCCTTTGCCTCCTGAAGCTCTTACGTTAGCCTTCTCTGCTGATCCTGCTACTCCCTGGATGAATTCATGCTTCTACACGAGGGAAACTCCTCCCTTGCACTGGCACTACGTCAAGCAGTGCGTCAACCTTCCTCGCCCAATGCCATCCTCCCTTGGTCTGTGGTGCCTCCTCTGGCATATCTCTGCCTCTCTCTGTTTGGTATTCAGGGTCTAGGAGTAGATCCTCCAATGCCAACTATCCTTGCCACTCTACTGCAACTTGGATCACCTATTCAACTTTCTCAGCAAACCTCACCCTAGAAAAATCGAACTAATTGATCAATATGGTATGTCTCCAATTTCCCTCAAGCCTCCTCTTATACTTTTCTGGTTCATGAATCAACGACCAAGATTAAGTCTTTAATCAGTGGCTAAGATTAAAATAGACTTGATCCTCGTCACTTAGAGGTTTCTCACCCATATTCTTATTAATACCCATTAATATTTTTATTTTCCTAAGTTTAGACTTAGAAACCCATTAAAAATATTAATTGTTTTAATAACTCCTCATCCGGGTGGAATTTCTTGAAATGATTTCTGGGTCTTGGAAAACTCATGCATTCTAGCCCCTCCGAAATATTTGAGAGCTAGAGCACATCCGATTCTACCCAAAATCAATAGTTCATTCTCCTGGATTTGTCGACCAAGCTCCATCCACGGCATCCTTGGAGCTTCAAATGTGAAACATCACGACAGTGATGGAGGATATTTAGCAACATTAACATGATGATCAAAATGAATTTTTTCCATTCATGGACGTCCTGCAGCATAATTAGTGAGACATCCTTGACTACTCTACATATATGAGAAGGAGTTAAAGGTAGACTAATGGCCACCCAGATCACATGGAAGGGCATCTAACTCACCTGGAGTTTCATATACATGGGTGTCTTAGACCTCTAGTTGCACCAAGCATAGGTCATGCACTAGATTTCACTCATTTTCCTTGATGGTTGTTGGTTGTCTCATTATTCTCTGTGTGTTCTGGGCCTTATTGTCCTTTTGCTTTTGGTTACATTGTAAATCTTGGTAGTTTGTCCTTAGCTTTTACATTGTTCTCCTAGCTAATAAATTTGGTTGGAGTGAAGCTGAGAGAGCAAGAGCTTTCATGCATATCCAATGTAAAATTTTGAAGAAATAATAGAAAGATTTTGACCAACAAAATAATTATAATAATAATCAACTAAAATACAACTTTATTTAAAATTATCACTAGTAATACTAATGCTATAAAGAATTAATATATAATTTATTCATCTATCCATTATTAAAACACCTCCCACAAAATTCTTAATCATGGAGATTCAACCCAATTTGTCATGGAGATTGTTAGTCTATAAATAGGCTTTGTTACAATACCAGGGCTCATCAATACCACATGCCCAAAAAACCATAACTGTGGCTCATCAATACCACATGCCCAAAAAAACCATAACTCATTGATTCGGAAAAGAAAGACATAACTATTTTGGAAATAAATCTCATCCTTTAATTTGCTGAAGTCCTATTCCAAAATAGACATACTTATCACCGTACATAAAAAAACATAAAAAATGCCAACAATATAGTTTATAAATAAAATATTCTAATATTCATATATCCACAACTTTAACTAGAATCATTGAGAATATGAGTGACATAGTGTGTTGAAAGATGTAATTTATACTTGTGTAAAAAACGTATGGTTTCTTTCTTTATAAAATATAATTATTCCATGAATAGTGATAACCAAAGATTTGATTTGTTTATGTTTGTTTATGTTTATGTTTATGTTTATGACATATGAATGAATATTTAATTATAACATACCTTTCATGTTTTTTTTATAAAATAGTTATATGGTTTTTTCTTTTTGGTAAATTATATGGCCTTCAAAACTGGAAATTACAAGAACAGACTAAAAAGTTTAAGTCACCAAAAAAATAACTCTATGTAGAAAAGTAAAAAGTAAATGTGTGCTTAGTGAAAGAAAATTATCATACCAAAACTAAGACTCTCACTTAAGAGAAGATGTACGAAACCAATGAAAAAACAAAACCAATAGAGCTTAGAAATAAAGGTCATAGTATGTGGAAACGACTTGGATGAGCTGTTTGTTGTCTCTGGAGATTCCTCCCACGGTATGTTGAAATCTTGTTCAATACACTCAAGCTCTTTCTTGTTTCTAGAGATTCCTCCGGCCAGAGATGCTGAAATGTTTTTCAATACACTCAATCCACCTATCTATTCCCTTATATACTGATGTAAATAGTAAAAAGAATGAATAATATCTTCTAGCGGCCATGCGGATCCAAGAGAGTGCACCCCAAGAGAATCTTTATCACAGACGCTTTCAACGGCCTGCCTAATTTTACCAAGATCCTTCTTCCACTACACAAATCCCAGTTACCTAAAGTTCCAAAACAAAGTTTCCAATCAAAATGTGAGATCCTCGGTGTCAATTGCCAACTCTTAAAATAAACCCGTGAAGTGGCAACTCCCTTCTAGCCACCTTCATATCTCAATACATGTTTAGAATGATCACCAAACCCCGCAACCACACTTCCCAATTCAACACTAAAACTGACCTTTGGTATTTTTTTTTGGAAGGCTGTGGACTTTCTTTTTAAAACCACTCTCAAAGAAACAGAGGAATGCCTATATAATGTCCTCACACCGATTTAATAATCCGCAAACGCAATACTTATTTCGAGTGTACACTTGGCACTTTATCCGTCACACAATGCTTGCCCTATCATCAGACTCTAGATTGTTCAGAGTTCAGCTTTTTCCCTCTCCACCCACTTTAGATGTGAAATAGGGAGATGGGTATCATCAAATTTTAAATTGGGCAGAGGTCAGTTTTTCTATTTCCATCCACTTTAGATGTGAAATTGTTCCATCCATTTTAGATGTGAAATTTGTAGATGGGTGTTTCTAAAGAAGATTAGGAAGAAAAAATTTGCATTTTTTGCAACAGAGAGCTAGTAAAAACAGAATGACATTTTATCAAAGAGTATGTAGCCTATAGAATTATCAATTCTTAATTTGATAACAGCCTAAAAGTGAATAGTCTCACTGAACATTTTGAAAAAACAAACTCCACAAAACATCGATATTTTTATTCAAAATCCATAACAACAAAATCAACCTAGAAAAAAAAATTGAATATAAATTAAGTAATAGTGGGTTGTCCATTAAACCAGAAAGTCTACTGGACATCATTAAAAACTATTTCATTTCATTCAATAAACTGACTACTTTGTGGGCTGACTGGCCGACTAGCCCACCGGAGGTCGGTGAGGTTGGCCACCTTCAACATTCAATGGTTCGGTAGTCAGGGTTCACCTCTTTCCTTTCTTTAGAACCTCCCTCTGTATTAAACCCGAAGCCCGACCATACTTCCCTTGCGCTTAACTCCACTACTCTTAGTCGGGAGCTTCGTTGAACGAAATCCATTATGGCCCGAGCGTTGATTGGTCGAAACCCTTACAAGAAAAACAACTTGAGCTTCTCGACTAGGGCACAAATTTATAGGATTAATACATTCGGAGTCATGACCATAGTGCATAGTATAGTTACCAAGTTCGAATTTGAATTTAAATTCGGATTCAATTCGATACAGAAAAAATTTGGGAGTATTCATCTTATCACTACCAAAAAAAATTATTTTTTCAATAAAATTTAAAAAATCAAAATTAACAATATTCAAAAACTCATACTCTTCAAATTAATTGTTTTCAATCACATTATGAAAGTTGCAAAAAAACATAGATATTGAGATTTGTAAAAGAGCTAATCATCAATGGAGGCGAATGGAAGTGAATAAGATGAAATGGGGAGAAAGCACTCTTTCTACATGAACGAAAAAGAATAACAGCTCTTAAACTTTTGTAAAAGAATTAATCATCAGTGGAGGCTAATGGAAGTGAATAAAATGAAATGGGGAGAATCTGGGCCGTGTCTCAGTCCCAGTGTCGTTGATCATCCTCCCAGACCAGCTACTTATTGGTAAGCCATTGCCTCACCAACTAACTAATCAGACGTGAGCCCCTCCTTGGGCAGATTCCTCCTTTTTATCCTTAGCCTCTGGGGTATTAACAGTCACTTGCATCTATTGTTCCCCTCCCAAAGGCACGTTCTTACACGTTACTCACCCATCAGCCACTAGAAACACCACCTCCCATCCGACTTGCATGTGTTAATGTTATAGACATTTTTGTGCCTTACAGCATTGAGCATGAAATGTCCATAATCCAAGGGATCCAAAGTCCCTAAACATGTTGTTCCTACCCCTAGGGGAACAAGGCTAACAAACCACAACAATTCACAGAAGTTCTCCACCAGAAACTGCTCAAAAACAAGTCAATTCAGGATCAATTCAGAGACACCACTAGCTGTCTGTGCTGAAATGCAGAGATTGCACTGGCTAGGTGCACTGCAATGCAGGTAGAAGCACTACGAGGGTTCGCTGAGCGGGAAGTGACAAATGGCAAGTTCATTCAATGAGGTGGAAAGACCCTGGAAGCTTCCAGAATCTTCTCCAATGACACTTGCCTCAAGGAATTCGACTAGTGATGAGTAAGAGGCTCTTAGTCTCCAAGTGGAAGCAAGAACTGACAGAGGGAGAGGACACTAGTCAGATCTCAAGCTGACACATCCTCTCTCCAAACATCTATATATGGATCTCTCCTCCATGAGATCTAGAGGCTGGAATTTTGTTATTGCAAAGAATTGTTGTTGGTTTGAGATTGGAATCATTGGGTGCTTAATGCTTTGAAGGAAGGTGAAGATAGGAATTTCATTTGTTGGGAAGGAGATGCTGGATTGGAGCCCTCTGGGTTGTATCTCTTCCTGAACCTAGTTATTCATCAATAAAGCTATCTTGGTTTCTCATATATACTGATGTATCTTTGATGTATGATTGCATTAGTGTATTTAGTTTATCTCTAATCCTGAACTAGTTATGAATATGAATCTATGTCTTTGTGTAGTGTTCTCTTCCTGTGATCTTGCAGGGACCTGTTGAAGCTGTGCGAGAAAGAAGGCAAGTAGCTGGGAACTCTCAAAGAGAAGAGAAACTGGATCGAGGGACAAACGGAAGACACCGGTTAGTCCATCCATCTCTCTTCATTCTTAATTCATAAAGGAAGAATACTAGAATAGCTGTTTATGTTTATTGATAAGGCACTGTCACACCTTAGGTGGATAGGATCGTCTCGCATAGGCATTTTTCCCCACAAAAAATTGGTGACTCCACTGGGGACATCTGTTTAGGCATTTTATTTGTGTCTCTATCATTGTTTGTTTCATAGACTCAACAGCAACAATCGAACTGCATCTGCTATTCTCAGATGCAAAGTAGACAGCTGCTGCTTTGATCCAATCACTGGATTTGTCTATGATCTGAACAATGGACTCACAAATGATTTTATGATCCTTTGTGATAGATCTAAGTCCTCCCTCAAAGCATCCCTTTTATTGTACCTTGCTTGTTTCTTTGATTTGGCCTGAAACCGTAGATTAATCAACAAACCGTGACCCAGAACCCAGTGACAAACTCTCGTTTCTCCTTCAGCGCAGACCCTGTGAAGAGGTTCTGCATTTCAACGCAGGTCCCGTGAAGGCTACCTGCACTGAATGTCAAAACCTCTGTGTTGAGGGTGCGTTGATCCAGTTAGGCCTTGTGCAGCTGGGGTTCTCTGCTCTGTTTTGCCCTGTTTTGATCTCTGATTTTTGCAGCCTGTAACCAGCATAGGTACCCGTCTGATAACTCATTTTCTCTGCTTAAATTCCCTCTCCTTTTGTACAAAAAGATTGTGAGTGTTTTTATGTGTTTGTGGCGTCATTTACAGTTTTCCATTGCAAGAGTGAAATAGTCATCCTGTAGCCCTTGATTCAGATCTGTTGATTGTGATCTTAGGAGAGAGTTCATTGGCTGTTTACAGTTGATTATACATTTACTTTTGCTTTTGGTTTGAGTTTGTCTCTTTTAAGTGTCAAAACACGTATTCATTTTGAAAATCGTTAAGTGTTGTAATCTCTTCTACCCTTTCTGATTTCGAAAAAGTAAGCTTGTTTGTATTTGTCATTTAAAAGCAAATTCAAAGTTGTGCAAAAAGCTTTCTTTTTAGGCATCAATATTAAGAGAGCAGAAAACAAACACCTGCATTGTGCATTTGCATCTTGATAGTTTGCATGCTTGATTTAGGAAAAGTGCATTAGAGTGTGCTGATTGCTCTTTGAGAAAAGATGGTGTCTTTCTTTTCCCTTTGTAGCTAGGATTTTCATGGTTGAAAAGATATAAAAGCTTGCTTATCATCTTTAGACTACATTTAGGAATTGTATCATACATCTCGTGGTGAACCTCAAAAGGCAAACTTCTAAAAAGATCAACCTAAAATAAATTGAATGAACTTAACAACGCTTTGTAACGTAATGCACAACATAGAGGTCTAGGCTAGAGACGTGTTCCGGCGTCGTAAAGCCTGGTAACTGTCAATCTCGCTGATGGTGGGTGATTCCTCCTGAGGGACGATAGCACCAGTATGGATTGTGCTCCCACGTACCGTCGAGTATATATTGGGAGACCCCTATAGGCATAAAACCTTTATCCTTAGGAAGCCGTGTCGGCCGCCCTACTGATCACAATGCACTGAACACAGCATTCAGGAAGATTGACCACCCGTACCTTAAAAAGTATTCTGTGGTTTTGCGAAAAGTTTGGCACACCCTCTACCTAGAACTCCAGAGCAGTTCCTTTTGGCCTTTTTCAGACTCTATAACGGAAAAAGTCCATCTAAGCATTTGTCACTTCAGGCTCGTTAAAACATCGAAGGAGACTAGAGTCATCTTTAGCTTTTTCTCGACTCTTTAAAATTGAAAAGCAAGTTGTGTCTAAAGCGTCGTTAAAATTTATTTTAAACAGAACAATCACCCCTTCTTCCTTCGTTGATCTTTAGGTTGAGAAAATGGAGCACACCAACCAAGGAATTCCCCTTGGTGGAAATCCTAGTCCCTTCTCCTCTTGGGGAGATGTTGGTGCGCCCCATATGGCCACATTGTCGCTTCCAGGACTGACGATTGGTTTGCCAGTCTGGCTCTTCTCAACTAATGTCATTCAGAACACCACTATTCCTGAACAGTCGAATCAACAGTTAGATCAGACCAGAGTTACCCACCAGCCTTCTACTTCATCTAATTCTTCCTCTCCTCCTTCCTCTTCGCTTGACGGAACTGGTAAAACAAAAACCAAGTTCCTAAGGAGAAGAAGGAAAAGAAGAAGAAAGGGAAGAAGAAGAAGGAGCCAAAAGCGACTGGGGGAAAACAAGTGTCGTCTCACAAAAGTCCACACACCGCACTGACTAGGTCTAAATCGCCATGTGTCATATGCAAGGGAGACTACTTCCATAGAGATTGTCCCTGCATCCCTCGGATACTAAGGGACTGGTCTCCCCGTTTGCACAATTCGGTGGCGTCAACCTCTGATAGCCATGTTGACAGCACACCGTCAACTAGTGAAAGTGAAGCCACAGGACAGAGAGGGAAAGCTAGATTTCCCTGCAAACTGTGTGAAGGCGACCATGCCATCCACCGTTGTCCCTTCTTAGACGAGGCGAAAAGAGTTTTGGAAGATCGCCTGGGTTTACCAGTGCAACTTCCTCCTGGATATCAAAAACTCCTGCCAAGTCCTTCACCAGTTGAGAACCCGGCTGGCCCGCTCAGGTGGTCAACCGAAGCACCTATCATTGAAGATGAACCGTCTGAATCCATACCTGATGAAAGTCAAAAGGTTGAGGCGACAGTTGACCTGGTTTTGCCTTCAGAGGCTCTATCTTCGAATGATACCATCACAGAGGAGAATAAAGACGACATCGTCCAAATTCTCTTCATCAACACAGACTCCGACGAACAAGGGGGCAATTTGCCCATTCATTTATCGCAGGAAGGAACTTAGTCAGAGTCATACCCGGCCATCTATTCGGTCCCACTGCCAAGCAACCTAGTTGTCTCGTTCTATTGGAACCAACTAGGCAGACCCTGTTTGCCAGCAAACATACGATTCAGAATTATCGTTCAAATATACAGAATGGTAATGGCTAGCACCATCATTCATGAGGGGGCATCTGTGAGTATCCTTTCCTCTATTGCTTGGAAAGCGCTTGGTTCGCCAGCGCTTTTTCCTGAAATGAGAAATCTGACAGGCTTTGATAAAGGAACCAGTCGACCTTTAGGGATCCTCCCCAATGTGCCTATCACATTGAAAGGGAAGATCGTTCAAATGAACGTGATGGTCATTCAAGGACCCTTGGATTATAACCTACTCCTTGGACGAGACTATATATATTGCATGGGAGCCATCGTCTCCTCTCTCTTTAGAGTAATGTGTTTTCCGCACGAAGGAAGAGTGGTCAAGCTCGTGGACCAGCTTTCATTTCCCGGATCACGCATCGCAAATAGTCACATACCATCCCTAAATGGTATCTTCACGCAAGAAGTGTCTCAACCCACGGTCCGTCCTCCCGATGAGCACGAGTAATTCGGAAGGATATGACTGGAACCCAGGGGGCATGCGTCCTGGTCTGCTTCGCCAGGAAAACTTTGGGTATAGGGTAGGTTTCCGCGGGAGAATATGACTAGTCTGTACCCCGTCCGTGGTTGGAAGAGGGGTTATTCTAGAATAAGATTCTCTTGTCAAAGCTACGTGTTTGGCACTAAGGTCATTCACCTTTGTCTATCTCGGTAGACACCGCCGAAGAAGTGTTTTGTTTGAAAGATTAATGAAACAATCTTTGGGTAGCCTGAAAGAGGTAGGCCTTTCCTGCTTAAACAAATGTTTTGGCGGACAAAGTAAGGGTAACCTTGAAATCATACTTTATGCCTGGGGGCATGCAAACCTTTTGGAGTGCAAGCAAGGGGCGGCTATTTATTTTTTAAATTTTTAGGTCCTCCCTTTAAACCTGTAGGTCTAACCCTTTAAACTCGTAGGATTAGTCGTTTCCGAACTTGCATAACGAAAGGATCCGGAGCAAAGCTTTGTAAGATCTAAGCTCCATAAAAAATAGCATCTTCAATGAGACATTCTTATCATATGACTGGGTTATCGAGCAGTTTTAGCACACAGTTCATGCTCGTTAAAAAATAAACGCAAGATCCGAGCAGTTTTAGCACATAGTTCATGCTCGTTAAAAAATAAACATAAGATCGAGCAAATGTTTCCACCTGCGTTTAAGCTCGTTAAAAAATGAACTATCCCGGTAAATAACCACAGTGAATGTAATATCATCAACCATTAAAGCCTTGGTCGTGTTTGTACCGTCACCTCCACTTTTCATTGGCCGATCATTCACCCCCATATGATTGTTTACCCATTTTGAGGAACAACTGCGAAGAGTGATTTCACTGGCCATCCTTGTGACACTGCCGTGATTGGAAAATTCCAACCCGTATCTGGAATCAGCTGCTAACCCGTTTTATCACTCGTTCCTCAAAAGACGAGTCTTCTTTAAGCTCTTTTCATCTGACTCGTAAAATATAAAAATATTGCCGAGTTTTGGCCTTCCAGCTTGTTAAAGCGACCGGAAGTGCTATCCCTCCTCTAGATTTTAATCTTTTTTGGACCTGAGGGATTATTGCACAAAACGATCAAGAACTTGTTTTGTTCGGCTCGTTAAAACTATCGAAAACTCATCCCTTCTGTATTGTTTTATAGTTTTTCGGACTTAAGGGATTAGATGACGAAAAAGGACTTTCGGAGTTAACTTTACGTACCTTTTCAGACTCTCTAAAAATGAAAAGGACCGAGTTATCCTTGTCGTTAGACTCGTTAAATGCATTAAATAGCGACAAACTTGTCTTTAGACGAGAACGAGTTTCACTATCGCTAGGCTCGTTAAAACATAGTCATAGGCTTGCCCGAAGGGCAAGTTATAAAACAAGCATATGTTATCCTCCTCAAGCTTGACAAAAATAAAGAGGTACTGGTCAGCAATGACTGGGGAAAAATTGGGAGAAACTCAAGAAAACTTTGATGGTAGCAAGTCGCTCTTGAACATGACACTTCCACTCCGTGCCTGAGTCGGGTTGGGTTGTTTCATTCACCGGTCACATCACCATGGTATCGCCATACCATCCATATTTGGGGTAATGCTAACGATCCATCACATAAGTGTCGCCATATGTTCAAGAGAAGTCGTTCAGAGAAGTCAACCGTGTCCCATCCACTGCCATACATTATCCTTCACCCTTTCATGACCGCCACCCTGAATCATATGTCATCAGTTCGTTTTCACCTCCATCAAAATCATTTGCTCCGTTCCGTGTCACTGATGTGGGATTCATTAAGGCCCTCCTTTGACGGATCGCTTCTTGTCGACATCAGCTCATTATCCAAGAAGTTGATCTAGGAACAACCCCTTCAGTACTTTGAAGCTTGCATGCCTCAATGGCAAGTTTCTCACTTCTGGCGACAGGTATACATCAATGACCTTCGACCGAAAGATTTTGCGTGGTGTTCGACGCCAAGTCCTTTATTCACACCACGTGAATTGTACTGCAGTACCTTGAGGGTCATTATCATTATCGGTGATTCCTCTCGCGCTTGTTAACGGTTTACCTCATTGACCGGTAATCAAGCGATGTCTTTCCATGTTCGACTTCAGAACAATTCTCACATGGATCGACTTGTACTTAGAGTGAAGATCGGACAAGATTGAAGACCCTGGATCTAGTTTCATCCATCCGGGCTGCGATATATATTCAGGAAAGATAAAGACATTGACATGTACATCATTGCAGCAGATAATCATCCTACCCAAAGGATGATAATTTCATCAAAATTATCAGTCTACCATCAGACGATTGTCTGTTCTATGTACAGAAAAATGAATTTATAAAGCTGAGCATGGGAATGCCCGCCTCAGCTAGATCATGAAAGCAGTATGAAAAATAATGTATTGTATTGTATCTTATTACAGGTTTCCTCCCAGCATTGAATGAACTTCGGATCCTCCTAATAAATCATTTCACCCGATAAACGGCCTCATACTTTAGGGGGCAACTGTTATAGACATTTTTGTGCCTTACAGCATTGAGCATGAAATGTCCATAATCCAAGGGATCCAAAGTCCCTAAACATGTTGTTCCTACCCCTAGGGGAACAAGGCTAACAAACCACAGCAATTCACAGAAGTTCTCCACTAGAAACTGCTCAAAAACAAGTCAATTCAGTATCAATTCAGAGACTCCACTAGCTGTCTGCGCTGAAATGCAGAGATTGCACTGGCTAGGTGCACTGCAACGCAGGTAGAAGCACTACCAGGGTGTGCTGAGCGGGAAGTGACAAATGGCAAGTTCATTCAACGAGGTGGAAAGACCCTTGAAGCTTCCAGAATCTTCTCCAATGACACTTGCCTCAAGGAATTCAACTAGTGATGAGTAAGAGGCTCTTAGTCTCCAAGTGGAAGCAAGAACTGACAGAGGGAGAGGACACTAGTCAGATCTCAAGCTGACTCATCCTCTCTCCAAACATCTATATATGGATCTCTCCTCCATGAGATCTAGAGGCTGGAATTTTGTTATTGCAAAGAATTGCTGTTGGTTTGAGATTGGAATCATTGGGTGCTTAATGCTTTGAAGGAAGGTGAAGATAGGAATTTCATTTGTTGGGAAGGAGATGCTGGATTGGAGCCCTCTGGGTTGTATCTCTTCCTGAACCTTGTTATTCATCAATAAAGCTATCTTGGTTTCTCCTATATACTGATGTATCTTTGATGTATGATTGAATTAGTGTATTTAGTTTATCTCTAATCCTGAACTAGTTATGAATATGAATCTATGTCTTTGTGTAGTGTTCTCTTCTTGTGATCTTGCAGGGACCTGTTGAAGCTGGGCGAGCAAGAAGGCAAGTAGCTGGGAACTCTCAAAGAGAAGAGAAACCGGATCGAGGGACAAACGGAAGACACCGGTTAGTCCATCCATCTCTCTTCATTCTTAATTCATAAAGGAAGAATACTAGAATAGCTGTTTCTGTTTGTTGCTAAGGCACTGTCACACCTTAGGTGGATAGGATCGTCCTGCATAGGCATTTTTCCCCACAACAGTTAAGCATGCCGTCAGCGTTCATCTTGAGCCAGGATCAAACTCTCCATGAGATTCATAGTTGCATTACTTATAGCTCCCTTGTGGACAAGGAAGATTTAGCATCATCTCTAGGAATAACTTGTCTCCATTTGCTTTATATAAGCTCAGCCTGGAGTTTCCCAATATATCCATCCCTACCCTCTCTATCAATCCCATGGGCCTAACATGACGATAGAGCCATAAAAGAGATGGAAGTACTCACAAACATATTTCAGCAAATGCTCTCAGGCATAACTTGTCTCCATTCGCTTCATATCAGCTCAGCCCCGAGTTTCCAGTATAGCAATCCTTACCCTACGAGCTACTATAATATATGTTCTCAACTTGATATCTATAAAGATAGATGGATCATCCATATCCAGTGTCCATCTACCATAGTAGATTCACTCATTCATATATGATGAGGGGGTCCTTTTAACTTAGCGGTAGAGTAACACCATGGTAAGGCGTAAGTCATCGGTTCAAGTCCGATAAAGGGCTCACATTTCCCATGAAGAAAGAAGGCTCAGGTGTCCATTTCTCATCGCATGATCCACTTCTTTTCTAGATGAAAACACTTTTTCACGGACGAAAACTATCTGCCATGATAGGTTTCAGGAAAACACTTGTTATGACTGAGTCTCACAACTAATATGGGGGGAGGACCACTATTTTTTCTCAATAATAGTCTTCTTCATCCTGTTACTATAGGATTAGTATATAGTTTACTCGATCTTTGTCAATTTTGAACATATCAGAGGTATTATGGATACCTGGTAATTTCAAATTACCAGTCTTCAAAAGAAGCGGAAAAAACGGAGGAGAAGTAAGTGAACCTGACCCATTGGCTTATGAATACATAAGCTACTCTGGTATTGAGATTTGATGGAGATTTGGAAAGTGGACCTTTCCTATCCAAAATTAATCAATCTTATTTAGTTGATCGAACTCCCTATTTGGTTGTTGATTGAATGTTTCATCGGATCGATTTTTATGATCTGTTCTCCCTTCCCTGAACAAAAAGAGATATAGATCCTGAAGTCCATTCTGAGCCAAATTACAGAAAACGTATTTTCTCTGTTTAGACGAAATTGATACACAAATAAAATACGTGATTCTATTACGATGTACTAAATATTTTCATATCAATGTATCGTATGGTGATTACACCAGTGAGAAACGGATCGAAATTAAGATGTGAAAAGAGAAAACAAAAGGGAGAAATAGGTTTTCGCTTTTCGATCACAATGGTTCAATATATAACTTCTTGCTATAGAACGAGAAGACCTTTGGAGTAATTTCATTTAGCTCTATGGGTTATGAAAAAATCGACTCATTCCTACCCGTAGGCTAATTCATATCGGACCACAATGTAGTATACATAGAGATGGATGAGAGAGAATCGAAATAATCATTTTCATTTTGTTGCATTGCAGAAGGTTCAAGACGAGAATGAATAAAAAATATTGAATGGAATAGATATTGTGAATAGAATTTGGTCAATGGAAGGTAGAAAGTGCACTTCCCTCCCCTGAAATTGTTCCATCGATGTTATTCAATAGGTGATTCGAGGATTAGATAGGAACTCTAAAAACTCGAGATCGAGCGATCATGCATTTACCTATATTGAATCGGTTCATTCTAGTTTCAAATATTTGTTCCAACAACGAATCTTCGGAACCCTATTTTTTTTAAAGGATGATGGATGAAAAATTATCCCCAATTCATCGTATACCTTTTAATCATATAGGGTGCTCATAAATGGCCGAAATAGTGAAATAGGAAGATCACTATGGCTATAGCCCTTGGAAAGTCTTCGAAAGAAGAAAAAACTTTATTTGATACTATGGATCAGTAGCTACGCAAAGACCGTTTCATTTTTGTGGGTTGGTTCAATCTATTGATCTTTCCTTGTGCCTATTGTGCCTTAGGTGGATGGCTCACGGGTACAATCTTTGTGACTTCATGGTATACTCCCGGATTGGCCAGTTCCTATCTGGAAGGTTGTAATTTCATAACTGCCGCAGTTTCTACTCCTGCTAATAGTTTAGAACATTCTTTGCTGCTATTATGGGGTCCCAAAGCACAAGGAGATTTGACTAGTTGGTGTCAATTAGGTGGTCTATGGACCTTCGTTGCTCTTCATGGTGCTTTCAGTCTAATAGGTTTCATGTTATGTCAATTTGAACTTGCTCGATCTGTACAATTGCGACCTTATAATGCAATTGCAAAATAAATAGTAATTAATGAAATTGTTTCTTAATAATACATTATATAAAGTGATTTCATAATAACTAATTAAATAAAAATAAATTAAAAATATTTTGAACAGAATGATCTGAATCTTGGTTATGAAAAATATCTAAACATTATATAATATATTTCCAAGAGGTAAGAAGTTGGATTTCAACCAATCCTATTGCAAATAAATAGTAAAATATTATTCACGATCAATAATATTATATGAAAGACGTGCACTGAGATTTTAAAAAGTAAAAATAAATATTTTAAAAATCGTTATTCCAGAAAATTATTAGTAGTATGAAGATGCCTTTTTAAATACATAAAAATTTAGATTCCAAGTTACTTTATGTCATTTTTACAATATGTTTTCAAATTTATTTTTACTAAAATACATCTTACACCCTCTTTATTTCATTTCACTTAGAAGATGACTTCTTTTCTCAAATCCTATTTCACTTCATTCTTCAATATTGTCTGACTTGAACTTATTTTTGGCCATTGAATATTCTTTGTCTAATCCCAAACATTGTCTAGTCATCTAAATTATGTTTGGGCCATTTCATATCCTTAAATGCCTACCTGCAAGGAATAATCAAAATCCATAATGACAGGTCTTCTGTTATGTTTCATTTCCTCTAATCTATTAAACAAAGGTGAGAGGGGAAATTTCAAGGGAGTTGCAGTGTTCAAATCACCTGATACCAGATGAATCGAAGACTGGTCGTGATGGAGGATCATAAATCTTCTCAGAAGGGGAAGGCTTTGGTAGACTATTCTACTAGCACTATGATCCCGAACATAAAGGTCTGTCTTATGAACAAGAACATGCTTTGGTCGTGATGGAGGATAACCGGCCATGAAAATTACAAATTACAACAATATTTAACAAATTTATTTGGCGACCATTCATCCCGTATTGAATTTTAGTGAATTATTGACCAAATTGAACCGAACCGACGAATTTCCGAATTCTTCAGGCCGATGCGGCCGAATTTGGTAACTATGCCATAGTGCGTCATCGAAAGTGGAGTCATGATTGTGTGGAGTGGCTCCCGATTAGAACTGGTGAGGGTTATAGCGTATATGCATAGTGAGATTACTCACTCTATTATACATGCCTCCTTTCTTCTCCACTTTCTCAAACAAGAGATTTAAAGCATGAACACATTGTATTCCTTATCCATTGCTGATACACCAGCCCCTCTACTACATATTTAAGTAGTGGAAATGAGCTCAACATTGAGAAAATCAACTATAGTTGTAGAGATAGTCGTTCTCTACTCACAAGAGGATATATCCACAGCTTATGGCATGGACTTTCCTTATGACACTGTCATCTGAGCACTCTTAAACTGACAGTGATTTATCACCACATTCACCTCTGAGCCGTTTATTCTCTAGCAAAAAAATTAACATTCTCCTACTGACATGAATTTTATCATTCATCCAGAATGGAATAAAACACAGGAATCATACAATTTCTATTAAATTCAGAAGTAACATTTACAAAGGAAATTCAAAGGCTCATTATCTAAGCTTTCTTTTGTTCTCGGGCTTCTTCTTCTACCGTCAATATTGTTCTTTCACAGTAGATATGACACATATATATAAGAGAAATATCCTAACAGAAGAAAAGAGTTTAGGACATCTATCCAAAACTTTTTCCTACCCACTTGAGATATTTGTCAATATTTAGAAAGGCTTGCTTAGCTAATTCCAAAAATATTCTAATAACTTAATAATCTATATCTCTCTAGAATGAGGACACTTGGATTGTAAATCCTCCTAATTCTAATTCATACAAAAATTGAAGAAATTTGGTCACTATCTATAATTTACATGACCATTTTTGGTTTTAAACAAAATGAACTGATTGATCGCATCAAACTCCCTAGATAGAAAAAGTTTAACCACCTGGTCAAATGTCTTCAAGGGGTTGAATCCTCTAGAATCCCAAACAAAATGTTGTTGTTTCTCATATGCATGGCTACCTCGCTGTTCCAAATTTGGTTTCAATATACGAGGATCCCACACATGATTCTACAATATGTCACTGGCCTTGTCGAGGCAACCATTGACAATCATCTACTCCTTGTTGCTAGTTGTTGTTCTACTCTATTTACACACTCTAGTCGACACTTTTTGTATAAGCATCCACATCTTATCAACTTCATCATCCATGTTGGTCGTGTTTCCATCCTTCTTTAGCTAAAAAATTGTGCGTTGAACGTTGATCATCTGATTCACTAGCCTCTCCTCCAAAGATTCTAGATCTATTAGTAATTATAATTGTCTCCATCACTCCTCATGAGAAGTTAATTTAAATAGTGACCTTTATCTTCTTCATCTTCCCCCTAATGGTCTTCACAATCTAGTCCGATTTATTTTATCAACAAGGTCTTTATACTTAGTCAACAACTTACCTCCATTGTTGTTTCTTGCAATGCCCCTTTGTCTTGTAGGGTAAAAATTCGTTCCCCTTGTCTTATGGTTTTCTTCTGCAACAAAAAATTTCTTCTAAAGTTGCTTCCATATAGATACATTACATGACCATTCAAGGTTTTCTTCTTTGTGGAATTTTAGGTGTAATTAAACATCCTCCCTTGTCTCGATAGGAACTGAATTTTGTTCTCCACATTTTTCATGACTAGTAGGTGCCGTGATCATTTATGATGTTTTTTTGCAAGGTACTCTTGGCTCCACTCTACCTTGTCTCTACATTTGGGACACTACCTCATCCTTTCTTGAAGATTGTCCACCATCTACCTCTTCAAATTTTCTTCCATAGAGAAATCCATCATGCTCATTCTCCCTTAACATTTGTTCTCCATTCCTGTCCCGTGCAAAATCTACATTAATATAAATTCACCAATTTTAAAAACAAATGGCTACTCAGCCTCTTCTACTACTTCCAAGACTAACTACCCCTACATTATATGGTTACTTTCTTGGGACAATATAGTTTCATTACATTTGAGGATGGATTAAAAATTTTATATTCCTTCCATGCATTGAGAAGGTACTCTCTCCATTGTTTTTACAACCATAAATGGTTGTCCTCCTTCACCATTTTTGAAACCTGCACTCATACACAACTCATTAGAATTAAAAATATGAGGTTTCCTAGTTGAATTTTTATCTAGATCTAGACTCTACTCATTGGATTCTTCTTACGTAAGAGTCATAAAACTCTTATCCAATGATTCCTCAATTTTTTTATCACAATTTTCAGCTACTCCTTCCTTCAACTCCAATTTGGTGAATTGGACACGCGCCCTCAAGTTTGTTATTCTTCTTTCTAGGGAATTGCATTCTTTCTCCAAGTTATCAAAATTACCTTCGATTGTTCTTGCAAACTCCATGTAATCTTCCTTTTCTGTCAAACATTCTTCTTTATCTTCCTTAGTTTCCAATTATAATTCATCTGACAACTTCATTCCCTTATTATGCTCTATCAACATCATACTTGGAAATTTTCCTATGGCTTCCTTTCAACCATTGCCTCTTAAGGGAAATTTTACACTCTACTACTCCTTTGTGGAAACTTGCAATATTTTTCTACCTTTAGGACCTGTACATACACAATATTGATTAGTTTTAAGAACACGAGGCAATTGAGCCATTTCTAATGCTCTTGTCATAATATTTTTCCCATAAACTTCTTTATATTCCATTAGACATTCTATTAGTAGCTCCTTAGCATATTTTACTTGCAACTCCCTTTGCTACCGTGGACCTTCCACACAATCTAGGAGATTCTCAAATAGTCTCTCTTTAGAACATTATTCCCCTCTAAGGGTTGTGCCTTACTCTAGTTCAAAACAGTAAACTGCTTCATCCATAGCCTCAGCTTCGCTAAGCTTCTCTTATCTAAGTTGTACATTTAATAGGTGCTTTATCGTTTTCTAAAGCTTTCAAGATTCAGGGATTTTCCTCTTAAAACTCTTTTTTCTGGAAGGTAATTTGGACCTCCTACCCAAGTTCCATCTCCACCTCTAGTCTTCTGATTCCAACAACATTTTCACTAAATTTAGTCTCTCCAACTCATCCATCTCCTTATCAAATTCCACTTGGATTAATTTATTTCCCATGCCATTTCTCTTGGCATCCTTTTTTCATCTTTTGTGGCTTCTCTTTGAACCTCGATTATGGCCATCAGTAGCCATCTCGTTTCCTCCCTTCTTGTGAGCTTCCACTTTCTGATTGTGCACTACAAATAATCCTTTGTAACAAGCTTTCTCCATTTCTTCTTACCTGAACACCTCACCTATTTTGCCTCAACTTGGGTTATTGGTATTCCCTTGGTCCCCTCCTCTAGAAGTGCTTTCAGCATGCCTTTCTCCTCTTTGGCTATTGCACATTGCTCACACCTTCAAATCTCTTCAGGTTTTCTTCTCTGGAGGACCTCCTCCTGTCCCCCTTCACTCTCCAACCCTAACTAGGATTTCTTCTTTTGCAACCCTTCTTGATGCAAGGGTTCTCTGCCACTTCCCCTAAGAATTATACTAATCCTTTACAACTCTTTTTGGTTGTAGTTATGCCATCCACATCTACTGATACCTGTAATTATTATCTCGACTACCTAAATTAAACAAATTGAATGACCAATTACCTACCAAGTTTTCTCCTTGATATCTCTTCTAACTCTTCACTTGTTTGAAGTTTCTTCCTCTCCTTCTAGATTTGCTCCTTGCTAGAAATTTCTTCTTGTATGTGACCTCTACTTCCAAGAAGTCCTCTTAATGTGTGCTCCCATAGTAATTCCCTTTCGGAGTCTTTTACAATGTTCCTGCTCTTGGGAAGCATCCTCTTCCTACCTCCTATTTCTTTTGAGCATCTACTATCGTCTCTGTAAAATAAATTCATTTCTCTGTCTCACTTTCCTTCTCAATCTTGTCTTTACAAAATTATCAAATTGGAATTCATCATCAAATTAAATAGACAAATCATTACCTCTCAGGTTCTGCATCTTCTCTTCTGTTGCTAACTACAAAATCGACTCCCTTTTGCTTCTTTCCCTTGAGAAATTTTCTCTGCTTCTAGGATCCCTATCATCCTGAGTATTCTCTACAGTTACAGTCCTTCTCAACCTCTTATTTGAAGGATTAGAGATTTAATCCCCTTCTCCTTCAATTTCAAAAGTGATATTATTCTCTGATACCACAAATGATGCAACCCCCTTTGGTGACCTACTTAATTTTCCCAAGATCCTTTTGCCACTACATAAATCCCAGTTATGTAAAGTCCCCAACAAAGTTTCCCATAAAAATGTGAGATCCTTGGTTACAATTAACAACTCTTAAAATAAACTTGTGCAGTGTGAACTCCCTTTTAGGAACCTTCATATATCAATATATGTTTACAAGGCTCATCAAACCCTACAGCCACACTTCCCACCTAAATTATGTAGCTGACCATTGATCTTTTTTGGAGGTTGCATATTTTCGTTTTAATGCCACTTTTAAAGAAAAAGATCAATTTCCATATGAGGTCCTCACAATGATTTAAAAGTTTATAGACCCAATACTTATTTCAATTGTACACCTGGCACTTCATTCATCACACAATGATCACACTATCATCAAACTCTATATTGGTCGAAGTTTAACCTTTTCCCTTTCCATGCACTTCCATTCACTAGCAAACCTACTTCATGGGCATATTTGCTTACTGGCCCACCTAAGGTTCATGAGGTTGGCCTTGTTCAGCACGTAGTGGGTCGATAGTCGATGTTCACTCCTTTCCTTACTTTATAATATCTCTTTGTATTGAACGCAAAGGCCAACCATACTTCCCTTGTGCTTAACTCCATTGTGCTTCTTCAAGACCCTTGTCGAGTGAAATCAACTATAGCCCAAGCATTGATTAGTAAGAGACCATATTTTCTTTAAAATTAGGCTTATTGGAAAAAGGAATTGACCTTCTCAGTTATAGAACAACTTTATAGATTTAATAAATTTGGAGGCATGACCATAGCACCTTGCCTAAGGTGAAGTTGTGATTGTGTGTGGTCGCTCCCTATTTGAAGTTTTGAGGGTTATAGCATATAGCTACAATGATATTAATAACTCTATTATACATGCCTCCTTTCTTGTATGTATTCCTTATTCATTGATGATACACCAGTACCTCTACTACATATTTAACAAGTGAAAATTAACTTAATGTCAAGAGAATTAACTATAGTTGTAGACATGATCGTTCCCTACTCCCAAGAGGATATATCCAAAACTATTGGCATGGACTTCTTAGGATATTGTGATCTAAGAATTCCTAAACCAACAATACTTTGTCACCACATTCACCTCTTAGCCTTTAATTCTCTAGCAATATAATTTAGATTCTCCTACTAACAGAAATTTTACTATGCATTTGGAAAGGGAATAAAACACATGTATCATGCTGTTTCTATTAAATTTAGAATGACCATTTGGAGAGGAAATTCAAAGGAATGATGACACTTGGCCCATAAATCCTCCTAAGTCTAATTCATATAGGAAATGAGGAAATTAAGGTCTTTATTTAAACTTTACAAGATCCCTTTGGGTTTTAAACAAAATTACTTGATCTATGATCCCACGTCAATTTTCATGTGCTAGTAGAGATCAATTATGTGCATATATTGATTAAATTGATGTGCAACATGCCTTATGTCTAGAATCAAATATGTTAAAGTATTAAGAACCTTTATATTTGAGAGGTGTAGAACATGAGTGCAATCTTTTCCCTTAACACGTATTAACTCTTCTTGAATAGGCCCAGATCTCAGGTAGTTGAAGTGAGAGAGGGCTTTCTCTAGATGATGATGCATACTTGTAGTATCCACTCCAACCTACTCTTAGTAATAAGTAGTTCCCCTATGAACTTGACCCTACTAATGAGGCATGGAAGTAAGGTTGGAGGAGAGGAAAGGCCTGAGAAAGAAACAAAAAGGAAATAGAGAGAATCAAGAAGAGAAGCATGTAACATGAGTATCATGAGGAGAGTCATCACAACAAAAGGAACAACCAATAAGTTGAGTGCTAGAAAAGAACATAAGGGAAATGGAAAAATAAACATTAGAGAAATTTTGAGGTTAAAAATGAGCCTAAAAACAAAAATTTACAAAATATTAACTTTATAAGAACCAATAGGATTCAATATGAGGATGTCAAAATTGGGGGATGATTCATCATTTTTGGAGTAAAAAGGTAAAAAGATAAAAATAAATAAATAAAACTATTTTTTCAATTCATGTTTTCAACTTATCTCCCTACAATTTTACTCAAATTTTGAATGGGAGCACTAGTTAGATGTATAATTTAATTTTTCATCCAGCGAGTGTCTGTGTTTCATTCATTTGGTGGACCCTACTACACGAAAAATGTGAAATACATGAAAAAATGTGATGACAGTCATATTCTTTTTCTTGTATTTCAAATTTTTCATGTAGTAGAGTCCATCGAAAGTGTGCAACATGGGTACTACTTGGATGAAAAATTAAATTATGCATCCAAAAAATATTAAAAATTTAAATTCTCCTCTATGTCCCATACTTGGTTGTATTGCGGGCCATGTGCCTCAGGTTGGCGCCCAAGGGCTAGACTCCAAGTGATTGCTTGTGGTTGCTTGATGCTAGGTCACGGGTTCATCTCTGGTGGGTTGCTTAGCTCGATCCATAACAAAAAATTTAACCTGTCATTGGAGGCCACATGGTAGCCTCCATTTGGCCCATCTAGCTCTCCCTCATTTCCCAATTATTACATAGTCAACCATCTAATTTTACTGAAATTTTGAATGGTAGCACTAGTTGGATGCATAATTTAATTTTTCATCCAATGGGTGTCTATGTTTCATTCTTTTAATGGACCCTACTACACGAAAAATGTGAAATACATGAAATAACGTTATTGCAATAACATTTTTTTCTTTTATTTCACATTTTACATGTAGTAGGGTCCATCGAAAGTGTGCAACATGGGTACTCCTTGGATGAGATATTAAATTCCGCATCTAGCAAGTTCTCCCACTCAAAATTTGATTAAAATAATAGGGAGTTAAGTTGAAAATACAAGTTGAAAAGTAGTTTTTTTCTCTTCTACCAAAGGGAGGTAATCTAATCTTATTTTATTATTTCTAGTATCATTCTATAATATTCCTTAGGAGACACAATTTAGACCTCAAAATTTCTTTAATTGACCTGTAATTGAAAACTGATGGTGATATACAAATTGCAAGTGAAATTTTATATGTGTTTTGGGTAATGGATAAAGTTACAAAACACATAAACAAGTGATTTTTAAACACAATTAATAGTCAAATAGAGACAATAAAGCATTTTAGAAACACATAACAACAAACAATGATAAAGGATTTCACCCCTCTCATGGGCTACATCTCCTGGTCCAACTTCCAATGGAATGCCTCATTGATTATGCTCAAAAAAATGTGTTTACATGAATTTGATTTCTTAGAATGAAAATTAAATGTCTCTAGTGGATCCAAAACTGGTAAAAACCCTCATTTGGGTTCTTTTTGCACCTCATTTAGAGAGAATTTGAGAATCGTATTCATGTTCCAAGTTTTTTCCTAAGTTCCATAGCTAACCATCCTAAAATTTGACCAAAATCTCATATGAGCACCCCAAACCAGAACTAGCGCGCAAATTTCGTCTACCATCTCGCTTGATAGGTGAAATTGTAGGACAGTTATACTGCCCTCTAACACCCAATTCCAAAAAATTAGGGTCACATTGGGGCCACATGCCTAGGGGCTGGGGCTAACCACCCACCCCCATTAGTTGTGTCCCCAATAACTAGTGTGTGGTCATTTAGATGTGAAGAGGACCGTGTTTAGTGCCTAATTTTCCATGCTTGGTGCCACATTTCGGGCGACAGGCTCCTTTTGTTGGAGGACGTGGTCACATTACAGACATATGGACTGAGGATGGGCCCATTTACCTTCTGCACTCCCAGTCCTATATAAGGTCATGTGACCCCAAGGCTAGTGCCATGCCTTGGCACCCTCTTGTTAGCATCCATAGATTCGTACTATGGTCACCTGAATGTGTATATGAATGTGTCATGGATCTTTATCAGAGCGCTTGCAATTGGTCCCTCTGCTACGTCCTACACGTGGTTGTATTGCGGACCATGTGCCCTGGCTTGCCCTGAAGGGCTCGCCCCTAACATTTATCTCATGGTAGTTCTGTCATCTTGCGTTGAATGGAGGGTTGTGACCATGGGGTTGGGGCTAAACCCTGGCCCTTTGTCCCACCCCTTGGTTCCAAGGGAGCAGACCACCAATACGCATTTCGGTAATCTTTAAATGAAATCCAATAACATAACTTGTGAATTGACATGGTGTGGTGATGTGGTATGTCTTATGGTTACTTGATGCTAGGTCACGACTTTGACTATGGTGGGCTGCT
The DNA here is from genome assembly GCA_031772625.1 of Pinus tabuliformis. Classification (NCBI taxonomy): domain Eukaryota; kingdom Viridiplantae; phylum Streptophyta; class Pinopsida; order Pinales; family Pinaceae; genus Pinus; species Pinus tabuliformis. Next base: position 1,258,920,041 of record CM062818.1, on the reverse strand, counting down.
TGGCCTGATCCATAACAAAGATTTTACCCTATCAATGGAGGCCACATGACAACCTATAATTGGCCAGGTTAAGTCTCCCTCATTAGCCAAGTATTACACAGTCAACCCAAACATAATTAAAAATTCAATCCACAACCAATAGAATTCTTAATTTTTGGACCAATAAGAAGTGGCCAAGTGACAACCCGCCACTAGCCCAAAATATCTGGTCACCTGTCATATCTGATTTTTTTTTACCTATTTGGCAATTCGATCAGAACACAATATCAGGAGCATACAATATCATTTTTGAGTGAAATCAGTTGTGTTGGATTCATATCGCTGAGATCTATCCAATCATATAGGTTTCAAGCAATTTTGAACACCTTCAATATTGAGCAGTAAACTAATCCCTTTGATCACTAATGGGTGACAAGAAGCAAAGAATATACAAGAATAACACTAATAAAGGGCCTTCTTTGAAAGACCATGAGTGAAGGAACATGCAACGTGATGGAGCAAAAAAGGATGAAGGTGGAGATGCACAAAGGAGTGTAAAGGGGACAAAGAATTCCTTTTTGTAGAATAGGTTAAAAGAGTTCCATGTAGCTCACTCACCTACACCCAAACATTAGAATTCCTTTTTGTTTCCATTTTGTAGAATAGGTTAGAAATCCTATTGATGCTATGAAATTTGCACATATAGTGTAGCATCTCAAACTTTATGAAATCTTTGGTAGATAATTTGTGTTGGAATTACTAAGAAATTAGTTTAACCAGCAAAAAATTTCTATTACATTCTAATTTTCATTGTTGTGTAAAGATATTGACCAAATTAACAATATCTATGTTTTAAGAAGTATAAAGCTTTAAATAATTTTTATATGATTGGTGCATTGATTTTGGGGACACTATATTTGGTTGATTATATGATTTGTGAAAAATATCCCAAAAACAAGCTATATATATTTGTAATTATTTTTATCGATTTTTGCAATGCTACAACATAAAATAATATATTATAGTGATTGAAGAACAATATTAAACAAGTTGATTTGGTATATTGATTTGAATCAAAAGTGGTGAAGGGTGAGCGTGAAATAGAAAATAGAATAGCTAAAAATATTAGAAAATATGTTGTCAATAAAGTAGATGTAAATATATATTATTAAGAATCTGTAGGGATCAATAGATCCTTAGCACATGCCATGATTACAAAGCCCCTTAAAATATACACAACAAAATAGAATTATGTCCTCAAATTTGTTTGAGTTCTAATTCGACATTAATTATATTTTGAACTACAATTTTCAACCAAACATAAATAAAAAACTTTAAATGTAGAGTCCATGCATAAAATTTCAAATCGTAAATATTCAATTGTCATAATATTCACACAAGCATTAAAAAATAGGTGATAGTGTACAATAAATGCCATTGGATTCAAACAATAATTTAAGTTTCTTTTACTCAATTTGCTTCCCCTATAAAGATATTTATTAGTGAATTATTCACTCACCTACACATTCATCATAAAATTAATCACTTACCTACAACATGTTTGGTTCCATGTAGCTCACTCACCTACACCCAAAGGTTAGAATTCCTTTCTGTTTCTATTTTTTAGAATAGGTTAGAAATCCTATTGATGCTATGAAATTTGCGAATATAGTGTAGCATCTCAAACTTTATGAACTCTTTGGTAGATAATTTGTGTTGGAATTACTAAAAGATTAGTTTATCCAACAAAAAATTTCTATTACATTCCAATTTTCATTGTTGTGTAAGATATTGACCAAATTAACAATATCTATGTTTTAAGAAGTATAAAGCTTTAAATAATTTTTATATTATTTCTACATTGGTTTTGGGGACAATATATTTGATTGATTATATGATTTGTGAAAAATATCCAAAAAAACAAGCTATATATATTTGTAGTTATTTCTATTGATTTTTGCACTCCTACAACACAAAATAATATATTATAGTGATGGAAGAACAATACTAAACACGTTGATTTGGTATATTGATTTGATTCAAAAACGGTGAAGTGTGGGCATCAAATAAAAAATAGAATAGCTAAAAATATTAGAAAATATGTTGTCAATAAAATATATGTAAATATATTTTACTAAAAATTTACATGGATCAATAGATCCTTAGCCATGATTACAAAACCCATTAAAATATACACAACAAAATAGAATTATGTCTTCAAATTTGTTTGAGTACTAATTAGAGATTAATATTAATTATATTTTAAACTACTTCAATGGTCAACCAAACATACATAATGAAATCTAAATGTAACATCCATGCATAACATTTCATATCTTAAATATTCAACTGTCATAATATTAACACAAGCGGGTGATAGTGTACAATAAATGCCACTAGATTCAAAAAAATAACTGATTTTTTTTTAACTCAATTTTGCTTCCACTATAAAATATTTATTAGTGAACTGTTCACTCACCTATGAATTCATCATAAAATTAATCACTTACCTACAACAATGCATTCATCATAAAATTAATCACTTACCTACAGCATGTTTGGTTCCATGTAGCTCACTCAGCTACAGCCAAAAGTTTAATTCCTTTTTGTTTTCCTTTTGTAGAATAGGTTAGAAATCCTATTGATGTTATGAAATTTGCACATATAGTGTATCATCTCAAACTTTATGAACTCTGTGGTAGATAATTTTTGTTGGAATTACTAAGAAATTAGTTTAACCAATCAAAAATTTCTATTACAGTTTAATTTTCATTGCTGTGTAAAGATATTTACTAAGTGTAATTATTTTTATCGATTTTTGCAATGCTACAACAAAGAATAATATACGATAGTGATTGAAGAACAATACTAAACAAGTTGATTTGGTATATTGATTTGAATAAAAAACGGTGAAGGCTAAGCGTGAAATAAAAAATAGAATATCTAAAAATATTATAAAATATGTTGTCAATAAAGTAGATATAAATATATTTTATTAAGAATCTACAGGGATCATTTATTGAGATTTTCACTTAAAAAGATACACATCTCAAGAAATTTGATTTCTTTGTGCCTTAAAAACTTAATACTTATGTTGATTATTATTGGGATACCTTTTTTTATAAATTTGGTCATCCTATAATATATATGATTTTTTAATTAATTTAAATACATGATTTTCTATCTAAAACATCCACATTGATCTTCAATTTATTATTATTTATTAATTATTTATACCTGTAATATTATAAAATAGTTTTGGTAAAAAATATAAAATATTTTTAAATATTTGAGCACAATTTTCTTTTGCAACAACGTTGATCTTAAATTAGGTATTATTTAAACTTGTAATGTTTCAAAATAGTTTTGGAAAAAAATTATAATTTTTTTTTAATATTTGATGGCACTTTTGTGTTCATCTTATTTTTCAAAATGCAATTAATTTTTTTATAATTCATAAATTATAACAAATTTATATATTCCATTAATCAAATTTAATTTTATCTTTTGAAATTTAATATATTAATTTTTGTATATTATTAATTAGAATAAACTTCATGAATGTGATGGATTGGATATGCAGTCAACAGAGAACAAATCATAACATATCCATCATATGGAAAGCTGTCATTGACACACTATCCTTATTATGAGAAGGATTAACTTGGCGCATCAAGGCTGGTAATGCAGTCCGAATAGGTCTGGACCCTTGGGTTGGATGTGGAAATACTCACAGACTCTCAGATGGCCTCATTGGACATCTTAATGACAGAGGTATCACATACATTATGCATATTGGTGATCAAGCAAACTCCTCCTTCCTACATCAAGCCTGGACCAGCGCTCAAGCATTAGATATTCCGGCACAGTGGCACAATGAATGGGCAGAGTACACGGATGCACTCACTCAAGCTCATATCAGACTTACTGATGGACCTGATGAAATCATTTGGGCTTATGCAAAACATGGAGCATATACCCCGAAGCTTGGCTATCTAAAGCTCATGGAGTCTCATAAGCCACATATTATCCATCCCACATGGAAGGCTTTATGGAAACTCAAATCAGCCCCGCGTACTCGACTGCTCATGTGGAATATCATCTTCGATAAAGTACCTACGGGCACCAATCTTATGAAGCGATCCTTCCATGGACCCTTCCGCTGCCATCTCTGTCACCAGGAGGAAGAAAGTACTTTACACTTATTTCTGAATTGCTGTATCACATTACATTTTTGGCAAGACCTCTCTTCTCATCTCCCGCAATTGAAAAACTGGCATGGTCACAGCATAATGGAGGCATGGGAGAACTGGAACCAAGAACATTCAGGGAAGGCCATTAATATTCCGCTTCTTGCATGCTGGGCAATCTGGATTGCCCGGAATCAGGCTATTTTCAACCTCAGAGCCCCCCATTGGCCTACTATCCTTCTTCACACCATTGCGGATTACAACATGATACCTGATGAAGAACATAGAGGTCCTGTCCGCATCATTAAACAATTGGATATTGACAAGTTCAAACCATGGGTTTTTTTGATGGTTCTGCACAAGAGGTGGGCTGTGGGGGAGGCGCACTACTATATCTCAATGAAACACACAGCTACAAAATTCAAATAAACATAGACAGAGGAACTAATAACTATGCTGAACTGAGCACTGCCAAGCACCTCATACACTTTGCCATACAAAAACAATGCAGACATCTCCAGTTGTTTGGTGATTCTAAAATAGTTTGCAATTGGCTGTCTGATGCATCTCATTGTCATGCATTTTCATTGAGGCACATATTAGATGAGGCAAAGAGGCTGACTACATCATTTGAATCATTTGCTTGTCGTCATATCTACAGGGAACAAAACACCATTGCAGATCAACTCTCCAAAGAGGCAGCGCACAGACAAGGAGACAATTGGCTGATACAGGAGGAAATCGAAGGGTCATTTTATCAGCATTATCATAGACCCTTTGATGATCAGATGGCATAATGGGCTATAAAGGCCCACTTACAGATTTTCACTTGTTTATTTTTGTTGTCAATAGTTGTACATATCTCTATATATTTAGCACTATACAGCACCTTACTTTTGATATATATGGCTCTCTGCGTAGAGCAATGGACTCCTATTTTGAACACTGTTAGTGATCAGTTTTGGACAGCTCCCTGCGAGGAGACAACCTGCTTTAATTTTGTTTATCTAGTACTACAGACTAATCTTGATAGGCACAGCCGCCTGTATATGAATGCTTCGGCATATGCAAACTGTAATTTCTTAACTTTAATAGAAATTACGACTTTTTCCCAGGGGAAAAAAATTAGAATAAAGTTTAGTAAGTTGTTATTAACTAATGTAATGTTGGATAGCTATATGAAAAATGTTCCCCTTAATTTCATCATAGTAAAAAGAGTATGATTTAAAAAAATTTAGTGATATTAGGTGATATCATAATTAAATAAATGATTATTGTAAGTAGGTAATAAAATAAGCCCCAAGAGTTAGCTCAATTGGTCAAATCAGTGCCTCGCCAATCGGGAGGTCACAGGGTCAATTCCTGAAAGCCCTTGGGGTCGGGTCAGTAAATAGGCCGAGGGGTGAGATCCCCTTCGTGTGGGATCCACCATAGTGTTGAACCGTGGATGTAGTGGCTACCCAGTGACCATGGGTATCAGTGAACCAAACGTGAAAAAAAAAAGAGTAGCTAATAAAATAACAATGTTACATACTTGTACAAATAGGCTTGAACAATCTTCATACTTGTACAAATAGGCCTAAACAATCTTATGTTCGAGTGAAACTCCTTTAAAAAAAACTAATAATTAAATGGTTAAATTATTTTAAAGTCAGTAATAAAATAACAAAGTAATAGTTACTTGTAAAAATAAGTTTAAGTAATCTAATAATTACGCGTGACTAAATGGTTGAGAAGTCATAATAAAATAATAAAGTACACCTTACTTATACAAATAGGTATAAGTTGTTGAAGATAATGGAGACTATGTAAATTAGGAGAGAGTCAGTTCCTAGAGCCTTAGATTAGGAATTAGTTCCTATTTCTTAGGCAATTGTTCTAACTTCCCTACTTGTGTGAAAACTGTATATATTTTTTATTGTAAGATGAATACAGTACAGAATTTTTCCACAGGCAGTCTCTAGGTGGAGCTCCCCTTCTGTCAGCTTCCAAGTTTATCAATATAGTTGATTCTTCAGTTTTTAACATGGTGTCAAAGCTCCAGGGATGGTGAGTCAAAGCCAGTATGCTTTGATAGCTGAGTGAGTGTTGAGGTGACAAAAGAGAGATCCCCTGGTGGTTGGTGTGAAGAAATCCTGGCATAGTGAGGAGGCAAAGCAGCAATACATATTTTTTTTTAATTCTATTCACAGTCATCATCACACTTCTTGAAAGAAAAAGAGTGTTGATCATCGTGGATCTCAAAGGAAAAATCACAATGATTATTCATCTCCTTATAGAGATTTTCATCACTGCCCTCAAAAATCGTTTATATCAAAGAAAAAATTGCGTCGGTTGGTGAAAACCAAATTGAGTGGTGAAGGTGACCACGACCAGGAGCTGCGTGTTGAGCTGGGTGGTGTTTCTATGCTTTCTGCTGCTGCTTGCAAATAGAGTTCCCAAGTGGGAAGGTTCTGTGTGTTCATCTAGAGTGGCCCATGTAACCGGTGGCGCCGTGTGGTGGGACTGTCGTTGGAAGGAGCCTGAGTGGGTGACTCTACCATTGGAAGGAGCCCATAGTGGAGGTGAGAGAAACACTGAAGAAGCAATCCCAAGGATGCCTCCTCCAACCCTCAATCTGCGTGAATTAGAGGAGGGTGATTGTTATCCTGGTTGCTGCAGAATGTTTGAAATCTGAGGGTGATTTATAAAATGGAGTGTTGTTGGTGAATCTGACGTGAAAATTTGTCTAGTTTGTTGGTGAAGAAGAAGAGCCAATTATTGGAGGAGATAGCGTTGTCGGTGGTGCAATGGCAGAGGCTGAAGTGCGTTGCTCCGTGTTGTTCTAGATGGAGGCCACGAGTAGCCATTTACACTCTTGTTCAGTATCACAGGTAGAATTGTTGATATGCTTGCTCATAGCATCGTTGATATCCTCCTCGGCTGGTGACAATGGTGTTGGGAGGCCGAAAACGGGGTAAGGCCTCACTATTAGTTTCCTTTTAAAAATCGTTGGGGTTACAATATTTTTTTTTTTTAATTCCTGGGTGCATATGAAATAAGGGAAACATTTTTTTAAAAAGGAAATAATGGTTTCCATTTAAAAAAAAAAACAAAAAAGAATTTTTTTGGTTTTTTTAGCATTCAATTGGAGGAGTTGATTTTTATTAACGGAAAGCACCTATTTGTTTTGAGATTTATCTTCGGATCTGGAGATATATTCATCTTTTAAATCACTGGAGGTATTTTTTTATTTGGGAGATCTGTCAAGATGAACAATTAGATGGTAGAGGCTTATTTGAATGAGAGCAATAAGCTTGACAGTCCCAGTTGATCCAATCGAAAATCTAAGTTTCAGACCCAGTTGGAGGGGAAAGACGCATGGGAAATTGCAACTGGTGATGAGTTGAAGTCGACCCTAGATATAGGTGGAATAATAGCAACAATGTAGGATTGGGAAAAGAGGGAGAATAAGGCAAAGGTACTGCTCAAATTGTCTGTGAAAGATTGCATTATTCCTCATATTCGAGATTGTAAATATGCAACAGTCGTCTGGAGAACTCTCAAATACTTGTACGAGATCAAGAAAACAAATCACTTACTATTTCTAAAGAGCAAGACTCTCTCCATTAAAATGGAAGAGAATGAATCAGTGGCAATGTTCATCTCTCGTATCAAGGAGCTTAAGCATAAGTTGGGTGACATCCATGAAATAGTATGAGACATTGATTCAGTCATGACTACCATGAATGGTATGACTGACGATTATTAGATGTTCATCACTGGGTTGAATTCAAGAGAAAAAGCCCCCAAGTTTGAAGAATTTATGGGGATCCTAATGCAAGAGGAGGAAAGGCAGACGACCTTGAAATCCCAAAGCTCAGATCTTTCCCTAATGGAAAAGAAGAATCCCTTCAGAGGAAAGAAAAATGGAGCACACAAAAGCAGAGGAACCTCAAAAAGAAAACCACCTCCATCTCAAAGTATGTCTCCAAACAGAAGTGATTCAGGACGAAAATGTTTTTACCGCGGTAAAGTTGGTAATATAGATAAACATTGCCAAAAGAAGAATTTTGATGAAGGTCAACAGAGACATAAGAAGCATGTAGCCATCTGGCTGATGCACATCAAAATTAAAATATCATATTGTTCGTATCGGATTATATGCTGTCAACTAAGGAGGATGGTGTAGAAATTTGGTTCATGGACTCAAGAGCCTCCTCCCATATGACAAATAAGATGTAATGGTTTAAAAGTTTCACAGAATCCGGCACTGGTATGAAGGTCTACCTTGGAGATGATAAAGGGTATAAAATCAAGGGATATGGTGATGTCTGCATCGTACTACTTGACATAAACATTAGGCATATTCATGATGTTATGTATATACCAGGGATAAGAAAGAACCTGATTTCTATATCTAGAATAACAGATCAGGATCTCAAGGTAGGGTTCTTTAAATCTTATTGTGCAATTAAAGACATGTTGGACCAAATGAAGTCCATTGCAACAAGTGTATGCATAGGAGGATTATGTAAACTGGATGTCAAAAGTGCGTCACATCCAAGCGTTGGCATCATCAGCCATGTCTGCAGAGAATCTATGGCATCAGAGATTTGGGAATATAAACCTCATTGACCTTCTACTTCTTTAGAATAAATGTATGGTGAATGGTCTTCCCGTTTTAAAGAGTATGCATGTTGACTGTGAAGCATGTGCCCTTGGCAAATTAAATAGAGATGAATTTCCTGCTATTATTGATAGGAATCAGATGGATATACTTGAACTTGTACACACTGATCTATGTGGTACAATGCAGAAAAGGTCAGTAGGAGGGGCCTACTATTTCCTTATTTTTGTTGATGAATGTACAAGGTTCACCGGGGTGTATATCCTCAAGTGGAAAAGTCATGCCTTTGAATACTTCAAGAAATTCAGAAGTATGATTGAGAAGAAAACGTGAAATTTCATCAAAATTGTTGACTCAGACGAAGGTGGAGAATTTGAGAAGGGTGACTTCATCAAATATTGCAAAGAACACAGAATAAAAAAACAGTTTACAACAGCTTAGACTCCTTAGCAAAACGGGGTTGCAGAAAGGAAAAGTAGAACCCTCGTGGGGTGTGCCCGCAGTATGTTGAAAGGTAAGAATCCAACCAATGGTGTGACTACAATATATCTTAAGAATAGGATTCCTACTAAGTGTTTGGATTATAAAACTCCTTTCGAATAGTTGTTTGGCTTCAAGCCTGTAGTAAGTCATCTTAGAGTCTTTGGATGTAAGGCTTTTTCTCATGTCCCGAAAGAACATAGGAAGAAGTTAGATTCAAAATCCATTAAGTGTACTTTTGTTGGATATTGCAGTGAGTTTAAGGCTTATAAGTTGTTTAATCCTTCTACTCACAAAGTGTTTGCAAGAAGAGATGTGGTATTCCATGAACATGTAGATGATGGGAACCTTGTTCGTAGTGATAAAGAATTTCATGTTCCTTTACTGTTAGAAGAAGGTGATGAAACAGGGGCCAGTAAGAAATGACAACAACAACAGGAGAAAGAAGAAGTGGATGATCAAATTAGGTTTGAAACCAGTCCGCAGAGGGGAGATCAAAACAGGTTTGAAGCCACTCCACCACTCAGGAGATCAGGTAGGAAAACTCAATTTCCAACAAGATATAGGGAGAATGCTTTTATCACAACTATGTTGAGTGTTGTTGAACCCTATAGTTATAAATAAACCAGTCAATATAGTAAATGGAGGGAAGCCATGGAAGAGGAATATGAATCAATACTTAAAAAAAAACCTGGAATCTAGTTGAATTACCTGAAGGAAAACAACCCATAGATTGAAAATGGTTATACAAGCCTAAATTTAAAGTAGATGGGAGTATAGACAAATACAAAGCTAGGCTAGTTGCAAAGGGTATTCGCAGAAAGAAGGTATTGAATATGAGAAAACCTTCACCCCTGTAGCTAAATTAAACACAATCAGAATGTTAATTTCTTTAGCTACAAAACATAATTGGACGATACATCAACTAGATGTGAAATCTACATCCTTAAATGGCGAATTAAAAGAAGAAGTGTATTTACTGCAACCTGAGGGGTTTGTTAAACAGGGGGAAGAACATTTAGATTGAAGAAAGCATTGTATGGACTAAAACAGGCACCCAGATCATGGTATGACAAAATTGATTCATTTTTCCTACAACATAGTTATAAATGAAGCAACAATGACCCTAATTTGTACACCGTGTTTGTCAAAGAGGGGCGAATTGTTTTAATTTCTTTATATGTAGATGATCTTATCATTTTAGGAAATGCAGATGAACTCATTAAAGAAATCAAAGCACAGATGTCACAGGTTTTTTAGATGAAACAACTTAGAGAGCTACACTATTGTTTGGGTCTAGAAGATAGGAGGGATTATGGCCATGCTTTTCTGTCACACGGTAAGTATGTTAGGAGCTTACTGAAAAAGTTTAGAATGGATCAGTGCAAAGCTGCAGCAGTGCCTTTACAACACAATACCAAACTTCAAAATGATGATGGTTCTAAGGACGTAGATGCAACATCGTATAGATAGTTAGTTGGGAGTCTAATCTACTTGGCTACAGCTAGGTCAGATTTGGCTTATGCAGTCATTGTATTGAGCCAATTCATGTCAAAGCCTCTTGAGAGTCATTGGGTTGCAACGAAAGGTGTCTTAAGGTATCTGCAAGGAACCTTACACTTTTGTATTATTTATATTGATTTGTTTGATGTTAGATTGATAGTTTTTTCAAACTCTGACTGGGCCAGAAATCTAGATGACCGACGATCCATAACAAGTTATGCATTCAGAATTTGGTCTAGAGTCATTGTATGGAGTAGCAAAATGCAGAACACACTATCCTTATCTTCAGCAGAAGTTGTGTATCAAACGATGTGTGTAACAACTTGTGAAACAGTTTGGTTGAGGAGCCTTCTCCATGATGTTGGAGAAGAACAGAAGGTTGCAACAGTTATCAAATACAACAACCATAGCTATATCAAACTTGCAAATAATCCAGTGTTTCATAGAAAGACAAAGCACATTGATACACAATTTCATTTTGTTATGGAGAAAGTTCAGTCAAAAGAAATTCATATTGAATATTGTAATACATATGATAACGCTGCTAATATTTTCACTAAGGCTCTCGGTAGAATCAAGTTTTAATTGATTAGGGAAATGTTAAGACTACTTTTGAACCGCTTTCTCCATTAAGGGGGAGTGTTGAAGATAATGGAGACTATGTAAATTAGGAAAGAGTCGGTTCCTAGACCCTTAGATTAGGAACTAGTTCCTACTTCTTACGCAGTTGTTTAACATCCGTACTTGCATGAAAACAATATATTTGTTTATTGTAAGATGAAAAGGGTTGAGTGTTTTGCCAGGTAGTATCTAAGTGGAGCTCCTCACCTGTGAGCTGCCCAATTTATCAATAAAATTGATTCTTCAATTTTTAAGATAAGAAAATCGATAATTCCTCGGGAAATGACTTGAAAGTTTTTTTAATCTTCAAAACCCATTTTTGAAATTACCAAATTTCATTTTTTTTTGGCAAGAATTTGTTGAAAGGTAATTTATGAAGTTATAAATTTCAGATATACTTTTTGATCCGTTAAATCATTGAAAGGTCATTTTTCAAGCTATGGAAGTTGATAGAAAGGGAAAATCCGCAAAACTAGGAACTGAAAGGAAGATCATATTTTAGTCGAAACACCAATTGATTGAAATTCTAAAATATTGTTGACAACCTCTCATACGTCACCTCTTCCAATATGAAACCATTCCATGTTGAATTTCTTAGTTCAACACGAACGTGTACCAGACATATAAATTAGACCGTAACTTTATTATTTCGATCCCAACCAGCATATATATATATATATATATTTCAAAAGTGACAGATGATAAAATAATTGAAACAATAAGTTTGACGTCTGAGTATTTAAATTTCCCATAATAACTTATAATGAGTGGTTTAAACCGAGATCAACTTATGCAATTTGGGAAGTTGCCGTAATTATTTTTGTTATCATTCTTTCGTCAATTGGCTGGAAATGAGATTTTTATAAACACCAAAAAAGGAAAAAAATTGGAATAGTCGCATTTTCTTGTTAAAGAAACATTAATAGATCTTTTAACCCATCTTTTATAAATAATTTTGAATTATCATAGAGCTAGATTAATGTTTTATAGTACCTACACTCAAATCCACCTTTCAATTGTTATAAAAAAAAATAGCATGACGACATCGAAAGATTTAGCACAGCTCTCATTATTACTGCTACTGCGGGCATGCTATGTATACTAAATTCAGAGGTCAACCATGTATGTGCGTGCATATACAGAGTCAGCTCATTTCAACCAAATACAAAACCTCAACTATTGTTTTGCTCGTAAAGTTAAAGATGTTCTATCAAACAAAGTATACACCAATTGCACCATAATCTCTCATATATATATATAATAATTTTCAAAAACATTATTTGTATATAAGTCGAAGGATGTACTTCATAGTCAGTCAACCATATCCATTGATTCTTTCCACTTAACCTTCTGTGCGGTATTTCAGGTAGCAAAATTGGATCTTTGGGGAGTAAGAGGATTTAGTTACCTTGTGCCCACTAGATTTCACTCAATGAACCTATGACATAACACGTGAGTTTGTAGCATACTAAACAATACCCTTAATTTGACCACATATTGGAAAATATCTTTAAAATTCAACTCCCTACCAATACATTTTAACATTAACATTTTTTTACTCTATAAATCTATATTCCTTTATTTTCATTAACAATGGTAAGCAGATTTTGCGCTCAGAAAGAATAACCTAAATAGTAGGTAGCTAAAAACTTGAAAGTTTGAAAGTTTCAATAAAAAAAGGCAAATATATGTTTGTTGATTTACAAATACATACTATGGAAAATTTAAATGGAAAATAGGCAGAGCAGAACTCTTAGTTGCATTTATCTTCTATTGAATACTAAAAAAGATACACTACAACATTTCAAAAGAAAGCCTCGATAACCAACATAGTGGTGCACCTTTCATATCACTTATAAAATACGAAGAGGAGAGAAAGTACAATGAATATGGACACATGCAAAAGCCTATCTAGTTGGATTTTGTCAAATCGTAGCCCTAACCTAATCACCATAGTTGCATGGTAAGAGTGCCAAGTAAGTGTGTCTGCATCAAAATATGAACTAAAGCATGTAAGCATGCATCCCTTCCTTGATATTTGTGTCCTCTACCTAAGATGGGAATTTCTCATGCATAAGTATTCTAATTGACTAGGTATATACACCCTTCTAGTAAGAATAGATCAAGCATGTTCAAAAAAAAAAAAAAGCTCTGATAATATAAAAATTCTATCCAAAAGTGAAATTGATAAATCTGAAACAACATCTAAAGTAGAATTAATTGAAGGTGGCACATTCATGCCCTTAGCATGCACGCACCCTCTTGCAAACAACAATATATTTCATTATCTTCTGTGGCGTGTATGTGCTCTCTACTAAGAAATAGACTGTGTCACTATCTCATGCACTTTCATTCAACTTGTTCATCACTGATGTAAGGAAAGGGTACTGAAGGTGTGATATATGTTGTCTTCTCAAATGCCTCATGATTGGGAGGATCACTAGTTGAGAAATAGGTAAAAACTATTAACACACATGCATCAGACATAGCTCATAGAGGTACTAGTAATGTGATGCATGTCTCTTCTAGATCAAGGTTGCTAGGGAGTGGGTGTAGGGAGCAACATTTTCAAAAGCTCCCGGGTCGGCAATGATTTTGGGGGAAAATTTTATATAATATATATTTTTATATTTTCTATGCATATATGTCAACAAAAGCATTTAGAATAATGAATTAGTGATAAAAATAAAAAAATATGGATTTGACCATATAACATCATTCATCTATTAGCTATAATCTTTATCAACCACAGGTCCACAAATTACAAGTTCTCATTTATATAGCATAAGTGTGGACATAACCAAAATAGCATTGAGTGCAATCCATTTGTGAACCAAAAATACATCAGAAAATAAGCTCTATATGGCCTCTAGCATCCAAAAAGATCATGCTACAACAAATACCTACATATCATCAATATCATTGTCTATCTTGGGATCTTTTTCATTAATATCACCCTCTAAACATTAACATATGATAGAAACAACTAGCATGTCAAGTCAAGATTTTGTTTGAGTGATAGGTATATTTTTAGTAGAGCCATTATAGAGGAGTTCAACAACCAAAGTCACTAACATAAAGGTACATCTAGGGCTTGGTTCTCTTGATTAAAAACAATTTCCATAGCCTAGTACATGACAAAATCCAATGCAAACATTGCAATCCCCCCAATCCCGAAATCCTGAAAAACTGATAAGTCTACTGGATTTTGAGTGATATCTAAAATTCTACTTTCTCCATATGAAATTCAATGGGGTTAGAATAACTTTCAAATATCTTGAGTCATTCATGGTAATGTTAAAAATTGAAGTAAAAAGATGAAAATCCTCGATTTTGAGTGAGATCTAAAACTCTTCTTTCTCCATATGAAATCCAATGAGCTTAGAACCACTCTCAAGCATCTTTAGCCATTTCATGGTAATGTTAAAAATTTATGTAAAAGGATGAAAATGAAAGATAAATGACAATTCATTTTCATCCTTTTACTTTAAGAATTTAACATTACCATGAATTGCATATCAATACTAGGGCCATAGACTTGAATATTAGGGTACTCTAGACCTAATACTACCATACTGTTTTATTTCTGCCTTCAAGTATTGATATACCCACAATACTTTTAAATCTCTATTTCTCCGACCCAACTATTTTTTTCCTCCACGTGGCCAATTTATTGTATTAAAAATACTTATAATACACATATTGCTATACAACATATAAAAACCCTTTACCCCCCTATATATGCTCAATATATTATTTCATTTTTTCTTCATTTTCTATCCCCTAATATGAAGGCATGTGGTATGGGATTTCTTTATCAGTGAAGACCCTATACTTGTGTCTATTGTTTACTTATGCTTAAGTGTAAGCTGGGTTGTCGAGATAGCAACAAGTAAGGTATGATAGAGGGGCAATTTGATTATGGGCAGAGTTCACATTTTAAATTTATAATTTTAACAAATTCTTATTAAATTTGGAGGAAATTAGATAAATTCATGATATTACAATTTAGATTTCCTTCCACAACTTTGGCCATGGTTGTATGTTTGGTGATGGTTTATCTATTAGATATTTTGGACGTTTTTCCAGTTTATTTTCTAGTCTAATTTGCAGGAATTAGTTGGAATCACACACTAGAATCATAAGTTTGAATTGTGATTTCTATAACTTAATATCCCCAGAAAATTTTCAAGATTCTAAATCCATATATATATATATATATATATATATATATATATATATATATATATATATATATATATATATATATATATATATATATAGATATACAATCAAAAACCCAATATCAACAACATAAATCAAAATTTAACCAAAAAAAGAGCAAATTCCAACCAAAAAAATCCAAAAAAAGAAAAGAAGCAAAAACGTGGCAGAATACTAGAAGTATCACTATCTCCTGCATTATTACTGTGGGCATGCTATATATACAATGTACACAATGATTTCCCCCAAAACACACACACACACACACACACACACACACATATATATCAGCTCTGAAGGAAGTAACAAGTATTCTCTTTAATAGTATGGATTCTTCATCCACTTCATCTTCCAAAAGCTACAGTAGTATCATTGTAGTCGGCATGGGAATTTCACATATCGAAATTAGATTTGTTGGGAGTAAGAGAAATTTACTTAGTTTGTTCATATTTATTACTTATGCTCCTGTGTGAGCTAGCTTGTAGGGATAGCAAATGCTAAAGCACTGACACAGAATGGTGTTGAATAATTTGTCATTTTTGAGTCCACAGATCGAATTGGTGGGTGGCTGATAAAGCATGAATTTGTTGCAATTACAGTGGAATGTGGTGTAGGATCGATAACAGGTGAGGTGATAAAGTAAAATCCATCTGGGAGATGGCCAAGAAACACAACACATGCACTTGTTACTATGATTATAGCAATGGTGCATTCAACATATTCTACGAGAAAAGTTACAATCGAAGACCAAGAATATGCACCAGCTCTATAGCATTTATTGTTGTATATATGTGCAAATATAAGAATATTTTTATGATAACTACAAAAAATTAATATGATTTTTTCTTCTTTTGCGGGAAACTTTTAAAAGTTGTTGGAAAGACAGAGGAGATTAAACACAAATTGATACACAAAACACACTAGCTACGCTCTTCTATTGATCACACAAAACTTGATAATTACAATGGACACAGTGAAGGGTATTTAACCTTTTCCAACTAATGAGTAACCTAAAATATCTTGACATGCAACCAGACATTTAATTCGACTATGACTTAACTAGACAGGACTCAACACTCAACACTCAACACTCAATTAACTGACTCTCTAATTTTACCCAACTCCTCATGCAAGAGTAATTAGCTTATTTTAACACTCCCCCTTAATTATGACCGCTAAACTAAAACTCACTCATAACAACTCAAAAATCCACGTTGGTCTATGTCTCAAATAGGTTTAAAATGCCCAGGTTTATTCTATGAAACTCAAACAGATCTTTTTATAATGACTTAGTAAATAGATCAGCCAATTGATACTAGATTTAATGGCTTCAAGTGAACTTATCCATTCCTCACAAGTCCTCTAATAAAGTGATATCTAGTATCAATATGCTTTCTCTTTCAATGAAACACACTGTTGTTGGATAATGCAATCCCTGAGGTGTTGTCGCAACATATTGTTGTTGATCCTTGTTGTTTCTGCTAGCATACACTATGCCATAATCACAATGTGTGTATCCAATCAAATCCTTCTTTTTTGTGCTTGCATACATTATGCCACAATCTCTAGTTCCTACTATGTATCTCATAGTTATTTTTCTTGCACTCCAACGTGTGTCTTTTGGAGTTTCCATAAATCTGGAAATCAAACTAACTCCTTGCACGATATCTGGTCTTATAGCTATGAGATACATGAGGGTTCCAACCAATCTTTTGAAAAGAGTTTGATTGACATCAGATCCTTCATCATCCTTACTTAACTTTTTACCGGTTGGAATTGGTGTAGGGGCAGGTTTGCAATTTTCCATCTTGAATCTCTTCAACAAATCTTTGGCATATTTATTTTGACAAATAAAAATTCCAGTTTTAGATTGCTCAACTTCTATGCCAAGAAAATATTTCATGAGACCAAGATTTGTCATCTCAAATTCTTTCATCATCGCTGCTCTACATTCCCCTAACTCAAAATCACCTGTAAAAATCATGTCATCAACATCTAGACAGACAATCAAAATTTGTCCATGCTCATTTACTTTTGTGTACAAGGTAGGCTCAATGCTGCTTCCGGAAAATCCATTCTTGATCATGCAATTGTCAATTATGCTATACCAAGCTCTAGGTGCTTACTTGAGTCCATAGAGCGCTTTATTCGACCCATAAACTCTATCTTCTTTACCTTCAACTTCATATCCTGGAGGCTGCTACACACAAATTTCTTCTTCTAGAATTCCATTCAAGAATGCAGATTTCACATCCATCTGATATACTTTCCACATGTTCTGAGCTACTGTGGCTAGAAATACTCCTCCAGTATCCAATATGGCTATCAGAGTAGACATTTCTCCAAAATCTATTCATGGTTTCTCCGAGAGCCCTTTTCCTATAAGTCATGCTTTAAATTTGTCAACTTCACCTTTCTCATTCAACGTTATCTTATACACCCACTTTACACCAATGATATTTTTTTCCTTTGGTATTTCAACCAAATTGCATGTATCATTCTTTTCAATAGCTTCAATTTCTTCATCCACGGCTTGCACCCAATTTTCATCTCTAATTGCTTCTTCAAATGAAGAAGGTTGGAAGGACAACAATGCAAAATTTGAACTAACATCCAAACCATCATAAATATCTTTCAGACTTCTCATCTTTCTCTTACCATTTCTTGATTCATCACCTGATTGACAGTCAGGAGAATCTCGGTTTGTTGATCTGCTTGAACATCCATGCTACTCAGAAAATCTTGGAGTCCTTGTTGGTGTGTCTATGTTTGGTGTCTTCATGCGTGATTCTTGCTGCTCCTTTTTTGCTACATCATATTCTTCCATGAGTGGAAATTGTGCATCAAATGTTTTGTCTATAGTCCCATTCCACGAATCTTATTCTTTGAACACAACATATTTGCTAATTGTGGTCTTCTTTGCGATATGATTATACTATTTGTAAGCTTCTAATTGCTCACTATAACCAATAAATATGCATTCTTCACTTTTATCATCCAATTTTCCTCTTCGCTTTTTAGTCACATGTGCATAAGCTACACATCCAAATTCTCTGAGATGATATACGCTGCAAGGCATACCTGACCATGCTTGTTCTGGTACTCTGTTCATCAAACTCTTTATATAGGAGTTCTATTGATCACATAAATAGCACATGCAACTGCTTCTGCCCAATACTCATTAGACAATTTTATGCCTTTCAACATGCTTCTTGCCATGTTCATAATTGTCTTGTTATTTCTCTCTATCACACCATTCTATTGTGGTGTGTACCTGATTGTAAACTGTCCTCTGATTCCATGTTGTTTGCAATAATCATGGAATGTCTTTGAATTATATTCTCCATCACGATATGACCTTAATACCTTGATTTGTTGATCACTTTGGCTCTCTCCTAAAGCTTTGAATTCTTTAAACCTTGCAAAAGGTTCAAACTTTAATTGCTTCAAGAAGTAAACCCAAGTGTTTTCCATATATTCATTAATGAATGTGAGGAAGTAACTATTTCCACCAACCGACTGTGTCCTTATAGGTCCACACAAGTCTGAATGCACTAGTTCAAGAGGTTGCTTCGCTTGATATGCAACTCCCTTTGGAAAATTTTCATACTGTTGCTTTCCCAAGATGCAACACTCACATGTACTAGTAGGATCTTTGATGGGAGGTAATTCCCTGACCATCTATTTCTATTCCAGCAATCTTAAACTAGAAAAGTGCAAGTGTCCAAATCGAAAGTGACATAACCAATAATCATTAGAACATGCAACTATAAAAGAACTGACCTGATCACTGTAATTCATAATTAGAGGAAAGCATATGTTCCTCGTCATCTGCACCTTTGCTATCAACTACTTGCTTGGGGGCTTTTCATATATAAGATATTTTTGACCTTCAAAGACAACTATGTATCCTTTCTGTGTTAATTGACCAACACTTATCAAATTATGTTTGAGACTAGGAACATGATATACCTCTAATATTTTCTTCGGCTCCCTCTGCTTGGTCAGAATGTTGACCACTCCTTTTCCATCTACATCCACAATCTTGTCTTTCCCTAAATTTACCTCTATTTTCACAGATTGATCCAAATTTGTAACCAAATTATTGTTTCCTGTCATGTGGTTACTGCAACCACTATTCAATAGACACACATTATCAGAAGGTTTGGGTATGGTATGGAAAGTTAGGAACATGGAGCTGGTACTCTCTGTAGTGACATTAGCTCTCTGGTTCCCTTGATCAGCTATCTTCTTCCCACAATCATGAGAATATCGACCAAATTTATTGCAATAATAACATCTCACCTTTGATTTGTCAAACGTTTGATTATTGCAAAAGTTTTCGAAGTTTCTTCCACTTTCATGTTCATGCTCTTATCGTTTGTCCCTATGACCACCATATCTTCCACCTCATCTTCTCCCTCTCGATATATTTCTGCCTCGACCTCTGTCTCTTGAAATAGAAACTTGACTTTTGAAAGCAGCCTCTAAAGTAGAATCCTTGCCTCTGTCTATCCTTGCCTCATGTGATAGAAGTGATCCCATCAACTCATCAACTGTTAATAATGCCAAATCCTTGGCTTCTTCTATGGCTTCTACCACAACACCAAATTTGGTAGATAAATATCTCAAGACCTTCTCAACCACTATTTGATCTTTAATTTTCTCACCATAGATTTTTAACTTATTTAACATAGTCATGACCTGATTCATGAAAGAATCGATGTCCTCTGCATCCTTCATCTACAAAATTTCAAACTATCTCCTAGTATTTTGCAACTTAACAATATCTACTTTGGCCATACCTTTATAGCTTGTCACCAAAGTATCCCATGCTTCCTTTGTTGAAGACATGATCATAATCTTCTGGAACACTCCTCGGTCCACTCCTTGCTTGATAAGCTGCAACGCTTGTGCATTCTTATTCTTGTATTTCTTCCATTGTTTCCTCTCTGCATTAGTGAGATCTCGTTCTTCTGCTTCATCCTTAGGTTCTGAAAACCCAAACTGGACATAATCCCAAAGATCATGAGGCTGCAATGTGGTCGCGATATTAATGGCCCGCACATAATAATCTTTCCTTGTAAACAGTGGGAATTGGAGCTAGAAATTTGAGAAAGGCATCTTTCTTAAAAAAAAATCCTCTTATGAAACCCTAAATTTCTCCTTTTATAATCTTGCAAAGCTACTCAAGAAACTCCTCATGAATAAAACCCTTGTTATCTCTTTTTTTTTTATAAAAAGAAAAATTTTTTAATTTTTTTTTATATATAAACAAAAAAAAATTATATAATTTTTTTTATAAAAAAGCTTTCTAAATAAACACTATATAATTAATTTATGGAGCCCCTTCAAATAAATAACCTTTCGAATAAAAATCAATTCTTAACAAACATCCACCCATTTGGCTTTTTTTTTAAAATACTCGATGTGAGTTAAACATATGCCTTGTAATGAGCCACTTAAAAAGAAATCATATAACCTTTTGACGAGTGATAGTTTCAAACTTCAAACGCTGACTTCGTATTCCCATAGAGTCCACCTTTTTTCCATATGTGATAGGGCTTGTGCTCCCCCGACACTAAATAAATTGCACAGTTAACTCCATAGTAGTTTAAATGATGATGGATTTACTAACCCTCCAATAATGTGTGTTGGTAGAGGAAAAACCATTACTCTAGGACAAAACAAACTCTTTTCTATAGCTTATGGTTGAAATCAAGCAAGGAAAAAGTGTAGTCTATTGGACCATAAAATTTGTTTGTGTAATACCTTCCCAAGATCTAATGAACCAAAGTTCCACAAGCCAACTAAAATTGACACTAAGTAGTATGTTTCATTATGCAATTAAATAATTGATTTTTGTGTAACAATGGTTAAGGAAGACAAGTCTAGTTCAGATCTTGGATGCAGCCTGTAAACAATAATTCTCCTCTTTGTACGGAGATAACTCAAGGATGGAACATGTGTATTCATTGGTGGGAAACGAAATTGAAGATGATATGTTTTATTTGACTACAGGATTTCCTTTAGAATCATTGAGAACCCTAATCAAGGGAATGAGGTCTTCATCTTAGTGAAAACATGTTGTGGAGGGAGATTCAGTAACAAGAGAAAAGGGAAAATTATTGAAGTGGTCCATGAGATTCTAAAGAGACACTACACTATCAAAGATATATAGAGTAACTTGTTGGAATTGCAAAAAATATTTCTTGACATACATGTTCTGGTTTAGTCACGGGGTCAAGAGCTTGATACTATTGAAGTCAATGTCCAATGTGCGTCCTTCTACATCGATACAGGAACATGAAAGCTTAAACAAAAAATAGTAACTGTGACTTGATCTATACTAATTTGTAAGTGTTCAAAGTTTCTATGTGCTTTGATACTTATAGTAAAAGAAGGCGGCTTAGGAATACTTAACAAAGGGTGGACCCTTCTTGGTACATAGTGACTACCTAGGTTGGTGGTGTCTGAAAGGGATTTGATGGTATGTTGGACTCGATAATGACTACCTTGTTGTAATATGTATTTGATGGCATAACACCATATTTATATGTTTTACTATCTCTACCTCTGGTGGCAACTAGCATAATCATTTATTAAATATATCCATATCAAGTGAAAGAAAAGAAACTGCAAGGTGTCATCTTTGGAAATGTGATACTAGATGATTTGAATATCTGCAAGTCAAATCACAGGATTTAGAAGTTCCTACTATGATAGAGACATAAACTAGATAGTTATACCTAAAGGATTGGTTGGTTGGTCTATGGTGAATGGCTCATACAAATTCAGGGATTAGGTGTTCCTCAAAAGAGAATGTAGGAATACTATGAGAGAAGAAAATTGGATGCTTCTAGAATGGGGTACACGCATTTCAAAAATTATGGAATGTGATCAAAATGTACCCAAAAGCACAATCAATTAGGAGTATTAGGAAACCTTCTATTCTACATGGAATGGACTAGATATTATGATGGGTTTTCATATTCCTAATAATAAATGATGGATTCTTGGAGAGAAAGGAGAATAACTTAAAACTCGAAGAGGAAATACTTGGAAAACAAAAAGTTGAGGATATTTAATGATTTACCATATGAAGTAGCTTCTATGTACACAAAAATGTTTCCTCAAGGGAGGAAACAACAAGTGCTACACCTAAGCCTATAAATCACAAACAACTGCATGAGTTGACTATTAATATCCTTAACGTGTTTGAAGTTATAACTAAATTTTATAGAACTGTCTCATATTGGAAAAATCATAGCAAAACCTAAAGTGATTGTGAGAAAAAGGGAAAGGTGCAATTTTACCTTTTATCCCTTATATCCTATCTTTATAATTATACATTACTCCTCTTGTCATACATTTCTATACCTTCAAAGCCAAAACCATTTGACATTCATATTTTTGGGGAAATTATTTGCTTAATAAAAACAACTAATCAAATAGACATTAATTGTCAACCCAAGAAACAACAATCTGAAAAATAACTACTGAATATAATATATGTTCTATATGATATTATTATGATAACTTAACAATTACTTCTATTCTTCAAAATTTAATTGTTCTATTCATAACCTTAAAGCGATCTAGATTTGACAAAACGAGGTAAGTGCGAAAAGTAAATCTCTGAAAGTTAATGACAAAGCTACAAATAATTTGTGTTATAATTGTAATCACACATATGAAAGTAAGAATGTAATAAACCAGTAACAAAATCATTCTATTATTAACTAAGAAACAATAAGAGAAATTTCCGAGTCTATTTCCAAGTCTATTTCGAGTAACTAACAATATCTTTGGAGTAGCTCACAAACTGATTTTAAATAAAAACAATAAGGAATTAGAGGAACAACAATAAGAAGTTAAATGAACAACAATTGTATATTGGAAGAAACAACAACTATTTGAAAATGAACAACGATTAAACAAAAAAAGTACAAGGAACAACCAGCCTTCACGTAGGAAACAATGGCGAGAATCAGTGTTATAAGTTATGCAACTAATGAAAATATAAATACAATCTTCAGAGAACTATTTGATATCTTAATTTCTTAGAAGAAAGAAATAGTACAGAACTACGTTAATGCAATTTTACAAATGTAATAAAATCGCCTCTGCAAAGTAGGCCCAAACCACTAGGAGTGAGACTGAAGTTCAAATCAACACACGATTGATAAAAGTGAAATTAATTAAGAAATATTGACCTTCAATAATATTTCAAACAATAAATACAATACGTACTCCATTTGCTATTCTGTCTCAAATTATAATTATTCCTTCTCTCCTTTTCTTGCTTTATGGCTTCATTTAAATACACAAAAACAAAGGGAAATTAAAACTGAACCAATCATCTCATCATGATATTATTCTTACATCCTCCCACTTAATTATTTCAAAAAAAAAAAAAAACTTTTCTATTATATCAAAATGTCGTTACATCATGCATACCATTATGTTTTCCGTGTGAGTTTCAAACAATTAGTTTCCCAAGGGTTTTGTAAATATGTCTGCAAACTGATCTTCTGATATCCAGAACTCCATACATATTTCATTATTTCTTACTAATTCTCAAATGAAATGATATCTCATATCAATATGTTTACTCTTCTTATGGAAAACATAATTTCTTGATAGGGCAATAGCATATTTGCTGTCATAGAAAATATGTGTGGGTTCTTTCTATTCATGCAAAAACTCTTTCAAAATTCTTCTCATCCACACAGTTTGACATGCTGTTGTTGTGGCTGCAAAATAATCTTCTTTAGCTAATGATAGAGTCACATGGATTGCTTCACTCATGCCCATGAAACTGCACCTGAACCAAAACTAAACACATACCCAGATGTCCTCCTCCTGTCATTAATTTGTCATTAATATTGCCTACAAAATCACTATCTGTATATTCAATTAGTTTAAAATTGAAATCAGATGCATACCAGATACCATAATTTCTTATTCTAGCAACATATCTTAAAATCTTTTTTCCAACTAGCCAATGGGTACTCTTCGGAGACTCCATGAATCTGGAAATTAAACTTACACCAAACATTATATCAGGCCTTGTTGCAGTCAAATACATAAGAATTCTAACCAATTGTTTAAACAAGGTTGGATCAATATCTGAACCATGATCATCCTTACTAAGTTTTGTACCAATTGCAGTTGGGGTTACAACTGGCTTACAGTTTTGCATCCTAAACCTTTTCAATATATCCTTTGCATACTTAGATTGACAAATGAAAATACCATCTTCAGATTGAGTTACTTCAATACCAAGAAAATATTTCATTAGGCCTAAATCAGTAATATCAAATTCTCTTTTGATGCTCATCTTAAAATCATCTATTGAGAGATCTCTAGTGAAAATAAAATCACCGACATACAAGCACACAATCAAAATTTTACCATCCTTATTTACTTTTGTATACAAAGTTGGCTCACTTGGACTCCTGATGAATCCATTGTTATTTAGATATTCATAAATTCTATTGTACCATACTCCGGGGGTGCTTGTTTCAATCCATATAATGCTTTATTTAATTTGTAAAATTTATCTTCTTGACCATCAATTTCATATCCACAAGGTTGTTTCACAAAAACCTCTTCTTCGAGAAAACCATTTAAAAATGCAAACTTTATATCCATCTTATATATTTTCCATTTATTTTGTGTAGCAGTATCTAATACCATTCTTACTATGTCAATTCTAGCTATAGGTGCAAAAGTTTCATTATAATCAATACCAGGTTGTTGACTAAACCCCTCACCTATGTCAAGTCTAGCTATAGGTGCAAAAGTTTCATTATAATCAATACCAGGTTGTTGACTAAACCCCTCACCTACAAGTCTTGCGTTATTCTTTTCAATTTCACCTTCAGCATTCACTTTAGCTTTTAAAATCTATTTAACACCTATAGTATTTTTACCTTCAGGCAAATTTACAAGTTCCCAATTATTATTTCTTTCTATAGCATCAATTTATTCATCCATGGATTTTATCCAAACTTTTTCTTTAATAGCTTCATCAAAATTTACTGCATCATATGCAAGTAATGCAAAATTTGAAACTTGATCTATTTCATCATTCTTCTCATACAATTCCTCTAAACTTCTAGTCTTCTGACCTTTAGTTCTATTCTTCAATGTAGCTATTGTAGGATTAGAGTCATTACTTACCTCTGATCCTGTTGTTTGTTGTCCACCATAACCTAATGGTTCGCCATGTTCATGACTTCTCGATGTTCTAAATTGTAATGGATTAACTCATGGTGAATGGATTACTAGCGTGCTTGCATCAATTGTATATGGAATTGGTTGTCCAACTTGTGCTTCTTTCTCATCTTCATTATCATCTCCATGAGATAATACAGTTGTCTCTGCAACAGATTTATCTATGCTTCCATCCCAAGTTTCTTCTTCCTTGAACTAAACATCTCTATTGATAATATATTTCTTGGTGATAGGAATATCAAGAATATATGCTTTAGACTCATCACTATATCGAATAAGGATGCATTTCTCACTTCTATCGTCTAACTTCTTTCTCAATTATTTAGGAACATGTGCATAAGAAATGCAAACAAAAATTCTTAAATGAGATATATAACAACTCTTATATTCCATGCTTCTTCACGAACTCAATCCTTCACACTCTCAGTCAGACTTCTGTTAAAAATATAAATAGCACAAGCTACAGCTTCTCCCCAATATTCATTTGGTATATTATTGTCTTTCAACATACTTCGAGCCATATTCATAATAGTTCGATTCTTCCTTTCAGCTATTCCATTTTGCTATGGAGTATAATGTGTAGTAAACTACCTCTTGATTCCATACAATTGAGAAATCTCAATGAAATCTATTAGCATATATTCACCACCTCTATCTGATCTCAAAATTTTAATATTATTTCCACTTTCCTTTTCAACCATAGCTTTAAATATTTTAAATACAAAAAATGCTTCAGATTTTTGTTTCACAGGATAAACCCGTGTTTTTCAATTGTAGTCATTAATAAAAGTAAAAAGGTAAACATTACCAGCCAAAGAAGGGGTTTGCATTCGTCCACATAAATCTGTGTGAACAATCTCCAATGGAGTTCTCGCCCTGTACGAAACTCCATATATAAATTTTTGTCTATGATCTTTTGCAAGTATGCAACTTTCACACGATCTCGTCAGTTGTTGAATATTGGGTAACCCTTTCACCATCTGTTTCTTCTGCAACAAATCTAGTCCAACAAAATATAAATGACAATATCTTAAATGCCATAACCACGATTCATCGAAATTCATAGTTTTGTAAGCATTCAAGGAGGAAGATAATTCATTTCTCATTATAAGAGGAAACATCCTGTTCTTTGTCATTTCTACTCTTGCTATCGGCATCATACTTGGGTATTTGTCAATGATAGCACACACATTATTCTTGAAGAATACTCTATTCCTTTTCTCTATCAGTTTCCCAATGCTCAACATATTTCATGTAAAGCTAGGTACATAATACACATCATCAATTTTTCTTCTATCACCATCTCTAGTATAAACAACAATCATTCCTTTGCCTTTAACACATACCTTAATATCGTTACCCAACTTGGCTTTATACTGAATACTAGTGTATAGATTAGAAAACAAATCTTTGTTTCAAGTCATGTGATTGTTGCAGCCGCTATCTAAAAACCAAATATCATTCAAACATTCTTGAGTCATGTTACAAGTCATAAACATTGGCTTCTGACTATCTTCAAATTCTTCTGAGATGTGTGCAGATTGCTTACCAACATTTGCCTACCTCTTCAAACACTTAGTAGAAAAATGGCCATATCTTTTACAATAATAACATTGAACTTTAGACATATCATACCTTTGATTTCCTCGATGCCAGGTTCTATTGTAACTCCCCCTTAAATTAGGAGGACGTTGTTGAGATTTCTCTTCATGATCATAATTATCTTGCGGACGTATTTTATTAGTTACTATGCCGCCTCATCCTCTATTACTAGGTCTTCCTCTGCCTCTTCCTCTATGAAATTGAAGCTAAGTTTTGAAGGAATTCTCCAATGTGCTATCATCATATATTGACATCTTGGATTCATGTGCAATCAACGAACCAATCAACTCTTCAATTTTCATTTGACTTGTGTCCTTGAACTCTTCTATGGATACAACAATCGCTTCAAATTTCTTTGGCAAACTTCGAAGGACTTTCTCAATCACCCTCTTGTTTGAGAGGTCTTCTCCATATTGTCGTAATTGATTAACAACACTCATGATTTGGGTCATAAAAGCATCCAAAGTTTCACTATCTTTCATTTTCAAATTCTCAAAATCTCTTCTCAAATTCTACAACTTGACATTCTTTACCTTCGCTACACCCTGATAACCGGATTCGAGGATGTCCCATGCCTCCTTCAAAGATTCTGCATTTAATACTTTTGAAAGTATCACGTCATCTAAGCCTTGTTGAATAAGGCCAAGAGCTTTATCGTCCTTATTTTTGTCTTCTTTCAACAATGTTCGTTCAGCATTTGCAAGAGTCATCATTGCTGCCTCATTAGTAGGCTCGGGATACCCATCAGTAACAAATCCCCAAAGATCATGAGGATGTAACAATGTTCTAATTCGAATAAACCATAACTTTTCTCAGTTAAAATAGGAATTGACTGAGTAGTATTAGTATTGGATGTCATCTCTCACAAATAATTGAAACCTTCAGATAAAATTTTTAAAAAACTCTCACATTATAATACTTTCAATTCCTTTCCAATACCCTTCCAAAGTACCCTTACAAATACTATGGACAGCCTCTTTTAAAAACAACTTTAAAATTCCCTTTTTAACTTCCTTAATAAACGTTTTATGAAAAATACTTTAAAACACCCTTTTAACTCCCTTAATACAACATATAAATCTTTTTTTTTTAAAACAAACTTCAGTGTGACTATAAACGATATTGTCTTTCAAACTTTGCAAAGGGCTTCGAAGAACGACAATTATCCACGCTGTTGAAAGATGTGTACGCAATGCAGATTTACCTCTCTCGCCGACAGAATGGAAATTTCTGCTCCATTTCACCAAATTTCATACAGAATGGTCTAGGTTGGTTAGTTTGGTCTGCCACAGCACAAAACTACTCGAAACACATTTGCATCTCAGCAGACCTCTTCAAACATTAAACTTATCTCAGCTATGTAATAAAGCATCTCTGCTCACGTGCTCCATACCATGAAGAAGATGCACATACCTACTGAATCATATAATCCAGTCGTCAATCCACTAAACCAACTAACAACACAACTATACAACACACAACGTCGCGCTCCGTGAGTCTCGACAGGACTTCACTCCATAGTAGTTCACACTTACTCAATAGGTTGTGGCTTCTAGGCTAATCTAGCTCTCATACCAGATGAAAGAAAAAATAAATACAGAGGAGATTAAGAAAAAACACAGAGAATCCGCAGCTACAGTTGCTTAATTACACCAACAATAGTGGATGATCTTTGCCTCTCCGTGATCCTTCAATTTATAGTAGATGTTTATGTCGGTTACATCAATTAAACAAATATATTTTAAGCAGTGCTGCCCTTTCATTTCTGTAGGCAGCGAGGTGGTGATGACCTCTGGAAGCATGAAGAGCCAAGGCGATGGCGGTGACGATGATGGTTGATTGTGAAACAATTATTCTTACATTACAAAATGATTTAGATTACAAATTTATATTTTTTACAACCAATCAATTAGCGACATCAAATATGAAATATCTCTCCATCATCAATAAACTAGAAAAAGTCGAGTTTTATTTTGCAATTTGGGGAAAGTAGCATTTCTTCGCAACAACAAATCTGAAAAATCATCTTCCTAGAAGCTCCCATATCTCTCAAATTGCGGCCAAATTTGGAAAAACACTTTTAAAATAGCTAATTTTCCTCGTTCTGCATAAAACCCATGCCTCTTATTTTTTGGATTCGTCATCATTTGCCCATAAATTAAGATACAAAATCATCGCCTATTGCCTTGTTTTCATAAATCCCATGTGTCTTATATTTTGGATTTGTTCTCATTTGCCCATATATTAAGATGCAAAATCGCTTCTTATCCCAACGAATTTCTAAGTTGGAATATTTAACCATAAATTGGGGCTTGGATTTGCAATTTCGAAGAGATGTTGGTGGTTGAAACTTTGAATAATATTATAGCAAGCTCTTCATAAAACATCATTGGCAAAGTCATGGATAATAATCTTTAATATATTAAAAATAAAGAAGAACACACATTATTTATTATGATAAATTATTATAAATATAATAATAAAATATCAATATAAAAGAGAGATTGAAAGTTTATTTCTCGCATGAAATCCCTTTTGTTTCCATCTTATAGTATAGGTTAGAAAGCCTATTGATGCTTTGAGTTATACACATATATTGTAGCATTTCCAACTCTATAAACTCTTGGTTGATAATTTATGTTAGATTTATTAAACAATTAGTTTAGCCAACAATAACTTTTTATTACATTCCAATTTTCATTCCATTATAAAACTATTAACCAAGTTAACAACATCCTAGCTTTTAAAAACATAAAACTTCTAGAAAGTAGGATAACAAAGTTCTACTTGTACAAATAGGCTTACACAACCTGAAATGCCCAGGATAAACTCTTGGAAAAACTAATAATTAAATTGTTAAATTATTTTAACGTCAGTAATAAAATAATTTGTACGACTTACTAAATGGGTTAGGCAATCTGAGAATTCCGCGTGACTAAATGGTTAAGAAGTGATGGTAAAATAATAAAGTACGGTTGCTGGTATAAGCAAGCTCATCATTCGACGGGAAATGATCTGAAAGTTTTTTTAATGTTGAAAAGCCATTTTTGAATTACAAAATTTCAGTTTTTTCGTATTAATTTGTTGAAAAGTCATTTATGAAGTTATAAACTTTCAGATATATTTTTTTGGTCCATTAAATCATTGAAAGGTCATTTTTGAAGTTATGGAAGTCGATTCAAAAGGAAATTCTGTAAGAACTAGGAGCGGAGGGAAATGATCATATTTTAGTCGAACTTATTGAAATATTGTCTGACGGCCTCTCTTATGTCATCTCTTTTGAACTTCCAATAACAGTATGCGTGTTCATGTTAAATTTGTCAATGATCAGCAGACATATATAATTTTTTTTAAATTCACACTAACTTTATTATCTCGATATTATTAACTCGTGTATCAGGTTTTGCTAACATATAGGCGTTGTGTAACTATTGTAAAGTTTTTGGAGTTGTGGGTTGGAATCTAGCTAAATCATATCCGGGTAGAAATCTATTAAATGGTGATGGTTGTTTTTTATGTTTTGGTTGTTTTTTAAAATATATTTTTTACATATATTCGGTATTTGAAAATTTTGGGACATTTTAATTATGCATATTTTATAATTTAAAGATTAATTCCAATAATTTAGTAAGATTCTGAATCAATTTGATAAAAAATACAAAGAAAATATAAAATAGTTACATTCTCTAATCAAACAAAGTTGCCATATATATTATAAATAATTTTTAAATATTTTAAAATTAGATTAATGATTTACATCTAACGACACCAAAAACTTTACAGTAGCCTGATTATTAATGCTGTTGTGCATGCTACGGTCAACCACTTACGTGCGTGAATATACCAAGTCAGCGAATTTCATTAAAATACAAAGAATCAACAATTGTCTTGCCCGTAAAGTTTGAGATTTTCTATTAAACAAATTATACAGTAATTGTCATCCATATATATATATATATATCCGCTTAGAAGGACCTACCCTGTACTCAGTCAACAGGATGGATTGATTCCTCCTCCATTTCAACCTTCTCAAGTTGCAGCAGTGCCATTGTAGTCGGCACCGGCTATTCATATAACATGGAGGCATTTAGTTAGGGAATTTTCTAATTATTAGATATTTTGGAGATTTTGGTTGAGTGAATTATTTTGTTAATTTTTTTTTATTTAAATTAGGTTTTTAATTGTATATATAAATTTAGTATTTTGAATAATTTTTGTAGTATTTAGAGTAGAGTTTATAATTTAAATTTGTGATTCCAGTGACTTTTATGAAATTTTGAACCATTTTAACTAGAAAATTACCAAAAAAAAACTCTTAGTATAACATATAGGCTATGTTTTTAGTGAACTAGTGTCTATTGTTTACTTCAGCTTGTTTTTGTGTAAGCTAGGCTGCAGGGATAGCTGTTTTTATGAAATTTTGAACCATTTTAACTAGAAAACGAAAAAAAAACTCTTAGTATAACATATAGGCTATCTTTTTAGTGAACTAGTGTCTATTGTTTACTTCAGCTTGTTTTTGTGTAAGCTAGGCTGTAGGGATAGCTGCAGAGCGGCATTCTGATGAGAGGGAGATTTCACATTTTCAATTTATAATTTTAACAAATTTTATTCAATTTTCAATAAATTTAATAAATTAATGATATTAAATTTTCTTAAATTTAATGATATTAAATTTTCTTAAATTTAATTGTCACCATAATTTATTCATTATATGCCTTTGAAGCTTTTCTTGGGGCAACTCTCCACAATTCACAATTCTAGTACCTTAAAAGTTTGTTTCTTTAAAAAGATTTAGTATTCTAAATCTAAATATACAAAATAGAAAATCAATTTTAAACAACAAAATTCAAAATCTCAGTCGAAAAATTTTCACTGAATTGCTATCAAAAACTTCACCACTTCACCAGATATAATTTTTTAAAAAACGTCTACACCAATGTCGTGGCTGACTTCTAGAAGTTTCGTCCTGGCCCTCAGCGAATCTATTGTCTTTGGCCCCAAGTTAGACGTTTTCTATTTAAACCAAGTACGTACCCAGTGCTCGCTCTAACGGTATGGATTCTTCAACGTCCTCCAGCTGCAGCAGCGTCATTATAGTCGGCGGGGGCATTTCAGGTAACGAAATTAGATTTGTTGGGAGTAAGAGGCATTTAGTTAGAATGTTTCTATTATTTACTTATGCTTTTGTGTGAGGTGGCTTGTAGGGATAGCGGCTGCTAAGGTACTGGCAGAGAATGTAGTTGAAGATTTTGTCATTTTGGAGGCCACAGATCGAATTGGTGGGCGGGTGATAAAGCATAAGTTCGCTGGAATTTCAGTGGAGTGTGGTGCAGGATGGATAGCAGGCGTTGGAGGTAATAAAGTAAATCCCATCTGGGAGCTGGCCCAGAAACACAATATGCGCCCCTGTTACTCTGATTATAGTAAAGCTGCATTCAACATCTATGACCAAAGGTACAATCCAAGACAAAAAATATGCACCAGATAGGTAACATTTATGGTTGTATATATATGGGAGAATGTTTTCAAAGTTTGTTTTAGCTGCGAGGGAAAATTTCTTCTTTAGTTACTTTTTGAAAATTGCTGTCATCTTGTTGTTGTTTTGTTGTTTTGAAATGAGTAAAATTTGTTGTTGTTTTGAAATGAGTAAAATTTATGTGATGTATGAGATGATTTGTAATTTATGGTTTGAGTAATGGTTATAGAAGGTATTTAAGTTTTCAAAATCATTTTGAGATAGCACAATTGAGGATAGCTAACTATATCAATCAATCTTTAATATAGCTAAATTTTTACCCACAAAATTTTGATCCACCCGTCTTTACACCAACATTTACTATATAAATTTCAAAATTCTAAAAACAATTCATATATAACTAATTAAATTACAAAAATAACTAATGAAAAAAGTATTTAACTTATTAATTTAATTAATCATATAATTAAAAAATTAATATATATTACATTGAACTTGTATTAATAATTTTATCTATATTTAAAAAATTAATATATGTTAGATTGAACTTATATTAATAATTTTGTTTGGATAAATTGTAGATTTCTAGATATTTTTGGACCTTTAAACAACTATAAAAGTGTTGTTTTAAAATTTATGTATTTATATAGTTAAAAAAATAATACATATTAAATTTGAATATATATTAATAAATATGTCTGAGAAGATTAAAGATTTGCACTGTTTTGAAAATCTAATAAAACTAAAATAAAATCAATTATTCAAATTTATTCTTATTTATTAAAGTCTATAAATATTTCAAAATGTGCAATCCAATTAAATTATTAATCAACTAAATTGTCTAGTTATTTTTTTTTAATACTAGATTTTTTTGAGTTAAATATTGATTTATATATATATATATATATATAAAATACGTTGAAAAAAAATCTAATCACTATTGTTTTTTTAGGTTTAATACCAGATTTCCTTTGGGATATATATATATTCGATGAATATTTTTTTTTGAAAATTTAGTATATAAAGAGTTTACGATCCGAAAAATACTAAACAATTGAGATTGTAAAGAGTTTACGATCCAAAATAATTATTTTAATAAAACTTTACACTTTCAAAACAGATAAGCTCTGGCTTAACTAACTCAAAGTAAATCCAATTAAACTCAAATTTTATTAAGTAATGTTGTACTGTTTGCCTATGCTTAACAGCGGTGCTAAAGTACCTGGAACTGTTGCGGCAGCTTGTTATGAGTGGGCTTTGGATTCCGCCAATCGCGCTTTGGCAACTGAAGCTGTTTCCAGTAGTGCTGAAGGGACTGCAAG
The DNA here is from genome assembly GCA_031772625.1 of Pinus tabuliformis. NCBI lineage: Eukaryota > Viridiplantae > Streptophyta > Pinopsida > Pinales > Pinaceae > Pinus > Pinus tabuliformis. The sequence goes on along the minus strand of CM062818.1, from coordinate 1,258,885,790 downwards.
CCTAATCCTGATACTCCATTGCCATTAACAGACAGTACAATTCACGAAGTGTAAGTATACACGCCAGCATTGATCCGTACTTCTTTGAAGATAATGGATATGAACTAAAATATATATTATATGTATTACTATTTCCCCAAGATGTATACCTTATCCATTATCGATAGTAAAACTTAGATCTTATTATCGTTTAGAATATACCCCTAAACACAAATTATTAATATACATCTAAACACAAATTATTATTATATATCTACACACAATATTATGTTGAGAAAATGTATCTATCTGCGGAATCATATAGTTTAAAGTATACTTCTAAATCCAATTATTTCTAGTCTTAATGAAATTTCTATTTTTTTCAGAATTCCATCATCGCCGTTGGAATTGGCGGTAGACTTTATTTTGCATGATTTTGAGATGGCAGGTATGACTTTGATATTTCTCAATTGGGTTTGAGTCTTGCAGTCGTTAGTAGTTACTGATACCGAATGTTGTTGTGGATGCAGAAGTGCAGCCAATTCCCACTTACACCGAATTTGGAGCACAGGAATATTTGCTTGCTGATGATCGAGGTTACGAATACATCATCCATAAATTGGCGGAAGATTTCCACCAATCCGAAGGCGGTCATATCGTCGATGAGCGACTAAAGTTGAAAAAGGTATAACTTCTAATTGTTCCTAGAATTTGCAATCTACATAAAAGTACCACACCAATCAGGCCATCTCTGAATCTTCATAAAAATGCCCTTACTAAGGGCCAGCAATCAGTCAATCACTGAATGTCCATGTCAAATATTATCGAATGATGGCAAAACTTATTGGGCTGTTCTCTGATGGGATTTTCTTGAATGTTTTAGGTCGTTCGAGAAATACATTATACAGACTGCGGTGTTACAGTTAAGATAGAAGATGAGTTGGTTTACAGTGGCAATTATGCTATTCTGTCTGTCAGCTTGGGAGTTCTTCAAAGTGATCTTATCCACTTTAATCCTCCTCTGCTTGTAATTACATGAATACTGATTCTATTAATTTTACATTCGATATTCTCTGATATTAACATTTCTAGAACGTTTTATTTCTTAAAATTAATTTTGTAAAACAATTTTAGAATTTGTTGAGGTTAGGTCAAATCTATTTTACTTTGATTATTGCGCATTTTTACGGTGGTCGTAGATTTGAGCAATATCTCAAAATCTAATAGTTAAGGATTGAACAATTGATTTCTTTTCAGAGTGAGATTTTGATTCTCAAATATTTCTAAAATCCTCACATGAGTTCAAATTTTTTTACCTAAAACTTTAATTATTAGGGACTTTTATGTCAATAATAGATTTCAGCAATATCCCAAAATCTAATAATCAGGAAAAGCGTTAAACAATTGAGCTCAAATTCCCAAATATTTCCAAAATTGGCAATTCGCACGAGTTCAAAAAATCTTACCTAGATTACTCCTATTACGTTTCATATAAATTTTGAGCATTATCGTTTAAAATTTTGATATTACCTATTGTATGCAGAGTTGGAAAAGGAAAACTTTCTTCTCATGCGAGATGAGAGTTTACACAGAGATATTCTTATAATTTCCGAGCAAGTTCTGGCCTACGGAGGATGGTACTGAATTCTTTCTATATGCCGCCGAAAAGCGAGGATATTACCCGTTCTGGCAGGTGGGTTTTATGACGACATTTGTGTGCTCTTTTCCTGAAACTGAGCTTAACTTGGTTATGCGACGGTGAATGTATTCAAAGATCTATTCCGCCACATGACAGAATTGGATGTTTTCGTGTCGAGACTTTACGGTCCATATACTGCCACCGATTATAACAGTAAATAGGGTTTTGGATGTTTGTAGGAAGTCTATAGCACATATCGCAAACTACATTATTAGATAATAAAGTTCTATATCATATATTACAAATTACATTAATATATAATAAATCTTTCGATATTTATGTCTACATAAATATGGATCGCCTGGATCAATTGTCAACCTAACTATTGATATCAAACAATTTTACAATTATATATGGATGTTTGTTGACATGTTTATATCACATGTAGTAGGGAAAACTACGTCAATATGTAATAAATCTTTTGATATTTATGTGTATATCCACTTGTATCCTAGATAAATTAAAATATTAACTGAACAAAATGAAGATTTCAACTTAATTTTTTTGATATGAAACAATAAATAAAAATATATTTTTTAATGAGGTCACAGAAAGAGTTTGAATTTGGGTATGTTTTTTAATAAATTTTACAAAAACAGTATTTAAATCATGTTTTTGATGGTGGACATAAATTTAGTACTATGTTCATACATTTATAGCAACAAAAATCTAAATTTACTAATATCCCTATCCAAATTTATTAAAATATTGAAAAAAAAAACATTTATAACAACAAAAACCTAAATTTACAAATATCACTACCCAAATTTATTAAAATATTGCAAAATTTTCATAATTTTCAAGAGGAAAAACAATCTAGTTAAACTGAGATTTTTCAACACATATGGGCGTCTTTTTATTACAAAAGCTCAGCAGACCAGGATCCTATATATTAAATAGCATGGTAGGAGAAACAGCCTTATCAACCGATTGGCTTTTTCTAAAATATTTTGAAATCAGGAGAATGTCAAAGGTATATTGTTACTTTAAAAACGGGAGTGACCTCGTTAGCTCACTTTTGTTTATTCTATTTCGAGATATTCTTTACATTGAAAAAAATATATAAAAACATAATAGAATTTAAAATGATGTTTAATTTTAATCACATATTTTAGATTCTTTCCATTCGATTATTTATATACTACTTGCAGGAAAACAATCAATTTCTTTGTTGACATTTCAACTGCAAAATATCAAAATATATATATATATATATATAGATATATATATATATATATATATAACGTTCACGACTCATGGAAATAGTATATACGCATGGAAAAAGCATATTCAGGATCGAACATCTTGGTTGTAAAAGTCACAGATGACGAATCTAGGCGGATAGAGGAACAGGGCGATGAGAAAACCAAAGAAGAAGCAATGACGGTTTTGAGGAAAATTTTCGGCGATGGGATTCCTGAAGCAGACCAAATCCTGTTTCCAATTTGCTGGAATAACCGGTTTCAGAGAGGAAGTTACAGTAATTAGCCCGAATCATTTCCATGACATAAAGGTAAGAGAAAACACAATGACAATATAATATGTGCAGAAAACGTTCAGTTGGTTTGAACATCATGTTGTGCACAAAATGTTATTTGAGTGCAGACACCGGTTGGACCCGTTTAGTTCACAGGAGAACATACCAGGGCGAAATTGAATGGGTATGCACATGGTGGTTATCTTTCAGGTATGTCAGTCCCAACCCTTTTCCCTTAATCTCATAGGATATGTTGGTTTCTGTAAGCATCTCTCAATAATGGAGGTCTCACAGTTACAGCCACAATCCTTAATTATCATCTCTTATCTTTATATTTCAAATAGTATGATTGTTTATATTTCAAATAGTATGATTGTTTATATTTCAAATAGTATGCTTGTTTATGTAAAAATAGCTCAAGATGGATCCATCACAGTCGCAGTGATTTGATTTAAAATCCCTGGATTTACATGAACAGGCATTGATACAGCAGAAATGGTGATAGAAACAATGAAGAAGAAGAATGAGGGAAAGTGTTAATCCATACGCTTCTGGAACTGACCTGTTTACATAGTTCAAATCTATGTCTAGTTCATCTTGGATGTAATTTCTCGATTTATTATTAAATATTTAATTTCGTTTTCCACTCTATAGAATTATTATATAGATTACATGATGATAAAGTATCTATTTTTATTATAGAAATTAAATAATAGATGAAGTATCTATAAAAATAAAGATCGGAAAAATTATTTGGAAATATGATAAAATAATTTTAAATTTAATTATTTAAAAAATAAATAAAAATTGTCAATAAAATAAACCAAATCTATAACCTAATAGTAAAATATCTAATCAACAACTGAATAAATTAAATAGTTAATAATAACAATCTATTTCTAAATATTTATAAGGCTGAGAATTTGTAGCTCAGGAGTAGAGATCTGGAGAGGAAAAACTATTTCACAACCTTTTCCATCCGTTGAACAATGTATGTTTACTTAATTAATATATATTACAAAGGATATCATGTTGGGTCATTTTTACGATAATTTATCTCTATTTGAAATCAGAGTTTTAGAAATTTGATTGCTTAAATAATATCTACTAAATGCATAGATTTCATAAATTCAAATAATTTTACTAGAAATTTATATTTGTTTGAAAAAAAAAAAAATATTATATATATATATATATATATATATATATATATTGTGTGGTTCACGGACACTTTGGTCAATGGGTGGTTATTGGGTGGAAGCTCGTCCACACAAATATTATTGGGTAGCCATTGGGTGGCCGCTAGGTCCACGGAAATATATGGGCTGATCGACTCCAACAGGAATCAAGTCGCGCGGCCTAACCCCAAGGGCTCCAGGGAGAATTGACCCTATGACATCGTGATCAGGGGAGGCATTGATTTGATCAGTTGAGCTAACCCTTGGGGAATTATATATACCCGATTAGCGAGGCACTGATTTGACTGATTGAGCGAACCCTTGGAACGTTAGATATATATATATATATATATATATATATATATATATATATATATATATATGGGTTATTTTTAACTGAAAACAATGTAAAATATTAATAACACCACTTTTATTGTGTATCGTTGGTTTTTTTGTTGATTAGAATTACAATTTATAAAAAAACATATATATATATATATAGATATTCTCATTCTTATTTATAAATAGCCAAATATATATATATATATATTTCAATAAAACTAAATGACATTCAAGTCTGCTTAACCATTATATAAATGTGGAGAGGTATCAACTCATAATAAACATGATAATACTTAATCACACATCTCTAGTTTCTAAAATTAAATAATAATAATAATTAACTAATCTTAATGGGAGAAGAGGATCACAGTTTAAACAATGTGGTATGGAGAAAATATGACCCTTGCTGATGAAAAGAGGTAGACCTGAGGTGAGCAGTAGTGACACCTTGCGTCGGTGCAATAGAAATCTCGAGAAGGAAAGGACGTGGTATAAACTTTGGGTGTTAGTTTGTTTGCAGTGTTTGTGGTCTCAAGGTATGGGTGATTGTTTGGGTGGGAGAGACAATGTAGAGTATGTATAGGCTACCAACTTGTGCATGCTCGACTATCTGGTAAACATGGTCTATGTCATTGTGGTTGGTCAAAGGGGATTGAAGTGTGGTCTTGTAGGAAAGCATTTATGCTTAATTTGGGATCCACGAACAAATTTTTTTGGGGTGTGTATTGCTTCTGGCTCGGGCTAGTAGGGGGTGAATTCTCACTAGCTTGTTTCATGGGCATTCATCGAAAGGAACATTTTAGAACTCTTGGCAGGGTTCAGGTAAATCATTTCTTGTGAGTATTTCATTTTAAGTTTTTTGTTTGCACTTCAATTGTAGGAGTGTATTTCATAAAATTTCCTTATCACTCCATCGGTGGAGAGTTGTGTACTAGGTTAAAACCAGTCCTGAGAAGTACTAGCCGCTATCCCTCGTGCCACATTGCCATACTAGTGGTGACTAAATTTCCACTTGTGGGTGAGGTGTGACACCCCCAACGTTTTCGTTTCAACACCACTACAAATCGCGAACTATGCTTATTACCAACACTTAGTTTATTTTTCATTAAGTGTTCACTTATTTATATAAATGCAATAGAAATACATTCATTTAACTCTCATCAATTATAATTCACAAATAGTATTAACATCAATTATGAACATTCATGAAGAGAGAAGAAACCCCCTAATAAGTTTGCTTAATATACTTATAAAATTCTGCAAATATTTACAAGTACAATTATTCTAAACAAGGTTGTCCATGGTTTTCCCCTGCACAATCGCACAACCACTCTCATTCAACTCACAACGACCTTGCACGACCCTCCCCAGTGGAAACCCCAAATTCATGTTTTACAAACACACGATCATTCAACTCAACCTTCCCAAATGCCATGGCACGCCCTGCCAAATTATACATGATCCTCCCTAGATGCCGTGTTGTGCCATGTGACACCCTACCTATTTCTACATGACTCTGCCTATACGACACAACTGAACATTTTTCATGATACACTTGAACGATCTGCATGACTTTCCTGAACGAGTGAATAATAGGGCCTACACGAGTCGCATGTTCACCCAAATGATGTAGCCTTCACAACCCACCTGTTCACATGAAACAGCTTACACGACTTGCCCATTCACTAAAATGATATGGCCTACACCACCCACCCATTCACCCAAAAGACACAGTATGCACGACCCACCTGTTTACCTGAACAACAAAGCCTACATGACCTGACCCGAACTCTGTTGTACACATGACCTGAGTTCTATTCACTTAATTCGCCGACCTTGTGGGCTCATTCCAAACTCACCCTTCGTTCGCTTCAAATGACTTGAACAACTGCCTTGATGGCCAAATGAATCGCGACCTCCATTTACTTATATCCTTCACTACCCATTCATTTCTTTAGAGGTCGCATCCCTTGGTAATCTCCATGGGTCAACCCGCCCAAATGCTTGTCCAACTGACCTGTATTTTGCCCAACATGCACCCCTTCATATTTTCTAAGTCGTGAGATGATCCTCGCTCAGTTCGGTGGGTGCCCTTATTGTTCCACACGTGCCCACTCATTGCACCACCTGGTCACCCAAGGATTGTCGCACCACCTAGTCACCTAATGCAGATCACACTGCTGAGTTTCCCAGACTTGTTGCACACTTCCACCAAGTCAAACTTAACTTAATGCATTTAACCGAAATTTCACATCATGTGCCTTTAACCGAACACGAGTCACATTTAACCAAACACATGTGTTCGTCGCTACAACATGCCCACTAGTCTATCTGCACACCCATCACACAAGTCAGGCACACTCATACCTACGTCATTGGTTTTTTGACTTTCTCGCCTGCTGGTGGTTGTCACAGGCACTCAACCAACTCAAGGCCTTCACATCCTCCCCCAATATAAAAAGGTTATCGCCCTCGACAACACATCATCTTGGAAAAACCCATTGCAAAGACCAAAATGTCATAAAGCATTACCAACTCCAATATCGAATGGTCATGCTGCATGAACTCCCTTCTCTCCATTACATGGACCTCCACCAAGGCTCACAACTCTATGTATGGGTATGACTCCTCAAGCCATGGTCATCAACCACACTCATCGCAATCCCGCATACCGCCCCATCATATGGAAGGTTTCCCCCTCCAACTGAGTTGCATGCTATGGCCACAACTCTCATCGTGTTAATCCACCATGTATCATCATCACCATGTGAATTGTTGCTATGATACTTCAACTCAATTCAAACACATCTCAACACACATCCAGACCCCACGGCTTGAACTAGTTGGATAGCCAACCCAATCATCATCCATTTCCATGAGAATGCACCTCCTCATGCCATCATCGGTTGTTTCTCCAACATTCTGTCACATGCTCAACTTCATCAAGAGGCCTTTCCATCAATCCATTGCTCAATTGGCCATATCCAAGTCCATGAGGAAACCTCCATCTCATCTGCAATATCTTATCCATCAAATCTGTCAAAGGGGCAATTCTACACCTGTCGCATTATCTCATCTATGTGTTTCCCATAAACCAATCAGGCACGATGTCCATAGAAAATGTTTGTGTCTCATAAACTAAACCCATACCCAAGTGATCCCACCAAGGCATCCCTATCTCAGCAACACCATGCAAATCCAAAGTCTCTCATCTCCATCATATCCATAAATTCACTCCTCACGAACACACCCCATAATGTTCCTAAGGTATGCATCCCATACTACATCAAAGTCAAGTACAACATCTGACCTTAGCTCCTCAACGAACCAGATAATTCAAGACCACCATAATATGAACCATCCCATGAACCATCTCCATCTCCATAATATGAACCATCCCATGAACCATCTCCATCCAACTCTTTAGCAAGCACATTTATCTTGGTCTCAAGTGCCATCGCAAGCTTCCTTTAACCTCTCAGTTGTATGAATATTAGCATAGGCTGCACATGTCTTCAAAAACAACCATGGCCTTGTTGTCCATATTTTCACAACATACCCATAATTCCATATTCTGCAAAATATCTCCATGTCACACCAGCAAGTCCATCCGCACAACATCCTTGCCGTGGCACTTCTTCTTCGATACTCAGAAGTGACATCTCTATAAGTTCTCCTGCACAATTTCACTACACAAAGTCTGCAATGTGCCCATCTATCTAACTTGATGTCCATGACTTCAACTGCCCATCGTGTCCACTCTAGTAGACCCAACACAACTTCGCTCATCACATTCTCACTCTCATTCAAGTTAGTTCCCTCGATCACTCTACCCTCATAACGTTGTCACGACTTCCTTGATTGTTGCCTACCCCACTAATGTTTCACCAAGACTACCTCTTCGACCCAGCTATGAAGAAGTCTACCCATGTATATATCATATCATTTTCACTCCAATGTGCCCTCCCTTCATTTTGTCCATGATTCATGCTGGGAACTTAGCCAATTCTCCACTTGGCTAAGCATAAGTAACCCATGTAAAAGCTCATCATGATCCACCCTTGTCATCGACATTTTCACTTTCTGCCGTAAGCTCACAAATTTCCCCAACAAGTCCTTCAACAATCAATGTTCCTTGTTTCCCCAACACGTAAGGTCTCATTATAATCATCCATTGAAAGGTTGTCCATCGCATTGGAAAATTACCTTTTCCAATCCCTACATATGGCCCATCCTCTAAGAGCTCCAATGAAACACAAGTCATGGGAACACTTACATCTTCATGCAGTATTTCCATGTGAGTGCCTCTTTCCATCAATTTCTGCATTGTGCATGAATATGGCTCAACTTTGGCAAGTAATGGTGCCCCAAGCTCTTAATCTTCTAGTGGGACTTCTGCAACACATTCACATGTGGCTTCCTCCTCTTTGTCGCAATCAGTGGCTTCATCTTTCTCCATTTCCCAACCAATTTGAAGAAACTCTCTTTTAACATTTTCTTCAAAGACTTCAAGTTTATCCTGAGTTCTTGGTCTTTATTCTTTCATGTGTTTCAATTAGTACAATGTTTGCACAAGTCTCTCACAAAACACTTCCATCGTGCAGCTTGGGCAAACCTCACTTCCTCGCCCCTGCTCAACTTCCTAATGTTAAACTATTATCCTTGTGATCACAATGCTTCCTTCAACTTCAATAAAAAAGCCCCACTCTCTATAAAATGGAACTCTGATGCCATTTGTCATGCCCCCACACTAGTGGTAACTCAATTTCCACTTGTGGGTGAGGTGCGACACTGCCAAACCTTTTCGTTTCAGCACTACTATAGTTCACGAATTATGCCTATCAACAACACTTAGTTTATTTTTCGTTAAGTGTTCACTTCTTCATATAAATGTGGCAGAAATACATTCATTTAAATTTCATCAATTATACTTCATAAACAATATTAACATTAATTATGCACATTCATGAAGGGAGGGGCAACTCTCGAATAAGCTTTCCCAATATACTTATAAAATTATGCAAATATTTACAAGTACAAATATTCTACACAAGTTTGTGCATGACCTCCCTATGCACCATCACACAACCACTCTCATTCAGCTCACAATGGCTTTGCACAACCCTACCTAGCAGAAACTCCAAAGGCTTGTTTTACAAACAGACGATCATTCAGCTTGCCGAGCACTGGTGCACCCAACCGAATTCTACACAAACCGGTCTAGATGCCCTGTTGTGCCTTGGCACGCCCTGCCTGTTTCTACATGACCCTGCTTGCATGACACACATGAATGTTTTGCATGATACACCCAAACGACCTGAAGGAATTTCCTTAAAAGCTGAATGGCATGGCCTGTACGACACACCTATTCACTTGCATGACATGACCTACATGACCCACCTGTTCACTCGACATGAATTGCACGACCCTCCTGTTCACTCAAAGGACATAGCCTGCACAATCTTCCCATTCACCCAAACGACATGGCCTACATGACCCGCCTGTGTACCCAAATCACACAGGCTGCATGACCCAACCCAAACTATGTTGTACACATGACCCATGCTACACATGAATCAGTTCTATTCATTAATTTCCTACCCTATGGGCTCATTCCAAACTCGCCCTTCATTCACTTCAAATGACTTGAAAAACTTACTTTATTCCTAAATGAATGACGACCTATGCTTAATTATATCCTTCAATGCCCATTCATTTCTCCAAAGGTTCCATCCCTTGGTCATCTCCATGGGTTGACCCACCGCAATGATTCCCTAGTTGACCTATATTTTGCACAATATGCGTCCTTTCATATTTTCTAAGTATTGGTCCAACCTTCCTTCGGTCCAGTAGGCACCCTTTCTCATCTGCACACACTCACCCATTGTACCACCCGGTCACCCAATGCCCATTGTACTACCTGGTGACCCACACACGTTATACACTTCCAATAAGTCGCACTTGACCGAACAACTTTAACCAAACTTCTCCATCGCACACCTTTAACAATATATGAGTCATATTCAACTGGACTTGGGTGCTCGTCCCTACAATGCACCCGCTACTACATCCAGAGACACATCATACAACTCGAGCATGTCAGTACTCGCATCGTACATTTTTTACTCTCTCGCATGTCGGTGGTCTTCACGGGTGCTCGACCAACTCGAGGCCTTGAAATCTTGGGTGTCACAAGGTGGGGGTCTATAAATTAGTGGTTTTTAGTTGTGATAGCAGACCTTCTCTATTTTGTTTTGTGGCATTATAGCCCCAGGAGGGTGGTGGATGAGTTGGGAGTTTGTTTATGTGAATTGAGAGCTTGTGGGGGTTGGGTGTGTTGATATTTTTTCTAGGTGTCTTAGTTAAGGGGATTTTTTGGAGTGGAGCCATAATAGTGTTTAGTCTTTGGTAATGGGTCACACTTGTAGATATATTTCAACAACGAGGTCCAACCCGTAGGGGGCTAGAGCCTCATGGGGAACTGACGAGTCATTGTGGTGAAGCAGGAGTGACATATGAAGATTGGTGTGTTGGGGAAGATGTGGAAGAAAACATGACCCACAATAGACTTCTTTTTATTGAATGTGTCGACCAACCTCCATTCATGGTGTCCTTGGACCTTCAGATGCGAAACGTCATGACAATGGTGGAGTATATGAGGAAACAACGATATAATGATCAACATGAAGTTATTGCGTTCATCAATGTTCTACAACTAAATTAGTGGGACATCCTCGACCATTTGACATCTACTAGAAATAGTCAAATGAGTACCAATGATCATATATATCATATCGAAGGGCATCTAGCTCACCTGGAATTTCATTTCCATGGGAATCTTAGATCTTTGGATGCATTAGGTGTGGGCCATGCACTAAATTTCCCTCATTTTCATTGATGGTTGTTGGTTGTCTCCTTATTCTCTGTGTGTTATGGGCCTTATGGTCCTTTTTATTTTTCTTATATTGTAAAACTTGGCAGTTTTTCGTTAGCTTTTGCATTGTTCTTATGGCCAACAAATCTGTTCGGAGTGAAGCTGGGAGAGCAGGAGCTTTCATGCATATCCAATGTAAAATTATAAAGAACTAATAGAAATTTTTTGACCTACAAAATAGTAATAATAGTAATAAACTACAATACAACTTAAATTAAAAATTATTATTAGACTATCAATGATAACAACAATTAATATATAAGTTAATCATTTATCCATTTTAAAAACAAATGCCACAAGATTCTTAATCATGGAGATTTACCCCCACTTTGTCATGTAGATTCTTAATCTATAAATAGGTTTTGTGACAATGCCATGGCTCATCAATATCAGATGCCAAAAAAACCATAACTCATTTCATATGATTCTTGTTTATATGATATATTTTTTAATTAAAATGGAAAAGAAAGCCATAAATACATTGGAAATAAATATAAGCCTTTGAATTGTGGAAGTCCTATTCCAAATTTGACATGATTATCAACATACAAATATTTTTATAAGCGAAAAGAAAAAGAAATAATGTAGTTTATAAACAAAATATTCTAATGTCCACGTATCATTGGTTGGCATAGTGTGTTGAAAGATGTAATTCATGTTTGTGTAAAAAATGTATGGTTTATTTCTTTATAGAATAAAGTTATCCCATGAATAGTGATAATCAAAGATTTCATTCGTTATGTTTGTAGATAAAATAAAAGTGTGGGAGAAATTTTGATAATAAATCATTTAGGTTTATGACACATGAATAAATATTTAATTATAACACATGTTTGATGTTTTTTTTTATATAAAATAGTTTGAACTATTTTTTTTGTTTTGGTAAATTATATTTCCTTCAAAAATTGAAATTATAAGATCAAACTCAAAAGTCTATCTCACCGAAAATTAACTCTATGTAGAGAGAGGTAAGAGGTGAATGTGTCCTTGGAGAGATAAAATTAACATACAAAAACTAAGAGTTTGGCCTAAAAGACGATGTAGGAATCCAATGAAAAAACAAAACCAATAGAGCTTAGACCTAATAAAACTACGAAGAAGGGTCGAAGCCCATGGAAACAACCTAGATAAGCTCTTTATTGTCTCTAGAGGTTCCTCCCACTAGAGGGATGCATAAATGTTGTTCAATACACTCAATACATAGATTTAGGTGCTTTATATATGGTTGTAGATGATAAAAGGAATGATCAATATCTTCTTGGGGCCCATGTTGATCCAGGAGAGTGCACCCAAGAGGATATTTAATGTAGGACCTTTTGGTGGCTTGCTTAATTTTCCCAAAATCCTTCTTCCCATACATGAATCTTAGTTATGTAAAAAAGTGTGAAACAAAGTTTTCCATAAAAATGTGAGATGCTTGGTGTCAATTTCCAACTCTTAAAATAAACATGCACAGTGGGAACTCCCTTTTAGGAACCTTCTTATCTCCGTAACATCTTTGATTTAAAATATACAAATAATTACATCAATTTATATGATTAATAATCAACACATAAATATTCCACTAATTAACATAGAATTTCCAAAAAAACACGAGCACAGATGACTTACCTATGGTCATAATATTCCTTGTGATTGCATATTTAAACACTATTTGAATTCCACTAACTGCAACAAAGTTTTGGGGAAGACTCTCCACCCAATTGTAGGCTCAACTGTACATAATCTTTCTATAGTTGGCCACTCCCGATGCCTTAATCAATGTAATACTCCCAGGGAATCCTTTGTCTCACAACAATTTTCTCCAAAAAGAATGAATGAAGGAATGATGAATCTCATCTTCTTCATTATCCATTAAATAAACCAAAAAATGGAAAGGAGACCACATCCACACATTCCATGTGTCAACATGCAACTTTTATTTCTTTATTTTAAGTTTTATTTAATTTAATATTTCTCTTAATATAACTCATTCATATATTATTCCTTTTTACTATTTGTTAACTTTACTTATTTTTTACTATTTTTATAGTTTACTTTTTACTTTTATATATATATATATATAACTCCACTATATTATTTACTATTTTATTTATTATTATTATTATTATTATATTCTCTTGAATATTTATTATTTATTTACTATTATTATATTTTCTTTATTGTTTATTATTTATTTAATATTGTTATATTTTCTTTATTTATTTCTATGATTCATTTATCATTATTATCTTTTCTTTATTGTTTATTATTTATTTACTTATATTTTAATATTATGTTACACTATATTATATTATTTATTATTTTTATTATTATTAGGGGACATTATATGTTCCCGATCTTTAAGAAACTCCATCTCAAAGTTAAATTGAATCATTTAACATTTTATTTATTTATTTATTTATTTATTACTTCATGTTTTGCCCTACACCCTCTGCTGAACTAGCATAACCAATATGGATTGAAAGTTTCCACAACACCCAGGAAATATCAAGGAATCTCTATCCTTTTCTGACTTTCTAAACCAGGCGTAAGCCTCATCAGTCTGTACCATAGCCCAATACTGACCACAAGGCTCGCGCTTGACTCAGACGTCATCTGTTGTAAGGCAGGAACCCCAATGACTCTAGGCATCTCGCAAGGCTCACCACTCCCTCCTCATTCACTAAGTTGCACAACCCCAAGCATCGAATTCCTTACACCCCAACCAGTCTTCGACATCCCAATCCAATATCAATCACTTAGCCTACAATATCAGGCACTTGGCCTCCTCAATATCGTTCCATAACCACTCAAGAGGTATCTATCAAGAGCTATACAAGATAAATGAATCAATGACATATGTATTGTTGATTGAGTTTTTCCCCGGGCCATATGGTGTTACATATTCTCGCTAAAAAGTATGAGCTCCAACAAGATAATCAAATAAACAAGCCATCTTGGCCCATTGTGGAGATCCTGTCAGTCACCACACCTCAATATGCAACCGATGCATTAGTTATAATCATAGTATCAAAGAAAATAATCCATATTGCCACTCTTGCATGTCATCCTAATAACATAACATCATTGTTATCAAAATATTCTAAATAGTAAAGGATTGCATGCTCTTGCATGTCGTAAAATATGCATGTGACTACAACATGCTGCATATCATAATATACCCCCACAAGTTATAACATTAACATATTTGCATCAAATATATATATCATGACATCACATAATAAATGAACCACATGTTAATATACATCATATCATAACATCATGATCTATATCCATATCATATCCGTCATGAGCATTCAACATCATTATCATAACAAATAAATAAATAAGCACCACATATACATCATTAACCTCTCATGATAAAAAACATACCATCACATCATGAAACCTCATTAATATGTGAATCATGTCAATACTTATCAAACATAGAATGGAAATATACTTTAAACATTCTTACCATGAATTAATTTCATTTACTTATATAAACAATGAATACTAGCTATGAACTAAGATTATTCAACATCTATCTAGGATCTATGTTATCCCATAAGTACTATTAGTGTTGTGTCATAATCATTTCTTGTTATTTATATTAGGAAGTTTAACATTTACATTGTAGGGATACTCATCTAAGTACATTGTTAAATTTCAAATGAGCCTCATCATCTTGAGCTTTAATATATCGTTAGATATTCTTCCTTCCCCAGGGAAATTTTAGTGAAATTCATTGTTAATATATTACCATTTGTACAATCATTTAAATCTTCAATATCAAATTAAAATTCCATGATCACTATACATATTTTTCTTATCCATTCTAGTACCGTTCTACTTAATGACACCCATACGCTAGGTCATCTTTTTTTAGGTATGTTATCTTTCTTAATCAACTTGCACGAGGGTTTGTTGATCCCTAGTAATTTATCCATCATTGTGTAATTATTATTATACATCCTCAAAAGGCCTACTTATCTCATTAAGTTATCATCTCAATACCACTTGACCTCACTTCTTGTATCGATTTGCATATTCTTCTTTAAGTATCATTATAGAATTTCCAAAAACATATGTTCTTATGCTTCATTCTCAATGTTTTCTCATTAATCCACCTAGCTTACTTCCTTTTCCATAATTTAAACAATAGTTATCCTTGAAACATTTTCCTAGTTTATCACTTTTCATTTCTCACCAATTACAATTATTCACAAATTACAATCTTGACATTTTTAATTTTTGGAAGTCATCACTATGACCTATATAATATTAAAAAGACAAAATGAGAAGTTATGAAGAATTCTCATATAAACGTAAGTTGAGAAGTAACAACCTCTTTAATTAATATTATAATTGTAGTTTCTTCTTATCCCCATTATACCAAGAATATTAGTTTCTTCGTATCCTTATTCTATGATGGCATGTACACTTGGAAACGAAAGTCATGCCTATCTTCTATAGTAACAAGAAACATGAATAATGCAGTTTCTTCTATATTACACTTCTTATTGGATGTTTGAAAACCATTAAGTTCATTTACAAGTTTTCAACCATGACTACTAGAAGTATCAAAACTTTAACTCTTACTGATTATTATGTTAGAGGTGCTCAAATATTAATGAAGCGCCAACTTGTATTTGATTTTATTACATGATTTTTAGGATTTGCATATGTAGTTTCCTACCATTATCCCTTCCTTTTTATTAGGTTCATAGTTGATATTAAAATGTCAAAGGGATATTCCTAAGAATAACTTTTATCATAAACCATTTAGTAAAAACACCAAATAATCAATATTCTCAAAATAAACCAAGTATAAATTACTTTTCCCTTATTTTTTTTCTTATTTAGACCATATTTACTACATGGTAAACGGTAAACTATAAAATATATAACATATATCATTATCATGTATTTTCCTATTCTACAAAATTTATTCCTATCCTTTATCCATTCAATTAACAAATACGTCAAATAAATTTATAACTTACATATTTCTTACATAACTAATATTGAAAAGTTGCAAGTCTAACTATGTATCAACTCATCCTTCTAACTCTCAATTTTTAAAATTATTTCATTGAATAATCTGAAAAAAACAAAAAATTCAAATAAAAACAAAAATCCAAAATAAAATTAATATGCTTTATAAACTATCTTTTATAAATTAACTTTTTTTTACTAAAGCAAGAGTCGGTCCTTCTATTATCTTCCCATTGAAAATATGTTACATAAAATACATCGCGTCTGAGGAGGAAGTGTTTTAAAAAAGAAAGCAAATCTTCTGGCTTAGGGAAGAAAGACAACATCTCGGGAAAACTGGCCTAGGGACTACGAAAAAACCAAACTCATGGCCTCCGCTGCCTGAGAGAAAAACAAAACAAGAACTCGAAATATCGATAAATGGACCCCAAGAGGGGAATAGATACCTTATCAAAGAGATTTAGGGTCCACTGGGGTTCACTCGGACGCACTAACCTGCTCATCGAACCTAAGTTGTTGATCGGTAGCTCCAAGATCAAACGACCGTGGGAGAAATCTAGCGAAGAAGAGTTAGGGGGAATACTTGCCCGATGATCACCCAAACCCACAAACCTATTCCTCGAGCCTAGGCTGTTGATCTGCAGCTCCATGATCCAATGACTAAGGGAAATAACTGGTAGAGAAGAAGCAGGAGGAATACCCGCCCGATGTGGGTGGTATTCTCTCTCCTCCGAGTGCCATGTGTTGACCACTGAGTGGCATCGCATACAATTCTGGGAAACCAATTGGGGTTTTGAGGGCACCCGATAACGTAGAAACTACTTTGCCACCCGATAACGTGAAAATGTTTATTCTGTAATTATAAATTATTATTTATTTATTTATTTTTAAATTTATTTTATATTCTAATTTAAATATAGTTTTTAAACTTGCCAGTGAATTATAGCAAAAAAAAAAAATATAAACTTATGTATGTAACCCAGAGAAGTTATTGAGCTTTCATTATAATAATTTAGAATATTCATTCTATAAAATAAATAAATAAATATATATATAAAAAACTCAGGAAAACCAATACAATACGCTTGAATGATGGATTATAATTTGCAATCAAATACATATTACATTATTAGTGGAACATAAAATCACAGCGTGAATATCCATTTTTACATATAAAAACTAAGTGAAATTTTGATTATATAGAGAAAAATGACATAATTAGATTTAGAATCAAATGAATATGAGAATAATATATTTTCAATATTTGAAATGAGCATTATTTGAAAAATCTCTACTTAAAAATGTATATAAGACACCTAAAAATGTATATAGGACTCTTGAAGATAGAGATTTTAAGTTCTATTTCCTTACTCTTTCTAATATAAATAATGTAATGCAATATGATAAATAATTTTTGTAAACTTTAGATTTTTTTTAACCTTACAATTTTATAATGAAAATTGGAATTATTGATATGGGCTTTTACAATGTTAAATTTTATACTATCAAGCAATATGTAAGTAAATTATCCCTTTTAATTTTATAATGAAAATTGGAATTATATATATGGGCTTTTACAATGTTATATTTTATATTATCAAGCCAGATGTAAGTAAATTATATGTAAGTAAATTATCCCTTTTAATTTTATAATGAAAATTGGAATTATATATATGGGCTTTTACAATGTTATATTTTATATTATCAAGCCAGATGTAAGCAAATTATCCCTTTGGATTATTATGGAAACCTTCTTATTTGTTAACGATTATTACAGACATGTTTAGGTGATTTCATGTCAGGTAAACGGCTGAATAATATTATTTAATTTTACATGTATGAATATATATTATCCTTTAGAACGTTATTTCTTGTATATTTACTAATATATATCTCAAAATGTTATGGTTGTGAAATCATATTTCTTTCTAAAGTAGAGCAATTGAAGTATTTTATATGGGGTATTTTATAGAGCAATTGAAGTATTTTATATGGGGGTATTTTATAAAACCCAATGGAAACTTACCTCAAATTAGGCCCACACTAAATTAAGGTTCGGATGTATACATGTAATTTATGTGTGTATATATGTAATACAATGGGCGCATTATCCTCTCACGAGTGGGGAGTGATCATCGCTCCTTCAATAGAGCCTTGAGCGTTCTCCTGCTCTCTAGGGTGTTTGACAATTCCAGCTATTAATAAGACCATGCCCTTTCCCTAGGGAATACACCATTTCCCTATTTAGAAGGGTGTGTGAGTTTAAATGTTAATTAAAAATTTATTTGATTAATTTGAAAATCTTGCAATATAATTTGGTGGAAAATCATAATTTTTTTTTGATTAATTGAAATCTTAGTTTGGGTATCTATATATATATATATATATTATCCTTTCATGGTCATTTCTCCTAGAATCCAACCTTATCTATTCTCCTGCAATCATTGCTCCTCTCTTGATCATTGCTCTAATTTGGTGGAAAATGATAATTTACTTTGATTAATTGAAATCTTAGTTTGGGTATATATATATACACAATAGGAACGTTATCCTTTCATGATCATTTCTCCTAGAATCCAACCTCACCCATTCTCCTACAATCATTGCTCCTCCCCTGATAATTGCTCCTAGATTCCAACCTCGCCCATTCCCCTGCAACCATTGCTCCTTGAATGCAGCCTGACACATTACCCTGCTCTTTAGGGCGTTCGACAATTCCAGTGATTAATATGACCATGCTCTTTCACACAAGGGGCATACATCACTTCCTTACTTAGAAGGGGGTGTGAAGTTCGAATGTTAATTAAAAATTTATTTGATTAATTTGAACATCTGGCAACATAATTTGGTGGAAAATCATAATTTACTTTGACTAATTGAAATTATAATTTTTTTCTTACAAGAATACATAGTCCTATATGGGATTGGAATAGAAGACCTGTGTGGACTACAACTCCCTATCTAACTGTTGGACCACATCCTCGAGACTATAATTGAAATTTTAATTTATGGGTTCCTACTTCGGTTTCCGGAAAAAGCACTTGTGTGTGCATTTCATGCAAATTAATTCTCATACATTAAGATGTAAAACCATGAACTATACGTTAGTCAATTTGGTCAATGATAAAAGGTTTCCATTCATTTAGAATGTTATTATATAATCATTATTCTATTTTTACAAATACATAACTTTTATATTATTAATAGTTATGTATGTCATAACAAATTAACTAGATTTTTTTTTTTAAGTTTTGGATTTTGGTTCCACTTTGAGATATAACTTTAGTTATATATACTTAATAAACAATTTAGAGTATACAATTTAATTATTTATAATTAGCTTTTATTTTAGTTATATCCAAAATAATTTTTAATTCAAATAAAATAATAAAATTTAAGATAACAATCATATAACTTTTAGTTATTTATGACCAATTATAGATAACTAACTTAATATAACTTTTAAGTTAAATAAATAATAATAATAAAATTTAAAATACTTTTAGTGAGTAACTGGTTTTCAGTTTGAAGCATAACTTTTTAGTTATCAATAACTAGTTTTCAATTTGAAATATAACTATTTTTATTTTATCTTTAAATAAATTTTTACTTCACAATACAATCACAAAGTTTATAATAACGATTATATAAAAAATTAACTTAATATATTTTTTAATTTAAATAAATAAAATTTTAAACAAATAATTCACTTTTATATTTAACATGCAAAAATTATAATTTGAGATTATATATATCTTTATTTTTTTAAATTAAAAAAATATAATTAGAGTATCCATGTTACTATATTGTAGAGTATGTATATATATCCAAAGATTATTTAAAAAAAACTTTTATATACTTTCATAAAAGAAATTATATTTATTTAATAATTACTGTAAAAACAATGATATTTATTTATTATTTTTCATAGAAATTATTGTAAAAACAAAAATATTATTTAATAATTTATATAATAGATATTGTAGAAAAAAAAAAAGAAAAAAATTATATTTATTTTTCAAATTTACTTTCATTAAATTTCTCTTGGTCGCAGGAAAAATTATTGATGAATTTAATTAAATATTTTTATCAAACTTTTACCTTGAGGTCATATAGAGTTCTGATACCATGTGTAACAACTTCAATTTAAAATATACAAATAATTACATGAATTTATATCATTGAAAATCAACATATAACTATTCCACTAGTTACCATATACTTTTCCAGAAAAACACAAGGAAAGACGACTTACATGTGGCAATAATATTCCTTACATGTGATTTTAGAGTTGATGATATTTGAATTCTGTTAACACCAACAAAGTTTTGGGAACAGTGCTCCACCTACCATAGGCTCAACTCTACATAATTTTTCTGCAGTTGGCCACCCCTAAGCCCTCAATCAACCTACTACAACAAGAGGGAATCCTTCATCTCAAAACACTTTTCTCCCAAGAGAATGGATGAAGGAATGATGAGTCTCATCTCCCTCGTCATCTATTAAATAGACAAAAAAATGAATGGGGAACTACATGAACACATTCTGTGTCAACATGCAACTTTTATTTCTTTATTTTAAGTTTTATTTAATTTAACGTTTCTCTTAATTTAACTCTTTCTTATATTATTCCATTTTACTTTTTGTTAACTTTACTTAACTTTATTATTTTTATAGCTTACTGATATATATATTTATTTAGAACTCCAATTTATTATTTACTATTTTATTTATTTATTATTATTATATTATCATCATTATTTATTATTTATTTACTATTATTATCTTTTTTTTATTATTTATTATTTTTATTATTATTAGGGGACACTGCAATCTCAATATATTTCTAGAAGGATCACCAAACTCCAAAACCACACTTCCCAACTAAACACTATAGCTGACCTGATCCAGGTGGATGTTGGTGGCCACCCACCTATCCCATTTGGACCCCCACAATTGTCTTTCTCAGCACTTTCGGTTTCCTTAATTGTAGCACAGTTTACTATTTTTAGCAGTTTTTTGGGTCCTGAACTTCCGGAGCTGTTTTGAGGCCCTAAACGACGTTTTTTTGGGAATTTGGGGCAACATGGGTCCACGGACCCATGTTGCCTCCCAAAGTGGTAGTACTCGGATAGATCTTTCTAACGAGCTATCGTGCGCGTCAAACGGAGATCGTATGCCAAAGTTACGACCCCGGGAAATTGATGTACCAATTTACCCAAACGGGGCCCACAATTTGGCATTTCATCTTCTAGGGTTAGGTTTTGGAATGTGAAGGGTTTCCCATTGTTTCTCAACAATAAATAGGCCTTCGAGCCTCATTGTAACTCAGTTTTAGAAAAGTTCAGAGGCATGTAGCCGCACATCTCTTCTCAGAGATAAGCTACCATCGCCCTAGCTGGTTGATTTCCATTTCTGGTTGTAAGCATATTTCAGTATTTTACAGTAATGAAGTATTATTTCCGCTGCACATCTGTCTTTATGGTTATCGCATCTCTGTATTTATGGTTATCTCTGTAATTTATTGCGTTCCTGTTTAAATCCGGATCAGTGGTATCAGAGCGGTCTGCTTTTTCTCTGTTTTTCTTTGCATGTCCCCAACGAGGTTAGGATATAAGGAGTTAGGGCTTGAACTGGTCGAACCTTTGGAAGACCAGCCTCGAAAATCCCGATTGCCTCCCATGGTGGATGAGAAGAAAGACGAGGGGGCAGGAGATCCTATCAAAATCTTGCTCGAAGAAGCACTCGAGCGGCAAAGGAACGCGATGATGGATAGCTTTGCGCAGATCCTTCAGCGACTACCCAGAGGCGACACATCGGCTTCCAACAGTGACTCTGGAAATGCCACACCGTTTAAGGTACAAGTTAATTTTGAAATTCCCATCTTCGAGGGTCAAATAGACGCAGATGCCGTAGATAAATGGTTAAATCTGCTAGATGGGTATTTTTCTGTTCATGAATTTTCAAGTCGGGAAAAGATTGTTTTCGCTCTTCTTAAAGCAGCCCCCCACGTCAAGGACTGGTGGGAAACCTACTGCGAGTAGAAGGATGAAAGTACAGGCTCACTATTTTCAGCCGCACCCACTTGGAATGACTTCCGAGATGCCATCAAGGAGCAATACTACCCTGTCGGAAGCTATGAGGACAAATACATCAAATGGACCACATTACGGTAGGGACGAGACCAAGATGTGCCGGAGTTCACAAACATTTTTCATACCCTTCGCACACAGTTGGGTATCAAAGATTCTGAGCTGCATCTGGTACTCAAATACCGCGGCTGCCTACACAAATACATCCAGGAAGAGATGGGGTTCTTGAACATCTCCTCACTCGGCACAACATACCGATATGCTGTCAAAATTGAGCAAAAGTTCAAATAGAAGAAGCGAGACTTTGGATCTGCAAATCCGAAGCCCAAAGGACAAAGCCAAGGCGTGGTGACCCAAGACAACCCGTCGAAGCAGCAAGAAAAGAACAACACCATAAAGCCAAAGAAGGACACAGGGTAGTGGTGTGAGTTCCACAAGAGTCCCACTCATAACACAAGTGAGTGTTGGACCAAGCAGTCATTGGTGGCTGAGTTGAAGGCTTCCGAATCAGATGCATGTTCCGACCCTGAGCCAGAACCCGAAAAGGGGAATTGCAAAGGGAAGCAGATCATTGATGCGGATCCCAGCGCCACTGTTGCCACTGCCAAGATCCAGAAAGATGAGCCCAAAAATCTAGAGGAAGGGGAGCGTCTTTTCCACTCACAAATGTGGGTGAAGGGTTCGCCACTACAATTCATTGTCGACAGTGGTAGCCAAAAGAACCTCATTTCAGCAGAGGTTGTGAAGCGGTTGAGCCTACCGACTACACCGCACCCGCAGCCGTACAGTATCGGGTGGCTTCACGAAGGACGAGATCTAAAAGTTCGCCAGCAGTGCCGCCTTCCCTACAGCATCAAACCCTTCACAGACGAGGTATTGTGTGATGTTACACCTCTGGATGTTTGTGATGTATTATTAGGCCAGCCATACTTGTGGAGGCGACATGCTGTGTATGAGTCCAGGCCTCGTGCTATCATTATTTCTTTGAATAATTCATTATACAGGATACCAGAGGTAGCCCCACCTACCGCCACATCTTTGATCACTACCAAGAAAGGCAGCAAGCTCATATCACAGACCAGGAAATTCATCTGTCTGGTCCACTCCCAAAGTAAGGGGAAGATTGTTGCTACATCCATGACCCCTGCAAAGGGTTCCTCTACGCAGTAGCTGCAGCAAAGGAATACGGTCATGACAGAACACAGGAACAACTTCTCACGCACAGGGGTACCACACAAGCTTCAAGTGGGCGACAAAGTCTGGTTGCATATGCAGAGAGAACGCCTTACCAGAACCCATCTGAAACTCAGACCACTCTGACATGGTCCTTACACCAGTACCAAGGCTACAGGAAACAATGAATTGAAGCACAGCATTCCTCCATTCCTTCGCTTGCACCGAGTGTTCAATGTGGACCATCGTCGACCGTGCTTCCCACCATTTCTGGACATATCAGAGATTGCAGAACAGCTCACCAGAGAACCAGCTCAGCAAAAGCTTCCTCATCTCAGGGAGGAACTCAACGCAATGGGGACCATTGCTTCCTAAGGGGGGAGGAATCATCCAGGTGGATGTTGGTGGCCACCAACCTATCCCATTTGGACCCCCACAATTGTCTTTCTCAGCACTTTCAGTTTCCTTAATTGTAGCACAGTTTACTATTTTTAGCAGCTTTTTGGGTCTTGAACTTCCGGAGCCGTTTTGAGGCCCTAAACGATGTTTTTTTGGGAATTTGGGGCAACATGGGCCCATGGCCTGATGTTGCCTTTCAAAGTGGTAGTACTCGGATAGATCTTTCTAACGAGCTATCGTGCGCGTCAAACGGAGATCGTATGCCAAAGTTACGACCCCGGGAAATTGATGTACCAGTTTACCCAAACGGGGCCCACAATTTGGCATTTCATCTTCTAGGGTTAGGTTTTGGAATGTGAAGGGTTTCCCATTGTTTCTCAACAATAAATAGGCCTTCGAGCCTCATTGTAACTCAGTTTTAGAACAGTTCAGAGGCATGTAGCCGCACATCTCTTCTCAGAGATAAGCTACCATCGCCCTAGCTGGTTGATTTCCATTTCTGGTTGTAAGCATATTTCAGTATTTTACAGTAATGAAGTATTATTTCCGCTGCACATCTGTCTTTATGGTTATCGCATCTCTGTATTTATGGTTATCTCAGTAATTTATTGCATTCCTGTTTAAATCCAGATCAGTGGTATCAGAGCGGTCTGCTTTTTCTCTGTTTTTCTTTGCATGTCCCCAACGAGGTCAGGATATAAGGAGTTAGGGCTTGAACTGGTCGAACCTTTGCAAGACCAGCCTCGAAAATCCCGATGGCCTCCCATGGCGGATGAGAAGAAAGACGAGGGGGCAGGAGATCCTATCAAAATCTTGCTCGAAGAAGCACTCGAGCGGCAAAGGAACGCGATGATGGATAGCTTTGCGCAGATCCTTCAGTGACTACCCAGAGGCGACACATCGGCTTCCAACAACGACTCTGGAAATGCCACACCGTTTAAGGTACAAGTTAATTTTGAAATTCCCATCTTCGAGGGTCAAATAGACGCAGATGCCGTAGATAAATGGTTAAATCTGCTAGATGGGTATTTTTCTGTTCATGAATTTTCAAGTCGGGAAAAGATTGTTTTCGCTCTTCTTAAAGCAGCCCCCCACGTCAAGGACTGGTGGGAAACCTACTGCGAGCAGAAGGATGAAAGTACAGGCTCACTATTTTCAGCCGCACCCACTTGGAATGACTTCCGAGATGCCATCAAGGAGCAATACTACCCTGTCGGAAGCTATGAGGACAAATACATCAAATGGACCACATTGAGGCAGGGACGAGACCAAGATGTGCCGGAGTTCACAAACATTTTTCATACCCTTCGCACACAGTTGGGTATCAAAGATTCTGAGCTGCATCTGGTACTCAAATACCGCGGCTGCCTACACAAATACATCCAGGAAGAGATGGGGTTCTTGAACATCTCCTCACTCGGCACAACATACCGATATGCTGTCAAAATTGAGCAAAAGTTCAAACAGAAGAAGCGAGACTTTGGATCTGCAAATCCGAAGCCCAAAGGACAAAGCCAAGGCGGGGTGACCCAAGACAACCCGTCGAAGCAGCAAGAAAAGAACAACACCATAAAGCCAAAGAAGGACACAGGGAAGTGGTGTGAGTTCCACAAGAGTCCCACTCATAACACAAGTGAGTGTCGGACCAAGCAGTCATTGGTGGCTGAGTTGAAGGCTTCCGAATCAGATGCATGTTCCGACCCTGAGCCAGAACCCGAAAAGGGGAATTGCAAAGGGAAGCAGATCATTGATGCGGATCCCAGCGCCACTGTTGCCACTGCCAAGATCCAGAAAGATGAGCCCGAAAATCTAGAGGAAGGGGAGCGTCTTTTCCACTCACAGATGTGGGTGAAGGGTTCGCCACTACAATTCATTGTCGACAGTGGTAGCCAAAAGAACCTCATTTCAGCAGAGGTTGTGAAGCGGTTGAGCCTACCGACTACACCGCACCCGCAGCTGTACAGTATCGGGTGGCTTCACGAAGGACGAGATCTAAAAGTTCGCCAGCAGTGCTGCCTTCCCTACAGCATCAAACCCTTCACAGACGAGGTATTGTGTGATGTTACACCTCTGGATGTTTGTGATGTATTATTAGGCCAGCCATACTTGTGGAGGCGACATGCTGTGTATGAGTCCAGGCCTCGTGCTGTCATTATTTCTTTGAATAATTCATTATACAGGATACCAGAGGTAGCCCCACCTACCGCCACATCTTTGATCATTACCAAGAAAGGCAGCAAGCTCATATCACAGACCAGGAAATTCATCTGTCTGGTCCACTCCCAAAGTAAGGGGAAGATTGTTGCTACATCCATGACCCCTGCAAAGGGTTCCTCTACGCAGTAGCAGCAGCAAAGGAATACGGTCATGACAGAACACAGGAACAACTTCTCACGCACAGGGGTACCACACAAGCTTCAAGTGGGCGACAAAGTCTGGTTGCATATGCAGAGAGAACGCCTTACCAGAACCCATCTGAAACTCAGACCACTCCGACATGGTCCTTACACCAGTACCAAGGCTACAGGAAACAATGAATTGAAGCACAACATTCCTCCATTCCTTCGCTTGCACCGAGTGTTCAATGTGGATCATCGTCGACCGTGCTTCCCACCATTTTTGGACACATCAGAGATTGCAGAACAGCTCACCAGAGAACCAGCTCAGCAGAAGCTTCCTCATCTCAGGGAGGAACTCAACGCAATGGGGACCATTGCTTCCTAAGGGGGGAGGAATGATCCAGGTGGATGTTGGTAGCCACCAACCTATCCCATTTGGACCCCCACAATTGTCTTTCTCAGCACTTTCAGTTTCCTTAATTGTTGCACAGTTTACTATTTTTAGCAGTTTTTTGGGTCTTGAACTTCCGGAGCCGTTTTGAGGCCCTAAACGACGTTTTTTTGGGAATTCGGGGCAACATGGGTCCGTGGACCGATGTTGCCTCCCAAAGTGGTAGTACTCGGATAGATCTTTCTAACGAGCTATCGTGCGCGTCAAACGGAGATTGTATGCCAAAGTTACGACCCCGGGAAATTGATGTACCAATTTACCCAAACGGGGCCCACAATTTGGCATTTCATCTTCTAGGGTTAGGTTTTGGAATGTGAAGGGTTTCCCATTGTTTCTCAACAATAAATAGGCCTTCGAGCCTCATTGTAACTCAGTTTTAGAACAGTTCAGAGGCATGTAGCCGCACATCTCTTCTCAGAGATAAGCTACCATCGCCCTAGCTGGTTTATTTCCATTTCTGGTTGTAAGCATATTTCAGTATTTTACAGTAATGAAGTATTATTTCCGCTGCACATCTGTCTTTATGGTTATCGCATCTCTGTATTTATGGTTATCTCTGTAATACATTGCATTCCTGTTTAAATCCGGATCATGACCTTTGGTTTTTTTTTAGGGTGCTTACTTTCCTTTTAAAACCACTCTCAAAGAAACATCGGAACACCCATATAATGTCCTCACACCAACTTAATAATCCACAAATGAAATACTTATTTTGAGTGTACAATTTTAACTTCACTAATCACACAATGCTTGCAGTATCATCAAAATCTAGATTGGTTAGAGGTTAGCATTTTCCCTTTCCACACACTCTAGATATGAAACTGGTAGATGGGTTGTCCCTAAAGAAGATTGGAAAGAACAAACCTGCATTTTTTGCAACTGAGGGGTGGTGGAAAAAGAATGGAATTTTATCAAAGGGTGTGAAGCGTATGAAGTTATCCATCATCAGTTTGATAGCAACCTAAAGATGAATATTCTCAGTGAACGTTTTGAAGAAACAAGGCTTCACAAAATATCATATTTCTTATTCAAGATCCATAACAACATAATCAACTTAGAAAAAAATATAAATATGGATTAAGCGATAGTGAGTGGTCCCTTAGAGCGAGAGGACTCATGGACATCATTAAAATCCATCTCATTTCATTCACTACGCTAACTAATTTGTGGGTTGACTAACAGACTAGCCCACATGAGGTCAGTGAGGTTGGCTCTTGTTACATATCATTTTGTCACATCAGAAAATGATTATCAGTTCGTCTCAATATCTATCCACACATGTGTTCTGGAGCATTACCTTACAGAGTTTGAAACTAAATTATCCATAATAAAGTGGAATTTCTAGATCCTATGGTACAAAACTCTGATTTTGGCTATGTTGGCAGTTACCTAGGTTATTCCTATGCATATGCAGGGAAGAAAATTATTGCTTGCACAGGAGTATGCACTATCCTTCGCTATGACCTGCGAACATGACTTGGAGTACATAAAAATAAAAACTAAACTCTAGAAGCATTGTTGATCGCATCTATCTGAACCAACAAGCTTCGAATGAGAGCCTACTTAGTGGTTATACCTCTCATTATGGAGTAAATACACTTCTTTTGTGGTACCTCTATCCCATTAATAGTGGATCTCATCCCTTAGAGAATGGATCCATAACTTCTCATCCTTGGCCTATAAGGCCATTACAGGTCCGAGGTTTGAGGGAGGTTAGTTGGAAGTAGGTTTATGCTATTGAGATTAGGTTGGAAGGCTTGTGTTGCAAGGGAGAGGGTTGGAGATTGCAAAAAGGGCTTGCTACATCAAGGCATGGTTGTAAGTCTTTTCTCTCCAATTTTATGAATATAAGAAATTTTTATTTCTTAGTTATATCTCCATTGATTTACTTTGTAGGATTCCTTGATCACTTACATGAGTTTTGGTTTCATAATAGATCTGTTCACATTTTTAATTGATTAATTAATTCATTTTTCTCTTTGATTATATGTTGTATTCTTTGATCTCTTGTTTGCTTTGACTTTGCGGATATCTTCCAGAAAATTGTAGATAAGTTGTTCAGAGTGATGAGAGGACATTTGGAGCATCAAAATGTGAGTGATTGAAAGCTTTTAGAGACTTCATCAATCAGCTCGCTAAACCATTAAGAGGCCTCTTTCATTTTATTTTATTTAAAATAATCAGAACTTAGAGGAAGGTAGCAATTATTGTGTGTTTGTTACTAGGTCTTTTTAGAATTCTAGGGAGATCATTCTTGTCCGCAAGAGGGATTTGTCCACATAAAAAATTTCCAACTCCACTGGGGAGTGCCTCAATATCTATCTTTGTCCTTGTTTTATATTTTCGACCTCCTGCATAAACCTTACTTGAGTGCATGGAAAGTTTACAAATCTAGATTTTGAGTTGAATTTGATTTATTTTTAATTTTCCTTCAATTTCCTTGTTGTGTGCACTTTTACTTTAGGCAAATTGCATAGATCTATGCACTTATCATTTAGCAACAGGGAACATGTGCATCCGACTTTGATGAACAATGTACATGTGCATAGTTTATTTCCTTTAAACTATGCACATAACTCTAAAAATATTGTCAATTTGAATAGGTCTGATGAAGGGTACTTGCGCACACTGAGGGAGAAAATCATTTTGTAAAACGCTCCGAAAAAACCAAAATCGATGGTGAAAAATTAAAAAATTGACAAGAAAATGAGGAGCTCGGATAGACCATTTACCTAGTAAAAGTGTCTTGCGATTTTCTCCAATGGTTTGCCTAGAAACAACTCCAAAAGTTTTTGGTGAAAAATGACTTTTATCTCTCTGAGAAGGGTAAAAATTCAAATGGTGATTTTTTTTTTACTTTTTGGACTTTTTATAAGTTTTTAGGGTTATCTAAATATTATTTTTACCTATCGACTCTTTTAATTCTGATTTTATAAAAAAATTCATGTTTATTTTTCGAGCATAGATAATTATTTTCAATTTAAGTGTGAAAATTGCAGGATAATTACAGAAACAAATCATTTTTCCATTAAGTACCTTTTATCATTTTTTCAAACTCATTAAAACTTGTGAAAAAGAGAAACCATGGAGTTCTATTCACACCCTTTTCACACTCCCTAAAAACGAAAGATTGCCAAGTAGTTGATTTTTCGAACTCATAAAAGTAAATGAACAACCATCCTTTCAATGTAAGTTTACCCATTTCACGGAATGAACTGGAATATTATGAAAAAGGTATACTTTGACTAATCATGGTAAATAGAGTTCTCTCTTGCATTATGTTTCTCTCTTGACTCCCTAAAACTGAAAAACATCGATATTTACTTTCTGTTGGCTCGTTAAAATTTTACGGTAAAAGAACTGAACGAGTTTTCTTTTTGTGTCTTTTCAAACTCTTTAAAGATGAAAATGACATCGAGTTACCCCTTTACTGGAATCGTTAAAATAAAAAATAATAGGACTCATTAAGCATGACGAGACTGAACCTCTCCTTGTTAGGATTTATTAAAAATACTTGGAAGGACTCATCCGAAGGATGAACTTACAGGATAAGCGTATGTTATCCTCTTCAAGCTTGTAAAAATTAAAGAGGTTATTTCTAGTAATGGTGGGGCGAAAGTGTGAAAGAATGTTTGTTTTACATTTGTAAAAGGTAGTATGTCACTCTTGAACATGACGCTCAGTCACTTTCGTGTCCAGGTTGGGAAATCCATTTGTTACTCAATTGACCATACCTCATTCAAAGTCTTAAGCTGGTTTGGGTTTTATTTATTGAGTCAAACGATTCCAAGTAATCATGTCACATCTTTGATATGTTCAAGAGAATTTCAACTTAAGTCAAAATTACTTTGTCAATCTTAGGCTTTAGTTGCATTGACCATCCCTGAATCACTCTTGAATCACTCTAAATCATTGTTCTTCAAAACTTGACATGAGTTTCATGTCGTAGGCCCTTATGTGACATATCGCTTCCTATCGACTTCAAATCATTATCTAGGATGTTAATCTAGGAACCTTTAGTACCTTGAGGCATGCATGCCTTAATGGTAGGCTTCTCACCTTTGACGACATGTTCTCATCATTGGCCTTTGCTCGAATGATTCTATGAGCATTTGACATCAAAACATCTATTTAAACTTCATAGATTATATTGGAAGTACCTTGAGAATCATTTTCATTATTGTTGGTTTATCTCGCACTTGTTAACGGCTCACATCATTGATCGATAATCAAGTGTTTTCTACCATGTTCGACTTGAAGACATTCACTCGCATGGCTAGATTTGTACTATGGATCGAGAGATGGAGATCAAGACCCTAGATCTAGCTTCATCCATCTAGGTTACATGGAGTTATTAAATATTCATGATTGTAAGCATAGATCCACTGACAAGTACATCCATACTATGTCATATTTTGACATGGATCTTCATATGTAATCACATAAAATGCTATTGAGACATTTATATTCTAAGTATGGGAATACCTACCTCAGTGATGATATTATACATTGCATTGTAACATTTGATTGATTGTTTCAGGTCTCCGACTTTAGTCTCTAACTCAAACCTTCACATGATAAAGCACTCCAATCATCAAAATATTTCTTTTAACTTTGTGCTTTAGGGGGCAATCTGTTACACATCATTTTATGACATAGGAATATGATTATCAATTTGGGTCAATCACTCTCCACACATGTGTTCTAGAGCATTACCCTATATAGTTTAAAACTAAATTATCATAAAGAAAATGGAATTTCTAGATCCCATGGTACAAAACCCTCATTTTGGCTATGTTCGTATTTACCTAGTTGATTCTTGTGCATACGAAGGGAAGACCATTATTTTCGATGCAAAATGACACATTGTCTACCACTATGACCTGTGAACATGAATTGGAGTACTTAAAAATAATAAGTAAACTCTAGAAGCATTATTGGTAGCATCTATCCCAACCAACATGCTTCAAATGAGTTCCTATTTAGTGTTTATCCCTTTCATTATGGAGTAACTCCCCTTATTTTGTGGTACCTATATCCTACTAATAGTGGATCTCATCCCTTAGGGAATGGATCCATAACTTCTCATCCCTGGCCTATAAATCCACTATAGGGCTGAGGTGTGAGGGAGGTTAGTTGGAATTAGGTTTATGTTGTTGAGCTTAGATTAGAAGGCTTGTGCTGTAAGGGAGAGGGTTGGAGATTGCAGAAAGGGCTTGATAAATCAAGGCATGTTTGTAAGGATTTTCTCTCCATTTTTATGAATATAAGAAATTTTTCTTTCTCGGTTATATCTCCATTTACTTAATTTGTAGGATTCCTTGATCACCTGCATGAGGTTTGGTTACATAATTGATCAGTTCACATGTTTAATTAATTAATTAATTCATTTGTATCTTTGACTATATGTTATATGCTTTGATATGTTGTTTGTCTCTGTCTTTGCATTTCTCTTCAATAAAATTGTACAGAAGTTGTTGAGAGCAACGAGAGGACATTTAGAGCATCAAAAGGCGAGTGATAGAAAGCTTTGAGGGATTTCATCAATTAGTTCTGTAAATTGGTAAGATGCCTATTTCATTCTATTTTCTTCCAAATCATCCAAACTTAGAGAGAGGTAGCAATTACTATGTGCTTGTTACTAGGTCTTCTTAGAAATCTAGAGAGATTTCTCTTGTCCATAAGTGGGATTTGCCCTCATAACAACCCCCTTCAACACTCAACAGTTCAGTAGCTAGGGCTCACCTTTTTCCTTTCTTTAAATATTCCCTTTGTATTAAACATGAAGCCCGCCCATACTTCCCTTGCTCTTAGCTCCATTGTTCTTAGTAGGGACCCTCGTCGAGCGAAATCCATTATGGCCCAGTGCTAATTAGCCATAACCCATATAGTCTTAGAAGCTAGGCTTACAGGCAAAACAGATTGAACTTCTCAGCTAGGGCACAAATTCACAGGATTAATACATTCGTAGGAATGACCATAGTGCCTTGACCAAAGTGAAGTCATCATTGTGTGCAATGGATCCCCATTAAAACTGCTTAGGGTTATAACATATAGCCATAGAGATATTAATCACTCTATTATGCACGCCTCCTTTCCTGTACACTTCTTGAAATGAGAGATTTAAAGCATGAACACATTGTATTCCTTATTCATTGATGATATGCTAGTCCCTTTACTACATATTTAAGTAGTCGAAACAAACTCAACATTGATAGAATCAACTATATCTATAGAGATATTCATTCCCTACTCTGAAGATGATATATCCGCAATTGGTGTTGTGGACTTTCCTTAGGACATATTCATCTGAGAAATATTAAACTAACAATCCTTTATCACGATATTCACCTCTGAGCCTTTAATTATGTAGAAAAATGTTAAAATAGCTAATTACCTCCCGCATGGAGAATAATCTAAAATTAGAGATTCAGTTAACTAAGCATTGAGTCAAGTCGAGTTAATTCATAAATGGATTTAGTGTGTTTTTTCATGCTAAGTTATTTTAGCCAAAAAATATTTTAAGATTAAGGAGACATAGGAAATCGATTCTTTCATGAATCGAGTAATGACTGTTATAAATCAGTTAAAAATTTAGGTGAAAAAATTAAAGATCAAACGGTGATTGAGAAAGTCCTCAGATATTTGTCTATCAAATTTGATGTCATGGTAGCAACCATAGAAGAAGCCAAGTATTTGACATCACTGATAGTTGATGAGTTGATCAAATCACTTCTATCACGAGGTAAAGCTAGATTGAAATAAGGATTCCGCTTTAGAAACTGCTTTCAAAAGTCACGTTTCTAGCCCGAGAGACTAAGGTTGAGGCAAAAGTATATTGGGAAGTAGAGGACAAGGCAAAATACACGGTGGTCAGAGAGATTGCCAAGAAGAGAATGTACATGAAAGTGAAATAAACTCCAGAAGATTCAACAATATTCAAATATTTGAAAAATCGAAGGTGAGATGTTATTATGGAAATAAATTCGAAGAAGACAACTGATGAAGGAAACCAGAGAGATAATGTCACTACAGAGAGTACTAACTCCATATTCCTGTCTTGCCATACCATGTCTAAACCCTCTGATAATATGTAGCTATCAGATAGTGGTTGCAGTAACCACATGATAGGAAACAAGAATTTATTTACAAATTTGGACCAATATGTGAAGAAAGAGGTAAAGTTGGGGATTGAAAAGACTGTAGATGTAGACGGAAAAGGAGTGGTCAACATTCTGACCAAGCAGGGGGAGCCGAAGATAATCTCAGTGTTATATTATGTTCCTGGTATCAAACATAATTTAATAAGTGTTGGTCAATTGACACAAAAATGATACAAAGTTATCTTTCAAGGACAAGAGTTTGTTATATATGACAAGGCCTCAAGAAAGAGGATGATAGAAAAGGTGTAGATGATGAGGAACAAACTATTTACTCTAGTCATGAATTACAGTGATCATGCTAGTTTGTTTATAGTTGCATGTTCTAATGACTATTGTTTATTGCATTTTTGTTTTGAAAACTTGCTTTTTTCTGGTTTAGGATTGTTGCAGTACAAGCAAATGTTCATGAGATTATATCCTATCAAATAACCTGCTAGTACTTGTGAGTGTTGCATCTTCAGAAAGAAACACTATGAAATTTTTGCAAAGTGAGTTTCATACAGAGAAAAGAAACCGCCCGAGCTACTGCATACACAATTGTGTGGACCTATGAGGACACAGTCGATTGGTGGAAGTTGTTACTTCCTCACTTTCATTGATGACTATAGCAAAAAGACTTGAGTTTTATTCTTGAAGCAAAAGTCTGAAAATTTTGCAAAGTTCAACCAATTCAAACCCTTAGCAGAGAACCAAAGTGATTGACAAATCAAACTATTGATGTCAAATTGTGATGGAGAATATGATTCAAAGGCATTCCATGATTACTGTAAGTAACATGGAATCAAAAGACAATTTACAACCAGGTACACACCACAACAAAGTGGTGTAGGAAAGAGAACGAACATAACCGTTATGAACATGGCAAGAAGCATGTTTAAAGGCAGAAACTTGTCTAATGAGTATTGGGAAGAAGCAGTTGCATGTGCTATTTATGTTATCAATGAGTCTCCTACAAAGAGTGTAATGAACAGAGTACTAGAGCCAACATGGTTAGGTATATATTGCATCGTAACTCATATCAGAGTGTTTGGATGCATAGATTCTGAACATGTGCCTAAGGAGTGAAGAGGAAAATTGGATGATAAAAGTGAAAATACATATTTAATAGTTATAGTGAGCAATCAAAAGCTTACAAATTGTATAACCCTACCACCAATAAGACCATAATTAGCAGATATGTTGTTTTCAATGAACAAGAGTTGTGGAATTGTAGTATAGAAAAAATAGTTGATGCACAAGTGATGGAAGAAGATGATGTAATAGAAAAGGAGCAGAAAGAATCACAAGTGAAGACACCAAACAAAGACACATCAATGAGGACACCAATATTTTCTTAGCTACATGGATCGTCAAGAATATCAACGGATTGATATTATCCTAATAGTAAATCAGGTGATGAATCAAGAAATGGTAAGAGAAAGATGAGAAGCCTAAAAGATATTTATGATGATTTGGATGTTAGTTCAAATTTTACATTGTTGTCATTCCAACCTTATTCATTTGAAAAATAAAGTAGAGATGAAAATTGGTTGCAAATGATGGGTGAAGAAATTGAAGCTATTGAAAATAATGATACATGGGATTTGGTTCATTTTCCAAAGGACAAAAATTTAATTGGTGTGAAATGGGTGTACAAGAAGAAGTTAAATGAGAAGGGTGAAACTGACAAGTTTAAAGCAAGGCTTGTAGAAAAAGTATTCTTGGAACAACAGGGAATGGATTTTGGAGAAACATTCTCCTCGGTAGTCAGATTGGATACTTTAAATGTAGTTCTAGCCACAACAGCTTCTAACAAGTGGAAAGTATACTATATGGATGTTAAATAAACCTTATTGAATGTAATTCTAGAAGAAGAAATTTATGTGCATCGACCTCCAGGTTGTGCAGTTGAAGGTAAAGAAGATGAATTTTATAGTTTGAATAAAGCACTCTAGCAACTCAACCA
Organism: Pinus tabuliformis; assembly: GCA_031772625.1. Lineage (NCBI taxonomy): Eukaryota > Viridiplantae > Streptophyta > Pinopsida > Pinales > Pinaceae > Pinus > Pinus tabuliformis. The sequence goes on along the minus strand of CM062818.1, from coordinate 1,258,849,639 downwards.
AGTGCCTAGAGCTTGGTATAGCAGAATTGATAACTACATGATTAAGAATGAATTTTGCAGAAGAAACATTGATTCAACCTTGTACACAATGGTAAATGATCATGAAAAATTTTGTTCATTTTCTTATATGTTGATGACATGATTTATACAGGTGATTTTGAATTGGATGAATTTAAAGCAGCGACGATGAAAGAATTTGAGATGACAAATCTTGCTCTCATGAAATATTTTCTTGGCATAAAATTTTAAGAAATCTGAAAAAGGAAAATTTATTTGTCAAAATAAATATGCCAAATATTTTTTGAAAAGATTTAGGATGGATAATTGCAAAATTGTCCCTACACCAGTTGCAATAGGTACAACGTTAAGAAAGGATGATGAAGGAAAATATGTCAATCCAACTCTATTCAGTAGATTGCTTGATAGCATCATGTATCTCATAGCTACATGACCAAATATTATTCAAGGAGTAAGTTTGATTTATAGATTTATGGAGACTCCAAAAGGCACACATTGGAGAGTAGGAAAAATAATTATAAGATACATCACAGGAACAAGGGATTGTGGCATAATGTATGAAAGAACATAAAAAAAGGATTTGAGTGGGTACACAGAATGTGATTTTCCAGGTATTTTCGATGAGTTCGTTGGAATTATAGTGGAGTGTGGTGCAGGATTGATAACATGTGAGGTGATAAAGTAAATCCCATCTCAAAGCTAGACAAGAAACACAACATGCACACCTTTTACTCTAATTATAGAAATGGCACATTAAACATACTCTACAAGAAAAGGTACAATCGAGCAACATGAATATGCACGAGCTCTATAGCATTTATGGTTGTATATATCTGTAGAAGTAAGAATATTTTTATGATATTGCACAAATTTAGTATGCATTTTTTTTCCTATGTGGGAAACCTTTCAAAGTTATTGAGAAGACAGAGGAGCTTAAACTCAAATTGACACACTAAACACATGAGTTGTGACTCTTCTACTGATCACAGAAAACTTGATAATTACAATAAACCGAGTGAAGCATATTTCACCTTTTCCAACTAGCGACTCACGTAAAATATCTTATCATGCAACCACACACTTAATTCAACTATGAATTAACCGACATGACTCAATGATCAACACTCAATGCTTAACACTCAGTTAACTAGCTCTCTAATTTTAGCCAACTCCTCATGCGAGATTAATTATCTTATTTTAACACTTCCGCTTAATTACAACCACTAAACTAAAATTGACTCATAACAACTCAAACATGCATGTTCGTCTATGTCTCAGCTAGGCTTACAATGCCCAAGTTTTGTCTATGAAACTAAAACACATCTTTTGCTAATGACTTAGTAAATATATCAACCAATTGATCACTAGATTTAAAGGCTTCAGGTGAACTTCTCCATTGCTCACAAGTCCTCTAATAAACTGATATCTAATATCATTATGCTCTCCCTTTTGATGAAACACATTGTTCTTAGATAATGCAATCGCTGATGTTTTGTCACAACATATTGTTGTTGATCCTTATTGTTTCTGATTGCATACATTATGCCAAAATCACTATCTATGTATCCAATCAAATCGCTCTTTTCTATGCTTGCATGCATTATGCCACAATATCTAGTTCCTTCTATGTATCTTAGAATTCTTTTTCTTGCACTTCAATGAGTGTCTTTTGGAGTCTCTATAAATTTGGAAATAAAAATAACTCCTTTCATGATATTCGATCTTGTATCTGTCAGATACATGAGGCTACCAACCAATCTTTTGAATAGAGTTGGATTAACATCTATTCCTTCATCATCCTTGCTTAACTTTGTACCAGTTTCAACTAGTGTAGGGGAAGGTTTGCAATTTTCCATTCTAAATCTTTTCAACAAATATCCGACATATTTATTTTGACAAATAAAAATCCTTTTTCAGATTTCTCAACTTCTATTCCAAGAAAATATTTTTTGAGACCAAGATCTATCATCTCAAATTCTTTCATCATCACTGCTTTAAATTCATCTAACCTAAAATCGCTTTTAAAAATCATTTCATCAACATATACACAAACAATCAAAATATCTCCATGCTCATTTACCTTTGTGTACAAGGTAGGCTCAATGTTGCTTCTGCAAAATCCATTCTTGATCATGTAACTGCTGATTATGTTATACTAAGCTTTAGGCACTTACTTGAGTTCATAGAGTGATTTCTTCAACCTCGAAACTCTATCTTCTTTATGTTCAACTTCATATCCTGGAGACTGTTGCACATAATTTCTTCTTCTAGAATTCCATTCAAGAAGTTTGATTTCACATCCATTTGATATACTTTCAACTTTGTCTTGTATGCTCACTTTACACCAATGAGATTTTTGTGCTTTGGTAAATCAACCAAATTCCATGTATCATTACTTTCAATAGCTTTAATTTCTTCATGCATGGCTTGCACCCGATTTTCATCTCTAATTGCTTCTTCAATCGAAGAATTTTGGAATGAAAACAATGCAAAATTTGAACCAACATCCAAATCATCATAAATATCTTTCATACTTCCCATCTTTCTCTTACAATTGTTTGATTCATCACCTAATTTATTTTTACGAGAATATCGATCTGTTGATCTTCTTGAAGATCTATGCTACTCAGAAAATATCGATCTATTGATCTCCTTGAAGATCTTCACGTGTGATTCTTGCTGCTCCTTTTCTACTACATCATGTTCTTCCATCAGTGGCAATTGTGCATCAAATTCTTTGTCTATAGTCACATTCCATGACCCTTATTATTTGAATATAAAATCTTTGCTAATTATGGTCTTCTTGGTGATAGGGTTATACAATTTGTAATATTTTGATTGCTCACTATAACCAGTAAATATGCATTCTTCACTTTTATCATCCAATTTTCCTCTTCCCCAGGAAGATACATTTACTTAAATACCCCAAGAAGATACATTTACGACTTCTAGCACCATGTTTGTTTCTATGTATTTTTGGTATCAAGGCATAATAGGTGGAACCAAAGACCCTAAGATGCTTTACTGAAGGAACATGTCCAAACCACATTTCATATGGAGTCTTGTTTCTAATAGCATTATATGGACATCTATTCCTTATATATGCAGCACATAGAACAACATCAGCCCAAAACATTATATTTACATTTTTGAATAAGAGCATGGATTGTACCATATTTAATATTGTCCTATTCATTCTTTCAGTTACACCATTCTGTTGGGGATTATAAGGCACATTTGTTTGATGTTTGATCCCATGTTGGTGAAGATAGTTTTCAAATTCATTTGATGTGTACTATTTTCCATTATCAGTGCAAATAGACCCAATATGAGATTGTGCATCATTTTCAATCCATGTATGAAAGTTCTTGAATGTTTGAAAAACATCAGATTTGTTCTTCAATAAATAAACCAAACACATTCTGGTGTAGTCATCAATAAATGCCATCATATATTTATTTCCATTTACATAAGGAACAGACATTGAACCACATAAATTTGAATGAATTAGTTCAAGTTTTCTATGTGCTCTTGATTGTGAATCATGAAAAGACTATTTGCTATGCTTTCCTAGATTGTAAGCATCACATTGCTTAAGTTTCCTAGGAATTGTAGGCAAACTAGCAACACCATTTTTCTTCAACAAACAGAGGCTGTCATAGTTCAAATGTCCAAATCTAGCATGCCATAATAAACTTGATGTAAGTGTACCTTCTTCATAATGAGAATTGTATGAGAAATGTTGTGCATGAGCAGAGGTTCCTTGTAGCTTGAGAAGCCTTTCTTCTTCTATTCCCCTCATGACAAGTGAGTGGTCAGATGCTTTTCTTACCTCGAGCTCGCCATCAAACATATGAATGGAGTGACCTTGTTGGCTGATGTGGACCAAAGATAGCAAGTTTCTCTTGAGATGTGGGAGATATAGAACATGATGCAGAAGAAAGTATGGAAGACCAAGCAATTTAAGCCTGATTGTGCCAAACCTTGATGGCTTGATTTTTTATTGGTCTGCAAAGTATATTGCTCCATCAACATTGTCAGTAAATTCTTCAAAAAAAACTTTTCTATGAGTCATGTGGCAGGTTGCTCCTGAATCAAGCAACTAATCATTTTTCCAAGAAGCAAGTGAAGCATTAAATAAATCTTCATTTACTCCAATATTAAATTGTGCCACAACATAGGGAGCAGATTCAAGTGCTTTACCTTTGTCTGTGTCATCAGTTTTATCTTTCTGTTGGTTTCTTTGCTGCTCAATTTTGTCCCGTGGTAACTTTCATGTACAAGCATCATGTGATCCATTTCTTTTGTAGTGTATGCAGTGCAAATCTGCCTTTTCTCCTTGAGAGTGTTTGCCCCCCTACCTCTGAAATATCTTCCTCTTCCTCTTCTACCACCTCTTCCTCTTGAAGAATCTTGAGCGAGATGCTTTCCTTTATGAGAAAGGCACACAGCCTCTTCAGAAGATTTAGGGTCTTTCTTCTTTCCAAAATCTTTCTCTCTTTCAGAAAAAATTTTCACAAGAGAGTCAAAGGTGATATCTTTGAGATTTCCATTTGCTTGCAATGACTCAAGATAATTGGATTAAGTACGATAAAGTGCTGTGAGAAAAGCGATAAGAGAAATATCCAATTCAACCTTAGTGGATTTGATATCATGCATTATAGACTTTACTTCAGATGCAAGAGCAAGAGGATCATTATTTTTTAGTTCAAGAGTGAAGAGTTTAATCATGAGTTGAACAACTTCAAGTGCAGAATGTGAGTCATAGAGTTCTTTTAGCTTTTGTAGGGCTTAAAAAGTAGTTGAAAATGGCGAAATATGGCGACTCACCTCTTCATTTACAAATGATGCAATTAATGAATAAGCTTTGTTATTCTTGTTTTCCCACATGACGAGCTCTTTGTCTGAGGCAGGTTGTTCTGGCTCTTTGTTTCCATCTCCAACACACACTCCTTTCCACAACTCATTGAAAATGAGGGTGTGTTTTATCATCTGGGACCACTCAGGATAGTTCTCCTTACCAGTGAGAACTATTCCCACGATGGACATGATTGAATGCATACTATAACAAAAAAACTTCTGCAGCAAAACTTTTACTCTTGATGGGAAAAAAAATATAGTTTTGATATGACTGGATAGCAAACTGAACTTGACAGCAAATTTCAATACGCAAGATATATATATCTGACTTTTTTGGTAATACGCACTATTCAAAAATATATATCAGTTTCTTTTTACATTGATCACCCAATGCAGCCCTTCAAAAAATTTTAACACACAACAACGATTTTAAAACATGCACAAAATGAGGGCTCAACTCACATATACCATTAGGACAGCGTACCAAAATAGTTTAGAATACCATGTATAGGCAACATACCAAAACAGTTCAAGATACCATGCATATTCAATGCATGGAATTTAACTTCAATGCTTGCAATTCATAAACCAGTGAATAGTCTCTTGTATACCATGCTTGTATACCAGCATATGGCCAAAAAAACTTCAACGTATAGCCAAAAAACTTTAACTTTCAATACCACGTTACCAATGTTATTGTCCAAGAAGACTTCAGTGTTTAATACCAATGTTACCAATGTTTTATGCCAAGAAAACTTCAGCGTTCAATATCAACGTTACCAACGTTGTATGCTAAGAACAATGTTAATACAATGCCATGAACAACGTTAATAAGACTAGCATTAATATAATGCCATGAGCTTAAATGCATACAATGACAGTAATGTGAATACAATGCCGACGTAAATACCAGCGTTATATGCCAAAAAAAACCAGTGTTATATGCCAAAAAACCAACGTTATATTCCATACAAATGCACAGAGGCAATGGTTCTCTCTAGTGCGGTCTGGAGGCAAGGCTGTACCAAATAACCCAAGACTGTTATTTTGAATCGTCATATGAAGGCTCCATGTATCAAGCAGGCAGCTTGCCACCAACACTGCTCGCAAGGCTGCTCAGAAGTCTATAACCACACAGTAAACTTTCGCAATAGCACGACCTCAAGGTATGCAGTGATTCAGAAGGTTTCATGTCTAAGGCTGTCAGGTCAGAGGATTCAAAATTAATTATGGCAGACAGAGTGCACAGAGGCAATGGACAGAGAGCGCAGTAGGCAGAAGGGAGTTACAATTATTTTTGGGAGTTGGCTCTGATACCATGTCAGACCAGGTAGTAACTCTTCAAAACAAAATTTATTCGTATATTTTATTCCTTCAAGTTGGTCTTCATTATATACATGAGGGAGAGATTGTTCACTTCATCTCCCGATGAATGTTCATATTACTTATTATTAATTTACATTATATTCACCCAATCATGACGATTAGGTGTCGACAGCTCTTTAGGCACATGTGCATAAGCTACACATCCAAATACTCTGAGATGAGATACACTGCAAGACATAACTGACCATTCATGTTCTAGTACTATGTTCATAACACTCTTTATAGGAGATCTGTTGATCACATAAATAACGCATGCAACATCTTATCCCCAATACCCATTAGACAAGTTTTTGCATTTCAACATGCTTCTTTCCATGTTCATAATTGTCTTGTTATTTCTCTTTTCTACACCATTTTGCTGTGGTGTGTACCTAGTTGTAAACTATCCTCTGATTCTATTTTGTTTACAGTGGTCATGGAATGCCATTGAAACATATTCTCCACCATGATCTGACCTCAATACCTTGATCTGTTGATCACTTTGGTTCTCTTCTAAGGCTTTGAATTATTTAAACCTTGCAAAAGTTTCAAACTTTTTCTTCAAGAAGTAAACCCAAATCTTTCTGTTAGATTCATCAATGAAAGTGAGGAAGTAACTATTTCCACCAATTGATTGTGTCCTTATAGGTCCACACAAGTCTATATGCACTAGCTCAAGAGGTTTCTTTGCTCGATATGCAACTCACTTTGGAAAACTTTCACGGTGTTGCTTTCCCAAGATGAAACACTCATAAGTACTAGTAGGTTCTTTAGTTGGAAGTAATCCTCTGACCATATGTTTCTATTGCAACAATTTTAAACTAGAAAAGTGTAAGTGTCCAAATTGAAAGTGTCATACGGAATAATAATTAGAACATGCAACTATAATAGAATTGACCTGATCACTATAATTCATAATTAGAGGAAATGATATGTTCCTCGTCATCTGCACCTTTGCTATCATCTGCTTGGTTGGGGCCTTGTCATATATAACACATTCTTGACATTGAAAGATAACTCTGTATCATTTTTGTGTCAATTGACCAACACTTATCAAATTATGTTTGAGACTAGGAACATAATATACCTCTGAGATTGTCTTTGGCTCCCTCTACTTGGTTAGAATGTTGACCACTCCTTTGCCATCTACATCCACAATGTTTTTAGTCCCTAACTTTACCTCTGTTTTCACGTATTGATCCAAATTTGCAACCAAATTCTTGTTTCCTGTCATGTGGTTACTGCAACCACTTTCCAAAAGTCACACATTATCAGAAAGTTCATGCATGGTATGTAGAGGTAGGAATATGAAGTTAGTACTCTCTGTAGTGACATTAGCTCTCTGGTTCCCTTGATCATCTATTTTCTTCCTGCAATCACGAGCATATTGACCAAATTTACTGCAATAATAACATCTCACCTCTAATTTGTCAAATCTTTGATTATTGCTAAAGTTTCTGTAGTTTCTTCCACTTTCATGTTAATTCTCTTCTCATCCATCTCTCTGACCACCATATCTTCTGCCTCATTTTCTGCCTCTCGATCTACTTCTTCCTCGACCTTTGTCTCTTGAAATAGAAACCTGAATTTTGAAAGTGGTCTCTAAAGTGGAATCCTTATTTCTATCTATGCTTTCCTAGTGTGACTGAAGTGATCCCATAAACTCATCAACTATTAATGATGCCGAATCCTTGGCTTCTTCTTTCGATCCTACCACAACATCAAATTTGGTAGACAAAGATCTGAGGAACTTCTCAAACATTGTTTGATCTTTAATTTTCTCATCATTGATTTTTAATTGATTTATGATATTCATGACCTGATTCATGAAGAAATCAATATCCTTTGTCTCCTTCATCTACAAAATTTCAGAATGTCCTAGTATTTTGCAACTTAACAATATTGACTTTGGCCATACCTTTATAGCTTGTCCCCAAAGTATCCCATGCTTCCTTTGTTGAGGATGTGATCATAATCTTCTGCAACACTGCTTGGTCCACTCCTTGCTTGATAACCTGCAACACTTGTGAATTCTTCTTCTCATCTTCCTTCCATTGTTCCCCCTTTGCATTAGTGAGAGCTCGTTCTTTTGCTTCATCCTTAGGTTTCGAAAGCCAAAACTCGACATAATACCAAACATCATGAGCCTACAATGTGGTCGCCATCTTAATGGCCCAAACATAATAATGTTTCCTTGTAAACAATAGGAACTGGAGCTGGAAATTTGAGAAATCCATCTTTCTTAAAAAAAAAAAAAAATCCTCTTATGAAAGCCTAAATTTCTCCTTCTATAATCTTGCAAAGCTCCTAAAAAAATCCTTATGAATAAAGCCCTTGTTTTCTTTTTCCTTTATAAAAAAAATCTTTTAAACTTGTTTTTATAGATAAGAAAACACTTTAATAAAAAAAACATTACGAAAAAGATTTATATAAAAAAAACTTTATAAATCAACACTATATAATAAACTTTTTGGAGCGCCCTTCAAATAAATAACCTTTCTAAACAAAATTGATTCTTAAAAAACTTCTACCCACGTGACTTTGTTAAACATATGCGTTGGAATGAGCCACTTGAAAAAAAATTGTATAACCTTTTGACGAGTGATAGTTTCAAACTTCAAACATTGTCTTCATATTCTCATAGAGTCCACCTTTCTTCCATATGTGACGGGGCTTGCGCTCCCCTGGCACTAAATAAACTACGCAGTTAACCCGATAGTGGTTTAAATGATGATGGATTTACTAGCCCTCCAATAATGTCTACGGGTAGAGGAAAAACCATCACTGTGGGACAAAACCAACTCTTTCCTACAACTTATGGTACAAACCAAACAAGGAAAGAATGCGGTCTATTGGACCATAAAATTGGTTTGTGTAATACCTTCCCAAGCTCTAATGAACCAATGTTCCACAAGCCAACTAAAATTGACAATAAGTAGTATGTTTCAATATGCAATGAAATAATTGGTTTTTGTGAACAATGGTTAAGAAAGACAAGTTTAGTTCAGATCATAACTGCAACCTGTAAACAATAATTCTCCTCTTTGTATGGATATAACTCAGGGATGGAACATTTGTATTCATTGATGGGAAACAAAATTAGAGATGATGTGCTTGCTTTGACTACATGGATTTCCTTTAGAATCTTTGAGAACCATAATGAAGGGAATGATGTCTTCATCTGAGTGAAAACATGTTGCAGAGGGAGATTCAGTAACAAGAGAAAAGGGAAAACTATTAAAGTGGTCCATGAGATTCTAAAGAGACACTACACTATCAAAGAGATCTAGAATAACTCATTGGAATTGAAAAAAAAAAAATTGACATACTTGTTATGGTCTAGTCATGGGGCCAAGGGCTTCATAATATTGAAGTCAATGTCCAATGTGAATCCTCCAACATCGATATAGTAACATTAAATCTTAAACAAGAAATAGTAACTATGACTTTATTTATACTAATTTGTAAGTGTTCAAAGGTTCTATGTGCTTTGATACTTATGTTAAAAGAAGGCCGCTTGGGAATACTTAACAAGGGGTGGACCTTTCTTGGTTCATAGTGAGTACCTAGGTTGGTAGTGTCTGAAAAGGTTTTGTTATTATATTGGATTTGATAATTGTAATTTCCCTTAATAATAAATAGTAAATAATATAATATAATATTAAAATACAAGAAAATAAATAATAAACAATAAATAAAAAATAGTAATAGTAAATAAATAACAAATAGTAATAAAATAATAAACAACAATACTAAAGCTCTAAATAAATATAAATAGAAATAAAACAAGAAAGCAATAAAAATCAGTAAAGCTATCAAAAAGTAAAAAACAAAAGAATAAAACAAGAAAGCAATAAGGTTGCATGTTGATACATGGAGTGTGTGCATGTGGTTCCCCTTCCAATGTTTGCTCTATTTAATAGATGGTGAGGAAGATGAGAGGCATTCCATCATTCCATGATTCCATCATCCATTTTCATGGGAGAATAGTGTTGTGAGACAAAACATTCCCTAGTAGTTGTACATTGATTGAGGACTTGGGGGTGGCCAGTTGTAGCAAGATTTTGTGCAACTGAGCCTACGGTTTGGTGGAGAGTCGTCCCCAAAACTTTGTTACATTTAGCAGAATTCAACTAGCATTCAACTCTGAAATCACCAGTCAGAAAAATCATCGCCACAGGTAAGTAGTCTCTACCCATTTATTGAAATTTTATGTCAATTAGTTGGTAAATTGCATGATGATTATAAATCACATGATTAATCTAATTAATTACATGTTTTAATTTCGGGGCTGTTACCATAATGATTACCTTGTTGTAATATGTATTTGATAGCATACCACCATCTTTATCTATTTTTCTATCTCTACCTCTGGTGGAAACTAGCATAAGAATTTATTAAATATATCATTTTCAAGTGAAATAAAAGAAACTGCAAGGTGTCATATTTGGAAAGGTGATATTGGATGGTTTGAATATTTGCAAGTCAAATAATAGGTGTTAGAGGGTGCTACTATCATAGAGACATAAACTAGATAGTGATAACTAAATGATTGGTTGGTTGGTCTATGGTGAATGGCTCATACCAATTCAAGGATTATGTGTTCTCCAAAAGAGAATGTAGGAAATACTATGAGAGAAGAAAATTGGATGCTTGTAGAATGGGGTACATGCATTACATAAATTATGGAATGTGATCAAATTAAGTGAACCCAAAACCAAAGTCAATTAGGAGCATTAGTAAACCTTCTACTCTACATGGAATGGACCGGATATTATGCTGGGTTTTCATATTCCTAATAATAAATGATGGATCCTTGGAAAGAAAGGAGAATATCTTAAAACTTTAAGAGGAAACACTTGGAACAAAAAGTTGGGGATATTTAATGATTTAGAATATGATTTAATTTCTATGTAGAAAAAAATGTTTCCTCCAAGAGAGGAAGCAACAAGTGCTACACCAAAACCTATAGGCCATAGACAACTACATGAGTTGACTGTTGATATGGTTAAAGTGTTTGGAGTTATAACTAAATTTTACAGAACCATCTCATATTGGAAAGATCAGAGCAAAGGCTAGAGTGATTGTGAGAGAGTAATTGAGAGAAAAAGGGAAAGGGGAAATTTGACCATTTATCCCTTATTTCCCATACTTATAATTATACATTACTCCTCTTTTCATACATTTCTATAGCTTCAAATCCAAAACTATTTGGCATTCATATTGTTGGGAAATTAATTGTTTAATAAGAACAACTAATCAACTAGACATTAATTATCAACCTGAGGAACAACAGTCTGAAAAATAACTACCCAATGCTAATATCAGTTCTATATGATATTCTTATGATAACTTAACAACTACTTCTATTTTTCAAAGTGAAATTTTCTATGCATAATCTTAAAGCGATCTAGATTTGACAAAACGAGCTAAATGCGAAAAGTAAATATCTGAAAGTAAATCACAAAGCTAGAAATAAGTTGTGTTCTAATTGTAATCACACATAAGAAAATAAGACGTAATAAAACAGTAACAAAATCATTCTATTAATTAAATAGAAAAAATAAGAGAAATTTCCGAGTCTATTTCCATGTGTATTTCGAGTAGCTATTGAATATCTTTGCAGTAGCTCACAAAATGATTTTAAATAGAAACAATAAGAAATTAGAGGAACACCAGTTCTCTATTGGAAGAAACAACAACTAATTGAAAACGAACAACAATTAAAAAAGAAATCTAAGGAACAACAAACATTCACCGTAGGAAACAATGGCTAGAATCAGTGTTATAAGTTATGAAACTATTGAAAACATAAATACAATCTTCAGAGAACTATTTGAAATGCTAATTCCTCAGAAGAAAGAAATAGTAAAGAACTATGGTAATGCAATTTTACAAATGTAAGACAGTCGCATCGGCCAAGAAGTCGGCCAAGAAGTAGGCCCAAACTAGTAGGAATCACACTGAAGCTCAAATCAACACACGATTGATAAAAGTGAAATTAATTAAGAAATATTCACATTAAATAATATTTGAAAGAGTAAATACAATCCGTACTCGATTTACTATTCTGTCTCAAATTATAATTATTCCTTCTCTATTTTTCTTGCTTTATGGCTTCATATAAATACGCAAAAAGAAAAGGGAAATTAAAACTAAACAACTCATCTAATCATGATCTTATGAGTGAATTACATAATGATTTAGATTACACATTTATATTTTTTACAACGAATCAATTAGCGAGATCAAATTTGAAATATCTCTCCATCATGAATCAACTCGAACAAGTCGAATTTTGTTTTGCAATTTGGGTAAAGTGACATTTCGTCACAACAACAAATCTGGAAAATCACCTTCATAGAATCTCCTGTATCTCTCAACTTTGGGCCAAATTTGAAAAAACGCTTACAGAATAGCTAATTTGGACCGCATAAAACCCATGTCTAAGTTTTTTGGATTTGTCCTCATTTTCCCATAAATTAAGATGCAAAAACATTACCTCTTGCCCCGTTCCACATCAAAACCATGTCTCTTATTTTTTGAATTCGTCCTTGTTGGAGCCAAGATGCACAACAGATTAAATCATATACACAGCAAATAAAATCATGCACAGGAAACACAACAATTTAATGTGGTTCACCCAACCAATCTGGGCTACGTCCACCAAACATAGGCATCGACATTCTTATTAATCAAACAGGAGATTACGTAATTAATCAAATCCTCACAAACTCTCACAAAAAACCATCCGTATGGATATGTATTTTATACAAAGGAGAATCTAACTTCCTCTCACATCAAATTTAGGATGCATTAACTCTCTCCCAACATCCTGGAGCTAATCTAGCAACAAATTTCTATTGTTGTCGCACACTGGGACTTTTTCCTATTTTATTTAAAACAGAAAATCTCAACAATCTCCGCCTTGACAACAATTAGCCTGATGCCCTGTTTGTTTATTATTTTTATCTTTTCTGCAAGCCAACAGAAGCCAAACACCAACGTAGCTTCTATAACAAAATTGGTTTTGTGAACATGTCTGCACAGTTTTCCTTTGTATGCACCTTTTCAAGAGAGACTCCCCTTTCAGTGATAACCTGTCTTACAAAATGGTACTTAATTGGAATATGCTTTGATTTACTATGATATGCCAGATTCTTAGCCAAATGTATTGCACTTTGACTATCACAAAGTAACCTGATGTTGTCCTGTAACTTACCAAACTCACCAAGAAAACCTTTCAACCAAACCGCCTCTTTGCAAGCATGTGAAACAGCAATGTATTCTGCTTCAGTAGTGGATAAAGCAACAATGTTTTGTAGCTTTGACATCGAACTAATAGCTCCACCTGCAAGAGTAAAGACATACCCTGAAGTTGACCTTCTCTTATCCAAATCACCTGCAAAATCAGAATCCACATATCCACAAACAGATTCACTAATCTTATTGTAAGTAATACAATAACTACTTGTGCCTTTCAAATACTGAAGCACCCATTTCACTATTGACTAGTGTTCTTTACCCAGATTTGCCATATACCTGTTGACAACCCCAACTGCATGTGAAATATTTGGTTGCATACACACCATCGCATACATCAAACATCCTACTGCATTGGCATATGTAATTCGAGACATATAATCCTTTTCTTCATCTGAATTACGACATAAACTCGAAGAAAGCTTGAAATGGGAAGCTAAAGGGACTGACACAGGCTTCACATTGTTCATACCAAACCTCAAAAGTATTTTCTCAACATACTTCTGTTGTGATAGCCACAGCTTACCATTCCCCCTGTCTCTGAAAATCTCCATTCCCAAAATCTGTCTTGTTGCTCCTAGATCTTTCATATCAAACATCCTTGCCATTTGAGTCTTCAACCTATTGATTTCTTCAATGCTTTTGCTTGCTAAAAGCATATCGTCAACATACAACACTAAGATAATGAACATGCCATTACTTAAGTATTTAAAGTAAACACAATGATCATATTCACTTCTTACATATTTCTGACTCAACATGAAAGAATCAAACTTCTTATACCACTGCCGAGGCAACTGCTTCAGGCCATATAATGACTTCTTGAGCCTGCAGACAAATTTCTTATTGCGATGCTGAACAAACCCTTCCGGTTGGTCCTGTTGATGCATTGAAAATCACTGCAGCAACAATGGGGGATAACCACCCGGTCCGGACCTTAAAGCAACTCCTTTTCCGTTTGGTGTGGTGGCTCCGACTGGTTTAACTAGGTCCAGTTACCTTCTCCTTATAGCTATTGGTTTATGATATGTCTTTCACTACCAATAGTTAGGGATATCAAATCACTTCATCTTGTTGATCAGGCAAGAGAATGACCCTTAAGCTTATTTGGGTTCAGCGAAGCCACAACTAAAGTTTTGCCTCCTTGAGGAGAGGACTTAAAAGAATGTAGAATTTACTCTAAATGCAAGCTTATTCTATAATGCAAGCAAAAGAAACTAATCTAAATCCTATCTTAATTAGGCAGATATAGATCTAACCCAACTAAGAGCAAGATAATTAAAGTTTTGAGATTTAAATATGTCTTGTTTATAATGAATATCAAGTTAATGAAGTTGTTCAATTAACTGATATTATAGTTACCAAAACACATCTTATTAAGACCTTATAACTTGAAATAATAAACCAACAACATTCCAGGAAGTAGTTCACAAAAATGATATTGATTATCAAATCAATAAATCCAATAATTGAATAATGATATGTGGAAATAGTTCACAACACAGTACCATTCAACAAATCAGTTTTATAAGACAGATTTCTGAGTAAATAGTTACTCAAAAATCATATTTTAATTCATAAGAATAGAGATACCTAATAACAATATTGAGACAAATTATCCATGTTGACAATAGTGCACAAACATGAATAAAATGAGACATTCATGTTACCATAAAAATGAAACTGATATTTGAAACAGTAGTATTAAAAATACCAATTTATTGCATCCATTTCTATGATCTTGGTCTTCAACAATCCTTTACATTGCTTGAACTTCTATATTCAAAACTAGAGCCACAATAGTGCAAACTCTGCCCCTCATATATAATTCAAGATTCAAAGAAAAAATCCTCAATAATCCCCAGACTTGAGATTTTCTCTCCTCTCTCCTACAACTCTAAATTCCTATTACAGTAGTGCTTTTAGAATTCTAGAATTGCAGAGGAGAGCAGCCCCATATTACATTTTGCAATCTATTACTTATACTATTTGTGAAGGAACTCTTGAGAGGAAAGTTTAGTGAAGAGAAATCTGCCAAATCCAATTTTATTTGCTCAAAAATCCTGATCTTCAATTTCTGGAGAATTCTCATTGATTGACATCCTTTTCTCCATATTTCTTCGACTGTTTTCCTGCAAAAAGAAATCAAAATAAATTAATATGCAATTAAAATATCATTTCGGGCAATTAAATCAAATCCTATCAAATTCAATTAAATAAATAATTGAAAATAAAATGTAAGCTTTTTATTGATGCATGTGATGTTTTGATTGGCCAAGGATATCATTGACGAGTGAATCTGCAATTTAGAAGAGGCTTGGAAAAATAAAAATAAAACTCAAAAAATTGATTTTGTTTTCAAAATTCGGAGCTTGATTTTCTGCCTGATTTTTGATCCAATAAATGACCAAATCTATTAGTGAAACCTCCTCAGAAATATTCTCCTTGATTTTATCTTTCCAATGGGCCATCCTGGGTCTCATTTGGCCAAGTATAACTCAATCTATAAGCCTCCAAAGTTGATGGATCAAATCTGTCATGAATCTGGAAATTTTGTTGGTGGGCTAAAAATATTGTAATTAAAAACTAATTGCTAATTATAAACTAATTGTTAAATAATATTAATCTATTTATTAATTGATATCTAATTAACTAAAATATCAACTATTTATAAACTAATTAACAAATTAATCCAATTAATAATTAATAATAATGAAATTTTAATTAAATTAAATTAAATAAATTTTATATATTAATTAATTTAAAATTTATTATTTTAAATATTAAATATTTGTTTTAATATTAATTAACTAATCCTACCACTCCCTCACTTTACTTAATTATTAATCCAATTAATAATTAATAATAATGAAATTTTAATTTAATTAAATTAAATAAATTTTATATATTAATTAATTTAATTAATTTAAAATTTACTATTTTAAATATTAAATATTTGTTTTAATATTAATTAACTAATCCTACCACTCCCTCGCTTTACTTACCTTTTTTCACTTTACTCATACGTGTGATCAAAACTTGAAATAAATACCAAGCTTTTAATAAAACTTGAATTAATGCATCATGCCCCTATGCCTTTCGGGCTTCTTAAAATTTCGGCGATCGGGGGTATCCCCTTCGGGCTTTTAAAATTTCGGTGATCGGGGATATGCCCTTCGTATCATGCAAATCGGATCGGGAGATGGTATCGGGGTTTTTTAAAGTTGAGTACAATGTAATACAAAATCCCCGATCCAATATCGCATCGGGGGTATGATGTGTATCCAGACTTTTTAAAGTGTGTTCCAAATAAAACTTCCGATCCGATTAAAATTTATTTTATTTATTAAATTTTTATATATATTAAATTTTAATTTAATTAAATTAATTATATATTAATTAAATTAAATTAAGATTTAATATTATTTTTTGTTTTGATTTTATTTTAATCAAATTTAGTTAAATTGTGAAATTATTTAAACTACAGCCACTTGAATGTTTGGGTTTTCGAGATTAAGATCTGATTTGGAAATTGGAGTGAATTTCTTAAAAATCCCGATAACTAATGATTTGGCCACGTAACTAAAAATGGAAAAATGTTAGTAAAAACTCGTTATGCGTTAATATTTAAAATGAATGCATTATTGAACTAATTTATTTACAAAATGCAATATTGTAGATTTTATGCATTTTTAACCCAGGCTACATAAATAATCAGACTTTCAAATGAGTGCCATTTTCAAACCAGTTGACCAAATGAGCCAAAACAAGCATCAATGGGAAGCTTATAAAAAATCGATTTTAATAAAGCAATCAAAACAAGAATCCAAAGAAAACGATAAATTAACAAAATCGTAGGGCAATCAACTAAATAAAAATCCAAAAAAAAGGTGTTTAGCCAAAATTTTTATAGAAAGGGTCCCCATTATTTGAGTTGAGCAAGTCAAAAATGGGGGGTTGTGCTTTTACCCCAACAATGGCGACACACGGGAGAAGAACCAATTATCTCTCTTTGATATGAATGAGATTTTCCTAAAATTAAAGTAAAAATAATTAAAGAAGAGAAAATTATTTTTGGAATACTTGACCAGGTTCATTAATCTGAATAAAAACAAGAATCATCTAACTGTAATTTTTCTTAAAACTTCTCATAAATTAAAATATTTCAAAACTCTATATCAGTTCTTAATTAGTTGTAGAGATAAATCAGGGGTCACATTACAACTTAGCTTTCAAAATATACTTGTTTGTCAGAGGTAGAGCCATTGCTGCCAGCAAACATCTATAGTCTCGACAGGGTTACCTTTTAATCATCAATGATTCAGAATCCCATCTCTTTAAGAATTATTGACCTAGAGATAAATCCATTTATATATGTATTACTTTTTATTTTTTTATTTTTTAGTTCTTAAAAGTCATTGTCCTGGTTTGGTAGCCAGATAGTTGACAATGCCATTCACTGGTTATAATTGGACTGAACAAGCTGGCTCGTGATGAGACCCCTTGTCTTATAATTGTTTGCAATCATAAGCCATTACCCTGGTTTGTTTAGCAGTGTTGGTAATGTCAACCTATTTTTCCCTATGATCATGGTAAGCAGGCTCACGATGAGACCTCTTATCTTTTAAGTTTAAATATATTTCTCGATTATACTCTAGAAAAATAAGACTTTCTGGGACAGGGAGAATCGTTGACTCCTTAAGAGTTAAGAATGACAATTTCAGAGTTAAAGGTGCTTTGCTGTAAAGTGTCTTTACTTGGTTAAAAATAACTTTTCTTGACTGATAATAAAACTTTGAAAGATCTTAATCAAATTTTGAAATCTCAAAATGATTACAATTTGATGAGAAAGAAATTTCTAGATTTTATAATACTTTGCCAACTTCTCTTGATTGATAATCTCTTCCTTAAATATGTCTACTTTTATAATAAGAAAATTAAACAATACTAAGAGATTCAAGAAAAAGCTAATAGGTGACTATTAACTATCCTTCTCTATGTATGCTGACCATTGTTAGGTAACAAGTAGGCCTTCCATATAAATCATGGCAAAGTCATCAAAATCAACACCAGAAACCAAAGGAAAAGAATTCTTAAAAATGAAAAAGGAATCAACAAATAAAGCTGAAGAAATTTGAAAAAAGAAGGAAAATCCCAGTTTAAAAGATAAACTCAAACAAGAATGTTTATAACAATTTCTTCAACAATATGAAGAAAAAAAAATAAGCATGTAATCATTCCTTCTTATGTTGAGATTTAGAAAAATCATACCTTGCAGGGTTGTAAGTGTTTTCGGCTTTTTGGATAGCAGTGACGATAAAATTTAGCCACAATGAAAATTTTCCATCAGATATCAATCTTTTTGTTTCAAAGCATCGTTTTGATCATTTTTTTAATAACAGGAATGCTAAAAGAAACAAACTAAAGGTTCAGAGATTCTCTGGTGTAGCTATTTCGATGAAGATTATCGCTGCTTCTTGAAATTAGGCCAGGAGAAGAGTATGGGCTTCGAAAATATGATCTGGCAGAGGATTGGAAACTTCAAATGGAGAATTGCAAAATAGATTTATATATCAGAAAAACAAAACTGAGAGTAAATTGCCGAAATGGAAATTAATAAAAGTGGGTAAATGAATCTTACCATTGGATAATTGCTTTTGATCTTACCTGAAAGGTATCCATTTCTCCAAACTAGCTGACTTCTTATTTTAATTATCATTAAAAACATGAAGAAGTCCCACTAACCAAAATCCTATAACCCAAAATCATTATTTATTTTATTTAAACTAAAGCAAGCAGTAAAATGTAAAAATAGAATTCTTAGTGCTCAAGGGAATTGAAATTAAAAGAAATGCATCAGAAATAAGAATGAGAATGTGCAGTAATGACTGTTTCTCAAAATATTATTAGTTTTATATAAACTCCATGATTTTATAAAATCCAAAATGAAGACCAAATCGAAGATAATAGAATTCAAATATGAAGATAGAGAGGTCTTGAATTCCATTTTTAATTATGGAATTATATATTTAAAACTAAAATGTATGAGAAATTGAAATGTTTTTTGTATGCTGCAATTTTGTCAACAATTGCTTTTTCCCCATAGTGGTTTCCCAAGCTTGCTTTTTTAAAATAACATATCACCGTATCGGATGATTCACATAACATGTTTCTTTACCATGATTCAATTTTAATTTGCAAGACTTCACTTTTGTTGCTATGCCATATATCGATTAAATGTTAATGGCTCAAAGGCATGCATTGGAAGTTAACGCATTGGAGATTGCAATGACAAATTGCCGATAAGAACATGTGCAATGAAATGAAGCAATCACATCATTAAAGAAATATTATATTGGGGATCGGAGAATATTTACATTGCACTTCCCGTATCGCAAAACGCACATCGTAGATTCAGAGAAATGACGTGGGCATAAAAAATTGTGATGAAATGATTGCACTATCAGCGATGCGATGGATGACATAGCTAATCGGCAATCAGAAAACTTTGGGTACCTGATGTAACACAATGTATTTTTTGCGATACCAATATGCGATGAAGAGCGGACCCGATAACTTTTTATGATGGGATTTTAATAACATATCGGATCCAAGACATCGGCCCTTTTAAAGTTGTGCTCCTACCATTATTGCGATTAAACGGACGCAATATTTTTTTTTTATGAATTTGATTTGAATTTCATATCGGGTCCAGAATTATGTGGTCATCGCAATATCAATAAATTCGATTATCAGATATCGGCGATTTATGATAATGTAAATATACTTCAACTACAAAGCTCCAATATGTGAAATGCAATATGGCATATGAGTAAGATAATACATCGGAGGTCTTTTATGAACAATTTATTATCAAAAGAAATGCTAAGAACTACTTCCGATGAAATCTTATGATGCGCATGGTCTTATGATATTCCTTGAAATTTCAATTGGGGATTCTAAGTGAATAAAAGCAAAATTAAAGAATGCTTAAATTCTAATGAATCAAAAATAAAATTTCCCTTAACCTGTTGCAATTTGAAATGGGTTTGCTGCTTACTTCAAGTTTTGAAAACGAATGAAAACTTGTAAATAAAACAGAACACAAATAAAAAATAAACTAAGGAAAAGAGAAACTAATAAGAGATGAGAACGAACTTGCAAATGCATACCTGGAAGGAAATTGTCTGCAAATTTTACCTTATGAATCTTCAAATTCTTCTTTTGATTAAAATCATCTAATTATTTATTCTAAATCTAAGTGTGCAATCAGCCTGAATGAAATCAATTATTCATGTTCATAAAACAGAAAATTTACCAGAAATAAATATAAAAATAAACTTCCCTTTCGAATTGAAACAACAATTTATTACCCCTGCTTATTCTGAATAACTTGAGAAGAATGTGTATGGTTATAGCGATTGTTCAATAATGTCTTTAGGGAATGAATATGATGCGTATTGCAGCATCAAATAATAAATTAAAGATTAGAATGAGATTAAGCCACTAATTGTGGAAAAATATCAAAACAGATTTGAAGGTGTGCATACAGCAGAATGGACATCCTTAACAAATTTCGAGGAATATGAATTTCATATGATTACTGCAAAATATTAGACTGACTACTAATGATTTAGTGAGAATTACGCTTATCATAGACAGTCATACATTTCATGGGATAATGAGATCATGGAGCTCTTATATCCTCAACCTTACCATATAAATTTCAATAGAAAATCTTAGAAGGAAATCCTGAAATGAAGAAAAGTGGATTTGAGGCGATCAATGTCAAGTGCAACCTCAATTGAATTTAATCAAGACATTATTCAAAATAAGCAGAGTAGAGGTATTGCTGCAAGAAATTTTTTAAAAGGAAAGCAACAATTAAAACTTTCTGATAAGGAGAAAAATGTTTTCACTGGACATGTATGAGAATGGAAAATTGCTTTGTTTTATTTTTAATCTACAGAACTGTTAAAAATAAATTATCTATACAAAACAAACTAACTAAATTAATTCTACTCCTATTCTAACCATATACATGAAAATGGCTAGGTATAGTCATATTTCCAGTGTAGCCATTTTCTCATTTTAATTGCTGCATGTATGTACAGTTCAAATGTTAGTAATAAAAATACAAATATAATTAAACTAAGAAAATTAAATATGAAATCATAATGTATAGTTAGTGTTAGCAAGTTGATTAAAATCTCATTCTCTTGAAATTTGCTTTCCAGTTCAATACCAATTGGATCACAAAAATCTGGATGGATTTCCATTAATGATTGGGAAACGTTCAAAAGAGGAGATGACAGGCCGAATTGTGGATATGAGTTTTCAAATTCAAAGTCCTGGAAAAAATTGTTAGTGTTATGTACAAATGTTAAGCTATTAACCATTTCCTTTGAGAGAAAAATTTCCAAATATTTTTCAAATGAATTAATGAAAAATGGATGGAAATCTTTTAAATGAAATAGAAAATTATTAATTGAATTGAATTGCTTGCCAGATTGCAAAAATACATTCTCTTGTTGACATTGCCTTTGAAAAAATAAAAGCTTTTGATGAAACATTAGCATTGATTGAAATTGAAATATTGATATCTTTTGATGCTCATGATTATAATATGAAACTTCAATTTCCCAATCGGGCAATGCATCAATTGAGTGTTTGATAGTAAGGTATTAAATATGCCAGCGAAAAGTGTGAAAATTTTGCAAAATAAAATTAGAAAATAAATCAAAGTTTAAACAAAATAGCTGTGAAGGAAAAACTAAAATGAAATCACTATTTATACAACTAATGTTACAACACAATTGGGATTGTATTGAAATAATTTCTCTTTCACAAGGATTGGCTAGAATTATGAAATTTAGGTAATTTCGAATTCCATCTTCTGAAATAGAAAACGAATTATGATTATGAATAGGAATGGGAGTTTGATCCTCATATGAATCATAAATTGGAATGATTTCTTGAATGGTGAAATCATGAAGATAATTTGCTACTCTAAAATGAGGATTAGTTGAGATAATTCATAAATTGAAGCATTCTTCATCCTCAGATGTTATTGGAATTTTATCATGAGGATTCTCTTGAGAAGAATAAAAATCAACATCCTCAATGCCAGAGTAATCATCATAAATGACCTCACAAGATTTCCTGGAATTCCCTTCGATTTCATCCAATATACCAAAACAAGGAGGAACAAAAATCGCATGTTCATTAGTGGCAAAAGAGTAATCAATTATTGTTTCTTTATCTTCATAAAAATTTAATGGTAATTCATTTAAATCATCCTCTTTAATTTCTGAAATATCATTAATACCAAGGGGAAAAATATTACCATCATTGAAAATATCAGGATAAAGGGAAAAATGTCAACCTGAAACAATGCATTTAAAACTGTCTCTGTTTGAGAACTCTTGTGCATTATGCTCATTTTAAATTTCATATTGCAGATCATTCCTTTGTGTGCGTATGCTTTCTTGAAGAACGCTGCTTTGCTTCTCTGATTTTGGCATTTGCTCATCATGGAGAAACTCAGAAATTTGTACAGCAGTTTGCATTTTGATTGTTGGTTGTACTTGCTGATTTGCGATTTAATTTTCTGAATTTACTTCAAAGTAGCTTTCAGATTTCGTGGTTTTTTCTCCAAAATTGTTGTTGTTGTCTTCTTGCATTTGAATAGAAATATTTTTCAAGCTTTGTGAAACCACTTCATCACAATTTATTTGCACATCCATATTGGGATTCTCATTTATATTAGAAGGGGATGAAACAAAACTTGAATTAATTTCATATGGATTGGGAATGGGTGGAAGAGAACAAATATATTCAAACCAATCTAATGATTCTTCTTCCGTAGGCTTATCTTCATCTTTAAATCTTAAGCAATTCAAATGAAATCGAATATTAAAATCATTAACAGACTCATTTTCAAACCTACGTAGATATTCAATTTCTTCACATACCTGTTCATAATCATAGTTGTCGAATTTACAAATGAAAATTGTAACAAATTGATCCCAGCTGTGGATTGAAGCAACTGGAAGAGTTCTACACCAGCTTCTGGCTTTTGCCGCAAATGTAAGAGTAAAAATTCTGCATAAGATGCCTTCATCAATTCCTTGAAAATCATAATTTGAAATGTTTTGAATAAATTGAAAGACATGGTTAAAAGCAGAAGAATTTCTCTTACCATTGAATTTTACCTGAGACAAGAGTCTTACCACTTCGGGTGGGGTATTGGAGGATGCACGTCCATGGATACAACTCCAAATTGGAAGCTTAAGAGGAGCCATAAACAAAATGTTAAAATTGAAAAGACTCCAATAAACAAATTTCTCAGGCCCTCCTTCTAGCGCCAAAAATGTTGATGCCTCGAAAATCGTTGCAGCAACAATGGGGGATAACCACCTGGTCCGGACCTTAAAGCAGCTCCTTTTCCGTTTGGTGTGGTGGCTCCGACTGGTTTAACTAGGTCCAGTTACCTTCTCCTTATAGCTATTGGTATATGATATGTCTTTCACTACCAATTGTTAGGGATATCAGATCACTTCGTCTTGCTGATTAGGAAAGAGAATGACCCTTAAGCTGATTTGGGTTCAGCCAAGCCACAACTAAAGTTTTGCCTCCTTGAGGAGAGGACTTAAAAGAATGTAGAATTTACTCTAAATGCAAGCTTATTCTATAATGCAAGCAAAAGAAACTAATCTAAATCCTATCTTAATTAGGCAGATATAGATATAACCCAATTAAGAGCAAGATAATTAAAGTATTGAGATTTAAATATGTCTTGTTTATAATGAATATCAAGTTAATGAAGTTGTTCAATTAACTGATATTATGGTTACCAAAACACATCCTATTAAGACCTTATAACTTGAAATAATAAACCAACAACATTCCAGGAAGTAGTTCACAAAAATGATATTGATTATCAAATCAATAAATCCAACAATTGAATAATGATATGTGGAAATAGTTCACAACACATTACCATTTAACAAATTAGTTTTATAAGACAGATTTATGAGTAAATAGTTACTCAAAAATCAGATTTTAATTCATAAGAACGGAGATACCTAATAACAATATTGAGACAAATTACCCATGTTGACAATAGTGCACAAACACGAATAAAATGAGACATTCATGTTACCATAAAAATGAAACTGATATTTGAAACAGTAGTATTAAAAATACCAATTTATTGCATCCATTTCTCTGATCTTGGTCTTCAACAGTCCTTTACATTGCTCGAACTTCTGTCTTCAAAACTAGAGCCACAATAGTGCAAACTCTGCCCCTCATACATAATTCAAGATACAAAGAAAAAATCCTCAATAATCCCTAAATCTGAGATTTTCTCTCCTCTTTCCTACAACTCTAAATTCCTATTACAGTAGTGCTTTTAGAAGTCTAGAATTGCAGAGGAGAGCAGCCCCTTATTACATTCTGCAATCTATTACTTTTACTATTTGTGAAGGAATTCTTGAGAGGAAAGTTTGGTGAAAAGAAATCTGCCAAATCCAATTTTATTTGCTCAAAAATCCCGATCTTCAATTGTTGGAGCATTCTCATTGATTGAGATTCTTTTCTCCATATTTCTTCCACTGTTTTCCTGCAAAAATAAATCAAAATAAATTAAGATGCAATTAAAATATCATTTCGGGCAATTAAATCAAATCCAATCAAATTCAATTAAATTAATAATTTAAAATAAAAAGTAAGCTTTCTATTGATGGATGTGATGTTTTGATTGGCCAAGGATATCATTGACGAGTGAATCTGCAATTTAGAAGAGGCTTTGACAAATAAAAATAAAACTCAGAAAATTGATTTTGTTTTCAAAATTTGGAGCTTGATTTTCTGCCTGATTTTTGATCCAATAAATGAGCAAATCTATTAGTGAAACCTCCTCAAAAATATTCTCCTTGATTTTATCTCTCCAACGAGCCATCCTGGGCCTCATTTGGCCAAGTATAACTCAATCTATAAGCCTCCAAAGTTGATGGATCAAGTCTGTCATGAATCTGGAAATTCTGTTGTTGGGCTAAAATATTGTAATTAAAAACTAATGCTAAATTAGTCTCTAATTATTTCTAATTTGATTGCTAATTATAAACTAATTGTTAATTAATATTAATCTATTTATTAATTGATATCTAATTAACTAACCTATTAACTATTTATTAACCAATTAACAAATTAATCCAATTAATAATTAATAATAATGAAATTTTAATTTAATTAAATTAATTAAATTTTATATATTAATTAATTTAATTAATTTAAAATTTATTATTTTAAATATTAAATATTTTTTTTAATATTAATTAACTAATCCTACCACTCCCTCACTTTACTTACCTTTTTTCACTTTACTCATACGTGTGATCAAAACTTGAAATAACTACCAAGCTTTTAATAAAACTTGAATTAATGCATCATGCCCATATGCCTTTCGGGCCTTTTAAAATTTCGGCGATCGGGGATATGCCCTTCATATCATGCAAATCGGATCGGGAGATGGTATCGGGGTTTTTTAAAGTTGGGCACAATGTAATAAAAAATCCCCGATCTGATATCGTATCGGGGGTATGATGTGTATCAGGACTTTTTAAAATGTGTTCCGAATAAAACTTCTGATCCGATTAAAATTTATTTTATTTATTAATTTTTTTTATATATCAAATTTTAATTTAATTTAATTAATTATATATTAATTAAATTAAATTAAGATTTAATATTATTTTTTGTTTTGATTTTATTTTAATCAAATTTAGTTAAGTTATGAAATTATTTAAACTACAGCCACTTGAATGTTTGGGTTTTCGAGATTAAGATATGATTTGGAAATTGGTGTGAATTTCTTAAAAATCCCGATAACTAATGATTTGGCCGCGTAACTAAAAATGGAAAAATGTTAGTAAAAACTCGTTATGCGTTAATATTTAAAATGAATGCATTATTGAACTAATTTATTTACAAAATGCAATATTGTAGATTTTATGCATTTTTAACCCAGGATACATAAATAATCAGACTTTCAAAGGAGTGCCATTTTCAAACCAGTTGACCAAATGAGCTGAAACAAGCGTCAATGGGAAGCTTATAAAAAATCGATTCTAATAAAGCAATCAAAACAAGAATCCAAAGAAAATGAAAAATTAACGAAAGCGTAGGGCAATCAACTAAATAAAAATCCAAAAAAAAGGTGTTTAGCCAAAATTTTTATAGAAAGGGTCCCCATTATTTGAGTTGAGCAAGTCAAAAATGGGGTGTTGTGTTTTTACCACAAAAAGTCCATATAAATTTCCTCATCTAAATCAGCATGTAAAAACGCAGTCTCAACATCTAGTTGCTGTAATTCTAAATCAAGCAAAGCAACTAACGCTAACACACTTCTAATTGAAACAATTTTAACAACTGGTGAAAAAATCTCTTGAAAGTCTATGCCAGCTTTCTGAGAAAATCCTTTTGCAACCAGCCTTGCTTTGTACCTATCTTCCGTATCATTCACACCCCGTTTCACCTTGAACACCCATTTACATCACACAGTTTTCTGGCCTTTGGGAAGTTGAACCAGATCCCATGCGCCATTCTTACCTAAGGCCACCATTTCCTCCTTCATCGCTGCTTTCCGTTTATCACTCTTTAAACCTTCTACAGCTTCCTGATAACACAAAGGTTCATCATCATTAGCGGTCAAAGCAACTGAAGTAACATAATCATCATACCTTCTCGGAGGGCGTTTGATCCTTGTAGACCTCCTTAAGGATGTTTCTGGTGCTTCCACAATTGGCTGTCTACTATATATAGGAACTTCTTCATGATCGCCATCTGAGACCTGTTCATGTCCTCCATCTGAACCCTATTCATAATCGGATTCTGAAACCTGTTCATGACTAGAATCTGCACTATGGTCATCATGACTATCATTAGAAGTGTTGTCAAACTGAATGTGCTGGAAATTAGATACATCATCCTGTTTCAATTTATTATCTACATCTAACTGTACAAGAGAGGATTCATCAAACTTTACATCTCTGTTGATGATGGTTTTGCGGGTAGTAGGATCCCACAATCTAAATCCCTTTGTTCCATCACCATACCCAACAAAGACATACCTTTTCGATTTCGGATCTAATTTAGTTCGCTGATGTTTAGACACTAGAGCATATGCATCACAACCAAACACTCTGAGTTTAGAATAGTCACAAGGGTGTTCTTTCCGTACCTCTTGCGAAATCTTGCAGCCTATCGCCTTTGGTGGAGATCGGTTTATCACATAACAAGCTGTTGCCACCGCTTCCGTCCACAACTACTTTTGCAACCCGGCGTTACTCAGCATACTCCTTGCTCTCTCTAGAAGAGTCATGTTCATATGTTCAGCAACTCCATTCTGCTGAGGAGTATAAACCGTGGTCTTATGTCTCTCGATCCCTGCATCCTTGCAATAGCTGTCAAACTCCTTGGAAGTAAACTCACCACCATTGTCAGTTCTTAAACATTTTATTGTTCTACCATTGTTTTTTTCTACCAATGCTCTAAACTGCATGAAAACTGAAAAAACATCAGACTTCCTTTTCAACATGTAGACCCACACTTTCCTAGAAAAGTCATCAATAAATGATACAAAATAAGACGAGCCACCATATGAGGTTGTAGGGGCTGGTCCCCAAACATCTGAATGGATATAATCAAGTATGCCTTTACTAGTATGTTTGCCTGTTTTAAATTTTTTCTTACTTTGTTTTCCAAACAGACAATGCTTACAAAAATCCAACTTTCCAGACTTTAGATTTGGAAGTAAGTTGCGATCAGCCAAAGTTTTTAACCCTCTTTCACTCATATGCCCCAATCTTTGATGCCACAGGCGAATGGAATTACTGTCCTGTTCAGACACCGTAGCCACATGAACTGACCCTGTTCTTCCTTCTAACTGAAATAGATTTCCTACTTTCTTAGCTTTCATTACTAGTAAAATACCTTTGTAAATTTTCATTACTCCACCTTGAATGACAATTTTATATCCATTTGTATCAAGTACCCCCAGGGAAATTAGATTTTTTCTTAAATCTAGTACATGTCTTACATCAGTTAACATTTTGGTTGTCCCATCAAACATTTGCAGTTGTATACTCCCTATTCCCACAATATTAGATGTGACATCATTACCCATGTACACGACTCCATCATTCACTGATCTATATGTCTTAAACCAGTCTCTATGAATACACATGTTGTTTGATGCACCGAAATCTAGCAACCAATGTTGATCATGATTTGACAAATTAACTGATAAGACCTCGTCGCTCATACCTGAACCAGATGCTGAACCTGTATCAGTCGTGTTCGCTTCCTTCTTTTCTGTCGATGAAGCTTCTTTAGAAGTTTGTTGTCTCTTCCAGCAATCCTTCTTCAAATGCCCTGATTTGTCGTAGAACCAGCACTTGACTTTACTCTTCTGCCTCTTGGACTTTGAACGCGAATCGCTGCACTTACCAGAGCGTCTTTCTCTAGAACGACCTCTAGCCATCATTGCCTCTGATGTAGAGGTGTTAGCATTCGACCGCTCCCTTGTCTCCTCTGACAATAAAGCTTCGACGCCATCATCAAATTCAATAGTTTCGGATGAACTAAGGCTTATAGACATCACAAAATGATCCCACGACTCAGGCAACTAGCACAATAAGGTTATGGCTTTATCCTCGGCTTCAATGTTTACTTCTATGCTTTCTAATTGCACCATTAAAGTATTAAAAACATTCAAATGGTCAGTAATGGAAGTACCTTCCTTCATTCGCAGACTGTATAGCTGCCGCTTCAGGAGAATCTGATTTGTCAGGGATTTTGTCATATACAGCTTCTCCAACTTCGTCCCCAAACCAGTTGCAGTCTTTTCTGACACGATGTTAAATAAAACATCATCAGCCAAACACAACCGAATTCTTCTCAAGGCTCTTCCATCCAATTCATTCCACTCATCATCTGTCACGGGGTAAGGCAGTTTGGATCTGCCCAACAATGCCTTTGCAATGCCCTGCTGTACTAGGAGATCATGCATCTTTACCTTCCAGATCTCGAAATTATTTTTGCCATTAAATTTCTCGATTCCAAATCGGGCACTTTGAGTTTTCGCCATCTCGTCTAAAACAAGGAATCTCCAATTTCAATTTAAAAAAAAAAAAATTGAATCTCAATAAATGCCTATGCCTCAGTTTACCTTCGCCTTTATTAAAAAAAAAAAAACACCGCTTTGCTTTGCTGTTTAAATCTCCAATTTCAATTTAAAAAACAAATCGCGCTTGTTGATGACCACAAGAACCGCGCCTTTTAAAAAATGCTCTGTGTTGACAAAATGGCGTGAGTATACCTTGAAAATGCGCACTAATCAGCAAATTAGCGCATTGGCGCACTTAAATGAATAGGATCCGCGCCATTTCAGTTGGTTGGTGCGACTGTTATGGAATAATGCGCGCCAATCCCAAAACAAAATGCAAAACAGAAAATAATACACTGCTCACAATTTTAATTGAAACGGGATTACTGATTATTTGTATCCACGCATCA
This sequence comes from Pinus tabuliformis, assembly GCA_031772625.1. Classification (NCBI taxonomy): domain Eukaryota; kingdom Viridiplantae; phylum Streptophyta; class Pinopsida; order Pinales; family Pinaceae; genus Pinus; species Pinus tabuliformis. The sequence continues at coordinate 1,258,819,552 of CM062818.1, read as the reverse complement.
GCACCAGGGAACATACAATACGCTCCACGCACAATGTTTAGTAAACAATCTCCACGCAGGTCTCAATGTTGGAGTACGCACTAGCAATACCACCTCCACGCAATGTAAGGTTTATGCACCACCAATATATATATATATATATATATATATAGTATGTGTATCAATAGAGGTGGGATTTAAGTTGCGACAACTACAATCTTCATTCCGGCAGCTCAGTGACCGGGCTTACCACAGATGAAGTAATTGACACCCTTCCACAGAGGAACTTTATCGCTATCAGAAGTGATAGTAAATCCTGTAGTGCTACAGTTCTGGTACGCTTCGCCACACACTACCACCACGTTGTGCACTGTCCTATTGTAATTAAACACCAGAATGTCATCGGCCCTGAAATTATTTATATCATGCGCTCTTAAAAAAAAAAAATTACTGTTTTGCGTCCCTCTGCGTGTTCTCCACGCAGCACCTACAGGCAGCACACAGCTAAACCAAACGCATGTGTTGTTCATCAACCGCCACGCAGGTTTATAACATATCCATGAAAGTGAAAGTTCATCGATTTATTTGAAAGTGAAAGTTCATCGATTATTAAGAACTTCGCTCATGACTCATTTTCGAAAAAAAATTAAATCGAAAAGATAACGCTTTGAATCCTTAGAAAATTCGAAATGATTTTATTTACTTCCACGCAGCAATGTTTACCAGCATAATACGTGAAACACGCCGGCTCAACCACGCACCAGCGTTGTCATATACCTCCACGCAAGCTCAACAATCACCAGCAAACAGTCAATCAAACTGCGCTGCTCCTCCAACCTGGCTCTGATACCAATTGTTGGAGCCAAGATGCACAGTAGATTAAATCTTATACACAGCAAATAAAATCATGCACAGGAAACACAACAATTTAACATGGTTCACCCAACCAATCTGGGCTACGTCCACCAAACATAGGCATCGGCAATCTTATTAATCAAACATGAGATTACATAGTTAATAAAATCCTCACAAACTCTCACAAAAAACCATCCGTATGGATACCTTTTTTATAGAAAGGAGAATCTAACTTCCTCTCACATCAAATTTAGGATGCATTAGCTCTCTCCCAACAACCTAGAGCTAATCTAGCAACAAATTTCTATTGTTGTCACACACTGGGATTTTTGCCTATTTTATTTAAAACAGAAAATCTCAACAGTCCTTATTTTCCCATGAATTAAGATGAAAAACCATCACTTCTTATCCCAACGGATTTCTAAGTCGGCATATTTGACTATGATCTAGGGCTTGGATTTGTAATCTGGAAGAGATCTTGGAGGTTGAAACTGTCAATGATATTATAATAAATTTCTTCATAAAATTTTATTGGCAAAATAATGCATAATAATATTTACTATATTAAAAACAAAGAATAGCAAATATCATTTAACCACAGAAGAATAAATAACTATAATATGGAATTATTATGATAAATTATGATAAATAGAATAATAAAATATCAATATAAAAGAGAGATTGACTACTAAAAAGAATCTGGTAAGTTTATTTCTTGCATGAAATCTCTTTTGTTTCCATATTATAGTATAGGTTAGAAACCCTATTGATGCTTTGAATTATACACATATATTGTAGCATCTCCAAACTCTATGAACTCTTGGTTGATAATTTATGTTAGATTCATTAAACAATTAGCTTCGCCAACAATAACTTTTTATTACATTCCAATTTTCTTTCCATTATAAAACTATTAACCAAGCTAACAACATCCTAGCTTTTAAAAAAAATTATAAGAAAAGAGAAAAATGATTTAATGCATGGATTTTGGTGCCCATACATTTGGTTGATTATATGTGAAAATTTTCCATGAAATCAAATTATGTTGGGTCCCTATAATACTAGTGATTACCCCATTACTATTGTACTTATACCCCTTATTTATACTGTGGTGCCCCTATTAGCCCCATGTTGTTATTTCTGTGCCCCATAGAATCCCTCTATTGTTATTTTTGTGGCTTTACATTATTATTGTTAGGTCAGCTGGATTATATTGTGACTCCTTAGACTCCTATATATAGAAAGGAGGTTTTGTCATTTGTATCATCCAAGAATTGTTCATTTATGTGATGTAAAGGAGGTTGCCCCCTTGAAGAGGCTGAATTCTAAGGCGTTGATCTATCTTTTCTATCTTTTCTTGAGCTGGTTTCCTAACATTTGGTATCAGAGCTTTGGATTCTAGGGTTTCGTTGCTCCAACAGGTCATCGTGACATTTTCGCTATAACTTTTGTCTGTGACGTTTCAGAAGTCGCAAAAAAAACCCATTTGAGAAGAAATCGCGCTGAACCTTGGGTCCGAATTTCAGAGCTTTTCGCACGATATTTGCGGAGATATGATCTGAGGAAGTTGGTCTTTTTGCATCCTCCTGAATTAAATTCAAAACAGGTGACCTAGGGAAAATTGTCATAACTTTCTCTCTGGGGATCGGATTGAAATTTCGTCAAAAAGGTACAAAAAGAGGACGGACTATAGTTTCTTGTATGCGAGTTTCAGATCCAAAGGTTGAAACAGTGACTCGTGGCAAGTCGTACAATTTCGCTCTACTGAACTAGTCTAAAAGCAAGTCACTGTGGGAGATTTCACATAACTCTTCCTTGGAGAATCCAATTTGGGTCAGACTTGTGGCATTGGGAAGAGGACACAGAAGGCTACTACAGGCGGCAACTTGAGAATTGGATGATCTGAAATTACAGAGATACATCAGATTCAATATCAGGCTTCTATAAAGTGAAAAAAGGTGTGTAGTTTTTTTTTTAATTTTTGTGTAAGCTTGGTTTAATGGAATTCAAAGGGAATAGTAAAGCATTATTATCGGTAACTGATGCCTCGAGGAAAGAAAATGCAAACACCTAGTAAGGATCCTGAAAGCTCTAGCATGAATCATGAAGAGGAGGAAGAAATGCTACATGATATATCAAAATTACAAGAACAAGTGCAACAAATGTCACGCTCACAAAAGCTAACAGAAACTAAGATAAAGGGAATAGAAGCTAAGATGGATGATTTGAAGACAGATTTGACAAATTTTCTACAAGAAATACTTACTAATGGTGAAAATTTTGTAAAGGAAACTCATAATGTGAACAAAAGTAATGTTAATCATGACTCCATAGACTCTAATGTTGGATCGAAGACCCACCATATTCCAAAAATCGATATGAGGAAGTTTGATGGCAAGGATCCCGCCACATGGATATTACAGATGGAGCAGTTCTTCGATCTCAATAATGTGAAAAACACACAAAAGGTACGTATTGCAACTGTATATTTGGAACCAAATCAGTTTGTATGGTATCAATGGCTTTGCTCTCGTAAAAAATTTATCACTTGGGCAATTTTTACGGAAGAATTGATAGCACATTATGAAGATACAAAAAGCAACACTTTTTTTAGCCAATTGATAAGTCTCAAACAAAAGGGTTCAGTAATGGAGCACATTGAGGAGTTCCAAAAATTGAACATAAGGGTAAAAGATATTCCAGAGGAGCATAGGATTGATGTGTTCATAGGGTCTTTAAAGGATAATATCCAACATGATGTTCGCCTTTGGGAACCTGATTCATTAGAGAAGGCATTCAGGTTAGCAAGAAAAATGGAAAGCAAAATTATGGCAACTAGGAAGCATACCACTCACAACTATAAAGACGGAAGTGTTGTTGCCCCTAGTCTTCCACAACCTATAAGGTTGACACCACAACAATTGGAAGAAAAAAGAGCAAAAGGGCTTTGTTACAGTTGTGATAGCAAATACACTAAAGGTCATAAGTGTGCTGAGAAGAAATTATTCTACATAGATTGTGAAGAGGAAGAAGAAAAGGAGCAAGAAAGGTCAAAAGAAGAAGATATACTCCAGGAACAAAGCCTAGATGAAGAACAAATAAATCCGACCATATCTTGTAATGCATTGGCGGGAATTACCACTCCTCAAACCATCAAGATAGAAGGACAAATCAAGAAGAAAAAGGTAATAGTGTTGATTGATTCAGGAAGCACCCACAATTTTATTCATTGTAGGGTAGCAAAAGAATTGAATTGCTTCCTATATCCAGCACCAGAGTGTCAAGTGATGATTGCAAATGGAGGAACAATAAATTGCTCTGGAAAGTGCCATAATATCAAGCTATCCATGGGAGAATATGTATTGACTAGCCCAATGCTTTCCATTCCAATGGGAGGTGCTGATGTTGTACTAGGAGTCCAATGGCTACAATCCTTGGGTACAATAGCTTTTAATTTTCAAGAACTTTTCATCAAATTTTCTGTGGAAGGAAAGGAAGTTGAATTAAGGGGTATTGCAGGGAAACCAGGAAAGATAATCAGCTCTAATGGTATGACAAAGCTTCTAAAAAAGGAGCAAAGAGGTGTAATTGCACAATTATGTTCGCTAGATGTTTCCACATTGGAATCATCTATTTCTCCAGATCTCCAAAAAGTCTTGGACAATCATTCCAAGGTATTTGAGACTCCCAAAGGTCTCCCACCTATGCGTGATCATGATCATGCTATTCATCTGATTCCAGGAAGTGTTCCTCCAAACATCAGGCCGTACAGATATCCCTATGTCCAAAAAAGTGAAATTGAACGTATGGTTGCAGAAATGCTAGAGGCTGGTATAATTCAACCAAGTCAAAGTTCTTTCTCTGCTCCAGTAGTATTGGTGCACAAGAAGGATGGATCATGGCGCATGTGTCCTGAATTATAGGGAGCTCAACAAGCTCACTATTAAAGATAAGTTCCCCATTCCTGTCATTGATGAATTACTGGATGAATTGCATGGATCAATTTACTTCACCAAGTTGGATCTTCGTTCAGGATATCATCAAATCAGAATGAAGATTGAAGACATTCCGAAAACGGCATTTAGAACTCATGAGGGTCATTATGAATTTTTGGTCATGCCTTTTGGCCTTACCAATGCACCTTCAACATTTCAAGGTTTGATGAATTCAATTTTCAAACCATTCCTTAGAAAATTTGTGTTAGTATTTTTTGATGATATACTAATCTACAACAAGTCTTGGAAGGATCATGTTGAACATGTTGACAGGGTGCTACAACTATTGGAGGAGAAACAATTATATGCAAAAAGATCCAAATGTTTCTTTGGAGTCCAGGAGGTGGAATATTTGGGTCATATTGTATCTCATGAAGGAGTTAAGGTAGACCCTAGCAAAATTAAAGCCATTAAGGAATGGAAAATCCCCACATCCATAAAGCATCTGCGAGGATTTCTTGGGTTGACAGGGTATTATCGCAAGTTTGTTAAGAATTATGGGAGAATAGCAGCACCTCTAACAACATTATTGAAGAAAGATGCATTTTCATGGACTCCGGAAGCAACAAAGGCCTTTGAACATCTTAAAGAGGCAATGTGCCAAGCACCGGTCTTAGCTACACCGGACTTCACAAAAACCTTTATTGTGGAATGTGATGCTTCAGGAAATGGAATTGGTGTTGTTCTAATGCAAGATGAAAGACCCATTGCTTTTGAAAGTCGTCCAATCAAGGGAAAGTTTTTAAGCAAAGCTATTTATGAGAAGGAAATGTTGGCAATACTCCATGCACTTAAGAAATGGCGACCCTACCTAATGGGAAGACACTTCAAGGTAAAAACGGATCATGATAGCCTTAAATACTTTTTAGAACAAAGATTATCCTCTGAAGAGCAACAAAAGTGGGTCACAAAGATGTTGGGTTATGACTTTGAAATCATCTACAAAAAAGGGAAGCAAAATGTGGTGGCAGATGCACTCTCAAGAAAGGATGAGGATGTGGAAGCATTGTTGTGTGCCATTTCTATTATCCAACCAGATTGGATAAACGAAGCAAGGGAGGAATGGAAGAATGACGAAGAAGTGTGGGCACTTATTCGAAAGCTACAACAAGATTCCAGTACGTCTGATACATTTAGCTGGCAAAATGATTCGTTATGGTACAAAGATCGCTTATACCTCTGTAAGAATTCCCAGCTAAAACAAAAGATTCTTATGGAATTGCACACTTCTCCCTTAGGAGGGCACTCAGGATTTTTAAAAACTTACCACAGGGTTAAGAAGGAATTTTTTTGGGATGGCCTTAAATCAGATATTCAAAAGTTTGTGGCAGAATGTTTGGTTTGCCAACAAAATAAAGTTGAAACAATTAAGACACCGGGTCTATTACAACCTTTATCCATTCCAAGCCAACGTTGGGAGGAGGTTTCAATGGATTTTATCACAGGTTTACCCAAGTCTGAGGGAAAGAGTGTCATCATGGTGGTAGTTGACAGACTTACCAAGTATGCACACTTTTGTGCATTATCACATCCATTTAAAGCCAGTACAGTTTCTACTGCATTTATGGAAACAATTCAAAAGCTACATGGAAACCCAAAGATTATTGTAAGTGACAGAGATCCCATTTTCACTGGAAATTTTTGGACAAAATTATTTTCTTGTCTTGGTACTCAGTTAGCTCATAGCTCATCTTATCATCCTCAATCTGATGGGCAAACTGAGATAGTAAACAAATGTTTGGAAGGATATCTTCGTTGCTTTGTATCTGATAAACAGACACAATGGGTCAAATGGTTGCCTCTGGCTGAATGGTGGTATAACACTTCCTTCCATACAGCAACAAAAATGACCCCATTTATGGCACTTTATGGGTATCAACCACCATCCATCACATCATATTTAAGAGAAAATTCTAAGGTTCAGGCAGTGGAACATCACATCGAACATCAACAACAAGTCCTCCAACTCTTAAAGGATAACCTCGTGTTGGCACAAAATAGAATGAAACAACAGGCAGATCAACATCGCAGTGAAAGAAGTTTTGATGTAGGTGATTGGGTATTCCTACGGCTACAACCATATAAGCAAATGTCCCTAAAGCAAGCTAAGAAGGATAATAAATTATCACCAAAGTATTATGGTCCGTACAAGGTGTTGCAAAAGATTGGTACTATGGCATACAAATTGGAGCTTCCTGCAGCTTCTCGATTGCACCCAGTTTTCCATGTTTCATGTTTAAAGAAGGTTATAGGCGACAAGCTCCCAGTTCAAACAATATTGCCAGAACTTGACGAGGAAGGAAAAATTATATTGGAACTGGAAGCAGTCACAGAAACAAGAACTCGACAGCTACGAAATCGATCAATTTCAGAGTATCTTATCAAGTGGAAGAACTTATCCGCTGAAGATTCCACATGGAGGATGAGAATTTTATGCAGAAGTATCCAGAACTACTCAAGCATTGAGGACAACACTTTTTTGAAGGAGAGGGGCATGTTGGGTCCCTATAATACTAGTGATTACCCCATTACTATTGTAGTTATACCCCTTATTTATATTTTTGTGCCCCTATTACCCCCATGTTGTTATTTCTGTGCCCCATAGAATCCCTCTATTGTTATTTTTGTGGCTTTATATTATTATTGTTAGGTGGGCTGGATTATATTGTGACTCCTTAGACTCCTATATATAGAAAGGAGGTTTTGTCATTTGTATCATCCAAGAATTGTTCATTTATGTAATGTAAAGGAGGTTGCCCCCTCGAAGAGGCTGAATTCTAAGGCGTTGATCTATCTTTTCTATCTTTTCTTGAGCAGGTTTCCTAACAAATTATATATATAGATATATATATATATATATATATATATAGATATATATATATATATATATATATATATATATATATATATATTGATATGTGGAATGCTCTAACACAAAATAATATAATGTAGTGATTGAACAATAATCCTAAATAAATTGATTTTGTGTATTGATTTGAATATTCACGGTGAGTGTGAAATCCAAAAATAGAATAGAAAAAAATGTGTGAAAATATATAGTCAATAAAGTACTTGTAAATTATTTTATTAAAATTATAGGGGATAAACTTTCTTTATACTCAAATTTTTTATTGAAATTTTGCTCTCTAAAAAAAATGTGCATTTGAAGGAATTTTATTCTTTTTTCCATGGGAAACTTAATAGTTATATTTATCATTGAAAAGTTAATACTCATACTTATCATTGTGATAATTTTTTTTTACAAAATTGGTCATCTCATAATGTTTATGATTTTGAGATTAATTTAAATAGATGGCTTGTTATTAATTACATTAGGCTTGACTTGTGGCTTTAGAAACAAGGACCCAGGGCATCTAAGCTGTCAAAATAACCGGCACCAAGGGCACACCAGCCTTTACCATGACTAGATATTTTCCCACAAAATTTCAAATTAGTAACCTCCACATCAGAGAGTGACTTAACTGTACACCCATCACTGTATATTCTACATGAGCCACATCAACATTACTCTTAATTTTAATATTATTTATTAATTATTTAAACTTATTCTCCTATAGTTATGGACAAATAACTATACAATATTTTTAATATTTCAATACATATTTCTTTTATTTTAATGGTTCATCTTATTTTTCACAATGCGATTAATTATTTTCATATATCATTAATTATAATAACTTTATATATTACATTAATTAAAATAAGAAATTAAATTTATCCTTCAAAATTTAATATGCTAACTTTTGTATTTCATTAATTAAAATAATGTTTAATAAGTTTCTATTAACTAATGTAAGGTTAAAGAGTTATATGAAAAAGATTCCCTCAAATTTCATGATATTTTAAAAAATATGATTCAAAAAGTTTAATAATTTTATGTGATTTCATAATTTATATGATTTGAAAATTTAATTGATTTTATGTGATTTCGTAATTAAATGATTTTTTCAACACTCATCATTCAACACTAAGTTAACTGAGTCTCTAATTTTAGCCAACTCGTCATGCGAGAGTAATTAGCTTATTTTAACACTTACCCTTAATTATGTCCGCTAAACTAAATCTCACTCATAACAACTGAAACATGCATGTTGGTCTATGTCTTAGCTAGGCTTACAACGCCCAAGTTTCTTCTATGAAACTCAAACACATTTTTTGCTAATGAATTAGTAAATATATCAGCCAATTGATCACTATATTTAAGTGAATCTCTCCATTTCTCACAAGTCCTCTAATAAAGTGATATCTAGTATCAATATGCTTGCTCTATTGATGAATTAGAGTGCTCTTGTATAATGCAAAAGCTATGGTGTTATCACAACAAATTTTTGTTGATCCTTGTTGTTTCTGATTGCATACATTATGTCATAACCACTATCTGTATATCCAAACAAATCCTTCTTTTCTATCCTTGCATACATTATAACACAATCTCTAGTTCCTACTATGTATCTCGGAATTCTTTTTCCTGCACTCCAATGTGCGTCTTTTGGAGTATCCATAAATCTGGAAATCAAAATCAGTCCTTTCATGATATCTGGTCTTGTAGCTGTGAGATAGATGAGGTTTCCAACCAATATTTTGAATAGAGTTGGATTGAAATCTGATCCTTCATCATCCTTGCTTAACTTTGTACCAGTTGCAACTGGTGTAGGGGTAGGTTTGCAATTTTCCATCCTGAATCTTTTCAACAAATCTTTGGCATATTTATTTTGACGAATAAAAATTCTTTTTCAGATTTCTCAACTTCTATGCTACGAAAATATTTCATGACACCAAGATCTATCATCTCAAATTCTTTCATCATCGCTGCTTTAAATTCATCTAACTCAAAACCACCTGTAAAAATCATGTCATCAACATATACACAAACAATCAAAATTTGTCCATGCTCATTTAACTTTGTGTACAAGGTAGGCCCAATGCTGCTTCTACCAAATCCATTCTTGATCATCTAACTGTTAATTATGCTATACCAAGCTCTATGCACTTACATGATTCCATAGAGCACTTTCTTCAACCTGTAAACTCTATATTCTTTACCTTCAACTTCATATCCTCGACACTGCTACACATAAATTTCTTCTTCTAGAATTCCATTCAAGAAGGTTGATTTCACATCCATATGATATAATTTCCAATTGTTCCGAGCTACTATGTGTAGAACTACTCTTACATTATCCAATATGGCTATCAGAGAAAAGGTTTCTCCAAAATCTATTCCTGGTTTCCGTGAGAACCTTTTTCGTACACATCGTGCGTTAAATTTGTCAACTTCAACTTTCTCATTCAACTTTGTCTTGTACACTCACTTTACATCAATGATATTTTTTTCTTTGGTAAATTAGCCAAATCCCATGTATCACTCTTTTCAATAGCTTCAATTTCTTCATCCATGGCTTGCACCCAATTTCCATCTCTCATTGCTTCTCCAAACGAAAAAGGTTGGAATGAAAACAATGCAAAATTTGAACTAACATCCAAATCATCATAAATATCTTTCGGACTTCTCATCTTTCTCTTACCATTGCCTGATTCATCACTTGATTGATTGTTAGGAGAATCTCGATTTGTTGATCTGCTTGAAGATCCATGCTACTCAAAAAATCTTGGAGTCTTTGTTGGTGTGTCTATGTCTGGTGTCTTCATGTGTGATTCTTGTTGCTTCTTTTCTGCTACATCGTATTCTTCCATCAGTGGCAATTGTGCATCAAATGCTCTATCTATAGTCCCATTCCATGACTCTTATTCTTTGAACACAACAACTTTGCTAATTATGCTCTTCTTGATGACAGGGTTATACAGTTTGTAAGCTTTTGATTTCTCACTATAACCAGTAAATATGCATTCTTCACTTTTATCATCCAATTTTCCTCTTCACTCTTTAGGTACATGTGCATAAGCTACACATCCAAATACTCTGAGATGAGATACACTGCAATACATACCTACCCATGCGTGTTCTGGTGCTCTGTTCATCACACTCTTTGTAGGAGATATGTTGATAACATAAATAGCACATGCAACTGCTTCTGCCCAATGCTCATTAAACAATTTTTTGCCTTTCAATATGGTTGTTGCCATCTTCATAATTGTCTTGTTCTTTCTCTCTGCTACACCATTCTCCTACGGTGTGTACCTCGTTGTAAATTGTCCTCTGATTCCATGTTGTTTGTAATAGTCATGGAATGCATTTGAATCATATTCTCCACAACGATCTAACCTCAATAACTTGATCCGTCGATCACTTTGGTTCTCTTCTAAGGCTTTAAATTCTTTAAACCTTGCCAAAGTTTCAAACTTTTTCTTCAAGAAGTAAACCCAAGTCTTTTTGCTATAGTCATCAATGAAATTGAGGAAGTAGCTATTTCCACCAATCGACTGTGTCCTTATAGGTCTACACAAGTCTATATGCACTAGCTCAAGAGGTTGCTTTGCTCGGTATGAAACTCCCTTTGGAAAAATTTCATGGTGTTTCTTTCCCAAGGTGCAACACTCACAAGTGATAGTAGGTTATTTGGTGCGAGGTAATCCTATGACCATCTGTTTCTGTTGCAACAATCTTAAACCAGAAAAGTGAAAGTGTCCAAATCAAAAGTGCCATAACCAATAATCATTAGAACATGCAATTGTAAAAGAACTCACCTGATCATTGTAATTCATAATTAGAGGAAATATTACGTTCCTCGTCATCTTCACCTTTGCTATCAACTGTGTGCTTGGGGGCTTGTCATATATAACACATTCTTGACCTTGAAAGATAACTCGGTATCCTTTCTGTGTCAATTGACCAACACTTATCAAATTATGTTTGAGAATAGGAGCATAATATACCTCTGCAATTGTCTTCGGCTCCCTTTGCTTGGTCAGAATGTTGACCACTCTTTTGCCATCTACATCCAAAGTCTTGTTAGTCCATAGATTTACCTATGTTTTCACAGATTGATCTAAATTTGGAACCAATTTCTTTTTTCCTCTCATGTGGTTACTGCAACCACTATCCAATAGCCATACATTATCAAAAGGTTCATGCATGGTATGGAAAGCTAGGAACATGGAGTTAGTACTCTTTGTAGTGACATTAGCACTATGGTTCCCTTGAACAGCTATCTTCTTCCTGCAATCACAAGCATATTGACCAAATTTATTGCAATAATAACATCTCACCTTTGATTTGTCAAATCTTTGATTATTGCTGAAGTTTATGCAGTTTCTTTCACTTTCATGTTCATGCTCTTCTCGTTCGTCTCTCTAACCACCATATCTTCTGCCTCATTTGCTGCCTCTCGATCTACTTCTGCCTCGACCTTTGTCTCTTGAAATAGAAACATTGCTTTTGAAAGCAGTCTCTAAAGAGGAATCCTTATTTCTGTCTATCCTTGCCTAATGTGATAGAAGGGATCCAATCAAGTCATCAACTGTTAATGATGCCAAATCCTTGGCTTCTTCTATAGCTGCTACCACAACATCAAATTTGGTGGACAAAGATCTGAGAACCTTCTCAACCACAGTTTGAACTAAAATTTTCTCACCATATATTTTCAACTGATTTACGATAGTCATGTCCCAATTCATGAAAGAATCGATGTCCTCTGTCTCCTTCATCTACAAAATTTCAAAATCTCTCCTAGTATTTTGCAACTTAATGATGTTGACTTTCGCCATACCTTTATAACTTGTCGCAAAAGTATCCCATGCTTCCTTTGTTGAAGACATGATCATAATCTTCTGGAACACTCTTTGGTCCACTCCTTGCTTGATAAACTGCAACGCTTGTGCATTCTTCTTCTCATCTTTCTCCCACTGTTCCCTCTTTGCGTTAGTGAGAGCTCATTCTTTTGCTTCATCCTTAGGTTTTGAAAACTCAAACTAGACATAATCCCAAACATCATGAGCCTGCAATGTGGTCGTCATCTTAATAACCCACACATAATAATATTTCCTTGTAAACAGTGGGAACTGGAGCTCGAAATTTGAGAAAGCCATCTCTCTTTGGAAAAAGTCCTCTTATGGAACCCTAAATCTCTCCTTTTATAATCTTTCAAAATTCCTAAATAAAAACTTCTTATGAATAACACATAAAACCCTTGTTATCTCTTTTGTTTAATAAAAAAATCTTTTAATATTTTATATATATATATATATATATATATATATATATATAACAAAAACTTTAATAAAAAAAATTATATAAAAAACCTTTATAAATCAGCACTATATAATAAACTTTATGGAGCTCCTTCAAATAAATAACCTTTGAATCAAAATCGATTCTTATCAAAATTCCACCCACGTGACTTTTTTTTGAAAACACTCCATGTGAGTTCAACATACGCCTTGTAATTAGCCACTTTAAAAAGAAATCGTATAAGCTTTTGACGAGTGATAGTTTCAAACTTCAAACGATGTCTTTGTATTCTCAGAGACTCCACCTTTTTTCCATATGCGAGGGGGCTTGCGCTCTTCCGACACTAAATAAACCGCCTAATTAACCCGTAGTTTAAATGATGATGGATTTACTAACCCTCCAATAATGTTTGCTGGTAGACGAAAACAACTAAAATTTACAATAAGTAGTATGTTTCATTATGCAATGAAATAATTGATTTTTTTTGTAACAACGGTCAAGGAAGACAAATTTATTTCGGATCTTAGATGCAGCCTGCAAACAATAATTCTCCTCTTTGTTTGGAGATAATTCAGGGATGGAACAAACGATGTCTTCGAATTGTGAGTAAGGAAGACAAGTCTAGTTCGGATCTTAGATGCAGCCTGCAAACAATAATTCTCCTCTTTGTTTGGAGATAACTCAGGGATGGAACAAACGATGTCTTCGTATTCTCACAGACTCCACCTTTTTTCCATATGTGACGGGGCTTGCGCTCTTCCGACACTAAATAAACCGCGCAATTAACCCGATAGTAGTTTAAATGATGATGGATTTACTAACCCTCCAATAATGTCCGCTGGTAGAGGAAAACAACTAAAATTGACAATAAGTAGTATGTTTCATTATGCAATGAAATAATTGATTTTTGTGTAACAATGGTTAACGAGGACAAGTCTAGTTCGGATCTTAGATTCACCCTGCAAACAATAATTCCCCTCTTTGTTTGGAGATAACTCAGGTATGGAACATGTGTATTCATTGATGGGAAACCAAATTGAAGATGATATGCTTGCTTTGACTACATGGATTTCCTTTAGAATCATTGAGAACCCTAATCGAGGGAATGAGACCTTCATCTCAGTGAAAACATGTTGCAGAGGGAGATTCAGTAACAAGAGAAAAGGAAAAACTATTGAAGTGGTCCATGAGATTTTAAAAAGACACTACACTATCGGGGAGATCTAGATCAACTCGTTGGAATTGCAAAAAATATTTCTTGACATACCTGTTCTGGTCTTGTCATGGGGTCAAGAGCTCGATAATATTGAAGTCAATGTCCAATGTGCATCCTCCTACATCGATACAGGAACATGAAAGCTTAAACAAGAAATAGCAACTATGACTTGATCTATCCTAATTTGTAAGTGTTCAAAGGTTTTATTTGCTTTGATACTTATGGTAAAAGAAGGCGCCTTGGGAATACTTAACAAAGGGTGGACCTTTCTTGGTTCATAGTGAGTACTTAGGTTGGTTGTGTCTGAAAGGGTTTTGTTATTATATTGGATTTGATAATGACTACCTTGTTGTAATATGTATTTGATGGCGTACCACTATCTTTATATGTTTTGTTATTTCTACCTCTGCAACTAGCATAATCATTTATGAAATATATCTTTATCAAGTGGAAGAAAAGAAACTGCAAGGTGTCATCTTTGAAAACGTGATACTAGATGGTTTGAATATCTGCAAGTCAAATCATAGGAGTTAGAAGGTGATACTATGATAAAGACATAAACTAGATAGTTATACCTAAATTCAAAAATTATGTGTACCCTAAAAGAGAATGTAAGAAATACTATGAGAGAAGAAAATTGGATGCTTGGAGACTGGGTAAATGCATTACATAAATTATGGAATGTGATCAAAGTGTACCCAAAGGAAAAGTCAATTAGGAATATTAAGAAACCTTCTGTTCTACATGGAATGGGTTTTCATATTCCTAATAATAAATGATGGATTCTTGGAGAAAAAGGAGAATATCTTAAAACTGAAAGAGAAAATTCTTGGAACAAAAAGCTGGGGATATTTAATGATTTAGCGTATGAAGTACTTTCTATTTACAAAAAAATGTTTCTGCCCGAGAGGGAACAACAATTGCTACACCAAAACCTATAGGCTACAGAGAACTGCATGAGTCGACTGCTGATATGGTTAACGTATTTGGAGGTATAATTAAATTTTACAGAACCGTCTTATATTGGTCCTATAGGCTACAGAGAACTGCATGAGTCGACTGCTGATATGGTTAATGTATTTGGAGTTATAATTAAATTTTACCGAACCGTCTCATATTGGAAAGACCAGAGCAAAGCCGTGATTGTGAGAAAAAGGTAAAGGGGCAATTTGACATTTTAACCCTTATATGTTATCCTTATAATTATAACTTACTCCTCTTATTATACATTTCTATGCCTTCGAAGCCAAAACCATTTGAGATTCATATTGTTGGAGAAATTAATTGCTTAATAAGAATAACTAATCAACTTAAAAAATAACTTGAAAATTACTTCTATTTTTCAAAGTGAATTTGTTCTAATGCATAACCTTAAATCGATCTAGATTTGACAAAACGAGGTAAATGCTAAAAGTAAATCTGTGAAAGTAAATGACAAAACTAGAAATAAATTGTGTTCTAATTATAATCACACATACGCAAATAACAATGTAATAAACCACTAACAAAATCATTCTATTAATTAACGAAGAAACAATAAGATAAATTTCAGAGTCTATTTCCAGTTCAATATCTTTGGAGTAGCTCAGAAACTGATTTTAAAGAGAAGCAATAAGAAATTAGAGGAACAACAATAAGAAGTTAAGGGAACAACAATTGTCTATTGGAAAAAAGTAACAAGTAATTGAAAACTAACAACTATTAAAAAAAGAAATCTAAGGAACAACCAGCATTCACGTAGAAACAATGGCGAGAATCAGTGTTATAAGTTATGCACCTATTGAAAATATAAATACAATCTTCAAAGAACCATTTGAAATGTTATTTTCTTAGAAGAAAGAAATAGTACAGAACTATTCTAATGCAATTTTACAAATGTAAGACAATCCCCTCGGCTAAGAAGTAGGCCCAAACCACTAGGAGTCACAGTGAAGCTCAAATCAACACACGATTGACAAAAGTGAAATTAATTAATAAATATTCACATTGAATAATATTTGAAAGAGTAAATACAATCCATACTCGATTTAGTATTCTGTATCAAATTATAATTATTCCTTCGGTTCTTTTCTTGCTTTATGGCTTCATTTAAATACACAAAAAGCAAAGGGAAATTAAAACTGAACCAGTCAACTCATCATGATCTTATAAGTGAGTTACATAATGATTTAGATTACAAATTTATATTTTTTTTACAACCGATCAATTAGCGATATCAAATCTGGAATATCTCTCCATCACCAATCAACCAGAACAAGTCGAATTTTGTTTTGCAATGTGGGGAAAAGTGACATTTCGTCGCCACAACAAATCTTCAAAATCACCTTCATAGAAGCTCCCGTATCTCTCAAATTGGGGCCAAATTTGGAAAAACACTTTAAAATAGCTAATTTGCCACGTTCTGCATAAAACGCACGTCTCTTATTTTTCTGGATTCGTCATCATTTGCCCATAAATTAAGATGCAAAATCATGCCCTCTTGCCCCGTTCTGTATAAAATCCATCTCTTTTATTTTTTGGATTCTTCTTTATTTGCCCATAAATTAAGATGCAAAATTATCACTTCTTATCCCAACGAATTTGTAAGTTGGAATATTTGACTATGAACTTGGGTTTGGATTTGCAGTCTGCAAAACATCCTGGAGGTTGAAACTGTAAATGATATTATAACAAATCTCTTTATCAAAAGTCATTCGAAATATAATGAATAATAATTTTTAATATATAAAAAATAAACGACAACAAACATTATTTAAACACAAGAGCATAAATAATTATAAGATGGAATTATTATAATAAATTTTGATAAATAAAATAATAAAATATCAATATAAAAGAGAGGTTGACTACTAAAGGGTATCTGGTAAGTTTATTTCTGGCCTGAAATCTTTTTTTCTCCATCTTATAATATAGGTTAGAAAAAGTATTGATGTTTTGAATTTTATATATATATTTTGTAGCATCTCTAACTTTATGAACTCTGATAATTTAGGTTAGATTTATTAAACAATTAGTTTAGCCAGCAATATCTTTAGAAAATTTTCCATTCTATATATATATATATATTTATTGTGCAGTCTCGGACACAAATTATATAATGTAATGATTGAACAATAGTCCTCATTAAATTGATTTTGTATATTGATTTGAATATTAAGGATGAGCGTGAAATCCAAAAATAGAATAGAAAAAATATGTGAAAATATATGCTCAATAAAGTACTTGTAAATTATTTTAAAGTACTTGTAAATTATTTTATTAAAATCATAGGGGATAAACTCTCTTTATACTTAAACCTTTTGTTGATATTTTGCACTCTAGAAAAAATGTGCATTTCAAGGAATTTTATTCCTTTTTGCCTTAGAAACTTAATAGTCATCTTTATGATTGAAACTTTAACACTCATGCTTATCATTGTGATAATTTTTTTTATAAAATTGTTCATCCCATAATGTTTATGATTTTTAGATTAATTTAAATAGATGGCTTGTTTTTTTTTTTTTTTTTGTAAGCTAAGGCGAAATTCTATTACTTCAAATATGGAAAATATACAAACATAGGCAGGTCATTGCCCGCCCTTAAGGGAAACCGGGTACCACCGATAGTTTTTGACAGCCATCCACAAAAAATAGATATCCAGTCTATCTAACCATACAAAAATTGCAACTATATGTTCTACATACAAACTGTTTCGTCTTTGAGACATTACCATTCAGGAGTTCAAAAATTCAAAACTGAAAATGATAAAAACCTCTTGACAGCAGTGTCCATATCCTATTTATTCATGGTGTCCAGCTTTGGTCCGCTTTCTGTCTTAATCTCTATGCCATTTTCTTTGAACAACTGCAGAATTTTATCCATCTTTCGATCCTGCATAATCAAAGTCAACTGAATGTTCCTGAGTTCCCTCTTGAAGGTGGGGAGACCTTTAGCTAATTCCACCATTTCAACAGCTACCTGCTCCATGGCTTTTGCCAACAATCGCTTCATGCCCCAGTAAGTATGCAGAGACTGTTTATATAGCGTCATTCTCCCTCTAGTGTGTCCCGGATCAGGGAGAAAACTCTCCCAGTCCTCCATCTCCGGGTCCGAAGCTGCCTGCAAGGCCTCCTCTTCTAAGTGATCTATAATTTTCCTGATATGAGGGTTTGTTTCTTGTATATAGGCTTCCTCTGCTTCAGTCAACTTCCTCCTCATGTCCCGCTTCCCTTTCCCCCTACCTCTACGCTCAGGAGTTGCTCCAGCTTCCACATCGGGTCCTTGCTGTCTTCTTCCTCGACCGCCTCCGCCACTGTTCCTTCCTCGACCCCGTCGTGTTCCACGTCCTCTCACTCGTCGACCTCGTCCACACCTTCCACCCAAAGCCTCATCCGTGTCCTCCTGTTCCTCCCGCTGGTCTTCCGAATCCTCGGTTTCAGTACTCCTACGCCTCCACTTACCAACCTTCCCTCCTGTCGTCCGCCGCGGTTCCTCCTCAACCAAATAATCTCTTATATCGAAGTCCTGATCTGATTCATCCGTAATATCCAGATATATCCGCGGTAAAGAGTCCTCTGCAACTCGTTTCCCTTTTACATCAACCTCTGGCAGACCCTTTCCTGTTTGATCGTCAGGCCTCCCCTTGCTCCGTGTCCAGCGTCCGTCTCCCTGCTCTTGACTCCCAGCCATACTTGGAACTGTCGATTGCTGCATACTCCTACCTCTCTTCCTCTGTATACTGTAAATGACCCCTGATTTCACCCTGCTCTCCGCGCGCTCGCATGCAGAACATAAGAACGCTCTAATCCGCCACCCTTTCATCTTAAAGCTTCGTGCCCGCCTGTCACCTTCATTAACACTTGCCTCATCTGCTGGGTCATGATGTGAGATGTACCCAATCTCTCTGACGCAGCTACCTCGCATCCTCGAAAGCGTACCCAAATCTGTCCTTGGGATGAACATCTCGCTCGTTTCTTGATTAACCTCGCCGCCCCTAAGGTTAATCCCTTCCACGCGTTTCATAATCCCCTGCCCTGCATTAATTATCATGTCATCTCTCCTCCTATTCCTACCAAGGAAGCACTTAATCATTTCCGTGTGATGCCTTGGCCTCACCATAATTCTGTGAAAGTATAGTTTGTCTTGCATTCCAGCTTGGGCATCCTGATATGATACCCAGCTCACCTCTAGTACTCTGCTCAAAGCTTCGCTGCCCCAATTGGTTAACTTGCCGCCCCTAATGTGAATCCCATCCACGCGTTGCATAATCCCTTGTCCTTCATTAATTACCATACCATCTCTCCTCCTATTCATAACATGGAAGCTCTTAATCATTTCCGTGTACTGCCATGGCTTCATCATAATCCTGTTGTAGTATAATTTGTAGCGCATTCCACCTGGGGTCGTCCTGGTATGAAACCCAGCTCCCATCAATTACTCTACTCGATGCTTCGCTGCCCCAATTGGCTAAGAAATCCGCTGCTTTGTTGCCATTCCGCAAAACATGATTAACCATCATATACTCTATCCTACGCAATAGCCCCTCTATGTCTTGTATGATTGCAGCTGTTCGCCAACTCGTCGCCACTTGATCCCACCGTTTGCCATTCCTTAATTTTCTAAGCATATCGATCGTAATTTTAGAATCACCTTCAACCTCAAGGTTCCAGTAACCATTTCGGACTGCAATTCGAAGTCCATTATACAATCCCCATAATTCCGCTTCATTATTAGTCATATCTCCTCCCCATTCCGCATACACCCATCGTATACGCCCTGTATTATCTCTAAAAATTCCTCCCCAACATGCGCATCCAGGGTTACCCTTGGATGCCCCATCAAAATTCAGTTTAATTCGTCTATGCCCTAGAAATCTGAAATAGTTTTGGCTGTGTATCTGATATCTACTACGCCTGTCCAGATTAGGGAAGCTCATTGTATAATCTAGATTCAGCGTTGATACCATTCGTTGTTCCTCCGGGATCATCTTCCAATCATCCTCATCCCATACCTCAGACAAAACCGTTTCCTTTATCGATTTACATATTACTTCCCAAATTATGGATGCTTGGGAACTTTGATCCTTAAAGATCCTTCGATTGCGCTCCTTCCAGAGTTCCCATATTACAAAACCAATCACCAAATTCCAAAGTCTCCTAACCACTTTACTCTGAAAATTCCCCTTGCCCCAATGAGATAAGGTATTCCGAAGACTAGCGGGATCCCTATTCGTTTGACCAAAGAGTACCCTAATTTCTTCCCATATACTCTGAGCATAAAGACAACGATTGAGTAAATGCTCGTGATTCTCTGCCTCTTTACAACACAGATAACAACGTGATGGTCCATGTAGACCTCGTTTCTGAATATTTTCCCAAGTTAAGATCCGTCCTTTGCCTACCAACCACGCAAAATATGTTATTTTAGGCCACCATTTGCCGTCCCAAATCTTTTTCCACTCCATTTGATCATCCACCCTCTCCTCTCTCAATTTCCAATGATATGCTTCTTTGACTGTAAACATTCCTTTCATCGTTTTACCCCATCTAAGGATGTCCTGACCATCTCTAATCTTAATTTTCCTTGACTCAATTTCCTGGGAATACCGTTGTTCTGTCTCCAAGCTAATCCGATCTGCCCATTCCCGAGGTCGTTTCCACACTCTCCAGACATCGTTTGCAGCTCCTAGTTGCCAATAATCTCTCACATATACCATTCCTGCTCTTTGCCCTAGCTCTTGAATCTCATACAGAGATTGGTGACCATTGAGTTTAGGACGTTGCTGCCACCCGTCATCCCAAAATCTTGCTGTACCACCCTCACGGATTTCCCAAAATGCTAGGTCCCCAACTATATCTTTATTACTGCTTGCAAAGTTCCATATTTGTGATCCTCGAGGAATTTCTTCTCTTCGAAGGCGTTCTTCGATGGTACTTGGCATATCATATTTTTGGTTCCATATTCTTTTCCACAGATCAGTACCCCCCTGTATCCATCTCCACCATAATTTCGCCCCTAAGACCTGATTTATGACTTCCGGATCCCGAACACCTAAACCGCCTACCTCTTTCCGTTGGGTTACCTTCTTCCATGAAACTAGAGGCCATTTTCTCTGTTGTTGAGGACCTCCCCAAAGGAATTTTCCAAATATTTCCCTCATTTTAGATAGAACGCCTTTGGGAGCAGCCATAATAGACAATGAATAAATGGGAATAGACAGTAAAACAGATTTTAATAGGACAACGCGACTGGCCAAATTCAACAACCTGAACGACCAATTAGCCAATCGTTTTCTAATCCTTTCCAACAGACTCTGCCAATTCTTTATGCGGAGAGAGTTTATATCCAGTTGGATACCCAGATATTTAGTCGGTAATTCACCCTGTCTAAAGCCTAATACTCTAGTTAAATGGGCTTTGACAATTGCAGGAGTATTAAAAATAAAAGTACAGGACTTATCACTATTGATAGCCATACCTGAAGCATTCATAAAAACTGCTAGAACTTGCTGGAAACTTCTCACCTCTCTGAGCGACGCTTCTCCGAATAGCATCAAATCATCAACAAACTGTTGATGTGTGATAACTAAAGTAGGCCCCCACAATCTAATACCTTTGATTCTTCTTTCACGTACCTCCTTCTTGAGCTTTCGACTTAATCCTTCCATAGCTAAAATGAATAAAAACGGAGAGATAGGATCTCCCTGCCGAATGCCCCTGGTGGCATTAAAGGGATCTGTTGGGATACCATTGACCAATATTGAGAAATTAGGAGTAGAAATCATACTAGTTATCCATACTATCCATCTGTTATCGAAGCCAAAAGCCCCCAAAATCTCTCTGAGATACTGCCAGTTTAATCGATCATAGGCCTTAGATAAATCCAGCTTCATAAGCATTCCTTGTTTCTTCTGCACCTTTAAAGAGTGTATCACTTCCTGAGAGACCACTATACCATCTAATATTTGTCGTCCTTCCACAAAACCAGTCTGCTCAGGCGATATTAAATTGGGTAAAATATGCTTCAGCCTTTTCACAATCATGGTAGAGATGATCTTATATATGACATTGCATAGCGCAATGGGCCTAAAGCCCTGTGGTTCATCCGAGGTATTACTTTTAGGGATCAGGGTCAAAAAAGTTGAATTGATGCCTGCCCATATATGCTGCCTCACTCTTGATTCTTCAACTGCTTCCAATACCTCTTTGCCTATGAAATGCCAACTAGCCTGGAAAAATTCCACTGTATAACCATCCGGGCCTGGAGCCTTGTTCGTACTCATATTCATTACCACTTCTTCTAATTCTTCCATAGTGACTACCCTCATCAATGCTTTATTTTGATCCTCAGTTACTAATCTCGGTATCTCCCTACAGATATTATTAATAGCCTCCCCTCTATCATATTGATCTTCCGTTAGAATTCCTTTAAAATAATCAACTAAGGTCTTTTCAATATCCTTCTGTTCTATCACGCGTTCTCCTTCTGCATTCTTAAGTGAAAAAATCCTATTCTTCTGGCGATGTTGAATCATGGCTTGATGGAAGAATTTTGTATTTCGTTCACCCTCCCGTAGCCAGCGGACCCTAGATTTCTGTCTCCACAAAATCTCCTCTTGTTTTCTTCTCTCCTCTAGCAAACTGAGGATTCGCCCTTCCTCTCTACTCTTTTGTTCATCTCTACCATCCAAGATTATCTTTTGTTGAATGTCCTCCATTTCTCCTTCCAGTTTCTGCTTGGCCTCCATAATATTACCAAATTCATTTCTATTCCAATCTTTAATTTCTATTCACTTGGAAGAGTGGTGGAAACAATGTCATATTATTGGCAAAGGCAAAATGCATACTATACAATTGAAGCTCAAGATAATCAAATAGATGGCTTGTTATTTAAAACATCTAACATTCATTGTTTTGTTTTGGTGAATTGTTTTGTGTTTTTCGAGGATTACATCTGGTTTGAGAGACGATGACCAAGGGCATCTAAACTATAAAACCACCTGGAAACAGCACCTGGACGCTTGACATTACTAGATATTTGACCACAAAGTTTCAAATTAGTAACCTTTACATCATAAAATGACTTTTTTTTTCCAAGGAAAAAATACCACGCTTTTCTATTAATGAAGTAATAAAAAAGCTACAAAAAGGAATGCGTTAACATTCAGCCTCTGTTTGCAAGGTCCACAGAGAAATTTATCTCTGTTGAGTTATCATAGTTGTCCATGTCTTTCTTGACCAAAGGACTTTTTGAGTCCTCCTAGATTTCAGCCTGAAACGGCCATATCAAAAATAGAAGTTCAGAAACGTCCACTAGAGATCTTGGGCCTCCTTTTTTACGGGAAAACAGCCCAATACAAAAAAACTATGAGTTTTAAAAAAACTTAAAGCCGAAACTTTGAACCAAACAGTCGGTCCAAAACACAGTATCATCTATAAACGAAACATCACAAAGATGTATGGAATACAAAAAGACTAAGGAAAAGGTGGGTGATCCGACACATGGATCAGGTCCTGAGATTGCTCCGTTATCCTCCAAACTCGCAGAACTTGCTGCAGACCTGTTTTAGAATACCGGTCGGCTTCTTCATTATTTTCCCTGTAGATATGAGCAATGGAGAAGTTATTGAAATGAGACTTTAAACTTTTTACTTCTTCCAGCAGGGGGAACATCATAAAATGACTTAAGAGTACAGCCAAATGTAATCTTAATTTTGTTATTATTTATTAGTTATTTAAACTTATTATATTATAAAATAATTATGAACAAATAATTATACAATATTTTTAATATTTCAATACATCTTTTCTGACTGTTCATTCTATTTTTCGGAGTGCCATTTTTTTTTTTTATATATCATTAATTATAATAAATTTATATATTACACTAATTAAAATAAAAAATTAATTTTATCTTTCAAAATTCAATATGGTAATTTTTGTATTTGATTAATTAAAGTAATATTTAGTAAGTTTCTATTGACTAATGTAAGGTTAAAGAGTTATATGAAAAAATTCCCTCCCTTAAATTTCATGATATTTTAAAAAAATATGATTCAAAAAGTTTAATAATTATGTGGTTTAATAATTTATATGATTTAAAAAGTTAATTGATTTTAGGAGATTTCATAAATAAATGAATTTTTTTTTTAAAGTAGGTAATAGAATAACAAAGCTCTACTTGTACAAATAGGCTTACACAACCTGAAATGTCCAGGTTAAACTCTGAAAAACTAATTATTAAATTAATAAATTATTTTAACGTCGGTAATAAAATAACAAAGTAGCAGTTACTAAATGGGTTAAGCAATCTGATAATTCCCCGTGACTAAATGGTTAAGAAGTTTGGGTAAAATAATAAAATACGCTTACTTGTACAAATCGGCATAAACAACCCCATAACTCGACGGGAAATGACCTGAAAGGTTTTTTTAATGTCGAAAAGCCATTTTAGTTTTTTCATATTAATTTGTTGAAAAGTCATTTATGAAGTTATAAACTTTCAGAGATATTTTTTTGGTCCATTAAATCATTGAAAGGTCATTTTTGAAGTTATGGAAGTCGATTCAAAAGGAAATTCTGCAAAAACTAGGCGCTGAAAGGAAGATCATATTTAATTAGTCGAAAGCCAATGGATTGAAATTTCGAAATATTGTCTGACGGGCTCTCATACATCATCTCTTTTGAAATTGCAATCACAGTATGTATGCTCATGTTAAATTTTTCATTTCAACACGAACAGGTCAATGATCAGCAGACATATATAATTATTAAAAAACGTACACTAACTTTATTATTTCGACCCCAACCAGCATATGTTTGCGTCAGGTTTTTGCTAACATATAGGCGTTGTGTAACTATTATAAACTTTTTGGACTTGTAGGTTGGAATCTAGTAATCTATTAAGCGGTGATTGATTTTTTTTTTATGTTTTGTTTTTTTTAAATATATTTTTGACTTGTATGGAGTATTTGAAAATTTTGGGACATTTTAATTGCGGATAGTTTATAATTCAAAGATTTGATTACTTTAAATCTAATAAGATTCTGAATCAATTTAAGACAAAAATAAAGTGGATAGCTTATAATTCAAAGGTTTGATTTCAATAAATCTAATAAGATTCTGAATCAATTTAAGACAAAAATAAATTCAAAAAAAATATTAAATAATAACATTTTCTAATTAAACAAAGTTGAGATATATTTTATAAATAATTTTTAAGTATTATGAAATTAGATTACTGATTTACACCCAACAACACCAAAAACTTTACAGTAACCAAGTTAATAAGTTATTTAAAGAAGGCTAAAAGCATGGATATGGAAGAGGACATAGAAGGTAAGAAGAAAATTTGGATGAAGTAAAACAAAAAGTGGTTGAGTAAGTGGGATATCAAGGTGCATGAATGTCCTAGCACCAACTACAAAAACAAAAAAAAAATTGTGATGGAAGATTTTAGGACTACCATATGGACTAATCACAATGAATGTAAAAAATCACTACATCAAAGAGTTGTTGAGGACAGGACATCACCTTAGATGTGACACTGGTAGATGTGAGACTTGTAGGTTTTACATTAGGTAGGTGGAAGATTCCTAAGAAAATTTCGGAAAAGAGAACTTGCATTTTCTGCAATAAAGGTTGACAACATGCACCATCTATTTGTCGAAAATAAACCTTGAGTCACGACTCATAACAGAAAATCTGACATCAAAAAAAAAATGAAAATAAGTTAAAATTGTTGTTCTCTTAGTCTTAAGTTGTTGAGCCTCATCTACCACATTAAAATCATTCATGTGTCCATCTTTGAAACCATCTATCTAAAAAAAATAAAAACATTTAATCTTTTACCATCTATCTAAAAAATAAAAATATTTAATTTTAAACGATAAATTTTAAAAATGACATAATTATACTCACACACAAGCCTCCCATTTTTTCGAGGTTGGTTCTAAAACTTGTATTGAGTAGTGGGTGGTAGTTGTGTATTTACCCATGCAAGGGGTTTGTATTTACAAGTACAATTATTCTAAACAAGGTTGTCCATAGCCTTCCCATGCACAATCGCAAAACCACTCTCATTCAACTCATAATGACCTTGCACGGCCCTCCCCAGCGGAAACCCCAAATTCATCTTTTACAAACACACGATCATTCAGCTCAGCCTTCCCAAACACCATGGCACACCCTGCCGAATTATACATGATCCTCCCGAGATGCCCTGCTGTGCCGTGTGACAACCTACCTATTTCTGCATGACTTTTCTTGCACGACACAACCGAACATTTTTCATGATACACTCGAACGATCTGCCTGACTTTAATGAATGAATAAACGACAGGGCCTACATGACTCGCTTGTTCACCCAAACGATATGGCTTGCACAACCCACCTGTTCACCTAAAACAACTTAAAGGACCCGCCCATTCACTAAAATGATACGGCTTACACTACTCGCCCATTCACCCAAAAGACATGGCATGCACGACCCACATGTTTACCCGAACAACATAGCCTGCCCGACCTTACCCAAACTCTATTGTACACATGACCCGAGTTCTGTTCACTTAATTTCCCTGCCCTTGCGGGCTCATTCCAAACTCACCCTTCGTTCACGTCAAATGACTTGAACGACTTTCTTGATGCCCAAATGAATCGCGAACTCCATTTACTTATTTCCTTCACTACCCACTCATTTCTCTAAATATCGCGTCCCTTGGTAATCTCCATGGGTCAGCCCACCCGAATGCTTGCCCAACTGACCTGTCTTTTGCCCAACATGCACCCCTTCATATTTTCTAAGTCATGAGATGATCCTCACTCAGTTTGATGGTCACCCTTGTTGGTCCACATGTGCCCGCCTATTGCACTTCCTAGTCGCCCAAGGACTGTCGCATCGGCTGGTTGCCTAACGTACATCACACTACCTAGTTTCCCACACCTGTCACACACTTCCACCAAGCCACACTTAACCGAATGCATTTAACCGAAATTTCCCATCACATGCCTTTAAACGAACATGAGTCACATTTAACCAAACTCAGGTGCTTGTTGCTACAACATGCCCACTACTCTATTTGCACACCCATCACACAAGTCAGGCACACTCATACCTACATCATCAGTTTTTCGACTTTCTTGCCTGCTGGTGGTTGTCACGGGCACTTGACCAACTCGAGGCCTTGACATCCTCCCCCACTATAAAAAGGTTGTCACCCTTGACAACACATCATCTTGGAAAAACCCATTGCCAAGACCAAAATGTCACAAAGCATTACCAACTCCAATATCAAATGGTCATGCTGCATGAACTCCCTTCTCTCCATTACATGGACCTCCACCAAGGCTCACAACTCTATGTATGGGTATGAATCCTCAAGCCATGGTCATCAACCACGCTCATCGCAATCCTCCATACCGCCCCATCATGTGGAAGGTTTCCCCCTCCAACTGAGTTGCATGCTATGGCCACAAATCTTATTGTGTTAATCCACCATGTATCATCATCACCATGTGAATTGTTGCTATGATACTTCAACTCAACTCAAACACATCTCCACACACATCCAAACCCCATGGCTTGAACTAGATGGATGGCCAACCCAACCATCATCCATTTCCATGAGAATGCACCTCCTCATGCCATCGTCGATTGTTTATCCAACATTCTGTCACATCCTCAACTTCATCAAGAAGCTTCTCCATCAATCCAATGCTCAATGTGCCATATCCAAGTCCATAACGAAACCTCCATCTCATCTACAATATGTTATCCATCAAATCTGTCAAAGTGGTACTTCTACACCTGTCTCATTATCTCATCTATGTGTTGCCCATAAACCAATCAGGCACGATGTCCATCGAAAATGGTTATGTCTCATAAACTAAACCCATGACCAAGTGATCCCACCAAGGCATCCCTATCTCAGCAACACCATGCAAATCCAAAGTCTCTCATCTCTATCGTATCCATAAATTCACTCCTCACAAACACACCCCATAATGTTCCCAAGGTATGCATCTCATACTACATCAAGGTCAAGTACAACATCTAACCTTAGCTCCTCAATGAACTAGATAGTTCAAGACCACCATAATATGAAGTCTTCATCAACTACAACTCTCTCAAGTCACCATGAGCTCCCATGAACCATCTCCATCCAACTCTTTAGCAAGCACACTTATCTTGGTCTCAAGTTCCATCGCGAGTTTGCTTTAACCTCTCAGTTATAGGAATATTATCATAGGCTGCACATGTATCCAAAAACAACCATGGCCTTGTTGTCCATATGTGCACAACATACCCATTCTGGAGAATATCTCCACGTCACACCAGCAAGTCCATATACACAACATCCTTGCCATGGCACTTCTCCTTCGATGCTCATAAGTGACATCTCTATAAGTTCTCCTACACAATGTCACTACACAAAGTCTGCCATGTGCCCATCTATCTAACTTGATGCCCATGACTTCAACTGCCCATCGTGGCCACTGTAGTAGACTCAACACAACTTCGGTCATCACATCCTCACTCTCATTTAGGTTAGTTTCCTCGGTCACTCTACTCTCATAATGTTGTCATGACTTCCTTGACTGTTGCCTACCCCACTAACGGTTCACCAAGACTACCTCTTGGACCCAACTATGAAGAAGTCTACCCATGTATATATCATATCATTTTCACTCTGATGTGCTCTCCCTTTGTTTTGTCCATGATTCATGCTAGGAACTTAGTCAATTCTCCACTTGGCTAAGAATAACTGACCCATGTAAAAGCTCATCATGTTCCACCCTTGTCATCGACATTTTCACCTTCTGCCATAAGGTCACAAATTTCCCCTACCGGTCCTGCAACAATCAATGTTCCTTGTTTCCCCAAATCATAAGGTCTCATTGTAATCATCCATTGAAAGGTTGTCCATCTCATTGGAAAATTACCTTTTGCAATCCCTACATATGGCCCATCCTCCAAAAGCTCCAATCAAACAAAAGTCATGGAAACACTTACATCTTCATGAGGTATTTCCATGTGAGTGGCTCTTTCCATCAGTGTCTACATTGTGCACGAATCTGGCTCAACATTGACAAGTAATGGTGCCCCAAGCTCTTACTCTTCTAGTGGCACTTCTACAACACATTAACATGTGGCTTCCTCCTCTTTTTCGCAATCGGTGGCTTCATCTTGCTCCATTTCCCGACCAATTTGAAGAAACTATCTTTTAACATTTTCTTCGAAAACTTCAAGTTTATCTTGAATTCTTGGTATTTATTCTTTCATGTGCTTCAATCAGTACAATGTCTGCACAAGTCTCTCACAACACTCTTCCATCGTGCAGCTTGGCCCATCCTCGCTTCCTCGCCCCTGCTCAACTTCCTAATGTTACACTATTATCCTTGTGATCACAATGCTTCCTTCAACTTCAATAAAAAAGTCCCACTCTCTAGAAAATGGAACTCTGATGCCATTTGTCATGCCCCCACACTAGTGGTTAGTCAATTTCCACTTGTGGGTGAGGTGCGACACTGCCAAACCTTTTCGTTTCAGCACTACTATAGTTCACGCACTATGCCTATCAACAACACTTAATGTGTTTTTCATTAAGTGTTCACTTCTTTATATAAATGTAGCGGAAATAAATTCATTTAAATTTCATCAATTATACTTCATAAACAATATTAACATTAATTATGTACATTCATGAAGGAAGGGGCAACTCTCGAATAAGCTTTCCCAATATGCTTATAAAATTTTGCAAATATTTACAAGTACAAATATTCTACACAAATTTGCACATGACCTGCCCATACACTATCGCAAAACCACTCTCATTCAACTCACAGTGGCTTTGCATGACCCTACCTAGCCGAAACCCAAAATGCTTGTTTTACAAACACACAGTCATTCAGCTTTCCATGCCCAGATTTCCTTCCGCGCCCTGGTGCACCCGGCCGAATTCTACACAACTCGGCCCAGACACCCTGTTGTGCCCTGCCATGCCCTGCCTGTTTCTACATGACCCTGCTTGCATGACACACATGAATGTTTTGCATGATACACCCAAACTACCTGAAGCACTTTCCTTAATGGCTGAATGGAATGGCTTGTATGACGCACCTATTCACCCGAATGACATGACCTGCACGACATACCTGTTCACCCGACATGAATTGGATGACCCTCCTGTTCACTCAAAGGACATGACCTGCACAACCTTCCTATTCACCCAAACGACACAACCTGCATGACCCACCTTTATACCCGATTGAAACAGGTTGCATGACCCGACCCAAGCTATGTTTTACACATGACCCATGCCACACACGAATCAATTCTATTCACTAATTTCTTGCCCTATGGGCTCATTCCAAACTCACCCTTCGTTCACTTCAGATGACTTGAACAACTTACTTTATTCCTAAATGAATGACGACCTATGTTTAATTATATCCTTCCCTTCCCATTCATTTCTCCAAAGTTTGCATCCTTTGGTCATCTCCATGGGTCAACTTGCCCTAATGATTCCCTATTTGACCTATCTTTTGCCCAACACATGCCCTTTCATATTTTCAAAGTATTGGTCTAGCCTTTGTTTGGCCCGATAGGCACCCTCGCTCATCCTCATGCACTCGCCCATTGTACCACCTGGTCACCCAACACCCATTGCACTACCTGGTCACCCACACACGTTGTACACTTCCAACAAGTCACACTTAACCGAACAAATTTAATCAAACTTGTCCATCGCATACCTTTAACCGAAGACAAGTCACCTTTAACCAAACTTGGGTGCTCGTCACTACAATGCACCCACTACTACATCCGCAGACACATCATATAACTCGAGCATGTCGGTACCCACATCGTAATTTTTTTTACTCTCTTGCCTGCCGGTGGTCTTCACGGGTGCTCAACCAACTCGAGGTCCTTGCATCTGGGGTGTCACAAGGTGGGGGTCTAGAAATTGGTGGGTTGTAGTGGTGAGAGGAGACCTTCTCTGTTTGTTTGTGGCATTATAGCCCCAGGAGGGTAGTGGACGAGTTAGGAGTTTGTTTATGTGAATTGAGAGCTTGTGGGGGCAGGGTGTGTTGAGATTTTTTCTAGGTGTCTTAGTCAAGGGGATTTTTGGAGTGGTGCCATAAAAGTGTTTAGTCTTTGGTAATGGGTCACACTTGTAGATATGCTTCAACAATGAGGTCCAACCCATATGGGGCTAGAGCCTCATGGCAAATTGATGGGTCATTGTGGTCAAGCGAGAGCGGCATATGAAGATGGGCGTGTTGGGGAAGATTTGGAGGAAAACGTCACCCAAAATAGACTTCCTTTTCTTGAACATGCCGACCAACCTCCATTCATGGTGTCCTTGGACCTTCAAATGCGAAACATGATGACAATGATGGAGGATATGAGGAAACAATGATATAATGATCAGAATGAAGTTATTGCATTCATGAACGTTCTACAATTCAGTTAGTGGGGCATCCTCGACCATTTGGCGTGTATTAGAAATAGTCAAAGGAGCACCATTGATCATATATATCATATCGAGGGGAATCTAACTCACATTCAATTTCAAGTCCATGGGAATCTTAGACCTTTGGATGCATTAGGTGCAGGCCATGCACCAAACTTGCCTCATTTTCGTTGATGGTTGTTGGTTGTCTCCTTATTCTCTATGTGTTATGGGCCTTATGGTCCTTTTTCTTTTTCTTATATTGTAAAACTTGGCAGTTTTTCCTTAGCTTTTGCATTGTTCTTATGGCCAACAAATCTAGTCGGAGTGAAGTTGGGAGATTAGGAGATTTCATGCATATCTAATGTAAAATTCTAAAGAACTAACAGAAATTTTTTGACCTACAAAATAATAATAAAAATAATAATAATAATCTAAAATACAAATTAAATAAAAAATTAATTATTAGTACTATCAATGATAACAACAATTAATATATAAATTAATCATTTATCCATTTTAAAAACACAAGCCACAAGATTCTTCATCATGGAAATTTACCCCCACTTTGTCATGTAGATTCTTAATCTATAAATAGGTTTTGTGACAATGCCATGGCTCATCAATATCACATGCCAAAAAAACCATAACTCATTTTATATGATTCTTGTTTATATGATATATTTTTTATTTAAAATGGAAAGGAAAGGCATAAATACTTTGGAAATAAATGTGAGCCTTTGAATTGTGGAAGTCCTAGTCCAAATTAGACATGATTATCAACATACAAATATTTTAATAATTGAAAAAAAGAAGAAGAAGAAATAATGTAGTTTATAAATAGAATATTCTAATGTCCATGTATCATTGATAATATGGTTGACATAGTGTGTTGAAAGATGTAATTCATGTTTGCATCAAAAATGTATGGTTTCTTTCTTTATAGAATAGAGTTATCCCATGAACAATGATAATCAAAGATTTCATTTGTTATGTTTGTAGATAAATTAGAAGTGTGGGAGAAATTTTGATAACAAATTATTTAGGTTTATTACATATCCATAAATATTTAATTATAACACATGTTTGATGTTTGTTTTTATATAAAATAGTTTTAGTTTTTTTTGTTTTGGTAAATTATGTTTCCTTCAAAAATTGAAATTATAAGATCAAACTCAAAAGTCTATCTCATCGAAAATTAACTCTATGTAGAGAGAGGCAAGAGGTGAATGTGTGCTTGGAGAAATAAAATTAACATACAAAAACTAAGAGTTTGGCCTAAAAGACAATGTAGGAATCCAATGAAAAACAAAACCAATAGAGCTTAGACCTAATAAAACTAGGAAGAAGGGTTAAAGTCTATGGAAACAGCCTAGATGAGCTCTTTATTGTCTCTAGAGGTTCCTCCCACTAGGGGGATGCATAAATGCTGTTCAATACACTCAATACATAGATTTAGGACCTTTATATGTGGTTGTAGATGATAAAAGGAATGAATAATATCTTCTTGGGGCCCATGTTTATCCAAGAGAGTGCACCCAAGAGGATCTTTAATGTAGGACCTTTTGGTGGTTTGCTTAATTTTCCCAAAATTCTTCTTCCCCTACACAAATCTTAGTTATGTAAAAAGGTGTGAAACAAAGTTTTCCACAGAAATGTGAGATGCTCAATGTCAATTTCCAACTCTTAAAATAAACATGCACAGTGGGAAGTCCCTTTTAGTAACCTTCTTATCTTCGTAACATC
Organism: Pinus tabuliformis; assembly: GCA_031772625.1. Lineage (NCBI taxonomy): Eukaryota > Viridiplantae > Streptophyta > Pinopsida > Pinales > Pinaceae > Pinus > Pinus tabuliformis. Next base: position 1,258,786,181 of record CM062818.1, on the reverse strand, counting down.
TTTGATTTAAAATATACAAATAATTACATCAATTTATATTATTAATAATCAATACATAACTATTCCACTAATTAACATAGAATTTCCAAAAAAACACGAACAGAGATGACTTAGCAATGGTGATAATATTCCTTACTTGTGATTTCATATTCGAACGCTCTTTGAATTCCACTAACTGCAACAAAGTTTTGGGTCGACTCTCCACCCAACTGTAGGCTCAACTGTATATAATCTTTGTATAGTTGGCCACCCTTAAGGCCTTAATCAACGTACTACTCCCAGGGAATCCTTTGTCTCACAACAATTTTCTCCAAAGAGAATGAATGAAGGAATGATGAATCTCATCTTCCTCATCATCCATTAAATAGATCAAAAAATGGAAAGGGGACCGCATCGAGACATTCCATGTGTCAACATCCAACTTTTATTTCTTTATTTTAAGTTTTAGTTAATTTAATATTTCTCTTAATATAACTCATTCATATATTATTCCTTTTTATTTTTTGTTAACTTTACTTATTTTTACTATTTTTATAGTTTACTTTTTACTTATATATATATATATATATATATTTATTTAGAACTCCACTATATTATTTACTAATTTTTTTTTTTTTTTTTATTATATTCTCTTCATTATTTATTATCTATTTACTATTATTATATTTTCTTTATTATTTATTATTTATTTAATATTGTTATATTTTCTTTATTTATTTTTACTATTTATTTATCATTATTATCTTCTCTTTATTGTTTATTATTTATTTACTTATATTTTAATATTATATTATACTATATTATATTATTTATTATTTTTATTATTATTAGGGGACATTATATACTCCCCCTCTTTAAGGAACTCCATCTCAAAGTTAAATTGAATCATTTAACATTTTATTTATTTATTTATTTATTTATTACTTCATGTTTGCCCTACACCCTTTGCTGAACTAACATAACCAACATGGATCGAAAGTTTCCACAACACCCAGGAAATCTCAAGGAATATCTATCCTTTTCTCACTTTCTGAAGCACGCATAAGCCTCATCAGTCTGTACCATAGCCCAATACTGACCACAAGGCTCGTGCTTGACTCATACATCCTTTGCTGTAAGGAAGGCACCCCAATGACTCTAGGCATCTCGCAAGGCTTGCCACTCCCTCCAAATTCACTAAGGTGCACAACCCCAAGCATCGAATTCCTTACACCCCCACCAGACTTTGACATCCCAATCCAATATCAATCACTTAGTCTACAATATAAGGCACTTGGCCTCCTTAATATGGTCCCATAACCGCTCAATAGCTATCCATCAAGAGCTATACAAGATAAATGAATCAATGACATATGCATTGTCGACTGAGTTTTTCCCCAGGCCATATGGTGTTACATGTTCTCCCTAAAAAGTATGGGCTCCAACGAGATAATCAAATAAACACACCCTCTCGGCCCATTGTGGAGATCTTGTGAGTCACCACACCTCAATATGCAACCAATGCATTAGTTATAATCATAGTATCAAAGAAAATAATCCATATTCCCACTCTTGAATGTCGTCCTAATAACATAACATCATTGTTATCAAAACATTCTAAATAGTAAAGAATTGCATGCTCTTGCATGTCGTAAAATATGCATGTGATTACAACATGCCTCACATCATAGTATAACCCCACAGGTTATAACATTAACATATTTACATCAAATATATATAATGACATCTCATAATAAATGAACCACATGTCAATATACATCATATCATAACGTCGTGATCTCTATCCATATCATATCCATCATGAGGATTCAACATCGTTATCATAACAAATAAATAAATAAGCACCACATATACATCATTAACCTCTCATGATAAATAACATACCATCACATCATGAAACCTCATTAATATGAGAATCATGTCAATACTTATCAAATATAGAATGGAAATACACTTTAAACATTCTTACCATGAATTAATTTCATTTACTTATATAAACAATGAATACTAACTATGAATTAAGATTATTCAACATCTCTCTAGGATCTATGTTATCTCATAAGTACTATTAGTGTTGTGTCATAATCATTTCTTGTTCTTTCTATTAGGAAGCTTACCATTTACATCGTAGGGATACTCATCTAAGTACATTGTTAAATTTCAAATGAGCTTCATCATCTTGAGCCTTAATATATCGTCAAATATTCTTCCTTCCCCAAGGAAATTTTAGTGAAATTCATTGTTAATATATTATCATTTGTATAATCATTTAAATCTTCAATATCAAGTTAAAATTCCATGATTACTATACATATTTTGCTTATCCATTCTAGCACCATTCTACTTAATGACACACATACACTAGGTAATCTTTGTTTAAGTATGTTACCTTGCTTAATCAACTTGCACGAGGGTTTGTTGATCCCTAGTAATTTATCCATCATTGCCTAATTATCATTATACATCCTCAAAAGGCCTACTTATCTCATTAAGTTATCATCTCAATACCACTTGACCTCACTTCTTGTATCAATTTGCATATTCTTATTGAAGTATCATTATAGAATTTCCAACAACATATGTTCTTATGCTTCATTCTCAATGTTTTCTCACTAATCCACCTAGCTTACTTCCTTTTCCATAATTTAAACAATAGTTATCCTTGAAACATTTTCCTAGTTTATCACTTCTCATTTCTCACCAATTACAATTATTCAGAAATTACAATCTTGACACTTTTAATTTTTGGGAGTCATTACTATGACCTATATAATATTAAAAAGACAAGATGAGAAGTTATGAACCAGAATTCTCATATAGATGTAAGTTGACAAGTAACGACCTCTTTAATTAATATTATAATTCTAGTTTCTTCTTATCCCCATTATACCAACAATATTAGTTTGTTCGTATCCTTATTCTATGACGGCGTGTACACTTGGAAACGAAAGTCATGCCTATCTTCTATAGTAACAAGAAACATGAATAATGTGGTCTCTTCTATTTTACACTTCTTATTGAATGCTTGAAAACCATTAAGTTCATTTACAAGTTTTCAACCATGACTACTAAAAGTATCAAAACTTTAACTCTTACTGATTATTATGTTAGAGGTGCTCAAATATTAATGAAGCACCAACTTGTATTTAATTCTATTACAGGATTTTTAGGATTTGCATATGCAGTTTCCTACAATTATCCCTTCCTTTTTATTAGGATCATAGTTGATATTAAAATGTCAAAGGGATACTCCTAAGAATAACTTTTATCATAAATCATTTAGTAAAAACACAAAATAAACAATATTCCCAAAATAAACCAGGTATAAATCACTTTTTCCTTATTTTTTTCTTATTTGGACCATATTTACTATATGTTTACGATTTACCATTTATGATAAACTATAAAATATATCATTACCATATCTTTTCCTATCCTACAAGATTTATTCCTATCCTTTATCCTTTCGATTAACAAATAATTCAAATAAATTTATAACTTATTTATTTCTTACATAGCTAATCTTGAAAAGTTGCAAGTCTAACTATGTCTCAACTCATCCTTCCAACTCAATTTTTAAAATTCTTTCATTGAATACGGTGAAGAAAACAAAAAATTTAAATAAAAACAAAAATACAAAATAAAATTAATATGCTTTATAAACTATCTCTTATAAATTAACATATTAAAATAATATTTAAAATAAAATATTTAAATATAACTCAATACCTTTTTAATTAACAAAATAATAATTTAATATTAAAACACTTTCACTTTTATATAACTTAACTCTAATTTTCCAGTTTTCAATAGATTATAATCTAGTAACGTTCGTTCATCTGAGTACGACTTTTAATTTAACTAGTTCTTTATTTTAAAATGTTTATTCTATAATTGTAAATTATTATTTATTTATTTATTTTTAAATTTATTTTATATTTTAATTTAAATAGGTTTTTTAAACTTGCTAGGGAGTTATAGTCAAAAATATATAAACTTTCGCATGTAACCAAGAGAAGTTTTTGAACTTTCATTATAATAATTTAGAATACTCATTCTATAATATATATATATATATAGATATATATATATATATATATATATATATATATATATATACATATATATATATATATATATATATATATACATATATATATATATAGCTCAGAAAAACCAATACAATATGCTTGAATGATGGATTATAATTTAGGTTTTTGAACAATCATTGGGATACCAGGGAAAGGCGACCACTAGTAAGAGCTAGGGTTTACAAAAATTATTCAGGCATTGAACGCCATGGAGGGGCATAAAGCGGGGAACTCCACTCCCTCCTATGGTCAGGTAGTCTCCATCTGAGGCAAGAAACTGCTGGAGGTTGAAAAAGGTCTTTCAGGAGGAAGGAAAGGGAACATCGACGATGCACAGGAGTAGACTAATAAAAGGGAGGAAGACAGATTAAAAGGAAAAGAGGAAGAGGACAAGAAACAAGAAGAAAAAAACAAAAAGCAAAAGGGTCCATGTAAGCCTAAGACCACGGTCACACCCAGAGTGGTATTAAGTGATCCAGCACTGCAGGCACATAGGGATCACATGAGGACTTATGCTATCATTTTTAAATTCATGGGGTTATGGCCCACTGAGAAGGCGCTACAGGCGTGGATTAAATATCACTAGAAACCTAAAGGGGATATTGACCTACATCTTGGGTCAAAGGGTTTCTTTATTGTAGTCATTACTAATATCGAGAATAAAGATAGGGTGTTTGAAGGAGGACCCTACTTCTATGCAATGACAGGCCTCTATATGTGACCTTGGATGATGAATTTTGTCACGGAGCATGAGACTTTCACTTTGGTCCTGGTTTGGGTATGACTCTACTCCATACCTCTAGATTACTGGGAACCAGAATCTTTATCAACAATAGGAAATAAATTAGGGAATTTTGTTAAAATATCTAAGACAACTAGAAGGGGAAAGTACACCTCCTTCTTCCGTATATGTGTGGAGATGGATCTCTCTGGAGCTCCACCAGATGAGGTGATCCTGGAAGTTTTTCATGAATAATGGGTGCAAACAGTGGATTATGAACATATTCCTTTTAGATGTCGCAAATGCCATGAACATGGGTATCTACTTAGAGAATGATCTCTCAACAAAACAGAGAGTAGAAGTAAACTTATAGTAGCGAAAGACACTGAGAGATTTCATAAAGTGTGAAATAGAGGAAAAGGAGGTAAAAGGTTGCAAAAGAAGAACCACACAGAGGGGCAACAAGAAAGTTTGAACAACTACAAAGCACTAGAAGAAGAGGAAGAGGTAACAAAGGTAGATCAAGTCATGGAGGGCAACCCAGGGGAGAAGGAAAAGGAAGAAAATAGTGAGCAGACAGAGGACATTAAATAACAAAATGGGACTATGTTGAGCAACATGGAACTGGAAATGGAAGAAGAAATGACCCTGAGTGAGTTGGAAGCTGAGGATCATGAACTACCAGATATTCTCAAAAGAGAACACCTAGATCTGGAAAGATTCTTGAAACAGGGGACCATAGGAGGTGTGGATTCACTACCTCAAGAGGATTTTAATAGAGTGCAACAACTGTTTCTATGGAGAACTTAGGCCAAAGGGCTGGGAGGGAAAGGAAACCTTGAAAGGCGGGACAATGAAGGGGTGAAAACCATGAAAATCACATCAGGATTCGTCTCCAAAAACCTAGGAAGGAAAAGAGGCAGTAAATAACAAAATGAGCTACTGATGGAATGTGGAAAACGGATGATAGATTTAGGTAAGATGAAAGATCTAACCAGCTACGCCTTTACAAATCTTTCTTAATGAAGTTCACATCTTGGAATATTAGAGGTCTAGGAAGTAAAAGTAAACAAAGGATTCTTAACAACAAAATGAAATAAGAAACTCCTGATCTATGATTTTTATCCAGGAAACTAAATGTTCAATTCAAAAAATAAGAGAAATACATAGCAAATGGGTTAATAGATATGAATTTCTAGAATTCAAGCCAGCAAAAACAGTAGGATCCATTCTTACACTTTGGAACCCCCAAGAGATTGGCATAGTGGATGCAGAGGCATCTAGGAATTATTTATCAGTGGTTATTCAGCCTGTGGGAGACAGGGAGATTTATTTAATCACAAATGTTTATGGCCCTCAGAGACCTGATGATAGAATCATGATACTCACTTCTCTAGAGGATCTAAGAGATAGACATTCAGGAATACCATGGATTCTGGGCGGGGACTTTAACATGATCAAATCCCTGTCAGAAAAAAAAGGTGGGACCAGAACTATAAGCAGATGCTATAGCATTTCAGAATTTTATAGACAACATGAAGCTAGTTGACACAAATACAATTAATGACCTCTTTACCTAGAATAAAAAAAGAGGAGGAGAGTCTTAAGCAGCCTCAAAGTTAGACAGGTTCATAATCTCAGAGAACCTTATGCTCACAGGCCTTGATATGACAGTGAGAATTCTCCCCTTGGGCGGATCGTACAATTGGCCTGTTAAATTTGAGGTTACTGACATTAGAACCCCAAATAATAGTCCTTTTTAGATTTGAAAATACTGGCTCGACCATCAAGAATTTATTAGCAACATTGAAAGGTGGTGGAAAGAAGATCTACAAATCCAGGGAATGCGAATGTTTCTATTACACAAAAGATTGAAACACATCAAGCTCAGGCTCAAAGATTGGAATAAGAATGAATTTTACAATATTTTTGAAACGAAAAAGTTGTTGAAAGAAAAATGTAGGAACTTAATCAAACCCTTATCACAAATGGCTTTGATGGGGAAAGAAATCAACAAGCCAACAAGCATCAACAGGATTGGCAGGACTTATGTAAACAAGAGGAAATATTTTGGAGACAAAAATCAAGAGTTCAATGGCTAAAAGAAGGGGAGAAAAACACAAGATTTTTCCACAAATCTACAATGGAGCACATGTCTCACAACGGGATCTCAACGATCAAGGACTCCAGAGGCCAAATTCTCAACACCCATAAAGATATATAAGCTATGTTGGTTCAACATTTTCAAAGCATAGCAGAGGAACCCATCTTAGATAGATCACAATTTATCAGGGACTTCACAAAGAACATTCCTAAGATACTAACAAGAGAAGATAATTACAATATTAATAGGCTAGTGAATGAAGAGGAGGTTAGTGAAGTCATCAAATAAATGTAAAATGGAAAAGTGCTAGGCCTAGATGGTTTCAATGTAGATTTCTTTAAAGCATGATGGAATATTGTCAAGCAAGATATTTTGAATGTAGTGGATGACTCCAGGAATAATAGAACCATATTGAAGGTGCTCAATACATCCTTCATCTCCTTGACTCCCAAACATGACAATATTATGACTCCAGACAGATATAGACCTATATCTTTATGCAATGTGGTGTATAAGATAATATCCAAAATTATTTCCAACAGACTTAAACCCCTTCTTCCTACTCTGGTTTCTATGGAGCAAACGAGATATGTGGAGGGCAGACAAATTCTCAATAATATTATTCAAGCACATGAGGTGGTTCATTCATTGATGAGTAATAGGCAGGCGGGAATGGTTATGCAATTGGACCTAGAAAAGGCTTATGATAAGTTAAATTGGACCTATATTAGGAAGGTCCTTCTAGATTTTGGATTTGACCACAACTGGGTAATATGGGTAATGTCCCTAGTGACTTCCTCTAGTTTTTCAATTCTGGTTAATGGTTCTCCATCTAAGACCTTTAAACCTTTAAGAGGCCTCAGGCAGGGAGATCCTCTCTCCCCCTTTCTCTTTATTCTCATGATGGAAGGACTTGGATGAACCATCAAGTCCGCTAAAGAAGCAGGTAAGATCCAGGGCCTCAAACTTTCCAAGAACGGGTAGGCTTTGACCCATCAACAATTTGTAGATGATACCATGCTACAGGGCATTCCCACGGTCAAAGAAGCACTAGCTTATAAAAAAATCCTGAGTGACTTTCCTATGGCGGCGGGTACAGAGGTAAGCCTCTCCAAATCAAAGATTTTCTTTTTTAATACTAACATTGCTATTCAGTGGAATATCTCCAGAATTTTGGGCTTTCAAAGAGATATGCTACTTTCCAAATATTCGGGAGTACCACTTACAAAAAAAGCTCTGAACAAGATTGTTTGGGATCCAGTGATTAATAAGCTGTAGGACAAGACTTGAAAATGGATAATCAGATCTTTCAACTTGGCGGGCTGATTGGTGCTTACAAAAGCTGTCCTACAAACAATCCCCATATTCATTTTTTCAGTCCTTCCATCTCCAAAAGGAGTTATGCAACAATGTTGAAATATTCAAAGAGATTTTCTTTGGGGTAAAGGGGAGGAGAGGAAAAAATGGGCCTTGGTAGCCTGGGTAGCAATTTGTAAACATAAAAACCACGGAGGTCTTGGACTGGATGATCCTGAAGTGCTAAAAAAAGTTTTAGGGGCAAAACTATGGTGGACATGGATAAAAGATTCAGATGCTCCATGGGCTCGAATTTGGAAAGAGAAATACACAAGTAAATGGAAAAACAAGGACCACATAAGGATGTCTATTACCATAAAAGGTTACCACATCTAGAATAAAGCTTCGGAGAATAGAGGCATAGTTCAAAAGAATAGCTTCTGGGAAATTAGAGTGGGAGACCTGGCATGGTTTTGGGAGGATAAATGGCAACAGGAACCTAAAATATTGAGAGAGGACTTTGTGGATCTCAAGAATGATACTGACACCAAAGGGTTACTAAGGGTAAAATATTTTTGGGATCAGATGAATAGTGAAGGAAAATGGAGAACCTAGAAGAAAATGGAATACAGGGTTGATAGCCCCTTGAAAGCAAATTTTGATGCTCTAATAGCAATTTTGGATCAAAGAAAAATTCTGATATTAGTTAATCATGACCAACTTAGACGAGGCAATAACAATGAAGGCACCTTTAACCTTAAAGTGGCAAAGCGCTTAGCCCTAGAGCTTGATTCTATAGAACCGGATTGGGTTTCGAAGAATCTATGGAAGAACGAAGGATGGATGAAAACAAAACTGTTCATGTGGCTGGTATATCATAATAAAATTCTGACATGGGAGAACATCCAGAAAAGGGGGGTTTGAGGCCCATCTAGATGCCAATTATGTGAGTCATAGAAGGATACAATGGAGCACCTCCTCAACACCTAAATATTTAACTCCATGTTGTGGGATGGAATTGCCTTAATTTTTAGACAAACAGATAGGGACACAGGAAGCATTACCAATACCCTTAGCAATTGGAGAAGAAATTTCTCTCATCATGAAACGATAAACAAAGCTTGGGCTTTAACTCCAAGCTTTCTAATATTAAATGTCTACAAAGAGTGCAACGATACAATCTTCAAAAATAAAAAATGTTCCTCCCAGAGCATCATGGAACAGAAATTAAGACAGCTTAAGGAGACGATTGGAACTTTAGTGCAAACATCCCCTAAAAATCTCCCTTCAAATGCTGATATGAAAATACTTCTTCAGTTGGGTATGTAGGGGCTTATTCCTTAGGGCAAGAATAGGATGGTAAAGCAATTGGTAACTAAGAAAGACTTCTTGCATCCTCCCCCTTAGGCATTTATGAAATGTAACATAGATGGGGCCTCAAAAGGAAATCTGAGTATAGCTGGTTATGGTGGTGTGTTAAGGGATGAAAAGGGCTGCATACAATACATTTTTCATTTCAATTTGGGAAGAGCTACAAACAATATGGCGGAGCTAATGGAACTTGAGCAATGTTTAGAAATTATGAAGCACGACAATCTTCAGAATATCATAATTGAAGATGATTTTGAGCTAATCGTCAATTCGGTCAAGAGAATTTGTTGTGGCTCAGCTCCGGAAAAGGTCTCGAGACACTGTAGGTTGCTTCAGTTATATTAAAGAGTCTGTCTCCACCTTCAGAACATGAGAACCTTAAGTTTCACACATGTGCGAAGGATGGCCAATAAATTGGTGGACATGCTTGCTAATAAAGGGTCTCTCTGCACTAAAAGCAGCAAGCCGACTACTTTGTGGGTTTTGTGGGTTCACTGGCCAGCTAGCCCACCGAAGGTCGGTGAGGTTATCCCCCTTCAACACTCGATGATTCGATAGTCAGGGTTCAACTCTATCCTTTCTTTACAACTTCCCTCTGTATTAAACCTGAAGCCCGACCATACTTCCCTTGCGCTTAACTCCACTGTTCTTAGTCGGGAGCTTCATCGAACGAAATCCATTATGGCCTGAGCGTTGATTAGTTGGAACCCTTACAAGCAAAACAACTTGAGCTTCTTGGCTAGAGCACAAATTTATAGGATTAATACATTCAGAGGCACGACCATAGTGTATAGTATAGTTACCAACTTCGAATTTGAATTCGAATTCTAATTCGGATTCGATTTGTTATGGAAAAAATTTCACTATCTAAAATTCAATACGGAAAAAATTCGGGAGTATTCATCTTACCACTACTAAAAAAATTATTTTTTCAATAAATTTAAAAAAATAAAAATTAACAATATTCAAAAACTCATACTCTTCAAATTAATTGTTTTCAATCACATTATGGAAGTTGCAAATAAAATTAGATATTAAGATTTGTAAAAGAACTAATCATCAATGGAGGCGAATGGAAGTGAATAAGATGAAATGGGGAGAAAACACTCTTTGTACGAATGGAAGCGAATAAGATGAAATGGGGAGAAAGCACTCTTTCTACATGAACAAAAAAGAATAACAGGTCTTAAACTTTTGTAAAAGAACTAATCATCAATGGAGGCGAATGGAAGTGAATAAAATGAAATGGGGAGAAAGCACTCTTTCTACATGAACAAAAAAGAATAACAGATCTTAGACTTTAAAATTTTTAGTTGGTCAATTAATAAATAGTAATTAATGAAATTATTTCTTAATAATACATTATATAAAGTGATTTCCTAATAACTAATTGAATAAAAATAAATTAAAAATATTTTGAGCAAAACAATCTGAATCTTGGTTATGCAAAAATATCTAAACATTATATAATCTATTTCCCATAAAGAGGCAAGAAGTTGGATTTCAACCAATCTTATTACAAATAAATAGTAAAATATTATTCACAATCAATAATATTATATGAAAGACATGTACTGAGATTTTAAAAAGTAAGAAAAAAATACTTTAAAAATCGCTATTCCAGAAAATTCTCAGTAGTATGAAGATGCCTTTTTAAATACATAAAAATTTAAATACCAAGTTACTCTATTTCATTTTTACAATATGTTTTCTAATTTATTTTTATTAAAATACTTCTTACCCCTTCTTTATTTCATTTCACTTTGAAGATGACTTCTTTTTTGAACTCCTTTGTCCCTTCATTCTTCAATATTGTCTGACTCGAAATTATGTTTGGCCATTGAATATCCTTTGTCTAACCCCATACATTGTCTAGCCATCATTCTTCAATATTGTCTGACTCGAAATTATGTTTGGCCATTGAATATCCTTTGTCTAACCCCATACATTGTCTAGCCGTCTAAATTATGTTTGGGCCATTGCATATCCTTAAATGCCTACCTACAAGGAATAATCAAAATCCACAATGACGGGTCCGTTGTTATGTTTCATTTCCTCTAATCTATTAAACAAAGGTGAGAGGGGAAATTTTAGGGGACTTGCAGCCTTCAAATCACTTGATACCAGATGAATTGAAGACTGGTCGTGATGGACGATCATAAATCTTCTAAGAAGGGGAAGGCTTCGGTAGACTGTTCTTGTAGCACTATGATCCCGACCATAAAGGTATGGCTTAGGAACATGGACATGCTCTTGTCATGATGGAGGAAAACTAGCCATGAAAATTACAAATTGCAACAATATTAACAATTTTTTGTTGGTGACCATTCCTACCTAATTGAATTTTAGCGAATTATTGACCAAATCAAACCGAACTACCAAATTTCCAAGTTCTTTAGGCTGATTCGGCCGAATTTGGTAACTATGCCATAGTGCCTCTTCGAAAGTGGAGTCATGATTGCGTGCAACATCTCCCCATTCGAGCTCGTGAGGGTTATAGCGTATAGGCATAGTGATATTAAACAATCTATTATACACGTCTCCTTTCTTGTGCACTTTCTTGTTATTATGTGCAGCGGATCCCCATTCGAACTAGTGAGGGTTATAGTGTATAGCCATAGTGACATTAATCAATCTATTATAGACGCCTCCTTTCTTGTGCACTTTCTCAAACGAGAGATTTAAAGCATGAACAAATGGTATTCCTTCTTCATTGATGATATGTCAGTCCCTTTACTACATATTTAAGTAAAGTAGTGGAAATGAACTCAATGTTGAAAATCAGCTATAGGTGTAGAGATAGTCATTCCCTACTTGCAAGAGGATATATCCATTGCGGATGGCATGGACTTTACTTAGGACACTGTAATCTGAGCACTCTTGAACCGACAGTCATTTATCACCACACTCACCTCTGAGCCTTTAATTCTCTAGCAAAAAAAATCACATTCTCCTACTGACATGAATTTTATCATGCAACCAGATAGGGAATAAAACACAGGAATCATACAATTTCTATTAAATTCAGAAGTAACATTTACGAAGGAAATTCAAAGGCTCGTTATCTAAGCTTTCTTTTGTTCTCAGGCTTCTTCTTCTGCCGTCAATATTGCTCTCTCATAGTACATATGACACATATATATAAGAGAAATATCTTAACAGAACAAAGGAGGTTAGGAGATCTATCCACAACTTTTTCCTACGTACTTGAGATATTTGTCAATATTTAGAAAGGCTTTCTTAGCCAATTCCCAAAATATTCTAATAACTTAATACTCTATATCTCTCTAGAATTAGGACACTTGGCTTATAAATCCTCCTAATTCTAATTCATACAAAAATGGAAGAAAGTTGGTCACTATCTATAATTCACATGACCATTTTAGGTTTTAAACAAAATGAATTGATTGATCACATCAAACTCCCTAGATAGAAAAATTTTAACCACCTGGTCAAATGTCTTCAAGGGGTTGAATCCTCTAGGACCCCAAACAAAATGTTGTGGTTTCTCATATGCATGGCTACCTTGTTGTTCCAAATTTGGTTTCCATCTGCCAGGATCTGACACATGATTCTACAGTATGTCATTGATATTGTCGAGGAAATCCTTGACAATGATCTGCTCCTTGTTGCTAGTTGTTGTTCTCCTCTATTGACACACTCTAGTCGACACCTTTTGTATAAGCATCCACATCTTACCAACTTCATCCTCCAAGATGGTCTTCTTTCCATCCTTCTTTAGCTAAAAAATTGTGCATTGAATGTTGATCATCTGATTCACTAGCCTCTCCTCCAAGGATTTTAGATCCATTAGTAATTATAAATTGTCTTGATCACTCCTCATGAGAAGTTAATTTAAATACTGACCTTTATGTTCTTCATCTTCCCCCTAATGGTCTTCACAATGTTGTCCTATTCATTTTATCAACAAGGTCTTTATACTTAGTCAACGACTTACCTCCACTGTTGTTTCTTGCAATGCCCCGTTGTCTTGTAGGGTACAAATTCATTCCCCCAGGGAAAATTTTAAGAACCCCCCCTAAATTTATATGTATAATAAATGGGCGAATCTCCATGGTATATAGGAAAAATGGAAGGCGATTTTATCAATAATATAACATGTATATATAATTTTTTTGGCGAATCTCTCACCAGGCATGGCGAATATTTTACTCAATTATAAAATCTTGTAAGATCTTGGTGAGTCTTTCACTAAATAATAAAACTGTGTAAAGTCCTAGTGAATCTTAGCATTGTGAAATCTTAGAGAAGTTTTTGAAAAAGTATAAAACCATATATGACAATAGCCACATGGTGGCAATATCACTGTTTTTTTTTCACATTTCCATGACATGGAACTTGTTTATAAAATTATAAAAAAGCCAACCAAGTCCCTTATAATATGTAGGTAAGCTTATAACAGAGTCTGATACCTCTACTATGCTTGTCTTAATTCAAGTGTCATAGCTGTTATACTGAACACTGTGAATCACAACTCTCTCAGAAATCAACTCCATAGTGTAATTAAAACCTTTGGAAATTGAATCTGACAACTCTATAAAAAGGATTAGTGAAATAGAAGCTTTTGTGAATGAGCCCACTAACTATCACTACTAAACAATCAATCTAGACTATGATGTCTTCCATCTTGATCACAATCGTGCTCACGATCAAGGGAGTGCGACCGCCTGGGCTGACATAATGGCCATCATAGCTTCCAATAATCAACAACCACCTTGCAAGGACATCCTAGCTCATGTCTCGTGAATTTTATTCGTCAATCTTAACTGATATAAATCTTATAAAGATAATATTAGAATCCTCTCTAGATTCACTATTAATACAAGGGTAAAGGAAATTTTCTAGCTCAAGGTACTAGCCAATACCAACTTTGGTATTTGTGACTCCTTTGTGGGGATGCACCTACTGTTCCCCATTGGATTTCTACCTTGTAACATAGTTCAAGGATCACAAGACTTTCCAATCTTCCTACTCCATTAGACACATTTTATATGCTATACATAGTGAATGGAAAAGAAGCATTATAGAACACATAATTTCACAGAATGAAGAAAAATCTTAGCCAGTTCAATATCAGAATCTTAACCACTGATTAATAAAGAATAACAAGTAGTGTAATGAATTGTTCTGAGTTATTTATTTACAAGCTGTAAAGAATGTAGTGGAATGGAAAATATTACTTAGGCAACCCTTCAATATTTTCTACTAATATGTTTGTGCATGTACATTTGAAATTAGGAGCATTGTTGAATACAAAGTTTCCTTTTCTCTTGCCTCGATTTTGACAAATCAGTGTGAAATCAATGTCACTTTGAATCTCCTTTCCTGTGTGAATGTTTTGAAAAATCAATGTGAAATCAAAGTCACTTTGAATTTCCTTTCTTGCGAGGGATTACATCCACAGTTGATTAGTAAAAGATAATCTACTATATACTATGTTCAAGAAACTGACTGCAATCTACAGTGGAAACGAGACCTCAATTCTTATTTTGAATTTGAATATCTCGGGACAACATAAGAGATAAAAATGCATATGGCCTTAGTAGCTAGAAAAAATCACTCCATCATTACAAGACCACCTAGATTTTGACACTTAATCTAAATAATGGCACTAGTTGTAGTGCTTATTTGCATTAACACCATGGAAAAGCAACAACAATGTTTCAAAGCACACTTACTGGAAAAGTTGTAACGTTTTGACAATATTTAATGATAGCATCTGAACCTCGTAGCTATGGTGGGGAAACTAGGGAACCCAAAAATTGGAAGATATCTCATACCAAATCTGAGAAGAAAATAAAAAAGTGAAAAAATCAAAATCCATAAATCAAGCAATGAATTGTTTACAAATCAAATACAATTCCTTTAACTAACAGTTAAATTGTGGTGATATATTTAAATCTTTAGTATGAGGGGAACTTCAAACCATGGAATATTACCTTTGTCATTACTGTCATCCCTCAGTGACTGAGATTACAAATCAATACTTATGGAAAGATTGTAAGAAATTCTATGAAATAGTAAAGCATAACCTCTATTTTCAGGCAACAAAATCAAGACATTGTTACATCAAGAGCCATAATTGATACATAATCAATGAATTAAGTCCTTGTATGGCAAAGGTTTGTTTCACAACCTCTATTTTCTCAATAACAGAATCAAGACATTGTATGTGGTTATTGCCAAAAGGAAATTGCGTTCTAATTTGGAAGAGGATCTTATCAAAAGACATGGATTTATTCAAAGCTACAAAGCCTAATGGGTTACTGAAAAATAAGTTGGAATATGGGATCATGATACTTAAATTGAAAAAATATGTCTTCCTTTTAGAAACATTACAGTTATACAATGTTTTTTGAAAGCATTAGAATTTGAAATTGGGCCTTTCTATCAAGACAAATTTTCATTAACAGAATGTACTTTCCTACTTGAAACGTTGTAGATATCCAAGAAAAACTTGAAAAGCATAAGAGAACTTATCATAATGTACTTTATTTCCTTCCTTAACATTCTTAAAGAGTTGAGGTTCCCCAAGTCATCAGGTAACTTTTGAAGGAAATGACAGTTAATAATAGTCCAATTCACTACTGAAGATGTGTCACAAATATGAGGGGGCATCTACTCCAAATCACAAAAGTGCTCCAAGTTAAAATCTAACATTATTGGAAGCTTAATGCTTGACTGGGTGTTATTGAACCCAGACATTTTTCCAATCTTCACTAAAAGCTTAAAGATAGCTTCTCTAAGTTCTACGTGACTTTACTATGCTCTTGAAGTGGGGGCACATGCAGCCTCTCCAAGTGAATAGTCTTAAACTAAGTGAAGATAAGGCTGATAGATCATTCAGTGTGGATCTCTTTAACCCATAATTGAATACTATGTCTCACTTGAACCCATAATTGAATACTATTAGGACTTTCAAATTTTTCATGGAACTCAAAAATGTTGGAAGAAAGTATTTTCTTCTAGAAAAGAGTAAAACTAAAGCCTCTGCTTGAGGACAATTGATGTCACACCACTAATACTTCTCCATGGAATCTATATAGGTAAACCACAAATGTAGAATTCCATTAGAATATTGTGTTTATTGAATGCACAAATGAAATCATTGCATTTCTTTAAAATAACTTTTGAAAACAAAATTACCGAAATTACATTTCGATAACCTAGTGGGTGTAGGATAAAATTCACCCGTGTCATTCATAGAAAGCATGAGAAAAGACCTAATACTATATATAAAAACAAGAAAAATTCAAATTCATCACTTCTAGGGACCTCGTAACGACCCTGCCAATACAAAAATATGTTCCCATTTGCAGTTAGAAAAATTACCCAAAGTACAATCTGTTTACTCCAGTGTATGTTGGAAAGTTATAGAAGGATGACTAGTGCAATCAATACATTCCTTTTAGCCCTGGATTTGTTTCAGTTTAAAACAAAAATATACAAATATACTTGTCCAATGTCTATGCTTTAACCATTAACCTTAAGATGTTTTTACAATATAATTTCCTAAGTCTATTTAATATCTTCATTATCATAAAAACCAACCTATATCCATCTTAACTCCACATCTACCACTCTCAGGGGGGTGAAATCTATTTATCCCTCTGAGCACTTGGTAGACCCATAATTAAGATGGATCTAAGATGATATAATTTCCCCTTTAAATAGTCTATTCTCACATGAATACCATGGTATTACCATGGGTTAACACCATGGGTTATCATAAACCTGGAGCTTAAAAATTACTATTAGTAATTTATAAGATTAATAGTTGATTTTTATTTTATTTTTTATTTTAACCAAGCTAAAATTTTTAACATACATTAGATTACAACATCCATTTTTATTCTTGATCCACCAAGGCCCGAGAGGGATCAAATATTTTTTCACTCTATGCTAGTTTGCATATCACGATATTTGATACCTCTCGGGGGTTAGTAGATCCAAAGTAAAGATGGACCTATGCTAGTTTAATTGCCCCATTTAAATAGGCTACATTCCAGGTGAATACCATGGGTCAATATCATGTGCCCTTTTTATTTTTATTAATACTAATATTAGGGTTAATAATGTTTTTTTGCATGGTATTAATAATAGTCTAGCCCATGGTATTTGTCCCATAGTATTTTGCCCATAGGTTTCACCTAATTATAACGCATTTTTCCAGTGTTCTTAAATATAAGGTGACTTATGGAGTAAATAAAAAAAAATGTTTTATTTGTTTACCATACCTCTCGTTTATTTATATTTTTATTAATTTACCATACCTCTTTTACAAATATGGTATTTGGCCCATAGGATTCACTTAAATAAAACCTCTTTTTTGAGCCTTCATAAATAGAACGAGGGTTATGGACTAAATATAAAAAGAGGTTTTATTTATTTACCATACATCTAGTTTATTTATATTTTTATTTATTTACCATACCTTTTGAGTAAGTATAAAAAGACGTTTTATTTATTTACCATACCTCCACTTTACTTATATTTTTATTTGTTTACACCCTTGCATGTATATAAGGTGACTTATGGAGTAAATATAAAAAATGTTTTATTTATTTACCATACCTCTCATTTATTTATATTTTTATTAATTTACCATACCTCTTTTATAAATATGGTATTTGGCCCATAGGATTCACTTAAATAAAACCTATTCTTGAAAAGTAGGGTGAATGGAAGGTTGTAACTCCTAATTTCAAGGGCTAAATTTACCTTTTTTACCCTCTCCCTTAAAATAAGGTGGGCTATTTGAGGTGATTTGTAAAAATGTACTATGATACAAAATATTCGCCCACTAAAAATTTAAAACCCCTTAATTTCACCAAAGGGCAAATATTCACCACTAAAATTTTCCATGCATTCCCCTCATCTTATGGTTGTCTTCTGGAGCCAAAAATTCCTTCTGAAGTTGCTTCCATATAGCTACATTCCATGACCATTCAAGGTTTTCTTCTTGGTGGAATTTTAGGTGTAATTAAACCTCCTCCCTTGTCTCAATAGGAACTAAATTTTGTTCTCCACAATTTTCATGACTAAAATGTGCCATGATCATTTGTGAGGTTTGTTTGCAAGGTCCTCTTGGCTCCACTCTACCTTGTCTTTGCATTTGGGACTCTACCTCGTTGATGCAGGAGCATCTAGACCGGACCAGCAATGTGACGGGGTGGTCACATGTTGTGGCTGAATGCAAGACTTGAGGAAGGCTTAGTTGTTAAATTTGTGTTAATTTCAATAAGGGTAGGTAGTTAAAAGTGGTCTAGTTTAGTTAAATGATGATGAGTTATAACTGAATAACTAATTCTTCATGTGTGGGAAAAAGTAGTTAGGTATGACTGATGTATAACTTCCTTTTTGGAAAAAAAAGGGAGAGGTAGAATAGAATAGGGAGGAGAGGTGAGGCTTGGATAGAAAAAAGTTTATAAGCCTCCGGCAATTGTAAGGCCCATGAATGTTGAATATCTGGGCAGAACAGTTTGTAAGTATTTTCATTATTAATATGATAAGTGTGTTTTAGAGCTTTATTGGTGGATTTAGAAATTGGGTGTTAAAATTTCTGTAACTGGGAAATTGAATTGCCTAATACATTTGTTAGAAACATTTTAAGACTGAATTTATGAGTTAAAGAACTGTGTGAAGGAGAACCAAAAGATAATTCTGATTTCGTGGTGAACTGGCAGAACTCTGTTTCTGTTAGATGGAATTCGGTTGATTGTTGACCGCGTTATTAAGTTGAATGCAGATCTGGAAGTCGAATGATGGCAAATTGATGTGGATGCGTTGAAATGCCGAAGAAAAGTGTTTTACAGTTGCAAATTGGAGTGGTTGTATACGTTGTGTCAATTCAGACATAAATGGTACCATATCGAAGTTTTAAAAATCGATTTTAATATCATTGTAATTGCAGAATGTGGCTCGGACCTGGAAATGGTGCAAGAGGTTAATCCATTTGATGGATCATATCCTAACTCAGACGAAACGTTTGATTTCCAGATGTGATAAATAATGCAGAGGTTAAATTATATAATTGCCGGAATGATGTTTTGCAGAAGTGGCAGATTCGACGGATGAAGACAGATCAATTTACATAAATTGATGCTAATTTATGTTAAAGTTCCTACACAAGGAGTCAAGGGCGCAGAGAAAGCGTTGTCAATTCGATGATGGATGGATGGTAAGTCAGTGGGATGTTGAGATTCAAATGCGTTATAAACTTTATGCAGTGACTCAGTTTATGCAGAATGCTGGAAGTAAAACTAAGGGTCAAACGATATTTGAATAATAACCTTTTTATGAAGATTGTTGAGTTTATGACTTTTAATGCATATGATTGAGGAGCTTCCGCAATTCAGGTATGTGAAAATTGCCAGAAGGAGTCTTGTCTGGGCAAATATTTGGAGATGCATTTTTATATGCCTGAGAATGGAGAGATTCTGGGTTTTGCAGGGTAGACCTGCATCACTCGTCCTTTCTTGAATATTGTCTACCATATGCCTCTTCAATTCTGCTTCCTTAGAGAAATCCATCATGCTCATTCTCCCTTAACATTTGTTGTCCATTCCTGTCCCGTGCAAAATCTACATCAATATAAAATTCACCAATTTTAAAACAAATGGTCGCTTAGCCTCTTCTACTACTTCCAACAGTAACTACCCCGACATTATATGGTTACTTTAGTGGGACAATATAGTTTCATTATGTTTGAGGATGGATTAAAAATGTTATATTCCTTCCATGCATTGGGAAGGTACTCTCTCCACTATTTTTACAATCATAAATGGTTGTCCTTCTTCACCATTTTTGAAACCTGCACTCATACACAACTCATTAGAATTAAAAATATGATGTTTCCTAGTTGAATTTTCCTCTATATCCAACCTCTACTCATTGGATTCTTCTTACGTAAGAGTCATAAAACTCTTATCCAATTATTCGTCAGTTTTTTTTATCATAATTTTCAGTTACTCCTTCCTTCAACACCAATTTGGTGAATTGGATACATTCCCTCAAGTTTGTTATTCTTCTTTCTAGGGAACTACATTCTTCCTCCAAGTTATCAAAATTACCTTGAGTTGTTCTTGCAAACTCCATGTAAGCTTCCTCTTCTGTCAACCAGTCTTCTTCATCTTCCTTAGTTGCTAGTTATAATTCCCCTGACAATTTCATTCCCTTATTATGCTCTATGAGCATCATGCTTGGAAATTTTCGTATGGCTTCTTTTCAATCATTGCCTCTTAAGGGAAATTTTACACTCTACTACTCCTTTGTGGCAACTTACAATATTTGTCTACCTTTATGACCTGTACATATAGAATACTAATTAATTTTAAGAACACGAGGCTCTTCAGCCTTTTCTAATGCTATTGTCATAATATTTTTCCCATGAGCTTCTCTATATTACATGAGACATTCTATTAGTAGCTCCTTAGCATCCTTTATTTGCAACTCTCCTTCATGCTTTGGATCTTCCACACAATCTAGGAGATTCTCAAATAGTCTCTCTTTAGAGCCTTATTTCCCTCTAAGAGTTGTGCATTTATTTGGTTCAAAACAATAAAGTGCTTCATCCATAGCCTCAACTTTGTTAAACTTCTCTTATTTGAGTTTTACACTCAATAGGTGCTTTATCTTCTTCCAAATCTTTCTATATTCAGGGATTTTCCTCTTAAAACTCTTTTGTCTTGAAGGTAATTTGGACCTCCTACCGAAGTTCCATCTCCACCTTTAGTCTTCTCATTCCAACAACATTTTCACTAAATTTAGTCTCTCCAACTCATTCATCTCCTTATCAAATTCCACTTGGATTAATTTACTTCCCATGCCATTTCTCTTGGCATCCTTTTTTCCTTTGTTGTGGTTTCTCTTTGAACCTTGACTATGGCCATCAGTATCCATCTCCTTTCCTCTCTTCTTGTGAGCTTCCAGTTTCCCATTGTGCACTATAAAGAAGCCTTTATAACAAGTCTTCTCCATTGCTTCTTACCCAAACACCTTACATATTTTGCCTCAACTTGGGCTATTGGTATTCCCTTGGTCCCCTCCTCTAGAAGTGCTTTCAGCACTCCTTTCTCCTCTTTGGCTATTGATCCTTGCTCACACCTTCAAATCTCTTCAGGTTTTCTTCTCTTGAGGACCTCCTCTTGTCCCCTTTCACTCTCCAACCCCAACTAGGCTTTCTTCTTTTGTAACCCTTCTTGATGCAAGGGTTCTCTGCCACTTCCTCTAAGAATTATACTAATCCTTTACAAATCTTTTTGGCTATAGTTATGCCATCCACATCTACTGCTACCTATAATCATTAGCTTGATTACTTAAATTAAACAAATTTAATGACCAATTACCTACCATGTTTTCTCCTTGATATCTCTTCTAACTCTTCACATGTCTGAAGTTTCTTCCTCTCCTTGTAGCTTTTCTCCTTGCTAGAAATTTATTCTTGTATGTGACCTCTACTTCCAAGAAATCCTTTTAATATGTGCTCCCATAGTCATTCCCTTTCAAAGTCTTGTACAATGTTCCTTCTCTTGTGAAGCTTCCTTTTCCTATCTCCTATTTCTTTTGAGCATCTACTATTGTCTGTGTAAAATTAATTCGTTCCTCTGTCTCACTTTCCCTCTCGATCTTGTCTTTAAAAAATTATCAAATTGGCATTCATCATAAAAACAAACAAAGAAATCATTACCTCTCAAGCTTTGCATCTTCTCTTCTATTACTAACTACAAAATCCACTTCCTCTTGCTTCTTTCCCTTGAGAAATCTTCTCTGCTTCTAGGATCCCTATCCTCCCGAGTATTCTATACAATTGCAGTCCTTCTCAACCTCTTATTGGAAGGATTAGAGATTTAATCCCCTTCTCCTTCAATTTCAAAAGTGATATTATGCTCTGATACCCCAAATAATTTATGCCCCTTTGGTGACCTGCTTAATTTTCCCAACATCCTTCTACCACTACACAAATCCCAGTTATTTAAAGTCCCAAACAAAGTTTCCCATCAAAATGTGAAATCCTTGGTTACAATTACCGACTATTAAAATAAACTTGTGTAGTGCAAACTCCCTTTTAGGAACTTTTGTATATCAATATATGTTTACAAGGCTGACCAAACCCTACAACCACACTTCCCACCTAAATGATGTAGTTGACCATTGATCTCTTTTAGAGGGTGCATATTTTCCTTTTAACGCCACTTTTAAAGAAAAAGATAAATGTCCATATGAGGTCTTCACAATGATTTAAAAATTTATAGACCCAATACTTATTTCAATTGTACGCCTGGTGCTTCATTCATCACACAATGATCACGCTATCATCAAACTCTATATTGGTCGAAGTTTGACCTTTTCCCTTTCCATGAACTTCCATTCACTAGCCCAACTACTTCATGGGCATATTTGCTGACTGGCGCACCTGAGGTCCGTGAGGTTGGCCCTATTCAACACGTAGTGGGTTGATAGTCATTGTTCACTCCTTTCATTACTTTATAATATCTCTCTGTATTGAACCCAAAGCTAAACCATACTTCCCTTGTGCTTAACTCCATTGTGCTTCTTGAAGACCTTTGTCGAGCAAAATCAACTATAGCCCAAGCATTGATTAGTAAGAGCCCAAATTGTCTTCAAAATTAGGCTTATAGGAAAAAGGAATTGACCTTCTCAGTGGTAGCACAACCTTATAGAATTAATACATTTGGAGGCATGACCATAGCACCTTGTCTAAGGTGAAGTCGCGATTGTGTGTGGTCGCTCCCTATTTGAAGTGTTGAGGGTTATAGCATATAACCACAATGACATTAATAACTCTATTATACATGCCTCATTCTTGTATGTATTCCTTATTCCTTGATGATAAACTAGTACCTCTACTACATATTTAAGAAGTGGAAATTAACTTAATGTTGAGAGAATTAACTATAGTTGTAGAGACAATCGTTCCCTACTCCCAAGAGGATATATCCAAAACTATTGGCATGGACTTCTTTGGATGTTGTCATCTAAGAACCCCTAAACCAACAATCCTTTGTCACCACACTCACCTCTGAGCCTTTAATTCTCTAGCAATATAATTTAGATCCTCCTACTAACATGAATTTTACTATGCATTTGGAAAGGGAATAAAGCACATGTATCATATTGTTTCTATTAAATTTAGAAGGACCATTTGCAGAGGAAATTAAAAGGAATCATGACACTTGGCCCATAAATCCTCCTAAGTCTAATTCATACAGAAAATGAGGAAATTAAGGTCTTTATTTAAACTTTACAAGATCCCTTTGGGTTTTAAACAAAATTAGTTGATCAATGATCCCACGTCAATTTTCATGTGCCAATAGAGATAAATTATGTGCATATATTGATTAAATTGATGTTCAACATGCCTTATGTCTAGAATCAAATCTGCTAAAGCAATAAGAACCTTTATATTTGAGAGGTGTAGCACATGAGTGCAAGCTTTTCCCTTAGCATGTATTAACTCTTCTTGAATAGGCTCTGATCTGAAGTAACTGAAGTGAGAGGGGGCTTCCTCTAGATGATGATGCATACTTGTAGTATCCTTTCCAACCTGCTCTTTGTAATAAGTGGCTCCCCTATGAGCTTGATCCTACTAATGAGGCATGGAAGTAAGGTTAGAGGAGAGGAAAAGCCTCATAAAGAAACAAAAAGGAAATAGGGATTAAGAGAATCAAGAAGAGAACCATGTAGCATGAGTATCATGAGGAGAGTCATCACAACAAAAGGAACAACCAATAAGTTGAGTGCTAGAAAAGAACATAAGGGAGATGGAAAAATAAACATTAGAGAAATTTTGAGGTTAAAAATGAGCCTAAAAACAAAAATGTACAAAAAAATCAACTTTATAAGAACCAATAGGATTCAATATCAGGAAGTCAACATTGGGGAATGATTCACCATTTTTGGAGTAAAAAGGTAAAAAGATAAAAAATAAATAAATAAAAACTAATTTTTCAGTTTATGTTTTCAACTTATCTCCATACAATTTACTCAAATTTTGAATGGGAGCACTAGTTGGATGCAGAATTTAATTTTGCATCCAACGAGTGCCTGCATTGCATTCATTTGATGGAGCCTACTACACAAAAAATGTGAAATACACGAAAAGAGTGATGACAATCGTATTTTTTTCTTGTATTTCACATTTTTCATGTAGTAGGGTCCATCGAAAGTGTTAAACATGGGTACTCCTTGGATGCAAAATTAAATTATGTATCCAACAAGTATTGAAAATTTAAATTCTCCGTTATCTCACGTACTTGGTTGTATTGTGGGCCATGTGCCTCGGGCTGGCCCCTAATGGCTAGCCTCCAAGTTATGGCTTGTGGTTGCTTGATGCTAGGTCACGGGTTCGTCACCGATGGGATGCTTAGACTGATCCATAACAAAAATTTTAACCTGTCATTGGAGGCCACATGGTAGCCTCCAATTGGCCCACCTAGCTCTCCCTCATTGGCCAAATATTACATAGTCAGCCTATAATTTTACTTAAATTTCTAAAGGTAGCACTAGTTGGATGCATAATTTAATTTTTCATCCAATGGGTGTCTATGTTTCATTCTTTTGATGGACCCTACTACATGAAAAATGTGAAATACATGAAATAATGTTATTGCAATAACATTTTTTTCAAGTAATTTCACATTTTTCATGTAGTAAGGTCCATCGAAAGTGTGCAACATGGGTACTCCATGGATGAGAAATTCAATTCCGCATCCAACAAGTTCTCCCACTCAAAAATTGAGTAAAATAATAGAGAGTTAAGTTGAAAATATGAGTTTAAAAGTAGTTTTCTTCTCTCTCCAAAGGTTGATGAGGTAATCTAATATTATTTTATTATTTCTAGTATAATTTTATAATATTTCTTAGGAGATGCATTTTAGACCTCAAAATTTCTTTAATCGACCTGTAATTGAAAACTGATGGTGATATACAAATTGCAAGTGAAATTTTATATGTGTTTTGGGTAATGGATAAAGTTATGAAACACATAAACAAGTGATTTTTAAACAAAATTAACAGTGAAATAGAGACAATAAACCATTTCAGAAACACATAACAACAAACAATGATAAAGGAGTTCACCCCTCTCGTGGGCTACATCTCCTGGTCCAGCTTCCAATGCAATGCCTCATTCATTATGCTCAAAAAAATGTGTTTACATGAATTTGCAGTTCTTCGAATGAAAAATAATTGTCTCTAATGGATCCAAAACTAGTAAAAACCCTCATTTGGGTTCTTTTGGCACCTCATTTCCAAGTTTTTTCCCAAATTCCCTAGTTAACCATCCTAAAATTTGATCCAAATCTCGTCTGAGCGGCCCAAACCAGAACTAGCGTACAAATTTGGCCTACCATCCCGCATGATAGGTGAAATTGTAGGACAATTATACTATCATCTAACACCCAATTCCAAAAAATTAGGGTCACATTAGGGCCACGTGCCTAGGGGCTGGGGCTAACCACCCACCCCCATCAGTTGTGTCCCCAACGACTAGCATGTGGTCATTTAGATGCACATAGGACTGTGTTTAGTGCCTAATTTTCCATGCTCGGTGCCATATTTCGAGTAACCTCCTTTTGCTGGCAGACGTGGTCACATTATAGACATATGGCCCGAGGATGGCCCCCTTTACCTTCCACGCTCCCAATCCTATATAAGGTCATGTGACCCCAAGGCTAGGGCCATGCCTTGGCACCCTCTTGTTATCATCAACGGATTTGTACTATGGTCACCTAAATAAGTATATGACTGTGGCATGGCTCTTTATCAGAGTGCTTGCAATTGGTCCCTCTACTACATCCTGCACGTGGTTGTATTGCGGACCATGTGCCCTGCCTGGCTGCCAAGGGCTCGCCCCTAACATTTCTCGGTTGACAGTTTTGTTGTCTAGTGTTGAATGGAGGGTTTTCACCATGGGGTTGGGGCTAAGCCCCGGCCCTTGGTCCCACCCCTTGATTCCAAGGGAGCAGACCACCAATAGGAATTTCGGTAATCCTTAAATGAAATCCACTAACATAACTTGTGAAGTGACATGGTGTGGTGCAGTGGTATGGCTTGTGGTTTTGATGCTAGGTCACAGGTTTGACTATGGTGGGTTGCTTGGCCTGATCCCTAACAAAATATTTACGTTGTCAATGGAGGCCACGTGACAGCCTCTAATTTGCCAACTTGCCTCTCCCTCATTGGCGAAGTATTACACAGTTAGCCCAAACATAATTAAAAATTCAATCCATAACCAATAGAATTCTTCATTTTTGGACCAATCAGAAGTGGGCAAGTGACAACCTGCCACTAGCCCAAAATATCTAGTCACCTGTCACTTCTAATTTTTTTTTTACCTATTTGGCAATTCGATCAAAAGACAATATCAGGAGCATACAATATCATTTTTGAGTGAAATCAGTTGCATTGGATTTAGATCTCCGAGATGTATCCAATCATATAGGTTTTAAGAAATTTTTAACACCTTGAATTTTGAGCAGTAAAATAATCCCTTTGATCAATAATGGGTGAGTGGAAGCAAAGAATATACAAGAAGAACACTAATAAGGGGCCTTATTTGAAAGACCATGAGTGAAGGAACATGCAACGTGATGGAGCAAACAAAGGATGAAGGTGGAGATGCACAAAGGAGGTATAATGGGGACAAAGAATGGGAGGGTGGTAGGGTCTGAGAAGGGGGAATAGCCGAAACAGAAACCAAATAGTCTACAACTTGCAGATACATGCATGAGCGGGTTTGGGTGGAATTGAATAGGAGAGGGCCTAAGCACTAGAGACACTGAAGAGATGACCAACTTATACAAGGACATTGGGTATTTAAATGTAAAAATTCTATGTAGAATATGAGGATTAGCAATTTCTTTGCGATGTTGTATATCAGAGTGGAGAAACTTCTTTGAATTGACCTATTCCCATTTAGAAAGTGGCCTTTTAGAAATTTGATGCATGATAGGGAACAGCAATTGCTAGAAACATGTATACCTATTCATAGTCTCTCCAGGCTCAAATATAAGGTTTCCCTTCTCTATAATTTAATGAAGACCAAAATCAAAATGAAAATGTGAGATGAGATCCATGGGTAAAATCCTTTCCTGCAATGGAACTACATGAGTAGGAACCTGATTGATGATCAAAATGAGGGTATACAACTCATGTAAAAATACATAACTTTTTGTTGTGGATAGTTGGATTGAAGGTCCACATGTTGAATGAATAGAATAATAAATCTATCACAGGAGCATGTTGCCATGTCCCATAGTCCTGGCCTTTTGTCAAGTGGGATGCCAACAACCCGTTCCCTCCTTCTCTCTTGATATTCACCCCATCCAAGGATAAAATAGTTATAGGTTAAGTTGAATTATGATTTTAATTAATTTATGTTAATTGGGAAAATAATTAGTATATTATAATTATATTAGACTTATTTTTCTATTGTTATTTTATCAATAATTTGTTATATATATATATATATATTTTAGTAATTTATGATATATTTGCATGAAAGTATGTATGTGTTTGTATTTATTCTCGCTTCATTATTAAAATCAAGGAATTTAAGAATTTAGAGTTTAATATTTAGAATATGTGTTTAATAATCTAATTCACTTTAGGAATTTAGAATACATAATAGGAACTTAGAACACATACTTATTGTAGTAAAAGATAAAATTGATATGCATGATCAATAGATCATTAGCACATGCCATGATTACAAAGCCCCTTAAAATATACACCACAAAATAGAATTATGTCTTCAAACTTGTTTGAGTTCTAATTAGACATTAATATTAATTATATTTTGAACTACTTCAATTGTCAATCAAACATACATAAAGAACTCTAAATGTAACACCCATGCATAAAATTTCATATCATAAATATTCAAGTGTTATAATGTTAACAAAAACATTAAAAAATGGGTGATAATGTACAATAAATGCCATTGGATTCAAACAATAATTGAAATTTTTTTAACTCAATTTGCTTCCACTATAAACATATTTATTAGTGAACTATTCACTCACCTAAACATTCATCATAAAATTAATCACTTACCTACACCATGTTTGGTTCCATGTAGCTCACTCACCTACACCAAAAGGTTAGAATCCCAAAGGTTAGAATCCCTTTTTGTTTCCATTTTGTAGAATAAGTTAGAAATCCTATTGATGCTATGAAATTTGCACATATAGTGTAGCATCTCAAACTTTATGAAATCATTGGTAGATAATTTGTGTTGGAATTACTAAGAAATTAGTTTAACCAACAAAAAATTTATATTACATTCTAATTTTCATTGTTTTGTAAAGATATTGATCAAGTTAACAATATCTATGTTTTAAGAAGTATAAAGCTTTAAATAATTGTTACATGATTGTTGCATTGATTTTGGGGACAATATATTTGGTTGATTATATGATTTGTGAAAAATATCCCAAAAACAACCTATATATATATTTGTAATTATTTTTATCGATTTTTGCAATGCTACAACACAAAATAATATATTATAGTGATTGAAGAACAATACTAAACAAGTTGATTTGGTATATTGATTTGAATAAAAAACAGTGAAGGGTGAGCATGAAATAAAAAATAAAATAGCTAAAAATATTAGAAAATATGTTGTCAATAAAGTAGATGTAAATATATTTTATTAAGAATTTATATGGATCAATAGATCCTTAGCACATGCCACGATTTCAAAGCCCCTTAAAAGATACACAACAAAATAGAATTATGTCTTCAAATTTGTTTGAGTTCTAATTAGACATTAATATGAAATATATTTTTAACTACAATTTTCAAACAAACGTACATAAAGCAACCATGCATAAAATTTCATATCATAAATATTCAATTGTAATAATATTAACATAAGCATTAAAAAATGGGTGATAGTGTACAATAAATGCCATTGGATTTAAACAATAATTGAATTTTTTTTAACTCAATTTGCTTTCACTATAAACATATTTATTAGTGAACTATTCACACACCTACACATTCATCATAAAATTAATCACTTACCTACCCCATGTTTGGTTCCATGTAGCTCACTCACCTACACCCAAATGTTAAAATTCCTTTTTTATCTATTTTGTAGAATAAGTTAGAAATCCTATTGATGCTATGAAATTTGCACATATAGTGTAGCATCTCAAACTTTATGAACACTTTGGTAGATAATTTGTGTTGGAATTACTAAGAAACTAGTTTATCCAACAAAAAATTTCTATTACATTCTAATTTTCATTGTTGTGTAAGTATATTGACCAAATTAACAATATCTATGTTTTAAGAAGTATAAAGCTTTAAATCATTTTTATATGATTGCTGCATTGATTTTGGAGACAATATATTTGGTTGATTATATGATTTGTGAAAAATATCCCAAAAACAAGCTATAGATATTTGTAATTATTTCTATTCATTTTGGCGATGCTATAACACAAAATAATATATTATAGTGATTACAAAGCAATACTAAATAGGTTGATTTGGTATATTGATTTGAATAAAAAACGGTGAAGAATGAGCGTGAAATAAAAAATAGAATAGCTAAAAATATTAGAAAATATGTTATGAACAAAATAGATGTAAATATATTTTATTAAGAATCTACATGGATCAATATATTCTTAGCCCATGCCATGATTACAAAACCCCTTAAAATATACACAACAAAATAGAATTATGTCTTCAAATTTATTTGACTTCTAATTAAACATTAATATTAATTACATTTTAAACTACTTCAATTTTCAACCAAACATACATAAAGAAATCTAAATGTAGCATCCATGCATAACCTTTCATATCGTACTGTCATAATATTAGCACAAGCATTAAAAAAATGGGTGATAGTGTATAATAAATGCCACTGGATTCAAAAAAATAACTGAAATTTTTTTAACTCAATTTGCTTCTACTATAAACATATTTATTAGTGAACTATTCACTCACCTACACATTCATCATAAAATTAATCACGTGTCTACACCATGTTTGGTTCCATGTAGCTCACTCACCTACACCCAAAAGTTAGAATTCCTTTTTTGTTTTCATTTTGTAGAATAAGAAATCCTATTGATGCTAGAAATTTGGTCATATAGAAATTTGGTCATATAGTGTAGCATCTCAAACTTTATGAATGCTTTGGTAGATACTTTGTGTTGGAATTACTAAGAAATTAGTTTAAGCAACAAAAAATTTCTAATACATTATAATTTTCATTGTTGTGTAAAGATATTGACCCAGTGTAATTATTTTATCGATTTTTGCAATGCTACAACACAGAAGAATATACGATAGTGATTGAAGAACAGTACTAAACAAGTTGATTTGGTATATTGATGTGAATAAAAAACAGTAAAGGGTGAGCATGAAATAAAAAATAAAATAGCTAAAAATATTATAAAATATGTTGTCAATAAAGTAGATGTAAATATATTTTATTAAGAATTTACATGGATCAAATTTCTCTATGTTCAAACATTTTATTGAGATTTTCACTTAAAAAAATTGCACATCTCAAGAAATTTGATTTTCTTCGTGCCCTAGAAACTTAATATTCACGTTGATTATTATTGGGATGGATTTTTTTATAAATTTGGTCATCCTGTAAGATATATGTTTTTTAAATTAATTTAAATACATAACTTGCGATCTAAAACATCAATATTGATCTTCAATTTATTATTATTTATTAATTATTTATGCTTGTAATATTATAAAATAGTTTTGGGAAACAATATAAAATATTTTTAAATATTTGACCACAATTTTCATTTGCAACAACATTGATCTTAAATTAAGTATTATTTAATCTTGTAATGTTTCAAAATAGTTTTGGAAAAAAAATTATAAATTTTTTTAGTATTTGATGGCATTTCTGTCTTCCTCTTATTTTTCAAAATGCTATTAATTTTTTTATACTTCATAAATTATAACAAATTTATATATTCCATTAATCAAACTTAATCTTATTTTTTGAAATTTAATATATTAATTTTTTTATATTATTAATAAAAATTAAGTTTAGTAAGTTGCTATTAACTCATGTAATGTTGGATAGCTATATGAAAAATGTTCCCCTTAATTTCATCATATTAAAAAAAATGATTTAAAAATGTTTAATGATATTACGTGATTTCATAATTAAATAAATGATTAAGGTAAGTAGGTAATAAAATAACAGTGTTACATGCTTGTACAAATAGGCCTAAACAATCTCTTGTTCAGATGAAACTCTTTAAAAAAAACACTAATAATTTAATGGTTAAATTATTTAAAAGTCAGTGATAGAATACAAAAGTAAAAGTTACTTGTACAAATAAGTTTAAGTAATCTGATAATTCCGCGTGACTAAATGGTTGAGAAGTCGGAATAAAATAATAAAGTACACCTTACTTATACAAATAGGTATAAGTTGTTGAAGATAATGGAATCTATGTAAATTAGTTGAGAGTCGTTTCCTAGAGCGTTAGATTTAGAATTGGTTCCTATTTTTTACACAATTTTTCTAACTTCCTTACTTGTGTGAAAATTATATATTTTTTTATTTTAAGACGAATACGATAGAGCGTTTTCTCTGGGGCAATCTCCTAGTGGAGCTCCTATTCCGTGAGCTTCCCAGTTTATCAATAAAGTTGTTTCTTCAGTTTTTAACATGGTATCAAAGCTCCAGGGCTGGTGAGTCAAAACCAATATGCTTTTATGGCTGAGTGAGTGTCAAGGTGATGAAAGAGAGATCCCCTGGTGGCTGGTGTGAAGAAAGGCTAGCATAGTGAGGAGGCAGAGCAGCAACACATATTTTTTTTAATTCTATTCACAGTCATCATCGCTCTTCGTGAAAGAAAAAGAGTGTTGGTCATCGTGGATCTCAGAGGAAAAATCACAATGATTAGTCATCTCCTTATAGAGATTTTCATCATTTCTCTCGAAAATCGTGGATATCAGAGAAAAAATCACATCAGTTGGTGAAAACCAAATCGAGCGGTGAAGGTGACCGCGGCCAAGAGGAGTTGTGTGTTGAGCTGGGTGGTGTTTCTGCTCTTTCTACTGTTGCTTGCAAATAGGGTTCCCAAGTGGAAAGGTTTTGCGTGTTCAGCTAGAGTGGCTCTGGTTCTGCCATTGGAAGGAGCCCATAGTGGAGGTGAGAGAAATGCTAGAGAAGCAAGCCCAAGGATGCCTCCTCCAACCTCCAATCTACTTGAATTAGAGTAGGGCGATTGTTATCCTAGCTGCTGTAGAATGTTTGAAATCTGAGGGCAATTTATAAAATGGAGTGTTGTTGGTGAACCCAACGTGAAAATTTGTCTAGTTTGTTGGTGAATAAGAAGAGCCAATTATTGGAGGAGATAGCATTGTCGGTGGTGCATTGGCGGAGGCCGAAGTGCGTTGCTCCATGTTATTCCAGGTGAAGGCTGCGAGTATCCATTTACACTCTTGTTCAGTGTCACAGGTAGAATCATTGATATGCTTGCTGATAGCATTGTTGATATCCTCTTCGGCTCGCGACAATGGTGTTGGGAGGCCGAAAACAGGGTAAGGCCTCACTATTATTTTCATTTTAAAAATCATTGGGGTTACAATAATTTTTTGTTTTTACTTCCTGGGTGCATATGAAATAAGGTAAACATTTTTTGTTTTAAAGGAAATAAGGGTTTCCATTAAAAAAAAAAAGAAAAAAAAAGAAGAAGAATTTTGTTGGTTTTTTTGGCATTCAATTGGAGAAGTTGATTTTTATTAAGAGAAAGCACCTATTTGTTTTGAGATTTCTTTTCAGATATGGAGATATATTCATCTTTTAAATCGCTAGAGGTATTTTTTTATTAGGGAGATCTATCAAGATGAACAATTAGATGGTAGAGGCTTATCTGAATGAGAGCAATAAGCGGTCCTAATTGATCCAATTGGAAATTTAAGTTGCAGACCTAGTTGGAGGGGAAAAACTCATGGGCGATTGCAACCGGTGATGAGTTGAAGCTGACCCCGGTGATGAGTTGAAGCTGACCCTGGCTACAGGTGGAATAATAGCAATAATACATGACTGGGAAAAGAGGGAGAATAAGGAAAAGGTGTTGCTCAAATTGTTTGTTAAAGATTGCATTATTCCTCATATTTGAGATTATAAATATTCAACAGTCATCTGGACAACTCTTAAAGACTTGTACGAGATCAAGAAAACAAATCACTTACTATTTCTAAAGAGAAAAATTATCTCTATTAAAATGGAGGAGAATGAATCAGTAGCAACGTTCATTTGTCGTATCAAGGAACTTAATAATAAGTTGGGTGACATCGGTGAAATAGTATCAGACACTGATTTGGTCATGATTACCATGAATGGTATGACTGACGACTATCAGATGTTCATCACTTGATTGAATTCAAGAGAAAAAGCCCCCAAGTTTGAAGAATTGATGGGGATCCTAATGTAGGAGGAGGAAAGGCGGACGACTCTGAAACCCCAAAGCTCAGATCTTTCCCTAATGGAAAAGAAGAATCCCTTCAGAGGAAAGAAAAATGGATCACACAAAAGCAGAGGAACCCCACAAAGAAAACCACCTCTATCTCAAGGTATGTCTCCAAACAAAAGTGATTCGGGACCAAAATGTTTTTATTGCGGTAAAGTTGGTCATATAGATAAACATTGTTGGAAGAAGAATTTCAATGAAGGTCAACAGAGACATAAGAAGCATGCAAGCCATCTCTCTGATGTAGATCTGAATTCAAATATCAGATTGTTCATATCTGATTGTATGCTGTGAACTAAGGAGGATGACGCAGAAATTTCGTTCGCAGACTCAGGAGCCTCCTCCCATATGACAGATAAGACGTAATGGCTTAAAAGTTTTAGAGAATTCGGCACTACTATGAAGGTATACCTTGGAGACGATAGAGGGTATGAAATCAAGGGATACGGTGATGTCCACATCGCACTACCTGATGGAAACATTAGGCATATTCATGATGTTATGTATATACCCGGGATAAGAAAGAACCTAATTTCCATATCTAGAATAACAGATCAGGATCTCAAGGTAGAGTTCTTTAAATATTATTGTGTAATTAAAGACATCTTGGACCGGATGAAGTCCATTGCAACAGGTGTACGTGTAGGAGGATTATATAAATTGGATGTCAAAAGTGTCTCACATTAAGCACTGGCATAAGCAGCCATGTCTGCAGAGAATCTATGGCATCACATATTTGGGCATATAAACCTCATTGACCTTCTACTTCTTCAGAATAAACGTATGGTGAATGATCTTCCTATTTTAAAGAGTATGCATGCTGACTGTGAAGCATGTGCCCTTGGTAAATTACATAGAGATGAATTTCCTGCTATTGTTGATAGGAAGCAGAGGGTTATACTTGAACTTGTACACACTAATCTATGTGGTCCAATGCAGAAAAGTTCATTAGGAGGGGCCTACTATTTCCTTCATTTTTTTGGTGAATGTACAAGGTTCACCTGGGTGTATTTCCGCAGGCAGAAAAGTCATGCCTTTGAATACTTCAAGCAATTCAAAAATATGATTGAGAAGTAAACGTGAAATTTCATCAAAATTGTTTGCTGAGAACAAGGTGGAGAATTTAAGAAGGGTGACTTCATCAAATACTACAAAGAACAAGGAATACAATAACAATTCACAACACCTTACACTCCTCCACAAAATGGGGTTGTGGAAAAGAAAAACAGAACCCTCGTGGAGTGTGCTCGTAGTATGTTGAAAGGCAAGAATCTGACCAATGGTGTGACTGCAATATCTTAAGAATAGGATTCCTACTAAGTGTTTGGATTATAAAACTCCTTACGAATAATTGTTTGGCTTCAAGCCTGTAGTAAGTCATCTTAGAGTCTTTGGATGTAAGGATTTTGCTCATGTCCCGAAAGAACATAGAAAGAAGTTAGATTCAAAAGCCATTAAGTGTACTTGTGTTGGATAGTGCAGTGAGTTTAAGGCTTATAAGTTCTTTAATCCTTCTAATCACAAGGTGTTTTCAAGCAGAGATGTGGTATTGCATGAACAGGTAGATGATGGGAACCTTGTTTGTAGTGATAAATAATTTCATGTTCCTTTACTATTAGAATAAGGTGATGAAACGAGGGCTAGTGAGCAACAACAACAACAACATGAGAAAGAAGAAGTCGATGATCAAACTAGGTTTGAAACTAGTCCATAGAGGGGAGATCAAAATAGGAAGCCACTCCACCGCTCAGGAAATCAGGTAGGAAAACTCAACTGCCAACAAGATATAGGAAGAATGTTTTTATAACTAGTATGTTAAGTGTTGTTGAACCCTTTAGTTATAAACAAGCTAGTCAATATAGTGAATGGAGGGCAGCCATGGAAGAGGAATATGAATCAATACTTTAAAAAAAAACCTAGGATCTAGTTGAATTACCTGAAGGAAACCAACCCCTAGGTTGTAAATGGTTATACAAGCCTAAATTTAAAGCAGATGGGAGTATAGACAATTATAAAGCTAGGCTAGTTGCAAAGGGGTATTTGCAGAAAGAAGGTATTGACTATGAGGAAACATTCACCCATGTAGCTAGATTAAACACAATCAAAATGTTAATTTCTTTAGCGAGCAAACATCATTGGACGATACATCAACTAGATGTGAAATCTGCATCCTTAAATGGCAAATTAAAAGAAGTGTATTTACTGCAACTTGAGGGGTTTGTTAAATAGTGGGGAGAAAATTTAGTATGTAGATTGAAGAAAGCATTGTATGGACTAAAACAGGCACCCAGGTCATGGTACGGCAAGATTGATTCATTTTTCCTACAACATAGTTATAAAAGAAGCAAGAATGACCCTAATTTGTACACCATGTATTACGAATAGGGGCGAATTGCTTTGATTTCTTTATATGTAGATGATCTTATCATTTCAGGAAATGCAGATGAAATCATTAAAGAAATCAAAGAGAGGATGTCACATGTTTTCGAGATGAAACACCTTGGAGGGATACACTATTGTTTGGGTCTAGAAGTTTTGAGGGATTATTGCCATACATTTTTGTCACAGGGTAAGTATGTCAGGAGCTTACTAAAAAAATTCGGAATGGATCAGTGCAAAGCTGTAGTAGTGCCTTTACAACACAATACCAAACTTCATAATGATGATGGTTCTAAGGAGGTAGATGCAACATTGTATAGACAACTGGTTGGGAGTCTAATCTACTTGACTACAACTAGGTCGGATTTGGCTTATGCAGTCAGTGTATTGAGCCAATTCATGTCAAAGCCTCTTGAGAGTCATTGGGTTGTAGCGAAAGGCGTCTTAAGGTATCTGCAAGGAACCTTAGACTTTGGTCTTATTTATATTGACTTGTTTGATGTTAGGTTGACAATTTTTTCAGACTTTGACTAGCCAAAAATCTAGATGACCCATGATCCATAATGCATTCAGCATTTGGTCTGGGGTCATTGTATGGAGTAGCAGAAAGTAGAACACACTATCCTTATCTTCAATAGAAGTTGTGTATCAAGCGATGTGTGCAACAACTTGCGAAATAGTTTGGTTGAGGAGACTTCTCCATGATGTTGGAGAATAACAGAAGGTTGCAACAGTTATCAAATATGACAACCAAAGCTCTATCAAACTTGCAAATAATCTAGTATTTCATAAAAACACAAAGCGCATTGATACACTGTTTCATTTTGTCAGGGAGAAAGTTCAGTCAAAAGAAATTCATATTGAATATTGTAATACATGTGACAATGCTGCTAATATTTTCACTAAGGTTCTTGGTAGAATCATGTTATGCTCTTAACCTGCAAGACGATTACCAGAATACCAAATATGCGAAGAAATATACCCAGAACATAGAATAGTGAGAAACAAGAGCAAGTATTTTATTATTCAGATTGCAATGTTCACTTGCCTCTTCGAGGGGGAAACCTCCAATAGAGCAGAGCTCGATTACAAAATAAGACACGATGCTCCTCATAGGGAGTCTCTATCCTTTATATATGACTCATACATGCAATACCATGGATCAATACCATGGTTCTTATTAATACCATCTATCTAATACCATGGCCCATTTGCAACTAATTGTGGTCCCGTCATTAATTGCAGGTTAACCACATACAATTATTAATATCGGCTTTATTGACGCTTTACTTAAATATAACTATGAATCGATCCTACTACATAAATAAGGGGGTTAGGGTGGGACCCTAACATGCCCTCCCCCTTAAGAATAGCCTTGCCCTCAAGGTTGAAGATGGGGAAATTGCTAAAGAATAGTGGTTGGTTCCCAGGTTGCATCTTCCGGAGAGGTGTCTTTCCACTTAACGAGGACTTCCCTGATCATGTGGCCACGCAGGTGTCATTCTCGTGTGTCTAGGACCTGTCCAGGTTGGAGCCAAATTGACCCTTCTTCATCCAATTTAGGTAGACTGGTTTGAATTCTACAATTGTTCCCAATCACTTTCTTGAGGCATGAGACATGGAAAACTCAATGGATTTTTGCAGGGGGTGGCAAAGCTAGCTTGTAGGCCACTTCTCCAATGCACTGAAGTACTTGATATGGTCCATATAATTTTGGAGATTGTTTATGACAACCCTTGTCTTTGAGTGAATTTTTCTTATATGGTTGCAGCTTCAAAAATACCTGATCCCCTTCTTGAAATTGGCGCTCTGAGCGATGTTAATCTACCTGTTGCTTCATGCGGTTTTGAGCTTGATGAAGATTCTCTCTAAGATGGGCGAGCATGGTTGTGTGGTTTTGTAGGAGTTGATCCACTGCATGTACCTTTGAGCACCCCTTGATATAAGAAGTAGGCGAAGGAGGGAGTTGACCATAAACTGCTTCATAGGGAGTCACTTTGGTGGTGGCATGATAGTTGGTGTTATACCACCATTCAGCTAGAGGCAACCACTGTACCCATAGATATTGCTTTTCTGAAGTGAAACACCTAAGGTAGGTTTCCAGACATTTGTTGACGATTTCAGTTTGACCATCCATTTGTGGATGATAGGAAGTACTGAGTTTTAGTTGGGTGCCTTGTAGCTTGAAGAGTTCCTCCCAAAAATTACTGGTGAAGGTCGAGTCATGATCAGACACAATAGAAGTGGTCATGCCATGCAATTTGAAGATCCGATCCATGAAATATTGAGCGACCAAAGTCAGTGTAAACAGGTGGGGTAGGGCGTAGAAATGAGCATACTTAGAAAGTCGGTCCACCACCACCATGATGACTGGCTTGTTTCCTGACTTTGGAAGACCTGTAATGAAATCCATAGAAACCTCCATCCATATAGATGTCGGGATGGGAAATGGTTGTAATGTGCCTGGTGCTTTGACTGTCTCCCCTTTGTGGCGTTGACAGACATCGCATTTCGCTACAAAAGTAAGGATGTCCATTTCCATGCCTGTCCAAAAAAATGATCTTCTAGTGCGAGCATATGTCTTCTGAAAGTCTGAATGTGCTACGATGGGGGATGAGTGCAATTCTGGAAAAATGCGGTTTTTGAGGGTGGATGTTGGTGATATTACGACTCTGTCCTTGTAGTGAATAATCTCATCGTGCCACGAGTA
Source organism: Pinus tabuliformis (assembly GCA_031772625.1). Taxonomy (NCBI): domain Eukaryota; kingdom Viridiplantae; phylum Streptophyta; class Pinopsida; order Pinales; family Pinaceae; genus Pinus; species Pinus tabuliformis. The sequence goes on along the minus strand of CM062818.1, from coordinate 1,258,746,985 downwards.
GCCCTTGGAGGAATTTGGATCCGCCTGCAATTGAATAATGAGTTGGGAGAGCCAGGGATGTGAAAACCATTCCCTGTGAGCCTCTTCAATCCATTCTAGAATGGGAAGGGAAATTGTGCGCAGGGTACTTTCCTCCTCAAATTGGTGAGATAATGCATCTGTTACACTATTTTCACGCCCTTTCTTGTAAATTACCTCATAATCATATCCCCGCATTTTGGTGAGCCATTTATTTTGTTGTGGGGAGGATAGGCATTGCTCCAAAAAATATTTAAGACTATGATGGTCTATGCAGATTTGGAAACATCGCCCCAGTAAGTAAGGTTGCCAGTTATCTACTGCATGTAAGATGGCCATCATTTCCTTCTCATAGGTAGATTGTCCCAGATTATTCCCACTTAGTTGTTGGCTTGTGAAGGCCAAGGGTCGCCCTTCCTGCATTAAGATCGCCCCAATACCCATACCCGAAGCATCACATTCAATGACAAAAGATTTGGTGAAATCAGGTAGTGCTAAGACTGGAGTGGAACACATAGCATTTTTGAGAGCTGTAAATGCCTATTGTGCATCGTCATTCCAAAAGAATGAATTTTTCTTGAGGAGTTGAGTGAGGGGCTTCCCAATGTGACCATAATTGCGGACAAATTTGTGATAATAGCCTGTGAGACCCAAAAATCCTCTCAGGCTCTTCAAAGTCTTAGGTTGAGGCAAATCCTGCATTGCTTGGATCTTTTTGGGGTCCACCTTGACACCTTCACGCCCCACAATGTGGACCAAATACTCAACTTCTTCCATGCCAAAAGAACATTTGGACATCTTAATAAATAATTTATGCTTGTAGAGCAGTTGCAAGAGCATATCTACATGTTGAAGATGTGCGGCCCAAGTGCAACTATAGATGAGGATGTCATCGAAGAAGACAAGGAAAAATTTCCTGAGATATGGTTTGAGAAGGTGGTTCATAAGGCTCTGAAAATTAGATGAGGCATTACAAATACCGAATGGCATGACCAGGAACTCATAATGGCCTTCATGAGTTCTGAAAGCAGTCTTTGGAATGTCGACTTCCTTCATGCCAATTTGGTGGTAGCCTGAGTGAAGATCCAACTTAGTGAAGAATTGAGCCCCATTGAGTTCACCCAACAAATCATCAACAACTGGGATGGGAAATTTATCTTTGAATGTCAACTTATTGAGGGCCCTGAAGTCTGGACACATCCGCCATTCCCCATCTTTCTTGAGAACCATGACCCCTGGTGAAGAATAAGGACTAATGCTGGGACGAATGACACTTGCTTCCAAAAGTTCCTTGATTATTTTTTCTATTTCATTCTTTTGGGTGAACGGATATTTGTATGGGTGCACATTTGGTGGTTGGGCCCCTGGAACCAAGCTGATGCTATGATCATGTTGCCCTCTCGAGGGTGGAAGCTCATGAGGCTTGTCAAAGGCTCGTAGATGGTTATTTAAAATTTGTTGCATCTCAGGATGAATTGGCAGAGAATTGGGTTTGACGACCTGGATGGCATTAAATTGAGCTATAACTCCATGATGGCCCTTTTTTAGCAATTTTTCCATCCTATGTGAGCTGATGATAGAGGGAGCTCCCGCCTGGAGTCCACAGAGGGTATGTGTGGAGTTGTTATGCTTAAAGATCATATATAACTCCTGGAAATCCATTGTGATTGGCCCAAGAGTGTGCAGCCATTCAGCACCGAGGACAATGTCGCACCCTCCCATGTGTATGGCAAACATGTGGGTCTTCAACTGATAATCCCCCGTTTGAAGTTTGACATTTTCACAACGACCTTCACATTTCATTTTTCCCCCATCCACAATTTGGACTTGGAAGTTAGAAACTGCTCGTACAAAACAATGCACTGCTTCCGCGACTTTTTGATGGATGAAATTATGTGTACTTCCACTATCAATCAAGACTACTATTGGGCAATGTTTAATAAAACCTCTGATTTTGAGAGTTTTAGGTGAAGAAATCCCTGCCAAAGCATACAGCGAAATAACTGGTTCATCAGGGACATTGTCCTTCTGGTTGTCCTCTTCTACCTCCTTTGGTTCCTCAAGTGGTGGAGCTTCCTCCGATGAGCTGTAATCAGTGGCATCAATTTGAAAATTTTTTGGCTCCTTGCATTTATGACCTGGGGAGTATTTTTCATCATAGTAGTAACATAAAGCTTGCTTTCTTCTTTCGGCCATTTCTGCAGGTGACACCCTTTGAACCTTAAGTGTTTGAGTCGTGTTGTGAGCCTGTGGGGGGCGACCCTTGGCAGTGAAATTTGGGCGAATGGACTGGGCTGCTAACACACGTTCCATGTTATGAGCTACCTTGCAAGCCCCCGACCATGTGGGAGGGTGGTGTAGTCGGACGTGGGCTTGTATGGCCTCTTTAAGACCACTGATAAAACATTCCGCGTAGAACGCATCTGGGAGATCCCTAGTGCGGAAGGCTAAGGCTTCAAAGGCTGTAACATATTCATCCACTGTGCCAGTCTGTCGAAGCTTAGTGAGACAACCCAAAAAAGCAGATTCTTGGTCAAAGCGCTCTGTAAGAGGTTTTTTGAAGGTGGCCCAAGTCAAAAAACTTTCATTGCAATGTTGATGCCATTCCCACCATTTCCATCTTTCATTGTCCAAGTACATGCTCCTCACCATAAGCTGAGTCTCATTATCTAAAATGTTATTCAGATTGAAATACTGCTCCATCTGTGCTACCCATGCGGCCGGGTGAGAACCATAAAATTTATGCATATCCATCTTGGGAGGTCGCGGACGGGATTGTTGGTCGGTGCCCCAGAGATGAACAGAGTGGCTAGACTCACCCTCACTATGTCCATTGCCAATATACGCCTCCTCGCGGGCTTCCTCCTTGCCCTTAGAGAGCGCATCAGTTAGTTTGTCAAGCTAAGCTTGGATGGCTTGCAAGGATTGTTCAAGTTTGTCGATCTTCTCATTGGTCATAGCTTGAGCTCTAGTTGCTACCATGCACCCATCCGATGTACTTGAAATTTGGGACCGCCTGATTTTTTTTTCACTAACAATTGAATGGTCCCACCTTGCTCAGCTCGTCATCCTAATTCTTATGGGCTAGATCACCAATAAGCGCCCTGGGGGGTCTAAGACTTTTTATTTTTATTTTTATTTATTTATTTATTTATTTATTTTTCTGAAAACTCTTAACGGAGTTTTACTCCTTGCTTAGGAATACTGCAGTAGCCGAATCCTGAAAATGTCAATGTTGCCAAAAGTCCTGCGAAAATCATGGCCCGGTATAGGAACCCCACACAACTACTCAGATCTGGTGGATCTAAGAGATTTGAATGGCTGATCGGATAGCTCTGATCGACGGATAGATTGATGCTGCGGATCTGATTGATCTAATAGATTGGAAAGGCTGGTCTACTAACTCGGAACTGGGAGACTGATTTCTACTGTTGTTGCAAAGCCCCTTGCGAGATCTGATCTAGCAGAGATTATGCGTGATCCCAAGATAGAAAACGGAACTATGATCTCGAGGAGTATCAGGTGCTACAGATCGCAATATACATAAGGGTCTGACAGTAGTACTCGGCCCAATGTTTAAGGGCTCTAACTAAGGAGGATCAACTGTACCTTTAGCCGTATAACCCGACTGCCCTATCGTACGGGCGAGTAATCTCTCCGAGTGCTATTCTCGGTGTATTTTAGCAGCAAGATGGCCAATGGTTTATCTATGGCGAGGTTTCAAAGGAGCTAGGGGGCTTCCAATATACCCAAAGGGTACTTAGAAGACAGTCAGTGTGCGGTTCTATCTAATGCACTACTACTTGAAGGGGTACGCAAAGGGGTTACAAGGGAGTCCAACAAGCATGACCACCTCTTATATTTCCTGCGTGCATGCCTCCCCAAATCTGCGGGTTTATGCGCTTAATGATAGATCCCATGGTTTAAAGACGCCGGAACATGTCTCTAGCCAATTTTTTTTTTTCTAAGAAATGGAGATCCCACCTACCCTGGAAAGTGCTATGATACCACCTGTTATGCTCTTAACATGCAAGATGATTACCAGAATACCAAATATGCGAAGAAATATACCCAAAACATAGAATAGTGAGAACAAGAGCAAGTATTTTATTATTCAGAAATGAATGTTCACTTGCCTCTTCGAGGGGGCAACCTGCAATAGAGCAGAGCTCGATTACAAAATAAGACACGATGCTCCTCGCAGGAAGTCTCTATCCTTTATATATGACTCATACATGTAATACCATGGATCAATACCATGGTTCTTATTAATACAATCTATCTAATACCATGGCCAATTTGCAACTAACTGTGGTCCCGTCGTTAATTGCGGGTTAACCACTTACAATTATTAATATGGGATTTATTGACTCTTTACTTAACTATAACTATGACTCGATCCTACTACATAAATAAGGGGGTTAGGGTGGGACCCTAACAAATAAAGTTTTAATTGTTTAGGGAAATGTTAGGACTACTTTTGAACCCCTTTCTCCTTTAAAGGGGAGTGTTGAAGATAATGAAGACTATGTAAATTAGGAAAGAGTCGGTTCCTAGAGCCTTAGATTAGGAACTAGTTCTTATTTCTTAGGTAGTTATTCTAACATCCCTTCTTGTATGAAAACAATATATTTGTTGATTGTAAGATGAAGAGGGTAGAGCGTTTTGCCAAAAATAGTATTTAAGTGGAGCTCCTCACTTGTGAGCTGCCCAATTTATCAATAAAATTGATTCTTCAATTTTTAACATAAGCAAATGGATAATTCCCCGAGAAATGACTTAAAAGTTTCCTTAACCTTCAAAAGCCATAAAAGTTTCCTTAACCTTCAAAAGCCATTTTTGAAGTTACGAAATTTCATATTTTTTGCAAGAATTTGTTGAAAGGTAATTTAGGAAGTTATAAATTTCAGATATACTTTGGGTCCATTAAATCATTGAAAAGTCATTTTTGAAGCTATGGAAGTTGATAGAAAGGGAAAATCCGTAAATCTAGGAAATGAAAGGAAGATTGTATTTTAGTGGAAACGCCAATTGATTGAAATTTTGAAAAATTCTCTGACAACCACTCATACATCACCTCTTCCAATATGAAATGTTTACATTATGCATGTCCATGTTGAATTTCTCATTTCAACACGAACATGTACATGACTACCAGACATATAAATTAGACCGTAACTTTATTATTTCGATCCCAACCAGCATATATATATATATATATATATATATATATTCAAAAGTGACAGATGAAAAAAAAAATTGAAACAGTAAGTTTGACGTCTGAGTATTTAAATTTCCCATAATAACTTATAATGAGTGGTTTAAACCGAGATCAACTTATGCGATTTGCGTAGTTGCCGTAATTATTTTTGTTACCATTATTTGGTCAATGGGCTAGAAATGAGATTTTTATAAACACAGGAAAAAAAATAGGAATAATCGCGTTTTTTTGTTAAACACCATTAATATATTTTTTAACCTATCTTTTATAAATAATTTTGAAGTGTCATAGAGCTAGATTAATGTTTTATATTAGCTACACTCAAATCCACCTTTCAATTGTTATAAAAAAAATCGCATGACGACACCAAAAGATTTAGCACAGCCCTCATTATTACTGTTACTGTGGGCTTGCTATGTATACTAAATTCAGAGGTCAACCATGTATGTGCGTGCATATACAGAGTCAGCTCATTTCATCCAAATACAAACCCTCGTAAAGTTAGAGATTTTCTATTAAACAAAGTATACACCAATTGCACCATAACCTCTCTTATATATATATATATATATATATATATATATATATATAAATAATAATTTTTAAAACCATTATTTGTATATAAGTCAAAGGATGTACCGCGTTGTCAATGAACCATATGCATTGATTTTTCATCTACTTGTATTTTAAGGAACAGAATTGGATTTTTGGGCTATAAGAGGTATTTAGTTAGCATGTGGCCACTAGACTTCACTCAATGAACCTATGACATAACAAGTGAGTTTGTGGCATACTAAACAATACCTTAATGTGACTACATATTGGAAAATATCTCTAAAAATAACTTTATTCAACTACCTACCAATACATTTTAACGTTAACATTTTGTTACTCCTTTATATATCTATATTCCTTTATTTTCATTAACAATGGTAAGCATATTTTGAACTCAGAAAGAATAACCTAAATACTAGGTAGCTGAAAACATGAAAGTTTCAAAATTTCAATAAAAAAGGCAAATATATGTTTGTTAATTTACAAATACATACTATGGAAAACTTAAATGGAAAATACACAGATCCGAACTCTTGATTGCATTTATCTTCCATTGAATACTAAGAAAAATACACTACAACATTTCAAAAGAAAGCCTCCATAACCAACATAGTGGTGCACCTTTCATGTCACATATAGAATACAAAGAGGAGAGAAAGTACAATGAATATGGACACATGAAAAATCCTATCTAGCTGGATTTTGTCAAATCGTATCCCTAACCTAATCACCTGGTGCACCATAGTTGCATGGTAAGAGTGCAAAGTAAGTGTGTCTCCATCAAAATATGAACTAAAGCATGTAAGCATGCATCCCTTCCTTGATATTTGTGTCCTCTACCTAAGATGGGAATTTCTCATGCATAAGTATTCTAATTGACTACGTACCTACACCCTTCTAGTAAGAATAGATCAAGCATATTCAAAAAAAAAAACTCTGGTAATATAAAAACTCTATCCAAAAGTGAAATTGATAAATGTGAAACAACATCTAAATTAGAATTAATTGAAGGTGGCACATTTATGCCCTTGGCATGCACTCATCCTCTTCCAAACAATAGTATAGTTCATTATCTCCTATGGTGTGTATGTGCTCTCTACTAAGAAATAGTCTGTGTCACTATCTCCTGCACTTTCATTCAACATGTTCATCACTGATGTAAGGAAAGGGTACTGAAGGTGTGATATATGTTGTCTTCTCAACTACCTCGTGATTGGGAGGATCACTAGTTGAGCAATATGTAAAAACTATTAACACATGCATTGGACATAGCTCATAGAGGTATTAGTAATGTGATGCATGTCTCTTCTAGATCAAGGTTTCGAGGGAGTGGGAGCATGGAGTAACATTTTCAAAAGCTCCCGGGTCGACAACGATTTTGGGGGAAAGTTTTATATAATATATATTTTTATATTTTTTATGCACATATGCCAACAAAACCATTTATAGTGATGAATTGGTGATAGAAATATAAAAATATGGATTAGACCATATAACATCATTCATCTAGTAGTTATAATCTTCATCAACCACAGGTCCACAAATTACAAGTTCTCATTTATATAGCATGTAAGTGTGGACATAACCAAAATAGCATTGAGTGAAATCCATCTGTGAACCAAAAATACATAAAAAAATAAGCTCTATGTGGCCTCTAGCATCCAAAAAAAATCATGCTACAACAAATACCTACATATCATCAATATCATTGTCCATCTTCGGATCTTTGCCATTAATATCACCCTCTAAACATTAACATATGATAGAAACATTGAGCATGTCAAATCAAGATTTTGTTTGAGTGATAGGTATATTTTTAGTAGAGTCATGATAGAGGAGTTCAACAACCAATGTCACTAACATAGAGGTACATATAGGGCTTGGTTCTCTTGATTAAATACAAGTTCCATACCCTAGTACATGACAAAATCCAATTGAAACATTGCAATCCCCCCAATCTCGAAATCCTGAAAAACTGATAAGTCTTCTAGATTTTGAGTGAGATCTAAAATTCTACTTTCTTCATATGAAATTCAATGAGGTTAGGACAACTCTCAAATATCTTGAGTCATTTCATGGTAATGTTAAAAATTTAAGTAAAAGGATGAAAATCCTAGATTTTGAGTGAGATCTAAAATTCTTCATTCTCCATATGAAATCCAATGACATTAGAACCACTCTCAAACATCTTGAGCCATTTCATGCTCGTGTTAAAAATTTAAATAAAAGGATGAAAATGAAATATAAAGGACAATTCATTTTCATCCTTTTACTTTGAGAATTTAACATACCATGAATTTCATATCAATACTGGGGCCATAGACTTGAATATTAGGGTACTCTAGACCTAATATTACCATATTGTTTTTTTTCTCCCTCCGAGTATTCATATTCCGACAATACTCTTAAAGCTCTATTTCTCCATCCCACCTATTTTTTTCCTCCACATGTCCAATGTATTGTATAAACAATACCTTATAATACACATATTGCTATACAACGTATAAAAACCCTTTACCCCTCTATTATATGCTCAATATATTATTTCATTGTTTCTTCATTTTTTATCCCCTAATATGAACGCATGTGGTATGGTATTTATTTGTTAGTGAAGCCCCTGTACTTATGCCTATTGTTTACTTACACTTATGTGTAAGCTAGGTTGTCTGGATAGTGACAACTAAGGTATGATAGAGGGGCATTTTGATTACGGGCAGAGTTCACATTTTAAGTTTATAATTTTAACCAATTCTTATTAAATTTGGATGAAAGTCGATAAATTCATGATATTACAATTTAAATTTCCTTCCACAACTTTGGCCATGGTTCTAACTTTGGTTATGGTTTATCTATTAGATATTTTGGAAGTTTTTCTAGCTTATTTTCTGGTCTAATTTGCAGGAATTGGTTGGAATGACACATTGCAATCATAAGTTTGAATTGTGATCTCTCTAATTTAATTGCCCCAGAAAATTTTCAAGATTCTGAATCTATATATAGATATATATACAATCAAAAACCCAATATGAAAAACATGAATCAAAATTTAACCAAAAAAAGAGCAAATTCCAACAACAAAAATCCAAAAAAAGAAAAGAAGGAAAAACATGATGGAATACTAGAAGTTTCACTGTCGCCCACATTATTACTGTGGGCATGCTATATATACAAAGTTCAGAGGTCAACCACATATGTGTGTGCATATACAAAATCAACGAATCTATTGTCTCAACCCCATAAAGTTAGACATTTTCTATTTAAACAATGTACACAATGATTGCCCCCGAAACAGATATATCTATATCTATATCTATATCTATATATATATATATATATATATATATATATATATATATATATGTATATAGATATATAGATATATATATATATGTATATGTATATGTATATGTATATGTATATATGTCTATATATATATATATATATATATATATATATATATATATATATATATATATATATATATATATATATATATATATTGTTGGAAATAATACTGAGGGGGGGTGAATCAGTATTAGCAAATCAATAATCTTTTCATTTTCATACTCACATTAATATACGCTACTTCAGTTAAGGATACCTGCGTATATACGCAACTGTGATTAATGCAACTAGCATACATCCAGTAAACTTATGATTCGGTTAGTTCATCTTCAGTGAACATTATTAACCATATGAACAGTAAACAGGTGCAGTAAAACAGAATAGATCATCACACATAAGAAGCACACATGAACACCATGATATAAGGTGGAAACCCAATGTGGGTGAAAACCGCCTACTGCAATTCGTCTCTATCTTCCTTTAATAAGAAACTTCTTTTACAATAGTACTGGCGCAGTCTTATACCAGTACGCAGGCTTCTACCTGCAAAAGGCTACAACCTCCATAGCTCTTGTACTAGCCGATCCATTTACTCGTACGTAGGCGCCGGCCTACTGAAGGCTCCAACCTTCACTCGTTTTCCAGCTGCTACTGGAAGGGAGCTCCAACCCCCTGGCTCTTGTACTAGCTGATATGTTTACCAGTACGTAGGCGCCGGCCTATGATATTCTTTCTTCCTCCAGGGACCACGTTTCATTAATTTTCATACTGGATACTCCTGAAGCACAACATCATAATCTGAATCACCAATCTCTGAATCACCCAATACTGAAACACTGAAACCCTGTCAACAACACAGTCACTAGAACATAGAACAGACAACAGAACTCTGCAACAATAACCAGATCATATCTCATAATGTATACGCTACTACGATGAACCAAACCGGCATACATACGCGCTTTTACCAAAGCCAACCCGTGTACAGATCTGAAAATATTTACTCATAACTTTGCAACTATTCCTGATATCAGTCATACCCAGATCATAACTTCATACAATAAAACATGCGTCAATAGATCTAGTCTATCCATAATAAAACCATATAATGATAAGCATTCCAAACCTTAAGATCCTGATCCATCGTTCATCATCCTCCACATGAGGGCATCCTTGGTTTAGATCAATCAAGGCATCACCAACCCATAACTAGCATCTGGATCTCACACTTCATTAGATGTTCATCACTTGCAGACTTACCCCACTTGGCCTAATGATCTTCTCCTTATATAGGTTTAGGCTTATCTCAATACCATGGTCCAAAACCATGTAGAACCAATACCCTGGACCCAATACCAGGGGTCGACACTTCAGACCAAATATCACAGACCAAAACCATGGTTTCCGACATGTATGCGCCTTTCCTTCTGTGAACCTGCGTGTGTATGTGTACGCGCCTTTTGCTTCGCTAACCCGCGTGTATACACACTTTCATCATGGTCAAACTGCGTATACCTCTCTCTTGACCTGCTGCACTATGATCTGATTTTCCATCAAGGACAACACTTGTATCATACCTTTGAGTGAGTTGCCGTCAAGGACAACACTTGAATCATAATGCCAACATATATATAGTTTTAAAGTTATATATATGTATATATCTTGGCTTTGAAGGAAGTAACGAGTATTATTTTAATAGTATGGATTCTTCATCCACTTCAGCTTCCAAAAGCTATAGTAGTATCATTGTAGTCATCATGGGAATTTCAGGTATCGAAATTAGATTTGTTGGGAGTAAGAGAAATTTACTTAGTTTGCACCTATTGCTTACGCTGCTGTGTGAGTTGGCTTGTAGGGATAGCAGATGCTAAGGCACTGACAAAGAATGGTGTTGAATAAATTGTCATTTTGGAGTCCACATATCGAATTGGTGGGCGACTGATAAAGCATGAGTTCACTACAATTACAGTGGAGTTTGGTGTAGGATGGATAACAGGTGAGGTGATAAAGTAAAACCCATCTAGGAGTTGGCCAAGAAACAAAACATGTGCACTTGTTACTCTGATTATAGCAATGGTGCATTCAACATATTCTACGAGTGAAGGTACAATCGAAGGCTAGGAATATGCACAATCTCTGTAGCATTTATGGTTGTATATATGTGCAGAAATAACAATATTTTTATGATAACTACACAAATTGAATATGTGTTTTTTTTCTTCTGTGGGAAACCTTTCAAAGTTGTTGGAAAGACAGAGGAGATCAAACACAAATTGAGAAACAAAGCACATGAGCTACGCTCTTCTGCTGATCACACAAAAATTGATAATTACAATGAACCCAATGGAGGGTATTTAACCTTTTCCAACTAACGACTTGCCTAAAATATCTTGACATGCAACCACACATTTAATGCGACTATGACTTAACTAGACAGGAATCAATGCTCAACACTCGGCACTCAACACTAAGTTAACTGACTCTCTAATTTTAGCCAACTCTTCATGCAAGAGTAATTAGCTTATTTTAACACTCCCCCTTAATTATGACCGCTTAACTAAAACTGGCTCATAACAACTCAAACATGCATGTTGGTCTATGCCTCAGCTAGGTTTACAATGCCTAGGTTTCTTCTATGAAACTAAAACACATATTTTTCTAATGACTTAGTAAATATATCAGCCAATTGATCACTAGATTTAAAGGCTTCAAGTGAAATTATACATTACTCACAAGTACTCTAATAAAGTGATATCTAGTATCAATATGCTTTCTCTTTTGATGAAACACATTGTTCTTGGATAATGCAATCGCTGATGTGTTGTCATAACATATTGTTGTTGATCCTTTTTGTTTCTGCTAGCATACATTATGCCACAATCACTATGTGTGTATCAAATCAAATCCTTCTTTTCTATGCTTGCATACATTATTCCACAATCTCTAGTTCCTGCTATGTATCTTATAATTCTTTTTCCTGCACTCCAATGTTTGTCTTTTGGAGTCTCCATAAATCTAGAAATCAAACTCAATCCTTTCATGATATGCGGTCTTATAGCTATGAGATACATGAGGTTTCCAACCAATCTTTTGAAAAGAGTTGGATTAACATCTAATCCTTCATCATCCTTACTCAACTTTGTACCAGTTGCAATTGGTGTAGGGGAAAGTTTTCAATTTTCCATCCTGAATCTTTTCAACAAATCTTTGGCATATTTATTTTGACAAATAAAAATTCCTTTTTTAGATTGGTCAACTTCTATGCTAAGAAAATATTTCATGAGACAAAGATCTGTCATCTCAAATTCTTTCATCATCACTGCTTTACATTCATGTAACTCATAATCACCTGTAAAAATCATGTCCTCAACATAGACACAAAAATTCAAAATTTGTAAATGCTCATTTACCTTTGTGTATAAGGTAGGCTCAATGTTGCTTCTGAAAAATCCATTCTTGATCATGTAACTGTCCATTCTGCTATACAGAGATCTAGGTGCTTAGTTGAGTCCATAGAGTGCTTTCTTCAACCTGTAAACTCTATCTTCTTTACCTTCAACTTCATATCCTGGAGGTTGCTACACATAAATTTCTTCTTCTAGAATTCCATTAAGAAGGCTGATTTCATATCCATCTAATATACTTTCCACTTTTTCTAAGCTATTGTGGAAAAAAATACTCCTCTAGTATCTAATATGGCTATCAGAGTAAACATTTCTCCCAAATCTATTCATGGTTGCCGCAAGAGCCCTTTTCCTACAAGTCGTGCTTTAAATCTGTCAACTTCACCTTTCTCATTCAGCGTTGTCTTGTACACCCACTTTACAACAATGAAACTTTTTTCCTTTGATATTTGAACCAAATCCCATGTAGCATTCTTTTCAATAGCTTCAATTTATTCATCCATGGCTTGCACCCAATTTTCATCTCTGTTTGCTTCTTCAAATGAAGAAGGTTGGAATGACAACAATGCAAAATTTAAACTAACATCCAAATCATCATAAATATCTTTCAGATTTCTCATCTTTCTCTTACCATTTCTTGATTCATCCCCTGATTGATTGTTAGGAGAATCTCGATCTATTGATCTACTTGAAGATCTAGGCTACTTAGAAAATCTTGGAGTCCTTGTTGGTGTGTCTATGTTTGGTGTCTTCACGTGTGATCCTTGATGCTCCTTTTCTGCTACATCATATTCTTCCATTAGTGACAATTGTGCATCAAATGTTTTGTCTATAGTCCCATTCCATGAATCTTATTCATTGAATACAACATCTTTGCTAATTATGGTCTTCTTGGTGACGGGATTATACTATCTGTAATCTTTTGATTGCTCACTATAACCAGTAAATATGCCTTCTTCACTTTTATCATCGAATTTTCCTCTTTGCTATTTAGGCACATGTGCATAAGCTACACATCCAAATACTCTGAGATGATATATGCTGCAAGACATAACTGACCATGCTTGTTCTGGTACTCTATTCATCACACTCTTTGTAGGAGTTGTATTGATCACATAAATAGCACATGGAATTGCTTCTGCCCAATACACATTAAAAATTCTTGTGCCTTTCAACATGCCTCTTGCCATGTTCATAATTGTCTTCTTATTTCTCTCTCCTAAATTGTTCTGTTGTAGTGTGTACCTGGTTGTAAACTGTCCTCTGATTCCATGTTGTTTGCAATAATCATGGAATTTCTTTGAATCATATTCTCCACCACGATCTGACCTCAATACCTTGATCTGTCGATAACTTTGGCTCTCTCCTAAGGCTTTAAATTCTTTAAACCTTGAAAAAGGTTCAAACTTTGATTGCTTCAAGAAGTAAACCCAAGTATTTTCTCTATAGTCATCAATGAATGTGAGGAAGTAATTATTTCCAACAATCGACTGTGTCCTTATAGGTCGACACAAGTCTATATGCACTAGTTCAAGAGGTTGCTTTGCTCGGTACGCAACTCCCTATGGAAAAATTTCATGGTGTTGCTTTCCCAAGGTGCAACACTCACAAGTACTAGTAGGTTCTTTGATGGGATGTAATCCTCTGAACATCCATTTCTATTTCAACAATCTTAAACTAGAAAATTCCAAGTGTCCAAATAGAAAGTACCATAACCAATAATCATTAGAACATGGAACTATAAAAGAAATGACCTGATCACTGTAATTCATAATTAGAGGAAAGCGTATGTTCCTCGTCATCTGCACCTTCGCTATCAACTACTTGCTTGGGGGCTTGTCATATATAAGACATTTTTGACCTTGAAAGACAACTCTGTATCCTTTCTATGTCAATTGACCAACACTTATCAAATTATGTTTGAGAATAGGAACATAATATACCTATGAGATTGTCTCCGGCTCCCTCTGCTTGGTCAGAATGTTGACCACTCCTTTGCCATCTACATCCACAGTCTTGTCTGTCCCTAACTTGAGCTATATTTTCATAGATTGATCCAAATTTGCAACCAAATTCTTGTTTCCTGTCATGTGGTTACTGCAACCACTATTCAATAGACACACATTATCAGAAGGTTTAGGTATGGTATGGAAAGCTAGGAACATGGAGTTGGTACTTTCTGTAGTGAAATTAGCTCTCTGGTTCCCTTGATCAGCTATCTTCTTCCTGCAATCATGAGCATATTGACCAAATTTATTGCAATAATAACATCTCACCTTTGATTTGTCAATTATTTGATTATTGCAAAAAATTTTGTAGTTTCTTACACTTTCATGTTCATGCCCTTCTCGTCCGTCTCTCTGACCACCATATCTTCCACCTCATATTCTGCCTCTCGATCTACTTCGGCCTCGACCTCTGTCTCTTAAAATAGAAACCCGACTTTTGAAAGCAGTCTCTAAAGTGGAATCATTACTTCAATCTATCCTTGCCTCATGTGATAGAAGTGATCCCATCAACTCATCAACTGTTAATGAAGCCAAATCCTTGGCTTCTTCTATGGCTGCTACCACAACATAAAATTTGGTAAATAAAGACCTGAGGACCTTCTCAACCACTGCTTGATCTTTAATTTTCTCACCATATATTTTTAACTGATTTACGACAATCATGACCCGATTCATGAAAGAAT
Source organism: Pinus tabuliformis (assembly GCA_031772625.1). Classification (NCBI taxonomy): domain Eukaryota; kingdom Viridiplantae; phylum Streptophyta; class Pinopsida; order Pinales; family Pinaceae; genus Pinus; species Pinus tabuliformis. The sequence goes on along the minus strand of CM062818.1, from coordinate 1,258,731,750 downwards.
CAATGTCGTATGTATCCTTCATCTACAAACCTTCAAAATATCTCCTAGTATTTTGCAACTTAACAATATTGACTTTGACCATACCTTTATAGCTTGTCGCCAAAGTATCTTATGCTTCCTTTGTTGAAGACGTGATCATAATCTTCTGGAACACTCCTCGGTCCACTCCTTTCTTGATAAGATGCAACGCTTGTGCATTCTTATTCTCGTCTTTCTTTCATTGTTTCCTCTCTGCATTAGTGAGAGCTCTTCTTTTGCTTCATTCTTAGGTTTTGAAAACCCAAACTGGACATAATCCCAAACATCATGAGGCTGCAATGTGGTTGCCATCTTAATGTCCCACACATAATAATCTTTCCTTGTAAACGGTGCGAACTAGAGGTCGAAATTTGAGAACGGCATCTTTCTTAAAAAAAAAATCCACTTATAAAACCCTAAATTTCTCCTTTTATAATCTTGAAAAATCCTCAGAAAACACCTTATGAATAAAACCCTTGTTATCTCTTTATATATATATATATATATATATATATATATATATATATAATTCTTTCTAAATCAACACTATATGATAAAATTTATGGAGCCCCTTCAAATACATAACCTTTCGAATCAAAATCAATTCTTAACAAACTTCCACCCACGTGACTTTTTCTTAAAAACACTCTATGTGAGTTAAACATATGCCTTGTAATGAGCCACTTAAAAAAAAAAAATCATATAACCTTTTAACGAGTGAGTTTCAAACTTCAAACACTAACTTCGTATTCCCATAGAGTCCACCTTTTTTCCATGTGTGACAGGTCTTGCACTCAAAAAAAATCATATAACCTTTTGACGAGTGAGTTTCAAACTTCAAACACTAACTTCGCATTCCCATAGAGTCCACCTTTTTTCCATATGTGACAGGTCTTGCACTCCCCCGACACTAAATTAACTGCATATTTAACTCGATAGTAGTTTAAACATGATTGATTTACTAACCTTCCAATAATGTGTGCTGGTAGAGGAAAAACCATTACTCTAGGTCAAAACCAACTCTTTTCTATAGCTTATGGTTCAATTCAAGCAAGGAAAAAATGCAGTCTATTGGACCATAAAATGTGTTTGTGTAATACATTCCAAGCTCTAATGAACCAAAGTTACACAAGCCAACTAAAATTGACAATAAGTAGTATGTTTCATTATGAAATTAAATAATTGATTTTTGTGTAACAATGGAAGACAAGTCTAGTTCAGATATCAGATGCAGCCTGTAAAAAATAATTCTCCTCTTTGTAATGAGATAAATCAGGGATGGAACATGTGTATTCATTGGTGGGAAACCAAATTGAAGATGATATGTTTTCTTTGACTACAGGATTTCCTTTAGAATCATTGAGAACCCTAATCAAGGGAATGAGGTCTTCATCTCAGTGAAAACATGTTGCAGAGGGAGATTCAGTAACAAGAGGAAAGGGAAAAATATTGAAGTGGTCCATGAGATTCTAAAGAGACAGTACACTATCAAAGAGATATAGAATAACTCGTTGGAATTCCAAAAAATATTTCTTGACATACATGTTCTGGTTTAGTCACGGGGTCAAGAGCTCGATAATATTGAAGTCAATGTCAGATGTGCATCCTCCTACATCGATACAAGAACATGAAAGTTTACACAAGAAATAGTAACTATGACTTGATATATACTAATTTGTAAGTGTTCAAAGGTTCTATGTGCTTTGATACTTATGGTAAAAGAAGGCAGCTTAGGAATACTTAACAAAGGGTGGACCTTTCTTGGTTCATAGTGACTACCCAGGTTGGTGGTGTCTGAAATGGTTTTGATATTATATTGGATTTGAGAATGAATACCTTGTTGTAATATGAATTTGATGGCATACGAACATATTTATATGTTTTGCTATCTCTACCTCTGGTGGAAACTAGCATAATCATTTATTTAATATATCCTTATCAAGTGAAAGAAAAGAAACTACAAGGTGTCATCTTTGGAAATTTGATACTGGATGATTTGAATATTTGCAAGTCAAATCATAGGAGTTAGAAGTTTCTACTATGATAGAGACATAAACTAGATAGTTATACATAAATGATTTGTTGGTTGGTCTATGGTGAACGGCTCATACAAGTTCAAGGATTAGGTGTTCCCCAAAAGAGAATGTAGGAAATACTATGAGAGAAGAAAATTGGATGCTTGTAGAATGGGGCACACGCATTTCAGAAATTATGGAATGTGATCAAAATGTACCCAAAAGCACAATCAATTAGGAGTATTAGGAAACCTTCTACTCTACATGGAATGGACTGGATATTATGATGGGTTTTCATATTCCTAATAATAAATGATGGATTCTTGGAGAGAAAGGAGAATATCTTAAAACTCGAAGAGGAAATACTTGGAACAAAAAGTTGAGGATATTTAATGATTTACCATATGAAATAGTTTCTATGTACAAAAAAATCTTTCCTCCAAGGGAGGAAACAACAAGTGCTACACCAAAACCTATAGGTCACAGACAACTGCATGAGTCTACTGTTGATATGGTTAACATGTTTGGAGTTATAACTAAATCTTATAGAATTGTCTCATATTGGAAAGATCAGAGCAGAACCTAGAGGGATTGTGAGAAAAAGGAAAACGAGCAATTTGAACTTTTATCCCTTATATCCTATCCTTATAATTATACATTACTCCTCTTATCATACATTTCTATATCTTTGAAGCCGAAACCATTTGAAATTCATATTGCTGGGGAAATTAATTGCTTAATAAAAACAACTAATCAACTAAACATTAATTATCAACCCGAGGAATGACAATCTGAAAAATAACTACCAAATACTAATATATGTTCTTTATGATATTATTATGATAACTTAACAATTAATTCTATTTTTCAAAGTTTATTTGTTCTATGCATAACCTTAAAGCGATCTAGATTTGACAAAACAAGGTAAATGCAAAAAGTAAATCTCTGAAAGTAAATGAAAAAACTACAAATAATTTGTGTTATAATTGTAATCACATATATGCAAATAATAATGTGATAAACCAGTAACAAAATCATTCTATTATTAAGTAGGAAACAATAAGAGAAATTTCCGAGTCTATTTCCGAGTCTATTTCGAGTAAATATTCAATATCTTTGGAGTAACTCACAAACTAATCTTAAATAAAAACAATAAGAAATTAGAGGAACAATAATAAGAAGTTAAAGGAACAACAATTGTCTATTGGATGAAACAACAACTAATTGAAAACGAACAACTATTAAACAAGAAAAAATCTAAGGAACAACCAGCATTCACATAGAAAACAATGGCAAGAATCAGTGTCATAAGTTATGCAACTACTGAAAATATAATTACAATCTTCAGAGAACTATTTGAAATCTTAATTTCTTAGAAGAAAGAAATAGTACAGAACTATGCTAATGAAAATTTACAAATGTAAGACAACCGCCTCTGCGAAGAACTAGGCCCAAACCACTAGGAGTTACACTGAGGCTCAAATCAACACACGATTGATAAAAGTGAGATTAATTAAGAAATATTCACATTCAATAATATTGGAAACAGTAAATACAATCCATACTCCATTTGCTATTCTATCTCAAATTATAATTATTCCTTCTCTCCTTTTCTTGCTTTATCACTTCATTTAAATACATAAAAAGCAAAGGGAAATTAAAACTTAACCAATCATCTCATCATGATATTATGAGTGAATTACATGAAAGAAAAAAGAAATACAGAGGAGATTAATAAAAAAACAGATAATCTACCGCTACAACTTCTTAATTACACCAACAATAAAAAAACGAGAGAGGATGATCTCCAGGGATGGTAGATCGTGAAATAATTATTCTTACATTCTCCCCTGTAATTATTTCACAAAAAGTAAAAAAAAATTGCTATTACATCAAAATGTCGTTACTTCATGCATAACCCTATATTTTCCCTGTGAGTTTCAAATAATTATTTTCCCAAGGGTTTTGTAAATATGCCTGCAAACTGGTCTTCTGAGCTGCAGAACTCCATACATATTTCATTATTGCTTACTAATTCTCAAATTAAATGGTATCTCGTATCAATACGTTTACTCTTCTTATAGAAAACATGATTTCTTGATAATGTAATAACAGATTTGCTGTCATAGAAAACATCAATGGGTTCTTTCTATTCATGCAACAACTCTTTCAAAATTCTTCTCATCCACACAGTTTCACATGATGTTGTTGTGGCTGCAACATACTATGGTTTAGCTGATGATAGAGTCAGAACCGATTGCTTCACTGATGCCCATGAAACTAGACCTGAACCAAAATTGAACACATACCCAGATGTGCTCCTCCTGTCATCAATATTGCCTACAAAATCACTATCAATATATCCAATTAGTTTAAAATCAAAATCAGGTGCATACCAGATACCATAATTTCTTGTTCCAGGGACATATCTTATAATCTTTTTTACAACTAGCCAATGGGTACTCTTCGGAGACACCATGAATATGGAAATTAAACTTACACCAAAAATTATATCGGGCCTTGTTGCAGTCAAATACATAAGACTTCCAACCAATTGTTTAAACAAGGTTGGATCAATATTTGAACCATGATCATCCTTACTGAGTTTTGTACCAATTGCAGTTGGGGTTACAACTGGCTTACATTTTTGCATCCTGAACCTTTTCAATATATCCTTTTTGCATACTTAGATTGACAAATGAAAATACCATCTTTAGACTGAGTTAGTTCAATACCAAGGAAATATTACATTAAGCCTAAATCACTCATATCAAATTCTCTTTTCATGCTCGTCTTAAAATCATCTATTGAGAGATCTCGAGTGAAAAGCAAATCATCAACATACAAGCACACAATCAAAATTTTACCATCCTTGTTTACTTTTGTATACAAAGTTGGCTCACTTGGACTCCTGATGAATCCATTGTTATTTAGATATTCATCAATTCTATTGTACCATACTCGGGGTTCTTGTTTCAATCCATGTAATGCTTTATTTGATTTGTAAACTTTATCTTCTTGATGATCAATTTCATATCCACAAGGTTGTTTCACATAAACATCTTCTTCGAGAAAACCATTTAAAAATGCAAACATAACATCCATCTGATATATTTTCCATTTATTTTGTGTAGCAGTAGCTAATACCATTCTTACTGTGTCAAGTCTAGCTACAGGTGCAAAAGTTTCATTATAATCAAAACCAAGTTGTTGACTGAACCCCTGAGCTACAAGTCTTGCGTTATGCTTTTCAATTTCACCTTCAACATTCACTTTAGTTTTGTAAATTTAACACCTATAGTACTTTTACCTTTAGGAAAATTTACAAGTTCCCAAGTATTATTTCTTTCTATAGCATCAATTTCTTCATCCATGGCTTTTATCCAAATTTTTTCTTTCACGGCTTCATCAAAATTTAATGGATCATATGCAAGTAATGCAAAATTTGAAACTTGATCTATTTCATCATTCTGCTCATATAGTTCCTTTAAACTTCTAGTCTTCTGACCTTTAGTTCTATTCTTCAATGTAGTTATTGTAGGATTAGAATCATTACTTACCTCTAATCTTGTTGTTTTTTGTCCACCATAACCTAAAGGTTCGCCATGTTCATGATTTCTCAGTGTTCTGAATTGTAATGGACTAACTCTTGGTGATTGGCTTACTAGCATGCTTGCAACAATTGTATATGGAATTGGTTGTCCACCTTGTGCTTCTTGCTCATTTTCATTATCATCTCCATGAGATAATACAGTTGTCTCTGTAACAAATTTATCTATGCTTCCATCCCAAGCTTCTTCTTCCTTGAACTCAACATCTCTACTGATAATATATTTCTTAGTGATGGGATTATAAAGTCTATATGCTTTAGACTCATCACTATATCCAATAAGGATACATTTCTCACTTCTATCATCTAACTTCTTTCTCAATTCTTTAGGAACACGTGCATAAGAAATGCAACCAAAAATTCTTAAATGAGATATATGACAACTCATATCATTCCATGCTTCTTCGGGAACTCGATCCTTCACACTATTAGTTGGACTTCTGTTAAGAATATAAACATCACAAGCTACAACTTCTCCCCAATATTCATTTGGTAGATGCTTTTCTATCAACATACTTCGAGCCATATTCATAATAGTTCGATTCTTCCTTTCAGCTATTCCATTTTGCTGTGGAGTATAACGTGCAATAAACTGCCCCTTGATTCCATACAATCAACAAAACTCAATGAAATATATTAGCATATATTCAACACCTCTATCTGATCTCAAAATTTTAATATGATTTCCACTTTCCTTTTCAACCATAGCTTTAAATCTTTTAAATACAAAAAATGCTTTAGATTTCTCTTTCACAAGATAAACCCATGTTTTTCAATTGTAGTCATCAATAAAAGTCAAAAGGTAAACATTACCAGCCAAAGAAGGTGTTTGCATTGGTCCACATAAATTTGTGTGAACAATCTCCAATGGAGTTCTCACCATGTACGAAACTCTAGATACAAATTTCTGTCTATGATGTTTTGCAAGTATGTAACTTTCACACGATCTCGTCAGTTGTTGAATACTGGGTAACCCTTTCACCATCTATTTCGTCTGCAACAAATCTAGTCCACCAAAATATAAATGATCATTTCTTAAATTCCATAACCACGATTCATCAAAATTCTTAGTTTTGTAAGCATTCAAGGAGGAAGATAATTCATTTCTCATTATAGGAGGAAACATCTTATTATTTGACATTTCTATTCTTGCTATCAGCTTCTTACTTGGGTATTTGTCAATCATAGTACACACATTATTCTTGAAGAACACTCTATACCTTTTCTCTATCAATTGCCCAATGCTCAACCTATTGCATTTAAATTTAGGTACCTAATAGACATCATCATTTGTTCTTATATCACCATGTCTAGTATAAACAACAACCATTCCTTTGCCTTTAACACATACCTTAATATCATTACCCAACTTGGCTTCAGACTGAATACTGGTCTCCAGATTGGAAAACAAATATTTGTTTCGAGTCATGTGATTGCTCCAGCCGCTATCTAAAAACCAAATATCATTCAAACATTCTTGAGACACATTACAAGTCATAAACACTCGCTTCTGATTGTCTTCAAATTCTTTTGAGATGTGTACAGATTTCTTACCAACATCTGCCTACCTCTTCAAACACTTAGTAGCAAAATGGCCATATCTTTTACAGTAATAAAATTGAACTATAGACATACCATACCTTTGATTTCCTCGATGCCAGGTTCTAATGTAACTCCCCCTTAAATTACGAGGACGTTGCTGAGATTTCTCTTCATGATCATAATTATCTCACGGATGTCTTTGATCATCTACTATGCCTCCTCATCATCTATTACTCGATCTTCCTTTGCCTCTTCCTCTATGAAATTGACGTTGAGTTTTGAAGGCATTCTCCAACGTGATATCATCATATCTTGACATATTGGATTCATGTACAATCAACGAACCAATCAACTCTTCAATTTGCAATTGACTTGTGACCTTGAATTCTTCTATGGATACAACAATCACTTCAAATTTCTTTGGCAAACTTCGAAGGACATTCTTGATCACCCTCTTGTTTGAGAAGTTTTCTCCATATTGTCACAATTGATTAACAACACTCATGACTTGAGTCATAAAGGCATCCACAGTTTCACTATCTTTCATTTTCAGATTCTCAAAATCTCTTCTCAAATTCTACAACTTCACATTCTTTACTTTCGCTACACCCTGATAACTGGATTCAAGGATGTCCCACGCCTCCTTCAAAGATTCCACATTTGATACTTTTGAAAGTATCACGTCATCTAAGCCTTGTTGAATTAGGCCAAGAGCTTTATCGTCCTTTGTTATGTTTTATTTCAACAGTGTTCATTCAACATTTGTAAGAGCCATCGTTGCTGCCTCATTAGCAGGCTTTGGATACCCATCAGTAACAAATCCGCAAAGATCATGAGAATGTAACAATGTTCTCATTAGAATAAACCAAGAATCATAACTTTTCTTAGTTAAAATAGAAATTGACTGAAAATAGAAATTGACTGAGTAGTATTAGTATTAGTATTAGGATGTCATCTCTCACCAATAATTAAAATCTTTAGATAAAATTTAAAAGAAAAATCTCACACTATAATACTTTCAATTCCTTTCCAATACCCTTCCAAAGTACCCTTACAAATACTGTGGGCAACCTCTTTTAAAAAACAACTTTAAAATACCCTTTTTAACTTCCTTAATAAACCTTTTATGAAAAATACTTTAGAACACCCTTTTAACTCCCTTAATACAACATATAAATATTTTTTTTTTAAACAAACTTCAGTGTGACTTTAAACGATATTGTCTTTCAAACTTTGCAAAGGGCTTCGAAAAAACGAAATTATCCACACTGTTGAAAGATGTGTACACAATGCAGATTTACATCACTGGCCGACAAAATGCAAATTTCCCCTCCACTTCACCAAATTTCATACAGAACTGTCCAGGTTCGTTAGTGTGGTCTGCCACACCACAAAACTACTCGAAACACAATTGCAGCATAGCTGAACTCTTCAAACTTCAAACTTATCTCAGCTATGTAATAAAGCAACTGTCTACTCACGTTCTCCATACCATGAAGAAGATGCACATATCTACTGAATCATATAATCCAGTCATCAATCCACTAAACCAACTAACAACACAACCATACAACACACAACGTCGCACTCCGTGAGTCTCCACAGTACTTCACTCCATAGTAGTTCACACTTACTCAATAGGTTGTGGCTTCTAGGCTAATTTGGCTCTCATACCAGATGAAAGAAAAAAGAAATACAAAGGAGATTAAGAAAAAACATAGAGAATCCGCAGCTACAGCTGCTTAATTACACCAACAATAAAAAAACCGGGAGTGGATGATCTCAGCCTCTCTGTGATCCTTCAATTTATGGCAGATGTTTATGTCGGTTACATCAATTAAACAAATAAATTTTAAGCGGTGCTGCCCTTTCATTTCTATAAGCGGTGAGGCGGTGATGACCTCTAGAAGCATGAAGAGCCAAGGCGGTGGCGGTGACGGTGACGGTAGATCGTGAAATAATTATTCTTACATTACAAAATGATTCAGATTACGCATTTATATTTTTTACAACCAATCAATTAGCCAGATCAAATCTGAAATATCTCTCCATCATCAATAAGATAGAACAAGTCGAGTTTTGTTTTACAATTTGGGGAAAAGTGACATTTCGTCACAACAACAAATCTGGAAAATCACCTTCCTAGAAGCTCCCATATCTCTCAAATTGGAGCCAAATTTGGAAAAACACTTTTAAAATGGCTAATTTTCCTCATTCTGCATAAAACCCATGCCTCTTAGTTTTTGGATTCATCATCAGTAATAAAATAACAAAGTAGTACTTACTAATGGGTTAAGCAATCTGAGAATTCCGCGTGACTAAATGGTTAAGAAGTGAGGGTAAAAAGTACGGTTACTTTTACAAATCGGTATAAGCAAGCTCATAATTCGACAGGAAATGATCTGAAAGTTTTTTTTTAATGTTTAAAAGCCATTTTTGAATTACAAAATTTCAGTTTTTTCGTATTAATTTGTTGAAAAGTCATTTATGAAGTTATAAACTTTCAGACATATTTTTTTGGTCCATTAAATCATTGAAAGGTCATTTTTGAAGTTATGGAAGTCGATTGAAAAGGAAATTCTGTAAGAACTAGGAGCTGAAGGGAATGATCATATTTTTGTCGAAAGGCAGTTGATTGAAATTTTGAAATATTGTCTGACGGCCTCTCTTACGTCATCTCTTTTGAACTTCCAATAACAGTATGCGTGTTCATGTTAAATTTGCCAATGATCAGCAGACATATATAATTTTTTTTAAATGGACACTAACTTTATTATTTCGATATTATTAACTTGTGTATCAAGTTTGGCCGTTGTGTAACTATTATAAAGTTTTTGGAGTTGTGGGTTGGAATCTAGCTAAATCATATCCGGGTAGAAATCTATTAAATGGTGATTGTTGTTTTTTATTTTTTGGTTTTTTTTTAATATTTTTTTACATATATTCGGTAGGAGTTGTTTATAATGTGATTTTTTTGGAGATTCCGGTGACCGAATTCGGCGGAAGAAATTGAGGTTAAATCTTGATTTGTTGCAGTTAAAATGGATTTTTTAACTGCATATTTGGATTCAGCACCCTGAAAAACCCCCGGGACGCTTTCGTTGTCCAGAAACTAGCTATCAAACTTGGGATTCCAATAAATTCCTGCCGGATTTCGACCGGAAAAAACCGCCAAAAAGACTTTCAAAAAATCGTGTTATAGACAACTGATTTTGGAACATTTTAATTATGGAGAGTTTATAATTTAAAAATTAATTCCAATAATTTAGTAAGATTCTGAATCAATTTGATAAAAAAATACAAAAAAAATATAAAATAGTAACATTCTCTAATCAAACAAAGTTTCCATATATTTTATAAATAATTTTTAAATATTATAAAATTAGATTAATGATTTACACCTAACCACATCAAAAACTTTACAGTAACCTGATTATTAATGCTGTTGTGCATGCTACGGTCAACCACTTACGCGCGTGAATATACCAAGTCAGCGAATTTCAACTATTGTCTTGCCCATAAAGTTTGAGATTTTCTATTAAACAAAGTATACAGTAATTGCTATCCATATATATATATATATCCGCTTAGAAGGACCTACTCTGTACTCAGTCAACAGGATGGATTGACTCTTCCTCCATTTCAACCTTCTCAAGTTGCAGCAGTGCCATTGTAGTCGGCACCGGCTATTCAGATAACATGGAGGCATTTAGTTAGGGAGTTTTTAATTATTAGATATTTTGGAGATTTTGGTTGAGTGAATTATTTTGTTATATTTTGGAGATTTTGGTTGAGTGAATTATTTTGTTAATTTTTTTATTATTTAAATTAGGTTTTTAATTGTATATATAAATTTAGTATTTTGAATAACTTTTGTAATATTTAGAGTAGAGTTTATAATTTAAATCTTTGATTCGAGTGATTTTTTTATGAAATTTTGAACCATTTTAAATAGAAAACTAAAAAAACACTTAACTAAAAAACACTTTAGTATAACATATAGGCTATGTTTTTAGTGAACTAGTGTCTATTGTTTACTTCAGCTTGTTTTTGTGTAAACTAGGCTGTACGGATAGCTCCAGAGCGGCATTCTGATTATAGAGAGATTTCACATTTTCAAATTATAATTTTAACAAATTTTATTCAATTTTCAATAAATTTAATAAATTAATTTATTAAATTTTCTTAAATTTAATGGTCACCAATATGCCATAATTTATTCACTATCTGTCTTTGAAACTTTTTTTTTGGCAACTCTCCACAATTCACAATTCTAATACCTTAAAAGTTTCTTTAAAAAGATTTAGTATTCTAAATCTAAATATATAAAATAGAAAATCAATTTTAAACAACAAAATTCAAAATCTCAGTCGAAAAATTTTCACTGAATTCCTATCAGAATCTTCACCACTTCACCAGATATAATTTAAAAAAAAAACGTCTTACAATATACACCAATGTTGTGGCTGACTTCTAGAAGTTTCGTCGTGGCCCTCAGTGAATCTATTGTCTTTGGCTCCAACTTAGACGTTTTCTATTTAAACCAAGTACGTACCCAGTGCTCGCTCTAACGGTATGGATTCTTCAACGTCCTCCAGCTGCAGCAGCGTCATTATAGTCGGCGCGGGCATTTCAGGTAACGAAATTAGATTTGTTGGGAGTAAGAGGCATTTAGTTAGAATGTTTATATTATTTACTTATGCTTTTGTGTGAGGTGGCTTGTAGAAATAGCGGCTGCTAAGGTACTGGCAGAGAATGGAGTTGAAGATTTTTGTCATTTTGGTGGCCACAGATCGAATTGGTGGGCGGGTGATAAAGTAAATCCCATCTTAAATCCCATCTGGGAGCTGGCCCAGAAACACAATATGCGCCCCTGTTACTCTTATTATAGTAATGCTGCATTCAACATCTATGACCAAATGTACAATCCAAGACAAGAAATATGCACCAGATAGGTAACATTTATGGTTGTATATATATGGGAGAATGTTTTCAAAGTTTGTTTTAGCTGCGAGGGAAAATTTCTTCTTTAGTTATTTTTTGAAAATTGCTGTGATCTTGTTGTTGTTTTGAAATGAGTAAAATTTATGTGAGCTATGAGATGATTTGTAATTTATGGTTTAAGTAATGGTGACTGAAGGTATCTAAGCTTTCAAAATCATTTTGAGATAGCACAATTGAGTATAGCTAACCACATCAATCAATCTTTAATATGGCTAGACTTTTACCCACAAAATTTTGATCACCCCCCTTTACACCAACATTTACTATATAAACAATAAAGCAATTTCAAAATTCTAAAAAAAATTCATATATAACTAATTACATTAGAAAAATAACTAATAAAAAGATATTTAACTTATTAATTTAATTAATCATATAATTAAAAAATTAATATATGTTACATTGAACTTGTATTAATAATTTTATCTATATTTAAAAAATTAATATATATTAGATTGAACTTAAATTAATAATTTTATTTTGATAAATTGTAGATTTCTAGATATTCTTGGACCTTTAAACAACTATAAAAGTGTTGTTTTAAAATTTATGTATTTATATAGTTAAAAAAAAAATACACATTAAATTTGAATATATATTAATAAATATGTCTGAGCAGATTAAAGATTTGCACTGTTTTGAAAATCTAATAAAACTAAAATAAAAGAAATTATTCAAATTTATTCTTATTTATTAAATCTTATAAATATTTCAAAATGTGCGATCCAATTAAATTTTTTTTTTTTGTAGGCTAATGTATGATTCTTTAATATATAAATCGCGAAAACTATGTACAATGAGAAACAGTGTCCCCTGCCCCGAAGGGAAACCAGGCAAAACACCAAAAAACATCCATGTCCACACCTGCCCCGAAGGGAAACCCGACAAAAACACCCAAATTCAGCCATGTCCACACCTGCCCCGAAGGGAAACCAGGCAAACTTCAAAGGTAAGTATGTAAACTACGTGTCTAAGAAAGAAGTAAAATACTACAGTTCAGCCATATCAAGGCAAGCCTAAAAACTGCAAACGATGCTTAGAAAAACTACGCTAATAACAGCCAACAAAGATTGCAAAAGTAAGAATAGGCTACTGCTGCTTATCTTCCGGCAGGAGATCCGGCTCCACCTTTACAATGCCTGCAACGCGAATGAGCCGAGTCAACTTATCCAGCTTCCTATCCTGCATCATAAGAGTAATCTGGAGGTTCTTCAGTTCTTTTTGCAGATTGCCTTGGGCAATGTCCACCATCTCTGCTGCTACCTGTTCCATGGACTTGGCAAGCAGACGCTTAAGACCCCAATAAACATGAAGGGACTGCTTATACAGCGACATTCTCCCCCTGGTGTGGCCGGGGTCAGGGAGATAAAGCTCCCAATCCTCCATCTCCGGATCGGATTGCTCCTGCAGGGCCTCCTCCTCAAGATGGTCGACAATCCGCCGAATTTTTGGATGAGTATCATGCAGATAGGCACGCTCAGCTTCCGCCAGTCTTCGGTGAATATCCCTCTTTCCTCGCCCCCGTCCCGGAATCCCTGCACTATCTCCTTCCTCCCGGCCAGGACCACGACCCCTTCCTCGGCCCCTACCTCGTCCCTTCCGACCTCTACCGCGCCCGCATCCACCACGGACTACTTCGTCAACATCCTCAGGCCTACTATCTTCTTCATCTACATCTTCAGCCGCTCCAACCTCAGTCCGCCGCACCCACTTGCCAACCTTGCCACCCGTAGGCTTTCGGCGAGATGCAACTCCAGACCTCTCTCCTGCGGGGTCACCCAAATCTGCAGAGTCCTCAGAGAGGTCTATAGGGATATAGCGCAGACCTTCATCCTCGGCCTGCATCCCCAGAGGCAGCCCCTGACTGCGCGTTCGTCGGCCCTCAGAGTGAAGTGCAGCCATACTTGCAGAGAACGCAATGTCGAAAGTCCACAAAAAAGATAGGGGAGACGTTAAACTGAGAAGCCTAATATAAGCGCGGCGGAAGAAGCCAGTTGCATGGAGATTAATACCTGTCCACCACCCTCGATCATCTTGGTAAGTACTGTCGTTTGCACACGTCGCAGGAGGAGAGCTGGGATATGATGTGCAGTCTGTCCTCCTCATGCCACCACATACCCACCACTGTACCCAAACTGCCGTCAATCTGGAGGAGGGCAATTCCGCGCATGTCATCAATAAATTAAGCTGCCAGGTGGTTTGCAGAGTCGTGCCCCCCATGATCATTATATTGTGAATGTTATGCTGTCTTGTCGCCCCCCATGGCCTCATCATTATCCTGGCGGAGGATGGCGGCCAGCTCACCCCAATTAAATTATTAATCAACTAAATTGTCTATTTTTTTTCTAAATACTAGATTTTTTTGAGTTAAATATTGATTTATATGTATACATATACAATACTTTGAAAAAAATCTAACCACTATTGTTTTTTTAGGTTTAATACCAGATTTCTTTTGGGATATATATATATATATTCGATGAATATATTTTTTTGAAAATTTAGAATATAAAGAGTTTACGATCCAAAATATACTAAAAAATTGAGATTGTAAAGAGTTTACGATCCAAAATAATTATTTTAATAAAACTTTAAACTTTCAAAACAGATAAACTCCGGCTTAACTAACTCAAAGTAAATCCAATTAAACTCAAATTTTATTAAGTAATGTTGTACTGTTTGCGTATGCTTAACAGCAGTGCTAAAGTACCTGGAACTGTTGCGGCAGCTTGTTATGAGTCGGCTGTGGATTCCGCCAATAGCGCTTTGGCAACTGAAGCTTTTCCAGAAGTGCCGAAGGGACTGCAAGGCCTAATCCTGATACGCCATTGCCATTAACAGACAGTACAATTCTCGAAGTGTAAGTATACACGCCAGCATTGGTCCGTACTTCTTTGAAGATAATGGATATGAACTAAAATATATATTATACGTATTACTATTTCCCCAAGATGTATACCTTATCCATTATCGATAGTAAAACTTAGATCTTATTATCGTTTAGAATATACCCCTAAACACAAATTATTAACATACATCTAAACACAAATTATTATTATATATCTAAACACAATATTATGTTGAGAAAATTTATTTATCTGCGGAATCATATAGTTAGTTTAAAGTATACTTCTAAATCCAATTATTTCTAGTCTTAATGAAATTTCTATTTTTTTCAGAATTCCATCAACGCCGTTGGAATTGGCGGTAGACTTTATTTTGCATGATTTTGAGATGGCAGGTATGACTTTGATATTTCTCAATTGGGTTTGAGTCTTGCAGTCGTTAGTAGTTACTGATACCGAATGTTGTTGTGGATGCAGAAGTGGAGCCAATTCCCACTTACACCGAATTTGGAGCACAGGAATATTTGGTTGCTGATGATCGAGGTTACGAATACATCATCCATAAATTGGCGGAAGATTTCCTCCAATCCGAAGGCGGTCATATCGTCGATGAGCGACTAAAGTTGAAAAAGGTATAACTTCTAATTGTTCCTAGAATTTGCAATCTATATAAAAGTACCACACCAATCAGGCCATCTCTGAATCTTCATAAAAATGCCCTTACTAAGGGCCAGCGATCAGTCAATCACTGAATCTCCATGTCAAATATTATCGAATGATGGAAAAACTTATTGGGCTGTTCTCTGATGGGATTTTCTTGAATGTTTTAGGTCGTTCGAGAAATACATTATACAGACTGCGGTGTTACAGTTAAGATAGAAGATGACTTGGTTTACAGTGGCAATTATGCTATTCTGTCTGTCAGCTTGGGAGTTCTTCAAAGTGATCTTATCCAGTTTAATCCTCCTCTGCTTGTAATTACATGAATACTGATTCTATTAATTTTACATTCCATATTCTCTGATATTAACATTTCTAGAACCTTTTATTTCTTAAAATTAATTTTGTAAAACAATTTTAGAAGTTGTTGAGGTTAGGTCAAATCTATTTTACTTTGATTATTGGGCATTTTTATGGTGGTCGTAGATTTCAGCAGTATCTCAAAATCTAATAGTTAAGGGTTGAACAATTGATTTCTTTTCAGAGTGAGATTTTGATTCTCAAATATTTCTAAAATCCTCAATTCACATGAGTTCAAATTTTTTTACCTAAAACTTTAATTATTAGGACTTTTATGTCAATAATAGATTTCAGCAATATCCCAAAATCTAATAATCAGGAAAAGCGTTGAACAATTGAGCTCAAATTCCCAAATATTTCCAAAATTGGCAATTCGCACTAGTTCAAAAAATCTTACCTACATTATTCCAAATACGTTTCATATAAATTTTGAGCATTATCGTTTAAAAATCTGATATTGCCTATTGTATGCAGAGTTGGAAAAGGAAAACTTTCTTCTCATGCGAGATGAGAGTTTACACAGAGATATTCTTAAAATTTCCGAGCAAGTTCTGGCCTACGGAGGATGGTACTGAATTCGTTCTATATGCTGCCGAAAAGCGAGGATATTACACGTTCTGGCAGGTGGGTTTTATGACGACATTTGTGTGCTCTTTTCCTGAAACTGAGCTTAACTTGGTTATGCGCCGGTGGATGTATTCAAAGATCTATTCCGCCACATGACAGAATTGGATGTTTTCGTGTCGAGACTTTATGGTCCATATACTGCCACCGATTATAACAGTAAATAGGGTTTTGGATGTTTGTAGAAATGTCTATAGCACATATCGCAAACTACATTATTAGATAATAAAGTTCTATATCATATATTACAAATTACATTAATATATAATAAATCTTTCGGTATTTATGTCTACATAAATATGGATCGCCTGGATCAATTGTCAACCTAACTATTGATATCAAACAATTTTACAATTACTATTGATATCAAACAATTTTACAATTATATATGGAAGTTTGTTGAGATATTTATATCACATGGAGTAGGGAAAAATACGTCAATATGTAATAAATCTTTTGATATTTATGTGTATATCCACTTGTATCCCCCACATAAATTAAAATATTAACGGAACAAAATGAAGATTTCGAGTTAAATTTTTGATATGAAACAATATTATATACAGAATAAAAATATATTTTTTAACGAGGTCAAAGAAAGAGGTTGGAATTTGGGAAAGTTTTTTAATAAATTTTATAAAAACAGTGTTTAAGTTATGTTTTTGATGGTGGACATAGATTTAATATTATGAAAAAATTTTATAGCAACAAAAATTTAAATTTACTAATATCCCTACACAAATTTACTAAAATATTAAAAAAAAAAAAACATTTATCGGAACAAGAATCTAAATTTACAAATATCACTACCCAAATTTATTAAAATATTGGCAAAATTTTCATAAGGAAAAACAATCTAGTTAAACTGAGATTTTTCAACACATATGGGCGTCTTTTTATTACAAAAGCTCATCAGACCAGGATCCTATATATTAAATAGCATGGTAGGAGAAACAGCCTTATCAACCGATTGGCTTTTTCTAAAATATTTTGAAGTCAGGAGAATGTCAAAGATATATTGTTATTTTAAAAACGGGAGTGACCTCGTTAGCTCACTTTTGTTTATTCTATTTCGAGATATTCTTCACATTGAAAAAAATATATAAAAATATAACAGAATTTAAAATGATGTTTAATTTTAATCACATATTTTAGATTTTTTCCATTTGATTATTTATATACTACTTGCAGGAAAACAATCAATTTCTTTGTTGACATTTCAACTGCAAAAATATATATATATATATATATATATATATATATATATATGACGTTGTGATGATATTATTGCATATGTTCACGAATCATGGAAATAGTATATACGTTGCAGCACATGGAAAAAGCATATTCAGGATCGAACATCTTGGTTGTAAAAGTTACAGATGACGAATCTAGGCGGATAGAGGAACAGGGCGATGAGAAAAGCAAAGAAGAAGCAATGACGGTTCTGAGGAAAATTTTGGGCGATGGGATTCCTGAAGCAGACCAAATCCTGATTCCAATTTGGTGGAATAACTGGTTTCGGAGAGGAAGTTACAGTAATTACCCAATTATTGTCAGCCCGAATCATTTCCATGACATAAAGGTAAGAGAACACACAGTGACAATAATAGATGTGCAGAAAACGTTAATTTCTGGTTATTCTAAACAAAATACAGTGGAAAAATCCTCTGTGTCCACTGTTGGGAATTTTCTGATAAATTCCGAAACAAAAAAAAAAATGAAAGAGTAATACTCTATTTTCAGGATTTCTGATAATTCAAAAACACAAGAACAGAGCATAAAATGATACTCTACTTTGCCTGAGGATAAAAAACTGATCAAAATAATACTCTGTTTCAATATAGCGAAAACAGGAAAAAATCGCTTTGCTGTAACTGGTGCTGCAGCAACGCAGATTTTTTCAGTTGCTGTAACTTGTGTTGCAACAACGCTGTTCGTGGTGTTGCAGCAACGTAAATTTTTTACGTGTATTTTTTGAGTTACGGTGTAACAACAACAGTGATTTGACGTCAACCACTTTTGGTGTAACAACAACGGGGATTTTGTCAAAACTATCTTGACTTTTGGTGTAACAACAACGGGCAAAAAGAAACTTCTATTTATAAAAATAAACTAAGTGCTAAAACTAAGTCTTCCTCACATAGAGGGATTTCCACAACTCCTATTACAAAACATCTTCCTCTTAACAGGGATTTATCAATCTATGCTAAAGAGCATCTTCCTCTTTAACAGAGGGATTTACCAGTCTTTGCTAAAAAACATCTTCCTCTTGATAGAGGGATTCACCAAATGAACGCTTCTGTTCCACAAAAATAACATTTACCTCTTAACAGAGGAATTCCACCATGCCTGTTTCAGAGGCATTTCAATCTGTCCAAATTGACATTGCTGTGTCTGCCTGATATTTTACACTACTATGTGTAAAAATTTGAATACATTTATGCTGCTGCATATACAGTTGCCTCAGCACTGCTGTCTCAGCAACTCTTTCTCTCATCACTGTGTCTTAGTACTGCTGTTTCAGCAACTCTATCTCAACACTGCTGTTTCAGCATCTCTGTCTCACAGCAAACAATCTTAAAAAAAAAAAAAACATTCAAATCTTCACTGTTGTGCGTTTCACTACTCTGAAAACATTTTTCTTTACGCTGCTGCGTGCTCTCCTCTGCTATCTATTTATTTCCCCTGTTTCTATTTCTATTTCTGTTTCTGCTTCTATATTTTCTTCACTGCTGTGTCTGCATTTTATAGTGCGGGAAAGGGTCATCACCTCTTTAACTTGCTGATGAAGTTTCTGCTGTACTCTGCTGCTCATAATGAATAAAATCTGATCTTTCTGACATTATGTTGTGCTTCTTGAGTTGGTTATGTGGAAACCCATAACTGATAAATGTTGCGTCGGCTCAAGGCTAGTTCTTTTTTGTTTCAGCCATTCTGCTCATTAATACAGTTGTTGAGAAGTAATGGTGTAGCGCTGGATCTGATCTTTCCTCCTTCGGGAACTCAAAAATAATTAAAGAGTGAAAAGATGGTAATGGCGGTGGCTTAAAAGATCAGGAATAAATGTGGGGCGCCGAATCAGGACAAATGAATAAAATTGCTGCTGCTGTTCAACTATTCACTGCAGTTCTACCGCAGATACGCCGACTCTTTTGTAAGTCCTCTATTGCGGCTCGCTGATGCGATATCGGCGATCACTCATCGGCGATGTCCCGCACCGCTGCTGCTGCACAGCAGTTGGAATTAATATTCCAACACTCCCCTTTTAATTTCAACTGCTGGGCGTTCAATCATACCCAGACATTTCATCAAAAACTCCAAACTTTTCTGATCCAATGGTTTGGTCAGAATATCAGCAACCTGCTCCTTCTTTGTTGTCATGGGAGATTTAGTTCCATATCTCTTCCTTATAGGAAGATCTTCATCAAAGAATGACTATTAATACAGTTCAACAATAATGATAAAAAATTACAGGCTCCCCTTTAGTGTATGCATTATCTTCTTTCGGCAGAATCTTCTCAAAAGAAACCTAGATCGGCTGGAGAGCTCAAGGGACTTTCGTACTGTATATTCTTCCTTCTCCATACTTGTGTAACTTTCTTCTTTTGCATGGGTCTAGCTTGTGTAAAGGCCCATGTTAAGTTACAATCACGTGCCATATGCCCAATGTTATAACACTTGAAGCATTCAACATTGTTCATGAATAAAAATTCATGATTTCTTCTTGCAAAATTGTTTTTTGGAGATTGTTGGAGACTACAACATCTATCTCTATGAAATGCTCTACAGTCTTTTGCCATATGACCAAAGTTTGAACAAGAATAACAATAACCAAAAAATGAACTTTGATACCTGGTATATGGAGGTTTCTTTGATGTACTTCCGAAGCCTTTCTGCCTTGAAATTCTTTCTTGATAACCATTGCCTCTCGCATCTTTGTCGTCATCAACATTTCTTCTTGGAGCTAGTTTTCTACTTGGAGTAGGATTTCTTATATTGTAGCCTTGATTTTTCTCCTTTCCTTTGCTAGAACTAGGGGCATCACAATTTCTTTCTGCCTTCTTCACATCTCCTTTGCTTAAAGCATTTTCATTCTTGTTTGTGGGTTCACATACATACCCGAGTCCTGATTTATCATATGGAGATCTGTGATAGCTGAGCATATCATCCAAGGCTTGAGATCTCTTCAAGATTTTGTTCATCCCTTCAACCTTTTTTCTAAGGAGGACAATCTCTTCTTCCAATCTTTCACACTCATCATTCTTCTTTGTAAGTTGTTTCTCAATTTCTTCCTTGCTACGAGTAGTTTCTGTAAAAATCTTAACTGACAGCCCAAAGATAATCAATACCGAATATTTCACAAACAGAACTTTATATGAGATGACATACCTTGATCAACAGCGGAAGATGTAATGGCTGCCATCTACTTTGATCTGACTCCTGACTGTTCCTCTTCTTCATAATTCGGTTTCTCTCCTCTTGCCCTCACTTTCTTTATGTGCTTCTTGATGGAGAAGAATGCAACTCTTGTGTGTGGGAGAGAGAGGACCCAATCCTTTATATATTATTTAACTCTAATCTGGTACGTCCATCATATACCAATTCAACAATTAAGATCTAATGCTTTAGATTAGAAACTGCTTTAGGATAAAATCTAAATGCTTTAAGATTAGATCGGGTCACATTAAGATTAGAAACTGCTTTAACGTTAAAAAGCAATGAGCCTTTTGCTGTTTCTAATAGTAGTTTCTAACATTCTCCCACTTGACCCGACTATTCATAATATTAAGTGTTGAACATCATACTATGATAAATTGTTGAGAGTTATGGCGGTTGTGCATTATTAATTCAATGAATTCCCTTCCATATACTACAATACCAGCAATCCATCAATTCATACTCATAATTTATATAAAACAGCATAATGGTCCACATAATGTCTTATATCATAATGATTAAACATAATATCTTTATAAGACTCTTTCTTGTTTAAAATTACATAAAATACGTATTACTACATTAAAACAAGAAACACATGATTGTATATCATAAACACATAAAAGAGCTCAGAATGTCACACATCAATTATCATTAATACAACCAAGACCCATTCTTTGAACATGTTCCTTAAATTGTCTTGGTTGTAACCCTTTCGTCAAAGGGTCTATAATCATAAGTTCTGTCCTGATGTGCATGATTGACATTCTTTGTTTCTGAACCTCATCTTTCACAACAAGATACTTCAGTTCCATATGTTTGGCACCTTTAGAGTACTTGTCGTTCTTTGAGAAAAATACTGTTGCAGAGTTATCATAATAAATTTTCAGCGGCTTGCTACTGGTGTCGACAACCGCAAGTCCTGAAATAAAGTTCCGCAACCATAATGCATGAATTGTGGCTTCAAAATATGCCACAAATTCTGCCTCCATAGTGGATGAAGCAACGATAGTCTGTTTCGCACTTTTCCATGATATGGCACCTTGAGCAAACATAAACAGGTAACCAAAAGTCGATTTTCTAGTATCGATGCATCCAGCAAAATCTGAATCGCTATATCCAATCACTTCCGATTCATTGGATGAGCATGTAATATTTCGTTGAGAGAAATTCCTTAGTCTCATGCAATATACTTAAATTATTTATAGCAAGCAAGACGTCATCAACATAAAGAACCAGATAAATAAACTTGCTCCCACTGGTCTTTCGGTATATACAGTGATCAACCGTATTTTCCTTAAAACCAAAAGATGTAATAATGTTATTGAACTTAATATACCACTGCCGGGATGCTTGTTTAAGCCCATATATTGACTTCTTAAGTTTACACACCAATTGTTCTTTACTTTCTACAGAAAAACCCTCAGGTTGATCCATATAAATCCTCATCAAGATCTCCATTCAGAAAAGTTGTTTTCACATCCATTTGATGCAACTCCAAATCATAATGAGCTACTAATGTCATTATTATTCTTAGTGAGTCCTTTTTCGAAACAGGAGAAAATGTCTCCTTGTAATCAACACCATCTTTCTGAGTGTAACCCTTAGCAACAAGTCTAGCTTTATACCGTTCGATATTACCACTAGAGTCGTGTTTGGTTTTAAAAACCCATTTTCTTCCGACTCTTTTACAGCCATGTGGTAACTCAACGAGATCCCAAACTTCATTCTGTTGCATGGATTTCAGTTCTTCTTTCATGGCATTAATCCATTCCTTTGACTCTTTACTTTCTACAGCATGTGAAAACGAAACTGGATCCTTATTGATTCCAATATCATAATCTGATTCTTGCATATAAACCACATAATCATTAGAAATAGCTGACCTACGATTTCTTTAAGGTCTTCTTAATTCTACTTGTTGTGGTTCATGCATATCAGCATTATGTAAGTCATTTCCTTCAGGAAGTACTTCTTCATTTATATGTTGTTCATTATCATCATGTTGTTATACAACAGCTGGAACAACATTTGGAGTAATAGTAGATGGAGGAACTATTCTAGGTAATGTAACATTTACCCTTGTTTCCTTTATTTCTACTATTTCTCTTCTAGTACTCCCACTGACTTCACCATTCTCAATGAATCTTGCATTACCAGTTTCTAATTGCCTCTCAACTTCATTTACAAACGTGTCAAGGACATTCACAAATATCAGTGTGTATTAGTTCAAGAAGCTGGCTGCTTCTAGTGGCTCCTTTCTTATTATGTTATTATGTTTGGTTTGTTTACCTTTAATACAATCCACACATAATTCTAGATCACTAAAGTCCAAATTTGACAAAATTTCATTACTTACTAATCTCATCATTCTTTCTTTGGATATATGACCTAGTCGTTTATGCCACAAGAAAGCAGAATTTTCATTCAACATGCTATGTTTTCATCCAACATTATTTACTACATTCAACAAGGAATTCGCATAAGTGTCATTCAGTTTCAATTTATATAAACCATCAATTAGAATACCAGAACCAACATTATCAGCATTCTTATATAAATCGAAACAACCAGATCCAATCATACATCTAAAACCAGAAATATCCAATATACTTGCGGAAATAAGGTTTCTAGATAATGAAGGTACATAAAGGGTACTGTATAAGTTTAATACATATCCACTTTCTAGAATTAGACGATAAGTATCTTTTTACAGATACGACATTGAACACTCTTTAGTTCCTTCTTTTCCTCATCCTGCCCATTCTTAGCAGGTGCCTTTTTCTTCTTGAAATGACTTGATTTTCCTTTCTTTTCTTTACCAGCTTTATTACTCACAAAACTTACTGAGTGATTCACTTGATTTTTCAAACGTCCTTCTTCCTGAACAAGACTACTGGCCAATTCATTAACATTCCACTTATCCTTTATAGTGTTATAGTTAATCTGAAAAGGTCCATATTCAGAAGGTAGCGAGTTCAGGATGAACTGGACAAGAAACGAATCCTCTACTGTAAGTCCCAGGGAGTTTAACCTTGTTGCAATATTAGTCATCTCTATAATGTGCTCTTGCATAGTTCGCGACCCATCAAACTTCATGGTCGTGAGTTCTGCCATAAGAGTACCAGCGAGTGACTTATCAGCTGAACGAAAACGCTCTTCCACAGACTGCATATATTCCTTAGCACTTTCTGTTTGTGGAATTGTTGACTTGATGTTGTTAGCAACAGTCATCTTAATAAACATAAGGCTCAATCTGTTACTGCGTTCCCATGCTTTATGGTGTGATTTTTCTGCCTCAGTACTATCTCTTGTAAGAGCAGCAGGCTTATCCACAAGGAGTGCCAAGTCAAGATCCTGAATACCTAAATGGAAATTGACTTGTTCATTCAGAAAAATTAACACCAGTGAACAATGTAACAGATGAAGCATGTGTATTCATGGTAACTCCTGCAAATTAAAAATGAAATCACTATAAGCTCATAACTAACGCGATTCAGATGTAGACATAATAGTATAATATAGCACTCCTTTGGGTAGATACTATCTTATACTTAACATAATTAAATACCAAAACATAAGCAGGTAATAAATATATTCAATCAAATAGAACTGACATCTTTGGATGATCAATATTTATTTAATCAAAATATCTATTAAACCTCATCATGTCAACTAGTTATAGAACAAGACTTTCCTTTGGGTAAGTTCTCAGGTTCTATCATTAGTGACGCCAGTTTTTAATTGGTATATTATAACTGGCAATTTCTATCAATAATCATTATGTCATTTATGCACTAAATGATTATTCTGATTTTGACCACTTTGGTGATTAACAAAATCATAAATCTCATGTGCATAAACACATACCTTATGCAAAACAACATTCTGATTTTGACCACTTTGGTGATCATAAATCTCATGTGCATAAATAATTTATAACACATACCTTCTTAATGTGTAAATTGATTTTCTATAAAATATCAAAATATATATTTTCCCTCTTAAAATATATATACACAGAGTATATGTGATAAAGCTACATCACGGGTTTCTTTACATGCTGTGTTACGTTATTTATGTGGTACATTGAAACTTTATTAATAGCTTTATTTACGCATTAAAATGTAAATCTATTTCGTTTAACAAAGATTTACACCAAAATCTTAATCTTCCCATCAAACACTTACGCGTTGATCTCATGTCTCAACAACATCCTTTTAAACATGTGTTGCAAATGCGGAAGCATAGACGATGCATGCAATGTGTTTGACAAAATTCCGCAACGAAATGTAGTGTCATGGACTACGCGGATTGCAGCTTATGCTAGGGATGCTATGCCGAAGAGGCTTTGCAGTAATTCAAAATCCGTGATAGATGGACTGCAGCGATAGATGGACTGCACATACCATCCTCTATATCTAACTTTAAACTTGAGGGCATGCAATATTATTCAAAACAACGACGATATCTAACTTTAAATTGCAGGGCATGCAATACTATTCATTCCAACATACACAACGAACATACAATGATATGGTGTGACCAAGCCCCGAAACACCGAATCCGCAATGCCGCGCAGAGTATCAATGGGTTGGACAGTGTACACAGTGGACATAGACTTCCGGATTCCCTTGACACATTGGCATTTAATGGGTACCTTTAAGAACGAACCGGCGGGAAGGATTTGGGTTTGAGAATCAGAGGTCAGAGGATCGAATCCATTGGCACCTAGTATCGATAAAGGATCTACTCGAAATCGAGTAGCCACCTCTGAGACCTTCAAATCAGTTCGAAGCAAGTAAGCGACAAGGGAATCGCAGGTATCTGATCCATTGCATGGTTCGATTGTGGATTTCGATAGGGCTCTCGATGATACTAACAACAACAAAAGGATTGATCATTTCATGAAACCCCCACAATTTCCCGAAGGCTCAATCACATGAGTAAAGCACAAAACAGATCAATTGCAATCATAGGAAATATTCAGTTATTGATTGGCTCTGATACCAAATGTAAAAATCTTAACTGACAACCCAAAGATCATCAATACGAATATTTCACAAACAGAACTTTATATGAGATGACATACCTTGATCAACAACGGAAGATGTAATGGCTGCCATCTACTTTGATCTGACTCCTGACAGTTCCTCTTCTTCAGAATTCGGTTTCTCTCCTCTTGCCTTCACTTTCCTTATGTGCTTCTTGATGGAGAAGAATGCAACTCTTGTGTGTGGGAGAGAGAGGACCCAATCCTTTATATATTATTTAACTCTAATCTGGTACGTCCATCATATACCAATTCAATGCTTAAGATCTAATGCTTTAGATTAGAAACTGCTTTAGGATAAAATCTAAATGCTTTAAGATTAGATCGGGTCACATTAAGATTAGAAACTACTTTAAAATTAAAAAGCAATGAGCCTTTTGCTGTTTCTAATAGCAGTTTCTAACAGTTTCAGCTGCTACTTCTTTAAGAGAGATAATATCTGACTTCATTTTGGAGATTTCTTCATTCTTTGCTTGACTGCTCTCCATTCTCTTCTCAGCTTCTTGTGCCTGCTTCCTGGCTTCTTGTAATTCAGACTTAAGGGAGGAGACCTCTACCTTGTACTGTCCAATCCCTTCTACAAGTTTGTTCACTCTCTTGTGCCTTTATTCAAGTTGATTTGACAAGACATCTTCCTGCTTCCTTGCTTTATTCAACTGATTTGTCATGGATATGACTTCTTCATGATGCTTCCTTTTGCATTGATCAAGTTCCTTCTTAAGCTTGACGAGCTCTTCATCCCTTTCTTTTACTTGAAGCTTGATGAGGTCAACCTTCTCACTTTCAGCTTCTATGATGGGTTCATAATTTCCTTCTTGACTGATTGTCGTGGTCAGTGCTCCCTTTGCATGAAGGTCATGAAGTCTGTCCCATATGTCCTTTGCTGATGAATATTTTCCTATATTCTTTTAAAAAATCAGGCAACCCATCCAAAATTGTCTTTGCTGCTTTTGCATTGTGCTCCTTAGATTCTCTATCCACACCAATCAAGCAATCAGCCAATCACTGAATCTCCATGTCAAATATTATCAAATGATGGCAAAACTTATTGGGCTGCTCTCTGATGGGATTTTCTTGAGGGTTTTAGGTCGTTCGAGAAATACATTATACAGACTGCGGTGTTACAGTTAAGATAGAAGATGACTCGGTTTACAGTGGCAATTATGTTTTTCTGTCTGTCAGCTTGGGAGTTCTTCAAAGTGATCTTATCCAGTTTAATCCTCCTCTCCATGTAATTACATGAATACTGATTCTATTAATTTTACATTCGATATTCTCTAATATTAACATTTCTAGAACGTTTTATTTCTTAAAATTAATTTTGTAAAACAATTTTAGAATTTGTTGAGGTTAGGTCAAATCTATTTTACTTTGATTATTGCGCATTTTTAGGGTGGTCGTAGATTTGAGCAATATCTCAAAATCTAATAGTTAAGGATTGAACAATTGATTTCTTTTCAGAGTGAGATTTTGATTCTCAAATATTTCTGAAATCCTCACATGAGTTCAATTTTTTTTATCTAAAACTTTAATTATTAGGGACTTTTATGTCAACAATATCCCAAAATCTAATAATCAGGAAAAGCGTTGAACAATTGAGCTCAAATTCCCAAATATTTCCAAAATTGGCAATTCGCACGAGTTCAAAAAATCTTACCGAGATTATTCCAAATACGTTTCATATAAATTTTGAGCATTATCGTTTAAAAATTTGATATTACCTATTGTATGCAGAGTTGGAAAAGGAAAACTTTCTTCTCATGCGAGATGAGAGTTTACACAGAGATATTCTTAAAATTTCCGAGCAAGTTCTGGCCTACGGAGGATGCTACTGAATTCTTTCTATATGCTGCCGAAAAGCGAGGATATTACACGTTCTGGTAGGTGGGTTTTATGACGACATTTGTGTGCTCTTTTCCTGAAACTGAGCTTAACTTGGTCATGCGCCGGTGGATGTATTCAAAGATCTATTCCGCCACATGACAGAATTGGATGTTTTCGTGTCGAGACTTTATGGTCCATATACTGCCACCGATTATAACAGTAAATAGGGTTTTGGATGTTTGTAGAAATGTCTATAGCACATATCTCAAACTACATTATTAGATAATAAAGTTCTATTTCATATATTACAAATTACATTAATATATAATAAACCTTTCGGTATTTATTTCTACATAAATATGGATCGCCTGGATCAATTGTCAACCTAACTATCGATATCAAACAATTTTACAATTACTATTGATATCAAACAATTTTACAATTATATATGGATGTTTGTTGAGATGTTTATATCAAATGTAGTAGGGAAAACTACGTCAATATGTAATAAATCTTTTGATATTTGTGTATATCCACTTGTATCCCCAGATAAATTAAAATATTAACTGAGGAAAATGAAGATTTCAATTTAATGTTTTTTTATATGAAACAATATTATATACAGAATAAAAATATATTTTTTAACAAGGTAAAAGAAAGAGGTTGGAATTTGGGTAAGTTTTTTAATAAATTTTATAAAAACAGTGTTTAAATCATGTTTTTGATGGTGGACATAGATTTAGTATTATGAAAAACATTTATAACAACATAATATAAATTTATTAATATCCCTACCCAAATCTATTAAAATATTGAAAAAAAATATTTATGGAAACAAAAACCTAAATTTACAAATATCACTACGCAAATTTATTAAAATATTGGCAAAATTTTCATAATTTTCGAGGAAAAACAATCTAGTTAAACTGAGATTTTTCAACACATATGGGCGTCTTTTTATTACAAAAGGTCATCAGACCAGGATCCTCTATATTAAATAGCATGGTAGGAGAAACAGCCTTATCAACCGATTGGCTTTTTCTAAAATATTTTGAAATCAGGAGAATGTCAAAGATATATTGTTATTTTAAAAACGGGAGTGACCTCGTTAGCTCACTTTTGTTTATTCTATTTCGAGATATTCTTTACATTGAAAAAAATATATAAAAACATAACAGAATTTAAAATGATGTTTAATTTTAATCACATATTTTAGATTTTTTCCATTTGATATTTATATACTACTGGCAGGAAAAAAATCAATTTCTTTGTTGACATTTCAAGTGCAAAATATATAGATATATATATATATATATATATATATATATATATATATATATATATATATATATATATATATATATATATATATATATATATATATATATATATATATATATATATATATATATATATATATAACGTTGTGATGCAATAATTCACGACTCATGGAAATAGTATATACGTTGTAGCACATGGATAAAGCATATTCAGGATCGAACATCTTGGTTGTAAAAGTCACAGATGACGAATCTAGGTGGATAGAGGAACAGGGCGATGAGAAAACCAAAGAAGAAGCAATGACGGTTCTGAGGAAAATTTTGGGCGATGGGATTCCTGAAGCAGACCAAATCCTGATTCCAATTTGGTGGAATAACCGGTTTCGAGAGGATTTTACAGTAATTACCCAATTATTGTCAGCTTGAATCATTTCCATGACATAAAGGTAAGAGAAAACACAGTGACAATATTACATGTGCAGAAAACGTTCAGTTGGTTGTTGGGAATTTCTGGTTATTCCAAACAAAATACAGTGGAAAAATCCTTTGTTTCCATTGTTGGGAATTTTCTAATAAATTCCGAAACAACAAAAAATATGAACAGAGAGTAATACTCTGTTTTCAGGATTTCTGATAATTCAAAAACACAAGAACAGAACATAAAATAATACTCTACTTTGCCTCAGGATCAAAAAATGATCAAAATAATACTCTGTTTTAAAATAGCGAAAACAAGAAAAAAAAATCGTTTTGTTGCAACAACGCAGTTTTTTTCGGTTGCTGTAACTTGTGTTGTAGCAACGCTGTTCGTGGTGTTGCAGCAACGTAAATTTTTGACGTCAAGTATTTTTTGAGTTACGGTGTAACAACAACGATGATTTGACGTCAACCACTTTTGGTGTAACAATGGGGATTTTAAGTCAACACTATTTTTTGATTTTTGGTGTAACAACAACTGGCAAAAAGAAACTTCTATTTATAAAAATAAACTAAGTGCTAAAACTAAGTCTTCCTCATATAGAGGGATTTCCACAACTCCTATTACAAAACATCTTCCTCTTAACAGAGAGATTTACCAATCTATGCTAAAGAGCATCTTCCTCTTTAACAGAGGGATTTACCAGTCTATGCTGAAAAGCATCTTCCTCTTGATAGAGGGATGCACCAAATGAACGCTTCTGTTCCACACAAATAACATTTACCTCTTAACAGAGGAATTCCACCATGCCTACTTCAGAGGCACTTCAATCTGTCGAAATTGACATTGCTGTGTCTGCCTGATATTTTACACTACTGTGTGTAAAAATTTCAATACATTTATGCTGCTGCATATACAGCTGTCTCAGCACTGCTGTCTCAACAACTCTTTCTCTCAGCACTGTTGTCTCAGCACTGTGTCTCAGTACTGCCGTTTCAGCAACTCTATCTCAGCACTGCTGTTTTAGCATCTATGTCTCACAACAAACAATCTTAAAACAAAAAAAACATTCAAATCTGCACTGCTGTGCATTTCACTATTCTGGAAACATTTTTCTTCACGTTGCTACGTGCTCTCCTCTGCTATCTATTTATTTCCCCTGTTTCTATTTCTATTTCTGTTTCTGCTTCTATATTTTCTTCACTGCTGTGTCTGCATTTTATAGTACGGGAGAGGGTCATCACCGCTTTAACTTGTTGATCAAGTTTCTGCTGTACTCTACTGCTCATAATGAATAAAATCTGATTTTTCTGACATTCTGTTGTGCTTCTTGAGTCGATTATGTGGAAACCCATAACTGATAAATGTTTCGTCGGCTCGAGGCTGGTTCTTTTCTATTTCAGTCGTTCTGCTCATTAATACAGTTGTTTAGAAGTAATGGTGTAGCGTTGGATCTGATCTTTCCTCCTTTGGGAACTCAAAAATAATTAAAGAGTGAAAAGATGGTAATGGCGGTGGCTTAAAAGATTAGGAATAAATGTGGGGTGCCGGATATGGACAAATGAATAAAATAGCTGCTGTTGTTCAACTATTCACTGCAATTCAACCGCAGATACGCCGACTCTTTTGTAAGTCCTCTATTGCGGCTCGCTGATGCGATATCGAGGATCACTCATCGGCGATGTCCCGCATCGCTGCTGCTGAACAACAGTTGGAATTAATATTCCAACACTCCCCTTTTAATTTCAACTGCTGGGCGTTCAATCATACCCAGACATTTCATAAAAATCTCAAAACTTCTCTGATCCAATGGTTTGGTCAGAATATCAGCAAACTGCTCCTTCTCCGTTGTCATGGGAGATTTAATTCCATATCTCTTCCTTATAGGATGATCTTCATCAAAGAATGATTGTTAATACAGTTCAACAATAATGATAAAAAATTATAGGCTCCCCTTTAGTGTATGCATTATCTTCTTTCGGCAGAATCTTCTCAAAAGAAACTTAGGTCGGCTGGAGAGCTCAAGGGACTTTTGGATTGTATTTTCTTCCTTCTCCATACTTGTGTAACTTTCTTCTTTTGCATGGGTCTAGCTCGTGTAAAGGCCCATGTTAAGTTACAATCACGTGCCATATGCCCAATGTTATGACACTTGAAGCATTCGACATTGTTCATGAATAAAAATTCATGATTTCTTCTTGAAAAATTGTTTCTTGGAGATTGTCGGAGACTACAACATCTATCTCTATGAAATGCTCTGCAGTCTTTTGCCATATGACCAAAGTTTGAACAAGAATAACAATAACAAAAAAATGAACTTTGATACCTGGTATATGGAGGTTTCCTTGATGTACTTCTGAAGCGTTTCTGCCTTGAAATTCTTTGCTGATAACCATTGCCTCTCGCATCTTTGTCGTCATCAACATTTCTTCTTGGAGCTAGTTTTCTACTTGGAGTAGGATTTCTTCTATTGTAGCCTTGATTTTTCTCCTTTCCTTTGCTGGAACTAGGGGCATCACAATTTCTTTCTGCCTTCTTCACATCTCCTTTTCTTAAAGCATTTTCATTCTTGTTTCTGGGTTCACATACATACCCGAGTCCTGATTTATCATATGGAGATCTGTGATAGCTGAGCATATCATCCAAGGCTTGAGAGCTCTTCAAGATTTTGTTCATCCCTTCAACCTTTTTTCTAAGGAGGACAATCTCTTCTTCCAATCTTTCACACTCATCATTCTTTTTGTAAGCTGTTTCTCAGTTTCTTCCTTGCTACGAGTAGTTTCAACTGCTACTTCTTTAAGAGAGATAATA
Source organism: Pinus tabuliformis (assembly GCA_031772625.1). Taxonomy (NCBI): domain Eukaryota; kingdom Viridiplantae; phylum Streptophyta; class Pinopsida; order Pinales; family Pinaceae; genus Pinus; species Pinus tabuliformis. The sequence continues at coordinate 1,258,699,245 of CM062818.1, read as the reverse complement.
TCTGACTTCATTTTGGAGATTTCTTCATTCTTTGCTTGATTTCTCTCCATTCTCTTCTCAGCTTCTTGTGCCTGCTTCCCGGCTTCTTGTAATTCAGCCTTAAGGGAGGAGACCTCTACCTTGTACTGTCCAATCTCTTCTACAAGTTTGTTCACTCTCTTGTGCCTTTGTTCAAGTTGATTTGACAAGATATCTTCCTACTTCCTTTCTTTATTCAACTGATTTTCATGGATATGACTTCTTCATGATGCTTCCTTTTGCATTGATCAAGTTCTTTCTTAAGCTTGGCGAGCTCTTCATCCCTTTCTTTTACTTGAAGCTTGATGAGGTCAACCTTCTCATTTTCAGCCTCTATGATGGGTTTAGAATTTCCTTCTTGATTGATTGTCGTGGTCAGTGCTCCCTTTGCATGAAGGTCATGAAGTCTGTCCCATATGTCCTTTGCTGATGAATATTTTCCTATATTCTTCTTTAAAGAATCAGGCAGCCCATCCAAAATTGTCTTTACTGCTTTTGCATTGTGCTCCTTAGATTCTCTATCCATCTTGCTATCATCAATTACTGATTCCCAAATTTCAATACCTTGAGACTGTAAGATAGTCCTCATTTTTATTTCCCACATATCAAAATTTCCTTTAAACCTTGAAGCCTCAAATAGAATGCTTTCAAGGTGATTGTCTTCTATTTTGGGAGTAGAGGGAGACACATTCTTAGCAGGATTGGTGACTTTCTTCTTTGACCTTTCCATTTGACTGAGTATCTTAAAATAACTGATTGTTTCTTAAACAACAACACAGAAAATTAATCTGAAAAATACCTTGACAGCGTTTTCACTTTGCTGGATAATTTGCTATAGCAAGAAATCTTCTTTCAGCTCCTTTGATGTCTTCAAAGAGCCTGGACAAGCTCTGATACCATGTCGGGAATTTTTGGTTATTCCAAACAAAATACAGTGGAAAAATCCTCTGTTTCCACTGTTGGGAATTTTCTGATAAATTCCGAAACAACAAAAAAATATGAACAGAGAGTAATACTCTGTTTTCAGGATTTCTGATAATTCAAAAACACAAGAACAGAGCATAAAATAATACTCTACTTTGCCTCAGGATAAAAAACTGATCAAAATAATACTCTGTTTTAATATAGCGAAAACAGAAAAAAAAATAGCTTTGCTATAACTGGTGATGCAGCTACGCAGTTTTTTTCTGTTATTCTAACTTGTGTTGTAGCAACGCTGTTCGTGGTGTTGCAGCAACGTAAGTTTTTTACGTCAAGTATTTTTTGAGTTACGGTGTAACAACAACGGTGATTTGACATCAACCACTTTTGGTGTAACAACGGGGATTTTAAGTCAACACTATTTTTTTACTTTTGGTGTAACAACAACGGGAAAAAAGAAACTTCTATTTATAAAAATAAACTAAGTGCTAAAACTAAGTCTTCCTCACATAGAGGGATTTCCACAACTCCTATTACAAAACATCTTCCTCTTAACAGAGAGATTTACCAATCTATGCTAAAGATTATCTTCCTCTTTAACAGAGGGATTTACCAGTCTATGCTGAAAAGCATCTTCCTCTTGATAGAGGGATGCACCAAATGAACGCTTCTGTTCCACACAAATAACATTTACCACTTAACAGAGGAATTCCACCATGCTTGCTTCAGAGGCACTTCAATCTGTCGAAATTGACATTGTTGTGTCTACCTGATATTTTACATTATTGTGTGTAAAACATTCAAAACATTTATGCTGCTGCATATACAGCTGTCTCAGCACTGCTGTCGCAGCAACTCTTTCTCTCAGCACTGCTGTTTCAGCACTGTGTCTCAGTACTGCTGTTTCAGCAACTCTATCTCAGCAACTCTATCTCTGCACTGCTGTTTCAGCGTCTCTGTCTCACAGCAAACAATCTTAAAACAAAAAAAACATTTCAATCTACATTGCTGTGCGTTTCACTATTCTGGAAACATTTTTCTTCACGCTGCTGCGTGCTCTCCTCTACTATCTATTTATTTCCCATGTTTCTATTTCTATTTTTGTTTCTGCTTCTATATTTTCTTCACTCCTGTGTCTGCATTTTATAGTGCGGGAAAGGGTCATCACCGCTTTAACTTGCTGATGAAGTTTCTGTTGTACTCTGCTGCTCATAATGAATAAAATTTGATCTTTCTGACATTCTACTGTGCTTCTTGAGTCGGTTATGTAGAAACCCATAACTGATAAATGCTGCGTCGGCTCGACGCTGGTTCTTTTCTGTTTCAGCCGTTCTTCTCATTAATACAGTTGTTGAGAAGTAATGGTGTAGCGCTGGATCTGATCTTTCCTCATTCGGGAACTCAAAAATAATTAAAGAGTGAAAAGATGGTAATTGTGGTGGCTTAAAAGATCAGGAATAAATGTGGGGCGCCGGATCAGGACAAATGAATAAAATAGCTGCTGCTGTTCAACTATTCACTGCAGTTCAACCGCAGATACGCTGACTCTTTTGTAAGTCCTCTAGTACGGCTCGCTGATGCGATATCGGCGATCACTCATCGGCGATGTCCTGCATCGCTGTTGCTGCACAGCATTTGGAATTAATATTCCAGCACTCCCCTTTTAATTTCAACTGCTGGGCGTTCAATCATACCCAGACATTTCATAAAAAACTCAAAACTTTTATGATCCAATGGTTTGGTCAGAATATCAGCAACCTGCTCCTTCTCTGTTTTCATGGGAGATTTAATTCCATATCTCTTCCTTATAGGAAGATCTTCATCAAAGAATGACTGTTAATACAATTCAACAATAATGATAAAAAATTACAGGCTCCCCTTTAGTGTATGCATTATCTTCTTTTGGCAGAATCTTCTCAAAAGAAACTTAGATCGGGTGGAGAGCTCAAGGGATATTCGGACTGTATTTTCTTCCTTCTCCATACTTGTGTAACTTTCTTCTTTTGCATGGGTCTAGCTTGTGTAAAGGCCCATGATAAGTTACAATCACGTGCCATATGCCCAATGTTATGACACTTGAAGCATTCGACATTGTTCATGAATAAAAATTCATGATTTCTTCTTGAAAAATTGTTTCTTGGAGATTGTCGGAGACTACAACATCTATATCTATGAAATGCTCTACAGTCTTTTGCCATATGACTAAAGTTTGAACAAGAATAACAATAACCAAAAAATGAACTTTGATACCTGGTATATGGAGGTTTCCTTGATGTACTTCCGAAGCGTTTCTGCCTTGAAATTCTTTGCTGATAACCATTGCCTCTCGCATCTTTGTCGTCATCAACATTTCTTCTTGGAGCTAGTTTTCTACTTGGAGTACGATTTCTTCTATTGTAGCCTTGATTTTTCTCCTTTCCTTTGCTGGAACTAGGGGCATCACAATTTCTTTCTGCCTTCTTCACATCTCCTTTGCTTAAAGAATTTTCATTCTTGTTTGTGCGTTCACATACATACCTATGTCCTGATTTATCATATGGAGATCTGTGATAGCTGAGCATATCATCCAAGGCTTGAGAGTTCTTCAAGATTTTGTTCATCCCTTCAACCTTTTTTCTAAGGAGGACAATCTCTTCTTCCAATCTCTCACACTCATCATTCTTTTTTGTAAGTTGTTTCTCAGTTTCTTCCTTGCTACGAGTAGTTTCAGCTGCTACTTCTTTAAGAGAGATAATATCTGACTTCATTTTGGAGATTTCTTCATTCTTTGCTTGACTGCTCTCCATTCTCTTCTCAGCTTCTTGTGCCTGCTTCCTAGCTTCTTGTAATTCAGCCTTAAGGGAGGAGACCTCTACCTTGTACTGTCCAATCTCTTCTACAAGTTTGTTCACTCTCTTGTGCCTTTGTTCAAGTTGATTTGACAAGATATCTTCTTGCTTCCTTGCTTTATTCAACTGATTTTCATGGATATGACTTCTTCATGATGCTTCCTTTTGCATTGATCAAGTTCCTTCTTAAGCTTGGCGAGCTCTTCATTCCTTTCTTTTACTTGAAGCTTGATGATGTCAACCTTCTCATTTTTAGCTTCTATGATGGGTTCAGAATTTCCTTCTTGACTGATTGTCGTGGTCAGTGCTCCCTTTGCATGAAGGTCATGAAGTCTGTCCCATATGTCCTTTGTTGATGAATATTTTCCTATATTCTTCTTTAAAGAATCAGGTAGCCCATCTAAAATTGTCTTTACTGCTTTTGCATTGTGCTCCTTAGATTCTCTATCGATCTTGCTATCATCAATTACTGATTCCCAAATTTCAATCCCTTGAGACTGTAAGATAGTCCTCATTTTTATTTCCCACATATCAAAATTTCCATTAAACCTTGAAGCCTCAAATAGAATGCTTTCAAGTTGATTGTCTTCTATTTTGGGAGTAGAGGGAGACACATTCTTAGCAGGATTGGTGACTTTCTTCTTTTACCTTGCCATTTGACTGAGTATCTTAAAATAACTGATTGTTTCTTCAACAACAACACAGAAAATTAATCTGAAAAATACCTTGACAACGTTTTCACTTTGCTGGATAATTTGCTATAGCAAGAAATCTTCATTCAGCTCCTTTGATGTCTTCAAAGAGCCTGAACAAGCTTTGATACCATGTCGGGAATTTTTGGTTATTCCAAACAAAATACAGTGGAAAAATCCTCTGTTTCCACTGTTGGGAATTTTCTGATAAATTCCGAAACAACAAAAAAATATGAACAGAGAGTAATACTCTGTTTTCAGGATTTCTGATAATTCAAAAACACAAGAACAGAGCATAAAATAATACTCTACTTTGCCTCAGGATCAAAAACGGATCAAAATAATACTCTGTTTTAATATAGCGAAAACAGGAAAAAAAATAGCTTTGTTGTAACTGGTGTTGCAACAACGCAGTTTTTTTCTGTTACTATAACTTGTGTTGCAGCAACGCTGTTCTTGGTGTTGCAGCAACGTAAATTTTTTACGTCAAGTATTTTTTGAGTTACGGTGTAACAACAACGGTGATTTGACATCAACCACTTTTGGTGTAACAATGGGGATTTTAAGTCAACACTATTTTTTGACTTTTGGTGTAACAACAACGGGCAAAAAGAAACTTCTATTTATAAAAATAAACTAAGTGCTAATACTAAGTCTTCCTCACATAGAGGGATTTCCACAACTCCTATTACAAAACATCTTCCTCTTAACAGAGAGATTTACCAATCTATGCTGAAGAACATCTTCTTCTTTAACAGAGGGATTTACCAGTCTATGCTGAAAAGAATCTTCCTCTTGATAGATGGATGCACCAAATGAGTGTTTTTGTTCCACACAAATAACATTTACCTCTTAACAGAGGAATTCCACCATGCTTGCTTCAGAGGCACTTCAATCTGTCGAAATTGACATTTCTGTGTCTGCCTGATATTTCACACTACTGTGTGTAAAACATTCAATACATTTATGCTACTGCATATACAGCTGTCTCAGCACTGCTGTCTCAACAACTCTTTCTCTCAGCGCTGCTGTCTCAGCACTGTGTCTCAGTACTGTTGTTTCAGCAACTCTATCTCAGCACTGCTGTTTCAGCGTCTCTGTCTCACAACAAACAAACTTAAAACAAAAAAAACATTCAAATCTGCACTGCTGTGCATTTCACTATTTTGGAAACATTTTTCTTCATGCTGCTGCGTGCTCTCCTCTGCTATCTATTTATTTCCCCTCTTTCTATTTCTATTTCTATTTCTATTTCTATTTCTACTTCTATATTTTCTTCACTGCTGTGTCTGCATTTTATAGTGCGGGAAAGGGTAATCACCGCTTTAACTTGCTGATGAAGTTTCCGTTGTACTCTGTTGCTCATAATGAATAAAATCTGATCTTTCTGACATTCTGTTGTGCTTCTTGAGTCGATTATGTGGAAACCCATAACTGATAAATGTTGTGTTGGCTCGAGGCTGGTTTTTTTCTGTTTCAGCCATTCTGGTCATTAATACAGTTGTTGAGAAGTAATGGTGTAGCGCCGGATCTGATCTTTCCTCCTTTGGGAACTCAAAAATAATTAAAAAGTGAAAAGATGGTAATGGTGGTGGCTTAAAAGATCAGGAATAAATGTGGGGCGCCGGATCAGGACAAATGAATAAAATAGCTGCTACTGTTCAACTATTCACTGCAGTTCAACCGCAGATACACCGACTCTTTTGTTGGTCCTCTATTGCGGCTCGCTGATGCGATATCGGCGATCACTCATCGGCGATGTCCCACATTGCTACTGCTTCACAACAGTTGGAATTAATATTCCAACACTCCCCTTTTAATTTCAACTGCTGGGCGTTCAATCATACCCAGACATTTCATAAAAAACTCAAAACGTTTTTGATCCAATGGTTTGGTCAGAATATCAGCAACTTGCTCCTTCTCTGTTGTCATGGGAGATTTAATTCCATATCTCTTCCTTATAGGAAGATCTTCATCAAAGAATGACTGTTAATACAGTTCAATAATAATGATAAAAAATTACAGGCTCCCCTTTAGTGTATGCATTATCTTCTTTCGGCAGAATCTTCTCAAAAGAAACTTAGATCGGCTGGAGAGCTCAAGGGACTTTCGGACTGTATTTTGTTCCTTGTAACTTTCTTCTTTTGCATGGGTCTAGCTTGTGTAAAGGCCCATGTTAAGTTACAATCACGTGCCATATGCCCAATGTTATGACACTTGAAGCATTCAACATTGTTCATGAATAAAAATTCATGATTTCGTCTTGAAAAATTGTTTCTTGGAGATTGTCGGAGACTACAACATCTATCTCTATGAAATGCTCTGCAGTCTTTTGCCATATCACCAAAGTTTGAACAAGAATAACAATAACCAAAAAATGAACTTTGATACCTGGTATATGGAGGTTTCCTTGATGTACTTCCGAAGCGTTTCTGCCTTGAAATTCTTTTCTGATAACCATTGCCTCTCGCATCTTTGTCGTCATCAACATTTCTTCTTGGAGCTAGTTTTCTACTTGGAGTAGGATTTCTTCTATTTTAGCCTTGATTTTTCTCCTTTCCTTTGCTGGAACTAGGGGCATCACAATTTCTTTCTTCCTTCCTCACATCTCCTTTGCTTAAAGAATTTTCATTCTTGTTTGTGGGTTCACATACATACCCGAGTCCTGATTTATCATGTGGAGATCTGTGATAGCTGAGCATATCATCCAAGGCTTGAGAGCTATTCAAGATTTGGTTCATCCCTTCAACCTTTTTTCTAAGGAGGACAATCTCTTCTTCTAATCTTTCACACTCATCGTTCTTCTTTGTAAGTTGTTTCTCATTTTCTTCCTTGCTACGAGTAGTTTCAGCTGCTACTTCTTTAAGAGAGATAATATCCGACTTCATTTTGGAGATTTCTTCATTCTTTGCTTGACTGCTCTCCATTCTCTTCTCAGCTTCTTGTGCCTGCTTCATGGCTTCTTGTAATTCAGCCTTAAGGGAGGAGACCTCTACCTTGTACTGTCCAATCTCTTCTACAAGTTTGTTCACTCTCCTGTGCCTTTTTTCAAGTTGATTTGACAAGATATCTTCCTGCTTCCTTGCTTTATTCAACTGATTTTCATGGATATGACTTCTTCATGATGCTTCCATTTGCATTGATCAAGTTCCTTCTTAAGCTTGGCGAGCTCTTCATCCCTTTCTTTTACTTGAAGCTTGATGAGGTCAACCTTCTCATTTTCAGTTTCTATGATGGGTTCAGAATTTCCTTTTTGATTGATTGTCGTGGTCGGTGCTCCCTTTGCATGAAGGTCATGAAGTCTGTCCCATATGTCCTTTGCTGATGAATATTTTCCTATATTCTTCTTTAAAGAATCAGGCAGCCCATCCAGAATTGTCTTTACTGCTTTTGCATTGTGCTCGTTAGATTCTATATCCATCTTGCTATCATCAATTACTCATTCCCAAATTTCAATCCCTTGAGACTGTAAGATAGTCCTCATTTTTATTTCCCACATATCAAAATTTCCATTAAACCTTGAAGCCTCAAATAGAATGTTTTCAAGTTGATTGTCTTCTATTTTGGGAGTAGAGGGAGACACATTCTTAGCAGGATTGGTGACTTTCTTCTTTGACCTTGCCATTTGACTGAGTATCTTAAAATAACTGATTGTTTCTTCAAAAACATCAACAGAAAATTAATGTGAAAAATACCTTGAGAACGTTTTCACTTTGCTGGATAATTTGCTATAGCAAGAAATCTTCATTCATCTCCTTTGATGTCTTCAAAGATCCTGGACAAGCTCTGATACCATGTCGGGAATTTCTGGTTATTCCAAAAAAAATACAGTGGAAAAATCCTCTGTTTCCACTGTTGGGAATTTTCTGATAAATTCCGAAACAAAAAAAAAATATGAACAGAGAGTAATACTCTGTTTTCAGGATTTTTGATAATTCAAAAACACAAGAACACAACATAAAATAATACTCTACTTTGCCTCAGGATCAAAAACTGATCAAAATAATACTCTGTTTTAATATAGCGAAAACAGGAAAAAAAATAGCTTTGCTGTAACTGGTGTTGCAGCAACGCAGTTTTTTTCAGTTGCTGTAACTTGTGTTGCAGCAACGCTGTTCGTGGTGTTGCAGCAACGTAAATTTTTTACGTCAAGTATTTTTTGAGTTACGGTGTAACAACAACGGTGATTTGACGTCAACCACTTTTGGTGTAACAGCAACGGGGATTTTAAGTCAACACTATCTTTTGACTTTTTGTGTAACAACAACAGGCAAAAAGAAACTTCTATTTATAAAAATAAACTAAGTGCTAAAACTAAGTCTTCCTCACATAGAGGGATTTCCGCAACTCCTATGACAAAACATCTTTCTCTTAACAGAGGGATTTATCAATCTATGCTAAAGAGCATCTTCCTCTTTAACAGAGGGATTTACCAGTCTATGCTGAAAAACATCTTCCTCTTGATAGAGGGATTCACCAAATGAACGCTTATGTTCCACACAAATAACATTGACCTCTTAACAGAGGAATTCCACCATGCCTGCTTCAGAGGCACTTCAATCTGTCGAAATTGACATTGTTGTGTCTGCCTGATATTTTACACTACTCTGTGTAAAACTTTCAATACATTTATGCTGCTGCATATACAGCTGTCTCAACACTGCTGTCTCAGCAACTTTTTCTCTCAGCACTGTTGTCTCAACACTGTGTCTCAGTACTGCTGTTTCAGCAACTCTATCTCAGCACTACTGTTTCAGCATCTCTGTCTCATAGCAAACAATCTTAAAACAAAAAAAAACATTCAAATCGGCACTGTTGTGCGTTTCACTATTCTGGAAACATTTTTCTTCATGCTGCTGCGTGCTCTCCTCTGCTATCTATTTATTTCCCCTGTTACTATTTCTATTTTTGTTTCTGCTTCTATATTTTCTTCACTGTTGTGTCTGCATTTTATAGTGCAGGAAAGGGTCATCACCGCTTTAACTTGCTGATGAAGTTTCTACTGTACTCTGCTACTCATAATGAATAAAATCTGATCTTTCTGACATTCTGCTGTGCTTCTTGAGTCGGTTATGTGGAAACCCATAACTGATAAATGTTGCGTCGGTTCGAGGCTGGTTCTTTTCTGTTTCAGTCGTTCTGCTCATTAATACAGTTGTTGAGAAGTAATGGTGTAGCGCTGGATCTGATCTTTCCTCCTTCGGGAACTCAAAAATAATTAAAGAGTGAAAAGATGGTAATGGCGGTGGCTTAAAAGATCAAGAATAAATGTGGGGCACCGGATTAGGACAAATGAATAAAATAGATGCTGTTGTTCAACTATTCACTGCATTTGTACCACAGATACGCTGACTCTTTTGTAAGTCCTCTATTGCGGCTCGCTGATGCGATATCGGCGATGTCCTGCATCGCTGCTGCTGCACATCAGTTGGAATTAATATTCCAACATTGGTTTAAACATCATGTTGTGCACAAAATGTTATTTGAGTGCAGACACCTGTTGGACCCGTTTAGTTCACAGGAGAACATACTAGGGCGAAATTCAATGGGTATGCACATGGTGGTTATCTTTCAGGTATGTCAGTCCCAACCTTTTTCCCTTAATCTCATAGGATATGTTGGTTTCTGTAAGCATCTCTCAATAATGGGGGTCTCACAGTTACAGCCACAATCCTTAATTATCATCTCTTAACTTTATATTTCAAATAGTATGATTGTTTATATTTCAAATAGTATGCTTGTTTATGTAAAAATAGCTCAAGATGGATCCATCACAGTAGCAGTGATTTGGTTTAAAATCCCTGGATTTACATGAACAGGCATTGATACAACAGAAATGGTGATAGAAACAATGAAGAAAAAGAAGAATGAGGGAAAGTGTTAATCCATACGCTTCTGAAATTGACCTGTTTACATAGTTCAAATCTATGTCTAGTCCATCTTGGATGTAATTTCTCGATTTATTATTAAATATTTAATTTCGTTTTCCACTCTATAGAATTATTATATAGATTAAATGATGATAAAGGATATATTTTTATTATATAAATTAAATAATAGATAAAGTATCTATAAAAAAAAAGATGGGAAAAATTATTTGGAAATATGACAAAATAATTTTAAATTTAATTATTTAAAAAATAAATAAAAATTGTCAATAAAATAAACCAAATCTATAACCTAATAGTAAAATATCTATTCAACAACTAAATAAATTAAATAGTTAATAATAACAATCTAAATCTAAATATTTATAAGGCTGACAATTTGTAACTCAGGAGTAGATATCTGGAGAGGAAAAACTATTTCACAACCTTTCAAATCCGTTGAAGCATGTATGTTTACTTAATTAATATATATTACAAAGGATATCATGTTTGGTCATTTTTACGATAATTTATCTCTATTTTGAAATCAGAGTTTTCGAAATTTGATTGCTTAAATAATATCTACTAAATGCATAGATTTCATAAATTCAAATAATTTTACTAAAAATTTATATTTGTTTCAAAATAAAAATAAAATATTTTATATATATTATGTAGTTCACGGACACCCTAGTTATTGGGTGGTCATTGGGTGGAAGCTCATCCACAGAAATATCATTGGGTGGCTATTGGGTGGTCGCTACGTCCACAAAAATATATGGGATGATCGACTCCAATAGAAATCAAGTCGCATGGCCTAACCCCAAGGACGTCAGGGAGAATTGACCATGTGACCTATCGATCAGGGGAGGCACTGATTTGATCGGTTAAGCTAACCCTTGGGGAATTATATATACCCGATCAGCGAGGCACTGATTTGAACTATTAAGCGAACCCTTGGAACATTATATATATATATATATATATATATATATATATATATATGGGTTATTTTTAACTGAAAACAATGTAAAATATTAATAACACCACTTTTATTGTGTATGTTTGGTTTTTTTGTTGATTAGAATTACAATTTATAAATATATATATATATATATATATATATATAGTTATTCTCATGTATATATATATATATATATATATATATATATATATATAACTAAATGACATTGAAGTCTATTTAACTATTATATAAATGTGGAGAGGTATCAACTCATAATAAACATGATAATACTTAATCACACATCTCTAGTTTCTAAAATTAAATAATAATAATAATAATAAACTAATCTTAATGGGAGTAGAGGATCATAGTTTAAACAATGTGATATGGAGCAAATATGACCCTCTCTGATGAAAAGAGGTAGACGTGAGGTGGGTGGTAGTGACACCTTGCGTCGGTGGCATAGAAATCTCAAGAAGGAAAGGACGTGGTATAAACTTTGCGTGTTAGTTTGTTTGCAGTGTTTGTGGTCTCAAGGTATGGGTGATTGTGTGGGTGGGAGAGACAATGTAGAGTATGTATAGGCTACCAACCTGTGCATGCTCGACCATCTGGTAAACATGGTCTATGTCATTGTGGTTGGTCGAAGGGGATTGAAGTGTGATCTTGTAGGAAAGAATTTATGCTTAATTTGGGATTCACGAACAATTTTTTTTGGGGTGTGTATTGCTTATGGCTGGGGCTAGTAGGGGGTGAATTCTCGCTGGTTTGTTTCATGGGCATTCGTCGAAAGGAACATTTTAGAACACTTGGCAGGGTTCAGGTAAATCATTTCTTGTGGGTATTTCATTTTAAGTTTTTTGTTTGCACTTCAATTTTAGGAGTGTATTTCATAAAATTTTCTTATCACTCCATCAGTGGAGTGTTGTGTACTAGGTTAAAACCTGTCCTATGAAGTACTAGCTGTTATCCCTCGTGTCACATCGCCATACTAGTGGTGACTGAATTTCCACTTGTGGGTGAGGTGCGACAGCCCCCAATGTTTTCGTTTCAACACCACTACAAATCGCGAACTATGCCTATTACCAACACTTAGTTTATTTTTCATTAAGTGTTCACTTCTTTATATAAATGCAATAGAAATACATTCATTTAACTCTCATCAATTATAATTCAAAAATAGTATTAACATCAATTACGCACATTCATGAAGAGAGAAGAAACCCCCTAATAAGTCTGCTTAATATACTTATAAAATTCTGCAAATATTTACAAGTACAATTATTCTAAACAAGGTTGTCCATGGCCTTCCCATGCACAATCGCACAACCACTCTCATTCCACTCACGACGACCTTTCACGACCCTAAACCCCAAATTCATGTTTTACAAAAACACGATCATTCAGCTTAGCCTTCCCAAACGCCATGGCACACCCTACCGAATTATACATGATCCTCCATAGATGCCCTGTTGTGCTGTGTGACACCCTACCTGTTTCTGCATGACTATGCCTGCACGACACAACCGAACATTTTTCATGATACACTCGAACGATCTGCATGACTTTCCTGAACGACTGAATAACAGGGCCTACATGAGTTGCATGTTCACTCAAATGATGTGAGCTTCACAACCCACTTGTTCACTTGAAACAACTTACACAACCCACCCATTCACTAAAATGATACGGTCTACACGACCACCCATTCACCCAAAAGACAGAGTATGCACGACCTACCTGTTTACCCGAACAACACAGCCTACATGACCTGACCCGAACTCTGGTGTACACATGACCCAAGTTCTGTTCACTTAATTCGCCCGCCCTATGGGCTCATTCCAAACTCACCCTTCGTTCACTTCGAATGACCTGAACAACTTTCTTGATGCCCAAATGAATGATGACCTCCATTTACTTATATCCTTCACTACGCATTCATTTCTCTAAAGGTCGCGTCCCTTGGTAATCTCCTGGGTCAGCCCGCCCAAATGCTTGTCCAATTGACCTGTATTTTGCCCAACATTCACCCCTTCATATTTTATAACTTATGAGATGATCCTCGCTCAGTTCGGTGTGCGCCCTTGTTGTTCCACACATGCCTGCTCGTTGCACCACCTGGTCGCCTAAGGACCATCGCACCACCTAGTCGCCTAATGCACATCGCATTGCTAAGTTTCCCACACTTGTCGCACACTTCCACCAAGTCACACTTAACTAAATGCATTTAACCGCAATTTCCCATCACGTGCCTTTAACCAAACATGAGTCACATTTAACCAAACTCGGGTGTTCATCACTACAACATGCCCACTAGTCCATCTGCACACCCATCACACAAGTCAGGCACACTCATACCTACATCATTGGTTTTTAGACTTTCTCGCCTGCTGGTGGTTGTCACAGGAACTCAACCAACTCAAGGCCTTCACATCCTCCCCCACTATAAAAAGGTTATCACCCTCGACAACACATCATCTTGGAAAAACCCATTGCAAAGACCAAAATGTCACAAAGCATTACCATCTCCAATATCGAATGGTCATGCTGCATGAACTCCCTTCTCTCCATTACATGGACCTCCACCAAGTCTCTCAACTCTATATATGGGTATGACTTCTCAAGCCATGGTCATCAACCACGCTCATCGCAATCCTCCATACTGCCCCATCATGTGGAAGGTTTCCCCCTCCAACTAAGTTGCATGCTATGGCCACAACTCTCATCGTGTTAATCCACCATTTATCATCATCACCATGTGAATTTTTGCTATGATACTTCAACTCAACTCAAACACATCTCAACACACATCCAAACCCCACGGCTTGAACTAGTTGGATGGCCAACCAAACCATCATCCATTTCCATGAGAATGCACCTCCTCATGCCATCATCAGATGTTTCTCCAACATTCTGTCACATCCTCAACTTCATCAAGAGGCCTTTCCATCAATCCAATACTCAATGTGCCATAACCATGTCCATGAAGAAACCTCCATCTCATCTGCAATATGATATCCATCAAACCTGTCAAAGGGGCAATTCTACACCTATCGCGTTATCTCATCTATGTGTTTCCCATAAACTAATTAGGCATGACGTCCATCGAAAATATTTATGTCTCATAAGCTAAACCCATGCCCAAGTGATCCCACAAAGGCATCCCTATCTCAGCAACACCGTGCAAATCCAAAGTCTCTCATCTCCATTGTATCCATAAACTCACTCCTCACGAACACACGCCATCATGTTCCTAAGGTATGCATCCCATACTACATCAAAGTCAAGTACAACATCTGACCTTAGCTCCTCAATGAACCAAATAATCCAAGACCACCATAATATGAAGTCTTCATCAACTGCAACTCTCTCAAGTCACCATGAGCTCCCATGAACCATCTCCATCCAACTCTTCAACAAGCACACTTATCTTGGTCTCAAGTGCCATTACAAGCTTCCTTTAATCTCTCAGTTGTATGAATATTATCATAGGCTGCACATGTCTCCAAAAACAACCCTGGCCTTGTTGTCCATATTTTCACAACATACCCATCATTCCATATTCTGCAGAATATCTCCATGTCACACCAGCAAGTCCATCCACACAACATCCTTGCCATGACACTTCTCCTTCGATGCTCAGAAGTGAAATCCCTATAATTTCTCGTGCACAACTTCACTACACAAAGTCTGCCATGTACCCATCTATCTAACTTGATGTCCATGACTTCAACTGCCTATCGTGTCCACTCTAGTAGACCCAACACAACTTCGGTCATCACATCCTCACTCCCATTCAGGTTAGTTCCCTCGATCACTCTACCCTCATAATGTTGTCACGACTTCCTTGACTGTTGCCTACCCCACTAATGGTTCACCAAGACTACCTCTTCGACGTAGCTATGAAGAAGTCTACCCATGTATATATCATATCATTTTCACTCCATTGTGCCCTCCCTTCATTTTTTCCATGATTTATGCTGGGAACTTAGCCAATTCTCCACTTGGCTAAGCATAACTGACTCATGTAAAAGCTCATCATGTTCCACCCTTGTCATCGACATTTTAACCTTCTTTTCTAAGCTCACAAATTTCGCCTACAAGTCCTTCAACAATCAATGTTCCTTGTTTCCCCAACACATAAGGTCTCATTGTAATCATCCATTGAAAGGTTGTCCATCGCATTGGAAAAATACCTTTTCCAATCCCTACATATGGCCCATCCTCTAAGAGCTCCAATGAAACACAAGTCATGGGAACACTTACATCTTCATGAGGTATTTCCATGTGAGTGCCTCTTTCCATCAACTTTTGCATTGTGCATGAATCTAGCTCAACTTTGGCAAGTAATGATGCCCCAAGCTCTTACTCTTTTAGTGGCACTTCTGCAACACATTCACATGTGGCTTCCTCCTCTTTGTCGTAATCAATCACTTCATCTTGCTCCATTTCCCAAATAATTTAAAGAAACTCTCTTTTAACATTTTCTTCGAAGAGTTCAAGTTTATCCTGAATTCTTGGTCTTTATTCTTTCATGTGCTTCAATCAGTACAATGTTTGCACAAGTCTCTCACAAAACTCTTCCATCGTGTAGCTTGGGCCAACCTCGCTTCCTCTCCCCTGCTCAACTTCCTAATGTTACACTATTATCCTTGTGATCACATTGCTTCCTTCATCTTCAATAAAAAAGCACCACTCTCTACAAAATGGAACTCTGATGCCATTTTTCATGCCCCCACACTAGTGGTGACTCAATTTCCACTTGTGGGTGAGGTGCGACACTACCCAACCATTTCGTTTCAGCACTACTATAGTTCACGAATTATGCCTATCAAAAACACTTAGTTTATTTTTTGTTAAGTGTTAACTTCTAAATATAAATGTAGCGGAAATACATTCATTTAAATTTCATCAATTATACTTCATAAACAATATTAACATTAATTATGCACATTCATGAAGGGAGGGGCAACTCTCAAACAAGCTTTCCCAATATACTTATAAAATTATGCAAATGTTTACAAGTACAAATATTCTACACAAGTTTGTGCATGACCTCCCCATGCACTGTCGCACAACCACTCTCATTCAGCTCATAATGGATTTGCACAACCCTACCTAGCAGAAACCCCAAATGCTTGTTTTATAAACACACGATCATTTAGCTTGCCAAGCCCCGGTGCACCCGACCGAATTCTACACAAATCGGCCCAGATGCCCTATTGTGCCCTGGGACGCCCTGCCTATTTCTACATGACCCTGCTTGCATGACACACATGAATGTTTTGCATGATACACCCAAACGACCTAAAGGACTTTCCTTAACAGCTGAATGGCATGGCCTGTATGACGCACCTTTTCACCCGAATGACATGACCTCCATGACCCGCCTGTTCACCTGACATGAATTGCATGACCCTCGTGTTCACTCAAAGGAAATAGCCTACACAACCTTCCCATTCACCCAAACGACATGGCCTGCATGAATCGCCTGTGTACCCAAATTACACGGGCCCCATGACCCGACCTGAACTATGTTGTACACATGACCCATGCTACACACGAATCAGTTCTATTCATTAATTTCCTAACCTATGGGCTCATTCGAAACTCGCCCTTCATTCACTTCAAATTACTTGAACAACTTACTTTATTCCTAAATGAATGACGACCTATGCTTAATTATATCCTTCGATACCCATTCATTTCTCCAAAGGTTCCATCCCTTGGTCATCTCCATGGGTTGACTCACCCCAATGATTCCATAGTTGACCTATCTTTTGCCCAACACGCGCCCTTTCATATTTTCTAAGTATTCGTCCAACCTTCCTTCGATCCGGTAGGCACCCTTGCTCATTCGCACACACTCACCCATTGTACCACCCGGTCACCCAATGCCCATTGCACTGCCTAGTGACCCACGCACGTTATACACTTCCAACAAGTCGCACTTGACCGAACAACTTTAACCAAACTTGTAAATCACATGCCTTTAACCACAGACGAGTCATCTTCAACTGAACTTGGGTGCTCGTCAATACAATGCACCCGCTACTACATCCACATACACATCATACAACTCGAGAATGTCGGTACCCGCATCGTACATTTTTTACTCTCTCACCTACTAGTGGTCTTAACGGGTGCTTGACCACCTCGAGGCCTTAACATCTCGAGTGTCACAAGGTGGGGGTCTATAAATTAGTGGTTTGTAGTGGTGATAGGAGACCTTCTCTATTTGTTTGTGGCATTATAGCCCCAGGAGGGTGGTGGACGAGTTGGGAGTTTGTTTATGTGAATTGAGAGTTTGCGGGGGCTGGGTCTGTTGAGATTTTTTCTAGGTGTCTTAGTCAAGGGGATTTTTTGGAGTGGAGCCATAATAGTGTTTAGTCTTTGGTAATGGGTCACACTTGTAGATATATTTGAACGACGAGATCCAACCCGTAGGGGGCTAGGGTCTCATGGTGAACTGACGGGTCATTATGGTGAAGGAGGAGTGACATATGAATATGGGTGTGTTGGGGAAGATGTGGAAGAAAACATGACCCAGAATAGACTTCCTTTTATTGAACGTGTCGACCAACCTCCATTCATGGTGTCCTTGGACCTTCAGATGCGAAACGTCAGGACAATGATGGAGTATATGAGGAAACAAAGACATAATGATCAGAATGAAGTTATTTCATTCATGAATGTTCTACAACTAAATTAGTGGGACATCCTCGACCATTTGGCATCTATTAGAAATATTCAAACGAGTACCAATGATCATATATATCATATCGAAGGGCATCTAGCTCACCTGGAATTTCATGTCCATGGGAATTTTAGATCTTTGGATGCATTAGGTGCAGGCCATGCACTAAATTTCCCTCATTTTCATTGATGGTTGTTGATTGTCTCCTTATTCTCTATGTGTTATGGGCCTTATGGTCCTTTTTTATTTTTCTTATATTGTAAAACCTGTTAGTTTTTCCTTAGCATTTGCGTTGTTCTTATGGCCAACAAATATGTTCGGAGGGAAGCTGGGAGAGAAGGAGCTTTCATGCATATCCAATGTAAAATTCTAAAGAACCAATAGAAATTTTTTGACCTACAAAATAATAATAATAGTAATAAACTACAATACAACTTAAATTAAAAATTATTATTAGTACTATCAATGATAACAACAATTAATATATAAGTTAATCATTTATCCATTTTAAAAACACATGCCACAAGATTCTTAATCATGGAGATTTACCCCCACGTTGTCATGTAGATTCTTAATCTATAAATAGGTTTTGTGACAATGCCATGGCTCATCAATATCACATGCCAAAAAAACCATAACTCATTTCATATGATTCTTGTTTATATGATATATTTTTTAATTAAAATGGAAAAGAAAGGCATAAATACTTTGGAAATAAATATGAGCCTTTAAATTGTGGAAGTCCTATTCGAACCTAGACATGATTCTCAACATACAAATATTTTAATAATTGAAAAAAAAAAGAAATAATGTAGTTTATAAACAGAATATTCTAATGTCCACGTATCATTGAGAATATGGTTGGCATAGTGTGTTGAAAGATGTAATTCATGTTTGCGTAAAAAATGTATGGTTTATTTCTTTATATAATAGAGTTATCCCATGAATAGTGATAATCAAAGATTTCATTTGTTATGTTTGTAGATAAAATAAAAGTGTGGGAGAAATTTTGATAACGAATCATTTAGGTTTATGACATTTGAATAAATATTTAATTATAACACATGTTTAATGTTTGTTTTTATATAAAATAGTTTGATTTTTTTTTTTGTTTTGGTAAATTATATTTCTTTTAAAAATTGAAATTATAAGATCAAACTCAAAAGTCTATCTCACCGAAAATTAACTCTATGTAGAGAGAGGGAAGAGGTGAATGTGAACTTGGAGAAATAAAATTAACATACAAAAACTAAGATTTTGGCCTAAAAGACGATGTAGGAATCCAATGAAAAAACAAAAGAAATAGAGATTAGACCTAATAAAACTAGGAAGAAGGGTCAAAGTCCATGGAAACAGCCCAGATGAGCTCTTTATTGTCTCTAGAGGTTCCTCCCACTGGGGGGATGCATAAATGTTGTTCAATACACTCAATACATAGATTTAGGTCCTTTATATGTGGTTGTAGATGATAAAAGGAATGGGTAATATCTTCTTGGGGCCCATGTTGATCCAAGAGAGTGCACCCAAGAGGATATTTAATGTAGGACCTTTTGGTGGCTTTCTTAATTTTCGAAAAATCCTTCTTCCCCTACATGAATCTTAGTTATGTAAAAAAGTCAGAAACAAAGTTTTCCATAAAAATGTTAGATGCTCAGTGTCAATTTCCAACTCTTAAAATAAACATGTATAGTGGGAACTCCCTTTTAGGAACCTTCTTATCTCCGTAACATCTTTGATTTAAAATATACAAGTAATTACATCAATTTATATGATTAATAATCAACACATAAATATTCTACTAATAAACATAGAATTTCCAAAAAAACACGAGCAGAGACGACCTACCTATGGTCATAATATTCCTTACTTGTGATTTCATATTTGAACACTATTTGAATTCCACTAACTTCAACAAAGTTTTGGGGACGACTCTCCACTCAACTGTAGTCTCAACTATACATAATTTTTCTATAGTTGGCCACCCCCGATGCCTTAATCAACATACTACTCCCAGGGAATCCTTTGTCTCCCAACAATTTTCTCCAAAGAGGATGAATGAAGGAATGATGAATCTCATCTTCCTTATTATCCATTAAATAAACCAAAAAATGGAAAGCAGACTACATCCACACATTCCATGTGTCAACATGCAACTTTTATTTCTTTATTTGAAGTTTTATTTAATTTAATATTTCTCTTAATATAACTCATTCATATATTATTCCTTTTTACTTTTTGTTAACTTTATTTATTTTTTTCTATTTTTATAGTTTACTTTTTACTATATATATATATATATATATATATATATATATATATATATATATATATAACTCCACTATATTATTTACTATTTATTTAATATGGTTATATTTTCTTTATTTATTTTTATGATTTATTTATCATTATTATCTTTATTGTTTATTATTTATTTACTTATATTTTAATATTATGTTATACTATATTATATTATTTATTATTTTTATTATTATTAGGGGACATTATATGCTCCCCCTCTTTAAGGAACTCCATCTCAAAGTTAAATTGAATCATTTAACATTTTATTTATTTATTTATTTATTAATTCATGTTTTGCCCTACACCCTCTGCTGAACTAGCATAACCAACATGGATCGAAAGTTTCCACAACACCTGGGAAATATCAAGGAATCTCTATCCTTTTACAACTTTCTGAACTAGGCGTAAGCCTCATTGGTCTTTACCATAGCCCAATACTGACCACAAGGCTCGCGCTTGACTCAGACATCATCTACTGTAAGGCAGACACCCCAATGACTCTGGGCATCTCACAAGGCTTGTCACTCCCTCCACATTCACTAAGGTGCACAACCCCAAGCATCGAATTCCTTACACCCCTACCAGACTTCGACATCACAATCCAATATCAATCACTTAGCCTATAATATCAGGCACTTGGCCTCCTCAATATGGTCCCATAACCACTCAAGAGCTATCCATCAAGAGCTATACAAGATAAATGAATCAATGACATATGTATTATTGATTGAGTTTTTCCCTGGGCCATATGGTGTTACATATTCTCCCTAAAAAGTATGAGCTCCAACGAGATCATCAAATAAACAAGACCTATGGCCCATTGTGGAGATCCTGTGAATCACCGCACCTCAATATGCAACTGATGCATTAGTTATAATCATAGTATCAAAGAAAATAATCCATATGCCCACTCTTGCATGCCATTCTAATAACATAACATCATTGTTATCAAAACATTCTAAATAGTAAAGAATTGCATGCTCTTGCATGTCGTAAAATATGAATGTGACTACAACATGCTTCACATCATAATATACTCCCACAAGTTATAACATTAACATATTTGCATCAAATATATATCATGACATCACATAATAAATGAACCACATGTCAATATACATCATATCATAACATCATGATCTCTATCCATATCATATCCATCATGAGCATTCAACATCATTATCATAACAAATAAATAAATAAGCACCACATATACATCATTAACCTCTCATGATAAATAACATACCATCACATCATGAAACCTCATTAATATGAGAATCGTGTCAATACTTAACAAATATAGAATGGAAATACACTTTAAACATTCTTACCATGAATTAATTTCATTTACTTATATAAACAATGAATACTAGCTATGAACTAAGATTATTCAACATCTCTCTAGGATCTATGTTATCTCATAAGTACTATTAGCATTGTGTCATAATCATTTCTTGTTATTTCTATTAGGAAGTTTACCATTTACATCGCAGGGATACTCATCTAAGTACATTGTTAAATTTCAAATGAGCATCATCACCTTGAGCTTTAATATATCGTCAGATATTCTTCCTTCCCCATGGAAATTTTACTGAAATTCATTGTTAATATATTACCGTTTGTACAATCATTTAAATCTTTAATATCAAATTAAAATTCCATGATCACTATACATATTTTTCTTATCCATTATAGTACCATTCTACTTAATGACACACATACACTAGGTCATCTTTGTTTAAGTATGTTATCTTGCTTAATCAACTTGCACGAGGGTTTGTTGATCCCTAGTAATTTATCCATCATTGTGTAATTATCATTATACATCCTCAAAAGGCCTACTTATCGCATTAAGCTATCATCTCAATATCACTTGACCTCACTTCTTGTATCAATTTGCATATTCTTCTTGAAGTATCATTATAGAATTTCCAACAACATATGTTCTTATGCTTCATTCTCAATGTTTTCTCCTTAATCCACCTATCTTACTTCCTTTTCCATAATTTAAACAATAGTTAGCCTTGAAAATTTTTCCTATTTTATCACTTTTCATTTCTCACCAGTTACAATTATTCAGAAATTACAATCTTGACACTTTTAATTTTTGGAGGTCATCAATATGACCTATATAATATTAAAAAGACAAAATGAGAAGTTATGAACCAGAACGCTCATATAGATGTAAGTTGACAAGTAACAACCTCTTTAATTAATATTATAATTGTAGTTTCTTCTTATCCCCGTTATACCAAGAATATCAATTTCTTCGTATCCTTATTCTATGATGGTGTGTACACTTGGAAACAAAAGTCATGCCTATCTTCTATAGTAACAAGAAACATGAATAATGCAGTTTTTTCTATATTACACTTCTTATTGAATGTTTGAAAACAATTAAGTTCATTTACAAGTTTTCAACCACGACTACTAGAAGTATCAAAACTTTAACTCTTACTGATTATTATGTTAGAGGTGCTCTCCTATTAATGAAGCACCAACTTGTATTTGATTTTATTACATGATTTTTAGGATTTTAGGCACCGAAGAAGATATCCATTCAAGTCACGACACTCACTTTCGGCTATCAGTTAGAAGAGAAGGCACTTGCTTAGCAATCGTACGAGAAAATCATCTTTTTTTGGTTACCGGTACTCTTGGGAAGCATTCTCTTACTACAAACATCATGGTTTATGTCGGAAAGGTAAGGTTCGGAGGGTCTTGCGCTTCTGAGTGCAAGGACCCGACAGGGGGCTCGACTGATAAGGAGAGGAAGTTGGACTGCTCTTTTGAGCGACCATTATCCCTTCATTTTTATTAGGTTCATAGTTGATATTAAAATGTCAAAGGGATATTCCTAAGAATAACTTTTATCATAAATCATTTAGTAAAAACACCAAATAATCAATATTCTCAAAATAAACCAAGTATAAATCACTTTTCCCTTATTTTTTTTCTTATTTAGACCACATTTACTACATGTTTACCATTTATGGTAAACTATAAAATATATAACATATATCATTACCATATCTTTTCTTATTCTACAAAATTTATTCCTATCCTTTATCCTTTCAATTAACAAATACATCAAATTATTTCTTACATAACTAATATTGAAAAGTTCCAAGTCTAACTATGTTTCAACTCATCCTTCTAACTCTCAATTTTTAAAATTCTTTCATTGAATAATGTGAAAAAAAACAAAAAATTTAAATCCAAACAAAAATCCAAACTAAAATTAATATGCTTTAAAAACTATTTTTTATAAATTAACTTTTTTTTTGCTAAAGCAAGAGTCGGTCCTTCTATTATCTTCTCACTGAAAATATGTTACATAAAATACATTGCGCTCGAGGAGGAAGTGTTCTGAAAAAGAAAGCAAATCTTCTGGCGTAGGGAAGGAAGACAACATCTCAGGAAAACTGGCCTTGGACCTACGAAAAAACCAAACTCACGGCCTCCACCGCCCATGAGAAAAACAGAATGAGAACTCGACATATCGATAAACGAACTCCAAGAGGGGAATAGAGACCTTATCAAAGAGATTTAGGGTCCACTGGGGTTCACCTGGACCCACTAACCTGCTCATCGAACCTAAGTCGTTGATTTGTAGCTCCAAGATCCAACAGCTCAGGGAGAAATCTAGCGAAGAAGAAGCAGGGGGAATACTTGCCGATGATCACCCAGACCCACAAACCTATTCCGCAAACCTAGAATGTTGATCTGCAGCTCCATGATCCAACGGCTAAGGGAAATAATTGGGAGAGAAGAAACAGGAGGAATACCCACCCGATGTGGGTGGTATTCTCTCTCCTCCAAGTGCCATGTGTCGACGACTGAGTGGCATCACATACATTTCTGGGAAACCACTTCGAGTTTTGAGGGCACCCATAACCCGGAAAGTGATTTGCCACCTAATAATGCGAAAATGTTTATTCTATAATTATAAATTATTATTTATATATTTATTTTTAAATTTATTTTATATTCTAATTTAAATAGAGTTTTTAAAATTGCAAGTGAATTAGAGCAAAAAAAGACATAAACTTACTTATGTAACCCAGAGAACTTGAACTTTCATTATAATAATTTAGAATATTGATTCTATAAAATAAATATTTATAAATATATATATATATATACAAGCTTGAATGATGGATTATAACTTGTTTGAACTTTCATTATAATAATTTAGAATACTGATTTTATATATATATATATATATATATATATATATATATATATATATATATATATATATATATATATATATATATATATCACTCAGAAAAACCAATACAATACGCTTGAATGATGGATTATAATTTGCAGTCAAATACATATTACATTAGGTTTAGAGAAACATAAAATTACAGCGTGAATATCCATTTTTACATATAAAAACTAACTGAAATTACTGAAATTTTGATTATATATAGAAAAATGACATAATTAGATTTAGAATCAAATGAATATGAGAATAATAATTTTTTCAATATTTGAAATGAGCATTTTTTGAAAAATCTCTACTTAAAAATGTATATAAGACACCTAAAAATGTATATAGGACGGACGGTTGAAGATAGAGATTTTAAGTTCTATTTCCTTACTCTTTCTAATATAAATAATGTAATGCAATATGATCAATAATTTTTGTAAACTTTAGATTTTTTTTAACCTGACAATTTTATAATGAAAATTGGAATTATATATATGGGCTTTTACAATGTTAAATTTTATACTATCAAGCAATATGTAAGTAAATTATCCCTTTTAATTTTATAATGAAAATTGGAATTATAAATATGGGCTTTTACAATGTTATATTTTATATTATCAAGCCACATGTAAGTAAATTATCCCTTTGGATTATTATGGAAGTCTTCTTATTTGTTAACGATTATTACAAACATGTTTAGGTGATTTCATGTCAGGTAAATGGCTGAATATTATTATTTAATTTTACATGTATGAATATATATTATCCTTTAGAACATTATTTACTTGTATATTTACTAATATATATCTTAAAATGTTATGGGTATGAAATCATATTTCTTTCTAAAGTAGAGCAATTGAAGTATTTTATATGGGGTATTTTATAAAACCCAATGGAAACTTACCTCAAATTAGGCGCACACTAAATTAAGGTTCGGATGTATACATATAATTTATATATATATATAAATAATACAATGGGAGTATTATCCTCTCACGAGTGGGGAGTGATCATCGCTCTTTCAATATAGCCTTGAGCATTCTCCTGCTCTCTAGGGTGTTTGACCATTCCAGCTATTAATAAGACCATGCCCTTTCACATAGGGGCATACACCAATTCCCTACTTAGAAGGGTGTGTGTAGTTTAAATGTTAATTAAAAATTTATGTGATTAATTTGAAAATTTTGAAATAATTTGGTGGAAAATCTTAATTTACTTTGATTAATTGAAATATTAATTTGGGTATATATATATATATATATATATAAATAATAGCAATATTATCTTTTCATGATCATTTCTCCTCGAATCCAACCTCATCCATTCTCCTGCAATCATTGCTCTTCTCTTGATCATTGCTCTAATTTGGTGGAAAATCATAATTTACTTTGATTAATTGAAATCTTGGTTTGGGTATATATATATATATATATATACAATAGGAAGATTATCCTTTCTCCTAGAATCCAACCTCACCCCTACAAGCATTGCTCCTCTCTTGATCATTGCTCCTAGAATCCAACCTCGCCCATTCCCCTGCAACCATTGCTCCTTGAATGCAGTGTGACACGTTACCCTGCTCTTTAGGGTGTTCGACAATTCCACTGATTAATGTGACCATGCTCTTTGACACAGGGGGCATACATCACTTCCTTACTTAGAAGGGGGTGTGAAGTTTGAATGTCAATTAAAAATTTATTTGATTAATTTGAACATCTGGGAACATAATTTGGTGGAAAATCATAATTTACTTTGACTAATTGAAATTCAATTTTTTTTTTCTATAAGAATACATAGTCCTATATGGGATTGGACCAGAAGACCTGTGCAGACTACAACTCCCTATCTAACTATTGGACCACATCCTCGAGACTATAATTGAAATTTTAATTTATGGGATCCTACTTTGGTTTCCTAAAAAAAACGTGTGTGTGCATTTCATGCAAATTAATTCTCATACATTAAGATATAAAACCATGAACTATACTTAAGTCAATTTGGTCAATGATAAAAGATTTCCATTCACTTAGAATGTTATTATATCATCATTATTCTATTTTTACAAATACATAAATTTTATATTATTAATAATTATGTATGTTATAACAAATTAACTAGAACTTTTCTTAAAGTTTTGGATTTTGGTTCCACTTTGAGATATAACTTTAGTTATATATATTTAATAAAAAAATTTAGAATATACAATTTAATTATTTATAATTAGATTTTATTTTAGCTATATCCAAAATAATCTTTAATTTAAATAAAATCATAAAATTTAAGACAACAATCATATAACTTTTAGTTATTTATGACCAATTATATATAACTAACTTAATATAACTTTTAATTTAAATAAATAATGATAATAAAATTTAAAATATTTTTAGTTAATAATTAGTTTTTAGTTTGAAGTATAACTTTTAATTACCCATAACTAGTTTTCAATTTAAAATATAACTATTTTTACTCTTTTTTTTTTTTTAAATAACTTTTTACTTCAAAATTAAATCACAAAATTTATAATAACAATTATATAGACAATTAATTAAAATATTTTTTAATTTAAATAAATAAAATTTTAAACAAATAATTCACTTTTATATTTAACATGCAAAAATTATAATTTGAGATATTATATATATATATATATATATATATATATATATAGATATCTTTATTTTTTTAAATTAAAAAAATATAATTAGAGTATCCATCTTACTATATTGTAGAGTATGTATATATATCTAAAGATTATTTTAAAAAAAAAGTTTATCTACTTTCATAAAAGAAATTATATTTATTTAATAATCACTGTAAAAACAATGATATTTATTTATTATTTTTCATAAAAATTATTGTAAAAACAAAGATATTATTTAATAATTTATATAATAGATATTGTAGAAAAAAAAGGGAAAAAATTATATTTATTTTTCAAATTTACTTTCATTAAATTTTTCCTAGTCGCAGGAAAAATTATTGATGAATTTAATTAAATATTTTTCTCAAACTTTTACCTTGAGGTCATATGGAGTTCTGATACCATGTGTAACAACTTTTATTTAAAACATACAAAGAATTACACCAATTTATATGATTGAAAATCAACATATAACTATTCTAGTAGTTAACATATAATTTTATGAAAAAACACGAGGAAAGACGACTTTCCTATGACGACAATATTCCTTACATGTGATTTCGGAGTTCACGCTATTTGAATTCGTTAACAGCAACAAAGTTTTGGCAACAATTCTCCACCCAACGTAGGCTCATTTCTACATAATTTTTGTGCAATTGGCCACCCCTAAGCCCTCAATCAACGTACTACAACGAGAGGGAATCCTTCATCTCAAGACACTTTTCTCCCAAGAGAATGGATGAAGGAATGATGAGTCTCATCTCCCTCATCGTCTATTAAATAGACAAAAAAATGAAAAGGGGACTACATGAACACATTCTGTGTCAACATGCAACTTTTATTTCTTTATTTTAAGTTTTATTTAATTTAATGTTTCTCTTAATTTAACTCTTTCTTATATTATTCCTTTTCACTTTTTGTTAACTTTACTTAATTTTTTTATTTTTATAGTTTATTCATATATATATTTATTTAGATCTCCAGTTTACTATTTACTATTTTATTTATTATTATTATATTATCATCATTATTTATTATTTATGTACTATTATTATTTTTTCTTTATTATTTATTATTTTTATTATTATTAGGGGACACTACAATCTCAATATATTTCTAGAAGGATCACCAAACTCCACAACCACACTTCCCAACTAAGCACTATAGCTGACCTTTGGTTTTTTTTGGAGGGTGCGTACTTTCTTTTTAAAACCACTCTCAAAGAAACATAGGAACACCCATATAATGTCCTCACACCAACCTAATAATCTGCAAATGAAATACTTATTTTGAGTGTACAATTTTCACTTCACTAATCACACAATGCTTGGAGTATCATCAAACTCTAAATTGGTCAGAGGTTAGCATTTTCCCTTTCCACACACTCTAGATACGAAACTGGTAGATGGGTTGTCCCTATAGAAGATTGGGAAGAACAAACTTGCATTTTTTGAAACTGAGGAGTGGTGGAGAAAGAATGGAATTTTATCAAAGAGTGTGAAGCGTATGAAGTTATCCATCATCCGTTTGATAGCAACCTAAAGATGAATATTCTCAGTGAACTTTTTGAAGAAACAAGGCTTCACAAAATATCATATTTCTTATTCAAGATCCATAACAACATAATCAAGTTAGAAAAAATATAAATATGGATTAAGTGATAGTGAGTGGTCCCTTAGAGCGAGAGGAATCATGCACATCATTAAAATCCATCTCATTTCATTCACTAAGCTAACTACTTTGTGGGTTGACTAATGGACTAGCCCACATGAGGTCGGTGAGGTTGGCTCTTGTTACACATCATTTTGTCACATCAGAAAATGATTATCAGTTTGTCTCAATATCTATCCACACATGTGTTCTAGAGCATTACCTTACAGAGTTTGAAACTAAATTATCCAAAATAAAGTGGAATTTCTAGATCCTATGGTACAAAACTCTGATTTTGGCTATGTTGGCAATTACCTAGGTTATTCTTGTGCATATGCAGGGAAGACAATTATTCTTTGCGTAGGAGTATGCACTATCCTTTGCTATGACCTACGAACATGACTTGGAGTACATAAAAATAAAAATTAAACTCTAGAAGCATTGTTGGTCGCATCTATCCGAACCAAAAAGCTTCGAATGAGTGCCTATTTAGTGTTTATCGCTCTCATTATGGAGTAAATAGACTTCTTTTGTGGTACCTCTATCCCACTAATAGTGGATCTCATCCCTTAGAGAATGGATCCATAACTTCTCATCCTTTTCCTATAAAGCCATTACAGGTCCGAGGTTTGAGGGAGGTTAGTTGGAAGTAGGCTTATGCTATTGAGATTAGGTTGGAAGGCTTGTGTTGCAAGGGAGAGGGTTGGAGATTGCAAAAAGGGTTTGCTACATCAATGGTTGTAAGGATTTTCTCTCCAGTTTTATGAATATAAGAAATTTTTATTTCTTATTTATATCTCCATTGATTTACTTTGTAGGATTCCTTGATCACTTACATGAGTTTTGGTTTCATAATTGATCTGCTCACATTTTTAATTGATTAATTAATTCATTTTTCTCTTTGATTATATGTTGTATTCTTTGATCTCTTGTTTGTCCTTGACTTTGTGGATATCTTCCAGAAAATTGTAGGTAAGTTGTTAAGAGTGATGAGAGGACATTTGGAGCATCAAAATGCGAGTGATTGAAAGCTTTCAGAGAATTCATCAATCAGCTCACTAAACCATTAAGAGGCCTCTTTCATTTTATTTTCTTTAAAATAATCAGAACTTCGAGGAAGGTAGCAATTATTGTGTGTTTGTTACTAGGTCTTTTTAGAAGTCTAGGGAGATCATTCTTGTCCGCAAGAGGGATTTGTCCACATAAAAAATTGCCAACTCCACTGGGGAGTGCCTCAATCTCTATCTTTGTCCTTGTTTTATATTTTCAACCTCTTGCATAAACCTTACTTGAGTGCTTGGAAAGTTTACAAATCTAGATTGTGAGTTGAATTTGATTTATTTTTAATTTTCCTTCAATTTCCTAGTTGTGTGCACTTTTACTTTAGGAAAATTGCACAGATCTACGCACTTACCATTTAGCAACAGAGAACATGTGCATCTGACTTTGATGAACAATGTACATGTGCATAGTTTATTTCCTTTAAACTATGCAAATAACTCTAAAAATATTGTCAATGTGCATAGGTCTGATGAAGGGTACCTGCGCACACTAAGGGAGAAAATCATTTTGTAAAACCTTCCGAAAAAACCAAAATTCATGGTGAAAAATTAAAAAATTGACAAGAAAATAAGGAGCTTGGATAGACCATTTACCTAGTAAAAGTGTCTCGCGATTTTGTCCAACGGTTTTCCTGGAAACAACTTCAGAAGCTTTTGGTAGAAAATGAATTTTATCTCTCTTAGAAGGGTAAAAATTCAAATGGTGATTTTTTTTTTACTTTTTGGACTTTTTATATGTTTTTAGGGTTATCTAAATATTATTTTTACCTATTAACTCTTTTAATTCTGATTTTATAAAAAAATTCATGTTTATTTTTCAAGCATAGATAATTATTTTCAGTTTAAGTGTTAAAATTGCTGGATAATTACGTAAACAAATCATTTTTCCATTGAGTACATTTTATCAATTTTTCAAACTCATTAAAACTTGTGAAAAAGAGAAACCATGGAGTTCTATTCACACCCCTTTCACACTCCCTAAAAACGAAATATTGCCAAGTAGTTGATTTTTTGAACTTATAAAAGTAAATGAATAACCATCCTTTCAATGTAAGTTTACCCATTTCACAGAATGAACTGGAATATTACGAAAAAGGTATACTTTGAATAATCATGGTAAATAGAGTTCTCTCTTGCATGTTTTTCTCTTGACTCCCTAAAACTGAAAGACATCGATATTTACTTTCTGCGGGCTCGTTAAAATTTTACGGTAAAAGAACTGAACGAGTTTTCTTTTTGTGTCTTTTCAAACTCTTTAAATATGAAAACGACATCGAGTTACCCCTTTACTGGAATTGTTAAAATTAAAAAGAACAGGACTCGTTAAGCATGACGAAACTAAACCTCTCCTTGTTAGGGTTCGTTAGAAATACTTGGACGGACTCATCCGATGGATGAACTTACATGATAAGCATATGTTATCCTTTTCAAGCTTGTAAAAAATAAAGAGGTTATTTCCAATAATTGTGGGGGGAAAGTGTGAAAGAATGTTTGTTTTACATTTGTAAAAGGCAGTATGTCACTCTTGAAGATGACACTTAGTCAGTTTCATGTCCAGGTTGGGAAATCCATTTGTTACTCAGTTGACCATATCTCATTGAAAGTATTAAGATGGTTTGGGTTTTATTTATTGAGTCAAATGATTCCAAGTCATCATGTCACATCTTTGATATGTTCAAGAGAATTTCAACTTAAGTCAAAATTACTTTGTCAATCTTAGGCTTTAGTTGCATTGACCATCCATGAATCACTCTTGAATCACTCTAAATCGTTTTTCTTCAAAAATTGAAATGAGTTTCATGTCGTAGGCCCTTATGTGACATATCGCTTGCTATCGACTTCAACTCATTATCTAGGAAGTTAATCTAGAAACTTTTAGTACCTTGAGGCATGCATGCCTTAATGGCAGGTTTCTCGCCTTTGACGACATCTTCTCCTCATTGGCCTCTGCTCGAATGATTTTATGAGCGTTTGACATCAAATCATCTATTTAAACTTCATAGATTATATTGGAAGTACCTTGAGAATCATTTTCATTATTGTTGGTTTATCTCGCACTTGTTAACGGTTCACATCATTGATCGATAATCAAGTGGTTTCTACCATGTTCGACTTCAAGACATTCACTCGCATGGCTAGATTTGTACTATGGATCGAGAGATGGAGATCAAGACCCTGGATCTAGCTTCGTCCATCTAGGTTACGTGGAGTTATTAAATATCCATGATTGTAAGCATAGATAGATTGACGGGTACATCCATACTATGTCATCTTTTGACATGGATCTTCATATGTAATCACATATAATCCTATTGTGACATTTAGATTCTAAGTATGGAAATACCTACATGAGTGACGATATTATATATTGCATTGTAACATTTGATTGATTGTATCAGGTCTCCGACTTTAGTCTCTAACTCAAACCTTCACATGATAAATCACTCTAGTCATCAAAATATTACTTCTGACTTTGTGCTTTAGGGGGAAATCTGTTACACATCATTTTGTGACATAGGAAAATGATTATCAATTTGGTTCAATCGCTCTCCACACATGTGTTCCAGAGCATTACCCTATATAGTTTAAAACTAAATTATCATAAATAAAATGGAATGTCTAGATCCCGTGGTACAAAACCCTGATTTTGGCTATGTTCGTAGTTACCTAGTTGATTCTTGTGCATACGAAGGGAAGACCATTATTGTCGACACAAAATGACACACTATCTACCACTATGACCTATGAACATGAATTGGAGTACTTAAAAATAATAAGTAAACTCTAGAAGCATTACTAGTAGCATCTATCTCAGCCAACATGCTTCAAATGTGTTCCTATTCAGTGTTTATCCATCTCATTATGGAGTAACTCCCCTTATTTTGTGGTACCTATATCCCACTAATAGTTGATCTCATCCCTTAGGGAATGGATCCATAACTTCTCATCCTTGGCCTATAAATCCACTACAGGGCTGAGGTGTGAGGGAGGTTAGTTGGAATTAGGTTTATGTTGTTGAGCTTAGATTAGAAGGCTTGTGATGCAAGGGAGAGGGTTGGAGATTGTAGAAAGGGCTTGATAAATCAAGGCATGTTTGTAAGGATTTTCTCTCCATTTTTATGAATATAAGAAATTGTTCTTTCTCGGTTATATATCCATTTATTCAATTTGTAGTATTCCTTGATCACCTGCATGAGGTTTTGTTGCATAATTGATCAGTTCACATGTTTAATTGATTAATTAATTCATTTGTATCTTTGACTATACGTTATATTCTTTGATATGTTGTTTGTCGTTGTCTTTGCATTTCTCTTCCATAAAATTTTACAGAAGTTGTTGAGAGCAACGAGAGGACATTTAGAGCATCAAAAGGTGAGTAATAGAAAGCTTTCAGGGACTTCATCAATTAGTTCTGTAAATTGTTAAGATGACTATTTCATTCTATTTTCTTTCAAATCATCAAAGCTTAGAGAAAGGTAGCAATTACTGTGTGCTTGTTACTAGGTCTTCTTAGAACTCTAGGGAGATTGCTCTTGTCCATAAGTGGTATTTTCCCTCATAACAACCCCCTTCAACACTCGATAGTTCAGTAGCTAGGGTTCACCTTTTTCCTTTCTTTAAATATTCCCTTTGTATTAAACATGAAGCCCACCCATACTTCCCTTGCGCTTAGCTCCATTGTCCTTAGTTGGTACCCTCGTCAAGCGAAATCCATTATGGCCTAGTGCTGATTAGCCATAACCCATATAGTCTTAGAAGCTAGGCTTACAGGAAAAATAGATTGAACTTCTCGGCTAGGGCACAAATTCATAGGATTAATACATTTGTAGGGACAACCATAGTGCCTTGACCAAAGTGAAGTCATCATTGTGTGCAATGGATCCCATTCAAACTGTTTAGGGTTATAACGTATAGCCATAGTGATATTAATCACTCTATTTTACATGCCTCCTTTCCTGTACACTTCTTGAAATGAGAGATTTAAAGCATGAACACATTATACTCCTTATTCATTGATGATATTCTAGTACCTTTACTACATATTTAAGTAGTTGAAACGAACTCAACATTGATAGAATCAGCTATAGCTATAGAGATATTCATTCCCTACTCACAAGACGATATATCCAAAGCTGGTGGTGTGGACTTTCCTTAGGACACGGTCATCTGAGAAATCTTAAACTGACAATCATTTATCACCATATTCACCTTTGAGCCTTTAATTCTCTAGCAAAATGTTAAAATAGCTAATTAACTCCCGCATGGAGAATAATCTAAAATTAGAGATTCAATTAACTAAGCATTGAGTCAAGTTGAGTTAATTCATAGATGGATTTAGTGTGTGGTTTCATGCTAAGTTATTTTAGCCAAAAAGAATTTTAAGATTAAGGAGACATAGGAAATCGATTCTTTCATGAATCGGGTAATGACTGTCATAAATCAGTTAAAAATTTAGGCGAGAAAATTAAAGATCAAACGGTGATCGAGAAAGTCCTCAGATATTTGTCTATCAAATTTGATGTCGTGGTAGCAGCCATAGAAGAAGCCAAGTATTTGACATCACTGATAGTTGATGAGTTGAGCAGATCACTTCTATCACGAGGTAAAGCTAGATAGAAATAAGGATTCCACTTTAGAAACTGCTTTCGAAAGTCACGTTTCTAGCTCAAGAGACTAAGGTCGAGGCAGAAGTATATTAAGAAGTAGAGGACAAGGAAAAATACACGGTGGTCAGAGAGATGGAGAAGAAGAGAATGTACATGAAAGTGAAATAATCTCTCGAAGATTCAACAATATTCAAAGATTTGAAAAATCGAAGGTGAGATGTTATTATGGAAATAAATTTGAAGAAGATAACTGATGAAGGAAACCAGAGAGATAATGTCACTATAGATAGTACTAACTCCATGTTCCTCTCTTTCCATACCATGCTTGAACCCTTTGATAAAGCGTAGCTATCAGATAGTGGTTGCAGTAACCACATGATAGGAAACAAGAATTTAGTTACAAATTTGGATCAATATGTGAAGAAAGAGGTAAAGTTGCGGATTGAAAAGACTGTAGATGTAGATGGAAAAGGAGTGGTTAACATTCTGACCAAGCTGGGGGAGCCGAAGATAATCTCAGAGTTATATTATGTTCCTGGTATCAAACATAATTCAATAAGTGTTGGTCAATTGACACAAAAGTGATACAAAGTTATCTTTCAAGGACAAGAGTTTCTTATATATGACAAGGCCTCAAGAAAGAAGTTGATAGAAAAGGTGTAGATGACGAGGAACAAACTCTTTCCTCTAGTCATGAATTACAGTGATCATGCTAGTTTTTTTACAGTTGCATGTTATAATGATTATTGGTTATGGCATTTTCGGTTTGAAAACTTGCATTTTTCTGGTTTAGGATTGTTCCATTACAAACAAATGTTCGTAAGATTATCTCCTGTCAAATAACCTACTAGTACTTGTGAGTGTTGCATCTTGAGAAAGAAACATTATGAGATTTTTACAAAGGGAGTTGAATACAGAGAAAAACAACCTCTCGAGCTAGTGCATACAAGCTTGTGTGGACCTATAAGGACACAGTCGATTGGTGGAATTTGTTACTTCCTCACAGCGTTAGTAGAGAACCAAAGTGATTGACAGATCAAACTATTGACGTCAAATTTTGATGGAGAATATGATTCAAAGGCATTCCATGATTACTGTAAGTAACATGGAATCAGAAGAGAAGTTACAAACAGGTACCCACCACAACAGAATGGTGTAGGAAAGAGAACGAACATAACCGTTATGAACATGGCAAGAATCATGTTGAAAGGCAGAAACTTGTCTAATGAGTATTGGGAAGAAGTAGTTGCATGAGTTATTTATGTTATCAACGAGTCTCCCACAAAGATTGTAATGAACAAAGTACTAGAACCAACATGGTTAGATATATCTTGCATCATAACTCATATCAAAGTGTTTGGATGCATAGCTTGTGAACATGTGCCTAAGGAGTGCAGAGGAAAATTGGATGATAAAAGTGAAAATACATATTTACTAGTTATAGTGAGCAATCAAAAGCTTACAAATTGTATAACCTGGCCACCAAGAATATCATAATTAGCAGATATGTTGTTTTCAATGAACAAGAGTTGTGGAATTGTAGTATAGAAAAAATAGTTGATGCACAAGTCTCACTGATAGAAGAAGAAGATGTAGCAAAAAAGGAGCAGAAAGAATCACAAGTGAAGACACCAAACAAAGACACATCAATAAGGACTCCAAGATTTTCTTAGTTGCATGGATCTTCAAGAATATCAATAGATCGATATTATCCTAATAGTAAATCAGGTGATGAATTAAGAAATGGTAAGTGAAAGATGAGAAGTCTAAAAGATATTTATGATGATTTGGATGCTAGTTCAAATTTTACATTGTTGTCATTCAAACCTTATTCATTTGAAGAAGAAAGCAGAGAAGAAAATTGGGTGCAAGCGATGGGTGAAGAAATTGAAGCTATTGAAAATAATGATACATGGGATTTGGTTCATTTTCCAAAGGACAAAAATTTCATTGGTGAGAAATGGGTGTACAAGAAAAAGTTGAATGAGAAGGGTGAGATTGACAAGTTTAAACCAACTCTTTTAGCAAAATGATTCTTGGAACAACCGGGAATGGATTTTGGAGAAACGTTCTCCTCGGTAGTCAGATTGGATACTTTAAGAGTAGTTCCAGCCACAACAGCTTCTAACAAGAGGAAATTATATTAGATGGATGTTAAATAAACCTTCTTGAATGTAATTCTAGAAGAAGAAATTTATGTGCATCAACCTCCAGCTTATGAACTTGAAGGTAAAGAAGATGAATTTTATAGGTTGAAGAAAGCACTCTAGCAACTCAACCAAGTGCCTAGAGCTTGGTATAGCAGAATTGATAACTACATGATTAAGAATGGATTTTGCAGAAGAAACATTGAGTCAACCTTGTACACAAAGGTAAATGATCATGAACAAATTTTTTTCATTTGCTTATATGTTGATGACATGATTTGTACAAGTGATTTTGAATTGGATGAATTTAAAGCAGCCATGATGAAAGAATTTGAGATGACAGATCTTGGTCTCATGAAATATTTTCTTGGCATAGAATTTTAAGAAATCTGAAAAAGGAAAATTTATTTGTCAAAATAAATATGCCAAATATTTGTTGAAAATATTTAGGATGGATAATTGCAAAATTGTCCCTACACCAGTTGCAATAGTTACAAATTTAAGAAAGGATGATGAAGGAAAATATTTCAATCCAACTCTATTCAGAAGATTGCTTGATAGAATCATGTACCTTATAGCTGAACGACCAGATATTATGCAAGGAGTAAGTTTGATTTCCAGATTTATGGAGACTCCAAAAGGCACATATTTGAGAGTAGGAAAAATAATTATAAGATACATCACAGGAACTAGGGATTGTGGCATAATGTATGAAAGAACATAAAAAAAGGATTTGAATGAGTACACAGAATGTGATTTTCCAGGTATTTTCGATGAGTTCGTTTGAATTATAGTGGAGTGTGGTGCAATATTGATAACATGTGAGATGATAAAGTAAATCCCATCTGGAAGTGGACAAGAAACACAACATGCACACCTTTTACTCTAATTATAAAAATGGCACATCAAACATATTCTACAAGAAAAGGTACAATCGAGGAACATGAATATGCGCCATCTCTATAGCATTTATGGTTGCATATATCTACAGAATTAAGAATATTTTTATGATAATTGCACAAATTTAGTATGCGTTTTTTTCTTATGTGGGGAACCTTTCAAATTTATTGGAAAGACGGAGGAGATTAAACACAAATTGACACACTAAACACATGAGCTGTGGCTCTTCTACTGATCACAGAAAACTTGATAATTACAATAAACCGAGTGAAGGGTACTTCACCTTTTCCAACTAGCGACTCACCTAAAATATCTTAGCATGCAATGACACACTTAATTCAACTATGACTTAACCGACATGACTCAATGATCAACACTCAACACTTAACACACAGTTAACTCGCTCTCTAATTTTAGCCAACTCCTCATGCGAGAGTAATTAGCTTATTTTAACACTCCCCATTAATTACGACCACTAAAATAAAACTGACTCATAACAACTCAAACATGCATGTTGTTTTATGTCTCAGCTAGGCTTACAATGCCCAAGTTTTTTCTATGAAACTAAAACACATCTTTTGCTAATGACCTAGTAAATATATCAACCAATTTATCACTAGATTTAAAGGCTTCAGGTGAACTTATCCATTGCTCACAAGTCCTCTAATAAAGCGATATCTAATATCATTATGGTCTACCTTTTGATGAAACACATTGTTCTTAGATAACGCAATCGATGATGTTTTGTCACAACATATTGTTGTTGATTCTTATTGTTTCTGCTTGCATACATTATGCCAAAATCACTATCTATGTATCCAATCAAATCACTCTTTTCTGTGTTTGCATGCATTATGCCACAATCTCTAGTTCCTGCTATGTATCTCAGAATTCTTTTTCTTGCACTTCAATGTGTGTCTTTTGGAGTCTCTATAAATCTGGAAATAAAAATCACTCCTTGCATGATATTCGGTCTTGCATCTGTCAGATACATGAGGCTACCAACCAATCTTTTGAATAGAGTTGGATTAACATCTAATCCTCCATCATCCTTGCTTAACTTTGTACCAGTTTCAATTGGTGTAGGGGAAGGTTTGCAATTTTCCATTATGAATATTTTCAACAAATATCCGACATATTTATTTTGACAAATAAAATTCCTCTTTCAGATTTCTCAACTTCTATGCCAAGAAAATATTTGTTGAGACCAAGATTTGTCATCTCAAATTCTTTCATCGTCGCTGCTTTAAATTCATCTAACTTAAAATCACATGTAAAAATCATTTCATGAACATATACACAAACAATCAAACTATCTCCATGATCATTTACCTTTATGTACAAGGTAGGCTCAATGTTGCTTCTGCAAAATCCATTCTTGATCACGTAACTGTTGATTATGCTATACCAAGCTTTAGGCTCTTACTTGAGTCCATAGAGTGCTTTCTTCAAACTCTAAACTCTATCTTCTTTATGTTCAACTTCATATCCTGGATACTGTTACACATAAATTTCTTCTTCTAGAATTCCATTCAAGAAGTTTGATCTCACATCCATATGATATACTTTCAACTTTGTCTTTTACACTCACTTTACACCAATGAGATTTTTGTCCTTTGGTAAATCAACCAAATGCCATGTATCATTACTTTCAATAGCTTTAATTTCTTCATCCATGGCTTGCACCCAGTTTTCATCTCTAATTGCTTCTTCAATCGAAGAATTTTGGAATGAAAACAATGCAAAATTTGAACCAACATCCAAATCATCATAAATATCTTTCAGACTTCTCATATTTCTCTTACAATTGTTTGATTCATCACCTAATTTATTTTTATGAGAATATTGATCTTTTGATCTGCTTAAAGATTTATGCTAGTCAGAAAAT
Organism: Pinus tabuliformis; assembly: GCA_031772625.1. Lineage (NCBI taxonomy): Eukaryota > Viridiplantae > Streptophyta > Pinopsida > Pinales > Pinaceae > Pinus > Pinus tabuliformis. The sequence continues at coordinate 1,258,659,841 of CM062818.1, read as the reverse complement.
ATCGATCTATTAATCTGCTTGAAGATCTTCACGTGTTATTCTTGCTGCTCCTTTTCTACTACATCATATTCTTCCATCAGTGGCAATTGTGCATCAAATGCTTTGTCTATAGTCACATTCCATGACCCTTATTATTTGAATAGAACATCTTTGCTAATTATGGTCTTCTTGGTGATAGGCTTATACAATTTGTAATATTTTGATTGCTCACTATAACCAGTAAATATGCATTCTTCACTTGTATCATCCAATTTTCCTCTTCCCCAGGAAGATACATTTACGACTTCTAGCACCAAGTTTATTTCTATGTATTTTTGGTATCAAGGCATAACATGTGGAACCAAATACCCTGAGATGCTTTACTGAAGGAACATGTCCAGACCACATTTCATATGGAGTCTTGTTTCTAATAGCATTATATGGAAATCTATTCGTTATATATGCAGCAGATAGAACAACATCAGCCCAAAGCGTTATCTTTACATTTCTGAATAATAGCATGGATCGTACCATATTTAAGATTGTCCTATTCATTCTTTCAGCTACACCATTCTGTTGGGGATTATAGGGCACAGTTGTTTGATGCTTGATCCCATGTTGGTGAAGATAGTTTTCAAATTCATTTGATGGGTATTCTTTTCCACTATCAGTGCGAATAGACCCAATATGAGATTGTGCATCATTTTCAATCCATTTATGAAAGTTCTTGAATGTTTGAAAAACATCAGATTTGTTCTTCAATTAATAAACCAAACACATTCTGGTGTAGTCATAAATAAATGTCATCATATATTTATTTCCATTTGCAGAAGGAACAGTCATTGGACCACATAAATTTGAATGAATGAGTTCAAGTTTTCTATGTGCTCTTGATTGTGAATCATGAAAAACTTTTCGCTATGCTTTCCTAGATTGTAAGCATCACATTGCTTAAGTTTCCTAGGAACTGTAGGCAAACCAGCAACACCATTTTTCTTCAACAAGCGGAGGCTGTCATAGTTCAAATGTCAAAATATAGCATTCCATAATAAACTTAATGGAAGTGTACCTTCTTCATAATGAGAATCGTATGAGAAATGTTGTGCACAAGCAGAGGTTCCTTGCAGCTTGAGAAACCTTTCTTCTTTTATTCCCGTCATGACAAGTGAGTGGTCAAATGCTTTTCTTACCTCGAGCTTGCCATCAAACATATGAATGGAGTGACCTTGCTAGCTGATGTGGATGAAAGATAGCAAGTTTCTCTTGAGCTGTGGGAGATATAGAACATGATTCAGAAGAAAGTATGGAAGACCAAGCAGTTTAAGCCTGATTGTGCCAAGCCTTGATGGCTTCATTTTTTATTGTTCTGCAAAGTATACTGCTCCATCAACATTGTCAATAAATTCTTCAAAAAAATCTTTTCTATGAGTCATGTGGCAGGTTTCTCCTGAATCAAGCAACCAATCATTTTTCCAAGAAGCAAGTAAAGCATTAAATCAATCTTAATTTACTCCAATATTAAATTGTGCCACAACATAGGGAGCGGATTCAGGTGCTTTACCTTTGTCTGTGTCATCAGTTTTATCTTTCTGTTGGTTTCTTTGCTACTCAATTTTTTCCCATGGTAACTTTCATGTACAGGCATCATGTGATCCATTTCTTTTGCAGCATATGCAGTGCAAATCTACCTTTTCTCCCTGAGAGTGTTTGCCCCCCGTGCCTCTGAAATATCTTCCTCTTCCTCTTCCTCTTCGACCACCTCTTCCTCTTGAAGAATCTTGAGCGAGATGATTTTCTTTATGAGCAAGGCACACATCCTCTTCAGAAGATTTAGGGGTTGTCTTCTTTCCAAAATCTTTCTCTCTTTCAGCAAACTTTTTCACAAGAGAGTCAAAGGTGATATCTTTGAGATTTAAATTTGCTTGCAATGACTCAAGATAATTAGAGTAAGTAGGATAAAGTGTCGTGAGAAAAGAGATAATAGAAATATCCAATTCAACCTTAGTGGATTTGATATCATGCATTATAGACTTTAATTCAGATGCAAGAGCAAGAGGATCATTATTTTGCAGTTCAAGAGTGAAGAGTTTAATCATGAGTTGATCAACTTCAAGTGCAGAATGTGAGTCATAGAGTTCTTTAAGCTTTTGTAAGGCTTCAAAAGCAGTTGAAAATGGCAACTCACCTCTTCATTTACAAATCTTGCAATTAATGCATAAGCTTTGTTGTTCTTGTTTTCCCACATGACAAGCTCTTTGTCTGAGGTAGGTTGTTCTGGCTCTTTGTCTCTGTCTCCAACACACACTCCTTTCCACAACTCATTGAAAATGAGGGTGTGTTTTATCATTCGGGACCACTCAGGATAGTTCTCCTTACCAGTGAGAACTATTCCCACGATGAACATGATTGAATGCATACTGTAACAAAAAAACTTCTGTTGCAAAACTTTTACTCTTGATGGAAAAAAGATATAGTTCTGATATGACTGGACAACAAACTCAACTTGACAGCAAATGTCAATACGCAAGATATATATATATATATATTTGACTTTTTGGTAATACGCACTATTCAAAAATACAAATCGGTTTCTTTTTACATTGATCACCCAATGCAGCCCTTCAAAAAATTTTAACACACAACAACGATTTTAAAACATGCACAAAATCAGGGCTCAACTCACATATACATCATAGGACAGCGTACCAAAACAGTTCAAGATACCATGTATAGGCAGCGTACCAAAACAGTTCAAGATACCATGTATATTCAATGCATGGCATTTAACTTCAACGCTTGCACTTCATAAACCAGTGAACAGTCTCTTGTATACCACACTTGTATACCAGTGTATGGCCAAAAAAACTTCAATGTATATCCAAAAAAATTCAACGTTCAATACCATGTTACCAACGTTATACGCCAAGAAGACTTCAACGTTCAATACCAATGTTACCTATGTTTTATGCCAAGAAAACTTCAGCGTTCAATACCAACGTTACCAACGTTGTATGCTAAGAACAACGTTAATACAATGCCATGAACAATGTTAATAAGACTAGCATTAATACAATGCCATGAACTTCAACGCATACAATGAAAACAATGTGAATACAATGCCACCGTAAATACCAGTGTTCTATGCCAAAAAAAACCAATGTTTTTGGCATACTCATTAGACAAGTTTTTTCCTTTCAACATGCTTCTTTCCATCTTCATAATTGTCTTGTTATTTCTCTTTTCTACACCATTTTGTTGTGGTGTATACCTAGTTGTAAACTATCCTCTGATTCTATGTTGTTTACAGTACTCATGGAATGCCTTCGAATCATATTCTCCACCACGATCTGACCTCAATACCTTGATCTGTCGATCACTTTGGTTCTCTTCTAAGGCTTTGAATTATTTAAACCTTGCAAAAGTTTCAAACTTTTGCTTCAAGAAGTAACCCCAAATCTTTATGTTATATTTATCAATGAAAGTGAGGAAGTAACTATTTCCACCAATCGACTGTGTCCTTATAGGTCCACACAAGACTATATGCACTAGCACAAGAGGTTTCTCTGCTCGGTATGCAACTCCCTTTGGAAAAGCTTCACCATGTTGCTTTCCCAAGATGCAACACTCACAAGTACTAGTAGGTTCTTTGGTTGGAAGTAATCCTCTGACCATATGTTTCTATTGCAACAATATAAAACCAGAAAAGTGTAAGTGTCCAAATTGAAAGTGTCATAATGAATAATCATTAGAACATGCAAGTATAAAAGAACTCACTTGATCACTGTAATTCATAATTATAGGAAATAATATGTTCCTCGTCCTCTGCACCTTTGCTATCATCTGCTTGGTTGGGGCCTTGTCATATATAAAACATTCTTGACATTGAAGGATAACTTTGTATCCCTTTTATGTCAATTGACCAACACTTATCAAATTATGTTTGAGACTAGGAACATAATATACCTCTGAGATTGTCTTTGGCTCCCTCTACTTGGTTATAATGTTGACCACTCCTTTTCCATCTACATCCACAATGTTTTTAGTCCCTAACTTTACCTCTCTTTTCACGGATTGATCCAAATTTGCAACCAAATTCTTGTTTCCTGTCATATGGTTACTGCAACCACTTTCCAAAAGACACACATTATCAGAAAGTTCATGCATGGTATGTAAATCTAGGAATATAAAGTTAGTACTCTCTGTAATGACATTATCTCTCTGGTTCCCTTGATCATCTATTTAATTCCTGCAATCATGAGCATATTGACCAAATTTGCTGAAATAATAACATCTCACCTCTGATTTGTCAAATCTTTAATTATTGCTAAAGTTTCTGCAGTTTCTTCCACTTTCATGTTAATTCTCTTCTCATCCATCTCTCTGACCACCATATCTTCTACCTCATTTTCTGCCTCTCGATCTACTTCTGCCTCGAGCTTTGTCTCTTGAAATAGAAACCTGACTTTTGAAAGTGGTCTCTAAAGTGGAATCATTATTTCTATCTATCATTTCCTAGTGTGACTAAAGTGATCCCATAAAGTCATCAACTATTAATGATGCCAAATCCTTGGCTTCTTCTTTCGCTCCTACCACAACATCAAATTTGGTAGACAAAGATCTGAGGAACCTCTCAAAAATTGTTTGATCTTTAATTTTGTCACCATTGATTTTCAATTGATTTATGATATTCATGACCCAATTCTTGAAGGAATCAATGTCCTTTGTCTCCTTCATCTACAAAATTTGAAAATGTCCTAGTATTTTGCAACTTAACAATATTGACTTTGGCCATACCTTTATAGCTTGTCCCCAAAGTATCCCATGCTTCCTTTGTTGGACGTGATCATAATCTTCTGTAACACTGCTCAGTCCACTCCTTGCTTGATAAGCTGCAACACTTGCGAATTATTCTTCTCTTCTTTCTTCCATTGTTCCCCCTCTGCATTAGTGAGAGCTAGTTCTTTTGCTTCATCCTTAAGTTTTGAAAACATAAACTTGACATAATACCAAACGTCATGAGCCTGCAATGTGGTCGCCATCTTAATGGCCCAAACATAATAATCTTTCGTTGTAAATAGTAGGAACTGGAGCTGGACATTTGAGAAATCCATCTTTCTTAAAAAAAAATCCTCTTATGAAAGCCTAAATTTCTCCTTTTATAATCTTGCAAAGCTCCTCAAAAAAATCTTTATGAATAAAGCCCTTGTTTTCCTTCTTTTTTGTAAAAAAAATTCTTTTAAACTTGTTTTTATATATAAGAAAAGACTTTAATAAAAAGAACATTATGAAGAAAATTATATAAAAAAAAAATCTATAAATCAACACTGTATAATAAAATTTACGGAGCCCCCTTCAAATAAATAACCTTTCTAATCAAAATCAATTTTTAAAAAACTTCCACCCACATGACTTTGTTAAACATATGCCTTGTAATGAGCCACTTGAAAAAAAAATTGTATAACCTTTTGACGAGTGATAGTTTCAAACTACAAACATTGTCTTCGTATTCTCATAGAGTCCACCTTTCTTCCATATGTGACGGGGCTTGCACTCCCCCGACACTAAATAAACTACGCAATTAACCCGATAGTGGTTTAAATGATGATGGATTTACTAGCCCTCCAATAATGTCTATGGGTAGAGGAAAAACCATCACTGTGGGACAAAACCAACTCTTTCCTACAACTTATGGTACAAATCAAACAAGGAAAGAATGCGGTCTACTGGACCAAAAAATTGGTTTGTGTAATACCTTCCCAAGCTCTAATGAACCAATGTTCCACAAGCCAACTAAAATTGACAATAAGTAGTATGTTTCATTATGCAATGAAATAATTGGTTTTTGTGAACAATGGTTAAGAAAGACAAGTTTAGTTCAGATCATAACTGCAACCTATAAACAATAAATCTCCTCTTTGTAGGGATATAACTCAGGGATGGAACATGTGTATTCATTGGTGGGAAACCAAATGAAAGATGATGTGCTTGCTTTGACTACATGGATTTCCTTTAGAATCTTTGAGAACACTAATCGAGGGAATGAGGTCTTCATCTGAGTGAAAACATTTTGCAGAGGGAGATTCAACAACAAGAGAAAAGGGAAAACTATTAAAGTGGTCCATGAGATACTAACGAGACACTACACTATCAAAGAGATCTAGAATAACTCGTTGGAATTGCAAAAAAAATTTCTTGACATACTTGTTCTTGTCTAGTCATGAGGTCAAGAGCTTGATAATATTGAAGTCAACGTCCAATGTGAATCCTCCGACATCGATATAGTAACATGAAATCTTAAGCAAGAAATAGTAACTATGACTTGATTTATACTAATTTGTAAGTGTTCAAAGGTTCTATGTGTTTTGATACTTACGTTAAAAGAAGGCGGCTTGGGAATACTTAACAAAGGGTGGACCTTTCTTGGTTCATAGTGAGTACCTAGGTTGGTAGTGTCTGAAAGGGTTTTTTTATTACATTGGATTTGATAGTTGTAATGTCCCTTAATAATAAATATTAAATAATAATAAAAATAAAAATAATAAATAGTAAATAATATAATATAATGTTAAAATACAAGAAAATAAATAATAAACAATAAATAATAAATAGTAATAGTGAATAAATAATAAATAGTAATAAAATAATAAATAACAATACTAAAGCTCTAAATAAATATAAATAGAAATAAAACAAGAAAGCAATAAAAATTAGTAAAGCTATCAAAAAGTAAAAAACAAAAGAATAAAATAAGAAAGCAATAAAGTTGCATGTTGACAAATGGAGTGTGTGCATGTGGTTACCCTTCCAAGGTTTGATCTATTTAATAGATGGTGAGGAAGGTGAGAGGCATTCCATGATTCCATCATCCATTCTCTTGAGAGAATAATGTTGTGAGACAAAAGATTCCCTGGCAGTAGTACGTTGATCGAGGGCTTGGGGGTGGCCAGTTGTAGCAAGATTTTGTGAAACTAAGCCTACGTTTGGTGGAGAGTCGTCCCCAAAACTTTGTTACATTTAACAAAATTCAACTAGAATTCAACCCTGAAATCACCAGTGAGAAAAATCATTGCCACAGGTAAGTAGTCTCTACCCATTTATTGAAATTTGATGTCGATTAGTTGATAAATTGCATGTTGATTATAAATCGCATGATTAATCTAATTAATTACATGTTTTAATTTTGGGGTTGTTACAATAATGATTACCTTGTTGTAATATGTATTTGATGGCATGCCACCATCTTTATCTGTTTTTCTATCTCTACCTCTGGTGGCAACTAGCATAAGCATTTATTAAATATATCATTCTCAAGTGAAATAAAATAAACTGCAAGGTGTCATGTTTGGAAGGGAGATATTGGATGGTTTGAATATCTACAAGTCAAATAATAGGGTTAGAGGGTGCTACTATGATAGAAACATAAACTAGATAGTGATAAATAAATGATTGTTTGGTTGGTGTATGGTAAATGTCTCATATCAATTCAAGGATTATGTGTTCCCCAAAAGAGAATGTAGGAAATACTATGAGAGAAGAAAATTGGATGCTTGTAGAATGGGGTACATGCATTACATAAATTATGGAATGCGATCAAATTAAGTGAACCCAAAAGAAAAGTCAATTAGGAGAATTAGTAAACCTTCTACTCTACATGGAATGGACCGGATATTATGGTGGGTTTTCATATTCCTAATAATAAATGATGGATCCTTGGAAAGAAAGGAGAATATCTTAAAAATCGAAGAGGAAATACTTGGAACAAAAAGTTGGGGATATTTAATGATTTAGAATATGATTTAGTTTCTATGTAGAAAAAAATGTTTCCTCCAAGAGAGGAAACAACAAGTTCTACACCAAAACCTATAGGCCATAGACAACTACATAGGTTGACTGTTGATATGGTTAACGTGTTTGGAGTTATAACTAAATTTTACAAAACCCTCTCATATTGGAAAGATCAGAGCAAAGCCTAGAGTGATTGTGAGAGAGTAATTGAGAGAAAAAGGGAAAGGGGAAATTTGACCATTTATCCCTTATTTCCCATAATTATAATTATACATTACTCCTCTTATCATACATTTCTATAGCTTCGAAGCCAAAACTATTTGGCATTCATATCATTGGGGAAATTAATTGCTTAATAAGAACAACAAATCAACTAGACATTAATTATCAACCTAAGGAATGACACTTTGAAAAATAACTACCCAATGCTAATATCAGTTCTATATGATATTCTTATGATAACTTAACAACTACTTCTATTTTTCAAAGTGAAATTTTCTATGCATAAGCTTAAAGCGATCTAGATTTGACAAAACGAGGTAAATGCGAAAAGTAAATATCTGAAAGTAAATGACCAACTAGAAATAAATTGTGTTCTAATTGTAATCACACATAAGCAAATAAGAATGTAATAAACCAGTAAAAAAATCATTCTATTAATTAACTAAGAAAAAATAAGAGAAATTTCCGAGTCTATTTCCATATGTATTTCGAGTAACTATTGAATATCTTTGGAGTAGCTCACCAAATGATTTTAAATAGAAACAATAAGAAATTAGAGGAACAACAATTCTCTATTGGAAGAAACAACAACTAATTGAAAACGAACCACAATTAAAAAAAGAAATCTAAGGAACAACCAACATTCCCCGTAGGAAACAATGGCTAGAATCAGTGTTATAAGTTATGAAACTATTGAAAATATAAATACAATCTTCAGAGAAGTATTTGAAATGCTAATTCCTCAGAAGAAAGAAATAGTAAAGAACTATGCAAATGCAATTTTACAAAGGTAAGACAATCGCATCGGCCAAGAAGTAGGCCCAAACTAGGAGGAATCACAAAGCTCAAATCAACACACGATTGATAAAAGTGAAATTAATTAAGAAATATTCACATTAAATAATATTTGAAAGAGAAAATACAATCCGTACTCGATTTACTATTCTGTCTCAAATTATAATTATTGCTTCTCTATTTTTCTTTCTTTATGGCTTCATATAAATACGCAAAAAGAAAAGGGAAATTAAAACTAAACAAGTCATCTCATCATGATCTCATGAGTGAATTACATAATGATTTAAAAAAGGGAAATTAAAACTAAACAAGTCATCTCATAATGATTTTATGAGTGAATAACCGGTACCCGGCACACTAGCCCTTTGCATGACTAGATATTTTTCCACAAAATTTGAAATCAGTAACCTCCACATCAAAGAGTGACTTAACAATACACCCATCACTGCATATTCTACATGAACCACATTAACATTAATCTTAATTTTGATATTATTTATTAATTATTTAAACTTATTCTCCTATAAAATAGTTACGGACAAATAATTATACAATATTTTTAATATTTCAATACATATTTATTTTATTTTAATGGTTCATCTTATTTTTCATAATGCGATTTATTATTTTCATATATCATTAATTATAATAAATTTATATATTACATTAATTAAAATAAGAAATTAAATTTATCCATCAAAATTTAATATGCTAATTTTTGTATTTCATTAATTAAAATAATGTTTAATAAGTTTCTATGGTTAAAGAGTTATATGAAAAAGATTCCCTCAAATTTCATGATATTTTAAATAATATGATTCGAAAAGTTTAATAATTTTATGTGATTTCATAGTTTAGATGATTTGAAAAGTTAATTGATTTTATGTGATTTCGTAATTAAATGATTTTTTCAACACTCATCACTCAACATTCAGTTAACTGAGTCTCTAATTTTAGCCAACTCATCAGGCTAGAGTAATTAGCTTATTTTAACACTTCCCCTTAATTATGACCGCTAAACTAAATCTCACTCATAACAACTGAAACATGCATGTTGGTCTATGTCTTAGCTAGGCTTACAACGCCCAAGTTTCTTCTATGAAACTCAAGCACATTTTTTGCTAATGAATTAGTAAATATATCAGCCAATTGATCAATATATTTAAGTGAAACTCTCCATTTCTCAAAAGCCCTATAATAAAGTGATATCTAGTATCAATATGCTTCCTCTTTTGATGAATCACATTGCTCTTGTATAATGCAATTGGTAAGGTGTTATCACAACATATTTTTGTTGATCCTTGTTGTTTATGATTGCAGACATTATGTCATAATCACTATCTGTGTATCCAATCAAATCCTTCTTTTCTATCCTTGCATACATTATAACAGAATCTCTAGTTCCTGCGATGTATCTCAGAATTCTTTTTTCTACACTCCAATGTGTGTCTTTTGGAGTATCCATGAATCTGGAAATCATACTCACTCCTTTCATGATATCCGGTCTTGTAACTATGAGATAGATGAGGTTGCCAACCAATATTTTGAATAGAGTTGGATTGACATCTGGTCCTTCATCATCCTTGCTTAACTTTGTACCAGTTGCAACTGGTGTAGGGGTAGGTTTGCAATTTTCCATCCTAAATCTTTTCAACAAATCTCTGGCATATTTATTTTCACCAATAAAAATTCCTTTTCAGATTGCTCAACTTCTATGCTACGAAAATATTTCATGAGACCAAGATCTATCATCTCAAATTCTTTCATCATCGCTGCTTTAAATTCATCTAACTCAAAATCACCTGCGAAAATAATGTCATCAACATATACACAAAAAATCAAAATTTGTCCATGCTCATTTACCTTTGTGTACAAGGTAGGCTCAATGTTGCTTTTGCAAAATCCATTCTTGATCATGTAACCGTCAATTCTGCTATACCAAGCTCTATGCACTTACTTGATTCCATAGAGTGCTTTCTTCAACCTGTAAACTCTATATTCTTTACCTTCAACTTCATATCCTCGACACTGCTACACATAAATTTCTTCTTCTAGAATTCCATTCAAGAAGGCTGATTTCACATCCATATGATATAATTTCCACTTTTTCTGAGCTACTATGGGTAGAACTACTCTTACATTATCCAATATGGCTATCAGAGAAAATGTTTCTCCAAAATCTATTCTTGGTTTCCATGAGAATCCTTTTCGTACATGTCGTGCATTAAATTAGTCAACTTCAACTTTCTCATTCAAATTTGTCTTGTACACCCACTTTACATCAATGTTATTTTTTTCTTTGGTAAATCAACCAAATTCCATGTATCATTCTTTTTAGTAGCTGCAATTTCTTCATCCATGGCTTGCCCCAAATTTTCATCTCTCATTGCTTCTCCAAACAAAGAAGGCTGGAATGAAAAAATGCAAAATTTGAACTAACATCCAAATCATCATAAATATCTTTCAGACTTCTCATCTTTCTCTTACCATTGTTTGATTCATCACCTGATTTATTGTTAAGAGAATCTCGATTTGTTGATTTGCTTGAAGATCCATGCTACTCAAAAAACCTTGGAGTCTTTGTTGGTGTGTCTATGTTTGGTGTCTTCACGTGTGATTCTTGCTGCTCCTTTTCTGCTACATCATATTCTTCCATCAGTGGAAATTGTGTATCAAGTGCTTTATCTATAGTCCCATTCCATGACTCATATTCTTTGAACACAACAACTTTGCTAATTATGGTCTTCTTGGTGACAAGGTTATACAGTTTGTAAGCTTTTGATTTCTCATTATAACTAGTAAATATGCATTCTTCAATTTTATCATCCAATTTTCCTCTTCACTCTTTAGGCACATGTGCATAAGCTACACATCCAAATACTCTGAGATGAGATACGTTGCAAGACATACCTGTCCATGCTTGTTCTGGTACTCTGTTCATCACACTCTTTGTATGAGATATGTTGATCACATAAATAGCACATGCAATTGCTTCTGCCTAATGCTCATTAAACAATTTTCTGCCTTCCTACATGCTTCTTGCCATGTTCATAATTGTCTTGTTCTTTCTCTCTGCTACACCATTCTTCTGCGGTGTGTACTTGGTTGTAAATTGTCCTCTGATTCCATGTTGTTTGCAATAATCATGAAATGCATTTGAATCATATTCTCCACAACGATCTAACCTCAATAACTTGATCTTTCGATCACTTTGGTTCTCTTCTAAGGCTTTGAATTCTTTAAAACTTGCTAAAGTTTCAAACTTTTATTTCAAGAAGTAAACCCAAGTCTTTTTTCTTAGTCATCAATGAAATTGAGGAAGTAGCTATTTCCACCAATCGACTATGTCCTTATAGGTGTACACAAGTCTCTATGCACTAGCTCAAGAGGTTGCTTTTCTCGGTATGAAACTCCCTTTGGAAAAATTTCACAGTGTTGCTTTCCCAAGGTGCAACACTCACAAGTAATAGTAGGTTCTTTGGTGTGAGGTAATCCTATGACCATCTCTTTCTGTTGCAACAATCTTAAACCAGAAAAGTGAAAGTGTCCAAATAAAAAGTGCCATAACCAATAATGATTAGAACATTCAATTGTAAAAGAACTGACTTGATCATTGTAATTCATAATTAGAGGAAAGATTATGTTCCTCGTCATCTTCACCTTCGTTATCAACTGCTTGCTTGGGGGCTTGGCATACATAACACATTCTTGACCTTGAAAGATAACTCGGTATCTTTTCTGTGTCAATTGACCAAAACTTATCAAATTATGTTTGAGACTAGGAGCATAATATACCTCTGTGATTATCTTCGGCTCCCTCTGCTTTGTCAGAATGTTGACCACTCCTTTGCCATCTACATCCAAAGTCTTGTCAGTCCCTAAATTTACCTATGTTTTCACAGATTGATCTAAATTTGCAACCAAATTCTCGTTTCCTGTCATGTGGTTACTGCAACCACTATCTAATAGCCATACATTATCAAAAGGTCCATGCATGGTATGGAAAGCTAGGAACATGGAGTTAGTACTCTCTGTAGTGACATTAGCTCTATGGTTCCCTTGATTAGCTATCTTCTTCCTGCAATCACAAGCATATTGACCAAATTTATTGCAATAAATAACATCTCACCTTTGATTTGTCAAATCTTTGATTATTGTTGAAGTTTCTACAGTTTCTTTCACTTTCATGTTCATGCTCTTCTCGTTCGTCTCTCTAACCACCATATCTTCCGCCTCATTTGCTTCCTCTCGATCTACTTCTGCCTCGACCTCAGTCTCTTGAAATAGAAACATCACTTTTGAAAGCGGTCTCTAAAGTGGAATCCTTATTTCTGTCTATCCTTGCCTAATGTGATAGAAGGTATCTGATCAAGTCATCAACTGTTAATGATGCCAAATCCATGGATTCTTCTATAGCTGCTACCACAACATCAAATTTGGTAGACAAAGATCTGAGAACCTTCTCAACCACTGTTTGATCTATAATTTTCTCACCATATATTTTTTAACTAATTTACGATAGTCATGTCCCAATTCATGAAAGAATCGATGTCCTCTGTCTCCTTCATCTACAAAATTTCAAAATCTCTCCTAATATTTTGCAACTTAACGATATTGACTTTCGCCATACCTTTATAACTTGTTGCCAAAGTATCCCATGCTTCCTTTGTTGAAGACATAATCATAATCTTCTGGAACACTGTTTGGTCCACTCCTTGCTTGATAAACTACAACGCTTGCGCATTCTTCTTCTCGTCTTTCTCCCATTGTTCCCTCTTTGCATTAGTGAGAGCTCATTCTTCTGCTTCATCCTTAGGTTTTGAAAACTCAAACTGGACATAATCCCAAACGTCATGAGCCTGCAATGCGGTCATCATCTTAATAACCCACACATAACAATCTTTCCTTATAAACAGTGGGAACTGGAGCTCGAAATTTGAGAAATCCATCTCTCTTCAGAAAAAAAAATTCCTCTTATGAAACCGTAAATCTCTCCTTTTATAATCTTCCAAAATTCCTCAATAAAAACTCCTTATGAATAACACATAAAACCCTTGTTATCTCTTTTGTTTAATAAAAAATGTTTTAATATTATATATATATATAAACTTTAATAAAAAAAATGATATAAAAAACCTTTATAAATCAACACTATATAATAAACTTTATTGGAGCTCCTTCAAATAAATAACCTTTCGAATCAAAATTGATTCTTAACAAACTTCCACCCACGTGAATTTTCGTTGAAAACACTGCACGTGACTTTAAAAAGAAATCGTATAAGCTTTTGACGAGTGATAGTTTCAAACTTCAAACGATGTCTTTGTATTCTCACAGACTCCACATTTTTTCCATATGTGAGGGGGCTTGTGCTCTCCCGACACTAAATAAACCGCGCAATTAACCCGATAGCAGTTTAAACGATGATGTATTTACTCACCCTCCAATAATGTCTTCTGGTAGAGGAAAATAACTAAAATTTACAATAAGTAGTATGTTTCATTATGCAATGAGATAATTGATATTTGTGTAACAATGGTCAAGGACGACAAGTCTAGTTGGGATCTTAGATGCAGCCTGCAAAGAATAATTCTCCTCTTTGTTTGGAGATAATTCAGGGATGGAACAAACGATGTCTTCCTATTGTGAGTAAGGAAGACAAGTCTAGTTGGGATCTTAGATGCAGCCTGCAAACAATAATTCTCCTCTTTGTTTGGAGATAACTCAGGGATGGAACAAACGATGTCTTCGTATTCTCACAAGACTCCACATTTTTTCCATATGTGTCAGGGCTTGCGCTCTCCCGACACTAAATAAACTGTGCAATTAACCCGATAGTAGTTTAAATGATGACAGATTTACTAACCCTCCAATAATGTCCGCTGGTAGAGGAAAACAACTAAAATTGACAATCAGTAGTATGTTTCATTATGCAATGAAATAATTGATTTTTGTGTAACAATGGTTAATGAGGACAAGTCTAGTTCGGATCTTAGATTCACCCTGCAAACAATAATTCTCCTCTTTGTTTGGAGATAACTCAGGGATGGAACATGTGTATTCATTGGTGGGAAACCAAATTCAAGATGATATGCTTGCTTTGACTACACGGATTTCCTTTAGAATCATTGAGAATCCTAATCGAGTGAATGAGGTCTTCATCTCAGTGAAAACGTGTTGCAGAGGGAGATTCAGTAACAAGAGAAAAGGGAAAACTATTGAAGTGGTCCATGAGATTCTAAAAAGACACTACACTATCGGGGAGATCTATATTAACTCGTTGGAATTGAAAAAAATATTTCTTGACATACCTGTTCTGGTCTTGTCATGGGGTCAAGAGCTCGATAATATTGAAGTCAATGTCCAATGTGCATCCTCCTACATCGATACAGGAACATGAAAGTTTAAACAAGAAATAGTAACTATGACTTGATCTATCCTAATTTGTAAGTGTTCAAAGGTTTTATTTGCTTTGATACTTATGGTAAAAGAAGGCGGCTTGGGAATACTTAACAAAGGGTGGACCTTTCTTGGTTCATAGTGAGTACTTAGGTTGGTGGTCTTTGAAAGGGTTTTTTTATTATATTGGATTTGATATCGACTACCTTTTTGTAATATGTGTTTGATGGCATACCACTATCTTTATATGTTTTGTTATTTCTACGTCTGCAACTATCATAATCATTTATTAAATATATCTTTATCAAGTGGAAGAAAAGAAACTACAAGGTGTCATCATTGAAAACGTGATACTAGATGGTTTGAATATCTGCAAGTCAAATCATAGGAGTTAGAAGGTGCCACTATGATAAAGACATAAACTAGATACTTATACCTAAATTCAAGAGTTATGTGTCCCCTAAGAGAGAATGTAAGAAATACTATGAGAGAAGAAAATTGGATGCTTGGAGACTGGGTAAATGCATTACATAAATTATGGAATGTGATCAAAGTGTACCCAAAAGAAAAGTCAATTAGGAATATTAGGAAACCTTCTGCTCTACATGGAATGGGTTTTCATATTCCTAATAATAAATGATGGATTCTTGGACAAAAAGGAGAATATCTTAAAACTCAAAGAGAAAATTATTGGAACAAAAGTTGGGGATATTTAATGATTTAGTATATGAAGTACTTTCTATTTACAAAATAATGTTTCTCCCAGAGAGGGAACAACAAGTGCTACACCAAAACCTATAGGCTACAGAGAACCGCATGAGTCGACTGCTGATATGGTTAAGGTATTTGGAGTTATAATTAAATTTTACAGAACCGTCTTATATTGGTCCTATAGGCTACAAAGAACTGCATGAGTCAACTGCTGATATGGTTAATGTATTTGGAGTTATAATTAAATTTTACCAAACCTTCTCATATTGGAAAGACCAAAGCAAAGCCATGATTGTGAGAAAAAGGTAAAGGGGAAATTTGACATTTTAACCCTTATATCTTATCCTTATAATTATAACTTACTCCTGTTATTATACATTTCTATGGCTTCGAAGCCAAAACCATTTGACATTCATATTGTTGGGGAAATTAATTGCTTAATAAGAATAACTAATCAACTTGAAAGATAACAACTAATTAGTTCTGTATGATATTCTTATGATAACTTAAAAATTACTTCTATTTTTCAAATTGAATTTGTTCTATGCATAACCTTAAATCGATCTAGCTTTGACAAAATGAGGTAAATGCTAAAAGTAAATCTGTGAAAGTAAATGACAAAACTAGAAATAAATTGTGTTCTAATTATAATCACACATACATAAATAAAAATGTAATAGACCACTAACAAAATCATTCTATTAATTAACGAAGAAACAATAAGATAAATTTCAGAGTCTATTTCCAGTTCATGTTGGAGCTTACAGCTAAACCAAAGGCAAACAACAGTAGATACAAATCATAAAAGAGACACATGGTTTAACGTGGTTCACCCAACCATTTTGGGTTACGTCCACAAAACATAGGCATTAGCAATCTTTTTTTAATCAAACAGGAGATTACATAATTAATCAAATCCTCACAAACTCTCACCACCAAACCATCCGTATGGATACCTGTTTTATAGAAAGGAGAATCTAACTGCCTCTCACATCAAATTTAGGATGCATTAACTCTCTCCCAACAACTTGGAGCTAATCTAGCAACAAATTTCTATTGTTTTCACACACTGGGATTTTTGCCTTTTTTATTTAAAACAGAAAATCTCAACAATCTCCACCTTGACAACAATTAGCCTGATGCCCTGTTTGTTTATTATTTTATCTTTTCTGCAAGCCAAGAGACGCCAAACACCAACGTAGCTTCTCTAACAAAACTGGTTTCATGAACATGTCTGCATAGTTTTCCTTTGTATGCACCTTTTCAAGAGAGACTCCCCTTTCAGAGATAACTTGTCTTACAAAATGGTACTTAATTGGAATATGCTTTGATTTACTATGATAGGCCGGATTCTTAGCCAAATGTATTGCACTTTGACTATCACAAAGTAACCTGATGTTGTCCTGTAACCTACCAAACTCACCAAGCAAACCTTTCAACCAAACCGCCTCTTTGCAAGCATGTGAAGCAGCAATGTATTCTGCTTCAGTAGTGGATAAAGCAACAATGTTTTGTAGCTTTTACATCCAGCTAATAGCTCCACCTGCAAGAGTAAAGAAATACCCTGAAGTTGACCTTCTCTTATCCAAATCACCTCCAAAATCAGAATCAACATATCCGCAAATAGATTCACTACTCTTATTGTAAGTAATACAATAACTACTTGTGCCTCTCAAATACCGAAGCACCCATTTCACTGTTGACCATTGTTCTTTACCCGGATTTTCCATATACCTGCTGACAACCCCAACTGCATGTGAAGTATCTGGTCGCGTACACACCATCACATACATCAAACATCCTACTACATTGGCATACGGAATTCGAGACATATAATCCTTTTCTTCATCTGTATTAGGACATAAACTGGAAGAAAGCTTGAAATGGGAAGCTAAAGGGACTGACATAGGCTTCACATTGTTCATACCAAACCTCACAAGTATTTTCTCAATATACTTTTGTTGTGATAGCCACAGCTTACCATTGCTCCTGTCTTTGAAAACCTCCATGCCGAAAATCTGCCTTGTTGCTCCTAGATCTTTCATATCAAATGTCCTTGCCATCTGAGTCTTCAACCTGTTGATTTCTTCAATGCTTTTGCTTGCTAAAAGCATATCATCAACATACAACACTAAGATAATGAACATGCCATTACTTAACTGCTTAAAGTAAACACAATGATCATATTCACTTCTTATATATTTTTGACTCAACATGAAAGAATCAAATTTCTTGTACCACTGTCGAGGCGACTGCTTCAGACCATACAATGACTTATTGAGCCTGCAGACAAATTTCTTATTGCGATGCTGAACAAACCCTTTCGGTTGTTCCATATAAATTTCTTCATCTAAATCACCATGTAAAAAAGCAGTCTTAACATCTAGTTGTTGTAATTCTAAATCAAGCAAAGCAACTAACGCTAACACAATTCTAATTGAAACAATTTTGACAACTGGTGAAAATATCTCATGAAAGTCTATGCCATCTTTCTGAGAAAACCCTTTTGCAACCAGCCTTGCTTTGTATCTATCTTCTGAATCATTCACACCCCGTTTTACCTTGAAAACCCATTTACATCCCATAGTTTTCTTGCCTTTGGGAAGTTCAACCAGATCCCATGTGCCATTCTTACCTAAGGCCATCATTTCTTCCTTCATGGCTGCTTTCCATTTGTCACTCTTTGAACCTTCTACAGCTTCCTGATAACACAAAGGTTCATCATCGTTAGCGGTCAAAGCAACTGAAGCAACATAATCATCATACCTTCTCGGAGGACGTTTGATCCTTGTAGACCTCCTTAAGTATGTTTCTGGTGCTTCCACAATTGGCTTTCTACCATCTGTAGGAACTTCTTCATGATTGCCATATGAGACCTGTTCATGACCTCCATCTGAACCCTGTTCATAATCTGACTCTGAAACCTGTTCATGACTATAATATGAACTATGGTCATCATGACTATCATCAGAAGTGTTGTCAAACTTAATGTGCTGAAAATCAGATACATCATCCTGTTTCAATTTATTATCTACATCTAACTGTACAAGAGAGGATTCATCAAACTTTACCTCTCTGTTGATGATGATTTTGCGGGTAGTAGGATCCCACAATCTAAATCCCTTTGTTCCATCACCACACCCAACAAAGACATACCTTTTCGATTTCGGATCTAATTTAGTTCGTTGATGTTTAGGCACTAGAGCATATGCATCACAACCAAACACGATGAGTTTAGAATAATCACAAGGGTGTCCTTTCCATACCTCTTGCGAAATCTTGCAGCCTATCGCGGTTGATGGAGATTGGTTTATTACATAATAAGTCGTTGCCACCGCTTCCGTCCACCACTCCTTTTTCAACCCGATGTTACTCAGCATACTCCTTGCTCTCTCTAGAAGAGTCCTGTTCATGCGTTCAGCAACTCCATTCTGCTGAGGAGTATAAATTGTGGTCTTATGTCTCTTGATCCCTGCATCCTTGCAATAGCTGTCAAACTCCTTGGAAGTAAACTCACCACCATTGTCGGTTCTTAAACATTTTATTTTTCTACCAGTGTTGTTTTCTACCAATGCTCTAAACTGCTTGAAAACTGAAAACACATCAGACTTCCTTTTCAACATGTAGACCCATACTTTCCTATAAAAGTCATCAATAAACGACACAAAATACAACGAGCCACCATACGAGGTTGTAGGTGCTGGACCCCAAACATATGAATGGATATAATCAAGTATTCCTTTACTAGTATGTTTTCCTGTTTTAAACTTTTGTTTACTTTGTTTGCCAAACAAATAATGTTTACAGAAATCTAACTTTCCAGATCTTAGATTAGGAAGTAACTTGCAATCAGCCAAAATCTTTAACCCTCTTTCGCTCATATGTCCCAACCTTTGATGCCATAGGTGAATGGAACTACTGTCATGTTCAGACACGGTAGACACATGAACTGGCCCTATTCTTCCTTCTAACCGAAACACATTTCCTACTTTCTTAGCTTTCATTACTAGTAAAATACCTTTGTAAAATTTCATTACTCCGCCTTGAATGATAGTTTTATATCCATTTGTATCAAGTTCCCCCAGTGAAATTAGATTTTTTCTTAAATCTGGTACATGTCGTACATCAGTTAACATTTTTCTTGTCCCATCAAACATTTGCAGCTGTATACTCCATATTCCCACAATGTTAGATGTGACATCATTACCCATGTACACGACTCCATCATTCACTGATCTATATGTCTTAAACCAGTCTCTATGAATACACATGTGGTTTGATGCACCAGAATCTAACAACCAATGTTGATCATGATTTGACAAATTAATTGATAAGACTTCGTTGCTCATACCTGAACCAGATGCTGAACCTTTATCAGTCGTGTTCGCTTCCTTCTTTTCTGTCGATGAACCTTCTTTAGAATTTTGTTGTCGCTTCCAGCAATCCTTCTTCAAATGCCCTGATTTGCCACAGAACCAGCACTTTACTTTACTCTTCTTCCCCTTGGACTTTGAACGTGAATCGCTGCGCTTACTAGAGTGTCTTTCTCTAGAACGACCTCTAGCCATCATTGCCTCTGATGTAGAGGTATCAGCATTCGACCGCTTCCTGGTCTCCTCGGACAACAAAGCTCCGACAACATCATCAAATTCAATGGTTTCGGATGAACTAAGACTTATAGACGTCACAAAATGATCCCACGACTCAGGCAACGAGCACAATAAAGTTATGGCTTTATCTTCGGCTTCAATTTTTACTTCTATGCTTTCTAATTGCACCATTAAAGTATTAAAAACATTCAAATGGTTAGTAATGGAAGTACCTTCCTTCATTCGCAGAATATATAGCTGCCGCTTCAGGAGAATCTGATTTGTCAAGGATTTTGTCATATACAGATTCTCCAACTTCTTCCACCAGCTGCAGTCTTCTCTGACACGATGTTAAATAAAGCATCATCAGCCAAACACAGTCGAATTCCGCTCAAGGCTCTTCCATCCAATTCATTGCACTCATCGTCTGTCATGGGGTAAGGCAGTTTGGATCTACCCAACAGCGCCTTTGCCACGCCTTGTTGTACCAGCAGATCATGCATCTTTACCTTCCAGATCTCAAAATTATTTTTGCCATTAAATTTCTGGATTTCAAATCGGGCACTCTGAGTTTTTGCCATCTCGTTTTAAAAATCAAAGAATCTCCAATTCCTATTTTAAAAAAAAATTGAATCTCAATAAATGCCTATGCCTTAGTTTACCTTCGCCCTTATTTAAAAAAAAATTCAACCCCCTTTGCTTTGCTGTTTGAATCTCAGATTTCAATTTAAAAAAAAAAAATGGTGCTTGCTGATGACCACAAGAACCGCACCATTTAAAAAAGGCTCTAAGTGTTGACAAAATGGCGCGAGTATACCTTGAAAATATGCGCTGATAGAAAATTAGCGCATTGGCGCACTTAATTGAATAGGATCCGCGCCATTTCAGTTGGTTGGCGTGACTGTTATGGAATAATCCGCGCCAAGCAGGAAACTTACAACAAACGACAAAACACACTCACCAATTCTGCAATTTGTCACAAATATATATCACATCACACCACAAATAGCGATACTCAAAATCGGCACACCACAGCCCGGTTGGCTCTTCAACAAATCCGCGACTCGACCCAGTATTTATTATCGATGCAGTTGATTCTTTCAAATCTTGCGTATCAGTGTGAATATAATCAACAACGGTGGCTAATAAAATATCAAATCGAGATCTAAGATGCCACACCCAACAAGTGTTGACAGGGACAAAGCTCTAAAATCCAACCTTAACGTAACTAGAAATAGAACGACTGTAGATTGACTACGGTTCAGTGAGTGTCCCTCTGGTCTTTCCTTCAAAATTTCGTGGCACCAACAAGCTCCACTACATTCAGGCTCATGATAGCAGGAAATGCAATGCTCGAATGGAGTACGCACCAAGTATATATATATATATATATATATAGCACATAACATAATACCTCCACGCAGCAAATGGAGTATACACTCCACGCACCAGCAACGCAGGTTCACTACACAGCATGCAGGCTCAAACTTGGGACCGAGTTTCCTCTGCGCAGCACCTCCAGGCAGCAACTCAATCACACAGCACGTAGGTTCAATACTGATTCAACGCACCTCCACGCAGTTGTATACTGATTTGGTTCTCCACGCACCAGCGCTCCAGCGATGCACCAACAGTGATTACATGCACCACTTCACAGGTTTAATATGTATACGCGCAGGTCCACACAGAGGATGTTCAACGCTCAGCCCTACGTATTAACACGCACCAACAATTCTACACATCACTAGGCAACACCTGTGCTCCAGCACGTTCCCTGATCCAATGCACCACCAGCAATCAACTCCGCTCCACCTCCAACATTGCTCTGATACCAATTGTTGGAGCTTACAGCTAAACCAAAGACAAACAACAGCAGATACACATCATAAAAGAGACACAGGGTTTAACGTGGTTCACCCAACCATTCTGGGCTACGTCCACCAAACATAGGCATCGACAAACTTTTTTTAATCAAACAGGAGATTACATAATTAATCAAATCCTCACAAACTCCACCAAACTATCCGTATGGATACCTATTTTATAGAAAGGAGAATCTAACTGCCTCTCACATCAAATTTACGATGCATTAACTCTCTCGCAACAACCTGGAGCTAATCTAGCAACAAATTTCTGTTGTTGTCACACACTCGGATTTTTGCCTTTTTTATTTAAAACAAAAAATCTCAACAGTTCAATATTTTTAGAGTAGCTCAGAAACTGATTTTAAATAGAAGCAATAAGAAATTAGAGGAACAACAATAAGAAGTTAAAGGAACAACAATGGTCTATTGGAAAAAATAACAAGTAATTGAAAACTAACAACGATTAAAAATAGAAATCTAAGGAACAACCAGCATTCACGTAGAAACAATGGCGAGAATCAGCGTTATAAGTTATGCACCTATTGAAAATATAAATACAATCTTCAAAGAACTATTTGAAATGTTATTTTCTTAGAAGAAAGAAATAGTACAGAACTATTCTAATGCAATTTTACAAATGTAAGACAATCCCCTCGGCTAAGAAGTAGGCCCAAACCACTAGTAGTCACAATGAAGCTCAAATCAACACACGATTGACAAAAAAGAAATTAATTAATAAATATTCACATTCAATAATATTTGAAAAATATTTGAAAGAGTAAATACAATCCATACTCGATTTATTATTCTGTTTCAAATTATAATTATTCCTTTGATCTCATTTAAATACACAAAAAGCAAAGGGAAATTAAAACTGAACCAGTCATCTCATCATGATCTTATAAGTGAATTACATAATGATTTAGATTACAAATTTATATTTTTTTACAACCGATCAATTAGCGATATCAAATCTGGAATATCTCTCCATCACCAATCAACTAGAACAAGTCGAATTTTGTTTTGCAATGTGGGGAAAAGTGACATTTCGTCGCCACAACAAATCTTCAAAATCACCTTCATAGAAGCTCCCGTATCTCTCAAATTGGGGCCAAATTTGGAAAAACACTTTAAAATAGCTAATTTGCCACGTTCTGCATACAACGCACGTCTCTTATTTTTTTGGATTCGTCATCATTTGCCCATAAATTAAGATGCAAAATCATCCCCTCTTGCCCCGTTCTGTATAAAATCCATGTCTTTTATTTTTGCAGATGCAAAATCATCACTTCTTATCCCAACGAATTTGTAAGTTGAATATTTGACTATGAACAGGGGTTTGGATTTGCAGTCTGCAAAACATCTTGGAGGTTGAAACTGTGAATGATATTATAACAAATCTCTTTATCAAAAGTCATTGGAAATATAATGCATAATAATTTTTAATATATAAAAAATAAAGGAGAACAAACATTATTTAAACACAAGAGCATAAATAATTATGAGATGGAATTACTATAATAAATTTTGATAAATAAAATATTAAAATATTAATATAAAAGAGAAGTTGACTACTAAAGGGTATCTGGTAAGTTTATTTCTTGCATGAAATCTCTTTTGTTTCCATCTTATAATATAAGTTAGAAAACCTATTGATGTTTTGAAGTAGCATCTCTAACTCTATGAATTCTTGGTTGATAATTTATGTTAGATTTATTAAACAATTAGTTTAGCGAACAATACCTTTCTATTACATTCCATTATAAAACTATTAACCAATTATAAAACTATTAACCATGTTAACAACATCCTAGCTTTTAAAAACATAAAATTAAAAAAAAAAAATGATGATTTAACGCATAGATTTTCGTGACTATACATTTGGTTGTTTATATGTGAAAATTTTCCATAAAATGAAATTATATATAGTGCAGTCTCTGACACAAAATTATATAATGTAGTGATTGAACAATAGTCCTAATTAAATTGATTTTGTATATTGATTTGAATGTTAAGGATGAGTGGGAAATCGAAAAATAGAATAGAAAAAATATGTGAAAAAATTCTATAATGTAGTGATTGAACAATAGTCCTAATTAAATTGATTTTGTATATTATTTGAATGTTAAGGATGAGTGGGAAATCGAAAAATAGAATAGAAAAAATATGTGAAAAAATATGCTTAATAAAGTACTTGTAAATTATTTTATTAAAATCATAGGGGATAAACTCTCTTTATACTTAAACTTTTTGTTGATATTTTGCACTCTAAAAAAATGTGCATTTCAAGGAATTTGATTCCTTTTTGCCTTGGAAACTTAATAGTCATTTTTATGATTGAAACTTTAATACTCATGATTATCATTGTGATAATTTTTTTTATAAAATTGTTCATCCCATAATGTTTATGATTTTTAGATTAATTTAAATAGATGGCTTGCTATTTAAAACATCAACATTAATTTTTTTTGTTTTGGTTAAGTGTTCTGAGTTCTTCAAGAATTACATCAGAATTGACTTGTGGATTACATTAGAATTGACTTGTGGCTTGACAAACGATGACCAGGGGCATCTAAACTATAAAATTACCTGGGAACAGCACCGGGCCACAGCAGCCCTTGACATGACTAGATATTTGACCAGAAAATTTCAAATTACTGACCTTTACATCATAAAATGACTTAAGAGTACACCCAACTGTAATCTTAATTTTGATATTATTTATTAATTATTTAAACTTATTATATTATAAAATAATTATGAACAAATAATTATACAATATTTTTAATATTTCAATAATTTTTTTTAATTTTTAATTTTAACGGCTAATCTTATTTTTCAGAGTGCCATTTTTTTTTTTTATATATCATTAATTATAATAAATTTATATATTACACTAATTAAAATAAAAAATTAAATAATTTTTGTATTTGATTAATTAAAGTAATATTTTGTAAGTTTCTATTGACTAAGGTTAAAGAGTTATATGAAAAAATTCCCTCCCTTAAATTTCATGATATTTTAAAAAATATGATTCAAAAAGATTAATAATTATGTGATTTAATAATTTATATGATTTAAAAAGTTAATTGATTTTATGTGATTTAAATAAATGATTTTTTTTTAAGTAGGTAATAGAATAACAAAGTTCTACTTGAACAAATAGGCTTACACAACCTGAAATGTCCAGGTTAAACTCTGAAAAACTAATAATTAAATTGTTAAATTATTTTAATGTCAGTAATAAAATAACACAGTAGTACTTACTAAATGGGTTAAGCAATCTGATAATTCCCCGTGACTAAATGGTTAAGAAGTTTGCGTAAAATAATAAAATACGCTTACTTGTACAAATCGGCATAAACAACCCCATAATTCGACGGGAAATGACCTGAAAGGTTTTTTTAATGTCGAAAAGCCATTTTAATCTGTTGAAAAGTCATTTATGAAGTTATAAACTTTCAGATATATTTTTTTGGTCGATTAAATCATTGAAAGGTCATTTTTGAAGTTATGGAAGTCGATTCAAAAGGAAATTCTGCAAAAACTAGGCGCTGAAAGGAAGATCATATTTAATTAGTCGAAAGCCAATTGATTGAAATTTCGAAATATTGTCTGACGGGCTCTCATACATCATCTCTTTTGAAATTTCAATCACAGTATGTATGCTCATGTTAAATTTTTCATTTCAACACGAACAGGTCAATGACCAGCAGACATATATAATTCTTAAAAAACGGACACTAACTTTATTATTTCGACCCCAACCAGCATATGTTTGCGTCAGGTTTTTGCTAACATATGGGCGTTGTGTAACTATTATAAAGTTTTTGGACTTGTAGGTTGGAATCTAGTAATCTATCAAACGGTGATTGATTTTTTTTTCATGTTTTGTTCTTTTTTAAATATATTTTTGACTTGTATGGGGTATTTGAAAATTTTGGGACATTGCGGATAGTTTATAATTCAAAGATTTGATTACTTTAAATCTAATAAGATTCTGAATCAATTTAAGACAAAAATAAAGTGGATAGTTTATAATTCAAAGGTTTGATTTCAATAAATCTAATAAGACTCTGAATCAATTTATGACAAAAATAAATTCAAACAAAATATAAAATAATAACATTTTTTAATTAAACAAAATTGACATATATTTTATAAATAATTTTTAATTATTATGAAATTAGATTAATGATTTACACCCAACAACACCAAAAACTTTACAGTAACCAAGTTAATAAGTTATTTAAAGAAGGCTAAAAGCATGGATATGGAAGAGGACATAGAAGGTAAGAAGAAAACTTGGATGAAGTAAAACAAAAAGTGCTTGAGTAAGTGGGATATCAAGGTGCATGAATGTCCTAGCACCAAGTACGAAAACAAAAAAAACAAAAAAATTGTGATGGAAAATTTTAGGACTGCCATATGGACTAATCACAATGGATGTAAAAAATCATACTACATCAAAGAGTTGTTGAGGACACGACATCACCTTAGATGTGACACTGGTAGATGTGAGACTTGTAGGTTTAACATTAGGTAGGTGGAAGATTCCTAAGAAAATTTCGGAAAAGAGAACTTGCATTTTCTATGATAAAGATTGACAACATGCACCATCTATTTGTCGAAAGTAAACCTTCAGTCACGACTCATAACAGAAAATCTCACATCGAAAAAAATATGAAAATAAGTTCCAATTGTTGTTCTCTTAGTCTTAAGTTGTTGAGCCTCATCTACCTCATTAAAATCATTCATGTGTCCATCTTTGAAATCATCTATCTAAAAAAATAAAAACATTTAATTTTTTACCATCTATCTAAAAAATAAAAACATTTAATTTTAAACAAATTTTTTTTAAAATGACATAATTATACTCACACACAAGCCTCCCATTTTTTCGAGGTTGGTTCTAAAACTTGTATTGAGTAGTGGGTGGTAGTTATGTATTTACCCATGCAGGGGGTTTGTATTTACAAGTACAATTATTCTAAACAAGGTTGTCCATGGCCTTCCCATGCACAATCACAGAACGACTCTCATTCAACTCACAATGACCTTGCACGACCCTCCCCAGCGGAAACCCCAAATTCATCTTTTACAAACACACGATCATTCAGCTCAGCCTTCCAAAATGCCATGGAACGCTCTACCGAATTATACATGATCCTTCCCAGATGCCCTGTTGTGCCGTGTGACACCCTGCCTATTTCTGCATGACTTTTCTTGCACGACACAACCGAACATTTTTCATGATACACTCGAATGATCTGCCTGAATTTCCTGAACGAATGAACAACAGGGCCTACATGACTCGCTTGTTCACCCAAACGATGTGGCCTACACAACCCACCTATTCACCTGAAACAACTTAAAGGACTCGCCCATTCACTAAAATGATACGGCTTACACTACTCGCCCATTCACCCAAAAGAAATGGCATGCACGACCCACCTGTTTACCCGAACAACACATCCTGCCTGACCTTACCCAAACTCTATTATACACATGACCCGAGTTCTCTTCACTTAATTTGCACGCCCTGCGGGCTCATGCCAAACTCACCCTTCGTTCACTTCAAATGACTTGAACGACTATTTTGATACCCAAATGAATCACGACCTCCATTTACTTATATCCTTCACTACGCACTCATTTCTCTAAAGGTCACATCCCTTGGTAATCTCCATGGGTCATCTCGCCCGAATGCTTGCCCAACTGACCTGTCTTTTGCCCAACATGCACCCCTTCATATTTTCTAAGTCATGAGATGATCCTCGCTCAGTTTGGTCGTCACCCTCGTTGGTCCACATGTGCCCGCCCGTTGCACTGCCTGGTTACCCAAGGACTGTCGCACTGGCTGGTTGCCTAACGTACATCGCACTGCCTAGTTTCCCACACCTGTCGCACACTTCGACCAAGTCACACTTAACCGAATGCATTTAACCGAAATTTCCCATCACGTGCCTTTAAACGAACATGAGTCACATTTAACCAAACTCAGGTGCTTGTTGCTACAACATGCCCACTACTCTATTTGCACACCCATCACACAAGTCAGGCGCACTCATACCTACATCATCAATTTTTTTACTTTCTTGCCTGCTGGTGCTTGTCACGGGCACTCAACCAATTTTAGGCCTTGACATCCTCCCCCACTATAAAAAGGTTGTCACCCTCGACAACACATCATCTTGGAAATACCCATTGCCAAGACCAAAATTTCACAAAGCATTACCAACTACAATATCAAATGGTCATGCTGCATGAACTCCCTTCTCTCCATTACATGGACCTCCACCAAGGCTCGCAACTCTATGTATGGGTATGACTCCTAAAGCCATGGTCATCAACCATGCTCATCGCAATCCTCCATATTGCCCCATCATGTGGAAGGTTTCCCCCTCCAACTGAGTTGCATGTCATGCCCATAAATCTTATTGTGTTAATCCACCATGAATCATCATCACCATGTGAATTGTTGCTATGATACTTCAACTCAACTCAAACACATCTCAACACACATCTGGACCCCATGGCTTGAACTAGTTGGATGGCCAACCCAACCATCATCCATTTCCATGAGAATGCACCTCCTCATGCCATCGTCGGTTGTTTATCCAACATTCTGTCACATCCTCAACTTCATCAAGAAGCTTCTCCATCAATCCAATGCTCAATGTGCCATATCCAAGTCCATAAAGAAACCTCCATCTCATCTACAATATGTTATCCATCAAATATGTCAAAGTGGTACTTCTACACCTATCTCATTATCTCATCTATGTGTTGCCCATAAACCAATCAGGCACCATGTCCATCAAAAATGGTTATGTCTCATAAACTAATCCCGTGACCAAGTGATCCCACCAAGGCATCCCTATCTTAGCAACACCATGCAAATCCAAAGTCTCTCATCTCTATCGTATCCATAAATTCACTCCTCACAAACACACCCCATAATGTTCCCAAGGTATGCATCTCATACTACATCAAAGTCAAGTACAACATCTGACCTTAGCTCCTCAATGAACTAGATAGTTCAAGACCACCATAATATGAAGTCTTCATCGACTACAACTCTCTCAAGTCACCATGAGCTCCCATGAACCATCTCCATCCAACTCTTTAGCAAGCACACTTATCTTGGCCTCAAGTTCCATAGTGAGCTTCCTTTAACCTCTCAGTTATAGGAATATTATCATAGGCTTCACATGTCTCCAAAAACAACCATGGCCTTGTTTTCCATATGTGCACAACATACCCATTCTGCAGAATATCTCCATGTCACGCCAGCAAGTCCATCTACACAACATCCTTGCCATGGCACTTCTCCTTCGATGCTTATAAGTGGCATCTCTATAAGTTCTTATGCACAATGTCACTACACAAAGTCTGCCATGTGCCCATCTATCTAACTTGATGTCCATGACTTCAATTGCCCATCGTGTCCACTCTAGTAGACCCAACAGAACTTCAGTCATCACATCCTCACTCTCATTTAGGTTAGTTCCCTCGGTCACTCTACCCTCATAATGTTTTCACGACTTCCTTGACTGTTGCCTACCCCACTAATGGTTCACCAAGACTACCTCTTGGACCCAGCTATGAAGAATTCTACCCATGTATATATCATATCATTTTCACTCTGATGTGCTCTCCCTTTGTTTTGTCCATGATTCATGCTGGGAACTTAGTCAATTCTCCACTTGGCTAAGAATAACCGACCCATGTAAAAGCTCATCATGTTCCACCCTTGTCATCAACATTTTCACCATCTGCCATAAGGTCACAAATTTCACCTACTAGTCTTGCAACAATCAATGTTCCTTGTTTCCCCAAAGCATAAGGTCTCATTGTAATCATCCATTGAAAGCTTGTCCATCGCATTGGAAAATTATCTTTTGCAATCCTTACATATGGCCCATCCTCCAAAAGCTCCAATGAAACAAAAGTCATGGAAACACTTACGTCTTCATGAGGTATTTCCATGTGAGTGCCTGTTTCCATCAGTGTCTACATTGTGCATGAATCTAGCTCAACTTTGGCAAGTAATGGTGCCCCAAGCTCTTACTCTTCTAGTGGCACTTCTGCAACACATTAACATGTGGCTTCCTCCTCTTTTTCACAATCGGTGGCTTCATCTTGCTCCATTTCCCGACAAATTTGAAGAAACTATCTTTTAACATTTTCTTTGAAGACTTCAAGTTTATCTTGAATTCTTGGTATTTATTCTTTCATGTGCGTCAATCAGTACAATGTTCGCACAAGTCTCTCACAACACTCTTCCATCGTGCAGCTTGGCCCAACCTCGCTTCCTCACCCCTGCTCAACTTCCTAATATTACATTATTATCCTTGTGATCACAATGCTTCCTTCAACTTCAATAAAAAAGTCCCACTCTCTAGAAAATGGAACTCTGATGCCATTTGTCATGCGCCCACACTAGTGGTTACTCAATTTCCACTTATGGGTGAGGTGCGACACTGCCCAACCTTTTCGTTTCAACACTACTACAGTTCACGCACTATGCCTATCAACAACACTTAGTTTGTTTTTCATTAATTGTTCACTTCTTCATATAAATGTAGCGGAAATACATTCATTTAAATTTCATCAATTATACTTCATAAACAATATTAACATTAGTTACGTACATTCATGAAGGAAGGGGCAACTCTCAAATAAGCTTTCCCAATATACTTATAAAATTTTGCAAATATTTAAAAGTACAAATATTCTACACAAATTTGCACATGACCTGCCCATGCACTATCACACAACCACTCTCATTCAACTCACAGTGGCTTTGCACGACCCTACGTAGCAGAAAGCCAAAATTCTTGTTTTACAAACACACAGTCATTCAGCTTGCCATGACCAGATTTCCTTCCACGCCCTGGTGCACCCGACCGTATTCTACACAACTCGGCCCAGACACCCTCTTGTGCCCTGGCATGCCCTACCTATTTCTACATGACCCTGCTTGCATGACACACATGAATGTTTTGCATGATACACCCAAACGACCTGAAGGATTTTCCTTAATGGCTGAATCAAATGGCTTGTACGACGCACCTGTTCACCCGAATGACATGACCTGCACGACCTACCTGTTCACCCGACATGAATTGCATGACCCTCTTGTTCACTCAAACGACACAACCTGCACAACCTTCCTGTTCACCTGAACGACATAGCCTGCATGACCCACCTTTATACTCGAATGACACGGGTTGCATGACCCAACCCGAGCTATGTTTTACACATGACCCATGCTACACAAAAATCACTTCTATTCATTAATTTCCTACCCTATGGGCTCATTCCAAACTCACCCTTCGTTCACTTCAGATGACTTGAACGACTTACTTTTTCCTAAATGAATGACGACCTATGTTTAATTATATCCTTCCCTTCCCACTCATTTCTCCAAGTTTTCATCCCTTGGTCATCTCCATGGGTCGACTTGCCCTAATGATTCCCTATTTGACCTATCTTTTGCCCAACACATGCCCTTTCATATTTTCCAAGTATTGGTCCAGCCTTTGTTTGGCCCGATATGAACCCTCGCTCATCCGCATGAACTTGCCCATTGTACTACTTGGTCACCCAACACCTTTGCACTGCCTAGTCACCCACGCACGTTGTACACTTCCAACAAGTCGCACTTAACTGAACAACTTTAACCAAACTTGTCCATCACATGCCTTTAACCGAAGACGAGTCACCTTTAACCAAAATTGGGTGCTCGTCACTATAATGCACCCACTACTACATCCGCAGACACATCATATAACTCGAGCATGTCGGTACCCACATCGTAATTTCTTTTACTCTCTCGCTTGCCGGTGGTCTTCATGGGTGCTCAACCAACTCGAGGCCCTGGCATCTGGGGTGTCACAAGGTGGGGGTCTAGAAATTGGTGGGTTGTAGTGGTGAGAGGAGACCTTCTCTGTTTGTTTGCACATTATAGCCCCAGGAGGGTAGTGGACGAGTTAGGAGTTTGTTTATGTGAATTGAGAGCTTGTGGGGGCTGGGTGTGTTGAGATTTTTTCCAGGTGTCCTAGTCAAGGGGATTTTTGGAGTGGTGCCATAACGGTGTTTAGTCTTTGGTAATGGGTACCACTTGTAGATATGTTTCAACAATGAGTTCTAGCCCATAGGGGGCTAGAGCCTCATGGCAAATTGATGGGTCATTGTGGTCAAGCGAGAACGGCATATGAAGTTGGGTGTGTTGGGGAAGATGTGGAGGAAAACATGACCCACAATAGACTTCCTTTTCTTGAACGTGTCAACCAACCTCCATTCATGGTGTCCTTGGACCTTCAAATGCGGAACATCATGACAATGATGGAGGATATGAGGAAACAATGATATAATGATCAGAATGAAGTTATTGCACTCATGAACGTTCTACAATTGAGTTAGTGGGGCATCCTCGACCATTTGGTGTGTATTAGAAATAGTCAAAGGAGCACCAATGATCATATATATCATATCGAGGGGAATCTAACTCACCTGGAATTTCAAGTACATGGGAATCTTAGACCTTTGGATGCATTAGGTGCAGGCCATTCACCAAATTTCCCTCATTTTCATTGATGGTTGTTGGTTGTCTCCTTATTCTCTATGTGTTATGGGCCTTATGGTCCTTTTTCTTTTTCTTATATTGTAAAACTTGGCAGTTTTTCCTTAGCTTTTGCATTGTTCTTATGGCCAACAAATCTGGTCGGAGTGAAGTTGGGAGATTAGGAGCTTTCATGCATATCCAATGTAAAATTATGAAGAACTAATAGAAATTTTTTGACCTACAAAATAATAATAAAAATAATAATAATAAACTAAAATACAACTTAAATAAAAAATTATTATTAGTACTATCAGTGATAACAATTAGTATATAAATTAATCATTTATCCATTTTAAAAACACATGCCACAAGATTCTTCATCATGGAAATTTACCCCCACTTTTTCATGTAGATTCTTAATCTATAAATAGGTTTTGTGACAATGCCATGGCTCATCAATATCACATGCCAAAAAAACCATAACTCATTTCATATGATTCTTGTTTATATGATACATTTTTTAATTAAAATGGAAAAGAAAGGCATAAATACTTTGGAAATAAATATGAGCCTTCGAATTGTGGAAGTCCTAGTCCAAATTAGACATGATTATCAACATACAAATATTTTAATAACTGAAAAGAAAAGAAGAAGAAATAATGTAGTTTATAAATAGAATATTGTAATGTCCACGTATCATTGAGAATATGGTTGACATAGTGTATTGAAAGATGTAATTCATGTTTGCGTCAAAAAAGTATGGTTTCTTTCTTTATAGAATAGAGTTATCCCATGAACAATGATAATCAAAGATTTCATTGGTTATGTTTGTAGATAAACTAGAAGTGTGGGAGAAATTTTGAGACATATGAATAAATATTTAATGATAACACATGTTTGATGTTTGTTTTGATATAAAATAGTTGGAGTTTTTTTTTTGTTTTGGTAAATTATATCTCCTTCAAAAATTGAAATTATAAGATCGAACTCAAAAGTCCATCTCATCGAAAATTAACTCTATGTAGAGAGAGGCAAGAGGTGAATGTGTGCTTGGAGAAATAAAATTAACATACAAAAACGAAGAGTTTGGCCTAAAAGACAATGTAGGAATCCAATGAAAAAACAAAACCAATAGAGCTTAGACCTAATAAAACTAGGAAGAAGGGTCAAAGTCCATGGAAACAGCCTAGATGAGCTCTTTATTGTCTCTAGAGGTTCCTCCCACTAGGGGGATGCATAAATGTTGTTCAATACACTCAATACATAGATTTAGGTCCTTTATATGTGGTTGTAGATGATAAAAGGAATGAATAATATCTTCTTGGGGCCCATGTTGATCCAAGAGAGTGCACCCAAGAGGATATTTAATGTAGGACCTTTTGGTCGTTTGCTTAATTCTCCCAAAATCCTTCTTTCCCTACACAAATCTTAGTTATGTAAAAAAGTTTGAAACAAAGTTTTCCATAGAAATGTGAGATGCTCAGTGCCAATTTCCAACTCTTAAAATAAACATGTATAGTGGGAAGTCCCTTTTAGTAACCTTCTTATCTCCGTAACATCTTTGATTTAAAATATACAAATAATTACATCAATTTATATGATTAATAATCAATATATAACTATTCCACTAATTAACATAGAATTTCCAAAAAAACACGAACAGAGATGACTTACCTATGGTGATAATATTCCTTATTTGTGATTTCATATTTGAACGCTCTTTGAATTCCACTAACTGAAACAAAGTTTTAGGGTCGACTCTCCACCCCACTGTAGGCTCAACTGTACACAATCTTTCTATAGTTGGCCACCCCTAAGGTCTTAATCAACGTACTACTCCCAGGGAATCCTTTGTCTCACAACAATTTTCTCCAAAGAGAATGAATGAAGGAATGATGAAACTGCTCCCAGGGAATCCTTTGTCTCACATCACTTTTCTCCAAAGAGAATGAATGAAGGAATGATGAATCTCATCTTCCTCATCATCCATTAAATAGACCAAAAAATGGAAAGGGGACCGCATCCAGACATTCCATGTGTCAACATCCAACTTTTATTTATTTATTTTATGTTGTATTTAATTTAATATTTCTCTTAATATAACTCATTCATATATTATTCCTTTTTACTTTTTTGTTAACTTTACTTATTTTTACTATTTTTATAGTTTACTTTTTACTTATATATATTTATTTAGAACTCCACTATAGTATTTACTATTTATTTATCATTATTATCTTCTCTTTATTGTTTATTATTTACTTATATTTTAATATTATATTATACTATATTATAATATTTATTATTTTTATTATTATTAGGGGAAATTATATACTCCCCCTCTTTAAGGAACTCCATCTCAAAGTTAAATTGAATCATTTAACATTTTATTTATTTATTTATTTATTACTTCATGTTTGCCCTACACCCTCTGCTGAACTAACATAACCAACATGGATCGAAAGTTTCCACAACACCCGGGAAATCTCAAGGAATATCTATCCTTTTGTCACTTTCTGAACCAAGCGTAAGCCTCATCAGTCTGTACCATAGCCCAATACTGACCACAAGGCTCGCGCTTGACTCGGACATCATCTGCTGTAAGGAAGGCACCCCAATGACTCTAGGCATCTCGCAAGGCTTGCCACTCCCTCCAAATTCACTAAGGTGCACAACCCCAAGCATCGAATTCCTTACACCCCCACCAGACTTCGACATCCCAATCCAATATCAATCACTTAGCCTACAATATCAGGCACTTGGCCTCCTCAATATGGTGCCATAACCGCTCAAGAGCTATCCATCAAGAGCTATACAAGATAAATGAATCAATGACATATGTATTGTTGACTCAGTTTTTCCCCAGACCGTATGGTGTTACATATTCTCCCTAAAAAGTATGAGGTCCAACGAGATAATCAAATAAACACACCCTCTTGGCCCATTGTGGAGATCATGTCAGTCACCACACCTCAATATGCAACCAATGCATTAGTTATAATCATAGTATCAAAGAAAATAATCCATATTCCCACTCTTGCTTGTCGTCCTAATAACATAACATCATTGTTATCAAAACATTCTAAATAGTAAAGAATTGCATGCTTTTGCATGTCGTAAAATATGCATGTGATTACAACATGCTTCACATCATAATTTAACCCCACAAGTTATAACATTAACATATTTACATCAAATATATATCATGACATCTCATAATAAATGAACCACATGTCAATATACATCATATCATAACATCATGATCTCTATCCATATCGTATCCATCATGAGCATTCAACATCGTTATCATAACAAATAAATAAATAAGCACCACATATACATCATTAACCTCTCTTGATAAATAACATACCATCACATCATGAAATCTCATTAATATGAGAATCATGTCAATACTTATCAAATATAGAATGGAAATACACCTTAAACATTCTTACCATGAATTAATTTCATTTACTAGTATAAACAATGAATACTAACTATGAATTAAGATTATTCAACATCTCTCTAGGATCTATGTTATCTCATAAGTACTATTAGTGTTGTGTCATAATCATTTCTTGTTCTTTCTATTAGGAAGTTTACCATTTACATCGTAGGGATACTCATCTAAGTACATTGTTAAATTTCAAATGAGCCTCATCATCTTGAGCCTTAATATATCGTCAGATATTCTTCCTTCCCCAAGGAAATTTTAGTGAAATTCATTGTTAATATATTACCATTTGTATAATCATTTAAATCTTCAATATCAAGTCAAAATTCCATGATCACTATACATAATTTTCTTATCCGTTCTAGTACCATTCTACTTAATGACACACATACACTAGGTCTTCTTTGTTTAAGTATGTTATCTTGCTTAATCAACTTGCACGAGGGTTTGTTGATCCCTAGTAATTTATCCATCATTGTCTAATTATCATTATGCATCCTCAAAAGGCCTACTTATCTCATTAAGTTATCATCTCAATACCACTTGACCTCACTTCTTGTATCAATTTGCATATTCTTCTTGAAGTATCATTATAGAATTTCCAACAACATATGTTCTTATGCTTCATTCT
Organism: Pinus tabuliformis; assembly: GCA_031772625.1. Classification (NCBI taxonomy): domain Eukaryota; kingdom Viridiplantae; phylum Streptophyta; class Pinopsida; order Pinales; family Pinaceae; genus Pinus; species Pinus tabuliformis. The sequence goes on along the minus strand of CM062818.1, from coordinate 1,258,622,838 downwards.
CAATGTTTTCTCACTAATCCACCTAGCTTACTTCCTTTTCCATAATTTAAGCAATAGTTATCCTTGAAACATTTTCCTAGTTTATCACTTTTCATTTCTCACCAATTACAATTATTCACAAATTACAATCTTGACACTTTTAATTTTTGGAAGTCATTACTATGACCTATATAATATTAAAAAGACAAGATGAGAAGTTATGAACCAGAATGCTCATATAGACATAAGTTGACAAGTAACGACCTCTTTAATTAATATTATAATTCTAGTTTCTTCTTATCCCATTATACCAATAATATTAGTTTCTTCGTATCCTTATTCTATGATGGTGTGTACACTTGGAAACAAAAGTCATGCCTATCTTCTATAGTAACAAGAAACATGAATAATGTGGTTTCTTCTATATTACACTTCTTATTGAATGCTTGAAAACCATTATATTCATTTACAAGTTTTCAACCATGACTACTAGAAGTATCAAAACTTTAACTCTTACTGATTATTATGTTAGAGATGCTCAAATATTAATGAAGCACCAACTTGTATTTGATTCTATTACATGATTTTTAGGATTTGCATATGCAGTTTCCTACAATTATCCCTTCCTTTTTATTAGGTTCATAGTTAATATTAAAATGTCAAACGGATATTCCCAAAAATAACTTTTATCATAAATCATTAAGTAAAAACACAAAATAAACCATATTCCCAAAATAAACCAGGTATAAATCACTTTTCCTTTTTTTTTTTCTTATTTAAACCCTATTTACTATATGTTTACCATATACCATTTATGATAAACTATAAAATATATAACATATATCATTACCATATCTTTTCCTATCCTACAAAATTTATTCCTATCCTTTATCCTTTCAATTAACAAATAATTCAAATAAATTTATAACTTATATATTTCTTACATAGCTAATCTTGAAAAGTTGCAAGTCTAACTATGTTTCAACTCATCCTTCCAACTCAATTTTTAAAATTTTTTCATTGGATACTGTGAAGAAAACAAAAAAAATTAAATAAAAACAAAAATAAAAAATAAAATTAATATGCTTTATAAACTATCTTTTATAAATTAACATATTAAAATAATATTTAAAATAAAATATTTAAATATAACTCAATACCTTTTTAATTAATAAAATGATAATTTAATATTAAATCACTTTCACTTTTATATAACTTAAGTCTAATTTTCCAGTTTTCAATAGATTATAATCTAATAACCATAAAATCATAAGTTCGTTCATCTGAGTACGACTTTTAATTTCACTGGTTCTTTATTTTAAAATGTTTATTCTATAGTTATAAATTATTATTTATTTTTAAATTTATTTTATATTTTAATTTAAATAGACTATTTAAACTTGCTAGTGAGTTATAGTCAAAAAGATATAAACTTACGTATGTAACCAAGAGATGTTGAACTTTCATTATAATAATTTAGAATATTCATTCTATATATATATAGAGAGAGAGAGCTCAGAAAAACCAATACAATATGCTTGAATGATGCATTATAATTTCGGTTTTTGAACAATCATTGGGATACCATGGAAAGGCGGCCACTAGTAAGAGCTAGGGTTTACAAAAATTATTCAGGCATTGAATGCCATGGAGGGGCATAAAGGGGGAGCTCCACTCCCTCCTATGGTCAGGCAGTCTTCAACTGAGGCAAGAAACTGCTGGAGGTTGAAAAAGGTCTTTCAGGAGGAGGGAAAGGGAACATCGACGATGCACGGGAGCAGACCAATAAAAGGGAGGAAGACAAATTAAAAGAAAAAGAGGAAGAGGACAAGAAACAAGAAGAAAAAAATAAAAAACAAAAGGGTCCATGTAAGCCTAAGACCACGGTCACACCCAGAGTGGTATTAAGTGATCCAACACTGCAGGCACATAGGGATCACATGAGGAATTATCCTATCATTTGTAAATTCATGGGGTTATGGCCCACAGAAAAGGCGCTATAGGCGTGGATTAAATATCACTAGAAACCTAAAGGGGATATAGACCTACATCTTTGGGTCAAAGGGTTTCTTTACTCCAGTCTTTACTAATATCGAGAATAAAGATAGGGCGTTTGAAGGAGGACCCTACTTCTATGCAGTGGCAGGCCTCTATATGTGACCTTGGATGATGAATTTTGTCACGGAGCACGAGACTTTCACTTCGGTCTCAGTTTGGGTATGACACTACTCCTTACCTCTAGATTACTGGCAACCAGAATCTTTATCAGCAATAGGAAATAAATTAGGGCATTTTGTTAAAATATCTAAGGCAACCAGAAGGGGAAAGTACACCTCCTTCGCCCGTATATGTGTGGAGATGGATCTCTCTAGAGCTCCACCGGATGAGGTGATCCTGGAAGTTTTTGATGAATAATGGGTGCAAACAGTGGATTATGAACATATTCCTTTTAGATGTTGCAAATGCCATGAACATGGGTATCTACTCAGAGAATGCCCTCTCAAAAAAATAGAGAGTAGAAGTAAAGTTATAGTAGGGAAAGACACGGAGAGCTTTCATAAAGTGGGAAATAGAGGAAAAGGAGGTAAAAGGTTGCAAAAGAAGAACCACACAGAGGCACAACAAGCAAGTCCAAACAGGTACAAAGTACTAGAAGAAGAGGAAGAGGTAACAAAGGTAGATCAGGTCATGGAGGGCAACCCAGGGGAGAAGGAAAAGGAAGAAAATAGTGAGCAGACACAGGACATTAAATAACAAAATGGGACTATGTTGAGCAACATGGAACTGGAAATGGAACAAGAAATGACCCCGAGTGAGTTGGAAACTGAGGATCATGAACTACCAGATATTCTCGAAAGAGAACACCTAGATCTGGAAAGATTCTTGAAACAGGGGACCATGGGAGGTGTGGATTCACTACCTCAAGAGGCGTTTAATAGAGTGCAACAACTGTTTCTATGGAGAACTCAGGCCAAAGGGCTTGGAGGGAAAGGAAACCTCGAAAGGCAGGACAATGAAGGGGTGAAAAACATGAAAACCACATCAGGACTCTCCCCCAGAAACCCAGGAAGGAAAAGAGGCAGAAAAAAACAAAATGAACTACTGATGGAATGTGGAAAACTGATGATAGATTCAGGTAAGATGAAAGATCTAACCAGCCACTCCTTTACAAATCGTTCTTAATGAAGTTTACATCTTGGAATATTAGAGGTCTAGGAAGTAAAAGGAGGCAAAGGATTCTTAACAACAGAATGAAATAAGAAACTCCTGATCTATGATTTTTATCCAGGAAACTAAATGTTCAATTCAAAAAATAAGAGAAATACATAGCAAATGGCTCAATAGATATGAATTTCTAGAAGTCAAGCCAGACAAAATAGTAGGATGCATTCTTACACTTTGGAACCCCCAAGAGATTGGCATTGTGGATGCAGAGGCATCTGGGAATTATTTATTAGTGGTTATTCAGCCTGTGGGAGATAGGGAGATTTATTTAATCACAAATGTTTATGGCCCTCAGAGACCTGATGATAAAATCATGATACTCACTTCTCTAGAGGATCTAAGAGATAGATATTCAGGAATACCATGGATTCTGGGCAGGGACTTTATTATTTAACATGATCAAATCCTTGTCAGAAAAAAAAGGTGGGACCAAAACTATAAGTAGATGCTATAGCATTTCAGAATTTTATAGACAACATGAAGCTAGTTGACACAGATACAATTAATGACCTCTTTACCTGGAATAACAAAAGAGGAGGAGAGTCTTAAGCAGCCTCAAAGTTAGACAGGTTCACAATCTCAGAGAACCTTATGCTCACAAGTATTGACATGATAGTGAGAATTCTCCCCTTCGGTGGATCGCACCATTGGCCTATTCAATTTGAGGTTACTGACATTGGAACCCCAAGGAATAGTCCTTTTAGATTTGAAAATATCTGGCTCGACCATCCAAAATTTATTAGCAACATTGAAAAATGGTGGAAAGAAGATCTACAAATCCAGGGAACGAGAATGTTTCTATTACATAAAAGGTTGAAACACATCAAGCTGAGGCTCAAAGATTGGAATAAGAATGAATTTTACAATATTTTTGAAACGAAAAAGTTGTTGAAAGAAAAATGTAGGAACTTAATCAAACCCTTATCACAGATGGCTTTGATGGGGAAAGAAATCAACAAGCCAACAAGCATCAACAGGATTGGCAGGACTTATGTAAACAAGAGGAAATATTTTGGAGACAAAAATCAAGAGTTCAATGGCTAAAAGAAGGGGAGAGAAACACAAGATTTTTCCACAAATCTACAATGGAGCACATGTCTCACAACAGGATCTCAACAATCAAGGACTCCAGAGGCCAAATTCTAAACACCCATAAAGATATATAAGCTATGTTGGTTCAACATTTTCAAAGCATAGCAGAGGAACCCATCTTAGATAGATCACAATTTAGCAGGGACTTCACAAAGCACATTCCTAAGCTAGTAACAAGAGAAGATAATTAAAATATTAATAGGCTGGTGAATGAAGAGGAGGTTAGTGAAGTCATCGAAGTAATGTAAAATGGAAAAGTGCCAGGCCTAGATGGTTTCAATGTAGATTTCTTTAAAGCATGCTGGAATATTGTCAAGCAAGATATTTTGAATGTAGTGGATGACTCCAGGAATAATAGAACCATATTGAAGGTGCGCAATACATCCTTCATCTCCTTGATTCCCAAACAGGACAATGCTATGACTCCAGACAGATTCAGACCTATATCTTTGTGCAATGTGGTGTATAAGATAATATCCAAAATAATTTCCAAAAAACTTAAACCCCTTCTTCCTACTGTGGTTTCTATGGAGAAAACGGGATATGTGGAGGGCAGACAAATTCTCAATAATATCATTCAAGTGCATGAGGTGGTTCATTCATTGATGAGTAATAGGCAGGCGGGAATGATTATGCAATTGGACCTAGAAAAGGCTTATGATAAGTTAAATTGGACCTATATTAGGAAGGTCCTTCTAGATTTTGGATTTGACCACAATTGGGTAATATGGGTAATGTCCCTATTGACTTCCTGTAGTTTTTCAATTCTGGTTAATGGTTCTCCATCTAAGACCTTTAAACCTTTAAGAGGCCTCAGGCAGGGAGATCCTATCTCCCCCTTTCTCTTTATTCTCATGATGGAAGGACTTGGATGAACCATCAAGTCCGCTAAACAAGCAGGTAAGATCCGGGGCCTCAAAATTTCCAAGAACGAGCAAGCTTTGACCCATCAACAATTTTTAGATGATACCATGCTACAGGGCATTCCCACGGTCAAAGAAGCATTAGCTTATAAACAAATCCTGAGTGACTTTGCTATGGCGGTGGGTACAGAGGTAAGCCTCTCCAAATCAAAGATTTTCTTTTTTAATACTAACATTGCTATTCAGTGCAATATCTCCAGAATTTTGGGATTTCAAAGAGATATGCTACCTTCCAAATATTTGGGAGTACCGCTTACAGACAAAGCTCTGAACAAGATTGTTTGGGATCTAGTGATTAATAAGTTGTAGGAAAAGACATGAAAATGGATAATTTGATCTTTCAACTTGGCGGGCCGGTTGGTGCTCACAAAAACTATCCTTCAAACAATCCCCATATTCATTTTTTCAGTCCTTCCATATCCAAAAGGAGTTATGCAACAATGTTGAAATATTCAAAGAGATTTTCTTTGGGGTAAAGGGGAGGAGAGGAAAAAATGGGCCTTGGTAGCCTGGGAAACAATTTGTAAACCTAAAAACCACGGAGGTCTTGGACTGGATGATCCTAAAGTGCTAAAAAACGTTTTAGGGGAAAAACTATGGTGGAGATGGATAAAATATTTAGATGATCCATGGGCTCGAATTTGGAAAGAGAAATACACAAGTAAATGGAAAAACAAGGACCACATAAGGATGTCTATTACCATAACAGGTTCCCACATCTAGAATAAAGCTTGGGATAATAGAGGCATAGTTACAAAGAATATTTTCTAGGAAATTAGAGTGGGAGACCTGGCATGGTTTTGGGAGGATAAATGGCAACAGGAATCTAAAATATTGAGAGAAGAATTTGTGGATCTCAAGAATGATACTGACACCAAAGGGTTACTAAGGGTAAAATATTTTTGGGATCAGACAAATAGTGAAGGAAAATGGAGAACCTATAAGAAAATGGAATACAGGGATGATAGCCCCTTAAAAGCAAATGTTGATGCTCTAATAGCAATTTTGGATCAAAGAAAAATTTTGATATTAGTTGATCATGACCAACTTAGATGGGGCAATAACAATGAAGGCACCTTTAACCTTAAAGAGGCAAAGCACTTAGCCCTGGAGCTTGATTCTATAGAGCCGGATTGGGTTTGGAAGAATCTATGTAAGAACCAAGGATGGATGAAAACCAAACTGTTCATGTGGTTGGTATATCATAAGAAAATTCTGACTTGGGAGAACATCCAGAAAAGGGGGGGTTGAGGCCCATCTAGATGCCAGTTATGTGAGTCATAAGAGGATACAATGGAGCACCTTCTCAACACCTGAATATTTACCTCCATGTTGTGGGATGGCATTGCCTTAATTTTCAGACAAACAGATAGGGACACAGGAAGCATTACCAATACCCTTAGCAACTGGAGAACAAATTTCTCTGATTATGAAATGATAAATAGAGCTTGGGCTTCAACTCCAAGCTTTCTAATATGAAATGTCTCGCAAGAGTGCAACAATACAATCTTCAAAAATAAAAAAAGTTCCTCCTAGAGCATCATGGAACAGATCTTAAGAAAGCTTAAGGAGACGGTTGGGACTTTAGTGTAAACATCCCCTAAAAATCTCCCTTCAAATGCTGATATGAAAATACTTCTTCAGTTGGGTATGTAGGGGCTTATTCCATAGGGCAAGAATAGGATGGTAAAGCAATTGGTCACTGAGAAAGACTTTTGTCATCCTCCCCCTTAGGGATTTATGAAATGTAACATAGATGGGGGCTCAAAAGGAAATCTGAGTATAGCTGGTTATGGTGGTGTGTTAAGGGATGAAAAGGGCTGCATACAACACATTTTTCGTTTCAATTTGGGAAGAGCCACAAACAATATGGGGGAGCTAATGGCACTTGAGAAATGTTTATAAAGTCTGAAGCACGACAATCTTCAAAATATCATAATTGAAGATGATTCTGAGCTAATCATCAATTTGGTCAAGAGAACCTATTGTGGTTCGGCTTCGGAAAAGGTCTCGAGACACTGGAGGTTGCTTCAGGTATATTAAAGAATTCGTCTCCACCTTTAGAACATGAGAACCTTAAGTTTCACACATGTGCGAAGGATGGCCAATAAATTGGTGGACATGCTTGCTAATAAAGGGGCTCTCTGCACTAAAAGCAACAATAAATATAGATGACAAGAAGTTCCATGGGGCAGGTTGAGGGATGATTGTCTCAACCAGGCGAATGAGGACCGAGAGATATATCAACACAGATATTGTCAATAGTTGCATAGGCTAGGTTTAATCGAGACACATTGAATATGAAGTGGCTTTCCAGAGGTAATTTTGAAAATGGTATGCAAGCCTTTGTTAGTGTTTTCAGCCCAGAACAACTCAGACACATAGTTCTTGGGTGGAAGTTGTTTGGTAGCTTGCGAATTTTTGCTAAACTTTTTCCTAATACAGATCATCTCAGTTTTGTTCAGTGGGAAGAGGGGATGAAGAGCCTTCATTTAGAAGGTACAACAGAGTCCCACCATAGGTACATAATTATTGGCAATGGATACAGTGAACCAGCGTGGTTGGTCTACAGGTTTTCGGGTGCTCAAATGGCATGAATCCCTCCTAGTTTTCCTCAAAATGAGACTCCTCCCATCTGTTGGATCAAGCGAATAAGGATCAAGGGTGGAGAGTCAAATTACAGTTCGATGGGTTCAGGCCAAAGTCTTTGCTTCCTCACCAGACTCGAAACTTTTCTCATAACAACTTTCTATGTCAATACCGCCCTCAAGGTGGTTTACAGATTATCGGAAGCTCTCAACTCCCGGAGTGGTTTCACCGATTTAAGCCCGATGCCACTCAACATGCAACACATGGCTACAGTAGGAGAGAGAATACCACACTCATTGGGCAGGTATTCTCTGGGCTTCTTTTCCATCCGATATGTTCCTCAACCGTTGGATCTGGCAAGGCGGATCAACGGCCTAGATGCATCATACATGTTGGTGGGTCCGAGTTTGAGGCATGTCTCTCTATTATCTTCCGTGCTTATCTAGCTTCGTGGCGGGAATCAGGGAATTTTGTGCAGACCACATACACATTGTTTATTCCCCTTTTGCGGACCCGAAATATGAATAGTTGGCGGTTTAATTCCTTTTCGAGTCTGGTTACAATTCCATCTTGTTTGGTTTTCTTTCACTCCATTGTAGCAGATTATAATGCATATGTTTTGTTAAGGACATTTTGTTAAGGGAGTGTACCCATGGCACAATTGTTGAGCCTTTAGTTAGTTGCCCCATACCCTAGGGGACAAAGTTAATTCTATGTCCATAGTTTCCTCTGAGGTGGTTGTAATTTATGTAATTAATCCTTTTTTATTATTTTGAATAAAAGGCACGACTCTTGCGTTAGAAAAAAAGATAGATTATAATTTGCACTGAAATACATATTACATTAGGTTTAGAGAAACATAAAATTACACCATGAATATCCATTTTTACATATAAAAACTAACTGAAATTTTAATTATATAGAGAAAAATGACATAATTAGATTTAGAATTAAATGAATATGAGAATAATATTTTTTCAATATTTGAGATGAGCATTTTTTGAAAAATCTCTACTTAAAAATGAATATAAGACACCTAAAAATGTATATAGGACGGTTGAAGATGGAGATTTTAAAGTTCTATTTCTTTACTTTTTCTAATATAAATAATGTAATGAAATATGATAAATAATTTTTGTAAACTTTAGATTTTTTTTTACCCTTGCAATTTTATAATGAAAATTGGAATTATATATATGGGACTTTAAAATGTTAAATTTTATACTATCAAGAAATATGTAATCAAATTATCCCTTTTAATTTTATAATGAAAATTGGAATTATATATATGGGCTTTTACAATGTTATATTTTATATTATCAAGCTAGATGTAAGTAAATTATCCCTTTGGATTATTATGGAAGTCTTCTTATTTGTTAACTATTATTACAAACATGTTTAGGTGATTTAATGTCAGGTAAATGGCTTAATAATATTATTTAATTTTACATGTATGAATATATATTATCCTTTAAAACATTATTTACTTGTATATTTACTAATATATATCTCAAAATGTTATGGGTGTGAAATCATATTTGCTTCTAAAATAAAGCAATTGAAGTATTTTATATGGGGTATTTTATAAAACCCAATGGAAACTTAACTCAAATTAGGTGCACACTAAATTAAGGTTCAGATGTATACATATAATTTATATATATATATATATATATATATATATATATATATATAATACAATGCAATGCAATGGGCGCATTATCCTCTCACGAGTGGGGAGTGATCATCGCTCCTTCAATATAGCCTTGAGCATTCCGCTGCTCTCTAGGGTGTTTGACAATTCCAGCTATTAATAAGACCATGCCCTTTCACATATGGTCATACACCATTTCCCTATTTAAGGGTGTGTGAGTTTAAATGTTAATTCAAAATTTATCTGATTAATCTGAACCTTTCGCAATATAAGTCAGTGGAAAATCATAGTTTACTTTGATTAACTGAAATCTTATATATAGATAAAATAGGAACATTATCCTTTCATGATCATTTCTCCTAGAATCCAACCTCACCCATTCTCCTGCAATCATTGCTCCTCTCTTGATCATTGCTCTAATTTGGTGGAAAATCATAATTTACATTGATTAATTGAAATATTTGTTTGGGTATATATATACACAATAGGAACATTATTATTTCATGGTCATTTCTCCTAGAATCCAACCTCACCCATTCTCATGCAATCATTGCTCCTTTCTTGATCATTGCTCCTAGAATCCAGTCTCGCCCATTCCCCTGCAATCATTTCTCTTTGAATGTAGCCTAACACATTACCCTGCTCTTTAGGGTGTTCGACTATTCCAGTGATTACTATGACCATGCTCTTTCACACAGGGGGTGTGAATTTTGAATCTTAATTAAATTTATTTGATTAATTTGAACATTTGGCAACATAATTGGGTGGAAAATCATAATTTACTTTGACTAATTGAAATTATATTTTTTTTCTTACAATAATACATAGTCCTATGCAAGATTGGACCAGAAGACCTATGCGGACTAGAACTCCCTATCTAACCATTGGACCACATCTTCAAAACTATAATTGAAATTTTAATTTAAGGGTTCCTCCTTTGGTTTCCGAAAAAAACCTTGTTTGTGCATTTGATGCAAATTAATTCATATACATTAAGATATAAAACCATGAACTATACATCACTCAATTTGGTTGATGATAAAATATTTCCATTCTCTTAGAATGTTATTATATCATCATTATTCTATTTTTACAAATACACAACTTTTATATTATTAATAATTATGTATGTCATAACAGATTAACTAGAACTTTATTTTAAGTTTTGGATTTTGGTTCCACTTTGAGATATAACTTTAGTTATATATACTTAATATACGATTTAGAATATACAATTTAATTATTTATAATTAGCTTTTATTTTAGTTATATCCAAAACAATTTTTAATTTAAATAAAATCATAAAAGTTAAGATAACAATCATATAACTTTTAGTTATTTATGACCAATTATATATAACTAACTTAAGATAACTTCTAATTTAAATAAATAATGATAATAAAATTTAAAATATTTTTATTTAATAACTAGTTTTTAGTTTGAAGTATAACTTTTAATTATCAATAACTAGTTTTCAATTTAAAATATAACTATTTTTAGTCTTCTTTTTTTTAAATAACTTTTTACTTCAAAAGTAAATTACAAAATTTATAATAACAATGATATAAACAATTAACTTAAAATAATTTAAATTTAAATGAATAAAATTTTAAACAAATATTTCACTTTTATATTTAATATGCAAAAATTATAGTTTGAGATTATATATATATATATATATATATATATTTATTTATTTGCTTCTTTATTTTTTTAAATAAAAAAAATATAATTAGAGTATTCATGTTACTATATTGTAAAGTATGTATATATATCCCAAGATTTTTTTTTTTTTTATATCTATTTTCATAAAAGAAATTATATTTATTTAATAATTATTGTAAAAACAATGATATTTATTTAATATTTTTCATAAAAATTATTGTAAAAATAAAGATATTATTTAATAATTTATATAATAGATATTGCAGAAGACAAAGATAAAAATTATATTTATTTTTAAAATTTACTTTCATTAAATTTATCGTGGTCGCAAGAAAAATTATTGATGAATTTAATTAAATATTTTTCTCAAACTTTTACCTTGAGGTCATATAGAGTTCTAAGACCATGTGTAACAACTTTGATTTAAAATATACAAATAATTACACCAATTTATATGATTGAAAGCCAACATATAACTATTCCACTAGTTAACATATAATTCTCGAAAAAGCACGAGGAAAGACGACTTACCTGTGGTGACATTATTCCTTACATGTGATTTCAGAGTTGATGTTATTTGAATTCCATTAACAATAACAAGGTTTTGGGAACAATTCTCACCCAATGTAGGCTCAACTCTACATAATGTTTCTGCAGCTGGCCACCCCTAAGCACTCAATCAATGTACTATGGTGACAAGGAATCCTTCATCTCACAACACTTTTCTCCCACATTGTCTATTAAATAGACAAAAAAATGAAAAGGGGACTGCATAAACACATTCTGTGTCAACATGCAACTTTTATTTCTTTATTTTAAGTTTTATCTAATTTAATGTTTCTCTTAATTTAACTCTTTCTTATATTATTCCTTTTTACTTTTTTTCAGCTTTACTTAATTTTACTATTTTTATAGTTTTCTTTTATATATATATATATATATATATATATATATATATTTATATAGAACTCCAGTTTATTATTTACTATTTTATTTATTTACTATTTATTATTTGTTTACTATTCTTATCTTTTAATATTATATTATATTATTTATTATTTTAATTATTATTAGGGGCACTACAAGCTCAATATATTTCTAGAAGGATCACCAAACTCCACAACCACACTTCCCAACTAAACACTATCTCTGACCTTTGGTATTTTTTGAAGGGTGCGTACTTTGTTTTTAAAACCAATCTCAAAGAAACATAGGAACACCCATATAATGTCCTCACACCAACTTAATAATCCGCAAATGAAATACTTATTTTGAGTGTACAATTTTCACTTCACTGATCACACAATGCTTGCACTATCATCAAACTCTAGATTGGTCAGACGTTAGCATTTTCCCTTTCCAAACACTCTGGATATGAACCGATATATGGGTTGTCCCTAAAGAAGATTGGGAAGAACAAAATTGCATTTTTTGCAACTGGGGGGTGGTGGAAAAAAGATGGAATTTTATCAAAGAGTGTGAAGCATATGAAGTTATCCATCATCATTTTGATAACGACCTAAAGATGAATGTTCCCAGTGAACTTTTTTAAGAAACAAGGCTTCAGAAAACATCATATTTCTTATTCGAGATCCATAACAACATAATCAACTTAGGAAAAAATATAAATATGGATTAAGCGATAGTGAGTGGTCCCTTAGACTGAGAGGACTCATGGAAATTATTAAAATCCATCTCATTTCATTCACTAAGCTAACTACTTTGTGGGTTGACTAATGGACTAGCCCACCTGAGGTCAGTGACGTTGGCCCTTGTTACACATCATTTTGTCACATTGGCAAATGATTATCAGTTTGTCTCAACATTTATCCACGCATGTGTTCTGGAGCATTACCTTACAAAGTTTGAAACTAAATTATCCAAAATAAAGTGGAATTTCTAGATCCTATGGTACAAAACTCTGATTTTGGCTATGTTTCCAGTTACCTAGGTTATTCCTGCGCCTATGCAGGGAAGACACTTATTGTTTGCGTACGAGGATGCACTATCTTCCATTATGACCTACGAATGTGACCTGGAGTAAATAAAAATAAAAATTAAACTCTAGAAGCATTGTTGGTAGCATCTATCCGAACCAACAAGCTTCGAATGAGTGCCTACTTAGTGCTTATACCTCTCATTATGGAGTAAATACACTTCTTTTGTGGTACCTCTATCCCATTAATAGTGGATCTCATCCCTTAGAGAATGGATCCATAACTTCTCATCCTTGGCCTATAAAGCCATTACATGTCCAAGGTTTGAGGGAGGTTAGTTGGAAGTAGGTTTATGCTATTGAGATTAGGTTGGAAGGCTTGTGTTGCAAGGGAGAGGGTTGGAGATTGTAGAAAGGGCTTGCTGCATCAAGGCATGGTTGTAATGCTTTTCTCTCAAGTTTTATGAATATAAGAAATTTTTATTTCTCAGTTATATCTCCATTGATTTAATTTGTAGGATTCCTCGATCACTTACATGAGTTTTGGTTTCATAATTGATCTGTTCACATTTTTAATTGATTAATTAATTCATTTTTCTCTTTGATTATATGTTGTATTCTTTGATCTCTTGTTTGTCTTTGTATTTGCGGATATCTTCCAGAAAATTGTAGATATGTTGTTGAGAGCGATGAGAAGACATTTGGAGAATCAAAATGCAAGTGATTGAAAGCTTTCAGAGACTTCATCAATCAGCTTGCTAAACCATTAAGAGGCTTATTTCATTTTATTTGCTTTAAAATAATCAAAACATAGGGGAAGGTAGCAATTACTGTGTTTGTTACTAGGTATTTTTAGAAGTCTAGGGAGATCACTCTTGTCCACAAGAGGGATTTGTCCACATAACAAATTGCCAACTCCATTGCGGACTGCCTCAATCTCTGTCTTTGTCCTTGTTTTATATTTTCAACCTCCTGCATAAACCTTACCTGGGTGCTTGAAAAGTTTACAAATCTGGATTTTGAGTTGAATTTGATTTATTTTTAATTTTCTTTCAATTTCCTCATTGTGTGAACTTTTACTTTAGTCAAATTGCACAGATCTACGCACTTAGCATTTATTAAAAGAGAACATGTGCATCCAACTTTGATGAACAATGTGCATGTGCATAGTTTCTTTCCTTTAAACTGTGAACATAATGCTAAAAATATTGTTAATGTGCATAGGTCTGATGGAGGGTACCTGCGCACACTGAGGGAGAAATTTATTTTGTAAAACCCTCCGAAAATACCAAAATCCATGGTGAAAAATTAAAAAATTAACAAGAAAATGAGGAGCTCAGATAGACCATTTACCTAGTGAAAGTGTCTCGCAATTTTGTCCAACTATTTGCCTAGAAACAACTTTAGAAGTTTCTGGTAAAAAATGACTTTTATCTCTCTCAGAAGGGTAAAAATTCAAATGGTGATTTTTTTTTTACTTTTTGGACTTTTTATAAGTATTTAGGGTTATCTAAATATTATTTTTACCTATCGACTCTTTTAAGTTTGATTTTCTAAAAAAAATCATGTTTATTTTTTGAGCATAAATAATTATTTTCAGTTTAAGTGTGAAAATTACAGGATAATGTAGTGCCCACTCTAGTTTCCTGACCCTAATATGACACTATCTTAGATACATTATTCTTTGAGGACCTTGGGTTGAGGATCCAGACAAATGAATCTATTATTAATGATTGTGGTAATAGTGGTTGTGATGTTTATGTATGTTCTCCATTGACATTATGATGATGATAGTATTAAGGGTTAGGTATGTTCTCTACTGGTATTATGATGATTGTAACATAAATGGTTATGCACGTTCTCTATTAATATTATGACGATTGTGGTATAAATGGTTATGTTTGTTCTCTATTGAATTTATGATGATGATAGCACTAAAGGATATGTATGCTCTCTATTGATATCATGATGATGATTTCTTTGATGGATAGGTATCTTTTCATTGATGTGATGATGATGATAGCCATGATGGATGTGTCCCCTATGTTACCTACTTGCATTAGTTCTGGTTCACAATGAACAATGATGTGAATGACTAGGTGATGGCGATGATGTTATTATGACAATGGCTAACACTGAGAAACCTTGTTATTGATGACTATTGAGTATGGCAGGAAACCACCAAAGGCACTTGCATATGATGAGTTGACGACACCTGGTTTGATGAAAATTTATATTAATTGATCCTTTAAATTCTAAGTCAATTTTGAAACATGTTATATATGCTTATCTCTATTCTGATGATATGTTAGTGGTTGGAGGCATAGATTAGTTGCTTGGCCGAATGACTCACATATGGGTGATGGGGTTGTACAAGTGGATGGAACTATATGGGAGGGGTGGGACAGTGTCCCTGATCTCACCCATAGGCACTCCTGTTGTGACTTGGACTAGAAATGTTGAAATACCTTTTCCTTGAAGATCACGATTCCATGAGGGCAGGTCCCAAAGTTGGGTCGCTCATGAGGATTTTACCAGGGGGCGCACATCAAGGGGGATTCCTTGATCCCCGATACCATTAGTCTCACTATAGCGGGCAACATAAGAGAGGATAGCGGTCTATGATGTTGCACCTACACTTTCCCCTCGTAGTCACTAAATGCTTGAAGGGAAAGTGGTGTGGCACCCTTGGAACTTCAAGGGAAATTCTTGAAGGGCACTACCAACTTGGCACGCTTGGCATCACAAATAAACTATTAGGTGTGGCACCCTTGGAACTTCAAGGGACGTTCTTGAAGGGCACGACCAAACTTGGCACCCTTGGAATAATTAAAGATAAATTAATTAATAAATATAAACAAGAAATAAAAACTAGGTAAATTTTCATCAAGGGTAAATGATGTTAGAAACCAAGGTAATTAAATCAAGAATAAAACTTGGGTTAAGAGGATCATGGGAAGAAATAAAATATTTAATCTTAAAAACACTACCCTCCCCATGTTGGAAAATATTAGGTAGATTATGTAGTTTAATTAGGTAAAAAGGGGAAAGAGGGACATAAATGTAAGGATAAAGATTAATCCTAGGCTATTTAAACCTAATTAAGAGAAGAGGAAGGTGAATTAAAATAAGATTAATAAATTAAATTTTAGAGAAATGTAGACAACCTCCATGTGGCAACAACTAACATAAGAATATCCATCTAAGAGATAACTTGAGTTAAATTACGGAGTAAATAGGGGATCAAATCTTGACTCATTAATTTACTTTAGTAATGAACACAAATTAAGGAATAAAAAGGGGGCTCAAGAGGTAATTAGGAGAAGAAGTAGGAATCTTGTTGAGGTGAGGAAAATATTAGTTTTAAATTAAAATTTAGGTAAATAATTTTGGAGACCCTTGATGAGAGAGTGACACATGGGTGGGTGAATAATCAAACTATTGACTTATAAAAAAATAATTAATTATGCATGGCATGCCAAGTGTCACCTATGAGGACTCCTATAAAAGAAGGGGCAAGCCATGGGTGAAGGGATCTTTTTGGGGGAGAACCCTATTGTTGGATGGATGAGACTATGTCAGAGTAGTGATTACAAAACTATAGTGGCTTTGGTGAGGTAGAGGATTTTGGAGAGGGGACTCTTGAGCCAAGGAGTGCTCTCCTCTACCAGCTATTGCATTCCTCCATTGTACATCCCCATTGCAGATCGGGGGTCCGCGAGGAAGAAGAGTACCCAAGGAGTAGGCTGGGAGGTTAGCAAGTGGGTCATCACATTCGGATAAAATACGACGTCATTCACTCTCGAAGGTGACCGACAACAAGGGAAGACAAGTAACAATAAATCAAGTGTAGTCTCATCTTCTGGTGAACGGTACAAGTGTGGTGCAATAGGATTTTGTATGATTTCATTATGGCCTTAGTTAAATATATGTCCATTTTATGATATGCTTAGTGAAATGAAATTTAAGAATGTGTTAGACAGTTGCCGAATAAATTTGAATTCCCAATGTTTTTCTCTTCTGGTTATATATATATATATATATATATATATAGATATATATATAGTACAGAACTAGTCCTCACGCTTGCGATCAGAGCCATGTTGAACCCTTGAGACTTATGGGCCCATGGATGCACGACTAGTATTGTTAGACACGATCTAGAGCTCAAAAACGGTATACGAGGCCAGATTAGACCACAGAACACACTCGTAATTTCTGAGGTGGATGCCAGAGGCCCTCAAATTGATAGAGTTAGAGCTCATTAATCATGCAGGTCTTGATTCTATTGTTTACCTGCAGATCTACCTTGTGGGGTAAGACCTCTTCTCTGGTTTGTCGTGTTTCGGAAACTAAAAGTTTTTTCTACTAGTAAAATTTATATCGAGTGGAATAGATGGGAGTGGTTGACAAATTTTGTTTGAGCCTACGAAGAAGATAAATTTTATTAGTAAAACAAAACATGAACGGATACACTTGCACATTTGAACTACAGGACAACTACACACTTTCTATTTCCTAGAGGTAATGCTCAATCTTTCTAGAAAAGAATCAAACAATTCCAGTTCAAATGATAGTATTTCCCGTAACAGTACACAATCTATGCACTTGACCACTCTCTTATAGTGCGGAACACACAATTCTATATACTTGTAAAATAAGAATATTCTTCTACTTTTAACTCTTGACTCCGTGTTTGGATGTAGGCTTACATGTTCATAATTACTCTCTTGTTAAGTTACACTCCCATCACTTGAGTACAAGACTTGCAGAGGGCACATTCTATGCCATTGAATAATTACGTAATAGACAAAATAGGTAATTAGGTATTGCATTATGCTACCTCCTCTCATATTTTCTCGTCTAAAATATGAATCAAACAAGACAATATAGATGGCAACAAAAGCATTTTTTGTTGTTGTTGTTTGAATCCAATTTTCATAAATTCAAATCAAATGCTCAAGTAACTAGGAGGGACACGAAAATGGATGCATATACCAATTTATCATTTGTTTAACAATGCCAATGCAAGTACACATAATTATGCCGAAGGCATTCTTAAGAGTACCTGGTGATCCAGACAGCTGGGTTTGGAAAACCATCCCTTGTCACATGCCAATTGAAACCTGCCATCATTCTGTGGACCTATACTGTGCTTTTCACTTTGGCATTATACCTACGCGGCGTCATCCTTCATATTCTTCTTTGTTCGTTGTTCCGATTCAAAAAGGCTAAAAAACGCTCCAAACTGCTGGCTGAACGACTAATTCTAATGTTCTCTGAAATTGGCCAAACCAAAGCCCAAAGATCTAGTGCAATCGATTAAAATTCATGGAGTTCGCCGGCTAAACGCCCCAAATTTCTCTATGCAATGTGGCCGACGCGATCTGGTCAGATCCTCATTTGGGCACACTTTAAAATTTGCCCTCAATTTTTGCAATCCCATTTTCAAATCCACCAAATCGCCATTAATCAAAGGTTATCCGTGGGAGTTAATACAAAGGATAACGCTTATGGAGATTATGCCAATCCACACGAAGTCAAACTGCCGGTCAGTACAGCTGGACTGCCATGCAGACAGCCACGGGGACAGAGATAAAGCCATTGGTTTCAACGTATTCTTCCAGCCTCCATGCGCTCCAGATATAGCTATCCGCTATTGAAACTCCAAGATATATATCTGCTATGTTTAACTCATGATTCTAAATTCGAGATATATAATATGGTTTATATTTAAAATCGATATGGAGGAGTGACTATGGCGGATTTAAATGGATATGGAGGTGAGCACCTGTGCTCTTCATTCAACGCATTTGAGATTTTTATTCTCACCGAGTAATGTGGACCCCTTTTCCAGAGCTCAATTAGTACTATGCATTCTACAGTTAAATTGAATGGATGCAATGTGCTCCAAGAATGTTGATGAAATCTGTTTTACCCTAGGGATTCTGGAGCTGTTCATATGAAGTGCTTCATCTCTCTGTATAATAACTAAAAATAGTTTACCAGGGTTTTGGCAAGGGAATTATCTGCTATATTATTTTCTATTCAGTTGGACATAGACGAAGGTTTTTTTTTGTTCCAGACCAATTTCCACCAGTTTTGCAGCTTACCCAAATTTGTGGGCCAATGGAGAGTGCCACTTCTTTCCACATACGCAAATTTGGCCTTCTAGTCATTGTTTTATTTTAAACCTTGAGCTTTTCTGTTCAGCCAGAAATGCCATAAATATACTGGATGCTTGTTTGGTAGGGTAAATTGAGAATTCATGCCTTTGATTTCAGCTAATGTGCAAAAAAAAAAATTGTTGATGATTTATAACAAGATTCATGCAAAATTGCACCAGAATTGTACAACTTAGTAATAGGAGTACACTAGAATCCTGACATAAGAAAAAATATCTATCCTAGTTATTTCTTTTGTGTGATAATAATTGGAATGTTTACTAAGTAGCGTAAATAATCACTCTCTACAAAATGTAAGTAAATTTTAAGTGACTACCTTCTGTTGAATATCGATAATTGTATCTTTAATAAAGATGAAAACCTAGACAACCTACTATTTGGGATAATCACTCTTTTTATTTCTTATATTGGACTTTGTGTCACCAGCTATGTGGTAGAATTGAAATAAATAAAAAATAACTTGCTTACTTCCTTCACTGAACAATTTGTTTTCTAAAATAAGGTGTCCACATGCACATGGAAACAAACATATTGATCTGAAAAAACAAAGCTATAAAAGATAAAAGTTCAAAGTCCAAATTCATAATACTTCATAATTCTTCTATAATTATAAGTAATACACCTTAATCTGAAAACCAAAGGGGAGAAAGAACTTGCATTCAACATTGTTTACAGAGAAAATGAAGGAAATGAAGGATTTGTTCAAGTGTTCGACCAAAGAAGATGATTTGATACTCAAGAATGCAGTTGAGGTGATCTAGTTTTTTTGCTTGCAAATAGTACTTGCTTATATTTATATTCGGTTCTTGTTTGGTAAAGTATATTTATTCTCAGTAAATTTGATCTTGAGTGTTTATATCATATTTGAGAAATGTCTATTCCAACATGTGCATGTCTTTATTGACAGTCAGCACGTAGATCGTTAATTAGTCATTGTAAGTTGGCAACATTTTTTTTTTTAATAAAAAATTTAATACCTATAAAATGGTATCTTGCCTGAGAAATATGGTTACTTAAAAAGTCTAGAAAAGTACTTCCAAAAGCAGGGAGCTTACTAGCTTTAGATTTTCCGTAACTCTAGATATTATTCAAAATTGAGCCAAAGTATTCATGCACATTATATTGAGTGATACATGTCATTTGGGAAGGTTAGCTATGCAAAGTTTTAACAAAAATGGCCACACACCTCTAGTTCTTCTTTGGTGACAACTGAAACTTTTATGAAGTCTTCATTTTCTATGTACAGTCTTCTCATATTGAATGGGAGGCTACTCTTCTCATCCTGAATGAGAGGCTACTCTTCTTCAATGGACAGTGGGGGGTTGACACTTGAATGCATTGCCTACAGGGATTTTGAAGCAACTGTATTTTTTCTGCTTGAATTCTTCGTCCTCCTACTACGTCTTTTCTAAATTCATGCCTTTGCTTGTGGAATCTATGCCCATCCAGAAGGGCAAGTGCTCTCTCCTTGAACCCTTCTTTTCACTATTTATTTTGTTTGAAATTTGTCTTCGTAACCCATTTGAACCTGAGAGTGTAAATTTTCATTAGACAGTTTTATGCTCCTAGAGAGATTGAATTAAAAAAAAAAAAAAAAAAAGCCCAGAAGAGATGAGAGAGGGAACCATACAGTTGGAAGAGAGAACTATCAAATATTTGTTCATTTAGGATCAAAAGAGGTCTTCTTACATTTTTACAAGTGAACATGGAAAGAAGTTAGATAACATCTTTCCATAAACTCCTATTCACTAAAGAATGACCATAAACATTAATTACACTAATGGCCATTTTGGAAAGTACACCAAGCTTGTCTCTAAATTTAACAAACTTATCTAGACCTAGTGGCTTGCTAAATGTTTGAAATTTGCTTGTGTGGTAAATTGTTGAAGTTATAGCTTTATTATCTTCTACAAATTTTCTGATAAAACAACAATGTACATCAATGTGTTTAGTGTACTTATGACAACATTTATTTTTTCTAATTTTAGAACAACCTGATTGTCACAAAAGAATTGTTGGCTTTGTTTGTTCAAGCATCAAATCTCAAAGTATTTTTCTTTTCCAAACTGTCTCACATGTTTAGTTGATATCGAGTATTCTACATTGGTAGAAGAAAGAGAAATGTCATGTGTTTTTTGCTAGCAGCCTAGCCCATGATAGTGCACCTGTTCCATCACTAAATACATAACTAGTTGTTGGTTTCTGGTCGTCCTTTTATCTTTCCCAATCAGAAATTTATCACCAGCTAAATGAAGTGTATCACTTTCACCATATAATAAACATATTTTGTCAAACAATTGTTAGTTAAATTGTGCCTAACAATTGTGATTTTTTTTTAATATTGTTTTACTGTATATTTAGATTAAATCCTTTACAACATTGAAATATATAAAACATATCACAACCCAAAACTCAAATATACGATTTCAACAATATTTTAAATTATTAAAAAAAAAAGAAAAAAAAAATGAGTGAAATATGAGATTTCAAAAAAAATAATTTATTAAATTCTAGAAATTTTCTCCTAGGGGACAACGGAGGATCTTTGCCGCAGTTCAAGAATTCTAGTAATGTTTTAAGCGAAGGGGAGTTAAATGATAAAGATTTCAGGGAAATAAGAAAAAAACAAAGCAGAGTTGTCTAAATCACATGTTTGGTAAAAAAAAAAAATTAGAAATTCAGTCAAAATATGAATGAAGAACTTGCAAATGGAGCTATCGATCCATATTTCAAGAAATGCAATAAAGATTTAGTGATAGACCTTAGAAATGACAATATTATCAAAGATATTAAGAAATGCAGTAGAGTTTTGGTTGAAGACCATGAAAATAATGAATTTTTTGAAAAATGTGTTAGAGACTTAGTTAAAGTTCATGGAAATAAACTTGTTGGTGAAAATTTTGAGAAACGCAGTAAAGATTTATTCAAAGACCATGGAAAGGGCTTGTTAGTGAACTTTTTGAGAAAGAAAAATTACAAGAGATGGTTCACTTAGCTTTGCATGAAATAAAACACAAAAAAAAGGAAGAAACCCATACAGAGAACATCATTTAGAACAAGCATCTGAGAAAGAAAAGAAAAAAAAAAAAAACAAAAACTATTTTCCGGAGGCATGGTCTATAGAATCCAAGAAACAAAATTTCAATGGTTTTTAGAAATGTGACATGTTGAAATTATTTATAATGTTTTGGGTGCATTCAAATAACCCCAAAAACTTCGCACAACAATGTGGAATCATGAACAAAATTTAAAAATAGATGAAACGATATACCAAATCATAAATTCAGCTGAAATTGCGCCAGATTCCAGGGCTAGAAAAATGACATTAGTTTTGAACCTTGGTATTTGAGTATCTGGAGGAACTTGATCAGGACACTTACAATCTATTCGAATATAAACATTATACACTTAGGGTAAATGCAAAATTAAAAATAATTTACCATCTTACTGCAAGCAGTAGCTTTCTCTTCTAATACAGTTGTGTTTTATGACAGCTAAGGACGTCTGAGTGCTTAATATATTTATAACAATTTAATGATTAACAATCACCAGAAAATAATAACAATAAAATAAAACATACAAATAAGTTTGACTTACGAAACTCATTCCATCTCATTTCAATAAGTTGTTTTTTTCATCGTATAATTCCAAAAACTTAATCTTGACTTCGTCATACGCTAATTTTCTTGGTTTAGGATTCAAGAGTGGTTGAATGTGAAGCATTTTAATGCTCTAACAATAATGAAGTTGTTCTTTTAAAAATTAATAACGAGTTAAAAATGCCACCTTATAAATTGACATATGGAAATTATTTCTTATGTAGTAATATATTGGTTAAATTTAATATTTACATCAATTGTATAGAATTTTTCTATATTGGTGTGAATTAAAGAGAAGTCAATAATTAAATATTGATTGTAAAAGGATGTTTTTTTTTACATGGGTACATGAAAAATTAGGAGTTTGTTTTAAAATATTATTAAATTAATTTGTTTTGAAATTGTTAATAATAATTTGAATTAAAATATAGTTTTCATAAATATAATTATTGATATAAATATATATTATAATTTGGATATCATATTTTCAATAGGTTGCTATGATAATTTGATAATTTATTTAATTATTTTATGCATGAGTAAGTGAAGTGGAGTGGTCACTGGTCACAATTTGTGATCACTTAATAGTATCCTTGGGTTTCCTTTGAAAAAGGTTGGGATCTTTCTTTGGAGATGAACTTGAGTGATAACAGGGATGTCACTATCTCTTTCTTGATAGGTGAGGTGTCGTAGGTATTATAACCAATTTGATTCCTCTCGATAGTTTTTATGTAGCTAAATTTTTTTTTTCCCACATTTGCAAATAGAAGAGAACTTCCTTGGATTTGGAAGTATGTTTTTGTTTGATTGGCATAACTTCCTTATTTAGAGCATTCTTCTTTATTCCCAATTCAATGCTCGATATATTATCGACTGCCTGTTTAGATTCTTCCATTGTTAGTTCATGTGCCACATCATCTCTAACTAGTTGAGACACTAACATCAGTACTTACTAGGATATTATCTATAATTAAGTAATGTGGTGATGTTTCAAAGAGTTTCTTGATTAGATGAACTCCTAGGAACTATTCATTGAACACTACATCTTGACACACAATCACTTGCTTTGTAATTTATTTAATCATTTATTTATTTACAGCTGCTAATAAGAATGTTTTAATTTTTAGCACTTTTGACATCAAAGTCCTTCATTTTATTTTTTTTGCTAGCTCGTGAGCTTAAGTTCGCCATTTGAATTTCTTATTCTTACTTGTCCACCTCCTTCGACATTTTTCCGCCTATGGCCTAAATGCAATGCTACAAATATCATTTTAGGGAACATACTCACAAGGGTCCAAAATGACACTTATTGAGATATTGGGGAAAATATTGTAGAATTATCAGAAGGGATAACTTAGAGTTTAAGACTTTTGAAAATATCAAATGTATGGATAATATATATGGTCTTTTCTTCTATGAAAATATTATTGCAACATCTATGACATTGAACTCTACCATATGCAATGATGATCATACAAATCACTTTGTGTACCCGACATTGTCACTTATAGGGTCATGTAGACGTAGTTTGAAATGAACAACTATAATTGGAAGCTACAGGAGTACAATGTGTGGACGAATTTACTTGGTTGAAAGCATCATATATAAAGTGTACCGTGAGATGACTATTTATTTTGATTATCCTGCCCCTTGTCTTGTTGTTGCTTGGTCCAAAAAAAAGAAAAAAAATTGGGCTGCAATGTTCCCCATATATAGTCCTTTAGTTTATAATGGAATTCATGGTATAGATACCTTGATAAAATTATGACCTGCCCACCAGAAGGTTAGCAAGAGTTCAAGAAGGGTTCCTAGGATATGTGTCATCATTTTTCCTTTATGTTCTAAGGACTTTGGGATGAAGTCCATTATTAAGAGGGGGTGTATGTAGTGCCCACTCTAGTTTCCTGACCCTAATATGACATTATCTTAGGTACTTTATTCTTTGAGGACCTCAGGTTGAGGATCCAGACATATGACTCTATTATTAGTGATTGTGGTATTAGTGGTTGTGATGTCTATGTATGTCCTCCATTGACATTATGATGATGATAATATTAAGGGTTAGGTATGTTCTCTATTGGTATGATGATGATTGTAACGTTAATGGTGATGCACGTTCTCTATTAATATTATGACGATTGTGGTATAAATGGTTATGTTTGTTCTCTATTGAATTTATGATACCTACTTGCATTAGTTCTGGTTCACAATGAACAATGATGTGAATGACTAGGTGATGGCGATGATGTTATTATGACAATGGCTAACAATGAGAAACCTTGTTATTGATGACTATTGAGTATGGCAGGAAACCACCAAAGGCACTTGCATATGATGAGTTGACGACACCTGGTTTGATGAAAATTTATATTAATTGATCCTTGAAATTCTAAGTCAATTTTGAAACATGTTAGATATGCTTATCTATATCCTGATGATATGTTAGTGGTCGGAGGTCCTCTACCAACTATTGCATTCCTCTATTGTACAACCCCATTGCAGCTCGGGGGTCTGCGAGGAAGAAGAGTACCCAAGGAGTAGGCTGGGAGGTTAACGGGTGGGCCATCGAATTTAGATCAAGTACAACGTCATTCACTCTCAGAGGTGACCAGGAACAAGGGAAGACAAGTAACGAAAAATCAAGTGGATTCTCATCTTCTGGTGAATAGTACATGTGTGTTGCAATATCATTTTGTATGATTTCTTTATGGCCTTAGTTAAATCTATGTCCCTTTTATGATATGTTCAGTGAAATGAGATTTAGGAATGTGTTAGACAGTTGCTGAATAAATTTGAATTCCCAATGTTTTCCTCTTATAGTTGTATTTTATTGTGAATTGAGTAATATATATATATATATATATATATATATATATATATATATATATATATATATATATATATATATATATATATATATATATATATATATATATATATATATATATATATATATATATATAGTATAGTATAGAACTGGTGGATAATTATGGAAACAAATCATTTTTCCATTGAGTACATTTTATCAATTTTTCAAATTCATTAAAACTTGTGAAAAAGAGAAACCATGGATTTCTATTCACACCCTTTTCACACTTCCTAAAATCAAAAAGATTTCCAGGTAGTTGATTTTTCGAACTCATAAAAGTAAATGAACAATCGTCCTTTTAGTATAAGTTTACCCCTTTCACAAAATGAACTGGAATATTATGAGAAAGGTATACTTTGACTAATCAAGGTAAATAGAGTTCTATCTTGCATTATGTTTTTCTCTTGACTCCCTAAAACTGAAAAACATCGATAGTTACTTTCTTCGAGCTCGTTAAAATTTTACTATAAAAGAACTAGAAGAGTTTTCTTTTTGTGTCTTTTCAAACTCTTTAAGCATGAAAACGACGTCGAGTTACCCCTTTACTGGAATCATTAAAATTAAAAATAATAGGACTCGTTAAGCATGACGAGACTAAACCACTCCTTCTTAGGGTTCCTTAAAAATACTTGGAAGGCCTCATCTGAAGGATGAACTTACAGGACAAGCATATGCTATCCTCCTCAAGCTTGTAAAAAATAAAGAGGTTATTTCCAGTAATGGTGGGGGGGCAATGTGTGAAAGAATGTTTGTTTTACATTTGTAAAAGGTAGTATGTCACTCTTGAACATGACACTTAGTCACTTCCGTGTCCAGGTTCGGAAATCCATTTGTTACTTTGTTGACCATACCTCATTAAAATTCTTAGGTTGGATTGGGTTTTATTTATTGAATCAAATGATTCCAAGTCATCATGTCATGTCTTTGATATGTTCAAGAGAATTTCAACTTAAGTCAAAATTACATTGTCAGTCTTAGCCTTTAGTTGCGTTGACCATCCCTGAATCACTCTTGAATCACTCTAAATCGTTGTTCTTCAAAACTTGACATGAGTTTCATGTTGTAGGCCCTTATGTGACATATCGCTTCCTATCGACTTCAACTCATTATCTAGGAAGTTCATCTAGAAAGCTTTAGTACCTTCAGGCATGCATGCCTTAATGGTAGGATTCTCGCCTTTGACGAAATGTTCTCATCATTGGCCTTCGCTTGAATGATTCTATGAGCCTTCAACACCAAATCATCTATTCAAACTTCATATATTACATTGGAAGTACCTTGAGAATCATTTCCATTATTGTTTGTTTATCTCATGCTTGTTAACGGTTCACATCATTGATCGGTAATCAAGTGATTTCTACCATGTTCGTCTTCAAGACATTCACTGGCATGGCCTGATTCATACTATGGATCAAGAGATGGAGATCAAGACCCTGGATCTAGCTTCATCCATCCAGGTTGTGTGGAGTTATTAAATATTCATGATTGTAAGCATAGATCCATTGATGGCTACGTCCATACTATGTCATCCTTTGACATGGACCTTCATATGTAATCACATACTATGCTATTGAGACATTTAGATTCTAAGCATGGGAATCCCTACTTCAGTGAAGATATTATATATTGCATTGTAACATTTGACTGATTGTTTTAGGTCTCCGACTGCAGTCTTTAACTCAAACCTTTGCATGATAAAGCACTCCAGTCATCAAAATATTTCTTCTGACTTTGTGATTTAGGGGGCAATCTATTACACGTCATTTTGTGACATAGGAAAATAATTATCAATTTTGGTCAATCACTCTCCACACATGTGTTCTAGAGTATTACCTTATAGAGTTTAAAACTAAATTATCCTGAAGAAAGTGGAATTTCTAGATCCTGTGGTACAAAACCCTGATTTTTGGCTATGTTCATAGTTACCTAGTTGATTCTTGTGCATACGAAGGGAAGACCATTATTGTCGGCGCAAAATAACACATTGTCTTACACTATGACCTGTGAACATGAATTGGAGTACATAAAAATAATAAGTAAACTCTAGAAGAATTATTTGTATCATCTATCCCAACCAACATGCTTCAAATGAGTTCCTATTCAATGTTTATCCCTCTCATTATGGAGTAACTCCCCTTATTTTGTGGTACTTATATCCCACTAACAGTGGATCTCATCCCTTAGGGAATGGATGCATAAATTCTCATCCTTGCCCTATAAATCCATTATAGGGCTGATGTGTGAGGGAGGTTAGTTGGAATTAGGTTTATGTTGTTGATCTTAGATTAGAATGTTTGTGCTACAAGGGAGAGGGTTGGAGATTGCAGAAAGGGCTTGATAAATGAAGGCATGTTTGTAAGGATTTTCTCTCCATTTTTATGAATATAAGAAATTGTTCTTTCTCGGTTATATCACAATTTGTTTAATTTGTAGGATTCCTTGATCACCTCCATGAGTTTTGGTTGCATAATTGGCCAGTTCACAAGTTTAATTGATTAATTAATTCATTTGTATCTTTGATTATATGTTATATGCTTTGATGTGTTGTTTGTCTCTCTCTTTGCATGTCTCTTCCATAAAATTGTAGAGAAAATGTTGAGAGCAACGAGAGCACATTTAGAGCATCAAAAGGTGCGTGATAGAAAGATTTGAGGGACTTCATCAATCAGTTCTGTAAATTGGTAAGATGCCTATTTCATTATATTTTCTTTCGAATGATCAGAACTTAGAGAATGGTAGCAATTACTGTGTGTTTGTTACTAGGTCTTCTTAGAAATCTAGGGAGATTTCTCTTGTCCACAAGTGGAATTTTCCCTCATAGCAACCCCCTTCAATACTCGATGGTTCAGTAGCTAGGGTTCACCTCTTTCCTTTCTTTAAAGATTCCCTTTGTATTAAATATGAAGCCAGCCCATACTTCCCTTGTGCTTAGCTCCATTATCCTCAGTCGAGACCTTTGTCGAGCGAAATCCATTATGGCCCAGTGCTGATTACCCATAACCCATATAGTCTTAGAAACTGGGCGTACAGGCAAAATAGCTTGAACTTCTTGGCTAGGGCACAAATTTATAGGATTAATACATTTGTACGAATGACCATAGTGCCTCGACCAAAGTGAAGTCATGATCCTGTGCAATGGATCCCAATTCAAACTGCTTAGGGTTATAATGTATAACCATAGTGATATTAATCACTCTATTATACACACCTCCTTTCCTGTAAACTTCCTAAAAGGAGAGATTTAAAGCATGAACACATTGTATTCCTTATTCATTGATGATATGCTAGTCCCTTTACTACATATTTAAGTAGTCGAAATGAACTCAACGTTGATAGGTTCAACTATAGCTATAGAGATATTCATTCCTTACTTGCAAGAGGATATATCCACAGCTGGTGGTGTGGACTCTCCTTAGGACACCGTCATCTGATAAATCTTAAACTGACAGTCATTTATCACCATATTCAACTCTGAGCCTTTAATTCTCTATCAAAATGTTAAAATAGCTAATTAACTCCTGCATGGAGAATAATCTAAAATTAGAGATTCAATTAACTAAGCGTTGAGTCAAGTCAAGTCATAGTTGGATTTAGTGTGTGGTTTCATGCTAAGTTATTTTAGGCAAGCTACTAGTCAAAAAGGTTTAATTACCCTTCACTAGGTTCATTGTAATTTATCATGTTTTGTGAGTTCAATAAAAGAGTAACAACTCATGTTTTCTATGTGTTAATTTGTTTTTTGGCTCCTCTGCCTTTCCAACAAATTGGTATCAGAGTGAGTCTACAAAGAGCAAGGGAGAGCGGATCAACTGTAATCCATGAGAGAGAAGAGAGAAATAGTTTTATCCTCTTAGTTGAGCTATGATGCACCTTACAATGGCATTTAATGCATTATAATACTCACGGGCTCAGTATAGAGCCGCTTTATAGTTGGCAACCTTACCATGTTTTAAAAACACATGGATTTAATTTCATATTTGGTAGTGTTAGAGGACTAACATGGGACTTCATTGTCGTGAATGACAATATCACACAATGTTATGAAACCAGCTCAAGAAAAAATAGAAAAGATAGATCAACGCCTTAGAATTCAGCCTCTTCGAGGGGGCAACCTCCTTTACATTACATAAATGAACAATTCTTTGATGATACAAATGAGAAGACCTCCTTTCTATATATACGAGTCTAAGGGGTCATAACATAATCAGAGCCGACATAACAATAATAATGTAAGGGCACAATAATAACAATAGTGGGCTTTTATGGGGCACAATAGTAACAATATGGGCACTACATGGGTACACCAATATAATAAGTGGGTTATACTAATAACCATAAGGGGTTACACTAGTATTATAGGGGCCTAACATGCCCCTCTCCTTCAAAAAGTGTTGTCCTCAACGCTTGAGTAGTTCTTGATGCTTCTGTATAAAATTCTTGTCCTCCGATGTGGAATATTCAGCGGGTAAGTTCTTCCACTTGATGAGATACTCTGAAATTGATCGATTTTGTAGCTGTCAGGTTCTTGTTCCTGTGACTGCTCTAGGTTCCAATATGATTTTTCCTTCCTCTTCAATTTCTGGCAATATTGTTTGAATTGGGATCTTTTGCAACTTTTGAATAAGTGGCCATACTTCTTCATCCTTCTTCCATTCATCCCTTGCTTCGTTTATCCAATCTAGTTGGATAATATAAATAGCACAAAACAATGCTTCCACATCCTCATCCTTGAAGAGTCTTCCCATTCGTTAATGTTGCCATTTTCTAAGTGCATGTAATATTGCCAACATTTCCTTCTCATAAATAGCTTGCTTGAGATGTAGCAGTAAAAGTACCCAATCACCTACATCAAAACATTTTTCACTACGATGTTGATCTACCTGTTGTTTCATTTGATTTTTCACCGAAGTGGCATTATCCTTTAAAAGTTGGAGAACTTGTTGTTGATGCTCGATGTGATATTTCACTACTTGAACCTTTTTCTTCTTGATATGTCCTTCTATCTCTAGACTTTGAGGATTGGTAATTTCTTCCAATCCTTTACAAGATATGGTCGGATTCATTTGTTGATGCTCGATGTGATCTTACACTTCTTGAACATTTTTCTTCTTGATACGTCCTTCTATCTTGATAGTTTGAGGAGTGGTAATTTCGAACAATGAATTACAAGATATGGTTGGATTCATTTCTTCTTTCTCAATGTGATCTTTCACTTCTTGCACCTTTTTCTTCTTGATATGTCCTTCTATATTGAGAGTTTGAGGAGTGGTAATTCTTGCCAATGCTTTACAAGATATGGTCTGATTCATTTCTTCTTTCTCTGGGGTGGGGTCCTGGCGTATATCTTCTTATTTTGATGTTTCTTGATCCTTTTCTTCCTCCTCTTCATATTCTATGTAAAATAATTTCTTCTCGGCACACTTATGACCTTTAGTGCATTTGCTATCAGAATTGTAACAAATCCCCTTTTCTCTTGTTTCTTCCAATTGTTGTGGTGTAACCCTTGTAGGTTGTGGAAGGATAGGAGAAACAACACTTCCATCTTTATAGTTGTGAGGGGTACACTTCCTGGTTTCCATAATTTTTCTTTTCACTATGTCACAAAGCCCTTTTAATCTTTCCAATTGTTGTGGTGTTGCTCTTTGTATCCACATAATGTGCTATCATTTCCTCCATGAAAATTGACCATGTAACAAGTTGTTTACGAGAACAAAGCCCTTCGTACCATAAAAATTGATCTGGTTCTAAATATGAAGATGCAATACATACCTTTTGTAACAGTTGTACACCATGTAGATCAAAATATTGCTCCATCTGAAGTATCCAATTTACCAGATCCTTGCCATCAAACTTCCTCATCTTGCTTTTTCTTGATTTTAGGAGCTCGACCTTGAAACGACTATAAATTTGTACTTTCAGATCTTTAAGTTATGAAATTGTGATCTATAGTAGCCCTCTATGTCCTCTTTCCAATGCCACCAGTCGGATCCCAATTGGATTCTCTAAGAAAGATTTATGCACAATCTCCCACAACGACTTCATTATAGACTAGTTCAGTAGAGCGAACTTGTACGATGTGCCACTTGTCATTGTTTTTACCTTTGGATCCAAAAAATGCATACAAGAAACAATAGTTTGTCCTCTTTTTGTACCTTCTTACAAAATTTCAATCCGATCCCCAGAGAGAAAGTTATGACGATTTTCCCCAGGTCACCTGTTTTGAATGTAATTCAGGAGCCTACAAAAAGACCAACTTCCTCAGAGCATATCTCCGCAAATATTGCGCAAAAAGATCTGAAATTTGGACCCAAGGTTCAACGCGATTTCTTCTCAAATGGGTTTTTCTTACGACTTCTGAAACATCACAGAACAAATTTATAGTGAAAATGCCACGATGACCTGTTTGGAACAACGAAACCCTAGAATCCAAAACTCTAATACCAAATGTTATGAAACCAGCTCAAGAAAAAATAGAAACGATAGATCAACACCTTAGATCTCATCCTCTTCGAGGGAGAAACCTCCCTTACATTACATAAATGAACAATTCTTTGATGATACAAATGAGAATACCTCCTTTCTATATATAGGAGTCTAAGGGGTCATAACATAATCAGAGCCGACATAACAATAATAATGTAAGGGCACAATAATAACAATAGTGGGCTTCTATGGGGCACAATAGTAACAATATGGGGGCAATAGGGGCACAACAATATTAATAAGGGGTATAAATACAACAGTAATGAGGTAATCACTAGTATTATATGGGCCTAACACACAACCCATACACACAAGAGGCACGTTAATAGAGAAAATATCATACTTTTTAAAAGTGTGAAGTCAAGTTTCTTTGGTTTATATATGAGAGGTTCATATAACGTGAATTGAGAAGTTCATATAATGTGAAGGTTTATATGAAAGGCTTTGAATTTTTTTTTTTAATTAAATTAAAAAAAAGGGGTGGTGAAAAGGATTTTTTAATATATTAAAGTTTTTAAAAAGGGGTTTTTTTTAAGGTTTTTTTTTAAGGTTTTAAAGAATTGGTAAAGAGAAATTGTAGGGTTTTTTCGAGAAAGATGGTTTTCTCAAATTTCTAGCACCAATTCCCACCTTTTACATCAAAGGATTTTGATGTGTGGGACATTAATATCGCAACAAAATTATAGGATAATGATGTTTGGGATTATTTCCAATTCGGGTTCTTAGAACCTAAAAATGAAGAAGAAGAATGAGCTCTCACTCATGTAGAGAGGGATCTATGGAAGAAAGAAAAAAATAAGAATGCACAATTGTTGAAGCTTATCTAGCAGGGAGTGGACCGAATAGTGTTCTAGAATATTATGATCACATCTTTAGAAAAGGAAGAATGTGATACCTTAGACACAAGCTATAAAGGTATGGCCAAAGTAAATATTGTTAATTTACAGAATACTAGAAGATATTTTGAAAGTATCAAGATTAAGGAGACATAGGAAATCGATTCTTTCATGAATTCGGTCATGACTGTCGTAAATCAGTTAAAAATTTAGGTGAGAAAATTAAAGATCAAACAGTGATTGATAAAGTCCTCAAATATTTGTCTATCAAATTTGATGTCGTGGTAGCAGCCATAGAAAAAGCCAAGTATTTGACATCACTGGTAGTTGATGAGTTGATTAGATCACTTCTATCACATGAGGTAAGGCTAGATAGAAATAAGGATTCCACTTTAGAAACTGATTTCAAAAGTCACGTTTCTAGATCAAGAGACTAAGGTCGAGGCAGAAGTATATTGAGAGGTAGAGGAAAAGGCGAAATACATGGTGGTCAGAGAGATGGGCAAGAAAAGACGTACATGAAAGTGAAATAAACTCCAGAAGATTCAACAATATTAAAAGAGTTGAAAAATCAAAGGTGAAATGTTATTATGGAAATAAATTTGAAGAAGATAGCTTATCAAGGAAATTAGAGAGATAATGTCACTACAGAGAGTACTAACTGCATGTTCCTCTCTTGCCATACTATGCCTTAACCCTCTGATAATTTGTAGCTATTAGAAAGTGGTTGCAGTAACCACATGATAGGAAACAAGAATTTAGTTGCAGATTTGAATCAATATGAGAAGAAAGAGGTAAAGTTAGGGATTGAAAAGATTGTAGATGTAGATGAAAAAGGAGTGGTCAACATTCTGACCAAGCAGGGAGAGCCAAAGATAATCTCAGAGGTATATTATGTTCTTGGTCTCAAACATAATTTAATAAGTGTTTGTCAATTGACACAAAAATGATACAAAGTTATCTTTCAAGGACAAGAGTTTGTTATATATGACAAGACCTCAAGAAAGAAGCTGAGAGAAAAGGTGTAGATGATGAGGAACAAACTCTTTCCTCTAGTCATGAATTACAGTGATCATGTTAGTTTGTTTACAGTTGCATGTTTTAATGATTATTGGTTATGGCATTTTCGGTTTGGAAACTTGCATTTTTCTGGTTTAGGATTGTTGTAGCAGAAACATATGTTCATAGGATTATCTCTGATCAAATAACCTGTACTTATGAGTGTTACATCTTGAGAAAGAAACACTATGAAATTTTTCCAAAGGGAGTTGCATACAGAGAAAAGCAACCTCTTAAGCTAGTGCATACAAACCTGTGTGGACCTATGAGGACACAATTGTTTGGTGGAAGTTGTTACTTCCTCACTTTCGGTGATGACTATAGCAGAAAGACTTGGGTTTTATTCTTGAAGCAGAAGTTTGAAACTTTTGCAAAGTTAAACTAATTCAAAGCCTTAACATAGAACCAAAGTTATCGACAGATCAAGTGATTGAGGTCAGATTGTGGTGGAGAATATGATTCAAAGGCATTCCATGATTACTGTAAACAAAATGGAATCAGAAGACAATTTATAACCACGTACACAACACAATAGAGTGGTGTAGGAAAGAGAACGAACATAACCAATATGAACATGGCAAGAATCATGTTGAAAGGCAGAAACTTGTCTACTGAGTATTAGGAAGAAGCAGTTGCGTGTGCTATTTATGTTATCAAAGAGTCTCCTACAAAGAGTGTAATGAACAAAGTACCAAAACCAACACGGTTAGGTATATCTTGCATTGTAACTTATCTCAGAGTGTTTGGATGCATAGCTTGTGAACATGTGCCTAACGAGCGAAGAGGAAAATTGGATCATAAAAGTGAAAAATGCATATTTACTGGTTATAGTGAGCAATCAAAAGCTTACAAATTGTATAACCCTATCACAAAGAAGACCATAATTAGCAGATATGTTGTTTTCAATGAACAAGAGTCATGGAATTGTAGTATAGAAAAAATAGTTGATGCACAAGTGTCACTGATCGAAGAAGATGATGTAGCAGAAAAGGAGCAGAAAGAATCACAAGTGAAGACACCAAATAGAGACACATCAATAAGGACTTCAAGATTTTCTTAACAACAGGGATCTTCAATAATATCAATAAATCGATATTCTCCTAATAGTAAATCAAGTGATGAATCAAGAAATGGTAAGAGAAAGATGAGAAGTTTGAAAGATATTTTTTTGATGATTTGGATGTTAGTCCAAATTTTACGTTGTTGTGATTCCAACCTTATTCATTTGAAGAAGAAAGAAGAGATGGAAATTGGGTGCAAGAGATGGGTGAAGAAATTAAAGCTATTGAAAATAATGATACATGGGATTTGGTTCATTCTCTAAAGGACAAAAATTTCATTGGTGTGAAATGGGTGTACAAGAAAAAGTTGAATGAGAAAGGTCAAATTGACAAATTTAAAGCAAGGGTTGTAGCAAAAAGATTCTTGGAACAATCGGGAATAGATTTTCGAGAAACGTTTTCCCCAATAGCCAGATTGGATACTTGAAGAGTAGTTCTAGCCACAATAGCTTCTAACAAGTGGAAAGTATACTAGATGGATGCTAAATAAACCTTCTTGAATGTAATTATAGAAGAAGAAATGTATGTGCATCAACCTCCAGGTTATGAAGTTGACGGTAAAGAAGATAAATTTTATAGGTTGAAGAAATCACTCTAGCAACTCAAGCGACTAGAGCTTGGTATAGCAAAATTGATAACTACATGATTAAGAATGGATTTTGCAGAAGAAACATTGAGTCAACCATGTACACAAAGGTAAATGATCATGAACAAATTTTGTTCATTTTCTTATATGTTGATGACATGATTTATACTGGTAATTTTGGATTGGATAAATTTAAAGCAGCCATGATGAAAGAATTTGAGATGACAAATCTTCGTCTCATGAAATATTTTCTTGGCATAGAATTTTAAGAAATCTGAAAAAGGAAAATTTATTTGTCAAAATAAATTGACAAATAAATATGCCAAATATTTGTTGAAAATTGTTACGATGGATAATTGCAAAATTGTCCCTACACCAGTTGCAATAGGTAAAAAGTTAAGAAAGGATGATGAAGGAAAATATGTCAATCCAACTCTATTCAAAAGATTGCTTGACAACATCAAGTATCTCATAGGTACATTACAAGATATTATGCAAGGATTAAGTTTGATTTCTAGATTTATGGAGACTCCAAAAGGCACACATTGGAGATTAGGAAAAATAAATATAAGATACATCATAGGAACTAGGGATTGTGGCATAATATATGAAAGAACATAAAAAAAAGGATTTGAATGGGTACACAGAAAGTGATTTTCCAAGTATTTTCATTGAGTTCGCTGGAATTATAGTGGAGTGTGGTGCAGGATTGATAATATGTGAGGTGATAAAGTAAATCCCACCTGGGAGCTAGATAAGAGACACAACATGCACACTTGTTACTCTGATTATAGCAATGGCACATTCAACATATTTTACGAAAAAAGGTACAATCGGAGAACATGAATATGCACGAACTCTATAGCATTTATGGTTGTATATATCTTTAGAAATAAGAATACTTTTATGATAACTCCACAAATTTAGTATGTGTTTTTTTCTTATGTGGGAAACCTTTCAAAGTTATTGGAAAGATAGAGGAGCTTAAACACAAATTGACACACTAAACACAAGAGCTGCGGCTCATCTACTGATCACAAAAAACTTGATAATTACAATGAATCTAGTGAAGGGTATTTCATTTTTTCCAACTAGCGACTCACCTAGAATATCTTAGCATGCGACCACACACTTAATTCAACTATGTCTTAACCGACATGACTCAATGATTGACACTCAACACTTAACACTCAGGTAACTGGCTCTCTAATTTTAGCCAACTCCTCATGTGAGAGTAATTAGCTTATTTTAACACTCCCCCTTAATTACGACCACTAAAATAAAACTGACTCATAACAACTCAAACATGCATGTTGGTCTATGTCTTAGCTAGGATTACAATGCCCAAGTTTTTTCTATGAAACTAAAACACATCTTTTGCTAATGAATTAGTAAATATATCAACCAATTGATCACTAGATTTAAAGGCTTCAAGTGAACTTCTCCATTGCTCACAAGTCCTCTAATAAAGTGATATCTTGTATCAATATGCTCTCCCTTTTGATGAAACACATTGTTCTTAGATAATGCAATCGTTGATGTTTTGTCACAACATATTGTTGTTGATCCTTATTGTTTCTGCTTGCATACATTATGCCATAATCACTATTTATGTATCCAATCAAATCCCTCCTTTCTGTGCTTGCATACATCATGCCACAATCTCTAGTTCCTGCTATGTATCTCAAAATTCTTTTTCTTGCACTCCAATGTGTATCTTTTGGAGTCTCCATAAATTTGGAAATAAAAATCACTTGCATGATATCCGGTCTTCTATCTATCAGATACATGAGGCTGCCAACCAATCTTTTGAATAGAGTTGGATTGAAATATGATCATTCGTCATCCTTGCTTAATTTTGTACCAGTTGCAACTGGTGTAGGGGCAAGTTTGCAATTTTCCATCATGAATCTTTTCAACAAATATTTGGCATATTTATTTTGACAAATAAAAATTCCTTTTTTAGATTTCTCAACTTTTATGCCAAGAAAATATTTCTTGAGACCAAGATCTATCATCTCAAATTCTTTCATCATCGCTCCTTTAAATTAATCTAACTCAGAATCACCTGTAAAAATCATGTCATCAACATATCCAAAAACAATCAAAATATCTCCATGCTCATTTACCTTTGTGTACATGGTAGGCTCAATGTTGCTTCTGCAAAATCCATTCTTGATCATGTAACTATCAATTATGCTATACGAAGCTTTAGGTGCTTACTTGAGTCCATAGAGCGCTTTATTCATTCTCTAAACTCTATCTTCTTTACGTTCAACTTCATATCTTCGAGACTACTGCACATAAATTTCTTCTTATAGAATTCCATTCAAGAAGTTTGATTTCACATCCATCTGATATACTTTCAACTTTGTCTTGTACACTCACTTTACACCAACAAGATTTTTGTCCTTTGGTAAATCAACCAAATCCCATGTATCATTACTTTCAATATCTTTAATTTCTTCATCCATGGCTTGCACCCAATTTTCATCTCTAATTGCTTCTTCAACCAAAGAATTTTGGAATCAAAATAATGCAAAATTTGAACTAACATCCAAATCATCATAAATATCTTTCAGACTTCTCATCATTCTCTTACCATTGTTTGATTCATCACCTGATTTATTTTTAGGAGAATATTGATCTGTTGATCTGCTTTAAGATCTATGCTACTCAGAAAATTTTGGAGTTCATGTTGGTGTGTCTATGTTTGGTTTCTTCACGTGAGATTCTTGCTGCTCCTTTTCTGCTACATCATATTCTTCCATCAGTGGCAATTGTGCATCAAATACTTTGTCTATATTCTCATTCCATGACTCTTATTATTTGAATAGAACATCTTTGCTAATTATGGTCTTCTTGGTGATAGGGTTATACAATTTGTAATATTATGATTGCTCACTATAACCAGTAAATATGCAATCTTCACTTTTATCATCCAATTTTCCTCTTCACTCTTTAGGTACATGTGCATAAGCTACACATCCAAATACTCTGAGATGAGATACACTGCAAGACATACCTGACCATTATTGTTCTGGTACTATGTTCATCACACTCTTTATAGGAGATATGATCACATAAATAACATATGCAACTGATACTCCCCAATACTCATTAGACAAGTTTCTGCCTTTCAACATGCTTCTTGCCATGTTCATAATTGTCTTGTTCTTTCTTTTTTCTAAACCATTCTGCTGTGGTGTGTACCTAGTTGTAAATTGTCCTCTGATTCCATGTTGTTTACAATAATCATGGAATTCCTTTGAATCATATTCTCCACCACGATCTGACCTCAATACCTTGATCTGTCGATCACTTTGGTTCTCTTCTACAACTTTGAATTATTTAAACCTTGCAAAAGTTTCAAACTTTTTCTTCAAGAAGTAAACCAAAATCTTTCTGTTATATTCATCAATGAAAGTGAGGAATTAACTATTTCCACCAATCGATTGTGTCCTTATAGGTCCACAAAAGTCTATATGCACTAGCTCAAGAGGTTTCTTTGCTCGATATGCAACTCCCTTTGGAAAACTTTCACGGTGTTGCTTTACCAAGATGCAACATTCACAAGTATTAGTAGGTTATTTGGTTGGAAGTAATCCTCTGACCATCTGTTTCTATTGTAACAATCTTAAACCATAAAAGTGCAAGTGTCCAAATCGAATGTGTCATAACGAAAAATCATTAGAACATGCAACTATAAAAGAACTGACCTGATAACTGCAATTCATAATTAGAGGAAATAATATGTTCCTCATCATCTACACCTTCGCTATCATCTTTTTGCTTGGGGCCTCGTCATATATAACACATTCTTGACATTGAAAGATAACCCTGTATCCTTTTTGTGTCAATTGATGAACACTTATCAAATTATGTTTGTGACTAGAAACATAATATACCTCTGAGAGTCTTTGGCTCCCTCTACTTGGTCAGAATGTTGACCACTCCTTTGCCATCTACATCCACAATACTTTTAGTCCCTAACTTTCCCTCTGTTTTCACAGATTGATCCAAATTTGCAACCAAATTCTTGTTTCATGTCATGTGCTTACTGCAACCACTTTCCAAAAGACACACATTATCGGAAGGTTCATGCATGGTATGTAAAGCTAGGAATATGAAGTTAGTACTCTCTGTAGTGACATTAGCTCTCTGGTTCCCTTGGTCATCTATCTTCTTCCTGCAATCACGTGCATATTGACCAAATTTATTGCAATAAAAACATCTCACCTTCGATTTGTCAAATCATTGATTATTGCTAAATTTTATGCAGTTTCTTCCACTTTCATGTTAATTTTCTTCTCATCCATCTCTCTAACCACCATATCTTCTACCTCTCGATCTACTTCTGCCTCGACCTCTGTCTCTTGAAATAGAAACCTGACTTTTGAAGGTGGTCTCTAATGTGGAATCCTTATTTCTATCTATCCTTTCCTCGTGTGATTGAAGTGATCCCATAAAATCATCAACTATTAATAATGCCAAATCCTTGGCTTCTTCTTTGGCTCCTACCACAACATCAAATTTGGTAGACAAAGATCTGAGGACCTTCTCAAACACTGTTTGATCTTTAATTTTCTCACCATATATTTTTAACTGATTTACGATATTCATGACCCGATTCATGAAGGAATCAATGTCCTTTGTCTCCTTCATCTATAAAATTTAAAAATATCCTAGTATTTTGCAACTTAACAATATTGACTTTGGACATACCTTTATAGCTTGTCCCCAAAGTATCCCATGCTTCCTTTGTTGAAGACGTGATCATAATCTTCTGGAACACTGCTCAGTCCACTCCTTGCTTGATAAGCTGCAACGCTTGTGAATTCTTCTTCTCATATTTCTTTCATTGTTCCCCCTCTACATTAGTGAGAGCTCGTTCTTCTGCTTCATCCTTAGGTTCTAAAAACCCAAACTCGACATAATCCCAAACATCATGAGCCTGCAATGTGGTCGCCATCTTAATGGCCCAAACATAATAATCTTTCCTTGTAAACAGTAGGAGCTGCAGTTGGAAATTTGAGAAATCCATCTTTATTAAAAAAAATCCTCTGATGAAAGCCTAAATTTCTCCTTTTAGAATCTTGCAAAGCTCCTTAGAAAAATCCTTATGAATAAAGCACTTGTTTTCTTTTCTGTTTTATAAAAAAAATCTTTTAACTTGCCTTTATATATAAGAAAAGACTTATCAAAGAGATTTAGAACAGTGGGTGAAGGAGCGCGCTGTTAAGGCGCTCCGTAAGCAAAAGGTCATCGGTTCTAGTCTTGCCAATACCAAAAAATCGATCATGGTTTCCGCTAGTGCGGCTCACGCTGGGTGCGATCCCTGGGTGTCTTTGACGGCTTAGATGCCTCTGAGTCGTGGCCTCTCAGCCACAGGGTAAGAGTGATTTTGAGGATTCACCCACTTATCAACCAAAAAAATATATATATAAGAGAATACTTTAATAAAAAAAATAAGAAAAAAACTTTACAAAAAAAACTTTATAAATCAACACTATATAATAAACTTTATGGATCCCCCCTTAAATAAATAACCTTCCAAATCAAAATCAATTCTTAAAAAACTTCCATCCACGTGACTTTGTTAAACATATGCCTTGTAATGAGTTACTTGAAAAAAAATTCGTATAACCTTTTGACGAGTGATAGTTTCAAACTTCAAACATTGTCTTCGTATCGTCATAGAGTCCACCTTTCTTCCATATGTGACGGTGCTTGCGCTCCCCTGGCACTAAATAAACTACACAATTAACCCGATAGTATTTTAAATGATGATGGATTTACTAGCCCTCCAATAATGTCTATGGGTAGAGGAAAAACCATTACTCTGGGACAAAACAAACTCTTTTCTACAACTTATGGTACAAATCAAACAAGGAAAGAATGCAGTCTATTGGACCATAAAATTGGTTTGTGTAATACCCTCCCAAACTCTAATGAACCAATTTTCCACAAGCCAACTAAAATTGGCAATAAGTAGTATGTTTCATTATGCAATGAAATAATTGGTTTTTGTGAACAATGTTTAAGGAAGACAAGTGTAGTTTAGATCTTAACTGCAACCTGTAAACAATAATTCTCCTCTTTGTATAGATATAAATTAGGGATGGAACATGTGTATTCATTGGTGTGAAACCAAATTGAAGATGATATGCTTGCTTTTACTAGATGGATTTCCTTTAGAATCATTGAGAACCCTAATCGAGGGAATGCGGTCTTCATCTCAGTGAAAACATGTTGGAGAGGGAGATTCAGAAACAAGAGAAAAGGGAAAACTATTGAAGTGGTCCATGAGATTCTAAATAGACACTACACTATCAAAGAGATCTAGAATAACTCATTGGAATTGCAAAAAATATTTCTTGACATACTTGTTTTGGTCTAGTCATGGGGTCAAGAGCTTGATAATATTGAAGTCAATGTCCAATGTGAATCCTTCGACGTCGATATATTAACATGAAATCTTAAACAACAAATAGTAACTATGACTTGATCTATACTAATTTGTAAGTGTTCAAAGGTTCTATGTGCTTTGATACTTATGGTGAAAGAAGGCGGCTTGGGAATACTTAACAAAGGGTGGACCCTTCATGGTTCATAGTGAGTACCTAGGTTGGTGGTGCCTGAGAGGGTTTTGTTATTATATTGGATTTGATAATGACTACCTTGTTGTAATATGTATTTGATGGCAAACAACCATCTTTATCTCTTTTTCTATCTCTACCTCTAGTGGGAACTAGCATAAGCATTTATTAAATATATCCTTTTCAAGTGAAATAAAGAAACTACAAGGTGTCATGTTTGGAAAGGTGATATTGGATGGTTTTAATATCTGCACGTCAAATCATAGGAGTTAGAGGGTGCTACTATGATAGAGACGTAAACTAGATAGTTAAACCTAAATGATTGGTTGGTTGGTCTATGGTGAATGGCTCATACCAATTCAAGGATTATGTGTCCCCCAAAATTGGATGCTTGTAGAATGGGGTACATGCATTAGAGAAATTATGGAATGTGATCAAATTAATTGTACTCAAAAGAAAAGTCAATTAGGAGTATTAGGAAACCTTCTACTCTACATGGAATGGACTAGATATTATGGTGGGTTTTCATAATCCTAATAATAAAATATGGATCCTTGGAGAGAAAGGAGAATATCTTAAAACTCAAAGAGGAAATACTTGGAACAAAATGTTGGGGATATTTAATTATTTAGAATATGAGTTAGTTTCTATGTAGAAAAAAATGTTTCCTCCAAGAAAGGAAACAACCAGTGCTACACCAAAACCTATAGGCCACATACAACTACATGAGTTGATTGTTGATATGGTTAACGTGTTTGGAGTTGTAACTAAATTTTACAGAACCATCTCATATTGGAAAGATTAGAGCAAAGCCTATAGTGATTGTGACGGAGTAGTTGAGAGAAAAAGGGAAAGGGGAAATTTGACCATTTATCCCTTATATCCTATACTTATAATTATACATTACTCCTCTTATCATACATTTCTATAACTTCGAAGCCAAAACTATTTGGCACTCATATTGTTGGGGAAATTAATTGCTTAATAAGGAAAACTAATCAACTAGACATTAACTATCAACCTGAGGAACAACAGTATGAAAAATAACTACCCAATGCTAATATCAGTTCTATATGATATTCTTATGATAACTTAACAATTACTTCTATTTTTCAAAGTGAAATTTTTCTATGCATAAACTTGAAGCTATCTAGATTTGACGAAACGAGGTAAATGCGAAAAGTAAATACCTGAAAGTAAATGACAAAACTAGAAATAAATTGTGTTCTAATTGTAATCACACAAACGCAAATAAGAATGTAATAAACCAGTAACAAAATCATTCTATTAATTAACTAAGAAAGAATAAGAGAAATTTCGGAGTCTATTTCCATGTGTATTTAGAGTAACTATTCAATATCCTTGGAGTGGCTCACAGAATGATTTTAAATAAAAACAATAAGGAATTAGAGGAACAACAATTGTCTATTGGAAGAAACAACAACTAATTGAAAACGAACAACAATTAAAAAAAGAAATCTAAGGAACAACAAACATGTACGTAGGAAGCAATGGCGAGAATCGGTGTTATAAGTTATGAAACTATTGAAAATATAAATACAATCTTCAGAGAACTATTTGAAACGCTAATTCCTCAGAAGAAAGACAATCGCATAGGCCAAGAAGTAAGCCCAAACTAGTAGGAGTCACACTGAAGCTCAAATCAACACACGATTGATAAAAGTGAAATTAATTAAGAAATATTCACATTAAATAATATTTGAAAGAGTAAATACAATCCGTACAATATTTACTCTTATGTCTCAAATTATAATTATTCCTTCTCTATTATTCTTGCTTTATGGCTTCATATAAATACGCAAAAAGAAAAGGGAAATTAAATCTAAACAATTCATCTCATCATGATTTTATGAGTGAATTACATAATGATTTAGATTACACATTTATATTTTTTACAACCGATCAATTAGCGAGATTAAATCTGAAATATCTCTCCATCATGAATCAACTCGAACAATTCGAATTTTGTTTTGCAATTTGGGGAAAAGTGACATTTCGTCGCAACAACAAATCTGGAAAATCAGCTTCATAGAAGCTCCTGTATCTCTCAAATTGGGGCCAAATTTGAAAAAACACTTATAGAACCCATGTCTAATTTTTTTGGATTCGTCATCATTTTCACATAAATTAAGATGCAAAATCATCACCTCTTGCCCCGTTCCGCATAAAAACCATGACTCTTAGTTTTTGAAGTCATCCTTATTTTCCCATCAATTAACATGAAAAACCATCACTTATTATCCGAACGGATTTCTAAGTTGGCATATTTGACTATGAACAGGGGCTTGGATTTGTAATCTGGAAAAGATCATGGAGGTTAAAACTGTCAATGATATTATAATAAATTTCTTCATAAAATTTTATTGGCAAAATAATGCATAATAAAAAAACGATTGATTTCTATCAATAGGCTGGCTAAAAAACTGAGGCATAAAATAGCTAACATAGGCGTTGTGGAAAGATAGGTCTTTAGATCTTGCATTTTAAATTCTCCTTATTGATCATAATGTGTAAGTGATTCAACCGTATCAATAGTTATGAATCCTAGAGAAAACTTGGAACTGATGAATATATATAATGTGATCC
The DNA here is from genome assembly GCA_031772625.1 of Pinus tabuliformis. Taxonomy (NCBI): domain Eukaryota; kingdom Viridiplantae; phylum Streptophyta; class Pinopsida; order Pinales; family Pinaceae; genus Pinus; species Pinus tabuliformis. The sequence goes on along the minus strand of CM062818.1, from coordinate 1,258,577,891 downwards.
GGGTTGTGGTCCTATTTATAGAAAAGGAAAAAGATGTTTCATCACCATAATGAATAGTGACATTCTAGATAATAGACCTTGCATGTATAAAGTTTTTTCACTCACGAGACCGAAGAGAAATGAAGGTGGAAAAATGTGGGAAACATATTTCGAATTCTATAAAATAAAATTAAAATAACATTGTCTAATGATTAGAAGGGATGTAGCGCAACTTGGTAGCGTGTTTGTTTTGGGTACAAAATGTCGCAGGTTCAAATCCTGTCATCCCTACCTTTCCCTTCTTTTCTATGGAAAGAAAGGAATGAAAGATCATTTGATATCAATTCGACGGGAACATCAAATAATTGAATTGTATCAGATGCGAAAGTGTTTTGCTCTAAGAGTATCAACAAAAGGTATTTTTCCTTCATCTCCGAATATTAAAGAAAGCTCTTAGTTTAGTTCGGTAGAACGTAGGTCTCCAAAACCTGATGCCGTAGCTTCAAATCCTACATAGCGTGATTCTGTTCCTATCAAATCCAACCCTCAAAATTATCGATAATTCATTCCAACTGGAACGAGCAATGGAATCTGACCTCCCAGGAAATGTAGGAGGCCAATGAAATTGGAGGATATTCCAGGATCAAATATCCAATTGATCACCACATCGGTATTGTGAATATGTAGTTACGAATAATCCGGCCAAAGTTATAGGAATTAGACATAACACAATTCCGAATGGCAAAGCCTCAATCATTTCTATTCAACGGAATAAGTAGGGATAATAGCTATACTGTATAGTACCCTTAATTTTCTATGAATCTCAATGATCAGAGATTTATATAGAGGGAATAAACAAAATTATTGAAATTGAAATAGTGAACTGAGAGGGTTTCCCCTTCCTTCATTTTGAATAAGTTGTATCTTGCTCGAACTAATGAATACGACTAGGGTGAAAATGATAGAAGCCAATAAGAAACCAAAATAACTAATTATAGTTATAGTAGGCGTGGAAGGATTGAATGAAATATGGTTTATACATATCTTCATGAGACAATTACCTAAAATTTTCTTTTCGTAACCTTGAGATCAGAATACAAAAGATCAATTGTCCCAATTCCTACCAATTCTCCTATATCTACTATAGGATATGTATGAATGAACATGGATGAGAGGAGATCTATTGTAGAAATCTCTTCATTATCCTAGAAATCATTCATCGAGCAACTAATGAATAGCACCGGCAAACCCCTTCACAAATTGTCGAATGTAATCTTCTTACAGGGTGAATGAATTCTCAATCAGTACGATTGGATCACCTGGCATTATCTTTTTACCAATAGCTATCGGTCCAGAGACTGGACCGGAAGAAAACTCTCCACAGACATAGCCAAAGTTTTGTGAATTTCACGTTTAGGTGTAAGAAAGAATATGAATATCCAGTTTGTCCTTTCATTTCTCGATCTTATTGATCCAATCATTCGACCCCGTAGACGAATTAGGTTTTTTCAATATTAATTATTAGAGCGAGTAGAGCCTGATATTACGGAAATTCCACCTATTGCAAAGAGTAACTTGTGATTTCACATACCTAAAATTGACTAGGTTCGATTGCACTATCCACCTGGTTTTATCTAATAAGTAACACCTACTCGTTAATACAAGATACTATATAATAAGTCTGTGGCATAACTCCATCTGTGCCGGATACTATTGGATATCTGTGCAATTTGAATTACTGGGTTCATCTACACGGGCATAATGTCATGTCAGAATGAAAAAGGAAGAATATAAAAGAATAATATTCTGGATGAGTTTTATTGATAGTGATTGATATCCTTTGCAAGCGACACTCATCCTCTTTTTCGGGTCTAAAGCCACCCGTATGCAGAAGCTAATTCCAATCGAAAATTTCCACTATGCTATTTTTACAACATCGATTGAGGGAGTTGGGGTTCCTTACGGCCGGACGGAACTCCGAAAATGCAATATTCTCTTCTTTTTGTTGGGATTTAATCGACCAAACAGAGATAGAATAACTGCTGGCAGGAACAGAATCATTCTATCCCGTTCCTTCTCGATACTCATCAAAATTGTATTGCTGTGTCAGAAGAAAGCTAGCTATACAAGTCCAGTAGACTTTAAAGATATCGTTCGTATAACATTGATAATCGAACAAGGATTGGAGAAGATATCAGTAGTTTTCCATTTCCTGATCTCTATCTTTCATGGGATCAATTACCCCTTGATTGACTTTACAATAATATATGGAGCTGAGCATGTCTGGGAATACGGGAGAACGCTCCTTTGCTGACATTATTACTAGTATTAGATACTGGGTTATCCATAGCATTACCATACCTTCTCTATTCATTGCAGATTGGTTACTTGTAAGCACGGGTTTAGCTTATGATGTGTTCGGGAGCCCCCGACAAAATGAGTATTTCACAGAAAGTCAACAAGAGGTTCCATTAGTAACTGGCCGTTTCGATCTGTTAGAGCAACTCGATGAATTTACTAGATCCTTTTAGGAGGCACTAATGACTATAGATAGAACTTATCCAAATTTTACAGTTAGATGGTTGGTCGTTCACGGGCTAGCTATCCCTACAGTTTTTTTCTTGGGATCAATATCGGAAATGCAGTTCATCCAATGATAAACTATATACTAAAGGAAGAGGAAGTATGTAGATATGACACAACCGAACCTGAACTACCAAAATATTGAATTGAATCGTACCAGTCTCTACTGGGGGTTGCTACTAATTTTTGTACTTGTTGTTCCATTCTCCAATTATTTTTTCAATTAGGAACAATGATAATATTCTCACTCCACCCTCCATCGACTGAATGTATGAATAAAATGTTGTCGGGATCAATCACTTTTCTTCTATTTTGTCTTCTTCGAACTCCTACCCATTGGTGTAGTTTCGATCAGGAACCTATGGCCTTGCACAACTGATATCTTTACAATAATACATAAAATAGATAGAGAACCCTAAATAGATAGAGAACCCTTCAATATCTAGATAATAAAATTTGATACTGGAGAGAAATAAATGGACTAATCCATGTAACGCATTTAATCAAACTGATTGGGGAGGGAATGAAGATATGGTAGAGCTTAAATTTTTGATAGCTTTTTTTCTTGCTTTTACAACAGGTATTCTAGCTATCAAATTAGGTCAAGCACTGTATGACTGAATTTTTCTGCCTTTCTTGGCCTGGCCATTGGCCAGGCCAAGAAAAGCAGAAAAATTCAGTCATACAGAACTATTTTTAACGAAATGAACAATACGATTGACTGGATTGTTCTTTATCCAACTGAATAATGGCAATATTCATTATATTGCCGATACAATCTGTACATACTATGATATAAACCTTTACTCCACCATTCATTTTGTTACACATGAACTCTTCCATCTTGGAGAGATGGTTGAGCGGACCAAAGCGGCGGATTGCTAATCCGTAGTACGGATCATCCGTACCAAGGGTTCGAATCCCTCCCTCTCCGTTCGTCCACTATTGATCCTGAAAATGAATAACCACGAATCTTTCTACGGAACGGAAAAGACCCATTAACCTAGAGACTTTTTTCACTATTCTTTACGTCCGGGATTACGTCCTAGATCGTTCGATAGATATCCAAAGACAAAAAGAGAAATGAAAAATACCACTACTGTGTAAACGAATAGCTTAATAGTAAGCATTACGTAATCTCCGGAATCCTGATTATAAGTACAACAGAATAGATCATCAATCTTTGTACCATATATGGATACTTGAATACCAAACAATAGTATTATTGTTACAAATCATGAAATTATTTCTCCGAATCACGTGTGAAAATCAATTTGAAAGAAGGATATAATTTTTATCTTTGTTTTCAAAATGGTCTTTTTTCCCTCTTATTTTTTTGGATCAACTAGATATTTATTGAATATTTATGAAAATAAGTCATTGGTGATCATATCAATACGTGACCCAATAGCCCGATCCGAAGTGAGCGGTGGGATCGGAAGGAATTGATGAAGCTGAGTGGAAAAGTTTTTATCCGGGAGCAGATAAGGTATCTGAATCTGGTATCGTCGGGTGGAGCAAGGATAGAACTTCTGTCACAAAAAAACGGAAAGAGTTATACAAAAATTGGATCAATGACAGCCACCCAAAAACTTGAAAAAGAAAAAAGGGGATACTTTTATCAAAAACTTACAGCAGCTTGTCAAACAAAGGCTAAGAGAAAAGAGAGAACAAGAATAATTGGCATTACATCGACAATTGGATCAGAAATTGCATAAACCTCGGGTAATTTTCCAAAAAAGGGATTATTTGAATGAATAAAGGCATCATCTAGAAAAATATTAAACATAATTGGCATTTTCATTCTCCAATAAAAATTAGGGGGGGTAAAGCAAGAAAAGTCTTTGATTGATCGAATCGATCGAAGCTCTTCGGCAAGTTTGACCGGACTTGGGGTTGGAAGTGATGATTCTTTCATACATACAACATTTTACCCAATCTAACAGAAAATGATCAATCAATGGATATTCTTGTCACTTCTTCTATTTCTCCTATTATGTCCAATTCCATCAATAACCTATTTTGTTGAAATATACACAAATTTTTTTCCCCAATTGAGATCTGATCTAATGAATCTTGGAAACTAATGGGTTGAAAAAAAATTTGATATAAGTATTCATTAGCATATGAATAGGGAAATAGGATGGGAATGGGGCGTGGCCAAGTGGTAAGGAAGCAGGTTTCGATCCTGTTATTCGGAGGTTGGAATCCTTCCGTCCAAGACTTATTTCATTGGTTCCTGTTTTCCCTTCCTTCGCTCTTCCCTTTTTTCTTTTGTAAAAGATCCAACTTTGTTTTCCTTTTTATCATAATTTAACCATATTTATCAGAAGGGAATTTGATTACAGTAGGGAAGAGATAAAGGGATATATCTGTTGTGCAAGATGGAAATACGGATCAATTTGAGATAAGGTTCAATTTATGAAATTAGCCCATTAGATGTATGCTGGTCCTGCTCATATTGGAACTCTACGAGTAGCTAGTTCATTCAAAAATGTCCATGCCATTATGCATGCTCCTCTAGGAGATGATTATTTTAATGTAATGTGTTCTATGTTAGAACGGGAAAGAAATTTTACTCCTGCAACTGCTAGTATAATATATCGTCATGTACTAGCACGTGGATCTCGAAAAAGAGTTGTGGATCATATTACTCGAAAAGATAAGGAGGAAGGTCCTGATCTGATAATATTAACACCTAGATGTAACTCTAGTATCTTGCAAGAGGATTTAAAAAACTTTGTGGATATAGCATCCATAATCTCCGATTGCAATGTCATTTTTGCGGATGTGGATCATTATCAAGTGAATGAAATTCAGGCAGTGGATAGAACTTTGGAACAGGTAGTTCGATATTATTTGGAGAAATCCCATACATTGGATCAATTCGTAACATATGCACCTTCTGTAAATATAATTGGGATTCTTACTCTGGGTTTTCATAATCGACATGATTGTCGTGAGTTGAGACGTTTATTAAAATATCTGGACATCAGAATTAATCAAATAATTCCTGAAGGAGGATCTGTAGAGGATCTGAAAAATTTACCGAAAGCTCGGTTCAATTTAATTCCTTATCGTGAAGTGGGCTTAATGACAATGATTTATTTGAATAAGGAATTTGGAATGCCTTATGTATCTACAACTCCTATGGGAGCTGTAGATATGGCCGAGTGCATCTGACAGATAAAGAAGTCTCTTGAGACCTTGGTGGCTCCTATTTTATCGAGCGAAAGGGTTGATTACGAATCCTATATTGATGGACAAACTCGATTTGTTTCCCAAGCTGCTTGGTTCTCAAGATCTATCGATTGTCAGAATTTTACGAGGAAAGAAACAGTCGTTTTTGGTGATGCAACTCATGCTGCTTCAATCACTAAGATACTTGCTAGAGAGATGGGAATTCATGTGAGTTGTACAGGTACTTATTGTAAACATGATGCAGAATGGTTCAAAGAGCAAATTAAAGATTTTTGTGATGAGATAATCATCACAGATGATCATACTGAAGTAGGAGATATTATCTCTCGCGTGGAACCCTCTGCAATATTTGGTACTCAAATTGAATGTCATATTGGTAAATGTCTTGAAATTCCCTGTGGAGTTATTTCTGCCCCAGCTCATATCCAAAAATTTTCCTTGGGATATCGACCCTTCCTGGGTTATGAAGGTACTAATCAAATAGCCGATCTAGTTTATAACTCATTCGCTCTGGGTATGGGGGATCATCTTCTAGATATTTTTTGTGGTCATCATATGAAAGAAATAATGACTAAATCCTTATCCACGGATATTAGTCCAATTTGGGATCCTGAAAGTCGGCAAGAATTTGGTAAAATCCCCTGTTTTGTAAGGGACGAAGTAAAAAGAAATACAGAAAAATTTGCATGACGAAAGGGCATTTTGAACATTACTGTCGAGGTAATGCATGCAGCTAAAGAAGAATTAAGTTAAGTGCCTAATAAATATAAATTAATTGATTACATTGAGTGTATTCTATACAAAAAGAGTGGATCCGATTCGATACCTATTCCTATCATATCATTTGAGTTAATGACTATTCATAATGACGTCTCGAATCATGATTCGAGATCATTGATCTCGATCATGATTCGAGATCAAGCAGGAATCTTCAAAACATCGTCTGAAACGATGCGGTAGTTTACATAATGGGTTTCGTGGATATGGATTATGACATCATTTCATATTCGGATCAAATGCCCTTGGCTCAACATTATTCTTATTTTATTATATACTCTCCAAGTAAATCTCGTTTCCACGTGATTCCATACAAAGATGACGAATATTTGAATCGTTCTATTGTTACAAATAAGCCTATGATTTTCTATCGATGCGTCTAACATCTCGTCCCAATATAACGCTAATCCAACAATTAATTTATCTCTTATTCTGGATTGACAATAGTGTATTGTGTCGATATAATGCGTCCATTCACAATAGAAATATATATCTTAGGTTCATCGTTTATCAGTGATTCTATCCAATCATGATAATTTTGTCGATGGATCATTTATTCATAACCTAGATTACTTTATTCTGGAATGGTGGATCGAAATTCTACATATTCCAATATGAACTGACGAGTGAATTATTTGGTCATTCACGTATGTTTTTTATCCCTCCCGTTCGTCAATTAGATTGGTAGGATTTACCGGTTCATATTGAGTAACCTCGAATTCCACTTCGATCGTATATATCCTCAATATCCATTTGCAATATGGGTTGCTAACTCAATGGTAGAGTACTCGGTTTTTAAGTGTGACTAAGATCTTTTACACATTTGAATGAAGTAGAAAACTCGTCGATACCATCGGTAAAGTTCGGAAGACTACGACTGATCCTTGAAGTATAATGAACGGGAAGAAAAGCATGTCGTTCCAACATATGATCTTTATGATACCTGATATTATTTCTCGGATACCTGATTGTATTCGATCAGGACCAGATCTGATTTAAGGAATCAAATGGGTGGGAAATGTCTATTATATACCTAGATGGATGTATAATAAGCTCATCCTTTCAGATCAAATGTGATAATTGTGAATAGGATTGAATCAATTCGCAGTTAAGTCGAATGAGTCAATGGAGAAAGTTATATGACTTGAATCATAAGTAGACCCAGAGAAATGAGCTTCTGTTCCTCATTCCAATTAAGCGAGCGATGAATTCCCTTTACTGATCAGAAGTTAAGAGCAGTTTAGTACCCAATATCGGCATGTTTTTCCTGAGTAGATCAGGGATTTATACACTCACAATGAGTCCTAAATACTCGAGTACAAATGTGTAAGATAAATAGTGTACTGACCAGGTTTATTAATTCCATGAGTCAGGAGAGCGATTGGTTGCCAGGATAAAAGATTTTCATTCTTCCTCATGACGAATGAGATCCTTGGGTAGTAAATCTATAGAAGATAGAATATTGATATCCGGATATATCTCTTTTTTCCTATCTTGTTCCGACTAGATCGCACCATGTATTTTCTCAGAAATGAAGAGGTTATTCTCATGAACGAGGGCCATAGCTGAGGGTTGAAAATGGATGAGTTCCATAGATGCGGAAAGGAAGATAGCTTTTGGCAACAATGCTTTTTATATCCACTCTTTTTTCAGGAAGATCTTTACGCAATTTCTCATGATCATTATTTGGATGTATCAAGTTCCTCCAGACTGATGGAACATTTAAGTTCCAATGATCAATTAAGTTTCCTAACCGTAAAACGTTTGATTGGTCAAATACGTCAACAAAATCATTCAATTGTTTTATTCGTGAATTGTGATCCAAATCCATTAGTTGATCGAAAGAAGAGTTTCTATTATGAATCAGTACTAGAAGCACTTACATTGGTCCTGGAAGTTCCGTTCTCTATATGGTCAACATCTTCTGTGGAGGGTATGAATGAATGTAAGAGTTTCCGATCGATCCATTCAATATTTCCCTTCTTAGAGGATAAATTCCCGCATTCAAATTCTATATTAGATGCACGAATACCCTATTCTATCCATCCAGAAACTTTGGTTCGAACCTTTCGTCGCTGGATCCGAGATGCTCCCTCCTTGCACCCATTATGATCTGTTCTCCATGACTATAGAAATAGTTCAGAGAATTTACAAAGATCAATTATTGTCGTCCCAAGAGTAAATATGAGATTCTTCCTGTTCTTGTTGAATTATTATGTCTGTGAATGCGAATCCATTTTATTTTCCCATCTTAAATGATCCTCTCATTCACGATCGTTGTTTCATGGATCTTTCCCTCAGCAAACTCATTTTCATCGAAAGATAAAACATATTATCATTTTTTCTCGTCGAAATTCACTGAAAAGTATCTGGTCATTGAAGGATCCTAAAATTCACTATGTTAGATATGGCGAAAGACCTATTATAGCTATAAAGGGTGCTGATCTCCTAGTTAAAAAATGTAGATATTATCTTCTAATTTTTCTGAAATTTTATTTCCATCTTTGGTTCGAACCGTATAGGATCTGTTCTCATCAATTATCCAAGAATTATTCTTCTTCTGCAGGTTACTTTTTGAGGGTTCGGATGAACCCTCTTTTGGTCAGAACCAAAACACTAGATGAGTTATTCATCCCCGTTCTTATTACCAATGAAATGGATCCAATAGTTTCGATTGTACCCATAATTGGATTATTGGCTACAGAAAAATTCTGTGACATATCAGGGCGGCCAATTAGTAAACTGTCTTGGATCAGTCTAACAGATGATGCTATCCTCGATCGATTCGATCAAATTTGGAGAAATCATTTTCATTACTACAGTGTATCCTTTGATCGAGATGGTTTATATCGTATAAAGTATATACTTTCATAATCATTTTTATTTTTCTATCCGAGAACTAATAGGAAATAGATACATTACATGGGGAAAGCCGTGTGCAGTGAGAATTGCAAGCACGGTTTGGGGAGAGATTTCTCGCTCTTACTGACACTGAAGAGAAGATCATCCACTCCATCCGACGAGCTCTGGGTTCGAGTCCTAGGCAACCCAGATCAAATTTCTGATAGGTACCTTTGTGCACTTATTCTGGTTCTGGATCTAATCAATTTTTTTTAATATTTGTTTCTATTCACAAGGAACGAACTATCGCACTACGGGTTCTCCAGAAAGGTGATAAATAATTGATATTCCACTCATATAAATTTATTAATAATTTGGTTCCAGAATTGCGTTGCACTTCATTATAGCGAAAAAAAAATAAAAAAATACTTATTTGATCCTATCTGTTCTCATTCTAATTGATCTTCCATTTCTGGAACCAGGAATAAATAGTTTTATGGAGTATCTAACCATAGATAGATCTATAGATTGTGGAATATATCTAAAAAAGATAGAGTCTATCTAAAATACCTCTATATTCTATCCATATAGTATAGATTCAGTATCTATCCCGTCGGGATAGATATTTAAATTCCATCCCAGATATTGGTTGACATTGATACATGGATCATATTATACTATAAAATAACAAGCCTTATGCTCGGGAGCCTCTGATGATTTTATAAATGAAGTTCTGACCATGACCGCAATTATAGAAAGATGCGAAAGCGCAAATTTATGGAGTCGCTTTTGCGACTGGATCACTAGCACTGAAAACCGTCTTTACATTGGATGGTTCGACATCTTGATGATCCCTACCCTATTGACCGCAACCTCTCTATTCATTATTGCTTTCATCGCAGCTCCTCCAGTAGATATTGATGGTATTCGTGAACCTGTTTCTGGTTCTCTTCTTTATGGAAACAATATTATCTCCGGTGCCATTATTCCTACCTCTGCAGCTATCGGTTTGCACTTCTATTAATATTTAATCTATTAAAAATAAAGAATAACAAATATCATTTAACCACAAAAGCATAAATAACTAGAAAATGGAATTATTATGATAAATTATGATAAATAGAATAATAAAATATCAGTATAAAAGAGAGGTTGACTACTAAAAGAAACCTGGTAAGTTTATTTCTGGCATGAAATCTCTTTTGTTTCCATATTATAAAATAGGTTAGAAATCCTATCGATGCTTTGAATTATACACATATATTGTAGCATCTCCAACTCTATCAACTCTTGGTTGATAATTTATGTTAGATTTATTAAACAATTAGCTTGGCCAACAATAAATTTCTATTACATTCCAATTTTCATTCCATTATAAAACTATTAACCAAGTTAACAACGTCCTAGCTTTTAAAAAAAATTATAAGAAAAGAGAAAAATGATTTAAAGCATCCATACATTTGGTTTGGTCGATTATATGTGAAAATTTTCCATAAAATCAAATTATATATATATATATATATATATATATATATATATTTTGATATGTGGAATGCTCTAACACAAAATAATATAATATAGTGATTGAACAATAATCCTAAATAAATTGATTTTGTATATTGATTTAAATACTCCCTGTGAGTGTGAAATCCAAAAATAGAATAGAAAAAAATATGTGAAAATATATGGTCATTAAAGTACTTGTAAATTATTTTAGTAAAATTATAGGGGATAAAATTTCTTTATACTCAAACTTTTTATTGAAATTTTGCACTCTAAAAAAAATTGTGCATTTCAAGGAATTTTATTCTCTTTTCCGTGGGAAACTTATTAGTCATCTTTATCATTGAAAAGTTAAAACTCATACTTATCGTACTGATAATTTTTTTTTTTTAAATTGGTCATCTCATAATGTTTATGATTTTTAGATTAATTTAAATATATGGCTTGCTATTAATTACGTCAGGATTGACTTGTGGCTTCAGAAACAATGACCCAGAGACATTTAAACATTTAAGCTGTCAAAATAGCTAGCACCCGAGCTACACCAACCCTTAACATGAATAGATATTTTCCCACAAAATTTAAAATTAATAACCTTCACATTAGAAAGTGACTTAATAGTACACCCATCATTGTATATTCTGCATGAACGACATCAACATTAATCTTAATTTTGATATTATTTATTAATTATTTAAACTTATTCTATTATAAAATAGTTATGGAAAAATAATTATACAATATTTTTAATATTTCAATACATATTTATTTTATTTTAATGGTTCATCTTATTTTTCATAATGCGATTTATTATTTTCATATATCATTAATTATAATAAATTTATATATTACATTAATTAAAATAAGAAATTAAATTTCTCATTCAAAATTTAATATGCTAATTTTTGTATTTCATTAATTAAAATAATGTTTAATAAGTTTCTATTAACTAATGTAAGGTTAAAGAGTTATATGAAAATGATTCCTCAAATTTCATGATATTTTAAAAAATATGATTGAAAAATTTTAATAATTTTATGTGATTTCATACTTTATATGATTTGAAAAGTTAATTGGTTTTATGTGATTTCACAATTAAATGATTTTTTCAACACTCATCACTCAACACTAAGTTAACTGAGTCTCTAATTTTAGCCAACTCTTCAGGCGAGAGTAATTAGCTTATTTTACCACTTCCCCTTAATTATGACCACTAAACTAAATCTCACTCATAACAACTCAAACATGCATGTTGGACTATGCCTTAGCTAGGCTTACAACACCCAAGTTTCTTCTATGAAACCCAAACGCATTTTTTTCTAATGAATTAGAAAATATATCAGCCAACTGATTACTATATTTAAGTGAACCTCTCCATTTCTCACAAGTCCTCTAATAAAGTGATATCTAGTATCAATATGCTTGCTCTTTTGATGAAGCACACTGCTCTTGTATAATGCAATTGCTAAGGTGTTATCACAACATATTTTTGTTGATCCTTGTTCTTTCTAATTGCATACATTATGTCGTAATCACTATCTGTGTATCCAATCAAATCCTTATTTTTTGTCCTGCACTCCAATGTGTGTCAACTTTCTCATTCAACTTTTTCTTATACACCTACTTTACACCAATGATATTTTTTTCTTTGGTAAATCAACCAAATCCCATGTATCATTCTTTTCGATAGCTTCAATTTCTTCATCCATGGCTTGCACCCAATTTTCATCTCTCATTGATTCTCCAAACAAAGAAGGTTGGAATAAAAACAATGCAAAATTTGAACTAACATCCAAATCATCATAAATATCTTTTAGAATTCTCATCTTTCTCTTACCATTGTTTGATTCATCACCTGATTGATTGTTAGGAGAATCTCGATCTGTTGATCTGCTTGAAGATCCATGCTACTCAGAAAATCTTGGAGTCCTTGTTGGTGTGTCTATGTTTGGTGTCTTCACGTGTGATTCTTGCTGCTCCTTTTCTGCGACATCATATTCTTCCATCAGTGGCAATTGTACATCAAATGCTTTATCTATAGTCCCATTCCATGACTCTTATTCTTTGAACACAACAACTTTTCTAATTATGGTCTTCTTGGTGACAGGATTATATAGTTTGTAAGATTTTGATTTCTCACTATAACCAGTTAATATTCATTCTTCACTTTTATCATCCAATTTTCCTCTTCGCTATTTTTGGCACATGTGCATAAGCTGCAAATCCAAATACTTTGAGATGAGATAAACTACAAGACATACATGTCCATGCTTGTTTTGGTACTCTGTTCATCACAATCTTTGTAGGAGATATGTTGATCGCATAAATAGCACATGAAATTGCTTTTGCCCAATACTCATTAAACAATTTTTTGCCTTTCGACATGCTTCTTGCCATGTTCATAATTGTCTTTTTCTTCTCTCTGCTACACTACTCTGCTGCGGTGTGTACCTGGTTGTAAATTGTCCTCTGATTCCATGTTGTTTGCAATAATCATGGATGCCTTTGAATCATATTCTCCACCATGACCTAACCTCAATAACTTGATCTGTCGATCACTTGGGTTCTCTTCTAATGCTTTGAATTCTTTAAACCTTGAAAAAGCTTCAAACTTTTGCTTCAAGAAGTAAATCCAAGTCTTTTCGCTATAGTGATCAATGAAATTGAGGAAGTAACTATTTGCACCAATCGACTGTGTCCTTATAGGTCCACGCAAGTCTATATGCACTATCTCAAGAGGATGCTTTGTTTGGTATGAAACTCCCTTTGGAAGAATTTCATGGTGTTTCTTTCCCAAGGTGCAACACTCACAAGTACTAGTAGGTTCTTTGATGGGAGGTAATCCTATGACCATCTGTTTCTATTGCAACAATCTTAAACCAGAAAAGTGAAAGTGTCCAAATCGAAAATGCCATAACCAATAATAATTAGAACATGCAATTGTAAAAGAACTGACCTGATCATTGTAATTCATAATTAGAGGAAATATTATGTTCCTCGTCATCTTCACCTTCGCTATCAACTGTTTTCTTGGGGGCTTGTCATATATAACACATTCTTGACCTTGAAAGATAACTCGGTATCCTTTCTGTGTCAATTGACCAACACTTATCAAATTATGTTTGAGACTAGGAGCATAATATACCTCTGCAATTGTTTTTGGCTCCCTCTGCTTGGTAAGAATGTTGACCACTCCTTTGCCATCTACATCCAAAGTCTTGTCAGTCTCTAAATTTACCTATGTTTTCACAGATTGATCCAAATTTGCAACCAAATTCTTGTTTCCTCTCATGTGGTTACTGCAACCACTATCCAATAGCCATACATTATTAGAAGGTTCATGCATGGTATGGAAAGCTCAGAACATGGAGTTAGTACTCTCTGTAGCGACATTAACTCTTTGGTTCCCTTGATCAGCTATATTCTCCGTGCAATCACAAGCATATTGACCAATTTTATTGCAATAATAGCATCTCACCTTTGATTTGTGAAATCTTTGATTATTGTTGAAGTTTCTACAGTTTCCTTCACTTTAATGTTCATGCTCTTCTCGTTCGTCTCTCTAACCACCATATCATCTGCCTCATTTGATGCCTCTCGATCTACTTCTACCTCGACCTCTGTCTCTTGAAATAGAAACATGACTTTTGAAATCGGTCTCTAAAGTGGAATCCTTATTTATGCCTATCCTTGCCTAATGTGATAGAAGGGATCTGATCAAGTCATCAACTGTTAATGATGCCAAATCCTTGGCTTCTTCTATAGCTACTACCAGAACCTCAAATTTGGTAGACAAAAATTAGAGGACATTCTCAACCACTGTTTGATCTATAATTTTCTCACCATATATTTTTAACTGATTTATGATAGTCATGTCCCGATTCATGAAAGAATCGGCATCCTATGTCTCCTTCACCTACAAACTTTCAAAATCTCTCGTATTTTGCAGCTTAACAATATTGACTTTCACCATACCTTTATAGCTTGTCTCCAAAGTATCCCATGCTTCCTTTGTTGAGGACATGATCATAATCTTCTAAAACACTGTTTGGTCCACTCCTTGCTTGATAACCTGCAATGCTTGTGCATTGTTCTTCTCGTCTTTCTCCCATTGTTCCCTCTTTGCATTAGTGAGAGCTCATTCTTCTGCTTCATCCTTAGGTTTTGAAAACTCAAACTGAACATAATCACAAACATCATGAGCTTGCAATTTGGTCGTCATCTTAACAACCCACACATAATAATCTTTCCTTGTAAACAGTGGGAACTAGAGCTCAAAATTTGAGAAAGCCATCTTTCTTCAGGAAAAAAATCCTCTTATGAAACCCTAAATCTCTCCTTTTATAATCTTCCAAAATTCCTCAATAAAAACTCCTTGGGAATAGAACATAAAACCCTTGTTATCTCTTTTGTTTACTAAAAAAATCTTTTAACTTTTTTTATATATAATAAAAAACTTTAATATAAAAACATTTATAAGAAAAAAAATTCATATATAAAAACTTTATAAATCAACACTATATAATAAACTTTATGGAGCCCCTTCAAATAAATAACCTTTTGAATCAAAATCGATTCTTAACAAACATCCACCCACGTGAATTTTCTTTTGAAAACACTCCATGTGAGTTAAACATAGGCCTTGTAGTGCACCACTTTAAAAAGAAATCGTATATGTTGGAAATACTGAGAGGGGGGGGGGGGGTGAATCAGTATTTCTTTTTCCCACTATTGTTTTACCAGCTAAAACATATATATTCAGAACACAATATGAACAACAAGAATAAATGCTTTTATTAATATAACTGTGCAGTAAAATAAATACAATATATAGATGGTCACAATCGATTGCCAAGCTCCAACTTGGACTTTGGTGAGGCTCCAACCTCCAGAGCAGCAACTCTATTTTCCCAAGACACCAATCTTGGACTTAAGAGCACCAACTCCCAAGGACTTCAATCCTTCCTGCCTTTGAGGCACTAACCCCAAGGACTCCAATCCAATCTCACTTCTGAGGCACCAGCCTCAAGGACTCCCATCCTTCTCACTTTTAAGGCTCCAACCCCAAGGACTCCAATCCTTCTGCTCTCAAAACTCTTCTCTGCTGAGTTCTGTCTATTTACAGCTTGAGTGTAGTCTCCAAACTACAGTATTAATGACAACCATGTCTTATTATGGATGAGTCTTCACAGCTCTGGACACTGCCCACGCATAGTCTCCAATAGCCTTTTCTGCTGCTGCTACCTCTATAACCTCCGCTGCTTCTGTAGCCTCTACAACCTCTGCTGCTTTTACTACCTCACACTCTGGTTCTTCACCCGCACAGTAGCTCCAACAGTGTTCAACAGCCGCAGCATTGTTCACTAGCAAATTCAAACAATGCTCCACCACCTCAGCTGCTTCTGCTACCTCATATTTTGGTTTGTTTTCAACAACCATCACACACTTGCAGTCCTCTATTTACTGTTTTATGCATACCTGTCTTTGTCCATTCGTTTCCTCTTTCTTGCTGGATCTTCAACTTCCTTCTCGCCTACTTTAGCTTCCTCACTTGTTGGCTTGTTTGTCTTTGTAGCTTCCTTTGTCCATTCGTTTTCACAGGACACGTTGAATCAATGAGCAAGGATCGAGTCATCCGTAGGGAACACAAGTTCAAAAACTTGTAACAGCGTTGCTTTGCCAATGATTGTGGGCATACACAGGGATGGTATTTTTAAACGGACAGCCACGTCCTTATCATAATCATAATCGCCATGATTTGGTTTCTCAAGCTATCGGGACTGTTCCTTACAGTATTTTTGCCTCCACACTTAAGAATCGGAGCCACCCTTTTATCATCGCTTTTATGTCTTTCGAAAGCTTTCCTTAGGCTATGTGCCTTCTATAAACCTTGGACTTACTTAGAATCAGAGGCACCTTTTTATCGGCGCTTTTAATCACGCATCGAAAGCCACACCCAACCACGTGTTAACCATCGGGCTAAGCTTTAAAGCCACATGGAAATACACATATACAAATACATGGCCAATACTATAAAACCCCGTGGTCACATATATTTTAATACACGGGAACCGATGTAATTCTGCTCAATATGAACATTCACGGATTTCAAATCTTATCCGCCCGCCTTTATAATTATCGGCGGGTCCGGATTTCGGCGATCCCAATTAATCCCTTAACTCTGACCTCCGACGCCCTTGCGGACCCGATATGCCGATTACATCCCTTCCTAAAATGACTTCGGGTCTGGGATGTCGGGGTTATCGCGGCCTCTTGCAATGCGATAGTTCTGCGGACCCGACGACCCTCTATACTCTGCTTCATAATGATTTCGGGTCCGGCTTTTCGGCAAGTTCGTAGTGGCAGTTTTGTAATACAAAGGATCTGCGGACCCAACGCACCTTTAGGCTCTGTTTTATAATATTTCGGCTCCAATTATCGGCGATGTCACATATCGCTTCCCCCGATCCTTCCGACGTGATCGCTTCGATATGCCGATTGCCAAGTAGATCTCCGCCGTCCATTATTCCTTCATATCAGACGGTCAGCGCTAAGTCGCATATCGCGTCCACTGCATTGTTGCTCCATTCTCCGACAAGGAACGTGGACCTGACACCTCCTTATACTCCTTCCTAACTTAATTTCGGCTCCGGGTTCTTCGGCGATTTCACTGATCCCTACCTCCGAAATGATATAGGTCCTCCGTGGACCCAATATGCTTTCTATTTTTGTTGATAAGAGTTTCGGCTCCGGGTCCTTCGGCGATTTCGCTGATCGCTACCTCCGAAATGATACAAGTCCTCCGCAGACCCAATATGCTTTCTATTTTGCTTGATAAGAGTTTCGGCTCCGGATTTCACTGCTTGCACCTTGAACAGTTCCGACGACTCCAAGGGACTTTCGCCGAAGCGATAAGGATTCTCTGCTCCTCTGCGATTTCTTCTGGACCATTGATCTGGCAGATCAAACGGCTCCTATGTATTCTCCCGCTTTGATGAAAGTTTGGCTTTAAACACAACTATATATATATGAAGTATTGTCTTCGATATGGCTCCTCTGCTCTGACACTCCTTCGATATGGCATATATATATGCTCTGTTCCATTTGCTCTGTTTGCTCCTGTAGCTCCGCTAACTCTGTCTGCTCCACTCGTCTCCATCTACTCCTCTTGGCTTGGCAGTGTCTTTCAAAGACCACCTCCTTGCATATATGTCTGTTTCCGCATATATATATGATATATATATATATATATATATATATATATATATATATATCTATATATATATATATACATATATATATATGGATCGGCTATCCTGATGGCCTTTTCTCCTGTCTCTTCATGAATCTGCTCTGCATCCCCTTGGCTTCATGTCATCCTCTAGTATCCAGAATATTGCCATATTGACATCAATGACAACCTAGTTCAACAATATCCCCCTTTGTTATTGATGGCAATATTCTTCTTCTCTCCCCCTTTGACATCAATGGCAAAGGAGTGCTCTGGGACTCCCCCTATCAAACTGCTTTTTTTCTTCATGAATGGTAGATCTTCATGGGTCTGTGACTCCCCCTGTCATAGTGCTCTTCTTCTTCAATATAGAAGGATTGATGCTTTATCATCTTCATGTCTCAGAACTGCTTTATCATGGCTTCAACAATGCTTCAGGATGCTCTACTTTAATGCTTTCATTCAGATTGCAAATGGCCATACACAGGTGTCCAAGTCCAGGATTTCATGCTCAATCCATATTGATGTCTCCATAGGCAGAACTGAGAGACCTTCAGAGTTCGAATCAAGATAGAAACTGCTCCTGAGATTTTCTTTCTTCAGATCTGAGTTTATTTGTGTCTTTGTGCTTCCCCTTAAGTTACTGCCATCTAGTATTCAATCATCATTGCATTTGGAAAAAAAAAATTGTGAGGAGTTGTGCCTTGTTGTTTCTATATTCCTTAAGTGATATGTATCAGCTTCAGTTATGCTTGACTGCACACCATTCTCCTTCCTGTGAGCCATCGTTTCCTTGCGTTCTTGTACATATCTCTGTAGATTCAAATATCCAATCTGTGACTGCCTTTTAAATCCAATTGCTGATCTGCATCCTTTTACAATGCTTCAATTTGTTATATGCTGCTAGCTGCTCTTACTTCAACCTCAATTCCAGATGTATCTGTTTGTTTGAAGACTACCTCTATTAGTGTCCAGAATTTATCTGTTCTCACATTAAATTCCTGAGTTAAGACATAAACCTCTGTGATAACAACACCATGTATGTTTGCCCTATTTCTTTAACAACAGTCCAAAGAATGGTTACAGGATCATATGCTTCAATGGAATGCTTCTGAAACATGATAGGCTCCCCCTAACTGTATGCATCATCTCCTCTTGGCAGAGTCTTCTTATAAAATGCTTAGATTGTCAAAATTTAGGCCAATGATACATGCTGTTGGCTGAAGAACTCAAGGGACTTTCGGATTGTATTTCCTTCCTTCTCCATACTTGTGTAACTTTCTTCTTTTGCATGGTTCTAGCTTGTGTAAGAGCCCATGTTAAGTTACAATCTCGTGCCATATGACCAATGTTATGACACTTGAGGCATTCTACATTGTACATGAATAAGAATTCATGGTTTCCTCTTGCAAAATTGTTTCTTGGAGGTTGTCGGAGGCTATAACATCTATCTCTATGAGATGGTTGGGGACCACAACATCTATCTTTATGATATACTTTACAGTCTTTTTCCATATGACCAAAGTTTGAACAGGAATAACAATAACCAAAAAATGAACTTTGGTACCTGGGAGATGGAGGTTTCTTTGGTGTACTTTTGAAGCCTTGCTGCCTTGAGATCCTTTGATGATAACCATTGCCTCTCGCATCTTTGTCATCATCTATATTTCTTCTTGGAGCGGGTTTTCTTCTTGGAGCAGGGTTTCTTCTTGGAGCAGGATTTGTTCTATTGTAGTGTTGATTTTTCTCCTTGCCTTTGCTAGAACTGGGAGCATCACTATTTCTTTCTAGCTTCTTCACATCTCTTTTGTTTGAAGCATTTTCATTCTTGTTTGAGGATTCACCTACATATCCGAGACTTGATTTATCAAATGGACATCTGTGATAGCTGAGCATGTCATCCAAGGCCTGAGAGCTCTTCATGATTTTGTTCATCCCTTCAACCTTTTTCCTGAGGAGGACAATCTCTTCTTCCAATCTTTCACACTCATTATTCTTGTTTGCAAGTTGTTCCTCAGTTTCTTCATTGCTACGAGTAGCTTTAGCTGCTACTATTTTAAGGGAGATGATATCTGACTTCATTTTGAAGATTTCTTCATTCTTTGCTTGACTGCTCTCCATTCTCTTCTCAGCTCCTTGTGCCTGTTTCCTGGCTTCTTGTAATTGAGACTTAAGGGAGGAGACCTCTACCTTGTACTGACCAATCTCTTCTTCAAGTTTGTTCACACTCTTGTGCCCTTGTTCAAGTTGATTTGACAAGATATCTTCCTGCTTCTTTGCTTTATGATATTCCTTCTTAAGCTTGGCAAGCTCTTCATCCCTTTCTTGTACTTGAAGCTTGATGAGATCAACTTTCTTCCTTGTTTGATCTTGGTCACCAACAGGAGCTATCTTCTTAAGTGCCTCATTTTCTTTTTTCAAATTATTATTCTCTTCCATGACAGTCATAAGTCGAGCAAGGAGTTCTTCTACGAAGTCTTTTTCATTCTCTTCATCTTTTTGGTCTGCTACAGTCTTGATGTCATCATTCTTATTTTCAGCTTCTATGATGGGTTCTGGATTTCCTTCTAGATTTCCATTATCTTCTTGATTGATGTTCATGGTCAATGCTCCTTTTGAGTGAAGGTCATGAAGTTTATCCCATATACCCTTTGCTAATAAACATTTCCCCAGATTGTTCTTTACAGAATCAGGTAGCCCATTCAAGATTGCCTTTACTGCTTTTGCATTGTACTCCTTGGATTTTTCATCCATACTGCTATCATCAGTCACAGATTTCCAGATTTCAAAGCCTTGAGTCTGTAAGAAATTCCTCATTCTTACTTCCCATATGTTAAAGTTCCCATTGAGCCTTGGAGCCTCCTCAAATTCATTGTCTTCTATTTTAGTAGTAGAGGGAGACACATCCTTAGGAGGATTTGTTATAGACAATTTTGTGCCTTACAGCAACAAGCATGAATTGTCAATAATCCAAGGGATCCAAAGTTCCCTAAACATGATGTTCCTACCCCTAGAGGAACAAGGTCAGCAAACCAACAGCTCTCAGATCAGTTCTCCACCGGAAAACACTCAAAAACAAGCAATCCTGAAATCAAAGCAGGTGCTCCACTGGGTTTCTGCGCTGAAACACAACTGCTCCATGGTGTACCTGCGTTGCAAAGCAGGTAGAACAAAGCCCACCTGCGTTGGGCGAGTTTGGACATGTGGCACAGTGTGTCATTGCTTTGGAATCTTCCAAAAATGACACTTGGATCAGGTATTTTGCCTTGTGATGAGTCAGAGGCTTTGTTTCTCCAAGTGGAAGCAAGGTTCACCAAGTGGACTCAAGAACTGAAGATCAACTGAAGATTAACTGAAGAGAGAGAGGACACAAGGCAGCTACACATCAGTTGAAAGCTGACTCATCCTTTCTCAATTCATCTATATATTGAGCTCTCTCCTATGAGCTTAGGAGGCTGGAATTTTGTGCAAAGTAATGATATGCTGTTGGTTTCATTCTTGAGTTATTGGGTGATTGTTTGAGAGAGGTGAAGAAGAGCAATTCTTTCTGCTGGGAGGTGTTGCTGGGTTGGAGCCTGCAATGGTTGTAATCCTCTCAGAACCTTTATTTCTTCATTAATAAAAGCTATTGAGGTTCTTCTATGTGCTTTTGTTCAATTATATATTGTGATGATTGCATGTTTGGTTTACACTAATCCATGAACCAGTTATGATTGCATGCCTCTTGTAGTTTCCTTCTTTGTCATTGTGCAGTATCTCATTGTAGCTGGGCGAGCAGAAGGACAAAGAGCTAGGAGCAAGCGGCCAAAGAGGAGAGTTTGGATTCAACATTAAGCGCAAGGCAACGGTTAGTGCTTCCTCCATTCTCTTTTGCTTTCATAAAGAAGTAAACTTTCATTAGCTTGTTTTACAGTTGTTGCTAAGGAACTGTCACCCTTAGAGTGGGTTAGGGTCATCCGAGTCGGATACTTTTCCCTACAACAAGCTGGCGACTCCGCTGGGGATCGTATCCGTTTGATTGTGTTTGTAGTATTTTTGCTATTCATTTCTGAAGAAAAGAGTACCAAATCGAAAAGCTTTTGACTATATCAAAAGCGAAGTAGAGGGGCTACTACTCTTGCTCATTGTCTGAGCAGATTCATGATTTGAAGAGCTGATCTGCAAAGATCCTTGTAAGCTCTTAGTGATAGCTTTGCACCTTCTAAACCATCCCTTTAAGTGTGCTTGACTGAATGCTTCTGATTTGAGCAAAAACCGTGCATTTTTGAGAAAATTATGACCCGGAGACTGTGAAAACGCAACTCTCGTTTTCCAAAGCAGGTAGTACACAGGCTACCTGCTTTGCAACGCAGGTCCCGAACTAGCTACCCACGCTGAGAGCCAGTTTGACTGTGCAGAGCCTACGTTGACCCAAATTTGCTTAGTGCATTTGGGGTTTCCTCCTTTCTCTTGCCTGTTTTCACTTAGTTTTGCTGCTAGGTGTCAGTCTTGTGCCTGTTTTGAAACCAATATTACTTGCCATCATTCTGCCTCTGTTATATAATGAAATTGTATTTGTTCTTTGTATTTCTTGCTCATTTACAATTTCCCATAACGAAAAGTAAACTAGTCATGCTTTTGGCCTCCTAGATCTGAACCTGTGTTCGGCGTTTTGCTGGTCTAAAGAGTTAGCTTGTTTGCTGTCCATAACTGATTAGTCATTTTACTTTCGTTAGTTTGGTTTGATTTCATGTATTTCCAGTGATTAAGCAAGTGAATCTTAAGGTGTCTTTTGATTTTGGACAAGCTTGTTTACTTTCGCTTTAAATCGAAATCAAAGTTATATAACCACTTTCTTTTTGTAATCCATCCACATTAAGAAAGGGAAAAGAAAATACATGCATTGTGCATTTTGCATTTGACTGTATGCTTGACGATTTAGGAAAAATTTGCATTTTAGTGTGTGCTCTATGATCTGTGCGAAAAGATTTGCCTTTCTTTTCCCTCAGTAGTTAAGGTTTTCAAAGTTGAAAGATTGAAAAGTTTGCTTCTCATCTTAGACTGCATTCAGGAATTTGTTATATACATCTCGTGGTGATCCTTAAAGGCAAACTGATAAGCAAGATCAACATTAAAATAAATCCAATTTACATAACAACGCTTTGTAACATAACGCAAACATCTAGAGGTCTAGGTAGAGACGTGTTCCGGCGTCGTTAAACATAGTGACTGTCGATCTCTACGAAGGTGGGTGATTCCTCCTGAGAGTCGGTGGCACTAATACGGACTTGTGCTCCCACGTACCGTCGAGTATATATTGGGAGACCCCTATAGGCAATTATCCTTTATCGATAGGAAGCCGTGTCGACCGCCCTACTGATCGCGATGCAGTGAACACAGCATTCACGAAGATCGACCACCCGTACCGTAAAACGTATTCTGTGGTTTCGCGAAAAGTTTGGCACACCCTCTGCCTAGAACTCCAGAGCAGTTTCTTTTGGCCTTTTTCAAACTCTATAACTGAAAAAGTCCATCCGAGCATTTGTCACTTCGGGCTCGTTAAAACATCGAAGGCGACTAGAGTCATCTTTAGCTTTTTCTCGACTCTTAAAACATGAAAAAGCAAGTTTGTGTCTAAAAGCGTCGTTAATAAAATTTATTTTAAGCGGAACATAATCACCTGTTATTCCCACGTTGATCTTTCAGTTGAAAAGTATGGAGCCCACCAACCAAGGAGGCAACCTTGGCGGAAGTCCAAATCCCTTCTCCTCTTGGGGAGATGTTGGTGCGCCTCATATGGCAACATTGTCACTTCCAGGGTTGACAATCGGCCTACCTGTATGGCTCTTTTCAACTAATGTAGTCCAGATCGCCACTAATCCTGAGCAGTCGAATCAACAGTCAGACCAGTCTAGAGCTACCCGCCAGCCTCCCACTTCTTACAATTCTTCCTCTGATCCTTCATCTTCACGAGGTAGAGCCGGCAGAGGTCAACCTCCCATGGAGAAGAAGGAAAAGAAGAAGAAGGAAAAGAAGCAGAAGGGGCCTATGGCAAAGGCGACTAGGGGCAAGCAAAAGACAGCTGACAAAAACCCACACACTGCACCGACCGGGCCTAAATCGCCATGTGTCATTTGCGAAGGGGCCCACTTCCATCGTGATTGTCCTTGTATTCCCCGGATACTAAGGGACTGGTCCCCAAGATTGCATAATCCGGTAGCATCAACCTCTGGTAGTCATGTTGATTGCAGTCCGTCAACTAGCGAGAGTGAAGGACGAAGAGGGAGACCAAGATCACCCTGTATATTGTGTGAAGGTGAGCATGCCATCCACAGATGTCCATTCCTAGATGAGGCGAAGAGAGTTTTGGAAGATCGTCCGGTTTCGCCGTTACGACTTCCTCCTGGATACCAAAAACTCGCGCCTAATCCCTCGATAGTTGGAAATCCAGCTGACCCGCCCAAGTGGTCAGCTGAAGTGTCGGTCATTGAGAATGAACCTACTGAATCCAGACCAGACGAAAGTTTAAAGGTCGAAACGGCAGTTGACCCGGTTCTTCCTTCAGAGGTTTCATCGTCCAATGACTCCGTCATTGAAGACCCATCTTCAAATGACACCCTCACTGAAGAGGATAAGGATGACACCGTCCATATTCTTTTCATCAACACAGACTCTGATGAGCATTAGGGCAATGCACCCATTCCTTTATCGCAGGAAGGAACATCGTCAGGGTCGTATCCGGCCGTATATTCGGTCCCACCACCAAGCAACCTAGTTGTATCCTTTGATTGGAATCAACTAGGCAGACCCCGGTTACCAGCCAGTATCCCATTCAGAATCATAGTCCAAATCTACAGAATGGTGATGGCTGGAACTATCATTGATGAAGGGGCATCTGTGAGTATCCTTTCCTCTGTTGCTTGGAAAGCACTGGGTTGCCCGGCGCTTTTACCTAAGATGAGAAATCTATCAGGTTTCGATAAAGGAACCAGTCACCCGTTAGGGATTCTCCCCAATGTTCCGCTTACATTGAAAGGGAAGTCAGTTCGCATGAACATCATGGTCGTCCAGGGACCCTTGGCATATAACTTACTCCTTGGACGAGACTATATATATTGCATGGAGGCAATAGTGTCCTCACTCTTTAGAGTCATGTGTTTTCCGCACGAAGGAAGAATGGTCCAGCTCGTAGACCAACTTTCATTTCCAGGATCACGCATTGCAAATAGTCAAATACCATCCCTTAACGGTTTATTCACTCAAGGAATGCCACCGCCTCCGATTCTACTTCCCGATGAATTCGAGTAATTCGGAAAGAAAGAACTGGGACCCAGGGGGCATGCACCCTGGCCTGCCTTGGGCAGAGAAAACCTTGGGTATAAAGATAATTTCCGCAGAAGAATGGACTAGTCCGTACCCCGTCCGGCAGTGGAAGGGAGGGTTGTTCTAGGATAAAATTCTTTTGTCAAAGTTATGTGAGCGAAGCGGTTGCTCCCTTTGTCTAAAGAAGTGGGCTCTCCTAAGGAGGGGGTCTATTTGTGGCAGCAAGAAGCCACCATCTTTGAATGTCAAGCCTCACCCATTAAAACAAGCTGTTTTGAAGGATAAGTAGGGGCAGTCTTCAAAGAAAGAGATGAAATTGCTGCAACAAGTGGTCACCATCCTTAGCAACCTAATGATAGACATCGCCGAAAAGAGAGTTTAGCTTGCGGCAGCAAACAAAACCATTTTTCGGATAATAAGTAAGAGATGGCAGAATCTCGAAATTATACTTTATACCTGGGGGCATGCAAACCTTTTGGAATGCAAGCACGGGACGACTATTTATTTTTTTAAATTTTTAGGTCCTCCCTTTAAACCTGTAGGTCTAACCCGTTAAACTCGTAGGATTAGCCGTTTCCAGCTTGCATAAAGAAAGGATGAGGGGCAAAAGTTAAAACCTGCCAAATTGGAGTAATTAGTGAGGTATCGCTCCTTAAATAAGATTACCTCACCTAAAGCATTCCTTGTATTAAGACTGGTATAAACGAGCAGTTTTAGCAATGTTCATGCTCGTTAAAAAATAAACGCAATCATCGAGCAGTTTTTGTGCAGAAGTTCATGCTCGTTAAAAAATAAACGTAGATTGTGAGCAATCTTTCCCTAGCAGTTCAAGCTCATCCAGAAAAAATGAACCGGTAAACAACCTCGAGAAATGTAACCTTTGAAAGCCATATTAAAAGCCCTTGGTCGTGTTTTATATGCCATCACCTCCATTCGTTCATTTGGCCAATCGTTCACCTCCATATGTTTGTTTACCCATTTTGAGGAACAGCTGCGAAGAGTGATTTCACTTAGCCATCCTTGTGACACTGCCGTGATTGGAGAATTCCAACCTGTACCTGGAATCTGCTGCTATCCCTGTTCATCACTCGTTCCTCAAAAGACGAGTCTTCTTTGAGCTCTTTTCACTGACTCGTAAAATATGAAAAGTTTGCCGAGTTTTGGCCTTCCAGCTCGTTAAAGCGACCGAAAAGCTATCCCTCCTCTAGATTTTAATCTTTTTGGACCTGAGGGATTATTGCACAAAAAGATCGAGCGCTTGTTTTGTTTGGCTCGTTAAAGCAACCGAAAGTTCATCCCTTCTGTATTGTTTTATACTTTTTCGGACTTAAGGGATTAGATGACGAAAAAGGAATTTTCGGAGTTAACTTTTCGTACCTTTTCAGACTCTCTAAAAATGAAAAGGACCTAGTTTTCTTTGTCGTTAGACTCGTTAAAATGATTAAGTAGCGACAAACTTGTCTTTAGACGAGAACGAGTTTCCCTATCGCTACGCTCGTTAAAACATAGCGATGGGCTTGCCCGAAGGGCAGGTTATAGAACAAGCATATGTTATCCTCCTCAAGCTTGACAAAAATAAAGAGGTACTGGTCAGCAATGACTGGGGAAAAATTGGGAGAACCTCACAGCATTAATGGTAGCAAGTCGCTCTTGAACATGACACTTTGTCCTCCATCCGCATCGGGTTGGGTTGTTTCATTCACCGGTCGCAGAATCATGGTCCTCGCCACACCATCCACAATTGGGGTAATGCTACCAATCCATCACATCAGTGTCGTTATATGTTCAAGAGATGTGGTTCTGTAAAGAGTCAACCCTGTTCCACCCACTGCCATACATTATCCTTCATCCACTTCATGACCGCCACCCTGAATCATACATCACAGTTTGTTTTCACCTCATCATAATCACTAGCTCCGTTCCGTGTCACTGATGTGGGATTCATTAAGGCCCTCCTTTGACGGACCGCTCCTTGTCGACATCAGCTCATTATCCAAGGAGTTGGTCTAGGAACACCCCCCTCAGTACTTTGAAGCTTGCATGCCTCAATGGCAAGTTTCTCACTTCTGGCGACAGGTATACATCAATGACCTTCGACCAGAAGATTTTGCATGGTGGTCGACGCCAAGTCCTTTATTCCCACCATGTAGATTGTACTGCCGTACCTTGAGGGTCATCATCCTTATCGGTGATTCCTCTCGCGCTTGTTAACGGTTTACATTATTGACCGGTAATCAAGCAATGTCTTTCCATGTTCGACTTCAAGAAATTCTCACATGGATCGACTTGTACATCGAGTGAAGATCGGAAGAGATTGAAGACCCCGGATCTAGTTTCATCCATCCGGGCTGCGATATATATTCAGGACATAAAGACATTTGATATGTACATCATTGCAACAGATGATCATCCTTCTCAAAAGATGATAAATTCGGCAGAGAATTATCAGTGAAGGATGATAAATTCGGCAGAGAATGATCAGTCTAGCATCAGACGATCGTCTGTTCTACGTACCAAAATGGATTTATAAAGCTGAGCATGGGAATGCCCGCCTCAGCTAGATCATGAAAAATGTATGAAAAATAATGTATTGTATTGTATCTTATTACAGGACACTTCTCAGCAGATTGAATGAACTTCGGATCCTCTCAATAAAGCATTTCACCCGATAAACAACCTCATACTTTAGGGGGCATCTGTTATAGACAATTTTGTGCCTTACAACAACAAGCATGAATTGTCAATAATCCAAGGGATCCAAAGTTCCCTAAACATGATGTTCCTACCCCTAGAGGAACAAGGTCAGCAAACCAACAGCTCTCAGATCAGTTCTCCACCGGAAAACACTCAAAAACAAGCAATCCTGAAATCAAAGCAGGTGCTCCACTGGGTTTCTGCGCTGAAACACAACTGCTCCATGGTGTACCTGCGTTGCAAAGCAGGTAGAACAAAGCCCACCTGCGTTGGGCGAGTTTGGACATGTGGCACAGTGTGTCATTGCTTTGGAATCTTCCAAAAATGACACTTGGATCAGGTATTTCGCCTTGTGATGAGTCAGAGGCTTTGTTTCTCCAAGTGGAAGCAAGGTTCACCAAGTGGACTCAAGAACTGAAGATCAACTGAAGATTAACTGAAGAGAGAGAGGACATAAGGCAGCTACACATCAGTTGAAAGCTGACTCATCCTTTCTCAATTCATCTATATTTTGAGCTCTCTCCTATGAGCTCAGGAGGCTGGAATTTTGTGCAAAGTAATGATATGCTGTTGGTTTCATTCTTGAGTTATTGGGTGATTGTTTGAGAGAGGTGAAGAAGAGCAATTCTTTCTGCTGGGAGGTGTTGCTGGGTTGGAGCCTGCAATGGTTGTAATCCTCTCAGAACCTTTATTTCTTCATTAATAAAAGCTATTGAGGTTCTTCTATGTGCTTTTGTTCAATTATATATTGTGATGATTGCATGTTTGGTTTACACTAATCCATGAACCAGTTATGATTGCATGCCTCTTGTAGTTTCCTTATTTGTCATTGTGCAGTATCTCATTGTAGCTGGGCGAGCAGAAGGACAAAGAGCTAGGAGCAAGCGGCCAAAGAGGAGAGTTTGGATTCGACATTAAGCGCAAGGCAACGGTTAGTGCTTCCTCCATTCTCTTTTGCTTTCACAAAGAAGTAAACTTTCATTAGCTTGTTTTACAGTTGTTGCTAAGGAACTGTCACCCTTAGAGTGGGTTAGGGTCATCCGAGTTGGATACTTTTCCCTACAACAGGATTGGAGACTTTCTTCCTTGATCTCGCCATTTGTGTTCTGAGAGTCAACCTTCAAGTTGTTAAGCTTTGAATGAAGGAACCTCGCTCTGATACCAATTGTTGGAAATACTGAGAGGGGGGGGTGAATCAGTATTTCTTTTTCCCACTATTGTTTTACCAGTTAAAACATATATATTCAGAACACAATATGAACAGCAAGAATAAATGCTTCTATTAATATAACTGTGCAGTAAAATAAATACAATATATAGATGGTCACAATCGGTTGCCAAGCTCCAACTTGGAATTTGGTGAGGCTCCAACCTCCAGAGCACCAACTCTATTTTCCCAAGACACCAATCTTGGACTTAAGAGCACCAACTCCCAAAGACTTCAATCCTTCCTGCTTTTGAGGCACTAACCCCAAGGACTGCAATCCAATCTCACTTCTGAGGCACCAGCCTCAAGGACTCCCATCCTTCTCACTTTTAAGGCTCCAACCCCAAGGACTCTAATCCTTCTTCTCTCATAACTCTTCTCTGCTGAGTTCTGTCTATTTACAGCTTCACTGTAGTCTCCAAACTATAGTATCAATGACAACCATGTCTTCTTATGGATGAGTCTTCACAGCTCTGCACACTGCCCACGCATAGTCTCCAATAGCCTTTTCTGCTGCTGCTGCCTCTATAACCTCCGCTGCTTCTGTAGCCTCTATAGTCTCTGCTGCTTTTACTACCTCACACTCTGGTTCTTCACCCCCACAACAGCTCCAACAGTGTTCAACAGTCACAGCAGTGTTCACTAGCAAATTCAAACAATGCTCCACCACCTCAGCTGCTTCTGCTACCTCATATTTTGGTTTGTTTTCAACAACCATCACACACATGCAGTCCTCTATTTACTGTTTTATGCATACCTGTCTTTGTCCATTCGTTTCCTCTTTCTCGCTGGCTCTTCGACTTCCTTCTCGCTTGCTTCAGCTTCCTCACTTGTTGGCTTCTTTGTCATTGTAGCTTCCTCTGTCCATTTGTTTTCACAGGACACGTTGAATCAATTAGCAAGGATCGAGTCATCCGTAGGGAACACAAGTTCAAAAACTTGTAACAGTGCTGCTTTGCCAATGATTGTGGGCATACACAAGGATGGTATTTTTAAACGGACAGCCACGTCCTTATCATAATCATAATCGCCATGATTTGGTTTCTCAAGCTATCGAGACTGTTCCTTACAGTATTTTTGCCTCCACACTTAAGAATCAGAGCCACCCTTTTATCACCGCTTTTATGTCTATCGAAAGCTTTCCTTAGGCTATGTGCCTTCTATAAACCTTGGACTTACTTAGAATCAGAGCCACCTTTTTATCGGCGCTTTTAATCATGCATTGAAAGCCACCGACCAACCATGTGTTAACTATCGGGCTAAGCTTTAAAGCCACACGGAAATGCACATATACAAATATATGGCCAATACTATAAAACCCCGGGGTCACATATATTTTAATACATGGGAACCCATGTAATGCTGCTCAATATGAACATTCGCGGATTTCAAATCTTATCCGCCCGCCTTTATAATTATCGGCGGGTTCGGATTTCGGCGATCCCAATTAATCCCTTAACTCCGACCTCCGACGCCCTTGTGGACCCGATATGTCGATTACATCCCTTCCTAAAATGACTTTGGGTCCGGGATGTCGGGGTTATCGCGGCCTCTTGCGATGCGATAGTTTTGCGGACCCGACGACCCTCTATACTCTGCTTCTTAATGATTTCGGGTCCGGCTTTTCGGTAGCTTCGCAGTGGTAGTTTTGTAATACAAAGGGTTTGTGGGCCCGACGCACCTTTAGGCTCTGTTTTATAATATTTTGGCTCCAATTATCGGCGATGTCACATATCGCTTCCCCCGATCCTTCCGACGCGATCGCTCTGATATTCCGATTGCCAATTAGATCTCCGTCGTCCATTATTCCTTCAGATCAGACGGTCAGCGCTAAGTCGCATATCGCGTCCACTGCACTGTTGCTCCGTTCTCCGACAAGGAACGCGGACCCAACACCTCCTTATACTCCTTCCTAACTTAATTTCGGCTCCGGGTTCTTCGGCGATTTCGCTGATTGCTACCTCCGAAATGATATAGGTCCTCCATGGACCCAATATGCTTTCTATTTTGCTTGATAAGAGTTTCGGCTCCGGGTCCTTCAGCAATTTCGCTGATCGCTACCTCCAAAATGATACAAGTCCTCTGCGGACCCGATATGCTTTATATTTTGCTTGATAAGAGTTTCGGCTCCGGATTTCGCTGCTTGCACCTTGAACAGTTCCGACGACTTCAAGGGACTTTCGCCGATGCGATAAAGATTCTCTGCTCCTCTGTGATTTCCTCTGGACCGTTGATCTGGCAGATCAAACGGCTCCTATGTATTCTCCTACTTTGATGAAAGTTTGGCTTTAAACACAACTATATATATATGAAGTATTGTCTTCGATATGGCTCCTCTGCTATGACACTCCTTCGATATGGCATATGTATATTCTCTGTTCCATTTGCTCTGTTTGCTCCTGTAGCTCCGCTAACTCTGTCTGCTCCACTCGTCTCCATCTACTCCTCTTGGCTTGGCAGTGTCTTTCAAAGACCACCTCCTTGCATATATGTCTGTTTCCGCATATATATATATATATATATATGGATCGGCTATCCTGATGGCCTTTGCTCCTGTCTCTTCATGAATCTGCTCTGCATCCCCTTGGCTTCATGTCATCCTCTAGTATCCAGAATATTTCCATATTGACATCAATGACAACCTAGTTCAACAGTATAAGCTTTTGACGAGTGATAGTTTCAAACTTCAAACGATGTCTTCATATTCTCCCAGACTCCACTTTTTTTCCATATGTGAGGGGGCTTGCGCTCTCCCGGCACTAAATAAACCGCGCAATTAACCCGATAGTAGTTTAAATGATGATGGATTTACTAACCCTCCAATAACATCTGCTGGTAGAGGAAAACAACTAAAATTTACAATAAGTAGTATGTTTCATTATGCAATGAAATAATTTATTTTTGTGTGACAATGGTTAAGGAAGACAAGTCTAGTTCGGATCTTAGATGCAGCCTGCAAACAATAATTCTCCTCTTTGTTTGGAGATAACTCACAGATGGAGCAAACGATGTCTTCGTATTCTCACAGACTCCACCTTTTTTCCATATGTGACAGGGCTTGCGCTCTTCCGACACTAAATAAACCACGTAATTAACCCGATAGTATTTTAAATGACGATGGATTTACTGACCCTCCAATAATGTCTGCTGGTAGAGGAAAACAACTAAAATTGACAATAAGTAGTATGTTTCATTATGCAATCAAATAATTGATTTTTGTGTAACAATGGTTAAGGAAGACAAATCTAGTTCGGATCTTAGATGCACCCTGCAAACAATAATTCTCCTCTTTGTTTGGAGATAACTCAGGGATGGAACATGTGTATTTATTGGTGGGAAACCAAATTGAACAGGATATGCTTGCTTTGACTACACGGATTTCCTTTACAATCATTGAGAACCCTAATCGAGGGAATGAGGTCTTCATCTCAGTGAAAACATGTTGCAGAGGGAGATTCAGTAACCAGAGAAAAGGGAAAACTATTGAAGTGGTCCATGAGATTCTAAAAAGACACTACACTATGGGGGAGATCTAGAATACTCATTGGAATTGCAAAAAATATTTCTTGACATACCTGTTCTAGTCTTGTCATGGGGTCAAGAGCTCGATAATATTGATGTCAATGTCCAATGTGTATCCTCCTACACCGATACAGGAACATGAAAGCTTAAACAAGAAATAGTAACTATGACTTGATCTATACTAATTTGTAAGTGTTCAAAGGTTTTATGTGCTTTGATACTTATGGTAAAAGAAGCGGCTTGGGAATACTTAACAAAGGGTGGACCTTTCTTGGTTCATAGTGAGTACTTAGGTTGGTGGTGTCTGAAAGGCTTTTGTTATTATATTGGATTTGATAATGACTACCTTGTTGTAATATGTCTTTTATGGCATAACACCATCTTTATATGTTTTGTTATTTCTACCTCTGCAACTAGCATAATCATTTATTAAATATATCTTTATCAAGTGGAAGAAAAGAAACTGCAAGATGTCATCTTTGAAAACGTGATACTAGGTGGTTTGAATATCTGCAAGTCAAGTCATAGGAGTTAGAAGGTGCTACTATGATAGAGACATAAACTATATAGTTATACGTAAATTCAAGAATCATGTCTCCCCCAAAAGAGAATGTAAGAAATACTATGAGAGAAGAAAATTGGATACTTGGAGACTGGGTACATGCATTACATAAATTATGGAATGGGATCAAAGTGTACCCAAAAGAAAAGTCAATTAGGAATATTATGAAACCTTCTCCTCTACATGGAATGGACTAGATATTATGATGGGTTTTCATATTCCTAATAATAAATGATGGATTTTTGGAGAAAATGGAGAATATCTTAAAACTCAAAGAAAAAATACTTGAAAAAAAGCGGGGGATATTTAATGATTTAGCGTATGAAGTACTTTCTATTTACAAAAAATTGTTTCTCCCACGGAGGAGACAACAAGTGCTACACCAAAACCTATAGGCTTCCGAGAACTGCATGAGTCGACTGCTGATATGGTTAACGTATTTGGAGTTATAATTAAATTTTACAGAACCGTCTCATATAGGAAAGACCAGAGCAAAGCCGTGATTGTGAGAAAAAGGTAAAGGGGCAATTTGACATTTTATCCCTTATATCTTCCCTTTATAATTATAACTTACACCTCTTATTATACATTTCTATGCCTTCGAGGCCAAAACCATTTGACATTCATATTGTTGGGGAAATTAATTGCTTAATAAGAATAACTAAAGAACTTGAAAAATAACAACTAATCAGTTCTGTATGATATTCTTATGATAACTTAAAAATTACTTCTATTTTTCAAAGTGAATTTGTTCTATGCATAACCTTAAATCGATCTAGATTTGACAAAATAAGGTAAATGCGAAAAGTAAATCTGTGAAAGTAAATGATAAAACTAGAAATAAATTGTGTTCTAATTATAATCACACATACGCAAATAACAATGTAATAAACCACTAACAAAATCATTCTATTAATTAACTAAGAAACAGTAAAATAAATTTCAGAGTCTATTTCGAGTAAGTATTCAATATCTTTGGAGTAGCTCAGAAACTGATTTTAAATAAAAGCAATAAGAAATTAGAGGAACAGCAATAAGAAGTTAAAAGGAACAACAATTGTCTATTGGAAAAAATAACAAGTAATTGAAAACTAACAACGATTAAAAAAGAAATCTAAGGAACAACCAGCATTAACGTAGAAACAATGGCGAGAATCAGTGTTATAAGTTATGCAACTACTGAAAATATAAATACAATCTTCAGAGAACTATTTGAAATGTTATTTTCTTAGAAGAAAGAAATATTATAACAAATCTCTTCATCAAACGTCATTGGAAATATAATGCATAATAATTTTTAATATATAAAAAAAAAAGAGAACAAACATTATTTAAACAAAAAAGCATAAATAACTATAAGATGGAATTATTATAATAAATTATAATAAATTATAATAAATAAAATAATAAAATATCAATATAACAGAGAAGTTGACTAGTAAAGGGTATCTGGTAAGTTTATTTCTGGCATGAAATCTCTTTTGTTTCCATGTTATAATATCGGTTAGAAAACCGATTGATGTTTTGAATTATACATATATTGTAGCATCTCCAACTGCAACTCTATGAACTTTTGGTTAATAATTTATGTTAATTTATTAAACAATTAGTTTAGCCAACAATAACCTTTTATTACATTCCATTATAAAACTATTAAGCAAGTTAACAACATCTTAGCTTTTAAAAACATAAAATTATAAAATTATAAAAAAATAAAAATGATTTAATGCATAGATTTTGGTGACTATACATTTGGTTGTTTATATGTGAAAAATTTGCATAAAATAAAATTATATATATAGTGTACAATGCTCTAACACAAAATTATATAATGTAGTGATCGAAGAATAATCTTAAATAAATTGATTTTGTATATTGATTTGAATATTAAGGGTGAGTGTGAATTCCAAAAGTAGAATAGAAAAAAATATGTGAAAATATATGGTTAATAAAGTACTTGTAAATTATTTTATTAAAATCATAGGGGATAAACTCTCTTTATACTTAAACCTTTTGTTGATATTTTGAACTCTAAAAAAAAGTGCATTTCAAGGAATTTTATTTCCTTTTTCTTTGGAAATTTAATATTCATATTTATCATTGAAACTTTAGTATTCATGCTTATCATTGTGATAATTTTTTTTACAAAATTGGTCATCCTATAATGTTTATGATTTTTAGATTAATTTAAATAGATGGCTTGCTATTTAAAACATCAACATTAATTTTTTTGTTTTTGTCAAGTGTTTTGAGTTCATGGAGGATTACATCAGACTTGACTTGTGGCTTGAGAAACGATGACCAGGGGCATCTAAACTATCAAAATCACCTAGAAACCGCACCCCCGGGCCACACCAGCCCTTCACATGACTAGATATTTACCCACAAAATTCACATAAAAAAATGACTTAATAATATACCCATCACTATATATATTCTAAGTGAACCACATCAACTATAATCTTAATTTTGATATTATTTATTAATTATTTAAACTTATTATATTATAAAATAGTTATAGACAAATAATTATACAAAATTTTTAATATTTCAATACATCTTTTTCTATTTTAATGGTTCATCTTATTTTTCAGAATGCCATTTATTATTTTTATATATCATTAATTATAATAAATTTATATATTACATTCATTAAAATAAAAAATTCATTTTATCTTTCAAAATTTAATAGGCTAATTTTTATATTACATTAATTAAAGTAATCTTTAATAAGTTTCTATTAATTAATGTAAGGTTAAAGAGTTATATGAAAAAGATTCCCTCCCTCAAATTTCATGATATTTTAAAGATATGATTCAAAAAGTTTAATAATTATGTGATTTAATAATTTATGTGATTTAATAATTTATTTGATTTAAAAAGTTAATTGATTTTATGTGATTTCATAATTAAATGATATGCCTGTTACTACTGCTAGAGGTGCCTACTCTAATGGATTCATATGATGCCTGGGTCCTATAGGAGGCACACTTTCTTTCTCTACTCCACTAGCCCTCTAATCTATTGCCGTTGTAGGATGCTAACCAATAATGTATCATCATAATATATAATCACTAACTCATCCCATATAGGCCCTGATCTCTGTCATAGTTATGTGAGCCGTGTCCTAGCTATAGTATAATACTCCTTATGTGCAAGCATCCTAGTGCAAGGCATCTTCCTGTCTGGAAGAGCCAGTCATACTATAGGCCTGATACCCCACTATAGTGGCACTATCCCCATTGGATGATTTGGTGGATGAAGGAGTGGACCTGGTCTCTATCCTCGCTGTAAGGGTACCATATTAGTTGGGTTCTGATATCTGTCATAGTTATGTGAGCCGTGTCCTAGCTATAGTATAATACTCCTTATGTGCAAGCATCCTAGTGCAAGGCATCTTCCTGTCTGGAAGAGCCAGTCATACTATAGGCCTGATACCCCACTATAGTGGCACTATCCACATTGGATGATTTGGTGGATGAAGGAGTGGACCTGGTCTCTATCCTCGCTGTAAGGGTACCATATTAGTTGGGTGGTAGTATGACCTCTCTCCATACAGATCTTACATGTTGTCCATATCTCTCGCCTGCCTATCAAGTAGGTAATAGAATAAC
The DNA here is from genome assembly GCA_031772625.1 of Pinus tabuliformis. Lineage (NCBI taxonomy): Eukaryota > Viridiplantae > Streptophyta > Pinopsida > Pinales > Pinaceae > Pinus > Pinus tabuliformis. The sequence continues at coordinate 1,258,540,875 of CM062818.1, read as the reverse complement.
AAAGTTCTACTTGTACAAATAGGCTTACGCAACCTGAAATGTCCAGGTTAAACTCTGAAAAACTAATAATTAAATTGTTAAATTATTTTAACGTCACTAATAAAATAACAAAGTAGTACTTACTAAATAGGTTAAGCAATCTGATAATTCCGCGTGACTAAATGGTCAAGAAGTTAGGGTAAAATAATAAGATACGCTTACCTGTACAAATCGGCATAATCAACCCCATAATTCGACGGGAAATGACCTGAAAGGTTTTTTTAAGGTTGAAAAGCCATTTCTGAATTACGAAATTTCAGTTTTTTCGCATTAATTTGTTGAGAAGTCATTTATGAAGTTATAAACTTTCAGATATATTTTTTTGGTCCATTAAATCATTGAAAGGTCATTTTTGAAGTTATGGAAGTCGATTCGAAATGAAATTCTTTAAAAAATAGGCGCTGAAAGGAAGATCATATTTAATTAGTCGAAAGCCAATTGATTGAAATTTCGAAATATTGTCTGACGGGCTCTCATACATCATCTCCTTTGAAATTTCAATCACAGTATGTATGCTCAGGTTAAATTTTTCATTTCAACACGAACAGTCAATGATCAGCAGACATTTATAATTCTTAAAAAGACGGACACTAACATTATTATTTCGATACCAACCAGCATATGTTTGCGTCAGGTTTTTGCTAACATAGAGGCGTTGTGTAACTATTATAAAGTTTCTGGACTTGTAGGTTGTAATCTAGAAATCTATTAAATGGTGATTGACCTTTTTTTTCATGTTTTGTGTTTTTCAAAATATATTTTTGACTTATACGGGGTATTTGAAAATTTTGGGACATTTTAATTGTGTATAGTTTATAATTCAAAGATTTGATTTCAATAAATCTAATAAGATTCCGAATCAATTTAAGAAAAAAAAAAATAAAAAAAAAAAATAAATAAATAAAGAAAATAAATAAATACAAAAAAATATAAAATAGTAACATTCTCTAATTAAACTAAGTTGACATATATTTTATAAATAATTTTTAAGTATTATGAAATTAGATTAATGATTTGCACCTAACAACACCAAAAACTTTACAGTAACCTGATTATTACTGCTGTTGTGCATGCTACGCACAACCACGTACGTGCGTGCATATACAAAGTCAGCGAATATCATTAATATACAAAGAATCAACTATTCTCTTGCCGTAAAACTTGAAATTTTCTATTAAACAAAGTATAGATTAATTGCCATCCATATATATATATATACGCTTCGAAGGACCTACCCTGTACTCAGTCAACAGGATGGATTGATTCTTCCTCCATTTCAACCTTCTCAAGTTGCAGCAATGCCATTGTAGTCGGCGCCGGCAATTCAGATAACATGGAGGCATTCAGTTAGGGAGTTTTCTAATTATGGGATATTTTGGAAATTTTGGTTGAGTGAATTATTTTGTTAATTTTTTTTGTTATTTAAATTAGGTTTTTAATTGTATATCTGAATTTAGTATTTTGAATAATCTTTGTAGTATGCAGAGTAGAGTTCATATAATTCAAATTTGTGATTTTATTATATTTTTACTAAATTTTGAACAATTTTAATTAGAAAACTACCCAAAAAAATACTCTTAGTATAACATATAGGCTATGCTTTCAGTGAATTAGTGTCTATTGTTTATTTCAGCTTGCTATTGTGTAAGCTAGGCTGTATTGTTTATTTCACCTTGCTTTTGTGTAAGCTAGGCTGTAGGGGTAGCTGCAGAGAAGAATACTGATTATGGCCCGGTTTCACATTTTCAATTTATAATTTTGACAAATTTTATTCAATTTGATGAATTAGTAATATTAAATTTTCCTGAGTTTAATTTCACTAGCACCAATATGCCATAATTTATGCTATGCCATAATTTATTCACTATATGTCTTTGAAGCTTTGTTTTGGACAACTCTCATCAATTCTTTGAAGCTTTTTTTTGGCAACTCATCACAATTCTAGTACCTTAAAAGTTTCTTTAAAAAAAATAGTATTTTAAATTTACATATATAAAGTAGAAAACCAATTTTAAATAGAAGAATTCAAAAATTCACTTGAAATTTTTTTCATTGCATTCCTGCCAAAAACTTCACCACTTCACCAGCTATAATGTTAAAATAAAGTCTTACAATATACACCAATGTTGTGGCTGACTTATACTTCACCACTTCACCAGATATAATGTTTAAAAAAACGTCTTACAATATACACCAATGTTGTGGCTGACTTATAGCTATGTATACGTACGTGCTTGCATATACACCAATGTTGTGGCTGACTTATAGCTATGCATACGTACGTGCTTGCATATACAAGGTCAGCGAATCGATTGTCTTTGGCCCCAAGTTAGATGTTTTTTATTTAAACCAAGTATAGTGTAATATATATATGTATATATATCGGCTTTGAAGGACGTACCCAGTGCTCGCTCTAGCGGTATGGATTCATCAACGTCCTCCAGCTGCAGCAGCGTCATTATAGTCGGCGCGGGCATTTCAGGTAACGAAATTAGATTAGCAAGAGGCATTCAGTTAGCATGTTTTTATTATTTACTTATGCTTTTGTGTGAGGTTGCTTGTAGGGATAGCGGCTGCTAAGGTACTGGCAGAGAATGGAGTTGAAGATTTTGTTATTTTGGAGGCTACAGATCGAATTGGTGGGCGGCTCATAAAGCATGAGTTCGCTGGAATTTCAGTGGAGTGTGGTGCAGGATGGATAGCAGGCGTTGGAGGTAATAAAGTAAATCCCATGTGGGAGTTGGCCCAGAAACATAATATCCGCACCTGTTACTCTGATTATAGTAATGCCGCATTCAACATCTATGAGCAAAGGTACAATCCAAGACAAGAAATATGCACCAGATATGTAGCATTTGTGGTAGTATATATATGGCAGAATGTTTTCAAAGTTTGATTTTGCTGTCATCTTGTTGTTTTGAAATGAGTATTATGGTCAGTTGTTTTCATCTTTTTGTTGTTTTGAAAGTAGTAAAATTTATGAGTTATGAGATAATTTGTAATTTATGGTGTGAGTAATGGTGATCGAAGGTATTTAAGCTTTGAAAATCAATTTGAAATAGCATAATTGAGGATAGCTAACCACATCAATCAATTTTTAATATTGCTACATTTTTACGCACAAAATTTTGATCCAACCACTTTTACACCAACATTTACTATATAAACAATAAAACAATTTCAAAATTCTATAACTAATATAAAGATAACTAATAAAAAAAGTGTTTAGCTTATTAATCTAATTAATCATATAATTAAAGAAATTAATATATATTACATTCATTTTATATTAATAATTTTATCTATATTTAAAAATTAATATATATTAGATTGCACTTATATTAATAATTTTATTTTGATAAATTCTGGATTTCTAGATATTTTAGGACCTTTAAACAACTTTAAAAGTGTTGTTTTAAAATTTGTATTTATATAATTAAAAAAATAATATATATTAAATTTGAATATATATCAATAGATATGTCTGAGCAGATTAAAGATTTGCACTGTTTTGAAAATCTAATAAAACTAAAATAAAAGCAATTATTTAAATTTATTCTTATCTATTAAATTTTATAAATATTTCAAAATTTGCAATCCAATTAAATTATTAATCAACTAAATTGTTTAGTGTTTTTTGGTTAAATACTATATTTTTTGAGTTAAATATTGATTTATGTATATATAATCAAGATTTTGAAAAAAAATCTAATCACTATTGTTTTTTGGGGTTTAATACCCATTTTTTTTTGGTTAAATACTAGTTTTTTTGAGTTAAATATTGATTTATGTATATATAATCAAGATTTTGAAAAAAAATCTAATCACTATTGTTTTTTGGGGTTTAATAGCCATTTTTTTTTGGTATATCTATATATATATGATCAATTTTTTTTTGAAAATTGAGATTATAAAGAGTTTACGAACCAAAAAAACTAAAAAATTCAGATGGTAAAGAGTTTACGATCCAAAATAATTATTTTAGTAAAACTTTACACTTGCAAAACAGATAAACTCTGGCTTAACCAACTCAAAGTAAATCCAATTAATAAAATTCATGTTGTAGTGTTTGCGTATGCTTAACAGCGGTGCTAAAGTACCTGGAACTGTTGCGGCAGCTTGTTATGAGTCGGCTGTGGATTCCGCCAATCGTGCTTTGGCAACTGAAGCTGTTTCCAGAAGTGCCGAAGTGACTGCAAGGCCTAACCCTGATACGCCATTGCCATTAACAGACTGTAAAATTCACGAAGTGTAAGTATGCACACCAACATTGATTTAAGATGATGATCTGTGTAGATCCGTACTTCTTTGAAGAAAATATTTGTATTCTAGGAATATCATATTTTGGAGATAATGGATATGTATTACTATTTCGCCAAGATACTAAAACTTAGATCTTATTATCGTTTAGAATATACCCCTAAACACAAATTATTAATATACATCTAAACACAATATTATGCTGATAAAATGTATCTATCTGCCGGATCATATAGTTTAAAATATACTTCTAAATCCAATTATTTCAGAATTGCATCAAATAGAAATTTCTATTTTTTTCAGAATTCCATCAACGCCGTTGGAATTGGCGGTAGACTTTATTTTGCATGATTTTGAGATGGCAGGTATGGCCACACTTGATATTTCTCAATTGGGTTTGAGTCTTCCAGTCGTTAGTAGTTACCGATACCGAATGTTGTTGTGGATGCAGAAGTGGAGCCAATTCCCACTTACACCGAATTTGGAGCACAGGAATATTTGGTTGCTGATGATCGAGGTTACGAATACATCGTCCATAAATTGGCGGAAGATTTCCTCCACTCCGAAGGCGGTCATATCGTCGATGAGCGACTAAAGTTGAAAAAGGTATAACTGCTAATTGTTCCTAGAATTTGCAATCTACATAAAAGTACCCCACCAATCAGGCCATCTCTGAATCTTCATAAAAATGCCCTTTCTAAGGGCCAGTAATCAGTCAATCACTGAAGCTCAATGTCAAATATTATCGAATGATGGCAAAACTTGTTGGGCTGTTCTCTCACGGGATTTTCTTGAATGTGTTAGGTCGTTCGAGAAATACATTATACAGACTGCGGTGTTAGAGTTAAAATAGAAGATGACTCGGTTTACAGTGGCAATTATGCTATTCTGTCTGTCAGCTTGGGAGTTCTTCAAAGTGATCTTATCCAGTTTAATCCTCCTCTGCATGTAATTACATGAATATTGACTCCATTAATTTTACATTCCATATTCTCTGATATTAACATTTCTAGAACGTTTTATTTCTTAAACTTAATTTTGTATAAGAATTTTAGAATTTGTTGAGGTTAGGTCAAATCTATTTTACTTTGATTATTGGGCATTTTTATGTTGGTGGTAGATTTCAGCAGTATCTCAAAATCTAATAGTTAGGAAAGGGTTGAACAATCGATTTCTTTTCATAGTGAGATTTTGATTCTCAAATATTTCTAAAATCCTCAATTTACATGAGTTCAAAATTTTTTACCTAAAACTTTAATTATTAGGGACTTTTATGTCAATAATAGATTTCAGCAATATCCCAAAATCTAATAATCAGGAAAAGCGTTCAACAATTGGGCTGAAATTCCCAAATATTTCCAAAATTGGCCATTCACATGAGTTCAAAAAATCTTACCTAGATTATTCCTATTACTTTTCATATAAATTTTGAGCATTATCGTTTAAAAAATTGATATTAACTATTGTATGCAGAGTTGGAAAAGGAAAACTTTCTTCTCATGCGAGATGAGAGTTTACACAAAGATATTCTTAAAATTTCCGAGCAAGTTCTGGCCTACGGAGGATGGTACTGAATTCTTTCTATATGCTGCCGAAAAGCGAGGATATTACACGTTCTGGCAGGTGGGTTTTATGACGACATTTGTGTGCTTTTTTCCTCAAACTGAGCCTAACTTCGTTAAGCGCCGGTGGATGTATTCAAAGATCTATTTCGCCACATGACAGAATTGGATGTTTTCGTGTCGAGACTTTATGATCCATATACTGCCACCGATTATAACAGTAAATAGGTTTTTGGATGTTTGTAGAAATCTCTATAGCACATATCGCAAACTACATTATTATATAATAAAGGTCTATTATCATATATTACAAATTACATTAATATATAATAAATTTTTGGATATTTATGTCTACAAAAATGAGGATCGCCTAGATCAATTGTCAACATAACTATTGATATCAAACATTTTTGTATTAAATGTCTATATCGTATATTGTAAATTACATTAATATATAATAAAGCTTTGAATATCGATGTCTAGATACATATGGATCGCCTAGATTAATTTGATATTTGTTTAAAGAAAATGAATTCAAAATAACTATTGATATCAGACAATTTTATATGAATGTTTGTTGAGATGTTCATGTCACTTGTAGTTGGGAAAACTACGTCAATATCTAATCAATCTTTAGATATTTATGTGTATATCCACATGGATCCCCAGATAAATTAAAATAGTAATTGAAGAAAATGAAGATTTCAATCTAACTTTTTCTATATGAAAAAAAATATAAAGACATAATAGAATTTAAAATGATGTTTAATTTTAATCACAGATTTTAGATTTTTTCCATTTGATTATTTATATACTAATTGCAGGAAAACAATCAATTTCTTTGTTGACATTTCAACTGCAATATTATTTTCTATATATATATATATAAAACGTTGTGATGATATTATTGGATATGTTCACGACTCATGGAATTAGTATATACGTTGCAGCATATGGAAAAAGCATATTCAGGATCGAACATCTTGGTTGTAACAGTCACAGACGACGAATCTAGGCGGATAGAGGAACAGGGCGATGAGAAAACCAAAGAAGAAGCAATGGCGGTTCTGAGGAAAATTTTCGGCGATGGGATTCCTGAAGCAGAGCAAATCCTGATTCCAATTTGGTGGAATAACCGGTTTCAGAGAGGAAGTTACAGTAATTACCCAATTGTTGTCAGCCCGAATCATTTCCATGACATAAAGGTAAGACAAAACACAGTGACAATATAATATATGCAGAAAACATTCAGTTGATTTGAACATCATGTTGTGCACAAAATGTTATTTGAGTGCAGACACCGGTTGGTCCCGTTTACTTCACAGGAGAACATACTAGCGCGAAATTCAATGGGTATGCACATGGTGGTTATCTTTCTGGTATGTCAGTCCCAATCTTTTTCCCTTAATCTCATAGGATATGTTGGTTTCTGTAAGCATCTCTCAATAATTCAGGCCTCACAGTTACAGCAATAAAATTATCATCTCTTATCTTTATATTTCAAATAGTATGATTGTTTATGTAAAAATAGCTCAAGATGGATCCATCGCAGTTGCAGTGATTTGATTTCAAATCCCTGGATTTGCATGAACAGGCATTGATACAGCAGAAATGGTGATAGAAACAATGAAGAACAAGAAGACTGAGGAAAAGGGTTGAGCCATACGCTTCTGAAACTGACCTGTTTGCATAGTTCGAACGACCATAAGGTCGTAGCATAAGGGTAGCTTAATCGAACATCGACTATGGACAGTCAAATGCCCAATCGCCTTTCGTGTGATGTACACAATATCACACCGTTCGTTAAATTCGATTTTGTATAACGTGGTGGTGCGCATTTAGGTTTGAAAGCAGCTCTGTTTCAAATCTATGTAAGGTTCATCTTGTATGTAATTTTTCGATTTATTACTAAATATTTGATTTTGTTCTCCACTTTATAAAATTATTATATAGATTAAATGATGATAAAGAATTTATTTTCATTACATAAACTAAATAATCGATGAAGTATCTATTATTTTTATATAGGAAAAATTATTTGGAAACGTATGACAAGATAATTTTAAATTTAATTATGTAAAAAATAAATCAAAATTCTCAATAAAATAAACCAAATCTATAACTTGCACATACCGTGCAGTAAAACATCTATTCAACAACTATATAGATTAAATAATTAATAATAACCATCTAAATCTAAATATTTATAAGGCTGAGAATCTGTAACTCAGGCGAGATAGGGAGAGGAAAAACTATTTCACAACCTTATTTTCATCCGTTGAATCATGTGTGTCCACTTAATTAATGTATATTACAAACGATATCATGTTTTGTCATTTTTAATATAATTTATCTTTATTTTGAAATAGGAGTTTTAGAATTTTGATGGCTTAAATAATAGGTACTAAATGCATAGATTCCATAAATTCAAATATTTTTATTAAAAAATTATATTTATTTTAAAATAAAAATAAAATATTATATATAATAAAAATAGTATATATATTGGTTATTTTCAATTGAAAACAATATAAAATATTAATAAAATATTAATAACATTATTTTCATGGTATATGTTTAGTTTTTCTATTAATATTATAATTTATAAAAAAAAATATTTATTTTTATTCTCATTCATAAATAATTAAAAAAGTAATCATGAATTTCTATATATATATATATATATCTTTCAATATATAAAACTAAATATATTGAAGTCTATTTAGCTAGTATATAAATGTGAAGTATCAATTGATAATAAACATGATAACACTTAATCATACATCTGAAGTTTCTAAAAGTAAATAATAATAATAATTAATTAGTCTTAATGGGAGCAGAGGATCACAGTTTAAACAGTGTTGTATGGACCAAATAGGACCCTTGTAGATGAACAGAGGTAGACATGAGGTGGGCAGTAGTGACACCTAGCGCTAGTGGCATAGAAGTCTTGAGAAGGAAGGGAAGTGGTATAAACTTTGGGTGTTAGTTTGTTTACAGTGTTTGTGGTCTCAGTGTATGGGTGATTGTGTGGGTGGGAGAGACAACTTAGAGTATGTATAGGCTTCCAACCTGTGCATGCTCGACCATCTGGTAAACATGGTCTATTTCAGTGTGTCTTATCGAAGGGGATTGTAGAGTGGTCTTGTAGGAAAACATTGATGCTTAATTCTGGATCCACGAACAATTTTTTTTTGCGGTGTGTATTTCTTCTGGCTCGGGCTAGTAGGGGGCAAATTCTTGCAAGTTTGTTTCATGGGCATTCGTCAAAAGAAACATGTTTGAACTCTTGGCAGGGTTTAGGTAAATCATTTCTTATGGGTATTTCATTTTAATTTTTTTGTTTACACTTCAATTATGGGAGTGTATTTCATAAGTTTTTCTTATCACTCCATCGATGGGGCATTGTGTACTAGTTCAAAATCGGTCCTGGGAAGTACTAGTCATTATCCCTCGCGTCATGCCCCCACACTAGTGGTGACTTAATTTCCACTTGTGGGTGACGTGCGGCATCGCCCAACCTTTTCTTTTCAACACTATTACAATTCACGAACTATGCCTATCACCAGCACTTTGTTTATTTTTCACTAAGTGTTCACTTCTTCATATAAATGCACCAGAAATATATTCATTTAAATTTCATAAATTATACTTCATAAAAAATATTAACATCAATTACACACATTCATGAAGGGAGAGGAAACTCCTAAATAAGTTTGCCTAATATACTTATAAAATTCTGCAAATATTTACATGTACAAATATTCTAAACAAGGTTGTGCATGGCCTACCCATGCACAATTACACAACCACTCTCATTCAGCTCACAACAGCCTTGCACGACCCTGCCTAGTGGAAACCCCAAATTCCTATTTTACAAACAGACGATCATTCAACTCAGCCTACGCAAACGCCCTGGCATGCCCTGCCAAATTCTGCACGATCCTCCCTAGATTCCCTGTTGTGCCCTATCATACTGTGCCTATTTCTACATGACTCTACCTGCATGACACAACCAAACGTTTTGCATGATAAACTCGAACGATCTACATGACATTCCTTAACGAACGAAGGACAGGGTTACACGACTCGCTTGTTCACCAAAACAATGCAGCCCGCCACCTATTCACCTGACATAGCCTACATGACCCACCCGTTCACTTAAACAATACGGCCTGGACGACCCACCAAAACACGACATGCATGACCCGCATGTTTACTCGAACAACACGGCCTGCCCGACCTGGCCTGAACTCTGTTGTACACATGACCCGAGTTTTGTTCACTTAATTCACTCACCCTCCAAGCTCATTCCAAACTCACCCTTCGTTCACATCAAATCACTTGAACAACTTTCTTGATGCCCAAATGAATGATGACCTCTGTTTACATATATCCTTCACTACCCATTCATTTCTCTAAAGGTCGCATCCCTTGGTAATCTCCATGGGTCAGCCCACCCCAATGCTTTCCCAAACGACCTGTATTTTTCCCAACATGCACCCCTTCATATTTTCTAGGTCATGAGTCAACCTTACCTCAGTATGATGGTCACCCTCGCTGGTCCACACATGCCCCCCCATCGCACCACCTCGTCATCCAATGCTTGTCGCACTTCCCCGTTGCCCACACCTGTCACACACTTCCACCAAGTAACACTTAACCGAATTCCTTTAACCTAAATTTCCCATCACATGCCTTTAACTGAACACAAGTCACATTTAACCAAACTCAAGTGCATGTCGCTACAACACATCCACTACTATGTCTGCACACCCATCACACAAATCACGCACACTCGTGCCTGCATCATCAGTTTTTTTACTTTCTCGCATATTGGTGGTCGTCACGGGCACTCGACCAACTCGAGGACTCGACATCCTCCCCCACTATAAAAAGGTTGTCGCCCTTGACAACACATCATTTCGAAAAAAAAAACATTTCTAAGACCAAACTGTCACAAATCATTATGAGCTCCAACATCAAATGGTCATGCTACATGAACTCCCTGCTCTCCACTAGATGGACCTCCACCAAGGCTCACAACTCTACATATGGGTATGACTCGTCAAGCCATGGTCATCAACCACACTCGTCGCAATCCTCCATACCACCCCATAATGTGGAAGGTTTCCCCCTCCAACTCAGTTTCATGCTACGACCACAACTCTCATCATGTTAATACACCATGTATCATCATCACCATGTGAATTCTTGCTGTGATACTCCAACTCAATGCAAACACATTTCAACACACTTCTAGACCCCATGGCTTGAACTAGTTGGATGGCCAACCCAACCATCATCCAAATCGATGAAAATGAATCTCCTCATGCCATCGTCGGTTTTTTCTCCAAAATTTTGTCACATCCTCAACTTCATCAAGCACTCTCTCCATCAATCCAATGCTCAATGTGCCATATCGAGGTCAATGAAGAAACCTTCATCTCATTTTCAATATTCTATCCATCAAATCTGTCAAACGGGCAAGTCTACACCTACCTCATTATCTCATCCATGTGTTGCCCATAGACCAATCAATCACCATGTCCATAAAAAATTGTTATCTCTCATTAACTCAACCCATGCTCAAGTGCTCCCACCAAGGCATCCCTATCTCTGCAACACCTCCCAACTCCAAAGTCTCTCATCTTTATCGTATCCATAAATTCACTCCTCACGAACACACCCCATAATGTTCCCAAAATATGCATCCCATACTGCATCAAAGTCAAGTACAACATCTAACCTTACCTTCTCAATGAACAAGATACTTGAAGACCACCATATCATGAAGTCTTCATCGACTACAACTCTCTCAAGTCACGATGAGCTCCCATGAACCATCTCCATCCAACTCTTTAGCAAGAACACTTATCTTGGTCTCAAGTTCCATCACAAGCTTCCTTTAACCTCTCAGACGTATGAATACTCTCATAGTCTACGCATGTCTCTAAAAGAAACCATGGCCTTGTTTTCCATATGTGCACAACATACCCATCATTCCATATTCTGCAAAATATCTTCATGTCATACCAGCAAGTCCATCTGCACAACATCCTTACCTTGGTACTTCTCCTTTTATTCCCATAAGTGACATCTCTATAAGTTCACCTGTACAATGTCACTACACAAAGTCTAGCATGTACCCAGCTATCCAACTCAATGTCCATGACTTCAACTCCCCATCTTGTCCACTCTAGTAAAGCCAACACAACTTTGGTCATCACATCCTCACTCTCATTCAGGCTAGTTCCCTTGGTCACTCTACCCTCATAATGTTGTCATGACTCCTTTCACTCTTGCCTCCTCCACAAAAGTTTCACCAAGAATACCTCTTAGACCCAAATATGAAGAAGTCTACCCATGTATGTATCATATCATTTTCACTATGATGTGCCCTATCTTCATTTTGTCCATGAGTCATGCCAGGGACTTAGCCAATTCTCTACTTGGCTAAGCATAACTAACGCATGGAAAAGCTCATCATGTTCCACCCTTGTCATCGACATTTGCACCTTCTGCCATAAGGTCACAAATTGCCTCTACAAGTCCTAGAACAATCAATGTTTCTTGTTGCCCCAATGCACAAGGTCTCATTGTAATCATCCATGGAAAGGTTGTCCATTGCATTGGAAACTTACCTTTTCCAATCACTGCATATGGCCCATCCTCTAAGAGCTCCAATAAAACACAAGTCATGCCAACACTTACATCTTCATGAGGTATTTCCATGTGAGTGCCTCTTTCCATCAATGTCTGCATTGTGCACGAATATGGCTCAACTTTGGTAAGTAATGGTGCCCCAAGCTCTTACTCTTCTGTTGGAACTTCTGCAACACATTGACATGTGCATTCCTCCTCTTTGTCGCAGTCTATGGCTTCATATTGCTCCATTTCCCAACCAAGTTGAAGAAATAGTCTTTTAACATTTTCTTCCAAGACTTCAAGTTTTTCCCGAATTCTTGGTCTTTATTCATTCATGTGCTTCAATCGGTACAATGTTTGCACAAGTCTCTCACAACACTCTTCCATGATGCAACCTCGCCCAACCTCGATACCTTGCTCCTGCTCAACTTCCTAATGTTACACTATTATCCTTGTGATCAGAATGCTTCCTTCAGCTTCAATCAACAAAGCCCACTCTTTACAAAATGGAACTCTGATACCATCTGTCATGCCCCCACAGTAGTGGTGACTCAATTTCCACTTGTGGGTAAGGTGTGACACCGCCCAACCTTTTCGTTTTAGCACTACTACAGTTCATGACCTATGCCTATCAACAACACTTAGTTTAACTTTCGTTAATTGTTCACTTCTTAATATAAATGAAGCATAAATACATTCATTTAAATTTCATAGATTATACTTGAGAATAAATATTAACATCAATTACGTACATTTATGAAGGGAGGGGAAACTCTGAAATAAGTCTTCCAAATATAATTATAAAGTCATGCAAATATTTATAGGTATAAATATTCCACACAAATTTGTGCACAACCTACCCATGCACCATTGCACAACTACTCTTGTTCAACTCACAGTGGCTTTGAATGAACCTACCCAGTGGAAACCCCAAATTCTTTTTTTACAAACACAAGTCGTTCAGCTCGCCATGCACAAATGTCCTTCCTCGCCCTGGTACGCGCTGCCAGATTCTACACAACCCTGCCAAGATGCCTTGTTCTACCTTGGCATGCCTTGCTTGCTTCTGCATGACCCTGCTTGCATGACACACCTGAACATTTTTCATGATACACCTGAATGACCTGAAGGACTTTCCTTAACGACCGAACAACATGGCCTATATGACCCACCTGTTCAACCAAACAACACGACCCGCCTATTCGCCCAACAACTTGCATGACCCTCCTATTCACTCAAATGACACAACCTACACAACCTTCTTGTTCACCCAAACGACACATCCTGCATGACCCATCTCTATAACCGAATGATATGGGTTGCACGCCTTGACCTGAACCTTGCTGTACACATGAACCAAGCTACACACGAATTCATTCTATTCACTTAATTCGCTTGCCCTATGGGCTCGTTCCAAACTCGCCCTTCATTCACATAAGATGACTTGAAAGACTTGCTTGACTTAGAAAGGAATTACGACCTCTATTTAATTATACCCTTAGTTGCCCATTCATTTCGCCAAAGGTTGCAACTCTTCGTCATCTCCAAGGGTTGGCCTGCCCCAATGCTTTCCCAGTTGACCTATCTTTTTCCAACCATGCGCCCTTTCATAAAATATAAGTAATGGGCCAACCTATGTTTGGTTGGTTAGGTACCCTCACTAATTTGCACGCACTCACACATTCCGCCACCCTTCCACCCTATGCTCAACGCACTGCCCGATCTGGCATGCACATTTTACATTTCCAACAAGTCACACTTGATCGAACGCCTTTAAGCGAACTTGTCCATCGCGCGCATTTAACTAAACACACGTCACATTTAACCAAACTTGGGTGCCAGTCACTACAATGCATCCGCTACTACATCCGTATGCCCTTCATACAACTCAGGCATGCCCGTACTTGCATCGTACATTTTTTTACTCTCTCGCTTATCGGTGGTCATCACAGATGCTCGACCAACTCGAGGCCCTGACATCTGGGGTGTCGCAATGTGGGGGTCTAGAAATTGGACCTTCTCTGTTTGTTTATGGCGCTATAGCCCCAGGAGGGTGGTGGACGGGTTGGCAGTTTGTTTATGTGAATTGAGAGCTTGCATGGGTTGTGTGTGTTGAGGCATTTTGTAGGTCTCTTAGTCAATGGGATTTTTGGATTGGAGCCATAGAAGTGTTTAGTCTCTGGTAGTGAGTCATACCTGTAGAGATATTTCAACAACGACGTCTAACCCGTAGAGGGCTGGGGCCTCATGGCCAACCGACGGGTCATTATGCTCAAGCAGGAATGACATATGAAGATGGGGGTGTTGGGGAAGATATGGAGGGAGACGTGACTCACAATAGAGTTCCTTTTCTTGGACGTGTCGACCAACCTCCATCCATGGTGTCCTTGGACCTTCAAATACAGAACATCATGACAATGATGGAGGATATGAGGAACAACGATATAATGATCAGAATGAAGTTATTCCATTCATGAACATTATACAACTAAATTAGTAGGACATTCTCGACCACTTGGCATCTATTAGAATGAGTCAAAGGAAAAACAATGATCACATATATCAGATCGAGGGGCATCTAGCCCACCTGGAGTTTCATGTCCATGGAAATTTTAGACCTTCAGATGCATTAGGTGCAAGACATGCACTAAATTTCCCTCGTTTTCCTTCATGGTTGTTGGTTGTCTCCTTATTCTCTATGTGTTATAGGCCTTACGGTCCTTTTTATTTTTATTATATTGTAAAACTTGGTAGTTTTTCCTTAGTTTTTGCATTGTTCTTATGGCCAACAAATCTGGTCAGAGTGAAGCTGGGAGAGCAGGAGCTTTCATGCATATCCAATGCAAAATTTTGAAGAACTAATAGAAATATTTTGACCTACAAAATAATAATAATAATAATAAACTAAAATACAACTTTAATTAAAATTATTATTCGTACTATTAATGATAAAAAGAATTAACACATAAGTTAATAGTTTACCCATTTTAAAAACACATTCCACAAGATTCTTAATCATGGAGATTTACCCCCACTTTGTCAAGGAGATTCTTAATCTATAAATAGGATTTGTTACAATACCATGGCTCATCAATATCACACCCCTAAAAAACCATAACTCATTTGATATGATTCATGTTTATATGATATTTTTTTTTAATTAAAATGGAAAAGAAAGGCATAAATACTTTGGAAATGAATATGAGCCTTTGAATTGCGGGAGTCCTATTCCAAATTAGACATGCTTATCAACATAAAAATATTTTAATAACTAAAAAAAACATAAGAAATAATGTAGTTTATAAATAGAATATTCTAATGTCCATGTATCATTGAGAATATGGTTGACATAGTGTGTTGAAAGATGTAATTCATGTTTGCATAAAAAATGTATGGTTTCTTTCTTTATAAATAGAGTTATCCCATGAATAGTGATAATCAAAGATTTCATTTGTTATGTTTGTAGATAAAATAGAATTGTGAAGAAATTTTACAATAGAGTATTTAGGTTTATGACATATGAATAAATATTTAATTATAACATGTATTTTATGTTTGTTTTTATATAAAATAGTTTGCTTTTTTTTTGGTAAATTATATTTCTTTAAAAAATGGAAATTATAAGATCAAACTCAAAAGTCTATCTCACCAAAAATTAACTCTATGTAGAGAGAGGTAAGAGGTAAATGAGTGCTTGGAGAAATAAAATTAGCATACAAAAACTAAGAGTCTGGCCTAAAAGACGATGTAGGAAACCAATGAAAAAACTAAACCAATAGAGCTTAGACATAATGATACTAGGAAGAAGGGTTAGTGTCCATGGAAATGACCTAGATGAGCTCTTTATTTTCTCTAGAGGTTCCTCCCACCAGGGGGATGTAGAAATGTTGTTGAATACATGTAATACATAGATTTAGGTCCTTTATATGTGGTTGTAGATGATAAAAGGAATGAGTAATATCTTCTTGGCGCCCATGTTGATCCAAGAGATTGGACCCAAGAGGAAATTTAATGCAAGCCCTTCTGGTGGCTTGCTTAATTTTCCCAAAATCCTTCTTCCGCTACACAAATGTTAGTTATGTAAAAAATTCCCAAACAAAGTTTTCCATAAAAATGTGAGATCCTTGGTGTCAATTTCCAACTCTTAAAATAAACATGTGTAGTGGGAACTCCCTTTTAGGAAACATTTTACCTTTGTAACAACTTTTATTTAAAATATACAAATAATTACATTAATTTATGTGACTAATAATAAGCACATAGTTATTCCGCTAATTAACATAGAATTTCCAAAAAAACCCGAGCATAGATGACTGACATGTGGCGATAATAATACTTACTTGTGATTTCATATTTGAATGCTATTTGAATTCCGCTAACTACAACAATGTTTTGGGGGCGACTCTCCACCAAACTGTAGGATCAACTGTACATAATCTTTCTATAGTTGGTCACCCTTGAGCCCTTGATCAATGTACTATTGCCAAGGAATCCTTTATATCACAACACTTTTCTCCAAAGACAATGAATGAAGGAATGATGAATCTCATATTCCTCATAATCCATTAAATAGACCAAAAATGGAAAGCGGACCGCATCCACACATTCCATGTGTCAACATGCAACTTTTATTTCTTTATTTTATATTTTATTTTATTTAATATTTCTCTTAATATAAATCATTCTTATATTATTCCTCTCTACGTTTTGTTAACTTTACTTATTTTTACTATTTTTATAGGTTACTTCTTACTTATATATATATTTATTTAGAACTCTAGTGTATTATTTACTATTTTATTTATTTATTATTATTATATTCTCTTCATTATTTATTATTTATTTACTATTATTATATTTTATTTATTATTTATTATTTATTTACTATTTTTATATTTTATTTATTTATCATTATTATATTTTATTTATTCTTTAGTATTTATTTACTTATATTTTAATATTAGATTATATCATTTTATTTTTATTTTTAGTATTATTAGGGGATATTATATACCCCCCCTCTTTAAAGAAATTTGTCCCGAAGCTAAATTGAATCATTTAACATTTTATTTACTTAGTTATTTATTACTTCATGTTTGCCCAACACTCTCTGCTGAACTAGTATAACCAACATGCATCGAAAGTTTCCACAACACCCATGAATCTCAAGCAATATTTGTCCTTTTTTGACCTTTTGAACCAGGTGTAAGCCTCGTCGGTCTGTACCATAGCCCAATACTAGCTCCAAGGCTTGCACTTAACTCATACATCATTTTTCGCAAGGCAAGCATCCCAATGACTCTGGGCATCTCGCAAGGCTAGCCCACTCCATCCACACTCACTAAAGTGCACAACCTTGAGCACCAAATTCCTTACTCCCCCACTAGTCTTCGACATCCAAATCCAATATCAATCACTTAACCTACAATATTAGGCACTCGGTATCCTCAAAATGGTCCCATAACCCCTCAAGAGCTATACAAGATAAATGAATCACTGACATATGTATTGTTGATTGAGTTTTTCCCCAAGCCATATGGTGTTACATATTCTCCCTCACAAGTATGAGCTCCCACGAGATCATCAAATAAACAATTCCTCTAAGCCCATTATGGAGTTCCTATCAGTCGCCACACCTCAATATGAAACCAATGCAGTAGTTATAATCATAATGTAAAAGAAAATAATCCATATGTCCATTCTTGCATGTCATCCTAATAACATAACATCCTTGTTATCACAACATTATAAATATTAAAGAACTGCTTGCTCTTGCATGTCGTAAAATATGCATGTGATTACCACATACTCCATATCATAAAATACCCCCGCAAGTTATAACATCAACATATTTTCATCAAAGATATATCATGGCATCACATAATAAATGAACCACATGTCAATATACATCATATCATAACATCATGACCTCTATGCATATCATATCCATCATGAGCATTCAACATCATTATCATAACAAATAAATAAATAAATAACCACCACATATACATAATTAACCTCTCATCATAAATAACATACCATCACATCATGAAACCTCATTAATATGAGAATCGTCTCAATACTTATCAAATATAGAACAACAGTGTGCTTTAAACATTCTTACCATGAATTAATTTCATTTACTTATATAAACAATGAATACTAACCATGAATTAAGATTATTCAACATCTCTCTAGGATCTATGTTGTCTCATAAGTACTATTAGTGTTGTGTCATAATCATTTCTTGTTGTTTCTATTAGGAAGTTCACCATTTACATTGTAGATATACTCATCTAAGTACATCATTAAATTTAAAATGAGCCTCATCATCTTGAGCCTAAATATATCGTCGGATATTCTTCCTTTCCCAAAGAATTTTTAGTGAAATTCATTGTTAATATATTTCCATTTGTACAATCATTTAAATATTCAATATCAAGTTAAAATTACATGATCACTATACATATTTTTCTTATCCATTCTAATATCGTTCTACTTAATGACACACATACACTAGGTCATCTTTGTTTAAGTATGTTATCTTGCTTAATCAACTTGCATGAGGGTTTGTTGATCCCTAGTAATTTATCCATCATTGTGTAATTATCATTATGCATCCTCAAAATACCTACTTATCTCATCAAGTTCTTATCTCAATACCACTTGAGCTCACTTCTTTTATCAATTTGTGCATATTCTTCTTGAAGTATCATTATAGAATTTCCAACAACATATGTTCTTATGCTTCATGCTCAATGATTTCTCATTAATCCACCTAGCTTACTTCCTTTTCCATAAGTTAAACAATCGTTATCCTTGAAACATTTTCCTAGTTTATCACTTTTCATTTCTCACCAATTACAAGTATTCACAAATTATGATCTTGACACTTTTAAATTTTGGAAGTCATCACTATGACCTATATAATATTAAAAAGACAAGATGAGAAGTTATGAACCAGAATGCTCATATAGACGTAAGTTGACAAGTAAAAACCTCTTTAATTAATATTATAATTCTAGTTTCTTCTTATCCCCAGTATACCAACAATATTAGTTTCTTCGTATCCTTATTCCATGTTGGCATGCATACTTGGAAACGAAAGTCATGCCTATCTTCTAGGGTAACAAGAAACATGAGTAATGCGGTTTCTTCTATATTACACTTCTTATTGAATGTTTGAAAATCATTAAGTTCATTTACAAGTTTTCAACCATGACTACTAAAAGTATCGAAACTTTAACTCTTACTGATTATTATGTTAGAAGTGCTCAAATATTAATGAAGCAAAAAATTGTATTTGATTCTATTACATAATTTTTAGGATTTGCATATTAGAAGTGCTCAAATATTAATGAAGCACAAAATTGTATTTGATTCTATTACATAATTTTTAGGATTTGCATATGCAGATTCCTACCATTATCTCTTCACTTTTATTCCTACCATTATCTCTTCACTTTTATTAGATTCATAGTTGAAGTTAAAATGTCAAAGTGATATTTCTAACAATAACTTTTACCAAAAATCATTTAGTAAAGGCACGAAATAAACAATATTCACAAAATAAAGCAATTATAAATCACTTTTCCCTTATTTTTTCTTATATAAACCATATTTACTATATTTTTACCATTTATGATAAAGTATAAAATATATAACATATATCATTACCATATTTTTTTCCTATCCTACCAAATTTATTCGTATCGTTTATCCTTTCAATTAATAAATGAGTCAAATAAATTTATAACTTATTTATTTATTACATAACTAACATTGAAAAGTTGCAAGTCTAACTGCCGCCTATTCTATTCTCTTTTGTGTTATGTCTATTATCTGTTATGTTATGTGCCTATTACCTAGTCTAACTCTCAAGCTTTAAAACTCTTTCATTAAATAATGTGAAAAGAAAAAAAAAATTAAATAAAAACAAAAATCCAAACTAAAATTAATATGCTTTATAAACTTTATAAACTATCTTTTGTAGATTAACCTATTAAAATAATATTTAAACTAAAATAGTTAAATATAACTCCACACCTTTTTAATTAACAAAATAATAATTTAATATTAAAACACTTTCACTTTTATATAAATAACCTAATTCCAATTTTCAATAGATTATAATCTAATAACCATAAATTCATAAGTAGGTTTACATGAGTACGACTTTTAATTTGAGTGGTTCTTTATTTTAAAATGTTTATTTTATAATTACAAACCATGATTTATTTATTTATTTTTAAATTTATTTTATTTTTTAATTTAAGTAAAGTTTTTACAATGATTAGTGGATTGTAACCAAGAAGATGTAAACGCTTATATATATATATATAATTAATTTAGAAAAAGCAATACAATACATATATATAATTAATTTAGAAAAGCAATACAATACATAATTATTGTAACATACAATGATATATCATAAATTGTTTTACCAAGTTTAATTATCATTGTTAATTTTATTTCTTTTTTTATTCGAATTATTAAAACTACTCTCCTCAAAAGCTAGAACAAATGTTGTTGATTATTAATTAAAAAGGTTATGGATCAGATTGTTAAAATACTAGAGAAACAGTTGAATTAACTTCTGAGAACAATTACAACTATTCGTCCATCCTTTTTCCTTTAAGAGGAAAAAGGGCAGAACCCTAGGGGGGTTGGAGGAATTGCATTGTGTTGAATTCCTCCTTGAGCTACGCAAGACTTAACCAATGAGAAAGAAAACTGTGATAACAATCGTGGGGTACGAGACTTGAGGTTGGACATAAAACTGATGCCAAAGGTGCCCAACCATTCATCACTGTCAAAGGTGGAAGAGCTCAGAGGGGGAATCTGGACGTAATTTCTAGTTCCGAGGCTGGGTGGAGAGACCTTCCAAAAACAAAAGGTTACATGCAATAATAAGGAAATAGATAAGTGTTATCACCAAATCAATCAATATTAGTAGAAGGAATAGACTTTTACTGTTATAGCAGAAAAGTACATTGATAGACTAGCAAAGGTAATTAACATTTATCGATTTCTAAATAGAGTAGGAAATTCTATCTTGATTTTATATTAGCAGATATTTACTCATAGTTTAAATATGCTAAGGAAGTGAATATACTAGCTCACTGTTATTTTCAGTAGACAGTTTAATGGTCAATTTCTGAAGAACATGCTAAGCTACAACAATAAACCAATATTCTTTTCTAGTCTTTCAGTAAATTTTCTATAACGTTGAAATTGCAGTCTGTGGACGAAAACTAATACCCCCACAAAATATACATATCAGTTCTCAAACTACATTCTGGTAATCTTTCTTTACTTTTATCAGAAGGAAATTTCATAAAAAAATATAAACGATAACCACCCTTACAATTGACATTACTTATAACAACAACCAAGGGTTTATCGGTTCCCAGACGAGTTCTGGAAGGAATTCATCAAGAACCAAGTACCCAGGAGTTGTTGAACCGAAACCTCTGAATCCTTAGCGAGGAATTACAACTAACATAAATGATACAAAAAGGAAAATATGAGTACCAGAAACCAGTATTCAAGGCCATAGTATAATATCACAGTCGAACTGGAAGTACACAAAAGCTTTAAAATCTTTCATTTTAAACTAATAAGAAATAATATTGTAATTTCATAAATCAAGTTATCTAAAGTCAAGTTATGGCAACGAACTCCATACATCGGTGTAAGCATAGATAAATATACTGAATTCATACCAAGAAATGTCTGGTTAACCTCCATAGAAGTAACATAAACAAATATTGAACAAGTTCCAGAATTGTATTGGCATTTCTAAGGCTGACAGTCCCAAAAATAATTTAATACATTCTTTATCGAAAAACCCAGATTTCGGCCATAGCCTTAAACCCTAACTATCAAACAATCCTTGAAATCTCTGTCATGAAAATACTAGCTCGAGGATCTCAAGCACAAGACAAGTCAAAATACAAGACCAACTTGGAAAAACGAAGAGTGAAGCATGATTTAATAAGCATGCCACATCCCACAGACAACATGTTGAATGAGGGTTTTAAGTGAGCAGTAGTGGGCTTACATACATAGGAAAAGCCAATGGTTAGGACCGAAAACATGCAAGTCTAAGACTATTCTATGAAAACCATTAAGGTGAAGTGGGTTACCGAAGTAGGAGCTGGATATCCCTCGCAGTGGAAATCGAACTTGTGAATACATCAAGAAGATTCATTGAAAACAATAAAGGAGAAAGACTTTAAATGACTACTTGAAACTGAATCATTGCTTACCTTTTTCTGCCATGGAATTGACCCGCTCCACTATGGTATTAGAATCCATGCTGAGGACATCGCACCTATTCCAGAGTGTCCCAACAACCTGTAAGGCACCCTATCAAAGCACCACAATGCATCTAGCTCCCACAGAGGATTTGTAATGAAGAATTACTATGGTAACAACAACAAGAATCGCAAAGCACTTGGAGTTTTTGGACATAAGTCTGTCAGAGAAATACACTAGGTCACCATAGTAGAGCCAAGAGCTGAGCCGAATGAGGAGCAAATGAACCTCCCTCATCGTCAATAAAGACATTATACCTCCCTACCAAACCTGAAGGATCGAGGTCGTAGAACTTAACAAATCCAATGGCAGATGGAAAGCCAGGTGTAAAACCTCGAGACCCTTCTGGGAGACTATAGTTAAGTGCATTAATGCCACACCAAATGGCCAGCATGGTGGTGTACAGATATGGCTGGAGAGATCCTCGGGGCACTCCCACCTTAATGAGGAGGGGCCTACCCAAGGTCGAAAGGTTCGAGATGATTTATTGCAGGTACAGCATGGCGGCCCATGTGGAGTTCTAACGAGGAGGCCAAGAAGAACCATAGCTGCTTCAAACTTAACCCTTTATCAGTCATCAATCAAACATTGCCATATCATTAATACTCAGTATAAGTTTAATTTATGGCAAAGTTTGGATTGTCTAAGTTTAATACCTTGTATAAATTTTAACATATGTAGGATTCCAGAGTGTATGAGTTTAATATTGCATAAGGTTAATATTGTATATAAGTTTAACATGTAAAGGGTCTAGTTTGTATAAGGATAAGGTAGGATAGTGTCTCGTCAATAGTTCGGTAATTCAAGGTTAAGGTTCTAAGTAAATTTTTTTTATTATTAAAGTTTGTTAAAAATGATATCATAGCTGAGGGTCACATAGTGAGACTTCTGTGTTATTTTAACATTCAATTACGTTATGATACTTTAGTATTGATGAAAGAAAAATAAATTGAGTAATGTTGAATATGAACACAGAGTGAGAGTGTGAGAAATTGAGGTCAGCACCAAGGGTAAAATGTGGAGGAGCCCTAAATCACCAAACCAGCCGGAAGTGCCTTATGTGGAGGCCAACCCAGAATTATGGGTACAACTAGGAGAAGAATCACTACAAGCTAATGTTGTCCTGCTAAAAGAAGTACAACAATTACAGGAAGAGATGATGAACCTAAGGACGGACAATGAACTACTAAGACAGGAACAGGAGAAGATCCTTAAAAGTCTGTCTGACTGACAAAATTAGCGAGGACTAGAACCTAGTATAGAGAATAGGGAAAAGACCACAATTTCCCATAATGGGGAAAATAATGAAAAATCCACGGAAGGCCATAAAGATGAAGAATAAGGGCATTGAGATAATGTTCCTAATCAAAGGAAGACAAAAGGTAGAAGACAGAGCTACAAGGTGAGTTCAAGAAAATCAAACCCTCGTTGTTTGAAGGAGAGTCAGAAGAAGCAACAGAAGCTTGGCTGATAGACATGGGAAAATATTTCCAGATTTATGAATATATTGATAAGCTTAAAGCACGGCTGGCAGTTTACCAATTGCGGGGAAAGGCCACCCTCTAGTGGGAGGAAATTAAAACCGTAAGAAAGATTGATGAGGAACAAGTAACGTGGCAAGAATTCCATAAACATTTTAAAGATAAATATCTAATAGAACGTTACTATGATGAAAAGGCAAAAGAGTTCCATGAGTTAAGGCTGGGAGCCTTGACCATGGATGAGTATGTTAAATGGTTTACTTCCCTATTGCGATACGTCCCATATATGCAAGAGGAGAAAGCTAAGATTCAATGGTTTATTAGCAGTTTTCCCAACTTCATGAAGGAAAAACTAGAATTTGATTATCCTAGAATAATGGATGATGCAGTACAAAAAGCCCGCATCTATTATCAGCAGATGAAGCAGAAAAATGAAGGATCTAAAGGAGCTATCAGCAAGAAAATGAGAAACTTACCACCAAACAAGCAACAGAAAGTCATAAATGGCAGAAATAATCAGCAAAAGACTTTCGAAAAATTTACAAGAAATCCACCCAGAGCTCAGACATACACTGAGAATAGACAACCTGAAGGAGTTAGCAGAACTTCTACTGAATAGCCACCAAATCTGCCACTGCAATGTTGGGAATGTGGGGATGGGCATTATTATAAAAACTGCCCGCACAAAG
Source organism: Pinus tabuliformis (assembly GCA_031772625.1). Classification (NCBI taxonomy): domain Eukaryota; kingdom Viridiplantae; phylum Streptophyta; class Pinopsida; order Pinales; family Pinaceae; genus Pinus; species Pinus tabuliformis. Next base: position 1,258,515,873 of record CM062818.1, on the reverse strand, counting down.
CTCCAACTGAAGAACTTTCGAAGATACAAGAAGCTTCTATGGTAGGAGATATCACAAGGAGCATGGCCAGAATTAATGTTTCCTTAGACGATCATTAGATGGAATACTAGCCCACCATGATTAAATGTGAAGGTACGATTGCTGATCAACCTATTTTTGTTTTGTTTGATCCCGGTGCTAGCCTAAGCTACATTAGTCCTAAAGTGGTAGAAAAATTTCAGTTGCAAAGAACTAAATTTAAGAAGTCTTCACTAGTTCAAATAGCCACCGAAAGAAAAGGAAGGTGTCTGAAAAAACAAAAAACTTCCCTATAACAGTTTCAAGAAAACCCATCTAGGTTAATCTAAATATCCCTCTCCCTAGATTCGTATAATGTATTAATAAGAATGGACTCGTTGGAAGGTCACTGGTCCCTAGTGGATTGCAAAGAAAAATCAAGACAACAAAAAGAAATTCAAGGAATCAAGAAAATATTAGATTACGCCCTATTACAGCTAACCAACTCGGAAGATGCATAAGGGAAGGTTGCCATATCTATGTTGTCTAGGTATGGTACAACAATGACAAAAATACGATGACCTCCTTAGAGATTATTCCTGTAACTCAGGATTTCATAGATGTATTCCCTGAATCCATTCCTGGGTTGCCACCAAGATGTGATATCGACTTTACCATTGAGCTAGTGCCCAAAGCAGCCCCTATTTCAAAATCCCCCTACCATATGAGCATCCCTGAGTTAACAAAAATTAAAATGCAGCTTTAGGAGCTTTTAGATAAAGGGTACATTCGCCCTACTGTGTCCCCTTGGGGAGCCCTTATGTTATTTCTTCGGAAAAATGATAGAATCTTAAGATTATGTATTGATTATCGTCAGCTAAATAAGCTAACCATCAAATATAAGTACCATTTACCTCGTATCAATGATTTATTTGATCAAGTGTAGGGGGCTAGCTTTATCTCAAAAATCAATTTAAGGTCTAGTTACCACCAAATTGGAATAAAAGATGAAGATATTTCGGAAACCGCATTCTGAACTCGTTATGGACATTATGTGTTCGTGGTACTGCATTTCAGTTTTACCAATGCTCCAGCCACTTTCATGAGTCTAATGCACAACATTTTCCAACCATTTCTAGATAAATTTGTACTGATGTTTATCGATGATATACTCATCTATTCAAACAACTAGGAGGAACATGAACATCACTTCAAAACAGTATTGTAGATCTTATGAGATAACCAGATGTACGCAAAGTTTAGTAACTGTGATTTTTATAAAAATCATATCTAGTACCTAGGCCATGCTATATCAATAGAAGGAATAGTTATGGATCTAGAGAAGATCAAAACTATTATTTAATGGACCACATCAAAAAATGTTGCTGACGTAAGATCCTTCTTGGGCTTGGCAGGGTATTACTTCCAATTTATTAAAAGCTTTTCAAAAATATCCTTTCCAATGATTGCACTTCAGAAAAAGGGGCATGCATTTCACTAGACAGTGGAATGCCAATAAAGTTTTGAGCAGCTAAAACAACTGCTTACAACCGCTCCGGTGCTGAAAGTAGCAGATCTAGAAAAATATTTTGTAGTATGCATGGATGCAAGAAAACAGGGTGTAGGTGGAGTATTAGCTGAGGAAGGGAAGATCATTACCTATGAGTCACATAATCTAAAATATTACGAACAATGCTACTCTTCTTACGATCTGTAGTTGAATGCAGTAGTGCATGCATTGAAAATGTCGTGACACTACCTTCTAGGGAAGAAATTTCTGTTATTAACTTATTATAGCAGTCTGACCAATTTTTTTAATCAGTCTAGTTTAAATGTGTGGTAGGCCAAATGAACCGCATTCTTGAGCAAATTTGACTTTGACATGAAGAACCTCAAAGGAAAATAAAACCGAGTAGTAGATGCTTTGAACAGAAAAGTACATTGCATCTATGAGGTACATTTCAGTCAAGCACAATCTAACCTACCAGAGGTTATCTGAGAGGAAACCCTCAAATATCTAGAATATGTACTCCTATGGCAGAAAGCTTCGAAAGCTCAAGCAAAAGGGGAACAATTTGAGTATGGAATTAACCCGTGACAAATTGTTAACATTCAAAAATAGAATTTATATTCTTAACCAAAACTTTGTGAAGCAGACGTTAATAGATGAGTTTCATAAGAAGCCTTACGCTCCCACCCAAGATACCAAAAATTGTTTTTGGCTATCAAGAAAATTTATTTTTGGTTAGGCTTAAGAAAAGATGTTGCTAAATATTTATCCAAATCCTTAGAGTGCCAATTGGTGAAGGTGGAGCATCAACATCCTGCAGGTCTGTTGCAACCATTACCCATTCCAGAATGGAAATGGGAGACAATCACTTTAGATTTTATCACTAGATTACCTCGTACAAAAAGGCAACATGACTCAATCATGGTTGTGGTGGATAAGTTGAGAAAGACTTCTCATTTCATTCCAGTAAAATACACCTATAAAATGGTGGAGATTGCAAACATATTTATGAGATAAATCTTCTAACTACACAGGATACCCCAAGTGGTGATGTCTGACAAAGATGTAAAATTTATGTTCACTTTCTAGAAAACTCTCTTTGCAGGGTTGGGTACACAAATCCATTTCAGCACTGCCTACCATCCTCAGACATATGGTCCGATACAGCAAGTGAATCAAGTCTTGGAAGACTTGTTGAGAATGTTTGTAATCCAACATCCCTAGAAATGGGAGGATTACCTCCACTTTGTAGAATTTACTTACAATAATGGTCATCATGAATCCTAGGGTATGAGCCCTTTTGAAGTATTATATGGAAGGAAGTGTCTGGTACCTACAGAATAGGATAGTCTAGATAATAAATTAGAATTGGGCCCTGATATTTTAGCAAAAATGGAGGCCACCGTCTAGAAGGTTCACCATAATTTAAAGGCAACGCGTGATAGGGAAAAGGTGTATGCAGATAAGAAGGGGACTCATAAAGAATTCCAGATGGGGGATCTTGTGTATTTGAAGGTTAAACCCCAAAAGAGCACTTTACAATGGAAAGGTTGTGCCAAGTTGGCACCTTGGTACTGTGGACCCTTTCAGATTTTGGAATGGATTGGGCCTGTGGCATATAAGCTAGCACTTCCAGGCCACATCCGAGTCCACAATGTCTTTCATGTATCCTTATTAAAAAAATACATTTACGACCCTCGACATATTATTAACTGGGAAAGCATTTAGGTAACAATAAAATAGAAGCAATATGTTAAGAATTGTTATAGGAATTTTTCTGACAGCAGATTATGAATGTGTAGGTAGAACCCGAGGGAGAATTTCTGGTAGAGCCTCTTCGTATCCTCGATCAGAAAAGAAACCACCTTGCGGAGGTGAGCCATCATCCAAGTTAAAGTGCAGTGGAAGCACTTTGGCCTGCATGAGGCTACCTGGGAAGAAGAGGAAGCCATGCAAAAAAATTATCCTGCACTGTTTACATAGAGGAATAACAACAGAGATGGTGTTCCTCTCAAGAGGAGGGAGTTGTAACATAAAAAAATACATCATAAATTGTTTTACCAAGTTTAATTATCATTGTTAATTTTATTTTAGTTTTTATTCGAATTATTAAAACTACTAGGCTGAAAAGCCATAACAAATGTTGTTAATTAATAATTAATAGATTATGGATCAGTTTGTTAAAATACTAGAGAAGCAGTTGAATTAAGTTTTTAGAACGGTTACAATTGTTCCTCCACCCTTTTTCCTTTAGGAGGAAAAAGGGAAGAACCATGGGGGGTTGGAGGAACTGGACTGTGTTGAATTCTTCAATGAGTTCGGCCAGACTTAACCAGTGGGAAGGAAAATTTTGATAACAATTGTGGGCTACAAGACTTGAGGTTGGATAGAGTCCTGATGCCCAAGGTGCCCAACTGTTCATCACTATTAGAGGTGGAAGAGCTTGGAGGGGGAATCTGGACGTAATTTCCAGTTCCGAGGCTGGGTGGAGAGACCTTCCAAAAACAAAATGTTACATGCAATAATAAGGAAACATATAAGTGTTATCACCAAATCAATCATTATTAGTAGAAGAAATAGACTTTTACTGTTATAAGAGAAAAGTACATTGATAGACTAGCAAAGGTAATTAACATTTGCTGATTCTTGAATAGAGTAGGGATTTCTATTTTGATTTTATATTAGTAGATCTTTACTCATAGTTTAAATATGCTAAGGAAGTGAATATACTAGCTCACTGTTATTTTCAGTAGACAGTTTAATGGTCAATTTTTGAAGAACATGCTAAGCTACAACAGTAAACCAATATTCTTTTCTAGTCTTTCAGTAAATTTTCTATAACGCTTAAATTGCAGTCCATGGAAGAAAACTAATACCCTGAGAAAATATACATATCAGTTCTCAAACTACATTCTGGTAATATTTCTTTACTTTTACCAGAAGGAAATTTCATAAAAAGATATAAACGATAACCACCCTTACAATTGACATTACTTATAACAACAGCCAAGGGTTTATCGGTTCCCGAATGAGTTTTGGAAGGAACTCATTAAGAACCAAGTACCCAGGAGTTGTTGAACCAAAACCTCTGAATCCTTAATGAGGAATTACATTAAACAAAAACGATACAAAAAGGAAAATATGAGTACGAGAAACCAACATTCAAGGCCATAGTATAATATCACGGTCGAACTGGAAGTATACAAAAACTTTAAAATCTTTCATTCTAAAATGATAAGAAATAAGACTGTAATTTCATAAATCAAGTTATCCAAAGACAAGTTACGACAATGAACTCCATATATCAGTGTAAGAATAGATAAATATACAGAATTCATACCAAGTAATGCCCAGTTAACCTCTAAAGAAGTAACATAAACAAATATTAAACAAATTCCAGAACTGTATTGGCATTTCTAAGGCCAAGAGTCTTGAAAAGATAATTTAATGCATTCTTTATCGAAAAACCAAAATTTCGGCCGTAGCTTTAAACCCTAACTATCAAATAGTCCTTGAAATCTCTGTCATGGAAATATTGGCTCGAGGAGCTCAAGCACAAGACAAGTCAAAATCCAAGACCCACCTGGAAAAATGAAGAACAAAACACAGTTTAATAAAAATGTCACATCCCACAGATGACATGTCAAATAAGGGTTTTAAGCGAGAAAAAGTGGGCTTACCTACACAGGAAAATCCAAAGGTTTGGACCCAAAACATGCAAGTCCAATACTATTATATGAAAATCGTTAAGGCGAAGTGGGTTACCTAAGTAGGAGCTGGACATCCCTCGCAGTGGCAATCAAACCTACAAATACATCAGGCAGCTTAAGCGAAAACAACAATGGAGAAAGACTTAAAATGACTACTTTAAACCAAATCATTGCTTACCTTTTTCTACTGTGGAATCGACCCGCTCCACCGTGGTCTTCGAATCCATGCTGAGGACATTGCACCTATTCTAGAGTGGCCCAGGAACCCGTTAGGTACCTCTCAAACCACCACAGTGCATCTAGCTCCCACAGAGGATTTGTAATGAAGAATTACTATGGTAAGAGCAACAAGAATCACAAAGCACCTGGAGTTTTCAGACATAAGTCTACTGAAGCAATGCACCAGGTCACCGTAGCAGAGCCAAGAGCTGAGCCGAACAAGGAGAAAATTAACCTCCCTCATCGCTGGTAAAGACATTATACCTCCCCACCAAACCTGAAGGATCAAGGCCGTAGAACTTAACAAATCCAATGGCGGATGGAAAGCCAGGTGTAAAACCTCGAGACCCTTATGGGAGACTATAGTTATGTGCATTAATGCTGCACCGGATGGCCAGCAGGGTGGTGTACAGATATGGCTGGGGAGATCCCCGGGGTGCTCCCGCCTTAGTGAGGAGGGACATGCCTGAGGTTGAAAGGTTTGAGATGATTTATTATAGGTACAACATGGCAACCCTTTATTAGTGATCAATCAAACATTGTCATATCATCAATACTCCTTATAAGTTATTGTTTTGAGATATGACTTTAGTTATCTATACTTAATTTATACTTAATTTACAATTTAGAATATACAATTTAATTATTTATAATTAGCTTTTATTTTAGTTATTTCCAAAGTAATTTTTAATTTAAAGAAAATCATAAAGTTTAAGATAAAAATATAACTTTTAGTTAATTATGACCAATTATATACAACTAACTTAAGATAACGTATAATTTAAATAAATAATGATACTAAAATTTAAAATATTTTTAGTTAATAACTAGTTTTTAGTTTGAAATATAACTTTTAGTTATCAATAACTAGTTTTCAATTTGAAATATAACTATTTTTAGTTATTTTTAAAATAACTTTTTACTTCACAAGTAAATCACAAAGTTTATAATAACAATTATATAAACAATTAACTTAAAATAATTTTTAATTTAAATAAATAAAAAACTTAAAATAAAATTTTAATTGGAAGCACAAATCATTCACTTTTATATTTAATATGCAAAAATTATACTTTGAGATTAATAACATTTGCACATATATATATTATTAATTGTTCTTCTTTATTTTTTTTAAATAAAAAAATATAATTAGAGTATGCATGTTACTATATTGTATAGTATGTATACACATCCAAAGATTATTTAAAAAAATTGATATTTATTTAATAATTTATATAATAAATATGGTAGAAAAAAAGATAAAAATTATATTTGTTTCTCAAATTTACTTTCATTAAATTTCTTGTCATCATGGTTGGAACAATTATTGATGAATTTAATTAAATATTTTCCACAAATTTTTACCTTGAGGTCATATAGAATTCTGATACCATATGTAACAGCTTCGATTTAAAATATACAAATAATTACACCAATTTATATGATTAATATTCAACACATAACTATTCCACTAATTAACATATAATTTCTGAAAACACGAGGAAAACGAATTACCTGTGGAGACAATATTCCTTACTTGTGATTTTGGTGTTGATGCTATTTGAATTCCACTAACAACAACAAAGTTTTGGGAACAAATCCCCACCCAGCGGTAGGCTCAACTGTACATAATCTTTCTATAGTTGGCCACCCCTGAGAGCTCAATCAACGTACTATCAACGTACTACTGTCAGGGAATCCTTCATCTCACAACATTTTCTCCCAAGATAATAGATGACAGAATGATGAATCTCATCTCCCTCATTGTCTATTAAATAGACAAAAAAATGAAAATGAGACTGCATGCACACATTCCATGTGTCAACATGCAACCTTCATTTCGTGATTTTAAGTTTTATTTAATTTAATGTTTCTCTTAATTTAACTCTTTCTAATATTATTCCTTTTTACTTTTTGTTAACTTTACTTATTTTTACTACTTTTACGTTTTACTTTAATATATATTTATTTAAAACTCTAGTTTATTATTTACTATTTTACTTTATTATTATTACATTATCATAATTATTTATTATTTGTTTGCTATTATTATCTTTTATTTATTATTTATTTACTATTATTATCTTCTATTTATTTATTTATACTATTTATTTATAATTATTATATTTTCTTTATAATTATTTATTTATTTACTTATATTTTAATATTATACTATTTTATTCATTATATATTATTTTTATTATTATTAGGGGATATTACAATCTCAATATCTTTTTAAAAGGATCATCAACCTCCACTACCACACTTCCCAATTAAACATTATCGCTGACCTTTGGTATTTTTTGGTGGCTGTGTACTTTCTTTTTAAAATCACTGTCAAAGAAGCATAGAAATGCCCATATAATGTCCTCAAACTAACTTAATAATCCACAAATGATATACTTATTTCACATGTACAGTTTGCACTTCACCGAACACACAATGCTTGCGCTATCATCAAACTCTAGATTGGTCACAGGTTAGCATTTTCCCTTTCCACACACTTTAGATATGAAATTGGTAGATGGGTTGTCCCTAAAGAAGATTGGGAAGAACAAACTTGCATTTTCTGCAACTGAGGGATGGTGGAAAAAGAATTGAATTTTAACAAAGAGTGTGAAGTGTACGAAGTTATCCATCGTTAGTTTGATAGCAGCTTGAAGATGAATATTCTCAGCGAACATTTTGAGGAAACAAGGCTTCACAAAACATTATATTTCTTATTCAAGATCCATAACAATAGAATCAACCTAGAAAAAAGAATCTAAATATGGATTAAGCAATAGTGAGTGGTCCCTTAGATTGAGAGGTCTCATGGACGTCACTAAAATCCATCTCATTTCATTTGCTAAGTTGACTACTTTGTGGGTTGACTAACAGACTAGCCCACTAGAGGTCGGTGAGGTTGGCCCTTGTTACACATCATTTTGTCACATCGGTAAATGATTGTTAGTTTGGGTCAATATCTATCCACGCATTTATTCTAGAGCATTACCTTGTAGATTTTGAAACTAAATCATCCAAAATAAAGTGGAATTTTTAGATCCTATGGTAGAAAACCGTGATTTTGGCTATGTTCGCAGTTACCTAGGTTATTCCTTCGCATACGCAGGGAATACCATTATTGCCTGCATAGAAGTATGCATTGTCTTCCACTATGACCTATGAACATGACTTGGAGTACATAAACAGAAAAAATTAAACTCTAGAAACATTGTTGGTAGCATCTATCCCAACCATCAAGCTTCAAATGAGTGCCTATTTAGTGTTTATCCCTCTCATTATCAAGTAAATCCACTTCTTTTGTGGTACCTCTATCCCAATAATAGTGGATCTCATCCCTTAGAGAATGGATCCATAACTTCTCATCCTTGGCATATAAAGACATTACAGGTCTGAGGTTTGGGGGATGTTAGTTGGAAGTAGGTTCATGCTATTGAGATTAGGTTGGAAGGCTTGTCTTGCAAGGGAGAGGGTTGGAGATTTCATAAAGGGATTTCTACATCAAGGCATGGTTGTAAGGATTTTCTCTCAAGTTTTATGAATATAAGATTTTTTTCATTCTCAGTTATATCTCCATTGATTTAATTTGTAGGATTCCTTGATCACCTACACGAGATTTGGTTGCATAATTTGATGGGTTCACATTTTTAATTGAGTAATTAATTCATTTTTCTCTTTAATTATATGTTGTACTCTTTGATCTCTTGTTTGTCTTTGTCTTTGCAGATATCTTCCAGAAAACTGTAGAGAAGTTGTTGAGAGCGATGAGAGGACATGTGGAGCATCAAAATGTGAGTGATGGAAAGCTTTGACTGACTTTATCAATCAGTTTGCTAAACTGTTAAGAGGCTTCTTTCATTCTATTTTATTTAAAATGATCAGAACTTAGAGGAAGGTAGAAATTACTGTGTGTTTGTTACTAGGTCTTTTTAGAAGTCTAGGGAGATCAATCTTTTCCACAAGAGTGATTTGTCCACATAACAAATCGGTAGCTCCACTAGGGAGTGTCTCAATATTTGACTTTGTCCTTGTTTTATATTTTCAACCTCTTGCATAAATCTTACTTGAGTGCCTGGAAAGTTTAGAAATATGGATTTTGTGTTGAATTTGATTCATTTTTAGTTTTACTTCAATTTCCTTGTTGTCTGCACTTTTACTTTAGGAAAATTTCATAGATCTACACACTTACCATTTAGCAACAAAAAACATGTGCATTCGACTTTGATGAGTAGTGCACATGTGCATAGTTTCTTTCCTTGAAACTGCGCACACAATGTTAAAAATATTCTCGATGTGCACAGGTCCAACGAAGGGTACCTATGCACACCGAGGGTGAAAAGCATTTTTAAAAACACTCCCAAAATACCAAATTCCATGGTGAAAAAATAAAAAAATTGACAAGAAAATGAAGAGCTTAGATAAATCATTTACCTGGTGAAAGTGTTTCGTGATTTTGTCCAACGGTTTTCTTGGAAACAAGTTCAGAAGTTTTTGGTAAAAAATGACTTTTATCTCCCTCAGAAGGGTAAAAGTGCAAATGGTGGAATTTTTTTACTTTCTAGACTTTTGATAAGAATTTAGGGTTATTTAAATATTATTTTTACATATTGACTCTTTTAAGTCAGATTTTATGAGTTTTTTCATGTTTATTTTTTGAGCATAAATAATTATTTTCAGTTTAAGTGTGCAGATTGCAGGATAATTACAGAAATAAGTGATTTTGGCATCGAGTACATTTTATAACTTTTTCAAACTCATTAAAACTTTCGAAAAAGAGAAACCATGGAGTTCTATTCACGCCCTCTTTAGACTCCTTAAAAATGAAAGGATCACCAAGTAGTTGATTGTTCGAACTCATAAAAGTAAATGAACAACCATCCTTTCAGTATAAGTTTACCCCTCTCATGGAATGAATTGGAATATTACAAAAAAGGTATATGTTGACCAATCATGGTTAATAGAGTTCTCTCTTGCATTATGTTTTTCTATTGACTCCCTAAAACTGAAAAATAGCGAGATTTACTTTCTCTAGGCTCGTTAAAACTTTATGGTAAAAGAACTGAATGATTTTTCCTTTTTTTCCTTTTCAAACTCTTTAAAAATGAAAATGACATCGAGTTACCCCTTTACTGGACTCGTTAAAATTAAAAAGTATAGGACTCGTTAAGCATGACGAGACCGAACCACTCCTGCTTAGGGTTCATTAAAAATACTTCGAAGGACTCATCTGAAGGATGAGCTTACAGTACAAGAATATGTTATCCTCCTCAACCTTGTAAAAAATAAAGAGGTTCTTTCTAGTAATGGTGGGGAAAAAGTGAGAAAGAATCTTTGTTTTGCATTTGTAAAAGGTAGTATGTCACTCTTGAACATGACACTCTGTCACTTTTGTGTCTAGGTTGGGAAATCCATTTGTTACTCAGTTGACCATACCTCATTGAAAGTCTTCAGTTGGTTTGGGTTTTATTTATTGAGTCAAATGATTCCAAGTCATCATCTCATGTCTTTGATATGTTTAATACAAGTTCAAACTAATTCAAAATTACTTTGTCAGTCTTAGCCTTCAGTTGCGTTGACCATCCCTGAATGAATCTTGAATCACTCAAAGTTGTTGTTCTTAAAAACTTGACATGAGTTTCATGTCCTAGGCCCTTATGTGACATATCACTTCCTATCGACTTTAGCTCATTATCTAGCAAGTTGATCGAGAAACCTTCAGTACCTTGAGGCCTACATGCCTTAATGGTAGGTTTCTCACCTTTGATGACATGTTCTCATAATTGGCCTTCGCTCAAATGATTCTATGAGCATTCGGCATCAAATAATCTATTCACACTTCATATATTATATTGAAAGTACCTTGAGAGCCATTTTCATTATTTTTGTTTTCTCTCGCACTTGTTAACGGTTCACATCATTGATCGTTAATCAAGTGGTTTCTACCATGTTCGACTTCGAGACATTCACTGGCATGGCTATATTTGTATTATCGATCGAGAGATGGAGATCAAGACCCTGGATCTAGTTTCAACCATCGGGGCTACGTGGAATTATTAAATATTCATGATTGTAACATAGATCCATTGATGGATACATCCATACTATGTCATCTTTTGACATGGATCTTCAGATGTATTTCCATACTATGCTATTGAGAAATTTAGATTATTAGTATGGGAATGCCTACCTCAGTGATGATATTATATATTACATTGTAACATTTTATTGATTGTTTTAGGTCTCCAACTGCACTCTCTAACTCAAACCTTTGCATGATAAAGCGCTCTAGACATCAAAATATTTTTTATGACTTTGTGCTTTAGGGGGGAATATGTTACACATCATTTTGTCACATAGGAAAATGGTTATCAATTGGATCAATCGCTATCCCCACATATATTTTGAAGCATTACCCTGCAGAGTTTAAAACTACATTATCCCAAAGAAAGTGGAATTTCTAGATCCTATTGTACAAAACCCTGATTTTGGCTAGGTTCGCTGTTACCTAGTTGATTCCTGTGCATACGTAGGGAAGACCATTATTTTCTGCGAAAATCTATGCATTGTACTCCACTATGACCTGTGAACATGACCTGGAGTACGTACAAATAAAAGGTAAACTGTGGAAGCATTATTGGTAGCATTTATCCCAACGAACATGCTTCGAATGAGTGCCTATTCAGTGCTTATCCCTCTCATTATGCGGTAACTCCCCTTATTTTGTGGTACCTATATCCCACTAATAGTGGATCTCATCCCTTAGAGAATGGATCCATAACTTCTCATCCTTAGCCTATAAATACATTATAGGTCTGACATTTGAGGGAGGTTAGTTGGAAGTAGGTTTATGTTGCTGAGATTAGGTTAGAAGGCTTGTGTTGCAAGGGAGAGGGTTGTAGATTGCAGAAAGGGATTGATAAATCAAGGCATGTTCGTAAGGATTTTCTCTCCATTTTTATGGATATAATAAATTTTTCTTTCTAGGTTATATCTCCATTTATTTAATTTGTAGGTTTCCTTGATAACCTACATGAGTTTTGGTTGGATAATTGATCAGTTCACATGTTTAATTGATTAATTAATTCATTTCTCTCTTTGATTATATGTTGTCTACTTTGATCTATTGTTTGTCTCTATCTTTGTAGGTCTCATCCAGAAAATTGCAAAGAATTTATTGAGAGAGATGAGAGGATATTTAGAGCATCAAAAGGTGAGTGATCAAAAGGTCTGAGGGACTTCGTCAATCAGTTTTGTAAACTACTAAGATGCATATTTCATTCTATTTTCTTTCAAATTATAAGAACTTAGAGAAAGGTAGAAATTACTATGTGTTTGTTACTAGGTCTTCTTAGAAGTGTAGGGATATTGCTCTTGTCTACAAGAGGGATTTTCCTTCATAACAACCCCCTTCAACACTCGACAAGTCGGTAGTCAGGGGTCACCTCTTTCCTTTCTTTAAATCTTCCCTTTGTATTAAATGTGAAGCTTGACCATACTTCCCTTTCGCTTAACTCCATTGTGCTTAGTCAAGACCTTTGTCGAGCGAAATCCATTATGCCATAATGCTGATTAGCCACAACCAATATATTCTTAAGAACTGGGCTTATAGGGAAAATAACTTGAGATTCTTGGCTAGGGCACAAATTTATAGGATTAATACATTCGAAGGCACGACATAGTGTCTTGACCAAACTGAAGTCGTGATTGTGTGCAATAGATCTCGATTCAAATTGGTGAGGGTTATAGCATATAGCCATAGTGATATTAATCACTCTATTATACATGCCTCCTTTCTTGTACACTTCCTCAAACAAGATATTTAAAGCATGAACACATTGTATTTCTTATTCATTGATGATACACTACTCCCTTTACTACATATTTAAGTAGTGGAAATGAACTCAACAATTATAGAATCAATTATACCTATAGAGATAGTTGTTCCCTACTTGCAAGAGGATATTTCCGCAGCTGTTGGTGTGGAACTTCCTTGGGACACTATCACCTGAGCACTCTTGAATCGATGGTCATTTATCACCACATTCACCTTTGAGCCTTTAATTCTTTAGAAAAATGTTAAAATAGATAATTAACACCTGCATGGAGAATAATATAAAATTAGAGATTCAGTTAACTCAGTGTTGAGTCAAGTCGACTTAACTCATAGTTGAAATTAGTATGTGGTTGCATGTCAAGTTATTTTAGGTGAGTCGCTAGTCAAAAAGGTTTAAATACCCTTCACTGGGTTGATTGTAATTTATCAAGTTTTATGTGACCAATAAAAGAGTTGTAACTCTTGTGTTTTGTGTGTTAATTTGTTTTCTGGCTCCTTTTACTTTCCAACAAATTGGCATTGGAGCGACTTTTCAAAGAGCCACGGAGAGCGGATCAATAATATTCCATGAGAGAGAAGAGATAAATAATTTTATCCTCTTAGTTGAGCTATAAAGCACCTTAAAATGGTATTTAATGCATTATAACACTTGTGGGTTTAGCAAAGAGCCACATTACAGGCTGCAACCTTACCATGTTTTACAAACGCATCAATTTACTTTCACATTGGTAGCGTTAGAGGACTAACGCGGGACATCATTGTCATGAACGACGTTAGCACACAACCCATCATCACACGAGGTGCATTAATAGAGAAAATAACATACTTTTTAAAAGTTTGAATTCAATTTTATTTGGTTTATATATGAGAGGTTCATATAACGTCAATTGAGAAGTTCATATAATGTGAAGGTTTATATGAAAGGCTTGAAATGTTTTTTTAAATTTTTTTTTAATAAAAAGGGGTGGTGAAAATGATTTTTGATTATATTAAAGCTTTCAAAAAGGGGTTTTTTGAAAAGGTTTTAAAGAATTGGAAAGGAATTTTAGGGTTTTTTGAAGAAAGATGGTTTTCTAAAATTTTTAGCACCAATTCCCACTGTTTACAGGGAAGGATTTTGATGTATGGGCTATTAAGATGGTGACCACATTGTAGGATCATGATGTTTGGGATTATGTCCAGTTCCGGTTTTCATAACCTAAAAATGAAGAAGAAGAATGAGCTCTCACTAATGTAGAGATGTATCTATGGAAGAAATAAAAAGGTAAGAATGCACAAGCGTTATAGCTATCTAGCAGGGAGAGGACAGAGCAATGTTATAGAATATGATCATTGCGTCTTTAGCAAAGGAATAATGTGATACCTTGGAGACAAGCTATAAAAGTATGGCCAAATTCAATATTATTAAGCTGCAAAATACTAGGAGAGATTTTGAAAGTCTCCAGATGAAGGAGACATAGGACATAGATTCTTTCATGAATTGGGTCATGATTTTCGTAAATCCGTTAAAAATTTAAGGTGAGAAAGTTAATGATAAAATGGTGATTGAGAAGGTTCTTATATATTTGTCTACCAAATTTGATGTTGTGGTAGTAGCCATAGAAGAAGCAAAGTATTTGGCATCACTTATAGTTGATGAGTTGATGGGATCACTTCTATCACATGAGTCAAGGATAGATAGAAACAAGGATTCCACTTTAGAAACTACTTTCAAAAGTCACATTTCTATCTCAAGAGACTAAGGTTGAGGAAAAAGTATATTGAGAGGTAGAGGACGAGGTGAAATACATGGTTTTTATAGAGATGACCGATAAGAGAATGAACATGAAAGTGGAAGAAATTGCAGAAGATTCAACAATAATCAAAGAGCTGAAATATCAAAGGTGAGATGTTATTATTGCAATAAATTTGGTCACTATACCCATGATTGCAAGAAGAGGATAGTTGATCAAGGAAACCAGAGAGCTAATGTCACTACAGGGAGTACTAACTCCATGTTCCTAGCTTTCCATACCATGCCTAAACCTTCTAATAATGTGTATCTATTAGATAGTGGTTTCAGTAACCACATGATAGGAAACAAGAATTTTGTTGAAAATTTGGATCAATCTATGAAGACAGAGGTAAAGTTGGGGACTAAAAAGACTGTAGACGTAGACGACAAAGGATTGGTCAACATTCTGACCAAATAGCGGCAGCCGAAGATAATATCAAAGTTATATTATGTTCCTGGTCTTAAACATAATTTAATAAGTGTTGGTCAATTGACACAAAAATGATACAAAGTTATTTTTCAAGGGCAAGAGTTTGTTATATATGACAAGACCCCACCGAAGAAGTTGGCAAAAAAGTTGTAAATGACAAGGACCAAACTCTTCCCTCTAGTCATGAATGCAGTGATCAGGTTAGTTTGCTTACAATTGCATGTTCTAATGATGATTGGTTATGGAATTTTTGGTTTGGACACTTTCATTTTTCTGGTTTAAGATTATTGCAAAAAAAATAGATGTTCATAGGATTACCTCCCATAAAATAACCTACTAGTACTTGTGAGTGTTGCATCTTGAGAAAGCAACACCGTGAAACTTTTTGAAAGCAAGACAACCTCTTGAGCTAGTGCATACAGACTTGTGTGGACCTATGAGGGCAGATTCGGTTGGTGGAAGATGTTACTTCATCACTTTCATTGATTACTACAACAAAAAGACTTCAATTTTCTTCTTGAAGAACTCTGAAACTTTTACAATGATCAAATAATTCAAAGCCTTAGCAGAGAACCAAAGTGATTGACAGATCAAGCTATTGAGGTCAGATCGTGGTCGAGAATATGATTCAAAGGCATTTCATGATTACTAAAGACAACGTGGAACCATAAGACAATTTATAACTAGGTACACACCGCAGCAAATAGAAAGAACATAACCATATGAACATGGTAAGAAGCATGTTGAAAGGAAAAAACTTATCTAATGAGTATTGCAATGAAGCAGTTGCATGTGCTATTTATGTGATCAATGAGTCTCCTACAAAGAGTGTAATGAATAGAGTACCAGAACCATCATGGTTGGGTATATCTTGTAGTGTAACTCATCTCAAAGTGTTTGAATGTGTAGCTTACACACATGTGCCTAAGGAGCGAAGAGGAAAATTGGATGATAAAAGTGAAAAATGCATATTTACTGGTTATAGTGAGAAATCAAAAGCTTACAAATTGTATAACCATGCCACCAAGAGGACAATAATTAGCATATATGTTGTGTTAATGAACAATAGTCGTGGAATGGTAGTGCAAACAAGGAAGTTGATGCACAAGTGCCACTAATCGAAGAAGGTGATGTAGCAAAAAAGGAGCAGAAAGAATCACAAGTGAAGGCACCAAATAGAAACAGATCAATAAGGACTCCAAGATTTTCTGAGCAACATGGATCTTCAAGAAGATCTATAGGCCGATATTATCCTAATAGTAAATCAGGTGATGAATCAAGAAATGGTAAGATAAACATGAGAAGTCTGAAGGATATTTATGATGATTTGGATGTTAGTTCAAATTTTACATTGTTTTCATTCCAACCTTCTTCATTTGAAGAAGCAATTAGATATGAAAATTGGTTGCAAACCATGGGTGAATAAATTGAAGCTATTAGAGAGAATGATACATGGGATTTGGTTGATGTGCCAAAGGATAGAAATTTCATTACTGTGGAATGGGTGTACAAGAAAAAGTTGAATGAGAAAGGTGAAATTAATAAATTTAAAGTAGGACTTGTAGCAAAAGTATTCTTGGAGCAACCGAGAATAGATTTTGGAGAAACATTTTTTCGGTAGCCAGATTGGATACTGTAAGAGCAGTTCTAGCCACATCAACTTCTAACGAGTGGAAATTATATTGGATGGATGTTAAATAAACCTTCCTGAAGGGAATTCTAGAAGAAGAAATTCATGTGCAGCAATCACGAGGTTATGGAGTTGAAGGTAAGGAAGATAAATTTTATAGGTTGAAGAAATCACTCTATCAACTAAATCAAGCACCTAGAGCTTGGTATAGCAAAATTGATAGCTACACGATTAAGAATGTATTTTGCAGAAGCAACATTGAGCCTACCATGTACACAAAAGTAAATGAGCATGACATCTTTTTGTTTCTTTGCTTATATGTTGATGACATGATTTATACAGGTGATTTTGAATTGAATGAATTTAAAGTAGCCATGATGAAAGAATTTTAGATGACATATTTACTAAAAATATTTAGGATGGATAATTTCAAAATTGTCCCTACAACAGTTGCAACAAGTACAAAGTTAAGAAAGGATGATGAAGGAACATATGTCAATCCAACTCTATTAAAAATATTGGTTAGCCACCTCACGTATCTCATAGCTACAAGACCAGATATTATGCTAGTTGTGAGGGTGGTTGGCTCATCCCTAACATGTTTTCCACTTTTTTGATGTCTCCTCAGAGCCTGTTCTTCTGAGGATGAATCACTTTGCGTCTCCATCTCATATTCTGATGAATGCTCAGATGCCATGACTACTGTGTGTACTCTATCTAAGTTTCCCTTTGATGATGGTGTGAAGCTGGGTGCTTTTGTGATATCTGCCACCAAGGGGAACAATGAAACAAAAGGGTGTATTAGGAGGGGAGTAATGTGATGGGAATAGGGGTTATGGGGAGAAGTTTTTTTAGGGATATTTAGGGGGTCTGGGTATTTGATAAGGTAGGTTTTTGGGGTTTTATGTTGACAAATAAGAGGAGGGGAAAGAGAATAGGGTTTGGTAGTGTTTTAAGGTAGGTATAATAGGAAAAATAAGAAAGGGAGGATAGGGAAAAATGGTAGGTGAGGGAAAAATGGTGGGTGAAAATGGAACCTTGGCCTCAATACCGCAATTATGCAACCCTAGCAACAATGGCCTTTGGTGTTTTCTTATGGTTGATTTTAGGAGTTTTGTTGCTTTCAAACATAGCAATAAACCACCATATCATTTATAAACTTTGATGAATAAGTCCTGTCATAGAGCCTACCTTTCAATTTGATAGGCTTCACAAGAAATTCGAGGTGATTTGGCATGGTTTTGGCCCTTTGTGGGTGTGCGCCGCGCGTAAAACCCAGTGTGCCGCGCCCTAGGTGTGCACCGCGCCCATTGAAAACTTGAACTGAGGGGTGGCTCTGTGTGCACCACACCCTCTGTGTGCGTCGCGCCCCTGTGTATATGCACCACACCCTGAAAGCTGCCTCCAACCTTGCTCCAAACACGCACGATGCACACTCAAACACTTTGCAATGTTTCCCTATGCACTTGATTTGCAAAATGACTTTGATTTTGGTGGAAACTTGTATATAAAGACTTGGAAGTCATGGGTTAAGTTTTTACTTCTTCACAAACCCATTTTTCTAATGTTATGTTTTGACACTTTTTCACTGACTTAAAGCAACGCTGATTTTTTCACTTTCCCTTTGAAATTTTAGCTGAAATGATGAAATTTTCGGCACTCTTTGCAGGGATTGCACGATAGTACATTTGGCCACGGAAACCATGACTGCATTAGAAGAAATCAACTGACAACTTTTTTGAAAATTTTATCACCAATGACACTGTATGACTTTTCTTCAAAGCAGAGTTTTGAAGAACAATCGAAGTTTATAAATATGACGATGAAACTCTTTGAATCATTACTTTGTAAGGGCCTCAGCCTTCATGGCTTTACTGGACATGATTGGAGACCAAATTGATTGATCCCTAGACTTAACTATCGAAAATGACTTTTTTCCTTTAAAGGACCAGACCTTGACTGTCATGGACTTTAGTGATTATTGACAAAAGACCTAAGCCAATAGGAGCCAGAAATGAGGGGAAATGAATAGCATGACCTTTTACGCCAGATTATGGCATGCTTCTAGAGGAATGTAGCTGAGTGAAGGAGGGAGACACCTAAAAATGAGATGCAGAAAGAGTTTTGATCTCTGATAGAGGATTGACAAGACCGACTCTAACATTGGCTCCAATGGGGGATGGTAGCTTCAGCTCCTTGGAGGTGCCAAGAACTGCAGACCTTTGGGTGAGCAGACAGTGCCTTCGTCCATCTGGCTATGGAGTCCATTATTCCAATAAACCAACATGACACAATTTATTGACTGAAACTGACTCAATGCAAACTGACATGACTAAAAAAACTTGACTCTAACAAAAGAAAATGACTCATGACTGACTTAATTAAAACAAGAACTCACAAAACTTTTTTTTTGGCAGCAGTCCATCAAGATCTAAGGGTTGAAAATCATAATGACAGCCACCTGCGTGCTAATGCAATATGTACAATCATGTGTAATGTGTCTTCCAATGTAACCAATCAAGTAGATGCCTCCTTGATTGATTCTCCGGATCAGATCTTCTGGTCAACAACAGATACTGGTAACTCGGCCTCCAAAAATAGAATTGACCATGATCTCCTTCATCATTGAATACTGCAATAAACACCTTCACTGCTGACTGCAACAGATCTGCCGTTGGATCTTGAAAAACATGAAGTCTTTCCTTCTGCTGAAAAAACAAGGTATCTTTTTCTCTTAATTATGGTCTTTCTTCATAAATAATAGTATGCTCCTGGTCTTCAAAAATTTCTGAACAAATAGGTGAGCAGATTTCCTCTTCAAAGAACATTTCAAAACATCATACATATGAGGAAGAGTCTGAAAGGGAATCCTGAATGGTCTGGTTTGCTGAAGTCTGAATATATTGTAGGTCATCTTCATATGATATGATAGCCAGATTTTCTTTGCATTCATCAATCATGAGAAAAGAAACCTCAAATGATTCCTGAAACCCAACACAATCATTTATATCATCTACCATAAATTCACCCAAAGCTTTTTCACTTATTTGAACAAAGATCTCATCTCGTTGTTCATAGAGGGAATGAGCTACCTCCTCATGAAGGTCTAGTTCTGGTGAGATAAGGTCAGTTAGGTCTGTACCTCTATTTTCTCCATTTGAGGCAACCTCAACCACGCAACTCTCTTTTTCCTCCTCACCATCTGTCTCTTGATCTGATTTATCATCCCCATTATCTTAGATTGGAACATAATTTTCTTACATATCATCTTTTATTTCCACCAGATCTGAAACAAAACTTCTTATTTCATCATTTCTAGCCATATGGAAATCTTTAGACTGCTGATCTATTTCATGTAATTCATGTTGACTGTCAAGATGCAAAATTCCTTCATTTTCCACCGTACAAAGATCTCGATTCTGCTACAACGTTTCCTGAGCATCTTGATGGGACTCCTCTAATTTCTCTTCATGTTGCTGAAATGGATTCTCGTACAAGGCTTCCATGATCTCATCATCCATAAAATTATCATCCTCATAGTATTTTTCAAGGCTTTCAATAAAATTAGAAGCATGTTTGCAACAGTCATGAACTAGACTTAATGATGGATAAGATTCTTGATATCTTTCAATGAATAGGGCATGAAAATCCTTTAAACAGTAAATACAAGCAAGCGACAAACTTTCATACCAAGATTGGGCTTCACCTTCCAGAGTGGCCAGGAATATCTTCATCAAGCAATCTTCAGGAAAATCAACCTTCAACTTGTGAATATGCATGTGAAATTGAACTAGATGTAAAGCAGTGTCCTTCTTACCATCATCTTTAAATGTAGGCAGATTCCTTGACCAATCTACCTTCAGAATTTTATTTGGAAAACCTGGGATGTGATCTCGGCTCATGGGAGCGTATCTTCTTGCAACCAGCTCCATTTTGAAAATCTCAAAGCTACTGATCTCTCTGCAGTGGAGTCACCATGAAGGATTGATTGCTAGATTCTTCAGTGAATGGAGTCACCAGGTGAATGATTTCAGCCTTCTTATGTCTGATCGCTTTTCACCATCAACAATCAGATCTGAACTTGAGTTATGTACTAGGGCAAAACAATATTCAAGCAAACCATTTTCATTCCCCAGCGGAGTCCCCACTATGTTAGCACTAAATCTGCCTTAGGCTGAAGGAAGGAAAAATTCAGGGTAACCACAAACCACGCTCAGTCTGGTAGCTAGCCCTACCAGAACAGGAGAGGGCTCTCTCTGAGTCACGCTCAGCGAATAAGTAAACGGAATGGTCTGAGATGACTAACAGTGAAATATTGATCTTAGGCTAGTAAGTAAATATGGATACAAGAAGAAATTTTTTATGAATGACTGAGTTTCTGGGATGGTATGGGACCAACAGACAGCAATGAGAAGAGAATTTAATACAAAGGCACAGATTACTTCGTGAGGCAAGACAGGCAGAAAGTCTAGAAATTTAGTTTGAAATAACGTGGAATGGAGGAATTGCTTAGGAGGGTGAAAAGGGCATAAGTACATGAATCCTTTTCAACAGAAGAAGAACATTGAACATGAAATTTTCCCACAGGCAGAGCAATAAAAGTGAATTCTACATTATCTAACTTAGAAAATTTCACTGGAAATCAATATGAAATGAACTGTGAAACATTATGAAATACATATGAAACATAGAGAAACATTTGCTACACTCACAACCACATGAATCTCATGAAACAGAGCCGCTTCCTTTCATTAATCCTCTATCAAAATATACAATGAAGAACTGTGTTTCTCTCCCATAGTCTCCCAGAAATTACAAGCCAACCAACCCTTTGCAAATGGTTTGCATACAATATATAGAATGTGCCATGAAGAGATAGAATGTCCAAGGGTTGGGGAGTTACTAGAATCATTACAAAATGGAGGTGGAAAGTCAACCATTAGCTACAGGTGCAGCATTACAAACATGAAAAATGGCTTGGGTGACTGTTTGCCTTCCTTTGCTACTTGGATAGAAGCCAATATACAGTGGAAATACTTTAAATTTTGCCTTAGGTGCCGAAACAAGTGTAGTGTAGATGAGCAGGCCCACTTGGAGAAATTCGTGAATCGAAATTTCGCGAAACGGGCGCGATTTTGGCCTTTTTCTCTATATGTGCCCTACCACTTTGGAGGCTATTTTGAGGGACCTGAATGAGTCCAAATATGCCCAACTGTGCTTGTTGGAAAGCCTGGCCTGTCTACTTTCCAACCCAAGTGGAATTTCTAAATTTTGTGCTCATTTGCTCCTCCAAAACTTCATTCTCCCAAGACTGGTTCCTGTGTGTCAAAATAGGGGTAGAGAGGTCATTTTTTGAGTGTTTTTGACCTCTTGGAGACTCAAATCATGCCCAAATTTCTTGTCCAAGCACCAGTAGTCGTGATTTTGCATGCTGAATCCAAAAATGCAAACCATTTGTGATTTGGAGCTCCCAATCCTAAGGGAGAAAAACCGTGTTTTTTGCACCAAAATTTCCAAAAACACCAAAAATGCCCCAAATTTCTTGAAATTTGGGCTTGAGCTTCCTTATCAAGTGTTATGCTGGGCCAAAGAGGCTTCGCAAAATATCTGAAGTTGATCGAGCTCCCTTTGCCTCTTTTGCTTCTTGATTGCCTTCCTCAATTTAGCCTTCAAATTCCTGATCCGGGCCTTGCATACTTTGTTTTGCGCCATCTAGTGGAAAGACATGTGTCTTAGCAGAGCATGGTCCTTGTCGGCCTTTTCTAGTAGCCTCTCCAAGTGCATGTTAAATCTCTCGAGATTGGTCTCCCGATCCTCATTGATCTCTTGATCCAATGGCGTGAGCTCAACTCTTCTCCTTTGTGCAGCTTGGCGATGCTCACGAATGTTTTGTAGCTCCATGATCGCTTGCTGATCCTCAAGCTATTTGTTCCTCTGCTCTAGATATTTCATGTTCCACTTAGCCCTCTCCAATTCAAGGGATAAGGCTTCGATATCTGATTGCTGCTCCTGGATGATTCCTTTGAGCTGTGCACTTGTCGGTTCTGTATTTGTCTCATCATCGTGAAGGAGAGAAAATTCAGTCTCTCGTTCACCTGATGGCTCAACTAAAGGCCCCTCATCATGCATTGGTTCCTTGCCTTTGTCTTGTTCATGTGATGTCGATGGAGGAAGCGAGGCCCCTTCCACCCTGGGTGGAGATAACACTCGCTTTGCCGCTGCAAACAAATGTCGGGTGCCTTTCTGGTATGTAATGAAAACCGACACACTAGCAGTCTCATGGCGTTCATACCGACGAGAAGGTTCACCCTCTTGCTTAACCTCTGATAATACTTGTGAAGTGCTGAAGAAGTCATGGGAGATGAAGTCATCCCAAGCAATGCCCTGCAATCCCAACTGATGATCCACCAAAATCCTAATAAGAGCAAAGTGATAAGCACTGTTAAGTTGCTGCTAAGGGGTCTTGTGCTGCATGAAGGTGTTCATCCTCTCTATGTTCCTGCAAATGAAAAATGGGATGTTCATCATCCGTACCCTAGTAAAGTTCATGAGCAACTTGATGTGATAGGCATATACACGAGAGAACCTCCCCTCATAGCTGAAGTACTTCGTGATCAACTTCATGAGTGGAGAATATTCATCTTTCAAATATCTGAATGGAAAGACTCTTGTGAGATGCCTCAAACAACTGGCCTTAATGTAAGGCTCATAATGTTGCCGATCAACTTTCTGTTTCTTGTGCCATGGTTCTCCAACATTCGGTATACCGGTTGCTAATGAGACAGTTTTGGGTGTCAGTGTGAAGGTGACTCTGACCAAGATAGAGTGATCTCCATGTAGGTGAAGCACAAAAAGACGGGCCAACTCATGATGAACTCAAACATTAGCCACTCTTTGACAAAACTCAAAACATGATGGATGCTGGAAACATGACATAGCAAGAGGGCATGCCTACAATTCTGTGAGGGTGGTTGGCTCATCCCTGACATGTTTGCCACTTTTGTGATGTCTCCTGGGAGCCTGTTCTTCTGAGGATGAATCACTTTGTGTCTCCATCTCATATTCTGATGAATGCTCAGATGCCATGACTGTTGTGTGTACCGTATTTAGGCTGCCCTTTGATGATGGTGTGAAGCTAGGTGTTTTTGTGATATCTGCCACTAAGGGGAACAATGAAACAAAAGGGAGTATTAGGAGGGGAGTAATGTGATGGGAATAGGGGTTATGGGGAGAAGCTTGTTTAGGGATATGTAGGGGGTTTGGGTATTTTATAGGGTAGGTTTTTGGGGTGTTATGTTGACAAATAAGAGGAGGAGAAAGAGAATAGGGTTTGGTAGTGTTTTAGGGTAGGGATAATAGGAAAAATGAGAAAGGGAGGATAGGGAAAAATGGTAGGTGAGGGAAAAATGGTGGGTGAAAATGGAAGCTTGGCCTCAATACCACAATTATGCAACCCTAGCAACAATGGCCTTTAGTGTTTTCTTGTGGTTGATTTTAGGAGTTTTGTTGCTTTCAAACATAACCATAAACCACCATATCATTTATAAACTTTGACGAAAAAGTCATGTCATAGAGCCTACCTTTCAATTTGATGGGCTTCACAAGAAATTCAAGGTGATTTGGCACGGTTTTGGCCCTTTGTGGGTGTGCGCCGCGCGCAAAACCCAGTGTGTCGTGCCCTGGGTGTGTGTCGCGCCCGTTGAAAACTTGAACTGAGGGATGGCTCTGTGTGCACTGCGCCCTCTGTGTGTGCCGCGCCCCTGTGTATATGTGCCGCGCCCCTGTGTATATGCGTCGCGCCCTGAAAACTGCCTCCAACCTTGCTCCAAACATGCACGATGCACACTAAAACACTTTACAATGTTTCCCTATGCACTTGATTTACACAATGACATTGATTTTTGTGGAAAATTGTATATAAAGACTTGGAAGTCATGGGTTAAATTTTTGCTTCTTCAAAAACCCATTTTTCTAATGTTATGTTTTGACACGTTTTCACTGACTTAAAGCAACATTGATTTTCACTTTCCCTTTGAAATTTTAGCTCAAATGATGAAATTTTCTGCACTCTTTGCAGGGATTCCACGACAGGACATTTGGCCACAGAAACCATGACTGCATGAGAGGAAATCAACGGACGACGTTTTTGAAAATTTTATCACCAATGACACTGTATGACTTTTCTTCAAAACATAGTTTTGAAGAACAGTCGAAGTTTATAAATATGACGATGAAACTCTTTGAATCATTACTTTGTAAGGGCCTCACTCTGGCCTTCATGGCTTTACTGGACATGATTGTAGACCAAATTGATTGATCCCTAGACTTAACTATCGAAAATGACTTTTGTCCTTTAAAGGACCAGACCTTGACTATCATGGACTTTAGTGATCATTGACAAAAGACCTAAGCCAATAGGAGCCAGAAATGAGGGGAAATGACTAGCATGACCTTTTACACCAGATTATGGCATGCCTCTAGCGGAATGTAGCTGAGTGAAGGAGCGAGACACCTAAAAATGAGATGCAGAAAGAGTTTTGATCTCTGATAGAGGACTGACAAGACCGACTCTAACACAAAGATAAGTTTGATTTCCAAATTTATGGAGACTCCAAAAGATACACATTGGAGAGTAGGAAAAATAAATATGAGATACATAATAGGAACTAGGGATTGTGGCATAATGTATGAAAGCACATAAAAGAAGGATTTGAACAGTTACATAAAAAGTGACTTTCTAGGTATTTTTGATGGTAGGAAGAGAACCTTTCACTATGTGTTCCACCTTCTTTCAGGTGTGATAGCATGGGCATCTAAGAAGCAACCTATTGTGATGCTTTCATTAGTGGAAGTAGAATTTGTAGTAGCAACATTAGCAACATGTCAAGAAGTATGGTAAAGAAGTGTATTTGATGGACTCAAGTATAGAAAACAAGGATCAGCAACAATATATTGTGACAACACCTCAACTATTGCACTATATAAGAATAGTGTGTTTCATCAGGAAAGAAAGCATATTGATACTAGCTATCACTTTTTTAGAGAACTTTTGAGCAATGGAGAAGTTCACTTGAACCGTTGTAAATATAGTGATCCATTGGATGATATATTTACCAAGCCATTAGCAAAAGATGTGTTTGAGTTTCACAAAACAAACTTAGATGTTGTAAGCCTAGCTGAGACATAGACCAATAAGCATGTTTGAGCTGTAATGAGTCATGTCTTAGTTTAGCAGTTGTAATTAAGTGGAAGAGTTAAAGTAGTTAATTAACTCCCGCATGGAGAATAATATAAGATTAGAGATTCAATTAACAGATTGTTGAGTCAATTCGAATTAATTCATAGTCGAATTTAGTGTGTCGTTGCATGTCAAGTTATTTTAGGCAATCCACTAGTAGAACAGGTTTAAATACCCTTCACCAGGTTCATTATAATTTATCAAGTTTTGTGTTATCAATAGAAGAGTTGCAACTCATGTGTTTTTAGTGTTGATTTGTGTTTTGGCTTCTCTTCCTTTTCAACACAAAAAGAATTACATTCTCCTACTAGCGAGAATTTTATCATGCATCCAGATTGGGAATAAAACATAGGAATAATACAATTTCTATGAAATTCAAAACTAACATTTACAGAGGAAATTCAAAGACTCATTCTCTAAGCTTTCTTTTGTTCTCTAGCTTCTTCTTTATGTCATCAATATTGTTC
This sequence comes from Pinus tabuliformis, assembly GCA_031772625.1. Taxonomy (NCBI): domain Eukaryota; kingdom Viridiplantae; phylum Streptophyta; class Pinopsida; order Pinales; family Pinaceae; genus Pinus; species Pinus tabuliformis. Next base: position 1,258,489,061 of record CM062818.1, on the reverse strand, counting down.
TCTCACAATACATATGCCACACACATATCTATAATACTATTTGAGATAAATATCCTAACAGAATAAAAGTGTTTTAGACATCTATCCACAAGTTTTTCCAACCCACGCGAGACATTTGTCAATATTTAGAAAGGCCTAATTAGCCAATTCCAAAAATATTCTAACTTAACAGTCTAGATCCCTCTACAATGAGGAGACTTGGCCTAGAAATCCTCCTAATTCTAATTCATACATAAATGGAATAAAGTTGGCCACTATCTAAAATTTACATGACCCCTTTAGGTTTTAAACAAAATGACCTGATTGATTCTCCTGCATCAAATCCCTAGATGGAAAAAGTTCAATGACCTAGTCAAATGTATTCAAGGGGTTGAATCCTCTAGGATCCCAAGAAAAATTTTGTTGTTACTAATATTCATGGATATCTTGTTTTTCTAAACTTGGTTTCAATCTGTGAGGATCCTACACATGATTCTATAGTATGCCACTGTCTTTGTCGAGGAAATCCTTGACAATCATTTGCTCCTTGTTTCGAGTTGTTGTTATCCTCTATTTACACACACTAGTGGAGAATTTTTGTATAATTATCCACATATTATCAACTTCATCCTCGAAGTTGGTCTTGTTGTCATCCTTCTTTAGCTCAAAATTTGCATGTTGGATGTTGATCATCTGATTCACTAGCCTCTCCTCATAGGATTTTAGATCCATTATTAATTCTAAACTATATTCATCACTCCTCATGAGAATTTAATTTAAATATTGACCTTTATCTTCATCAACTTCCCCCTAATGGTCTTCGCAAACCAATGTTGTCCTCTTCATTTTAGCAACAAGATCTTTATAGTTAGTTAGAACTTACCTCCATTGTTGTTTCTTGAAACCTCCCTTTGTCATGTTCCGGTAAAAATTCATTCCCTTTGTATTATGGTTATCTTCCAGAACCAAAAAATCCTTCTGAAGCTACTTCCATATGGCTACATTCCATGACCATTTAGCGTTTTCTTCTTGGTGGAATTCTAGGTGTAATTAAACCTCCTCCCTTGTCTCAATAGGAACTCAATTTTTTTCTCCACATTTTTTATGAGTAATAAGTGCCATGGTCATTTATGAGGTTTCTTTGCAAGGTACTCTTGGCTCTACTCTACCTTGTCTCTACATTTGGGACTCTACCTTGTCCTTTCTTAAATATTTTCCACCATCCGCCTCTTCAATTTTGCTTCCTTGGAGAAATCAATCATGCTCATTCTCCCTTAACATTTGTTATCCATTCTTGTCCCCTGAAAAATGTACATTAATATAAAATTCACCATTTTTAAAACAAATGGCTACCTAGCCTCTTATACTACTTCCAACACTCACTCCTCCTAAATTATATGGTTACATTATTGGGACAATATAGTTTAATTATGTTTGAGGATGGATTGAAAATCCTATATTCCTTCCATGCATTAGGAAGGTACTCTCTCCACTTTTTTTACAACCATAAATGGTTTTCCTCCACCATTTTAGAAACCTTCATCCATACCCAACTCATTA